>OX411544.1:48190404-50590404 GCA_948146395.1 Fragum whitleyi
TCATATGCTAAGTTATCATACGTACGGGTCCGAGACCATTGGAAAGCCTGTGGCTTCTAGAGGCCCTTCTCTTCTTGAGTTTCTTCTCAGGTTGATGTTCAGATAACTCTCTGGATTGAATTTGATTGGTCGGAAGCGCCACTGTTTGTTGAGACGACTCTTAAAGGTGTTTATATTTGGTGAGTTCACGACTTCATTTGGCAATGAATTCCATGGATCTACTACTCGAATACTAAATGAATTTTTACGTAGTTCGGTTTTGGCACTTTTTTTTTTAAACAATTTAAGTGAATTTCCTCTTGTGTTTAAGTGAGACAGCTTCAATAGATTAGGATTGCTTGTTTGATCATATCCATGAAGGATTTTATATACTTGGATCATGTGGGCTCTCAGTCTACGATATTCTAATGTTGGAAGTCCAAGTTCCTTGAGTCGATCAGTGTAAGATAAGTTACGTAGGGATTTTATTGCTTTTGTGGCTCTTCGTTGTACTCTTTCAATAGATATCTTGTGTTTGTTTAAATAAGGCGACCAAACCGAGCAGGCGTATTCCAGGAGCGGGCGAACCATTGATTTGAAAAGGTTAAGAAATATTGTTTTGTCCAGATATGTGAAAGTTCTTAGTATGATGCCAAGATTTCTATTTGCAGTGTTTACTTTAGAGCTTATGTGAGAAGAGAAATTCAAGTTTTGGTCCACAATTACTCCCAAATCCTTTTCTTCATGTACGTTTGTGATTGCAATTTGTTCATCGTTTTCAGTTATTATGTGGTAATTGTCTTCTGGGTAGTTTTTGCCAATATGAAGTCGCTTACACTTTTTAATGTTGAAGTCCAAGTCCCAATTTTGTGACCAACGTTGGAAGTTGTTTGTTGTGGTTTGTATTTTGTCGTGACCATCATAGTTACTGGTAACTGAATAAGTTTTGTCGTCGTCGGCAAAGAGCTTCACATTCGACTCTGCAAGGTTAGGCAAGTCATTGATATAGATCAGAAATAATGTTGGCCCAAGGACACTGCCCTGGGGTACTCCACTAACAACGTGTTCACTCAGTATTTGACTTTTTGCCGTTGATATTAACTGTTTGTGTTCTGTTGTTTAGGAAGTCTCTGATCCAAAGAAGAGTGCTGCCTCTTATACCATAGTTGTCTAGCTTTGTTATAAGTTTGGAATTGGAAACAGTGTCGAATGCCTTCTTAAAATAAAAAAATATTGCATCCAGTTCATTCCCGTTGTCAAGTGAATAGGTCCACTCTTCCATGACATCTAATAGTTGTAAAGTACAAGATTTCCCATTCCTGAATCCATATTGGTCTTCACTGAGGAGATTGTTTGATTCTAAGTGTTCAACAATTTTTTTCTTTAAAATCTTCTGCATTATATTACAGCAGGTGGGGCTAATACTAATTGGTCTGTAATTTCCCGGGTCTTCCTTTTTTCCAGATTTAAATATTGGGGTCACAATGGCAGTTTTCCAGATGTCTGGGAGCCGCGGCAATAGCGCAGTTGGTAGCGCGCCGGACTTCTAATCCAGGGGTCTTTATTCGCACGGGTTCGATCCCCGGCCGCGGCACTTATCCTTTCCGACATTTGTCTTCCACCAATGGGTAGATAATCGTAAACCTATGTGGAATAGCAACTGGAGGCTAGGAAAGGGATGTGGTGGTAGTACTGGTGTGAGAAATACCAGGAATCCATCGTTAGGTGCTCCAGTCGTCGCGATATAACTGAAAGAATGTTGAAAGCGACGTAAAACCCCAATTCAAATCAAACCAGATGTCTGGGACCTTTCCTTCAGCTAGGGATTTGTTAAATATGCTAGTTAGAGGCTATGCAAGTTCCTATTTACACTCCACTAATACTTTAGGTGGGATATTATCAGGACCCATACTTTTATTGGGGTTCATTTCAGCAATTGCAGACAGTACATCTTCCTTGGTTATTTGGAAATTGTCAAGGACAGATTGAAGATTCTTTTGTTCGATTGTAATATTGTTGACATCAGGTTTTTTGAATATGCTTGCGAAGTACTCGTTAAAGATATTTGCCTTGACTTTGTCATCATCTATTGATTGATTGTTTTTGTCTAGTATATTACCAATGGTTGTGGAAGTTTTTTTATTTTGTCGTACTTATTTCCAGAAAAGTTTGTTGTTGGATTTTATATTAGAGGAGAGATCTTTTTCATAGCTGTACTTGGCCAAGCGTAATTTACTAGTAGCATTGTTCCCAGCTTTTTTGTATTTTTCAAAGTTAGCATTGCTTTTACAATAGAGATATTTTTTCCATGTTGATCTTTTCTTTTTTAAGGTGTTTTTAGTTTCCGGATCGACAAATGGTAGTTTGTGGTTTGGCCTGTTGCATACCTTGCTTACTGGTGTGTGTTTTTCTAAAATGGTAGTTAAGGTATCTGCTAAGGTTTGCCAGGCTTTCCCTGTACCAGATGAAGATAGTCTTGTTTCCCAATTAATAGTGGAGAGTTCCTCTTTAATCTTATTATAATCACCTTTTGAGTAATTTCTTCTGTTTAGTTGACTTGTTGTGGTTTTGGTATAGCAAACAAAGGATATGACTAATAATGCATGATCACTTTTTCCTAGTCCTGGATTGTATATATGTTATCCACCATACCTTCTTCCTTCTTCGTTTGTCAACACCAAGTCCAGTAAGGAGGGAGTTGCGTGATCTTGAAATTGTGTAGGGTTATGTACATGTTGCGTTAAAAAGTAGTGTTTGACTAGCTCTAAAAATAAACTGGATGGATGATTATCCTTTGATGTGCATTCTAGCTTCGTCCAGTTTATTTCTTTATAATTAAAATCGCCCATGATACAGATATGGGAACAGCCAAAAGAATGACAGGTTTGGAAAAGTCTGTAATTCTTCTATACATTCTATGCCTAATGACGGACTTCTGTAGATGCAACCTATAAGTAGACTATCTTTGCTGTTTAATTGGATGGTTAACCAAACTGATTCCAGTAGATTGTTGTCAATATCTATTTCTGTAACATTTAGATTTTTAATGGTGTAGATTATTACTCCTCTTCCGTTTTGTTTCCTAGATTTGAAGTAGTTATAACCATTGATATTGAATATGCTGTCTGGGATATCAAAAAGTTTTGATTTTGGGTAGCATTCTGTAACAGCAATAACATGAGGATGGTGGTCTTCAATTTCAACTTTAAGCTCTGATAATTTATTGGTTAGGATGTCCGCATTAGTGTAAATAATTGTAAGTTTATCCATATGGCTATTCTCATAGTTGGACTGTGGCTCTTCTGTACAGTTAAAATCAAAACAAAGTTCCTAGTCTCTATTTACATCTGGGGAGGTGGGTTCTAGTGTTTGAGTGGAAATACCCCCTAATACTGTTTCACCAGTAATTGTTGTGTTGTTCATAAAATCTGCTAGAGAACAGTCATTAGTGTTTGTTTTATTGTTTATTTCATTTTCTAGATTTACATCGTCCATGTCATTGTCTTCTTCTGTTTTGTTTTTAACAGATGGGTTATTTTTCTGTTTATTCTTTTTGTTCGGAATAATCACCTTGCCGTCTCTGATTGTAGCTTCAGGTTCCACTTTGCGTCTTTCTTTTAATTCATCAAGCAGAACTTTTCTCTCTTGCCTTTGTATTGGAGTCAAGTCAGGAGCTAAGACTACATCCTTTAAATATTCTGGTGCCTATGTTTACTTTTTTTGCTTTCCAATACTATTTTGTATGGCCTCATTCTTTCTTTTGTCTGATTTCCAATACGGAAGCTAGTTTTTATGCTGACTTCTACTTTCAAATGTTTGCATAGTAAATTGAATTTTTTTAAGTCTTCTTTTCTTTTTTGAGATAACTCTGACCTACATTCCGGTAGATTATAAACTATTAGATTTAAGCCTCGATTTTTTCTGTCATCATGTTCTTTAATTCGTTTGTCTATTTCACTCATGAAGTCTTTCCTGTATGTTTCTTTGAATTCGCCTGCTAATGTATCAGTTCTTTCTTTCACTTTGTTGTCAATCTTTTCATCAATTGATTCAACTGTTTGTTCAAGTTTTCTTAGTCTCAACTCATTAGTTTTGCGTATTGTTTGAATTGACTCATCCAACCGCAACAAAGTGGGTTTAGTGAATTTGCATGTAGCACAGGACCATGACAAAGTTAACTCAGGGCAATTGATTAGATTGTATTGTTCTTTGCTGACTTTGATACATCCAATGCAAAAGGTGAGGTTACAGTGTGTACAGCTTAGAGAATCTGTATTTTCATTTACTTGTTTGTCACATAGAGGGCATACATCATTGTATGAGCTTTGTCGAGACCTTTTTTTACTTTGTTCTGTAGTCATACCTTGCCTAGGGGTACTAGTTGTGAAGTTGAGGTTATTTCTTATTTGAGTTGAATATCCTTCAGCCATTTTTTAATCATTCTATGTTTGTGCGAATAATATTGGTTAATCTTGACACTGTTTTTGACTGATATTTAAGTAAGAAAGTAAAGTTTAGTTTAGCTCCGATTTCCCGTGCTGACTGATTACGTTTCGTGTATTTGCTGACAGTTTTTTTTTTTATTTTTACTACACAGTTTAGCTCGGGTTTCCCGTGCTTACTGCATGACTTTTTTCTTTTTCTTTTTTTTTATTCAAGACTTATTTCACACCAGCAGTCATTGAACACTAAATACACAATCTTTTTCAACCAAACTTTAGCTAAAAGTACACCAGGATGTACTCCATCTGCGTAAAGTCTAAAATTATAGTGAAGTCTTCGGTCTGATATTCTGTGATCACCCTTTCTATATTTAAAACTGTTTATTAAGTCAATATTAAAATTCAGACTCTTAGTTGCCAATTGTCTGTTTAATGCTCTGATTTCTTGATTTAGACACTGTATTTGATTAATGAGAAGATTGTCTTCTTCAGAAAATAACTCAGGATTTTTATGTCCTTTTGTGGTATTCCAGTCTTTCCAGTCTTTTATAGAATAAGCAGGGATTTCCAAGAACGTCACCTTTTAGTCGTAGAATTTACATAGATCAATTATTTTTTTCATGTAAGACACCACATGGTTCACTGAAGCATTGACACGACTTTTCAGGCTTATGTATTTCTTGTTTTTCTCCATCAAGTCACATGTACCTAACCATACATAAAACCAGACAGGTTTTAATAATGCCACTTTAGAAGGTAAATTCTGTTCTAACCATTCATAACAAGCCTTTGTTTTGTATCCACTTTTGCACCACCATTTTATGTCAGTTTCAAAGGATCTAGAAAAATTTACTCTTTGTCTCAACCAATTCCCTTTACTATCTGCGATTACAACAGGAGTGTAAATTTTGTTATGGTTTTTCGAGTCGAAACCGTCATCTTTGTCCAGAAATTCATGTGACTGTCCCCTAAAAGACTAAGTTATTGCTAGATATATTGATTTTTAGAGACAGGTATCCTATAGATTTGCTTAAATGTGATTCAAAGTGATTTAACTTCTACTGAAGGCTATAAAGACAAGGTCGAGCCAATTGGTTGCCATAACCACCACATTCTGGTAACTTGTAAAGATCAAAAAGAACCGCACTTAGCAGCTGCCACAGTTTGACCATGCTAGGATGTTGTTAAAATTAAGTTAACATTACCTATTGGACAGGACTGATATGGCAGTGTGTACAAACATGTTCTTTTACCAGTTGAAATATTGATTCGGACACCATTAATTATTTCATGAAATAATTTATTTTGTGTCTCTAATTTCTGACAATCACCGTCGGAAATTTGTCTATGATTATGGACACCTGTTTTTGGCCTTTAAGTATAGAAGCAACGAATATCCTGATTGTTAACAGCGATTGTCGGTGGTAAGTGTCAACAGGTATATAGGCTTTGTTATTTCAACTATTATAATTAACTGAGAATAGACACGCATTTCGACGGTAGATCTATTACCAGAAAGTGACAGGTTTACAATTTCACAGTAATTGTTCTCTAATCCTTAATCTTTTTCCTAATTAATTATATGGAGCTTTGCACCTGCAGGCATTGTTCTTGTTACAATTCCGAACCAAATTAGATTAAGGATTGTCATAATTGGTTTCCTATAAAATGTGAAGAATGATATGTACAGTTGCATCGAATCTTTGGCAAAAGTTGATCTACCTAAGCTTAAACAAGAACACTTCCAGACAGATAAATAACACTTTACCTAATATCAGATTTTACATACACAATCCCACCCCTTCAGACTGGCAGTTTTGCATTTTTGACTCCCAATTTGTTTTATGTTCAAATTTCTTCATTTCGGGAGAAATGTTCTCCTGATTGAGGTAGTGGGAGGTAGTGTAAAATACCTGAAGAATATGCCTAGATCGGGAGATATCACATGTATGCTATGATCAAAACCTGTACAATGCTATGTGAAAAATACTGCATATCAATGCAAGTTTATTTATTCTGTCAGCAATTAAAATGTTTAATTCACTTGAGAATACATTTTTCAAGAAAATGAATCTTTTTTTTTTACTCTGTTTCAGACTTTGCCTGCTAACTTGTTTATATGGATGATATACTGTATTGTGATAGGAGTGTTGTTCATTATTGTTAAGTTCTTCAACTACAAGCTACACCATATGTTTGACACAGAAGAAGTGATTGAAGAAGGTGTGCAAGATAAACATGGAAATAGTCATGTAGACCTAGGGTAAGCAGGGTCCAACACTAACTCCTTTTTGACACCAGCTCAAAGAACCTATAAGCCTTAAATGTTACTGTTCTTGTCTGATAATAACAGGTCCTCCATGAAAACTGATCTATTTTTAAGCAATTTAAGGAGTAAATTCTTAAGAAAACAGTGTTGGAAAAGAAGAAATTGTGTCAAGCAATTTCTTCTCCTTCCACAATGGTGTCCATAGGGCATTAAAGAATTTTAGTTCTGGAAAGGAAGCTATTTTTCAAAATTTGACAGCTTGGATATAATATGGTCATTAATGACAGACCTGACATGGAAGCCTCTAACAGTCCTTCCTGAAATCCACAGGTGTTTGGCCTTAGGTCTGGTGTAAGTGTTGATTCCTGGTAAGCAAGTTTTCTCCAAAATATGAGCCACACAAGGAAATTTCAGACTGGAAAATCCAAGTTGTTAAGACATAAAAATCTCAGTTGTGTAGCCTGTAACCTTGGTTGTAAGAATATTTCTAAACAGAAGAGAGCACTTATTACTTCCCAAAGTAAATTAAAAAGATAAAAAATGACCCCAACTATAGTGATACTTTGGAGTAAATGTTCAATGACTGCCTTGGTGTCAAAGTGTTATAGGTTCTTGACTTTTGATCTAAAGGTCTGAGCCTTGGCTGGGCCCCTTTAATTGGAGAAAATGCCTAGAGCAGATGAATGTATTTCTGACCCCCCTGTAATTATAGACCCCAAAAGTTTTTTTTCCACTTATATCATTCCTGTTGAATGACATCATTTGTTTGATGATTCACATGACAGTGACATCATTGCTCTTTTCGTTAACATTTTTCAAACTAGAAAATGATTTTTGCAAACAAATTTATTTGTACAGTTTAGGTAGTTGCTTTTTCATGAAATGGTTTTTGAATATTACATCTGTTTCTTATCACAATTACTACATGAAAATTGTGGGTTACAGAAGTCTGTCAACACGCGAAAAAAAAGTGTTTAAAACACAATTTCTTAAAATTATAGAATTAGGAGAGGGTTGATAATAGATGACATTTTTGTCTATGAGTTTATATTATCAACCCCCTTAAATTTTGTTCTTGTGTCATTAAGATTTTCTTAAAATTATCAGTTTAACTAGGTCCCTAATTTCTCTTATAAGACAAAGATGGGATACAAGATATGTTTTTTGCCTTGGCAGTTTTTACTATAATTTGCGGTGTAGTCCCGCATAGGGGATTTCTTTTTGTTCCTTAGTTTGTCCCCTACCAATCTTAAATTTCCTCCATATATTTTTTGTTAACGGGCACCCAAATCTCATAAGCAGTCAAACAATTTTGGTTGCTTGGTGACACCATGTTTAGCTGGCATTCTAGATTTTAGATGGCTCAAAATTGTAAGTAGTTATTATAGAAGACTTGGGATAATAGGTAAATCTTAAAGTAATTATGGTAGAAATGTTTGTTAGATAGGGAGCTTATCAATGGCTCAGCGCGAAACATTTGTTACTGCCTGTATGTTTATAGGGAGTTACAACCCTGTTTCATGCCGAGCATTCAATATCTATGTTTAAAGGGAGTTACAACTGTTTCATGCTGAGCCAACGATATACTTGTCACTAGCAATTTCTCCCAGTATGTTTCCCTTCCCGATTCATTGTAGTGCATTTAAGATATAATATTATTCAACAATCAGTTGGTGTAGCAATTTTTTATTGTGACAAAAAAAAAAGTCTTAAGGTCAACATAAATTTCAAATTCAAAAAAACTTAGAATGGCCATGAAAATTATGTAATCCAGGTATGTTATCAGTCTTTTTAAAGAAATACAAATTGGAGGTCGATAATTGTGGAATGGGTTGGTAATTGCTGACGATGGTGTTTAAGATTTTCAGTCTAAAGTGTCTAAACTATGCTTCCAGAGAGAACATTTATCTATGGATCGATGATTATAATCATAAAAACGATTGTGAACACATTTCCTAGGTAATTGGATGATATCCAATTAGTTAATGACTGCCAAAAAATCGCTTAAAGTGTTGATGATAATTACATTGCTCTATTCCCTTAATGTTAAATAATGAATTTTTGCATTCAGGTCCCATAAGTTAAAATTGTTTGTCATTAAATTTCTTGACGAATCCCTATATTGTGGGTACTCATTAAAATCATTTTAAGAGACAATTCTGATGAGTACTCCCAATATTGTTTTTTTTTTGCAAGTAATACTGAAATCTAAAGTCACAAAAGGCTCCTCTATGTGTAACTGTGTTGCTGTGTTTTTAGATCTCAAGAACCTCCAGAAGAGATTGAGATGCAGGCCATGAGTAATGACAACAAAGAGACTTCAGCCAGTGATACCAAGAAAGATTCACAGCGTAGTCAACATCTCCATCATGCTAGGCCTTCTATAGAAATGGGGGTGAAACGAAGGAGGTCCAAGCGGGATGGTAGGTGTATATATATGAGCCTATGTGTGACATTTCCAACAATTTCAAACATACACAAAGCAAAGACTTTGACCAGCCTGTGCATCTGCACAGTCTGACCAGAGTCTTCACTTTTTTGCTATGTAGGATAGGGTCCAAAAGTGTTGTAGAAAGTCAGGCAAACTTCTAATTATACTAAGTGGCAGTCAAGGTTGGTTAATGTTGGCCTTTCAGGCACAAGCCAAATTGTTGGAAATGTCAAGCACAGGCTCTTATTATATTACCCCTTGTCTGGTTCTAGCTCTCCTGAATGAAGGTCAGGAAGGCTATATTAATTGGGTATTGCCCATCTGTGCATCAGTAAACTTTTCTTATTGAAATAGGGACAACAGTTTTCATCGGATCCTCTTTAAACTTGCGGAGTTGGATTGTTCCTTTCTCAAATGGATTGGGTCCATCAAGTATACTGAAAACCCTTTAAAATGCTACAAATTTGGAAGTGATAAATTGATTTCAGTGAATTTAGCTGTCGGCTCATCTAAGGTTATACTCTTTTGGGTCAGCTAAATTACTTCTAAAGTTGATGTTTTGGTTAAAATCGACAAAGCAATTAACCCTCTGATCCTCTTTACCCATCATACTTTTCACAGTTTATTGATTTCATTGATATTGAAATCACTCGACAATACACATGCTAAAAGTGTTAAAAGAAATAGTGAAAAAAAAAAAAGAATCAAATTAAAAAAAAATGTTCTGATTTGAGTTTTTTACAAGGACAATTCTTCCTTTCAATCTGGATGCCGTGGACTTCAATTACACTCCAAAATAATGGATATCTGCAAACAAGAGGAAAAGCAGGAAATTGCACAAAAAAGTATTAATAGAATTTGTCCTGAAAAATGATATTGACTTCATAGCATGCCCTAATCAGGTTGAAAAGATAAGCTCTTTTCATAGGTCATTGATGTGTTATTTGAAAGAATTTTTCAAATATCTCCAAGGTAGAAGTCATAGCTCAAGGTAAAATGTTATTTTGTAGGATTCGCACCAGTTATTCTAGTTTACTTAAATTTCTGTCTCACTTGAGCATGTGTTCAAGGTGAACTATTGTGATTGTGAACATCCATCGTTCATCGTCTGTCGATCACAATTTCTTAAACATCATCTCCTCCTAAGCCAGTGGAGTAATCATGATGAAACTGAGCAAAGATCTTCCTTGGATCAATCTCTACCAAAGCTGTTCAAATAGTTGGAATCTATCCCTAACTCTGGTTGCTATGGCAAGCCAAAAACAGACAGTTATCATATTCAGTATGTAACTTCATCTAGTGGACTTCAAGTTTGTTCAAATCATAACCCTAGGGTTGTATGGCGCATCACGTTTTTCATGGAATAAAAGAGCAAAAATCTTCACAACAACAGCTTTCAAATTTGGTATGCAGCATGATTTGGTTGACTTCTACCAAATTTTTTTTATATTATGATCCTAGGGTCATAATATTCGGGCTCCGCCCGGGCGCATCAGGTTTCATAAGGAAACAAAGAGTGAAAACATTCTTTGAAACCAGAAGGCAGACTGCTGTCATATTTGGTAACAGGTTCATACATTATCTAGTGGACACTAAACAGGTTTGTTTGTATCATGACCCTGAGGATATATTCGGGCTCCACACAGACGCATCCCATTTTTACATAGAAATAATGAGTGAAAATCTTCAAAACTCCTTTTCTGAAACCAGAGAGCAGACAGCTTTTCAAATTTGGTGTGAAGGACCTCTACAAAGTTTGTTCATATGATGACACTGGACGCATATTTTGGCTCTGCCTAGTTGCAACCCCTTTTACATAAAAACAAAGAGCAAAGGCAGCTTTCATATTTGGTACATGTATGTAACATCATCTAGTGGACCTCTACTAGGTTTGTTAATATCATGATCCTAGGATCATATTTGGCCTCCTCCTATGCTTATCCTTTTTCACAAAGAGCAAAAATCATCAAAAATCTTCTTCTCTTAAACCAGAAGGCAGACAGTGTGCATATGTGGTGACGTTTGTATCATCTAGCAGACCTTTATCAAATTTGTTCTTATCATGCCCCTAGGGTCAATTTAAGGTTCCTTTGGGGCATAGTTCAGTATACATGGAAACAGAGTGAAATCTTTAGAAATCTATTTCCATGAAATCAGAAGGTAGACAGCTAGAAATTTTGATTTTAAAAGCTTCATTAAATTTTCATATGATAAGTATGTTCATATCATGTTCTTAAGATCATATGCTTGGGCTCAGCCCATGTGGATCCATATTTACATAGAAACAAAAAGGAAATCTTTCAACAATAACTGGAAAACAGTCCAGGGAAAAAAAGATACATATTAGCCTCTTAGAAGTGGACATCTGTCAAAATTCATGCGATGTCCAAATGGTCAACGAGACTTTGGTGAGCAGTATAGGACTATCATGGTCCTCTTGTTAACCACTATTCAACACTCAACACCTGAATTCATATTACCACTTGTTTGGCTCTTGTCTAGCTTTATCATCAAAGAATGGGTAAAACCAATCTAGCCAGTGTCCGACATTTCCAACAATTTCATATATGCATGACATACAGACGCTGAGTAGCATAAACAACAACAAAATGCATTAAGAATATATGCTGACCACCTGAAGAGGCTTTAGGACCATATCTATCTATATAGAGCATAGTAAAGACTCTGGTCAGCCTGTGCGGCTGCACTGGCTGATCTGAGTATTAATTTTGCGCACATGTGAAATTGTTAGAAATGGAACACACAGGCTCAATTAATATTGTTTTAGATAAGATTGAGAGTGCTGACAGTAGACGAGCTCCTCTAGCGGAGATGGATAAAGATGATATAGATATAACGTTACAGGGAGCAGTTGGTGGGACCTTGAAAACACTAGCACCGTGTCATAGCCATTCAGACCAAGAAGGTAATTTCACTTTGATTTCTGACAGGATTAGGTACAAAATCTATTCATTCCAACTTCATGAAGATTTCTAGAATTAGATTCCTTTGAAAGAAATTTGTAAAGAGTTTGTATTATTTCTTCATATATGATACACTAAAGTATAATTTGTCCAAAAATGCCAAGACAAAATCGGGTCGCCGATTATTGTGGGTTTTTAGCTAACCTGAGCGTAGTGCTGAACGTGAGCTTTTGTGACCGATGAATGTTTGTCCTCCATCTGTCCGTCCGTAAACATTCCTTAAAAGATCTTCTTCTCTGAAACTACTGAACAGAATTACTCCAAACTTCACATATATGATCCTTGGGTCATGCTTTTTCAAGATACTTCAAAGATTTTGATTCAGGGTCAAAATGGGGTCAAAAGGTAAAATCTTGAAAAAAATCTTCTCCTCTGCAACTACTGATCAGAATTTGACCAAATTTCAGTCATGCTCTATCAAAAATCTTCAAAAAAATTTAATCAGGATCAAAATGGAGAAAAAAATTGGGTAAAAAAAAAAGGGTCTAAAGGTCAAATTTTATTTATTGCTCTTGAAGTCAAAGATTTTGCCCAATCTTTCTAGGCTCAGTGATCTGGTGAGGCCGCGATTCTGCGACAATCTCGCATAAAAATTTTACATGTCCCATAAAATCTTTGCAAGATGCGACTTTTTCCCCATGTAAATATGCGCTTAAGTTTCAATTGAAACGGCCTAGAACGACTTCAATTGTACTTAAATGGAAAGTAAAAACAAGGATTTTCCAAACTAACACCTGTAAAAGGTCAAATGTAAATAACATACCATCCCAGAATTCAACGCAACAACACTGTACATCCTCACGTGCGAAAATGAAATTCCCGGGGTGTTTTGACGTCGAGTTTGATTACTAACTTTAAGACGCGGGGTGGTTGACTGTTTACACAATATGCATGACCGATATAATTTATAGATATCAAAATTAATTAAATTGAAAAAGACAATTCGAATTCAATTTTTTTTATTTTTTTAGCTCACCTGAGCACGAAGTGCTCAAGGTGAGCTATTGGGATCGTAGAATGTCCGTCGTCCGTCGTCAGTCGTGCGTCGTCCGTCGTCCGTCGTGCGTCGTGCGTCGTCCGTCGTCCACAATTTCTTTAAACATCTTCTCCTCCTAAACCAGTGGGCCAATCTTGATGAAACTTGGCAGGGATGTTCCTTGGGTCAAGCTCTACCAAAGTTGTTCAAATAAATGAAATCCACCCTTAACTTTCCCTTTACCCTTAACAAAAAGGGTAAAAAAATGAAAATCTTCAAAAATCTTCTTCTCTGAAACCAGAAGGCAGACAGCTTTCATATTTGGTATGTAGCATCATCTAGTGGACCTCTACCAAGTTTGTTCATATCAAGACCCTGGGGTCATGTTTGGGCTTTCCCCGGGCCCAACCCTTTTTACATAGAATCAAAGAGCGAAAATCTTTAAAAATCTTCTTCTCTGTAACCAGATGGCAGACAGCTTAAATATTTGGTGTGTAGCATCACCTAGTGGACCTCTACAAAGTTTGTTCATAACAAGACCCTTGGGTCATATTTGGGCTTTGCACGGGTGCATCCCTTTATCTCTTTTGAGCATGAAGGGTAAAAAAAGGAAAATCTTCAAAAATCTTCTTCTCTGAAACCAGAAGGCAGACAGCTTTCATATTTGGTATGTAGCATTATCTAGTGGACCTCTACCAAGTTTGTTCATATCAAGACCCTGGGGTCATGTTTGGGCTTTGCCCGGGCCCAACCCTTTTTACATAGAATCAAAGAGCGAAAATCTTTAAAAATCTTCTTCTCTGTAACCAGATGGCAGACAGCTTTTATATTTGGTGTGTAGCATCACCTAGTGGGCCTCTACCAAGTTTGTTCATATCAAGACCCTTGGGTCATATTTGGGCTTTGCACGGGTGCATCCCTTTATCTCTTATGAGCATGAAGGGTAAAAAAAGGAAAATCTTCAAAAATCTTCTTCTCTGAAACCAGAAGGCAGACAGCTTTCATATTTGGTATGTAGCATCATCTAGTGGACCTCTATCAAGTTTGTTCATATCAAGACCCTAGAATCATATATGGGCTCCCCCGGGCGCAACCCTTTTTACATAGAATCAAAGAGTGAAAATCTTTTAAAATCTTCTTTAATTGAAACTAGAGGGCACACTGCTTTCATTTCTGAAAACGTTCTATGGTATTGATCTTAGGCAATTATCTTCTTTTTGACATCTGCCTATCTATTTAATGTGATGTCCCAGGGGTCATAGAGACTCAGGTGAGCGATCTAGGACCATCTTGGTCCTCTTGTTTTAGACATCATTTATTATTTCGAGTCGTCAAAAAATAAGGAATACTATAAAGAACAAATTGTATCTTGATTTCGAATCGAACACGCCATCGTTTTGCGTCGCATGGTAACCAGCATAGAATTCGGGTGTTATCATTCCTGATTGTTCAGTCTATAAGTAATTAAACAATGTCCGGCAAATTCTTTGTTTTTTCCCACCAAACATCGCACAGTTCCGAGTTCGAGATTCAAGTGGGATAAACAGATTGAAGCAGACGAGTTCTGGCAAGGACTCATCAACGAAAAATTGCGACGTTGAAAACATTCGTCTGCTTTTTCTACATCACTGTCTAACTCAAGGCTCGCAAAGAGACATAAGAAAATCCGAAAGTCGTCTAGTTGATAGCCTATGACTTAAGTTGTTTGAGAGATCATGATCTGGAATGCAAGATCAAGGCATTAGTTAATTCAAGTTCGGTTCATCAAAACTTCAGAAGAGAACTGGAGTTGCTTGATTTTTATGCTCCCCGAAGGGAGAGCATATAGCCGCCGCTTCGTCTGTCCGTCCGTCCGTCTGTCCGTCTGTCCGTAATTCCGTCCGTCCATCCATCCGTCCGTCCGTCCGTCCGTCCGTCCCCACCTATTTCTCCATAACCCTTGAGCCAAATCAAATGAAACTTACCATGTGAACTCCCTATGATATAGTGATGATGCATCTGTGATGGTTTTTGGATTTGAGGCCTCGTCACGGAAAAAGGGGACTTAGGGTAAAAACAGTTTTTCCCAAATTTCTCCTAGTCCAACAGTCAGAATTTAGGGAAATTTCATATTTGAGTAGCAAATCAGATGCCCTTTACTATAAATAATTTGAAATTAAAGTAAAAAAATATATATCATGGAAAAAGGGGGCTAAATGTTTGTTTCCTTACGTTAGCATGTAAAATAGTAATTCTGTCCGTCCGTCTGTCCGTCCCCACCTATTTCTCCATAACCCTCGGGCCAAATCAAATGAAACTTACCATGTGAACTCCCTATGATATAGTGATGATGCATCTGTGACAGTTTTTGGATTTGAGGCCTCGTCACGGGAAAAGGGGACTTAGGGTAAAAAACAGTTTTTCCCAAATTTCTCCTAGTCTAACAGTGAGAATTTAGTGAAATTTCATATTTGAGTAGCAAATCAGATGCCCTTTACTATAAACAATTTGAAATTAACATAAAAAAAAATTTATCATGGAAAAAGGGGGTTAAATGTTTGTTACCTTTACGCTAGCGCGTAAAATACAGTTATTCTTTCATTTCTCCTAGTCTCATGCTCAGAATTTGATGAAATTTCACATTTCAGTAGCAAATCAGATGCCCTTTACCAAAAAGTATTTGATATTTGTGTCTAAAAATATGTCATGCAAAAAGGGAGTTTAATGTTTGTTACCTTTATGTTTGCTGTATAAGATAACACCTTATTTGAGTCCTTGCAATCTGACCACAGAGCATATCTCCTAAAGTATAATAGCTATCAACTTGAAACTTAATGGGTGGATAGATCTCATAGAGGAGAAGTGCAATACACCTGAACTACAACTCTTGCTTGCATTATTTTGGAGTTATTGCCCTTTGTTATTTTTTATACTTAGATTATGTCTGGAGCATATCTCCTAAAGTATAATAGCTATCAACTTGAAACTTAATGGGTGGATAGATCTCATAGAGGAGAAGTGCAATACACCTGAACTACAACTCTTGCTTGCATAATTTTAGAGTTATTGCCCTTTGTTATTTTTATTACTTAGATTTTATAGGAGGCAAATCTTTGACAGTACATAGAATCTTTTATCTATTAGGCTTCAGTTTACTATCAAGCTTTCTTGGCGGGGGATGTCCATGTCCAACATGGCTCTTGTTTTTGTGACAATGCCTTATTCGGGGAGCATAATCCGTCTGTGACGGCTCTTGTTTTTTAAGCCCCCATATCGAGAAATCGGGGGCATATTGTTTTACTCATGTCCGTCTGTCCGCCCGTCCGTCTGTCCATCCGTCTGTCCGAAAACTTATCCTGAAAACTTAACCTTTGCCTTTTCTCCAAAAGTATTTGACATACAAAGCTGTACACCAAAGTCAAGGTCATGTGACAAAGTCAAGGTCATCTATCAAGGTCAAACTTTAAAAAAAATGCTGTTCCTGGAGCATTTGTGGTTCAGAAACACATCTTCTTTTTTTTGAAAACTTTTAACATCTTATAAAGTTATAATTTTATATATAGCTAGTATATCAGTCAGTTGAAACAATTGAAATTTGAATTAAAATTTAGTTTTTAAAAAGTGTCTCAGGTTTTTCAAAAATGTCCCTAACTTTTGAGCTAGCATGAGACATTTGTCCCATACTTTTTTCTTCCTGGCCAGAACACTGTAGGTTGTATGTTTTGGCTAAAGGAAGATCCCTATATGTTTCTGTTGCAATCCTACATATGTCAAGGGTTAAGGTACCTTTCTCAATCTTGCTCATGATGTTTGTCTAGTCCAAAGGAAGATCCCTATTGATTTTGGTTGCATTCAGCCTTATGTCATGGGAAGAGGATTGTCTTGTTACTATTCTAGACATTACAATTTTAGCTCGATCTCTTTCAAACTTTCTTAGGATCTTTGTCTGGCAGTAGGGAAGGACCTTCATAGGCGTAGCTAGGATTTTGAAATTTTTACGCATTTCGAAGACGACAACCAAAGAATATATAGAATAAAGTCGATATGACGAACGACTAATGCCCTCCACCCGCTTTCCGTTCATATGATTTGAGCATGGTTGAATGATCAAACTTCGTAACTACAGCTTGTATAAGCTGTAGTTTCGATGTTATGATCATTCATCAGCGAGATTTTTCAAAAGAGGATTTATTTGTATTACGCAATTGCGTAATATGCGTAATGGGAGCTACGCCCTTGACCTTGATTTTTGATGCATTCCTATGTATGCCTCAGGAAAAGGAGCTTTATTGACAATGTCATTTTTATCATTGTAGAGATCTTATATCTTGCTCAATATCTCCCAAACTTGTTCAGAATGAATGTCTGATCATAAGGAAGGGCTTTATTTATTTTGGATGCATTTCAAAGTATGTCAAGGGAAAAGGAGCCTTAAAGGCTATATAGCCACAACATAATGCTTTTATTTGTTCTGTAGACCTAAATTTCGACCTCTCTAAACCCAATATGAATTTTGTGTTAGATTTCATCATGACAATTGATCGGAAAGGTTTATTAGACAAGAAGCAAGGTATCTATGGAAAAGGAGCTGTAATAGCTATTTCCTTGTAATTATTGGACTGATGTACAAGTAGGTACATACGCTTGCGAAACATTCAGAGCATTTATCAATATGGCTCCTCAGTAAAAATGTGAATATAGAATTTTCGTGTGTATTATTTCTTGAAGAAGGCACTTGCTGAAATATTGAAAAAGAGTTTACAATGTTATGGTGTAGTAGGTAACATTAATGATTTAACTAAAAAATGGGCCCTTATTGTCATTTAATTATTTTCAAGGCAATCCAATTTGATAAGGCAGAAGTCAAGGACACAAAGTTGAGCGATATAGGACCACCATGGTCCTCCTGTTGACAAGCGTTGACCCTGGACAGCAATTCTTGTTGTTATACCCCCCACCTACGAAGTAGAGGGGGGTATATTGGTTTCACCATGTCTGTCTGTCTGTCCGTCCATCTGTCCGTCCATAGACCTTTTCGTTTCCGGACTCTAACTCAAGAACCAAATAACCTACAATCATGAAACTTTATACAAATGTTCCTTATGACCCAAGAAAGTACCCTAGTGTTTTTGGGTCATGTAGGTCAAAGGTCAAGGTTACAGTCAGCCTTTGTTCAATTTTCGTTTCCAGACTCTAAATCAAGAACCAAGTGGTCTACAATCATGAAACTTTAAATAAATGTTCCTTATGACCCAAGGAAGTGCCCTATCGTTTTGGGGTTACATAGGTCAAAGGTCAAGGTCACAGTAGATTTTTGTTCAATTTTCGTTTACGGACTCTTACTCGAGAACCAAGTGACCTACAAGCATGAAACTTTATACAAATGTTGCTTATGATCCAAGGAAGTGCCCTATTGTTTTTAGATCATATAGGTCAAAGGTCAAGGTCACAGTCAATTTTTGTTCAATTTTCATTTCTGGACTCTTAACTAAAAAAACAAGCGACCAAGAATCATGAAACTTCATGCAAATGCTACATATGACCTCAATATTAGTTACAAACACATCCTGCACTAATAGCACTTGCATTCTGACAAAGGGCTTGTGGGGGTATTAGTCCGCTCTGCGACAGTTCTAGTTTATTTCAGATGACACAGTGTCAGATATAGATGATGATTTAAGTGTTCCAAACACAATAACAACAAAGGCTGATGTTGAAGTGGAACCCTCAGATTGTCCCATTAGTCTACCTGATGATAGTGTACAACAAGAAGTCAAGTCACCCACAGAATCAAAACATTCTTGTGATGCTGATCTTAGTGATGTCTCTCCAGAACATATTTATCCAAAGGTGAAGAAATCTCGTAGAAAGCCACAGAGAGCTAAGAGTGCTTTGGAAAGTTCTGAACTACCTTCTACACATTCCTCTGAAAAGTCATTACAACCTCGACCGTCGCTACCCGCTCGACCAAAACTAAATTCTGTGATAAATAAGGACACAGGTGTCAGCATTATTCGTCCATGGAGTGACCAGACTATTAGTCGGACAAAGGAAATGTTAGAAAGTGACGAAATCACTGTTATAGACTTTGCTGCTATGAACAATGTGGCTAAAACGTACCGAACAAGAGAGAAATCAAAACTAGCAGAAGTTATTGATGAGACAAAGGAAAAAGAGGTGGTAAGATGGGAAAGAACAATGCAAGATGAAGATAAGGATAGACAGAACAGATTAGAAAAAAATGGCCAGAGTGGTAACAACCACACAGAATCTAGTCAGATCAGTTGTAGTGTAAAAATAATACCAAAACATGATGGTAAAATAGAGGAAGTGAAGAAAACTGAAAATTTTAGAATTAAAGAGAAAAGTAATAATAGTGTCTCTAGTAATAGAAAAGAGAGAAGTAAATTAAGAACTCGTAAAGCAGCGAGTGAAGATAGACAACAGATGAGTCAAACTGAGAAGTTTAAAGGTGAGACAACAAGAAAGGCTGCTAGTGAGGAACGACATCTAGATAATGAAGAATCATTAGTAATCAGTGCTAGTGATCCAGTGATAAAAGTGGGGTGTTCGGGGCTGCAGTCAGACACTGATGATTCAGACCTCAGTCTTGGAGAAGTTGTTGTTACTCATAAACCTAGGGCAAAAACTACTGATAAACATAAAAATGACCATGATACTGGTATAACTAAAGATAAACCAAAGTGTAAAGTAAAAACACGGTCTAAAAGTGATAGAGTAAGGAAAGAAAGACCAAATAGTTTTGAATTTTTGCAGAAAAAATTATCTTCCAACTCTCAAACCAATAATGGCACAATAAATAGCAGACTGAAAATACACTCAAGTCCCACTTTAGCTACTTCAGAAACTCAGAATACTAATCAAGTGCATTTAAAACCGAAAGACATAGGTTTTACCCGTGTAACTAAAATGTTAGCACGGGCTGCAAGTGATTCCTGTAAGCGCCCATCTAATGATTGGACCCCCCATGCAACATCATCTCAACAGAGTAGCACCGTGGGCTTAGACTGGTTGTTTAGCACAGACAGTGACTCTTCAGGTAACACATTTTAATCTGTCCCAGATTTCAAACATTAAATTGAACATTATTAATGTATTCATTGAAGTTGATTTTGAATTGAAACTTGACAAATGTAAAAAAAATTGCTCATATGAGCAAATTATTGTTATCATGCAATTTATACAAAATTCTCTCAAATAATTTACTATCAGCATATGAGACCCTGTTTGGAACATGAAATTAGCTTCATCATAATTGATATACATGTATGAGTGATATCAGAGGTGCGTTTGTTAGAGCAAGATGAAAGTTCCTGTTAATTTAGAAGGCCAGCGAGCTATTGTCGTGGCGAGGTGTCCGTCTTGCGTCCGTCTGTCCATCTGTGCGTGTGTCCGTGCGTAAACTTTTCTTAAAACATCTTCTCCTCCTTAACCAATTAGTGGATTTTGACGAAACTTGGCCAGAATGTTCCTTGGGTGACCCTCTTTTAAAGTTGATCAAGAAATTTGGTTTGATCCCCAAATTTGGGCGTGGCAGGGTGGGGGCTTACTTTGACTCCGAAATCTTTGAACGACATCTCCTCCTGAACCATTGGGCAGATTTCAATGAAACTTTACCAGAATGTTCCTTGGGTGACCCTCTTTTAAAGTTGTTCAAGAATTTGGATTGACCCCCAAATATGGGCGTGGCAGGGTTGGGCTTATTTTGACCCCAAAATCTTAAACAACATCTCCTCCTGAACCATTAGGCCAATTTAAATAAAACTTTACTAGAATGTTCCTTGGGTGACCCTCTTCTAAAATTGTTCAAAAAATTTGGATTGACCCCCAAATATGGGCGTGGCAGGACAGGGCTTATTTTGACCTCGAAGTCTTTGAACCTCATCTCCTCCTGAACCATTGGGCCGATTTCAATGAAACTTTACCAGAATGTTCCTTGGGTGACCCTCTTCTAAAATTGTTTAAGAAATTTGGATTGACCCCAAAATATGGATGAGGCAGGGCTGGGCTTATTTTGACCCCAAAATCTCTGAACGACATCTCCTCCTGAACTATTAGGCCAATTTCAATGAAACTTTACCAGAATGTTCTTTGGGTGACCCTCTTCTAAAGTTGTTCAAGAAATTTTGATTGACCCCCAAATATGGGCCTGGCAGGGTGGGGCTTATTTTGAACCCAAAATCTTTGAACCTCATCTCCTCCTGAACCATTAGGCCAATTTAGATAAAACTTTACCAGACTGTTCCTTAAGTGACCCTCTTCTAAAGTTGTTCAAAAAATTTGGATTGGATGAGATCCACTGGATCAATAAAATTCAGGTGAGCTGTTTAGGGCCATTCTGGTCCTCTTGTTTCAAAGTGATATCTAAATAGTTTTCTTCCTTGTAATTTTACATATTGGTTAAATAAGTTCATTCCTTCATTAGTCAATTTCAACTTAGAAAAAGTTGGAATTCCTTCTGAATGCTGTTCACTTTCATTACCTTCTATTTTCAGTATCTCTCTTTCAAATCTTGATATTTTTAAGCCAGTGGAGCGATACAGGCCCTCTTGGGCCTCTTGTTAATACGTTATGATGAACAATTTTTAGCTCCACTGGCTGAAAGCCACTGGGGCTATTGTCATGGCGTTGTGTCCGTCGTGAGTCCGTCCGTCCGTGCGTGCATCCGTGCATCTGGTCGTAAACTTTTCTTTAAAAATCTTCTCCTCAGAAACTACTGGATGGATTTCAATCAAACTTCACAGGAATGATCCGTCTGTGCGTCTGTGCAGCCGGTCGTAAACTTTTTTCTTTAAAAATCTTCTCCTCAGAAACTGCTGGATGGATTTCAACCAAACTTCATAGGAATGATCCTTGGATCAGATGTTAAATATGCATTTGATGGGCGGAGGTCATTCCTCTATATGTTATATAGTTGAAACTTTGAAAATCATTTTATCAGAATCTAATTTTTGGATATCAACCAAATTTCACTGGAATGATCCTTGAGTGACCTTTTATCAGTGTACCAAAAATTATTATGATTGGATGAAAAATATGCATTTTATGGGCAGAGGTCATTTCTCTATATGTTATATAGTGGAAACTTTGAAAATCATTTTCTCATAATCTAATTTTTGGATATCAACCAAATTTCACTGGAATGATCCTTGAGTGACCCTTTATCAGTCTACAAAAAATCATTATGATCCGATGTGAAATATGCATTTTATGGGCGGAGGTCATTCCTCTATATGTTATATAGTTGAAACTTTGAAAATCATTTTCTCAGAATCTGATCTTTGGATATCAACTAAATTTCACTGCAATGATCTTTGAGTGACCCTTAATCAGTGTACCAAAAATTATTTCGATTGGATGAAAAATATACATTTAATGGGTGGAGGTCAATTCTCAATATGTTAAATAGTGGAAACTATGAAAAACATTTTCTCAGAATGTAACTGATGGTTATCAATCAAACATTTTTGGTATGATCTTTGGGTGACCCATTATCATGCAGCTAAAAATTATTTTGATTTGATGAAAAATATGTCTTTTAAAAGCAGAGGTCATTTCTCTATCTGTTATTAAGTTGAAACTTTGAAAATCATTTTCAACATCAGTAGAACCCCAAATATCTAAAAATCTAGTCAAAACCTTTATTTGCTTTTACTAGAATTTCAAGCCTGTGGAGCGACTCTAGCCATTTGTGGCTTTCTGGTTGATAATTTGATTGAAATTCCTGAAGTCGTCATGACTACTCGTTTTTAGCCATTGCAAAACAATCTTCGTTTCCTTATTAAGATATCTTAAGATTCTTATTTAGCCTCTTAAAAAACTCACCCTACCAAAATTCTTATCTGAAAAAGTTTAATTAGAATCTTAAGAATCTTGCTCTAACTAATGAACCTCTTTATTGTATTCTTAAGGACAAAAGTTCTATCCCGTTTTGTTTTGTTTAATAAAGACTTAAATTTGAAAGATAATGTTTTGAAAATGTTGCTTAGCAATATTGGCCCTATCTTCAAAATATGGGGATTATTTTCACCAGCATTGGATCACCAATGACGTTGGTTTAGTCCCAACAACGTTGATGTCGTTTTAACTCTTTTTAAAATGGTATACAACCTAGCTTAGTAAGGTTTTGCTTGAGAGATTTTCTGTATTGATAATAAAAAAAAAATAGTATTTATGTGAGATTAGAATCTGTTACTTGATTTTGTTTGAGACAAGCTGATCTTAACCTTGTCTAGAAGACAAAAGACATTAATCTCATTGAGGCTTGCTAAATATATAATACGTACTTAGTGTTTTGTATGAGAAAAAATATCTAACGAGGTTGGGAGAATTGAAAATTGTCGAGGCTCTGCCGAGACAATTATCAATTCTCACAACCGAGTTAGATATTTTTTCATACAATACACTAAATACGTATTATATTTATCTTATAACCTCTATTTGCCTTGTTTTTGTAGATGTTTCCAACAGAAATGCAAGTTCTAAAAATAACTACATTATATATTTGTTCTAAAAATAACTATGTGATATCATAAAAAATATCATACGGTATGTTATCACACGGATATTTGTATAGTTATAAGATAAATAGCATTTCTTTTCTAGACTCTGTTAACACCAGCTTGTCTCCAACAAAATCTCCTGACAGATCTTGTATATCTCATGAATGTTTTCCTGTGTACAGATACTAGATCCCATCTAGAACATG
Organism: Fragum whitleyi; assembly: GCA_948146395.1. Lineage (NCBI taxonomy): Eukaryota > Metazoa > Mollusca > Bivalvia > Cardiida > Cardiidae > Fragum > Fragum whitleyi. The sequence continues at coordinate 48,214,194 of OX411544.1, forward strand.
ATGAGAACAGTATAACATCTGGAAGTATATCCCTGGATGACAGTATGTACGATGACACCATGGATGGTAACACACAATGTCAGGGGATCAGACATAATGACACAGACACATCTCCCAGCAGTCCCAGTACAGATGAACTAGAAGTTATGAGGAAACAGGGCGCTATACCCAAACATTTTCATAAACCATTACCTCCCCTGCCTGAACCCTCTTCAAATAAGGAAGGTGAGAATAATTATGTAAACTTTCAAAGCTATTGTTTGAGAAAATGGTGACATTCAGTAACCAGACAAGAGCCTCTCCAGACAAAAACCCCCCTGTCATTCTGACAGGGCGGATACTAATCCACCTGGTTGAAACTACATTATCCCCTTATTCCAAATTTTAATTTGCTTGATGATAGAATTCAAAATTTGATATTCTTAAAGTACACAGTACCCAAAATAAAAATTGCATTTCAATTCATTTGAAAAATATTTCCAGCTCTAATTGAGTTTCAAACTAATTTTAACTTAAATGAAAAATAGAAATGTTATTTTTATACTGACTGAAGGTCAGAAGAGCTTTAGTAGTTGTTTGTTTCCCGTCCATCCATTTGTCTGTAGACATTTCTAAATTACATGATAAAGTCCACAAATCTTATCAGATATCCTTGAAACTTCCACATGATGATTTTAGGGTCATAAGGATGATTCCTTTCAAAAATGGAGCTGATCTGTCAGAAACACATAGGTTAGTTTCAAGAAAAAATTGAAAACTTGTTTTGAGGACAAATTCTTATGGCCCCTATTCCTGTGTTTTCAAACAAATCAGCCCCATCTGTAAAAGAAACCTTCTTGATGACCCTTAATTCATCCTATGTAATATTCAATGAAATCTGATTATATTTGTGGACTTAATTATATAAAGGAGAATAATCGCTATATCAATGAATTAAATGCTACCTACTAACATGTTTCTAATTAAATGTTGATGGGATCTTGTTGTTCCTTTTGTTTTATCAGCAATTCTCTATCTTCTACAAGTACTAAATTCCGAAAGGGGCTGGTTAGTCAATCAATTTTCAAGCTTCATGAATTTCAAATAAAAATCTTATTTCCATACATTAAGTTTTATTAATTATATTTGAAATTAATGTTGTGAAATTGAATGAAATGAAACAATTTAGACAAATACAATAAAAAATAATTGTTGGCAAAAAGAAAGTTTCAAGGCTTTAAAAGTATTGTAGTAATTATGATGAACAGTTTTCTCTGGCTAAACCTAATGACTTGGCTACAATGTAGTCAAATTTGGCTAAAGAATTCTCATTTTGACTGAAAGGCTGGAGAAAAGATAGTTTGTTCCAGAGTAGGTCCTGAACAAAGATTTAAGTCTTGGCATATTTGTTAATAATTTATGGAGTTTGACCTCAGAAAACTCTTACACTGGGAGTGTCCAACTTTAAAACTCAATCTGCAGTCTGGAACTTACGAATGTTATATATTTTACCTGGAAAAAATTCGAACAATGGGAAAAATTCAAACAATGGTTCTTTCGTTATTGATAAGATGCCATATTTTTTTTGCTTTCATACATTCAACTTGTTAACCCCTTCTCGACACCTTACTATCAGCAATGCACTGTGATAAATAATCATGTTTTCTGTGAAAAATACAGATTGGTCAAAGTCCTGATTTCTCAACCAAATTAGCCAGTCCCCAAGGTGTTTGAGCAAGTAAAGTTTTCCTATACATTTCACCACGTGCATACATATCTTATACTTTGTCTGAATGTGGGTAAATGGTATGTGACCTAAGTTTTATAAAGGTGAGTTTATATGGATATGCTATACAGGAGTCTATCTTCTCACATCCAAGTGAAGAGAGACGAACGCAACCAGAAGAGCCCCAAACAGCCAGCGGCTGACTATTGGCTCCAGTACAGTAAGCTACAGTAAGCTACATCATACAGATTGCTTACTTAATGCAACAAAAATCTTTGTTTAATTTGCAGATTCACCTGACACAAAAGCTTCCAGCCCTGCCTCCTTTGATCTCTCTGATCCTGATGATTTCCACAGAAAACTACTCGAGATTCTCAATGAACCTGCAGAAAATTCTAAAGAAAAGCTGAAAAAGTTCATGGTCGCCTTGGAGGCTAAAAGTAAGCTTAGTTTAGCATTGGATACATACAAAATTCTCGAACGGAAGAAAAAGTAAGAGGCAGTAAGTTCAATAAGAGGCAGTAAGGTCTCCTTATGAACGCTACCGGGAGCTATACATTTCATGGTCAGGGAGCTTTAATTTAGTATGCATTTTCTGATTAAAAAATCATTAAAATTGATGTCTTTAAGGCCCTATTCACTTTACTTCGGGGTAATTTTCCTCTAAACAATCAAATAAATGATTGTTAAGAGGAAATTCATTTCAAATTAAAGAAGAAGTCTCAAAAAGTTCTTAAAATTTAGGCATTTGAAGTGGCTTTTCTTAGTAAGAAACGTGGGGGTGCTATTATATGGGAGGGCACTATTATTAGAGGAAATAAGGTAGAATTATTTTTTTTTCTTTACAATACTAGGGTATGATGTGAGTACTTGAATGAATCATCTCAAAAAGGTAGTTTCAACGAGTACCCATAACACAGGGACAATTTAAGTATTGTTGAAACAATTAAATTTAAATCTGATATATATGTTTGTGGATAGACACTAACACCAGTCCTCAGGCCAGAGACTTGTGGACTTAAGGGAGGACTGGTTAAATTGCCATGTTAGAGGTCCTTAAGGCTTGTTTAGTTAATGGCAATTGCATTTCCAATCAGTCCAGTTTTGAAAAAAGAAATAGTTTTCTTTCCAGTACTTAAACTTGCATGAACCTGTGGAAAACACTGTAGAAAAAGGAAGAAATTGCTTGTCACAATCAATTTCTTCTTTGCACACAATGTTCTTTGTGCTATTTACTCCTTAAATTACTAAAAATTAAACATGGATTTTTGCAGAGGACCTGTTTTTATCAGGGAAGGCCTGAAAGATTTAGGGTTAACAGGTCGTTCAGGCAAGTGGTTAGAAGTAGATAGGATTGAACCCTGATGTCTGTATCTGTATGGTTCAATGGTTAGAGTGGTGGACTCTGGATTCAAGAGAAAATAATGGTTGTCCATCCATTATCTTGCACCCCCCTCCCCCTTCCCCCCAGGTCACTTGAGCTAGACCTTTTAGAGCACTGGCTGAGTACTATGAATACCTAGTAAGCATAAGAATACATGAACTTTACAGTGCTAAAACTGAAAGCATGTTAAACATTCTCTAAACAAATGGATTATTACTTTATCAAATCAGCACCCTTCTTATTTACCAACTTGTAGATTTCAATTCAGTAGCTTGAGTCTCATAATGAGTACTCTTTTTGGAGGCCTTGTTTTCTAGATGTTATTAAAATCTGATCATATATCCTTGTAATTTTATTTCTGGAAATTCAATGCTTTATATAATTTTCTTCCTTGGAAATTAAGTCCACACTATTCTGTCCTTTCAGAGAACAAGAGTAATTCAGTCAAGAGTAAAAGTGAAAAGCAAGGTAAATATTTCATTATATTTCAATATCTGACTCTGATGAGCTTTTTGTTTAGCATGCAAAAATATAGTGAGATTATCACTTAGTCAAAGGTTTTGATAAGCATTTAGTACCAAAAGACATAAATATTGTTTAAATTTTAATCACTTATTACACTGCAACTCCATTATAACAAAATTCATTAGATCACTGAATCCATTATAACCCGGGGTCAGCTTGGCTTCTGGTATTTTAGGGATCCAGATCCAGATCCGCTGTTAACGCAGTTTTGATCGATTTTGGATAAAAAATGTAAACTAGATAAAAATAGATACTGCGTGAACCCAGGTAAATCAATACAAATGTTTTCACACCTTCCACAGAGCAGTGGTGGCATTTAGAACCATTCTGCAATTTTCAAAAGTTCTGCATGGGAATTCCACATCCCATAAAACATTCAAAACTGAATTTGCTTTCCCAGATGATGAGCCAATGGCTGGTGGATCCAAAGATATCCCTGATACAGAAATGAAGGTTGATGAACTTGACACAAAGTCTATGAGTTCTAAACCAGTCACCCCCACAGAAATCTCCTCTTTGTTACCAGATGGGGAGCAAGAAGAGCCGAGGGCTGTTAAAAGACTTGCTCGAAAACCAGTCAGGTATGTGTGCTTTTGTTTGCTTGTGAAATCTATATATATTGTTCAACTGCTTCAGTTTTTGGCACATTTGAGTATAAAGAATGTCCTGTTTATATGCATATACTTTTTTCGCATAACACTGTATAACTCATGTTTAATTTACCTTATCCGGATAAAATTTGAACAACCTTTCATTTTATGCCCCCAAATATGTACAATACTGGGAGCATATATAGTACCGATGTCTGTCAGTCTGTCTATTTGTCAATCTGTCTGTCCATCTTTTCCGCAAAACTCAACAAAATTTCAAATGTAAATTTTTCGTAAACATTGGCCATAACTCTCAAATATTAAGTGAAACAGCTTTTTATGCCCCCCCCCCCCCCATTGATAGATCAGGGGCATATTGTTTTTGCCTTTTGTTTGTCTGTCTATGTATCTGTTTATCTGTTTGTCCTTTTGTCCCTTAAAAACTTTAACATAACTTTTATGATAGAGCCTTTATATTTTGAATGTGCATTGCTTATGACAAGACCTTTCCGTAGGTACCTATTTCAAGGTCAAGGTCATTTTCAAGGTCAAATAAATATAAAATTAAAAATTTTAACATTGGCCATCGTTTTGCAATGGAAAGTAACATAGCTTTGATATTTCACATGTGTATTGTCTTTAAGAACAGCTTTCAGTTGATACCAAGGTCAAGGCTTTCAGTGAAGGTCATATTCTCAAGGTCACTTAATTCCAACATAAAAGCTTTATCAACAGCCATAACTTTGATTGGTAAGTTATAGATCCTTCATATTTTAAATGTGCATTGCTTGTGACAATGCCTTTCTATTGGTACCAACTTCAAGGTCATCAATCAAAGTCAAGATCATTCTCAAGGTCAAATTTGTTTAGAGTTTTGACTTTAACAATTGCCATTTCTTTGCAAAAGTAAGGTACAGCTTTCATAGTTCACAAGTGTATTCCTTGTGACAAGACCTTTCATATGATACCAAAGTCAAGGCCATCAGTCAAGGTCAATTTCAAGGTCATTATTTCAAAATGATGGTAGTGTTGGGGCATTTATGTTTCTGAAACACATCTTGTTTGTTATACACCAGTCTTGATCAACTCTGGCATCCAGAAAGTTGGCATCCACTTCTCTGTCTGGAGTATAACTCTGTCACCTTATGTCTGATTGACTTGAAACTTGACAGTTTTGTTCCTCTCATGATTATAGAGTGCAGTGTGTTTCTCCACCTTTCTTAATTTTTGAGTTATATTCCTTTGTTGTTTTTCATACTTTGAGATCCAGCAGTGTAACAGACATGTAACAAGCATATCTTATGACTACTTGTCATCTTTTTTTACACATGAACTTCTAGTGACAAACCTTTGAGTGGTAAAAAGTCAGTCTTTAGTCAATATCAAATGTGATGCAACATATAATTTTTATACCCCTCCATTAGTAGATTGTGGCATTTCCAAAAATGGCAGCTGTATAGTAATAATAATGATAAGTAAGTTTATTTAGGTAAAAGAGTACAGAACATGGCATAGTAAAAGTAGTATAACAAATAATTTTTGCATCGAGGAAAAAAAATGAAAAAAAAAAAAAAAAAAAGCACCATGTTATGCGCTCCATTACCAAGGATAACACAAAAAAAAAGAAAACTAGATCCTCTTATTTCCATTGTGGTCCTAGATAATGGAGGCATGGCACAGAAAGTCATGTTTACAATTCAATTATTAGAATATATCACATTAAAGAAAAATCATATTTTTATATCACAGACAATCATATCACATTTAAATATTATCAATATAAAGATAAATATATTTATCACAGTTATTAATTGACAGTTAAGACAAACAAGACATGTCCTTAAAACAACCACTTAGTATTTAAGAAAAGGGGATATGAAAAATTTAAAAAGTATATGGAATTAAATGATTGAGAAAAGTTAAGATAAGTCCAAAAGGTATTTTTTCACAGCAGTTTTAAATGAAATAGAGGATTGCATGTCCCCTAGCTGCTGTGGCAGGCAGTTCCAAGAAACAATACCCTGGTAAGCAAAAGACTTCTTACCGAAGTTTTTAACCTTTGGGAGAGCAAACCGGCCAGAATCTGAAAAAGCTACTTCAGTATCAAAAAATGAAGAAGAAAACAGCAGTTACCCTAGACCTTGTCAAACGGCCATGAACTTGACTGATGGGTTTTAAATGTTTGCTTAGATATTCTGGGGCCACTCCTCTGTGAATGTTATGGACATGACATAGGGTTAACTGCTCAACTCGCCTGTGGACTTGTAACCAATTAAGTAATCTAAATTGCTTGGCTCCTACATGAGACCTGCTGCCCAAGTCCAAGACAAAACGAACTAATTTATTTTGTGTAGTCTGGAGTCTGGTTTTCCAATACTGACTTAAGCTAGGATACCAGAAAGAACATACATAATCAAAATGACACTGGATGAGGGACATAACCAAAAGCTTACGAGTTTGGAGATTAAAGAATTGTTTATTTCGAAACAAGAATTTTAAACGTGCATTAGCCTTTGAAACAAGGGACCTGGCAATTTCATCACAAGTTAAATGTTGATCTAAAATTGCACCAAGATATTTTACTGAATTGGTGGCATGTATACTTATACCATGACATGAAACATTTAAATTACTCTGACCTTTCAATCGGGGTTTAGAACCAAAAAGTATTGACTCCGTTTTGCCTAAATGTAATGAAAGCTTATTATCAACAAGCCATTGACTAACCCTTTCCGTTTCCGAAGATAGTATCGACTCTATATCCGTGACATTTTTACCCGAGACAAGGATGCCGGACTCATCAGCATATAAAAGTAATTTATTTTCTACCACAGCAGACATGTCATTTACATATATCAGAAACAAAAGGGGTCCTAGTATTGATCCCTGTGGAACACCACATGATATAAAACCCTGACTGGAGTGTACACTGGAAACTTCTACGACTTGAGTCCTGTCAGAGAAATAGGATTTAAACCATCTAATGGCATCTGATGTGAGTCCAATACATTCAAGTTTCATCAATAAAATATCATGATTGACTGTATCAAACACCTTTTGTAAATCAAGTAAAACCATCCCAACCATTACCTTGGTCCATATTAAATCTGATGAAATCTGACAAATGAATCAAAGTTGTAGCAGTAGAGAAACCACGCCTAAAACCAGATTGAAAACTGTAAAGAATTTTATTTGAAGACAAATAATCATCCAGTTGATCATAAATGACTCTTTCAAACACCTTTGAAATTATACTCAAAACCGACACAGGTCTATAATTACCCACCTCAGTTTTATCATTTTTCTTATACAGGGGTATAACTCTAGCATTCTTTATATCATCAGGAACAAAGCCTTGAATAATGGAAAGGTTTATCACACGCGCTAAATGACAAGCAATAATTGGTGCACCATCTCTAATAAATCTACATGGGATACCATCTAGCCCAGTTGCCTTATTTGGGCTAAGATTGAGAAGATATTTCAGAATTTTATCTTATGTAACAATGGAAAAGGAAAAACTGTGAGGAAAAACACCTTTGGACATAAAAAATTTACTGACAAACTGTTTACCATAATATGAATCACTGGCTGGTAGATTTTCAACTAGTTTATTTGCAACAGTTGTGAAAAAAGCATTAAATCTTTGTGCAACATAAAAAAAGTCAAAACAGATTTCACCATCTATCTTTAAGCCAATATTTGCAGATGAACACACATTCTTCTTTGAAGGTAATCCAAGTTGTTTCAAACACTTCCAAAGAGCTTTGGAGTCATGTTTGCTATGGTCCAAAACACTTTGAAAGTATTCCTTCTTTGTCTTGTATAATAGGGATTTAGTAGAATTACGAAGTTCTTTGAACATTTCATAGAAAGAAGAAAGTTTTGTTTCCTTATACTTCTTAAAAGCTATATCTCTTTCATGGATACTGTGTAAAATTTCATAGTTTATCCAGGGTTCTGTTCTCTGCTTGATTCTTAAATGCTTAAAAGGTGCACATTTATCCAATACCGAAAGAAATGTATCTTTAAAATTAAGCCATGCATCATTGACATTGTCACTTAAAATGACTGCACTCCAATCTGCATTTAGTTTTGAAACTCCTCTTTAGAGTAATTTTTTAAAGATCTAAGTTTAACAGTTTTGTGTTTACTAATAGGTTGCCGACAATTTTTTGCGAGTACAAAAAGTCAAAGAATGATCACTTACAGAAATATCAACAACCCCACTGTTAGACACTTTATCACTATCTGAAACAAGAATGAGATCAATTGTTGTAGATGAAATATCAGTTATTCTAGTAGGACTTTTTATCAGCTGTGAAAAATTAAACAAATCGCAAAAAGACGTAAAATTTGATAAGATATTAAGATATTAAGGTATTGATGTTTAAAAATACATCTTATTCAACTTGGATATTTTTATTGACTATTCAAAACTCAACAAGTTAACATTGGTGCCAGCATGTGATGCTTGTGTCACTACCTCTGCAAGCAGCTGAATGGATTTATGTCTTGTGCTGTCATGGATAATTTGAATAACATATACATAATTGGTGATTATTCAGGTTACAAGAAACATTTTGTACTTACCTTGTTTGCAGGAAAAGAAGAACCGGGACGTCAGGAAGACAGGGAGATACGGTTGTTCCTACCCTAGGCATTAACTCCCATCTAGCTGAGAACTATGAGGATACTACGGAGGGGGCCACCCATCTCTTCCAAGACAAAGATGGTTACAATATTAGATAATATAGAGGATAATTGTTTGTTTCAGTGTAAAATTGATTTATATGTCATTGAATGAACAACAAAAGATATATTTTCACAAGTGGAAGAGCCATGAGTGAAAATATAGCTTTTGTTGTGCACGAAATGAAATATTAATAGATCTTACTGAAAAAACAAATGAATATTCCATTTTTATGCCCCCCTATTGAGAGATCGGGGGCATATTGTTTTACTCATGTCCATCTGTCTGTCGGTCTGTCCATCCGTTTGTCAGTCCGTCCGAAAACTTAACCCGAAAACTTAACCTTGCCAATATCTTCAAGCCTATTCAAGATACAAAGCTAATATTTGGCATGATGAAAGATCTCAATGATCCGCATCCGCTGGTACCAAAGTCAATGTCATGTGACAAGGTCAAGGTCATCTGTCAAGGTCAAACTTTGAAAAAACTTAACCTGAAAACTTAACCTTGCCAATATCTTCAAGCCTATTCAAGATACAAAGCTAATATTTGGCATGATGATAGATCTCAATGATCGGCATCCGCTGGTACCAAAGTCAAGGTCATGTGACAAGGTCAAGGTCATCTGTCAAGGTCAAACTTTGAAAAAAAATGCCGTTAGGGAGGCATTCGTGTTTCACAAACTCATCTTGTTTTAAGTCAAAAATGAGACACAAGGTGAAAAATTTATGACAAATTTTCTTAAATCACATCCTTTTGCATGTGATTGCTATGCAATGTTTATTGAGAAGTCTTTTATTTGGCTCAACTTTGTATGATAGGGTGAAATGAATGACAGCTGGGTATAAGTTGTTGATAATTTCACTGGCAATAGCAGCTAGTTTATTACTAGTGATTTCTTGATTATCCACCAAAAAGAATTAAAAGAAAAAAATAATCCCCCTTCATATAAAAAAAAGATCATGAGGACTATTGAAAATGTGTTTATAAACCAACTGTTGTTCTTCAGAATTAGAAGAGGCTATGAATAAAACCTACATGGTGGAAAATGTGGGGAAAATGAAACTGCTTGTGACAAGTGTTTTTTTTCCTACAATTTTCACCTGAGCACAACATGCTTTTAGTGAGTTTTTGTTATCATTGAATGTCTTTGGTCTGTCATATGTCTTTAGAGTAAATATTTTAAGTGTTCACTCACAAGGAGTCTCACATTTGCTCTTAATGTCGTAAAAGTTGGTTAGAATGTTTATTATGCCCCACTGGTAGGTAAGGGATTTTTGTTTTCCCACAATGATATACTTCATCAACTACAGATGACACTGCAAAAGGATTTTTGGAATAGCATAAAGTCAAAGGGCAACATCAAGGTAAAATGTAAGCTTTTCTCCTACATTGATTGCATGTAAAAGTTATTTTTGGGTAATGATCTTTATCATCTTTAGAAATGCACTTCAAAATATTTTTTTGGAGAGCTTCAAGAGCTAGCTTAAAGATCAAGGTCAAAGGTAAAAAAATAAGCTTGTCTAGAGTATGAATTTTCTCCTACATCTAAGGATGGATTTCAATATGATTGGACACAAATGTACTCCATTATCTGTAAGTGTTCTGCTAAATAATTTAGGGGATAGTTGCAAGTTTAATGTCACAGGTTAAGATCAAAGGTAAAAAATAAGCAAGCTTTTCTGGAGCATTTCTTGTATATTTATTGATTGATTGATTGGCACAGATGTTTTCAATCACATGTACATGTGCACTGCTAAAGAAAATTTTTTGTTAAAGCTTCAAATGCAATGTCTCAAGTCAAGGTCATTTATAAAAAATAGGCTTGTAAGGCTGGGAAAAATACAAAAAAGGTATGGCCTCAAGCACAAGGTCATAAACATATTGGACCCTTTATGCAAAAAGGGACCATCTGGCAAGTGGGAAAAGTGTGGACCCTGGTCAAAAAGCATGATCTGCAAAAATATTCACAAATAACAAATGTAATGAATCTAGAATGATTATTCTACCTTTGTATGTATATTTCAGAAATAAGTCTTCTGGTTGACCTTTGCTGGATCAAATCCTTTCTCGAAATATCTATTTTACGGAGTTCCCTTTTCATGTGACATATCACATTCTGATATTTACCAAGATCAAATATGATTATGTTTTTTTCCTTATTTAAAATGTTGAATTTTGAAATGTAAATGTATACGGTTATTGACAGGTAACTGGTTTTCCTATACATTTGGTGATACTGGTCCAGGTGTGGCTGTGTCAGTAGGAGCAAATCAGGACGGGAAGAAGGAAATTCCAGACGAGTAAGTAGTAAACATACCTACATTACATTCTCTTACTATAAATAGTAACATTTGTACTGTACCAAAAATAAAGAAATATTGGTTCATTCGATGAGGTAGCCGCCGTCATAGCGCAGTTGGTAGCGCGTCGGACTGTCAATCTAAAGTTCGCGGGTTCGATCCCCGACGGCGGCACTCATTCTTTCCGACTGTTTGTCTCTCACCAATGGGTTGATAATCGTAGACCTATGTGAGATAGCGGCTGGAGGCTAGGAAAGAATGTGGTGTTTGTACTGGTGATAGAAATACCAGGAAACCATTGTTAGGTGCTCCAGCCGCCGCGATATAACTGAAATAATGTTGAAAGCGGCGTAAAACTCCATTCAATCAATCAATCGATGAGGTAGTATTGGCCGTATGGGCTGATGTGGCCTTAGCAGTGAGCATATATCAATATCCTGCCCATTGGCATGAAAAACATTCTAAAACTAAGGTAATGGAACGTTCACTTGATGTAACATTATACAAAATGAAACTTGCTACTGTGAAATTGTCGTCTGAACGGCATTCCATGTTTAGTACAACTATAAAGGACCAGAAAAAAACTTAAATGACAAAACTGAAAAAAAAAACATATTTGGACCAATAATACCTCTTGATTTATCTTAAATGTTGTAAACAGGTTAGTATAGGACTGATGAAGGCCAGAGAGTGATATCAGCCCTCACTTTGAAATCTACCCTCAGGCTAAAGCCCTCAAGGCAAAAATATCAAGGTGGCAGGCAGATATCATTCCTGGTCCTCATCAGTTGTATGATAATCTCTATGTAACTGGACTGAATTTCTACACAATCCCAAATGTTTTTTTCCTTAAAAAAATGGGGAAACATTGTTGGAAGTGAAGATTGTCAACTTCAATTATTTTCTATTTTTGCCACAATCTTTACTATCTAGAATAATTTGAAAAATAAAATGAAATTGATTTTTTTTACATTTTGTCTGCAATTTTATTCAATATGCACCAAATATAAAATCTTTCAGTTAGACTCTGCTTAAGGTAACTGCTGAGAGATAACATTGTCGAATTTCTTAAAATCTCACAATAATTGCCGAGATTTATATTTTAAATGCGGGCATTTGCTTAAATGCAATGAAAAGGGTCCGAAGCTGGTTCATTTGACGTGACTTAGGGCCCTTTTCAACCTGCCAAAATCATTATTTGCAAATATTTTCCTAATTAATTGGCCGATTTTTTAAGTAAAAAGTTTCATTTAGAAAGTCCAAGATCGCCCGAGCAAGTGGTTTAATTTCAGTGCACATTCAAAATAAAAAACAATGCTGAAATGCTATCTATTTTGCAAAATTTAAGATTTGACATTCCCTTTTTCAGATCATTTTTTTGTAAATAAATAGAAATTTCTCAAAATTTTGTCCGGTGACCTATGCTGATTTTTTGATATATCGAAGAGAAAAGAGTATGCTTTGCTTTAATCAAATAAAAATGATATGTTTTCGGGTTAGATATTTTACTAAATTCGATTTTGTGAAGTTGTTGAAACATTTTTCGTCAAATTCAATTACGTACCAAAACCATTAGCACTAGGCATATTTGGAACCAATTTCGGTGCATTGACGTATCCTAAAATATTTGAAAAAAAGGTTTATTGAAAAATATGGGCTTCAGAAGTATTAAATCTGAATGTGATTTAAGAAAGACAAAAATTCATTTAATGTTTCAACCATTTAAAAAGACAGCTTTTGTGAACATTTGACACGACGTTGAAATATCACATGGTTTTTATTTCAAAAATCTTCAACAGAATGGTTTGGCAGCAACATTTCTAAGTTTCAGCATAGGTCATAGGACAAATTTTCGAGTAAAAAGGCAATATTTTCAACGACTGTACTAGAAGGCATAAACATTTAATACGTTACACTTAATTGTATTTCTTACACTTATAGCTTCATATCAATCAAAACACAACATCAGGCATCTTTATACGAAGAAAATAGCGTTTTCGGGATAAAAATTGGTTCATTAGTTCCGAAAAAAATGGACAATTACTGAATTTGGTCCCTTAAAAAGGGGTCAGCCCCTTGATGATGTCATGACGTCAACTTTATGTTATGAAATCCCTTTTATGACCGAAATATGAAAGCGGGTACTTTCAGTTCAGTTTTATCGCACATGGCATGATTTGATGACAATTTAAAATCAGGACCTGAAATGGCTCTCTATGTGTCCGCAGTTACCTTAAATTTGTTTTAGGTAATAGGTTGCAATAATCCTGTATTTAATTTTAGTAACAAATTGAATTATAAAGGTATGTGAATTGAAATCTTTATAACTCTTTTAAACTGGTACTAGAGATAAGAGATTTTGACAGTAAAGAGTTTGAAAGCGTTAGTCAAACTGTAAGATTTGATGCTGTGTGTCATTTACAGCAAAATTACATGTGGGCAGGTGAAGACCTGGATGGACCAATAGAGTGCAGAGTGTATAGGCAGTGGACCTGTTAGAGTTTTGCAACATTACGGAAGTGATAAAGTTTAAAAATATTAACCAAGGTTTCCTAATGATAGCATTAGGAAACCTCCGTCAACATTGTTAAAGATCATGATTTCAGAAATGTTGCGGAACTATTATGGTTTTTGCAAATTCAATGTTCAAGGTCATAATTCAGTTGCCAAGCTGCGTAAGTTTTTGCCATCTAGCAAAATGCTTTAACTGGTAATGCTCATTTAAAAATAAGATATTGTTTATTGGCAATTAAAATATTGTAACTACAGTTTGAATGAAGGGCATTTCTATATATATTAATGGACAAAAGTCTTTTTTTTTTGCAAATCTGCATTAAAGCATAATATTTTTCATGATAAATAGAACATGAATAAATGAAGCATTATTGTTTAAATCTTCCAATCTATGGTGATATGTAAAACTGTGATCATCGGCCTAAAAATTAAACAACGTATTAACAAGTATGTTAGATAGTCTAATTATGATTCAGTCTTATTCAAGCAAGGACAAAATCTAATAAACAAAAAGAATGCATACATGTACACGGTATCCATCTTAATAACATCGTGCATAGATACTTCTTAAAAGATGATAGGGGTTTGCACAGCGTTGTTTCAACTGTTCTGACTTTCATCATAAAAAATGCAGCCTGATGAATCCTAAAATTCAGAAAAAAGATGAAATGCTTCATAAAAAATGCATAATCAATGAATTGTGAGTTTTGTTAATCTAAAATGGCAGAAAATGTCTTTACTTCATGATCCAAAAACAAAACTTGTAAAAATTTAAAGCGTAGCTTAAATGAAAATAATTTTTCTGAAAGGCAGCCAATTTTCTACCAACTCTTATAGTGTTTTCATATAGGATTATCAATACAGAAAAATTATCATGCAAAACTTTACCAAGTCATGTTGTATGCAGTGAGAAAAAAATAAAATGTTGTTTTGTTGTTTGGACTAAATCAACGTCATTTGTGATCCAATGTGGGTGAAACAGTCCATATATTATGAAGATAGGGCCGATATTGCTAGGATATATTTTCAAATTAATATCTTTCAAATTAAAAGCTTTACTGAACAAAAAGAAAATGGACAGAACTTTTGTCTCAAGTATATCTGATATAGAGGGAACTTTGAAAATCATTTCCTCAGAAACTAATTGATGGATATCAACCATATTTCTTTTGACTTATCCTTTTGTGACCCTTTATCCCACTGCATAAAATTTTTGTGATCAGTTGAAAAATATGCCTTTTTTGTGGAGCAGTTAAAATACGGTATATTACTGAAACTCATTTTCTCAAAGAAGAATTTCTGTTGAGTGATCTTTGGGTGAAAACCATCATTGTGATGAGATAGAAAGTAGGACTTGTATTTGTTGAGATCATTGTTATATATAAATAATATAGTGGAAACTTTGAAATCATTTTTTCCAAAATTAAGCATCAGATATCCACCCCAAACAAACAATGAAAAAACTTTGAACTTTGAAAAAATGTTGAATGGAAAAGGGTCACATTAGGATCATTTAAGTGAAATTTGGTGGAAATTTCACTTAAATGATCCGAATGTTAACCTTTTCCATCCTGTAAAGAATTGATTCAATCAGTAGAAATAATACCTTTTATAGATGAAACTTATTTCCCTATATGGTAAATTTAGCGAAGACTCTTGAAATCATCATAAGCAGACTTTTCCATTACCCCCTGTTTCTTTGAATTTAGACCCCCTTATTTTTTAAATGACCCCCAAAATTGTCAGAGAAATATTCTTTATTTAGTTTAAAGGGGGTCATAATGTGGAAAATGACCCCTTAGTTTTGAACAAATAGGGAAAACCCTGATCAGAAGGTATCAATTTGATCCAATTTAATTTTTGATGGATGTAATTCTGAAGATGGATATCAAATAGTTTTGAAAAGTATTTTGTGAGTTTCTTCTTTTGATTTATAAATAAACACTTATCTTTCTGTGTTGACCATTATCGGGAGATTCAGGCTTGTGGAGTGAATCAGGCATTTGATTGCCTCTAGTTTTGATGAAAATCAAATATTTCACCCACTGACAATATTTTCAAAAGTGGAATGATAAACCCTTTCTACAATTCTAGGTTTGTTATATTTCAGTCGTTGGAGCTCCTCATCCTGCGCGTCTGGATCTATGGTGATGCTTGATCTCTGGAAGATGAAGGACGAAGATAAACCCTCACCAGGACCCCTGGTACTCGACAGTTATCATGATATGGGGCTCTCAGGAAATAGGGACAGTCCACCACCTTTTGGGATCCTTAAGGTAGAAAAAAAATCCAAAAAAAAAAACAAAAAAAAAAAACTTTGAACTTTGAAAAAAATGTTGTATTTGCTTTAAATGGTCGGGCTTTAAATGTGAGCTTTGCGCTTTCCCATACCTAAATGTTGCTAATTAAAATTAACCCTTGTCATGCAGAATAAATGTCTTGGCAAAGTTTATCTAAAATAAAGGTGCTGAAAGGAAAATAAGGTGGTATTGATCAATTTTCAGACTGAACTTATGTGCAGACTGATTTTTGCCTTTACCTCCTGCAAAAGTAAGACCATTCAAGCTGAAGATTTAGCGCAACAAGGGTGAAATGATTTGAATATCAATAGGTCAGTCCAAAACTGAAAAAAAATGACTATATATTTACTGTATTTCTCCTATTTAACACTCCTGTGAGCTATACATAACATAGCCAGGGATTTTTTATTTAGAATGCATCCTCTGATTTAAATACGCATTAAAATTGATGTCTTTAAGGCCCTTTTCCCTTTAATTTGAGGTGAATTTCCTGTAAACAATCCAAATAAATGATTGTTTAGAGGAAATTCATCTCAAGTTAGAGAAGAAGTCTCAAAAAGTTCCTTAAATTTAGGCATTTGAAGTGGTTTTAAGTGAAAAATGTAGGGGTGCTACTACTAGGAGGGCGCTAATATGAGAGGAAATACGGTATATGCACTTACTTAATTTTCTACTGAATCATCGATATGGGTAGCATCCCTTAAAGTGCAAGCCCATTTAAGCGTTAGAAAATTTGAATCATAGGGTAATAGGTTCAACCCTTTCCCTGACAATCATCCTCTCTGACAATCTTGTTCCATCAAGGGGTGTAAAATCATCTATGTATGTACTGAGATATTCAAGCAATCCACAATAAAGAATTCCATCTACCCTAAATGATTGAAGTACTGTTGAAAGTGGCTTGACACAAAAACAAACAAGCAAATTAAAGAGAACTAATTGGTTCAAAATTCAAGTTAAGTCATAGTAATATTTTGAAACTATTGATCAGATTATTTCAAGCACTTCTCACTATAAGTCTATGAGGGTATTTACCACGTTAATTGATAGGTGTAGTAGCATGTTTTGATTTATTTTTTCTCCCTTTCACAGTTAATGTCTCAGGTATTTATTGCACATCTTGTATGCCTGCCAGTTGTAGAGTTGATGTAAACCAATACTATCTTCTAGTTCAGAGATCTGGATATTTTATAACTTTTCTTGGTCAAAAAGCTCAAAAGTAGAAAATATGACATATTGTTTACACACTTTTATGATCTAGATATTCAATAGAATAATCACTTTATCTAAATTCTTTCAACCCTTGTCATGCTGAATCAAAAATCCTCTTACAAAATTGCACTTATATCAAATTACTGAAAGCCCTAGTATCCAAGGGTGTAGATAATCTTTCTTTTTGAAGATTAAATTCATTAACAACTCTGCCTTGAAAAGGGATCAACAGGTGGCGTTGACTAAGATCAGACTGCACATAGGTGCAGACTGATCCTTGTCTATACCTCCTATCAAAATAAAAATATTTCAGGTTCTGAAAAATTGCATGTATGATGTCATGGGAAATAACACTAGCATTTTAATCTTAACTGTTAATGAACAAAAAGTAGGGCTAATATTGTCATTACCCTGGAATCATTGTTGTTGGCATTGATATAAACATTGGTATGACATACAGTATCTCTTGGTATAGGTGACTTGGCATGTGTTTTAACCAGCACAAGAGCTATCCATACTATCAATCTAGACAGCAATAAATTCATTTTGTACGAATCATTTTATTTAGGTTGTCCTCTGTATTAAGAACCTACAAATGAGTGTTGAATCTGCTATGTTTATGCTCCTGCACTGATATTGTTTTTGTCCTGTCTTTTTGTCTACTAGTCCCCCCAAAACCTTTAAATTTTGTCATTACTTTTTATTGGTAAATAGTAGAGTCACATGTGTATTGCTTGTGACAAGACATTTCTGTTAGTAACAACTACATGTGAAGGTCATATTTTAAGGTCATTTATGTGGAATATTCAAATTTCACATTGAATTTTGTTGTGCGGTTGATTTCCATATTGTACCAAACTATTGTTTTGAATTTTGTTGGTAGTGGGGCCATTAGTGTTAAACAAAGAAATCTTTTTTTTTTTTGATTGCTGTCAAGAACATCACATATTTTTCAAGTCCCGATTTATTTACTCTTTATTTCTATGTATTTCAACCTCCATACGTCATTATCTATTGCTCGAAATTTTCCGTACGTCGAACCAATTTCAAGGCCTAACCACCATTGTTTGTGCGCATTCACACTTCTATACAACGAACCCCAGACTTGAATGATGAAAATTGCAATCACGTCAGTTATTCACACCTTGGACCTGTCAACTACAGTAAATGACACACGCGATCTCAATATTGGATATCAATTATTACCTGACTGTGTTTGATTGTTTGTAACAGAGTGAGAATATCAATTTTGGGTGATTTATTGTTTTAGAATATAAAGAGTCGGGAAAATGCATATTCACAATGACAACGGAGGTATCGTAAGCAAATACGACGCAGGACTTGTTTGGCGAAAGACGTGGGGTGAGATCGTAAGGGCTAGATTCTTAAAATTCATATTCAGAGTTTTAAAAAACAGCGTTCGAAGGAGCAAGATTTTTGAGCCGCTCATAAAGAACTTTAAGAAAGTTGAATGTGGAAACAAAGTTTGATTGGCATTGACTAGTATTCTGGACGATGTTGAATATTTTCACTCAATTTAGCGAAATTCGTTCGTTATGACGTCTTTATAAGCTTATAAAGCGGGATTTTTCGTCTTTTTCTAAAGAAAGCACCTCAAGTCGACCCGTGGGATAGTGATTTACATATATGTATTTATATAGATCCATTTTTTATGAATAAATGAAAAATGTAAATAAAAAGAAGTGTCATATATTACATTCGATTAATTTATCATGCAAATCAAATGCGTCCGTGATTTCGCCACTACTAATGGTCGTACCTTAGTGTGATGATGGCCGCATATTTATTCGTCCCGAAGATCGCCGTTTATCTCTTTGTCGAACTTTCTATACGTCGAAGTTTTCACGTCAGTCCCCCGAAGTTCGACATAAAGATATTTGATTGTATTAGAATAAATCAAAGAAAACTTGATAGCTAGTAGAGAATCTCAGCTCCTCTTGGGCATCTTTGTTAATTCCTTCTAGATTTTTGATCTCAAATTATCTCAGAGATAAGGTCATTGTTATCCCCCGCCGATTTCGGCGAGGGGATATAGTAATGCTCTCCGTCCGTCATTCTGTCATTCCGTCATTCCGTCCTTCCGAGGTTCCGTCACTAAACTTGTCCGGAGCATATCTCCTAATGTATAATAGCTATCAACTTGAAACTTTATGGGTGGATAGATCTCATGGAGGAGAAGTGCAGTGCACAAGACCTACAACTCTTGCATGCATAATTTTGGAGTTATTGCCCTTTGTTATTTTTAAGACTTAGATTTTGTCCGGAGCATATCTCCTATGGTATAATAGCTATCAACTTGAAACTTTATGGGTGGATAGATCTCATGGAGGAGAAGTGCAGTGCACAAGAACTACAACTCTTGCTTGCATAATTTTGGAGTTATTGCCCTTTGTTATTTTTTAAGACTTAGATTTTGTCTGGAGCATATCTCCTAAAGTATAATAGCTATCAACTTGAAACTTTATAGGTGGATAGATCTCATGGAGGAGAAGTGCAGTTCACAAGAACTACAACTCTTGCTTGCATAATTTTGGAGTTATTGCCCTTTGTTATTTTTAAGACTTAGATTTTGTCCGGAGCATATCTCCTTAAGTATAATAGCTATCAACTTGAAACTTTATTGGTGGATAGATCTCACGGAGGAGAAGTGCAGTGCACAAGAACTATAACTCTGGCTTGCATAATTTTGGAGTAATTGTCCTTTGTTATTTTAAAAACTTAATCTATTAGGCTTCAGTTTTCTATCAAGCTTTCTTGGTGGGGGATGGCCATGTCCGACATGGCTCTTGTTAATTTGTGTTTGCATTTAAATAACTTGCTTGTTTAAAAACTAGTAAGTGACCAGTTTGCAATATGATTTGAGCCTGGGCGTGAGATTTCCAACAATTTCAAATATGCGCAAAGCAAAGACTCTGATCAGCCTGTGCATCCCCACAGCCTGACCAGAGTCTTCACTATGCGTTTAGTGGATAGATAAGGTCTAAAAGTATCTGTAGACTATCAGGTTACTTTATATTATAGTTTTTTGCTGTCTGGGCCACTCAATGTTTACAAGTCACGAACATTTCAAAATTTTGGAAATGTCGAGCACAGGCTCACTTGCAATGTGATTGCGAGTCAATATTGATTGTTTTATCTTCAATATCACCGATACACTACTTATGATATGAGCCTGTGTTTTACATTTCCAACAATTTGACATATGAATGAGATGCAAACATTGAGCAGCCCATACAGGTCTAACTGCCTAGTGAAGACTTTGGTCAGACTGCAGATGCACAGGCTGGCCAGAGCCTTTGCTTTTGCTCATTTGAACTTGTTGAAAATGTCAGGCTCAGGCTGATATTGTAAATCCCTTTGATTGACAATATTACTGATGATGTGTAGGTTATGTTGATAATAATTGAAAGGGGAAATCCTTAAAATAGATATTTTGAAAAATGATTGGATTCACTATAGGTCAGCCATAATGCATAATTTAGGAAATAGTCACATATAGGGGGGTGGAATAAACATTCTAGATTGAGAAAATTTGTAATTTGTGAAGAGTTTTGACCTTGGTCAGTCTGCACAGATGGCGCAGTCTGACCACGGTTGACATATTTTGCACTTCCCCGATGGTCCATTCTCGGGTAAGAATTTCATTGTTGTTGTCAATGTTTTTGCTAGTATGGGCTAATTTATTTGTCTTGAAACAGAAACTTTATCCTGAGATTGATCCAGCAATCATTGCAAAGTTGAATGTGAGACATGT
This sequence comes from Fragum whitleyi, assembly GCA_948146395.1. Lineage (NCBI taxonomy): Eukaryota > Metazoa > Mollusca > Bivalvia > Cardiida > Cardiidae > Fragum > Fragum whitleyi. The sequence goes on from OX411544.1 coordinate 48,235,195, forward strand.
TCATTGTTCATTTAAAAGTTGGTTGTTGGAGTGTTTTGATTGTGTTTAATTGAATTAATAGTAAAAGTTTTTTAAATTGCTTTTTAGCTTCACTTGCTGAGAGCTTATGGGTTATAGTCATGATGTATTGGTCATTTGTCTATTCATCTGTTAACCCTTTTTTTTTTTTTAACATTTTTTTTAGCTCCACTGTCTGAAAGCCACTGGGGCTATTGTCATGGCGTTGTGTCCGTCCGTGCGGTCGTAAACTTTTTCTTTAAAAATCTTCTCCTCAGAAACTACTGGATGAATTTCAACCAAACTTCACAGGAATGATCCTTTGGTGACCCTCTTTCAAAGTTGTTCAAGAAATTTTGATCCAATGAAAAACATGGATTTAATGGGCGTAGCTAATTTCCAAATATGGTAAAAAGTGAGGTTTCTCAGATTCTAATCGATGGATACCAATTGAATTTTACATGAATGATCTTTGGGTGACCCTTTATCAGTATACCAAAAATTATTGTGATCAGATGAAAAATTTGCATTTTATTAGCGGAGGTCATTTCTCTATTAGTTATATAGTGGAAACTTTGAAAATCATTTTCTCAGAACGTAATTGATGGATATGAACCAAATTTCACTGGAATGATCCTTGAGTGAACCTTTATCAGTCTACCAAAAATATTGTGATCGGATGAAAAATATGCATTTTATGGGGAGAGGTCATTTCTCTATATGTTATATAGTGGAAACTTTGAAATTCATTTTAACATCAGTAGAACCCAAAATATCTTAAAATATAGGCAAACCTTAGATTTGCTATTTTAAGCCTGTGGAGCGACTCAAGCCATTCATGGCTTTCTAGTTTAAACTATTGTATGGATTTTTACCAAATTTCACAGGAATGATACTTAAATTACACTTTATAAGATTTCATCAAAACATTGTGGCTCAGTTGTTTTTAGAGAAAACCTGAGATATTGTTATAGCCTTGGTGTCGTTGACATGTTATAGTTGTTGTTGTACTTGTGTGAAAAACTATTACATCTTATGATAACTTTGGTATTACTGAAGATGAAGACATTCACTTGAAACTTGGAACACATGTTCAATATCAAAAGATCAACCTACACTAGCAAGGAAAATACCTCTAGATGCATTTTGTGAGAGAAAATTATGCAACATTTGTACTTAGATTTTCTATCTACTATCCAGCACTCTCCGGACAAGTGTATGCACTTCAGGCAGTGCTCTTGTTAAAATAAGGCTTTTTTGTGGGTTAAGGCTTATTAGCTTACCTGAGCACGAAGTGCTCAAGGTGAGCTATTGTGATTGTACAATGTCTGGCGTCAGTCGTCCGTCGTGCATCGAGCGTCATCCACAATTTCTTTAAACATCTTCTCTTCCTAAACCAGTGGGCCAATCTTGAAGAAACTTGGCAGGGATGTTCCTTGGGTCAAGCTCTACCAAAGTTGTTCAAATAAATGAAAGGGTGAAAATATGAAAATCTTCAAAAATCTTCTTCTCTGAAACCAGAAGGCAAACAGCTTTCATATTTGGTATCATCAAGTGCACTTCCACCTAGTTTGTTCATATCAAGACCCTAGGATCATATTTGGGCTCCAACCGGGCACAACCCTTTTTACATAGGATCAAAGAGCAAAAATTTTAAAAAATCTTCTTCTCTGAAACCAGATGGCAGACAGCTTTCATTTTTGATATGTAGTATCACCTAGTGGGCCTCTACCAAGTTTGTTCATATTAAGACCCTGGGGTCATATTTGGGCTTTGACCGGGCGCATCCCTTTTAGCTCATCTGAGCACTAAGGGTAAAAAAAATGAAAATCTTCAGAAATCTTCTTCTCTGAAACAAGATGGCAGATAGCTTTGATATTGTTATGTAGCACCATCTAGTTGACCTCTTCCATCTAGTTTGTTCATATCAAGACCCTAGGATCATATTTGATCTCCACCAGGGAGCAACCCTTTTAATATAGAATCAATGAGCAAAATTCTTTTAAAATCTTCTTTTCTGTAACCAGAGGGCACAAAGCTTTCATATTTGGTAAGTAGCATTATCTAGTGGGCCCCTACAAAGTTTGTTCATATCAAGACCCTGGGGTCATATTTGGGCTCCACCAGGGTGCATCCCTTTTAGCTCATCTTAGCATGTGTGAAAAAATAAAAATCTTCAAATATTTTCTTCTCTGAAAGCAGAAGGCAGACAGCTTTCATATTTAGTTTGTAGCATCATCTAATGGACCTCTACCAAGTTTGTTCATACCAACCCCTGGGGTCACATTTAAGCTCCAACCGGGTGCATCCCATTTTACATAGAACCAAAGAGCGAAAGGCATATCTGTCTTGCTCTTGGCTGAAAACATTCCATGGTATTGAACTTATGTAGTAATTATCTCCTTGTTGACATCTGCCTATTTATTTAATGTAATGTCCGGGGACCAAGGAGACTCAGGTGAAGGCCACTGGGGCTATTGTCATGCTCTTTCAAAGTTGTTTAAGAAATTTTGATTCTATGAAAAACATGGATTTAATCGGCATGGCTAATTTCCAAATATGGTAAAAAGTGATTTTCTAAGATTCTAATAGATGGATACCAATTAAATTTTAATCCTTGGATGACCCTTTATCAGTCTACAAAAAATTATTTTGATTGGATAAAAAATATGTATTTTATGGGTGGAGGTCATTTCTCTATATGTTATAAAGTGGAAAATTCCTAGAACCTAACGCATGAAAATCAACAAAATTTCACTTGTTTGTTCCTTTTGTGAACCTTTATCAGACTGCACAAAAACTTGTGATTGGATGAAAAATATGTTTTCAACAGGCAATGGTCATTTTTCTATAAGTTGTTAATCGATCTTGAATTTTTCTTGCAGGAATAATTTAGCCTGTGACCACTTTATTATTTTGAAATAAACATTCATTCATACATTCACATAAATTCTCATCTAATAATATCAGTAGATTCAGGCCTGTGGAGCAAATCAACTGCTCCAGCAGCTCTAGTTCCGTAATATTTTCTGAGGGGAAAAAAATAGGGGGACAGAAAATCACATGACTGTGCAGAGGTAAAAAACCCTTACATAGTTAAAGTAGTGGAAACTCGATAGTTCTGCAACATTCCTGAACAACTGATCTTTCTAATTGTTGACAGAGGGTTCTTTATGAAATCAATAGGAAACACTTCCTTAATTACGGTATATATTCTGGATTGACAATGATCAATGAATTTGAATAATAATTCATATTTATTCTATGAATTATTGTCAATAGTCTTGATCCTATCTGAGATTTTTAACTCTTTTCATGCTGAATAAAAACCTAGATAAAAATTACATTACAATCAAAAAGCCAAAAGCTCTGGATGCACTTATTTTGAGTCAGTATTTATTTTGAAAATACATTTTCTTGATTAAAAAAGAAATTCAGGTGGGATAGCAGACTGATCTTTGACTATACCTCCTACCTAAGAAGGAATATTCCGTGTTCAGCATGACAAGAATTAAGAAATGAAACTATTATACTAGTCCAAACTTCTAACCAGCCACTTTAAAAACAAAGATAATTTTTTCTGTGGTGTTTGGATTTTCGTAAAATTTGCTATGTGAATTCTTAAGCAACTTTCCCGATGATTCCGACGAAAAGTTACTTCTATTTCATTGAATTTAAAGCGCAACCAGAGAAAAGCTCTCAAAGCTCTTAATTCACACAGAGCTCAAAATATTGTCAATGTAGCAATTTTTGTCTCATGGGTCGTAAGCTGCAACATAGACTAGGAAAAAAATTAAAAATGTTTGACAATTGTGCGTGGCATATGGCCCTAGAAAAAGGTGATAGAGCTTATGTATGCAGAAAATGGTTCCTAGAAACAACACCTAAAACATGTTTTTCTTCAAAAATGCATAAAATATAGACTGATAATTCCCGTTGAGCTACAAAATGTAGGATATGTGAAAAAATCAGTTTGATACATCGTTTTTTTCACACCAGACCATATTTGAGCATATTCCCTATACAAAATGGTTTGCCGGTTGAATTTAAACACCATTTTACCATGCCTCATATTCTTTCTTTTTCTCCTGTAGTCAAAGGTCACACAAAATTGACAATGTTTTCCAATTTTTTTCTTGGTCTGGGTTGCAGATAACGATTTGCGGACTTTGATTTGTTGAAAGTGTAATATGCCGAGCTCTATTAAGATTTAGAGCTTTTTGAGCTTTTCCTTTATTACACATCCAAATTTGATAACTATTGGTAAATCATAATGGAAATCAACGTACATTATGCTCAAAAATTCACACATGTTGTAACTTTTAAAAAAGTTCTCCTCATTTTTAAAGTGGCCGGTTAGGACTTTTGGCCAGTATATTTTGATTTTTCAGGCATATGTCGATCAATTACTGGACAATGGTCGCAGGTTTGATATGTCGTCTGACGATGAATCCAAAGATATCAGCAGTGCTAGAGATACTCCACAGACCAAACATTTCTACAAATTCAAGTTATTCCCAAAGAAATTTCTGAAGATTTATTTTGATAGATTAGCATTGCTAGCTTTGTTAGATAGGTAAGTTTATCTTCATTGCTTGAGCTTACAAAACTTTTGATGCTCTTTTGAAAGGGCATATTGTTTTACCATAGTCTGTTTAACTGTCTGCCCAGCCGTCTGTCTGTGATACCAAAATACATGAACAATTCAAGATAAAATGCTCATGGTTGATGCCAGATCCTCTACATTCCTCTATTGTTGCTAAGGTTAAGTTTATCTAACAAGGTCATCTTGTAATGTCATACTTTATAGAAAACTATTAACAGTTTGGGCATGTACATGTATATGATAAATAGGAACCAATCTTGTTATGAGAATTCACTAAAATTTGAATTAAGATTGAGCTTGTGCGTAATATTTCCAACAATTTTAAAGAACAAAAAGCAAAGACTCTGGCCAGTCTGTGCATCCATTTGTGGATGGGTGAACAAGGCTTTGATTATGCACAGAGGATGAAATGTCAATGCTAATTTGGTGTTCTTTAAGAATCTCTTTACATCATCAATTTTTCCTCGCATAGCTCTCCTTGTCGTCAGCCATCAGAGATATGTTTTTTTACACATGGTAAAATGACTGTCTAAATGATGTCATCACGATGTCATCTGACACATGTTTTTGCAGTATTCTGACATATGAGCATTTTAAAAGTTGTTTTTCTAACATACAAAATGTTGTAATTGTGAGAAAAAGAATCTGTTACTTGATTTTATTTGAGTCAAAGTGGTCTGGAATAGGAAAAGTTTCTAAGCTCACAAAGGCTCACTTTATTAGCATGTGAATTCTAGACTCGGTTAAGATCACCTTGTCTTAAATAAAATATATATCTTATATAATGCTAACTGTTTTGTGTTATTTTTTAGGAATTTATCTGTGATAGAAAACACTATAGCTGTGATTATGTCAGTGTTGGTTGGTGCCCTGGGAGCGTTGGTTCTGGCAGGAAACTTCTACTATGACTTCTGGATATTTGTGTTCTGTTTTATTATGGCTGGATGTCAATATTCTCTTCTAAAGAGTGTTCAGCCTGATGCTGCTTCACCCATGCATGTAAGGATAGTTTGTAGATACCTCATTTATGTAAAAATGCCCCCTTTTTGAAGAAGAGGGTATATTGCTTTTTGGTCTGTCATATCGTCCATCCGTCTTTAAACCATTTTTGTCCAGAGCATATCTCCAAAAATTTGGAACCTTTGTTAACTTGATTTTTTTTGGAGCTAAACTTAAAAATTATGGAAGCTAGAAGCATGAAACTAAACAGGTGGATAGATCTCATTGATGAGAAGTGCAGAGCACAAGAACCATTACTTTACTCAAAATATTTTTGAGTTATTGCCCTTTATTAATTGAAAAAGAATATGCCATCAAACTGCTGTTATAGGGGGCATAACTGTTTTACAAATATCTCTTGTTTGTGACCTGTTACATTAGAAGGGATCACCTAGTATTGAGCCTGTTCTGACTACACTTACTGCAAGAACATTCTATCATAGCATCAAGCTGATCATCCCAGAATATATGTGACCCGTCATGAAAGAGGACCATCTGGGTAGTGGGTTAAGTGTCGAACCTAGTCAGACTGCGCGGTATGTGCAGACTGTCTAGGGTCGAAACTTTTTGCAATGTGCTTATTTTCTGAATCTAGAATGATCAATCTACCTTCCAGTGAAAGAATGTTTGAAATGCGACCTCTGCTGGACCAATGCCAGACTCAATCTTTTTTTTAAATATTTCTAATTACAGAGTTCCCAGATGGTCCCTTTTTGCATGACTGGTCAAATGTATAAAAAGCTTACCATTTCCAAGAGAGTAAAATTTATTCAAGGTTCAATGATGAAACTTGTTATGTTGAGACCTCTATATAATTTACATCTGCAGAGCTAAAATCAAAGTCATTTGTTAAGGTCAAATTTAACAAGGTCAAGCTTCTGACAAAAAGTTAGCTGTTCAAGATTGTATTGTGTTTCACAAACGTACATTGTTTTCTGTTATAATTTCAGGGTTACAATCATTTGATTGTATTTAGCCGTCCATTTTATTTCTGCTTTATATGTGGGTTAATGCTGCTAGCGGACCATTTAAGTGGAATAACCATTACAAACACAGTGTATGTATATGGTATCCCATTCACAACAACTTCTGCTTTAACATTTGCACGAGATTTTTTAAAAGGTGGGTATCGTTTCTTTATCTTACTAAGAGTTACTAAAAGTTCATTTAACTTAACAGCTATACTTATCTTCATTCATAACAATGTATTATGTGATAATGAACAAATATTCAATATAGCTCATTGTATTTTAATTTTTCGGCTTATGCCTTCTTCAGAAATAGTTATGGATGTAACTTAATTGTAAAAAGTCTGGCTGTTTTTCTGAAGAAGGCATAAGCTGAAAATTAGAATATAATGAGTTATATTGAATATTTGTTTAATACCATAATTCCCTTAATACGGAATAAAAAGTAAAATGGATATATGATAATGGATATCTGGAACCTAGCTATGCTCAACATGAAACTTTCCAGGGCCTGAGGCTATAAAACTTTTCTCAGGCTCAAATTTTATCAAATTTAAAATTCAAATAAATTTATGAAAATAAAAGATAATATTAATAAGTTGTTATTTATAATAGCTTATTAATATTATCTTTTATGTTAATACATTAAAATGAGTATTAAAACAGAATTACAGCTTTAATCTCAAATTGAAATTTGAGAAAATTTTGAATTGAGAATGAGAAAAGTTTTATAACCTCAGGCCCTGATTTGGAAGGGAATTTAGATAAAAAACTGTGTATGTGGGTCCATATCTTCTATGCCTTCTGTTTGTGTTGTGTAAAGAAAAATTGACCCAAAATCCAAGCTGCAAGTGCTTACAGTCAATTGATAATGGTGTAGATCTGGAAAGTTATTCTTATTCAGCATGACAAGGATTGAATGACACTCATGTTCTAGAACTCATGGGATAAATATAATCTGACCTCACATTGCTGAATTTAGGAGAAAATAATATAGACTTCCTTTTGCACTCTCTAGATTCAGGCTTTTAGGTAAATAAGAATTCTTACGACTTTGTTATTGAAAGATAAAATAAACTAATGTGAAAGAATTGTGAAAGCTGAATTACAGTATTAGACTTTAAAGTTAAGATGTCGAATTTTAGGAGTAGAAATTATGTTGTAAGGATTTGATTGTGTTTTACTACATGGTATTGAAATATAAATGTTATTTATGTTTCAGTATTCCTGCTGTGTTTGCCTCTAACCTTTACTGTGGGGTTACTGCCACAAGTTAATACCTATATTATGTATGTCCTTGAACAAATAGACACACATGTATTTGGTGGCAATGGTAAGTTTCTTATGAAGGTTTTTGTAATGTAGTGAAAAGAATCAAGTATCTTAGAACTTTTTTGTTACAAATTTATTATGGCACTTAATTTGGGAGAAAGCAAGGGGGGGTGTAAGCTTTGCTACAGCTCTAGTTATACTTAAAGAGCTATGAATTAGTTAATTAGTATATTTTTAGTATATTTTTAGCTCAGCTGTTTATCAGAGAAAATCATAAGTATTGCTATAGGCTTGGTGTTGTCATCATTTTGGTGGTCGTTGCCCAAAACTTTGAATTTTTGTGATATCTCTGGTATAATCAAAGGTTATTCACTTGAAACTTGCATTTGCCTTGTTGTTGGTATAGGCATTGTTATAGAAGATACTGAAGCTTGACATGTGTGTTCACCATCACAAGAGCCATCCACACTGCCAATTGACATAACAAGTGCAGAATTTTTACCTCTGCATTCAGAGAAAACTCAGTATTGCCTTAGCATTGCGGTCATTGTTGTCATCCTCGTTATAGTCATCATCTTGCCAATTTTTGTACATTTTGTGATGTCTCTGGTTCTATTGAAGGCACTTACTGGAAAGTTAGCACACATGTTCACCATCAAAAGAGCAACCTATATTATCAAAGATGATAACTCTAGATGCATTTTATGCAAATTATGCCCCTCTTTCAATTTATATTTTTATCCATTATCCAGGAATCAACAGGGGAGTTTAGGCACCCTTTGCAGTGCTATTCTTATAAGAGATTCGACCCTTTTTTTGACAATTTTTTTTTCAGAACTTATTCTCAATTTCATGTGTTCAATCAGTTTTGGATGTGAGCTTAAATGAAAATCTAATTGATAAAACACTTTTTTGGGGCGAATGAAAAACACCTGCCATGTATTCAGAATGTAAACATGTTTGCAAATCTTTAAAAGTAGCACCCAGCTTTGCACATGAGTATAGGATTAATTCACTTTTTTTAGGACATTAACATTTGCTGAGACCCTGAAAAATGGTTGAAAAATCGCCCAGCTGCCAAGTAAGAGAGGGGTCAAAGCAAATTTTGGAGTCTCTACAAATATTGATGCCTTCAAAAACATGATTGTTGTGATGATGTTATGGGTCTTAGTTTAAAAGGAAAAGTAGACTTGATAATCAAATTCATAATTTTGATAAAATTTCTGATGTAATTTTGAACTTTGCACTCTACACTTTGCATTTTTCCAGAAGCAATTGGGGATGTACTTTTCATTTTGATACAGCTTGTTTAAGGTTTAGTTTGACAAATTATCCCTTATCCTTCTAAATTTAAATTGTGTTACAAAGTTTTAATTTTGGGGACATTTCAATTAGTCCAACTCAAGGTTTACCCTCAATAATCAAGTACAAAGCAGGGATGATAGCCCAAGATCACATTTATGTAAGCTGTCTTAGTCATTCTGTTTTTGCTAAATCAATTAATATGTCATGAACAACGGCATTTACATTGATGTTGTAGATATTTGTGACCCATCACACAAAAAGGAACCATCTGGGAAGTGCAAAAAGTGTTGACCCTTGTCAGACTGTGCAAATCTAAAGTTTTCGCAATTTACTAATTGTCTGAATACTAATTGTCTGAATCTAGAATGATCAATTTATCTTCATGTGAAATTATTTTTGAAATGTGACCTGGTTGGTATGTTAAAGAAGCAATCTTTTTTCAAAAAAATAATTTACGAAGTTCCCAGATGGTCCCTTTTCATTCTACTGGTCACATATGCTTTTTTCTGATGTTGCATGTTGATTGATCTGTATTTTTATTACAGCCACAGTTAGCCTCTTGTCATCTATATATTGTTTATCAAGAAGTGTCCTAGCTGCTGGGTTTCTGTACATGATATGTTACTTGACTCTTATACAGCTGGGAAAGGTAGGGAAATTAAGTGGAAATAAAAAGGAAAATAAAATGTTCTTACATTGAAATTTCAATTTTTTAATCGTAAACAAGGCAGTGTTAATTATTGTGCCTTGATGATATGATTGTTGAAGAAATGAGAAAAAAAAGCTTTGTACATTCTTTAGTATTTACATCTTTTCATAATTGTTAATCCAGTTAACTTTATATGATTAAGATTAGATTCAACTGATTAAAAGTGAAGAAAGATCTTTTTTAGCTCACCTGAGAACAAAATGCTCAAGGGGAGCTTCTAGGGTGGTCATGAGTCCATCATCCTTCGTCCGTTTGACGTCATCCGTCATGTGTCGTCCGTCGCCAACAATCTTAAAAACTTCTTCTTCTCCTGAACCACTGGGCCAATTTCAATTAAACTTTGCCAGAATGTTCCCCTTGTTTGCTAAATTCTGATTGGTTCATAAATATGGGCGTGGCAGGGCGTGGCATTTTTTCACTTTGAAATCTTTGAACTACATCTCCTGAACCACTTGGCCGATTTCAATGAAACTTTACCAGAATGTTCCTTGGGTGACCCTTTTTCTAAAATTGTTCACAAAATTTTAATTGGCCCATAAATATGGGCGGGGCTTTATTTGAGCCCGAATTCTTTGAACGACATCTCCTCCTGAACCACTGGGCCAATTCCAATGAAACTTTACCAGAATGTATCTTGGTTGACCCTTTTCAAAAATTGTTCGTAAAATTTTGGTTGGCTTATAAATATGGGCGTTCTAGGGCGAGCTTATTTTGAGCCTGTAATCTTTAAACTACATCTCCTCCTGAACCACTGGGTCGATTTCAATGAAAATTTACCAGAATGTTCCTTGGGTGACCCTTTTCTAAAATTGTTTGCAAGATTTTGATTGGCCCATAAATATGGGCGTGGCAGGAGGGACTTAATTTTAGCCCACAATCTTTGAACAACATCTCCTCCTGAACCATTGGGCCAATTTCAATGAAACTTTACCAGAATGTTCTTTTGGAGACTCTTTTCAAAATTTGTTCGTAAAATTTTGATTGGCCAATAAATATGGGCGTGCTAGGGCGAGCTTATTTTGAGCCCGTAATCTTTGAACTACATCTTCTCCTGAACCACTGGGTCGATTTCAATGAAACTTTACCAGAATGTTCCTTGGGTGACCCTTTTCTAAAATTGTTCGCAAAATTTTGATTAGCCCATAAATATGGGTGTGGCAGGTCGAGGCTTAATTTTAGCCCGCAATCTTTGAATGACATCCTCTGCTGAACCACTGGGCTAATTTCAATGAAACTTTACCAGAATGTTCTTTTCAAAAATTGTTCATGAAATTTTGATTGGCCCATGGTTTCCATGGTAACGGAAAGGTTCAAAAATGGCCTAAAATCTTAGAAAAAATTCCTTTTTCTCCTTAACCACTAGGCCAATCAAGGTGAAACTTGGCAGGGATGTTTCTTTGGTGAAGTTCTTCAAAAGTCATTGAAAGAATTTAAATTCATCAAAAACTCTGGTTTGCATGGTAACAGAAAGGCTGAAAAATGGACGAAAATTGCTGAAAATCTTAGAAAAACTTCTTCTCTTCCTAAACCACTGGGCTTATTAAGCTGAAACTTGGTAGAGTTGTTCTTTGGATGAAGCTCTACCAAAATTGTAAAAATAATTTTATTTAATCAAAATCTCTGGTTTCCATGGTATTGGAAATGTCAAAATATTGCCAAAAATATCGGAGAAGATTAATTTTCGCCTTAACTATTCGACATATCTTAATTTTTGCAGGCATATTCTTAAGGTTTAGGTCATCTATACTTCTTAAAAGAATTCAATTCCATCAATAACTATGTTTGCAATTAAAAAGAAAATCAAATTGCAGTAGGTGGAAATTAAAGTCTGTTTTTTTTTAAATCCACCCTAAATGTAAATCAGACAATCTCTGGTATTTATAACATTGCTGACAAGTTATGAGTTGACTTACTCAGGTGAGTGATATAGGACCATCATGGTCCTCTTGTTTTACTTTCCATGGTACAATACAAAATTATAGTTGCTTCTTTCTCAGCAACTATGACTTACGGAAATTCAAAATTTGGTATGGTGTATCAGGTTGAGGTCCTGTATGCCACTTACCAAATTCAAGTCTGTTGGATAGCTACCTCCTGGTATATGAGCGCATGCGTTAAAATGTTTGTGACGTGTAAACATTGAAAGGCCCAGACAGCCAAAAGCTATAAATATGGAGTAACCTGATTGTGTACAGATACTTTTAGACCTTATCTATCTACTAAGCACATAGTGAAGACTCTGGTCAGGCTGTGCGGATGCATAGGTTGGTCAGAGTCTTTAGTTTGCACATATTTGAAATTGTTGGAAATCTCACACGCAGGCTCATTTGATTTAGTTAATTTTCAGACTCAACATGGTACAATAAGAAAAAAATGTTGAATTTCTCATGAATCACAGTAGTTTGGTATATCAGATAGAAGATGTCCTAATCTATTCTTAGTATGCAGCTTTTTAATTCGCTAGTTCACAAAGAAGTTAATCAATAAAGTTGCACTTACTGGCAAAATCTAAACTTATTTGCTCAACAATATTGAGGAATAAGTATTGAAAAAATGTTTTTCGTATTCATCGAGGTACAAAACAAAATAGCTAACCTTTCTTATGTATAACAAATATATACTGTAAGTTTTCATTTCAGAATATTGTGGATGATCCAAACCCTTGTCAGAATAAAGAGTTTGCACAAACTGCTGCTTTTTCCATATTTTGTGCTGTTTTGGTGGCCATGTCATATCATCTCAGTCGTTCTGCCTCAGACCATAGTGTTCTTTGGTGAGCTGGATTACTTAACATAAAGTGCAGATAATAGATAATAGCTTCAGTGTAATCTTGATTATCACTTTTAGCATATGTGACCCGTTGCAAGAAAAGGGACCACCTAGGAACTTCGCAAAATAAACCTTTGAAAATGAGATTGGTTTTAGTACAGGCCAACCAGAGTCGCATTTCATGAATTCTTTCACTGGATGGTAGATTGATTATTCTGGAGTAGAAATTTAGAAAAAAAGGGAAAAGGTTTTGACCATAGTCATTTTGCACAGTCTGACTAGGTTCCACACTTAACACACTACCCAGATAGTCCCAAAGTTCATTTTATAGAACAATTAAAAAGTTGATAAAAGTCATACACCTTAACATAGAAGCTATTTGCATCAATATCATTGATAAACCAATGCATTAAGTATTTCATAAGAAAATTATAAATTGTTTCCTTAACATTTTCATCAGTTATAAGAGAAATTGGTGTATCCTTTTCTCCCGTTTGATTGGTTTTAAAGATGATCTGTTTTTAAGTAATCATTATTTTATACCTTTTGGTAGGATGTTGATCAAGGATAAATTATTTGGTGTGAAAGAGAATGAACAAAAAGAAGAAACAAGTACAGATCTCAAAGATCCTTTGCCAGGAAAATTAAAGAATTGTGTGGTAGGTTGGATGTCGCTATTGTAACAAGTGAGCTGTTGTGATCATTGAATGCCCCTCGTCTGTTGTGCGTTGTCCATCATTAGATGTCAACAATTTAAGTGTTTACGCTGTAGAGGCCACAAATATCGCTCAATCTTCATGAAACTTACTCAGAATGTTTGTCTAATAACAAGGATGAATTCTATTGGAATCGGGACAGATCCATGCCATATCACGGGAAAAAGGGACTTAATGATAATTTTCTTGTTTACACTCAAGAGGCCACAAATAAAGCTCAATCTTCATGAAACTTGGTCAGAATTTTGATATAATTTATTCATAATAAAAGAATGAACAAAGCCGAAGAGAAAAAAAATTATCACAGATTTACAATAAATAGTATAAAAATGAATTAAGTGGTCTCGCTTTATCTCAAGAGGGCAAAAACTCGAATTCATGTGAAAGCTCAAGCTGGCCTTCCGGTCCCAACGCGTCTTTCTCTATTTTCTTGTTGGTTATTACTGCACTAACTCGAACGCGCGATTGCTCGATCGCTTGAGCAGGAATCTCAGTCCCATGGTCAAAATTTACTGCATTTTTTAACAAAAAGGGTGAAAATATGAAAATCTTCAAAAATCTTCTTCTCTGAAACAAGAAGGCAGACGGCTTTCATATTTGGTATGTAGCATCATCTAGGAGTCATATTTGGGCTCCACCCGGGCGCAACCCTTTTTACATAGAATCAAAGAGATAATTTTTTTACTTTAAAATCTTCTTCTCTGAAACCAGATGGCAAAGAGCATTTATTTTGCTCCACTGGGGCTATTGTCATGGCGTTGTGTCTGTCGTGTGTCCGTCCGTGCGTCCGTGCAGCCGCTCATAACTTTTTTTCTTTAAAAATCTTCTCCTCAGAAACTGCTAGATGGATTTCAACCAAACTTCATAGGAATGATCCTTGGGTGACCCTCTTTCAAAGTTGTTCGAGAAATTTTGATCCAATGAAAAACATGGATTTAATGGGCGTGGCTAATTTCCAAATATGATGGATACCAATTAATTTTACATGAATGATCCTTGGGTGACCCTTTTTTCAGTCTACAAAAAATGGATTGTGATTGGATGAAAAATATGTATTTTATGTGTGGAGGTCATTTCTCTATTTGTTTTATAGTGGAAACTTTGAAAATCATTTTCTCAGAATCTAACAGATGGATATCAACCAAATTTCACTGGAATGATACTTGGGTGACCCTTTGTCAGTCTACCAAAAAATATTGTGAATGGATGAAAAATCTGTATTTTATGGGCAGAGGTCATTTCTCTATATGTTATATAGTGGTAACTTTGAAAATCATTTTCTCAGAATCTAACAGATGGATATCAACCAAATTTCACTGCAATGATCCTTGGTGACCCTATACCAGTCTACCAAAAATCATTGTGACCGTGTGAAAAATATGTATTTTATGGGAGGAGGTCATTTCTCTATATGTTATATAGTGGAAACTCCAAAAATCATTTTCTTAGAATATAATGAATGGTCATCAACAAAATTTCACTGCAATGATTCTTGGGTGACCCTTTATCAGTCTACCAAAAGTTATTGTGAGCGAATGATAAATATGTACTTTATGGGCGGAGGTCATTTCTCTATATGTTATATAGTGGAAACTCCAAAAATCATTTTCTTAGAATATAATGAATGGTCATCAACAAAATTTCACTGCAATGATTCTTGGGTGACCCTTTATCAGTCTACCAAAAGTTATTGTGAGCGAATGATAAATATGTACTTTATGGGCGGAGGTCATTTCTCTATATGTTATATAGTGGAAACTTTGAAAATCATTTTCTTAGAATGTAATTTATGGATATCAATCAAATTTTACTGGATTGATCCTTAGGTGACCCATTATCATGTAGCCAAAAATCATTGTCATTGGATGAAAGATATATATTTTATGGGCGGAGGTCATCCATATAAATGTTATATAGTGGAAATTTTGAAAATCATTTCAACATCAGTAGAACCCAAAATATCTAAAAAAAACTAGTCAAAACTAAGATTTGCTATTACTAGAATTTCAAGCCTGTGGAGCAACTCAAGCCATTCATGGCTTTCTAGTTGGTATGTAGCATCACATAGTGGGCCTCTACCAAGTTTCTTCATAATAAGACCCTGGGGTCATATTTGGACTTTGCCCAGGCGCATCCCTTTTAGCTCTACTGAGCACAAAGGGTAAAAAATTGTATATCTTTAAAAATCCTCTTCTCTGAAACCAGAAGGCAGATATCTTTCATTTGTGGTATGAAGCATCATCTAGTGGACCTCTACCAATTTTGTTCATATCAAGACCCTAGGCACAACCCTTTTGAACATAGAATCAAGAGCGAAAATCTTTTGAAATCTTCTTTTCTAAAACCAGAGGGCTGACAACTTTCTTATTTAGTATGTAGCATCATCTTGTGGGCCCCTACCAAGTTTGTTCATATCAAGACCCATTTGGTCATAATTGGGCTCCACTTGGCGCATCCCTTTTAGCTCAACTGAGCACAATGGGTGAAAATAGGAAAACCTTCAAAAATCTTCTTCTCTGAATCCAGAAGACAGACAGCTTTCATATTTAGTTTGTATCATCATCTAATGAACCTCTACCAAGTTTGTTCATATCAAGACCCTGGGGTCACATTTGGGCTCCAACCGGGTGCATCCTGTTTTACATAGAATCAAAGAGGGAAAAGGCATATCTGTCTTGTTCTTGGCTGAAAATATGCCATGGTATTGATCTTATGTAGAAATGATCTTCTTGTTGACATCTGCCTATTTGATTAATGTAATGTCCCAGGGGTCAAAGAGACTCAGGTGAGCGATATAGGACCATCGTGGTCCTCTTGTTGTGATAAATTTTGATTTTATTGATATTATGGGTTCTTTTGGCAGTAGGATATTCAAAAAATGATGCCAGAGTAAAAAGAAATTAAAAGATTTTCTTCTCTGAAACCACTGGTCAAAATTATACCAAACATCACAGGAATTATACTTGGGATTAACTCTTAGATTTCTAAGATTTGAAATCTGATTTTGATGATAACAAGGGTGCTACAGGCAGTCAAATCATCAAAAAATGGGCTGGCCAGTGAAATATAAAAAAAATCTTCTTTGAATCTACTGGTTAGAAATCAACCAAACTTCATTAGAATTGTTTTTGGGACACAATCTTTCAGATTTCCTGGTTTAATCTTGGGTTACATACATGGGTTCTATGGGTGGTTGAGTCAGTAAAAAAGGCCTGCATGGTGAAATATAAAAAAAAATCTTCTCCGAATCTTCTAGTCAAATTAAAAGAAAAATAGGGTGTACAGTATAAACTGAAGATTTCTCCAATTTAACTTGAATTCACATGAATATTCATTAAGTGAATTTCAATTAGTGACATTGAAAAGCTTATTTTTACATTAGTTGCCTCTCTTGTTGAATAAAAAACCTTGATATTTCATAAATATTAACAGTAGGTTCAGGCTGTGAGTTGAATCAGTTCTCAATTGCTGCTAGTTACAGTAGCCCTGAAAATAAAGAGAAGTGAATCAAATGCCAATATTTCCCAAGTAAACAGACAAAAAAGTATTCTTCATCCTGGATTCACATCACCTCTAGGCTATGAAGGTTTTGTGCTTAAATCTCTTCACCAATAGGGTATGTTATAATAGTATGGGAAAATAGAATTTATTTATTGCTCATGATTGATTTAGATCATAGGTAGGTCATTTATATGTAGATGTGATAAAGCTTACAGGAATCTAAGTCATGTGACAAACCAACTTGTTGATTCATACATCTTTTTAGCTCACCTGAGCACGAAGTGCTCAAGGTGAGCTATTGTGGTTAGGTGGATGTCCGTCGTGCGACGTCCGTCGTCAACATTTGCCTTGTATGCACTCTAGAGGCCACAATTTTTGGCCAATCAACCTGAAATTTGGTCAGAATGATTGTTTTGATGAAATCTCGAATGAGTTTGAAATTGGGTCAACCGAGGTCAAAAACTAGGTCACAGGGTCAAATCTAAGAAAAACCTTGTATGCACTCTAGAGGCCACATTTTTTGCTTGATCAACCTGAATCTTGGTCAGAATGATTGTCTTGATGAAATCTTGGACGAGTTCGAAATTGGGTCATCTTGGCTCAAAAACTAGGTCACAGGGTCAAATCTAAGAAAAACCTTGTTTGCACTCTAGAGCCCACAATTTTTGGCCAATCAATCTGAAATTTGGTCAGAATGATTGTCTAGATGAAATCTCTGATGAGTTCTAAATTGGGTCATCTGGGGTCATAAACTAGGTCACGAAATCAATTATAAAAATCCTTGTTAGTCAACCTTAAAATTGTAGAAATAGGAATCTCAAGTTGTATAGAAGCAACAGCTTTGTTTAGCTCAGTCATTCATCATTCTATTTCTCATGCTTCTCGTGAAAATTTTAGACAGTTCATTCAGGTGAGCGATTAAGGGCCACTATGGCCCTCTTGTCTTCATCATTGTGTTTCTATTGCTCAGTGCAAAGTGTTGTTTAACAATAAACTACATTAAGTATTTTGCTGCTTAGCTTAACAAATTGACTGTTCAACCTTTTTCAAATGAATTGAAAATTAAATGGTGACTAAATATTCAGAGAAATGCAGAAGCTTGTTTCATACCAGTTTGATCAA
Source organism: Fragum whitleyi (assembly GCA_948146395.1). Classification (NCBI taxonomy): domain Eukaryota; kingdom Metazoa; phylum Mollusca; class Bivalvia; order Cardiida; family Cardiidae; genus Fragum; species Fragum whitleyi. Next base: position 48,253,159 of record OX411544.1, read on the forward strand.
AACAGTTTGTTTACAGAGTGGATTTGGTTGTATTTGCCAAGTTGGGATAATTACAGATAAGGTAATCTGGGACTAGCTCATTATGTAGATTGTAGACCTATTTTAAAAGATGATTAGGCTCTCCATAGCTTAGCTTAAAAATGTCATCTTATCATCTTTATGTCACAGAAATTATCGAACAGAATCTTTTATGGTATTATTTCAGAGTGAGAGACTACAGTCTGATTTGTTAATAAGTGTTGTCATCATGATTCTATCATTTGCCATACATGTTAGTACAGTATTTATACAGGTCAGTGAGTATTGAAATAATGAGCCAGTGTGTGACATTTCCAACAATTTCACAAAATTTGCCAAGCAAAGAGTATGGCTAGCCTGTGCATCTGCACAGTCTGTCCAGAGGCTTCACTTTGCGCTTTTTAGTGATAAAAGGTCTGAAGAGTCTCTAGACAGACAGCATATCTTCTAATACAATGTATTATCTGTCACTGCCAAGGCTGTTGGTCATTTGCACCTCATGAATGTTTCAAATTGTTGGAAATGTCACACGCAGGTTCAATTACTGTATTGTCATAATGATGGGCTTGTTCTTAATGTATATTACCATTGTTACAAGAAGTAAAGTTATCATAGTAAATTTTTAATTGGACTAGAGTTTAAAATTTAGAAATCATTATTGAGCAGTTTAGAATGGAAGATTGTTTTTTAGAGGGCATGCCTTTCAAGTTAATAACAGACATCAAGGGTTCATAGAATTGAGAGCTAAGCTTAGTAAGCCCTCATTTCACCCTATTTGAGTTATCTAATCTGGGCTCATTACACTGTAGCCGGGTTGTGTATAAGGGGTGTTTGTACTGCCTTGCCGTACAAGCTAGCTTTTATAGCGACGTGGTAGAGCACTTGCTTTGGGATGTAGAGGTCCCGGGTTCGATTCCCGACGGAGTCGAATATTTATTTGCGGGTTACATTTGGCGCCCACCGTAAATAACCCACAAGAGGTGGTGGTTATGTGATTAGGTAGTTGATGATGTTGAATTGAGAAGATTCGTGGAAGAATCTTAATTGTGGAGGGGATGTATGTAGCCGGGTTGTGTATTAGGGGTGTTTGTACTGCCTTGCCGTACAAGCTAGCTTTTATAGCGACGTGGTAGAGCACTTGCTTTGGGATGTAGAGGTCCCGGGTTCGATTCCCGACGGAGTCGAATATTTATTTGGGGGTTACAACACAATGTCCTGACTGCATAGTAATCACATGCAAAATAACATGCTTTAAGGGGGACAAAAGCTGTGTTTCCTCTAATCAAATCAAACAATTGTCCTCTTTGTATTACAGCCTTATATTGATGAAATTGTCTACTTTACTGTTGCGGGATTCGGGTTTTTAGTTCATTATATGATACCTCAGTTAAGGAAGGAGATGCCATGGCTCTGCTGTTCTCATCCCATGTTGAAAAGTCAAGAGAGGAATATGTATGAAGCCACTGGTGAGTGTATAATTCATAGTGATAACATCAGGGCCCGAGGTTATAAAACTTCTCAGGCTCAACTGAGAATTTTCTCAAATTTAAGATTTAAATGAATATAAAATAATAAATAACAACTTATTTATACTATCTTTTGTTTTAATACATCATAATGAGTATTAAAACAGAATTACGGCTTAAATCTCAAATTGAAATTTGAGAAAATTTTGAATTGAAAATGAGAAAAGTTTTATAACCTCAGGCCCTGATGACCACAGTGTCACCATACTCTTATTTATTGATTACTCAAACTTTTGTATATAGTTGTGCACTGTATATCAATTAAAAAATTATCCTTTAAAGGTGTTCCAAATACTTTACTGAGAGAAAGGGGCTTTTTTGGTTGCTCAGCAATGGTTCCTTAATTGATATTAATGCCTCTTCGACTATGATTTTCATTAAATCAACCCTGAACCTGGAATATTCCGACTTTAGCAAGAGGTACAGACAAAGATCAGCCTGCACATATGTTCAGTCTGATCTTTATCTCTACCATCAGATCTTCCTTTTTAAACCAGTTAAGTATTAGAAGATACTTTTAAATAACACATTAAAATATGGAAAATATTTTCAAAACAAATTCTGACTCAATGAGTGCATTTAGTGAATTCAGCATGATTTTGATACAATGTTGCCAATGTTTATCAGCATGACAAGTTTATAAAAAGCCATAGTTCCATGCAGCCAGGTAAACCGTTCAAACCTTTCCATTGATGTCAAAGGTGAATAATGTCTCAGGTCAGAGTAAATTGATTAGGGGGAGGTGTTTGTGGTGGAGGGGGAAGCATCATTATATCATAACTTCACTTTTTCTGCTGTTTGATTTCTTAGACGCCACTCGTAGCATTATAAAGGAGTTAATCAATTTTTATTTTGATGTGCATGTTCTATTTAATCCATTCAAACAAATCTCACTTTTTGACACCTTGTAAGAAAACAAATTCGAAACGTAGTAGAAAATGAAGAAATTACTTCTAACAGGAAATTTCTTCATTTTCCCAAATGTTTCCTTGCCAAAAACAAAGATTATTTTAATAATTTTAAGATTTAAATTTCAGCCACTAAAATTGTCGTCTGCAGCATCTCTCAATTTGGACGTGTTGATAATTTTGTTGTCTGGTTTGTTGTTTTGCCTTCTAGGTCCAGCTAAGATCATGTGGTTTGAGAAGTTTTACATCTGGATGAGATTTATAGAGAGAAATGGCATGTATCCTGTTGTAATATTGTGTGCCTTAACACGATCAGTGCCAGTCACACTCTGTAAATTTGGAAACTAGTAAGTGAACTATACACATTGATGTAGTCTTGAAAGGGACCTTGTAGTTTTTATCACAAATATTCATAAATGTTGTAAAACGTTTTCCCTGGATGACTTTGCATTTGGGAACCGTCATGCAAAAAGGGACCAACTGGGTAAAGTTTACACCCTAGTCAGACTGTGTGGATTGCGCAGACTGACTAGGGTAGAAACTTTTTGCACTTGACTTATTTTCTGAATCTAGAATGACCATTCTACCTTCCTGTGAAAGAATCTTTGAAATGCAACCTCTGGTTGGTCTGTTCTAATCTCTAATCTCTTTTTCAAATATTTATTTTACAAAAGTCCCAGATGGTCTCTTTTTGCATGACCAGTCACATTTAAAAATGGAATACTGATTTTGTTTGCAAGCATTTTCATCTTGAGTTTATGGTAGGTTTATGAGAAAATTTAAGGTCAATATTCATACAGAAATGAGATATAATCATGGTCTTGGGATCTATAAATTATCTTTTAGTTAAATTTTGAAATGGAGCAGGTCTAAAATTTTATCAGATTTGATTATACTTATTATTATTAACCTGGTAAGAAACTGTGTGAAACATTAAGCTCATTTCCATTTACCTCAATGTCAACCCTGTGGTCATTAGTTTGTATCTAGTTTTGTCAACTTTCATTTAACATCTTACAAAATTTATAGGGACATGACATTTGTCTGCAACCACTTAGGCAATATGAAGTTGAATATCTCCCTTTGAAATTTATCATTTTTTAAGAAGATGGTTTTATGAGGAAACCATTGGCTTGCCATTATGAAAGTGCTTTAGATGATTATTTAGTCATATGGAGTAACAAGTTGTAGTTATATCTTTTCTTGTCTTTTACAGCTTTGGTCCACTAGTTATAACTATTTGTGCACTGAAGCTGCTCCGTTTTGCCTTCTCCAACACCCCAAAACAACACATGATTCTTGCCTTTACATTCCTGTTTTTCAAGTATGACTTACGATGGGCGTCGGAGGGCACATTGATAGATTTATTCCTCATTTCCATCATGTTTGTAAAGGTAAGCAAAGATGATAAAACCTTACAATCTTTAATCAGTCTTGCTTCTGTCACCATTTGTAATTATATTCACTGCGAGGATTGACTGTAACAGTAAAATTGAAGGACAAATCTACCTAAAATTACCTAAGATAAATTTCTTCTCCTCTTAAACCACTGACCAATCATGTTCCTTGGGTGAAGCTCTACTTAAGTTGTGGAAAGAAAAAAATCTTTGCCTCTCAGGCATGTAAACTGATACTTTTAATTTTTAGCTCGGCTGTTTTCAGAGAAAACCCGAGGTATTGCTATCGTCGTTGTTGTCGTGCGAAAATTTTGACATTTTGTGATAACTCTGGTTCTATTGAAAGCATTTACTGGAAACTTGGCACATATGTTCACCATCAAAAGAGCAACCTATACTATCAAGGGGGATAACTCTAGATGCATTTTGAATAAATTATACCCCTTTTTCAATTTAGATTTTTTCCCACCATCCAGCACTCAACAGCCAAGCGTAGGCATCTGTAGGCGGTGCTCTTGTTTGTTTCGCATTGATTCATGTTTCTGCCAAAATAATAATTATTTTTCTAAACTCAAAATAAGCCCTATCCTGTAGGGCCACATTTAAGATAGAGGTTCAAAATATTCAGACAGATAATTTTTTGCTCCACTGGCCGAAAGCCAGCGAGCTATTGTCATGGTGGTGTGTCTGTCAAACATGCATATGTGTGTAAACTTTTCTTTAAACATCTTCTCCTCTAAACCAATGGGCAGCTTTTGACGAAACTTGGCTGAAATGTTAATTGGGTGAGCCATTTCTAAAGTTGTTCTAGAAATACCCCAAATTATGGGCTTGGTAGGGTGGGACTTAATTTCACTGTATAAATATTTAAAAGTCTTCTCCTCCCAACTGTTGGCCCAATTTGAAAGAAACCTGGCATGAATGATCCTTGGGTAGTCCTCTTCTAAAGTTGTTAAAGAAATTTGGATTGACCCCCAAATGTGGGCCTGGCAGGGCAGGACATATTTTCACTGTATAAATATTTAAAAGTCTTCTCCTCCCAACTATTGGCCCAATTTGAAAGAAACTTGGCATGAATGATCCTTGGGTAGTCCACTTCTAAAGTTGTTAAAGACATTTGGATTGACCCCCAAATGTGGGCCTGGCAGGGCAGGACTTATTTTCACTGTATAAATATTTAAAAGTCTTCTCCTCCCAAACTATTGCCCCAATTTGAATGAAACTTGGCATGAATGATCCTTTGGTTACCCTCTTTTAAAGTCGTTAAAGAAATTTGGATTGTCCCCTACATGTGGGCCTGGCAGGACGGGGCTTATTTTCACTTTATAAACCTTTAAATATCTTCTCCTCCCAAATCATTGACCCAATTTCAATGACACTTGGCATGAATGATCCTTGGGTATTCCTCTTCTAAAGTTGTTTAACAAATTTGGATTGACCCCTATATATTGGTGTGATTAGACAAGGCTTATTTTTACTATATAATGCTTTAAATATCTTCTCCCAAACCATTGGCTCGATTTCAATGACACTTGATAATTGGGTGACCCTCTTCTAAAGTTGTTCAGAAATTTAATCTTCAAATATGGGCAAAAGAATGTTCTCTTCCCAAATCATTAGACCAATTTCAATCAAACTTCGCAGGTTAATAATTCTTGGGTAAATCTCAATATTTGACAGTTTCTCATTGATGAATATTTGAAAGCCAGTGGAGTGATACAGGCTCTCTTGGGCCTCTTGTTAGCTCCACTGGCCGAAGGCCAGCAAGCTATTGTCATGGCGGTGTGTCCATCGTGGGTGTGTCTCTCCGTCCGTGCGTGCGTCTGTGCGTAAACTTTTTCTTTAAAAATCTTCTCCTCCAAAACCTATGGGCGGATTTTGATGAAACTTGGTAGAAATGTTCCTTGGGTGACCCTCTTCTAAAATTTTAAAAAAAATTTTGATTGACCCCCAAATATGGGCGTGGCAGGGCGTGGCATTTTTTCACTTTGAAATCTTTAAAAATCTTCTCCTCCCAAACTGTTGGGCCAATTTCAATGAAACTTGGCATGGATGTTCCTTGGGTGACCCTTTACCTAAATTGTTCAAGAAATTTTGATTGACCCTCAAATATGGGCGTGGTTGGGCGGGGCTTATTTTGAGCCCAAAATCTTTGAATAACATCTCCTCATGAACCATTGGGCCGATTTCAACCAAACTTTACCAAAATGTTCCTGGGGTGACCCTTTACCTAAATTGTTCAAGAAATTTTGATTGACCCCCAAATATGGGTGTGGCAGGGCGGGGCTTATTTTGAGCCCGAAATCTTTGAATGACATCTCCTCCTGAACCACTGGGCCGATTTCAACCAAACTTCACCAAAATGTTCCTGGGGTAACCCTTTTCAAAAATTGTTCCTGAAATTTTGATTGGCACCCCAAATATGGGCGTGGCAGGGCGGGGCTTATCTAAGCCCGAAATCTTTGAACAACATTTCCTCCTGCTTCATTGGGCCGATTTCAATGAAACTTTACCAGAATGTTCCTTGGGAGACCCTTTCATAAAGTTGCTCTCAAAATTTTGATTGGACCATGGGCCCATATGGGTGTGGCAGGGTGGGGCTTATTTTGAGCCTGAATTCTTTGAAGGACATCTCCTCCTGAATCACTGGGCTAATTTCAATGAAATTTTACCAGAATGTTCCTTCTGTGACCCTTTTCAAAAATTGTATGCGAAATATTAATTAGCCCTTAGATATTGGCATGTCAGGGTGTGGCTTATTTTGAGCCCGAAATCTTTGAACTACATCTCCTGATGAAGGTTGGGCCAATTTTAATGAAACTTGAGAATTTTGGTGCAATGTGAGCCATACCCAGTTAATTAATATAAAATAGGTCTTAAGAGATTTCAAAGTGTTGTTTTCATTCAAAGAAAGATTCATTGAATGCAAGTCTAATGATGTTAAAGCCAGTGGAGCGATACAGGCCCTCTTGGGCCTCTTGTTAAATTTGTGATATTGTTGCTCATTGATCTTGCAAAAAAATTTACAGTTCTGTTCATTCTTACATTGGTAGTCATAACCCTGTGTTGTTTGATCCTGAAAAAAAGACTTAAAATTCGAACTTACATACTAAGGTGAGTGATAAAGGACTACCATGGTCCTCTTGTTTAAAGTCACTCAGTATGTAATGCACAATAGCTGATGACGTGGGACTCTGATTATTTGTTAGTTATATGTTTTATCATTTCAGTTTAGTGATTTATATTTAAAGATGAAGTTTGTTATTACCTATATTGCACCATGGCAGATCACATGGGGTTCAGCGTTTCACGCATTTGCTCAACCATTTAGTGTGCCTCGTATCCTTTATTTACCAGAAAAACTAGAAATCTAAAGCTAAACTTAAATAGCTAAAAGACCATGTTTGAAAGATGAAGGTTTGACCAATCCCCAAAACCATATAGATACAATTAGAGTGAGTGCATCATGTCCAGAGTAGAACATGTTCTTAAGTACATACACTTACTGGCTTGTTAAGTATTTAATTCACTTGTTTCATAACTTCAAACAAAAAGTTTTCAATGTCCTGCTTCAGTAATTGCTTGTTACTAATCAAAGAATTGATGAAATGAATTTGGGCTAGACAATCGTATGTTTACAATATTTTCCCTTTGTTTAACCCTTTCCTGTTTTACAAAATTTTGGACCGGTCCAAATTCAAAGGTTTTGCAGACGAAAATTTAAAGTGCATTTAATTTGAAAAATAACCATTCTGTAGGGTAGAAAATAGTGTGGAAAAAGAAGAAATTGCTTGTCAGAAGCAATTTCTTCTTTTTTCACAGTGTTTTCTCAATCATAAAATGACAGGCACATAAAAAGCAGGGGTTAATCAGCAAAGGGTTAAGAAAAAGAACATTTCATTTATAACTCACATTCTACAGACATAGCCTTTTAAACTTGTTTCAACTTTTATCTGCTGGTAACAATATGAGACAATTTCATGAACAGAATGAATGAAGATTAGGTGAATAGTGTAATTTTTACAGACGCTGCAAAATTGATAGAGCAGTGCCAAAAACCGGGATAAGTGAGTAACATGTGTTCAAATAAACAATATCAGACATCTGATGATTAGCGACCAACCATTTGTTTGATGTTTTCCAGAAAATATTTTGCAGCTATAAGTTATAGACTGCAGATTTTGATATTCATAGTGTATGGTCAAATACAATGTACTATGGAACAACTTTTGCCTTGACTTTGAAACAATCAATGATATGAAAATGATTTTCATTTGTTACACTGCAATTTCAATTGTCAATTGGTTGTCATTTGGTATTCTTCAATTATCATTTATTTTACCCCTGATAAAGTGATAAGGGGTATATAATCAAACTGTCCATCTGTCCATTCGTCCATCTGTGTGCAAAACTTAACCCAAAACTTGTTATTGGTATTTGCGTTACGCCTATTACATATACATATCTTATATTTTGCAAAATGAGAAATCTCAACTATACATAGCTGCTGGTAGGAGGTAAGTCATTTTGACAAACTTTGAAGAATTTGCCTTTTTAAGGGCAGTACTGTTTCACTAACACATCTTTATGAGAATAAAGCAAAAAAAGTTATATATCAGCTTCTGCATTTATAATCCTTGACAGTCAATCAGATTCTGCCATGTTATTTCTACAAGCTGGAGTTTCAGCATTATTTTCCACACCATTAAATCCATTCCTTGGGAGTGCCATCTTTATTACTTCCTATGTAAGACCGGTGAAGTTCTGGGAGAAAGATTACAAGTAGGTAGACATTTATTCTTGTAAAGGCATGCATTGATTCTAAACCGAGAGCCCCAGTCATAGTGCAGTTGGTAGCGCGTTGGACTGTCAAACTAGAAGTTCCGGCTTGGATCCCTGATGGTGGCTCTCATTCTTTCAGACTTTTTGTCCCTCACCTAAGGGTTGATGATTTTAAGCCTATGTGGGATTGCAACTGGAGGCTGGAGGAAAGGATGTAATGGTACTACTGGTGTGAGAAATACCAGGAATCCATCGTTAGGTGTTCGAGTCACCATGATGTAACTGAATGATTGTTTGAAGGAGCATATAACCAATTCAAACAAACAAATCTAAATCAAGGCTTAGCATAATACTATTGTAAGTGCCTATATATGTATAAACACTTACAATAGCGTGACACTGACTTCTTGAAAAGCTAACCTTGATTTTGGGTATCTGAAAATCCAGGCTACAGAATATATGCAAATGATGCCTGATTTTCTTCACCTACTGTATTTCTCCTAATAAACACTCCCAGGAGCTAAACACTGCATGGTTTTTGTCTGCTTTAAAAAAATCATTAAATCGATGTCTTTAAGGCCCTTTTTCCTTTTATTTGATGTAAATTTCCTCTAAACAATCATATTAATAATTGATTAGAGGAAATTCACATCAAATTAGAGAGGTAGTCTGAAAAAGTACTTGAAATTTAGGCATTTGAAGTGGGTTTTCTTGGTAAAAAATGGGTGCTAATATTAGGGAGGGCACTATAATTAGGAGAAATACAGTATATAGTTGTTACTCTTGAATAGCTTGAAACTGTTGACACATTTGGTCTAATCATACATATGTATAGGTCATGGTCATCTTACAAGGGCACTGTCATCTATCAAGGTCAAATAACGACTGAAATTCAAAAATCAAGTAAATCAGCTCTTAAGGTAGTGGACCCGTAAAAGTTTCACAACTTTTTGGACCACATGTTCTTAAATGATGTTAACCGATCTTTCCTAATGAAAATCATTAGGAAACCTTGGTTAACACTGTTAAAATTCATGACTTCTGGAATGTAGCGGAACTATTACGGGTCCACTACCTTAACAAACTTTTATCTACAGAAACTACCTTTTTGAAGTGCTTAATCTTTGTTAATCTGTTCATTGTTTTTATTGTGAAAAGATGAAATTACATTTTTCTTTGAAATTGAATCTACTTGTGGAAGTTATGAAGGTTTGTTGTAGAGGTGACTTATATTTGATAAACCGTGTATTTTTGCAGCACCAAAAGAGTGGATCACAGTAACACTAGATTATCCCAGCAGTTAGAGAGAAATACTGGTATGTATGCAGGAATTAGCACAAATCGATGGCTCAGTGCAAACAGTTGTAACTGCCTATATCCACAGGTAGCCATCGAAATGAGCCTGTATGTGACGTTTGAGTCTGTGAGTGACATTTCCTATAATTTTAAATGTGTGCTAAGCAATTACTCTGGCAGACTCTGCATCTGCACAGTCTGACAAGGGTCTTCACTTTGCACTGTGTAGAAAGATAGAGTCCAAAAGAGTCTTTAGAAAGTCAGTCAAACTTCTTAATATACTACATGGCAGTCAAGTTGGGTTAATGTTGGCCCTTCATGCACATGTCAAATTGTTGGAAATCTTACATGCATGCTCATTTCCAACAGATCAGTGTGTGACTTTCGACAGACAATATGAAGCCACACAGGGCATTTTAGGGGTCAGCAAAACACTATTGGGAGTGACTATAAATATATATAGGCACTTACAATAGTGTTGTACTGACCCCTCGATGAGGAATACAGTCAAATCTGTGTGAGCAGCCAACTATGCACAGCGGCCAATCGGCCGACAGCGGCAACTCGATTTCCCCCCATGCAAATCCCTTCTTTAATTGCACTGTGAATAGCGTGATCTCCTGAAATGTGGCCGGCGGTCACCTTAATTGGTCTAATTCCAACTGTATATCACACCTATACAACGGTCATCTGACAAAACAAATTGAAATGTCAAGTACATGCTTAATTAAAACATGTAAAATTGTATAGTTTGAATGGATTTTTTACGCAGCCTTCAACATTTTTTCAGACTGGAGCACCTAACAATGAATTCCTGGTATTTCCCACACCAGTACTGCCATTACATCCTTTACTAGCCCCCAGCTGCTATCCCAGATCCTACAATTATTGACGCATTGGTGGGAGACAAATAGTTGGAAAGAATGTGTGCCGCTGTCGGGAAGGAAATTGTATTGCACTAAATTGGCTTGTGTCTATTCAAGATCAATCACAAACTTTTGATTAACAGTTTGAACTAAGATTTGCCAAGAGCTATGTGAACATGTGATATCACAAGGATGGTTCCTTTCAAAAATGGCCCCAATCTGTCAAGCGTCACAGGAAAAGGGACCAATTGAAAATAATTGAAGTTATGTGGATGATAGAAGTAAAATCATATTATGTATCATACAGTAGTAAGGATATGAAATTAAAATACCATAAATCCGGTTTAAGTATGTGTACTCTCTCATTTCAGGTGCTGATGATAATAATTTGAATTCCATATTTTATGAGCATTTAACTCGTTCCTTACAACACAGTCTATGTGGTGATCTGTTGATGGGTAGATGGGGTAACGCTGAACAAGGAGATACGTTCATCATGGCATCTGACTCATTAAATGCTCTTGTACATATCATAGAAATGGGAAATGGCCTGGTGACCTTCCAGCTCAGGGGTTTAGAATTCAGGGGTAAGTGCAAATTTAGCTAAGTTGCTTTCTGAGGTAATCTTTATAAATTTCTGAGTGAATGTCATTGTTATCTTTCAAAAATTTTGAAACCATTTTTTGCAAATAAGCAACCTATAGCAATGATATTGTTTTGTTCCGAAAATGAAATCATAATATATTTGTTGATATTATTGTACAATGGGCATTATATTTTTCCTGGTATTACTTGAATTGATATATTTCTAGAATTTCTTTGATTTATTGCAACGATTCTTGGCATATTATAAATAGAATATCTTTTTTTCTGCTCATCAAATATCCAATTTATTTCACTTGTCATCTTAAACAGATAAAAACTGGGCAAAGCCTCGTTTTCATCTGTTTATAGATGATCAGTTTAATAAATTCACTATTCAATGACCTTTCATTCAACATTCCCTAATAACATTTTTACAAGATTATGAAACTGTATAAAATATTTTCCTCTAGGAACATATTGTCAACAGAGAGAAGTTGAGGCTATAACAGAAGGTGTGGAAGAGAATGAGGGTATGTGTAATTTAATATTAAAGGATAAACAGGCTGTATTCATTGTTGTTCATACAAAGTCTGACTAAGGATGAATTATACCCTTTAAGGAGATCTTATCTATTGCTACTTTATACTTCCTATAACCAATCTGTGCCAAATATGATTGCTTTGTAACAGTTTCTCTCCTTAAAAATGTTCCCAGGCACAAGGCAAAAAGAAGAGGTGATTGTAAGGAGAAACTCTAAGGCAGGGATGTTTGTAAGGAGAAATGAGATAGTTCTTTTATAATCTCCCTCATAGAATGGCTTTTTGGAAGCTATAACTTAAGAACTACATATTGCCAAATGTCTTTATTCTTTTATTTAGAGCTGTAGCCATATTGTAAGTACTGTCCGCAAATATCTTTGTGTGAGGTTACCACAAATGTATCACACCTAAGGATGGAAAATCATAAGACTGAGTGGAATCAGCATCAGAAAGCTCTTAAAATTTTGACACTTTGGTAATACTTGTGTAAGAAATACTATGAATCCATGATTAGTTGCTTCAGCTGATGTAATATGACTATATACTGTTTATAGTGGAGTTAAACCCCTTCAGGTGATATGGCTGAATGACTATTTATCCTGTGAGACGGTGCTTTACACTCAGCATGTTAAAGAAACATGGCAGATCTCAGCAGTTGTTTCGTCATGTTTCCTTGCACTATCCCCTGTAACAACTAACTGGTTTCTGGGGTTTTCACACATGTAGGCATATGCTATGGTAGCGACGATAGATGAAAGGAAATAAAAAAAATGGCTGAAACACTGTTTTACAGTGGTGTGAACCCCTTCTAGTGACATGATTGTTATAGGGCCAAGTCATTTCTAGTGAAGGGTGGGCATTGTTACTCGCTTTATCTGTTTACCTATTTCAGACTGATCCCAACATCAACTATTAAAATAGCCTAGAATAGGCTATTCTGATAGTTGACAGTGGGACCAGTCTACAGCCAGGTAGGATTCTGGCTGAACTTGGCACATACTGTTTATTGTGATGTTAAACCCTATTCAAACAAACCAGTTGTTAATTTCAGGTTTCTGCTGTTTTGAGCCGGGTCACCTTCCTCATTTTCTATCATTGAATGCAGCATTTAACCAAAGATGGCTGTCCTGGGAGGTTGTTGTTACCAAATATGTACTAGAGGGATATAGTATATCAGATAATAATGCAGCTTCCATGGTCGGCGTGTTTGATTTTAGAAAAGTTCTCATCATGTATTATGTTCAGGTAGGGGATGGTTATGCCCTAAAAAGATCGGGGCATTTTTTTCCCGATGTCCAGGGTTTAAGTCTGACTTCAACAAAAGGGAGTTCAAAGGACTCAATAAATTGGATCTAGGGAGTCCTTTCTTAAAGGTTGAGAGTCCCTGATTTAGATATACATGTATACTATCTTTTTTTAAGCACTTAACTTGTTTGTTTTTAACTTGAATTTATAGCTATTCTTTCATTAAAAATAAAGAAAGTATTGGATATTTATTGTTTATTTGGGGTCAAACTTCAGGAAAGAATAAAAGGTTTTTTTTACAGTCTTCAATTCTTTTCTGAAGCTGATCCTAAGGTGGTCTTTTGGACTCACATCAGATAATTTTGAGGGTCCTGGCTACTTATTTTATAGTCTCAGACTCGCAAAACCTGTGTACCTTAAAACCCTGGGTATCCATTTCCTTGTCTGAGAAGACTTAAAATGTAAACTTAAATTTCCCTGTAACTCCAACCCAAATTTTTTCATAAAAGTGATATTTGTATGATAGGTAAAGCACAGTAAAAGGAGCCTTGCGGATTATCATTAAAAAACAAATTTGAAGGGGCAGGAGTAAGCTTTATCATTTTCTTTTAAGACATTTTTTAAGCAATAAATTTTCTGAAATATCAAAGTAACTTGGTAGCCTGTGTTGTGTCTCAGTCCCTCATGGGGCCTTGTTTGAAAACATTAATAACATGCTCCATTAATCTATACATGCATTTAGACATTTTACTGTTATATTTCTTTTACCTTAATATTTCAGAGTATTATTTATTACACTGTTCGATCACCTCGATTAGAACAATGGTTGGAGAATACTGCCATATTAGAAGCATTAGAGCCAATGGGAGATGACTCGTACTGTGATGTAGATCCCACATTTAGTGTTCATGTGGATGATGATTATGACTCGCAGAACTCGGGAATCTCAAGAAAAAGTTTCTGTAATAAAAACCTAGACTGGATACAGTATTGTGCATCAAGAAGAGAAAAGGTAAATTGACTTCACTGTATTATTTGTACTTGATAAGTATTTTCTTTTGCATTTTCTTAGTCAATGGAATTGAAATAATTAACAGAAATTATCTAAAATGTAAGATTTTACATGTACTTGAAAGTTTCAAAGAATCTTTTTTATTATCTGACCTTGTGCATTTTGTGGTTAGTTTGGCTATATGCAGATGTGTCATGGAAAACGGGGCTATAATATAAAATTGCTTCATAATTTAACTCCTCTGTTTAACAATGAATTTTTACTGAAAATTTCAAAGAGTGTTTCTTAATATAATATAGCCACAAAGTGATATCTTGCTGTGTCTCTGAAAAAGAGGCCTTCATGATGTAAAATTGTTGTCAAAACTCCCATTGCATAAATGGAAATGTCTACACTATAAATCTCTCTCATTATCTAGGTACTCCTTTAATTGTAAGATTTATTTAATATAATGAAAAAGCACTTAGCAATTAGATGTAGAATTTTTAGCTCTGTTGTTTTTGGAGAAAACCCATGGTATTGCTATAGCCTTGGTGTCGTCATTGTCGTTGTTTTGCGAAAACTTTGACATTTTGTGATATCTCTAGTTCTACTTAAGGCATTCACTTGAAACTTGGCATACATGTTAACCATCAAAAGAGCAACCTAAACTATCAAAAATGGTAACTCTAGATGCAATTTGTGCAAATTATGCCCCTTTTTAAACTTTTTTCCACAATCCAGCTCTCAACAGCCTAGCGTAGGCACCTGTAGGCGGTGCTCTTGTTATAATTATGACCCCCTTCGACAAAGAGGGGGTATATTGCTTTGCAATTGTCTGTCAGTCAGTCAGCCGGTCAGTCCGTAGATCGTTTTTTGTCCGGAGCATATCTCATAAAGTATGCAAGCTAGAATCTTGAAACTTCACAGGTGGATAGATCTTAATGAGGAGAAGTGCAGTGCACAAGAACCATAAATCTACTTATCATATGAGAGTTATTGCCCTTTTTTGATTGACAAAGAATAGTCTATTGACCTACTTTTATGGGGGGCATAAATGTTTCACAAACATCTCTTGTTCTGAAAAGAATTAAGTCCCAGTTATGCAATATTGGCCCTTTTTGGGCCTTTTCTTTGCCTATTCAATAGAACTATAATATAGTGTGTTTCATTAAGTAATTATTGTTGTAGAATGGTGTAACTCTTCCTTATCAAGAGCTTTGAAACTGTTCAGTGGTAAAGTGTAATAATTTTGTATTTGCAGGCTATTGAAAGTAGAAGAGATTCGTCTTTAGTATCCTTGTGTTTTGCATTAAGTTTATTAGGCAGACGAGCGCTGGGTACAGCATCCCATAATAATGCTTCAGCCAGGTCAGTTGTTCTTACACAAAATATTGGACTGCCCTACTGTAAAACTGGATATGTTCACATGTTCTCTAAATAGTGCAGACAGGGAGAGAGACTTATTTCCGGCACTCTCCTGGCTGTTTAAAGAATTATGCTAAAGGTTATGGTCCCGTGATAGTTTTGTAATGTTTCGGAAGTAATGAACTTTAACAGTGTTAATCGAGGTTTCCTAATTATTTCATAAGGAAACCTCGGTCAACATTGTGAAAGATTATGAGTTCCAAAATGTTGCAAAACTATTACAGTTTCACTACCTTAAATAGTCTTAAACTGTCAACTATCATAGTGAAAATAAGAGTCATGATGATGTGACAAGATTCCATCAATAGGAATGGTGACAGCCACTTGACCCAAGACTGTGTATAAAGTTATTAATTTTGATTCAATGATTCAGCAAAGTGTTTTAGGTGAAAAGAAAAGTATGTCTTTTGTTTACATTTAAGGCACTAAACTACAGCTTTGACAAAATTGTAAATAAAATGGTTTATGAATGATCTGACAGTACTTTTAAACAAATCTATGTATCTTCAGTGTCGAGTTTTTCCTGTATGGTCTTCATGCGTTGTTCAAAGGAGATTTTCGAATCACATCACCCAGAGATGAGTGGGTATTTGCCGACATGGAGTTACTGCGTAGAGTCGTGTCCCCTGGTGTTCGAATGTCCCTGAAGCTTCATCAGGACCATTTTCTGATCTCGGATGCGTACGAGACAGAGGAATCCCTCTATGATGCTATCAGCCATTATGAGGCCAACCTGGTCATCTCACATGAAGCAGATCCTGCCTGGAGAAATGCTGTTTTGTCTAACACACCCTCATTGTTGGCTCTCAGGTAAATATACATAGCCAAAAAAGTTTTGCAACTCTTTTTGTTGAATTGTAACATAGTCTGTGTAAATATCAATTAAGTGGGTTGGTGCCTGAGCGATGAGCTTATCGATTGGCTATCCGAATCAACAATGTTTACTTTGCAGATCACCATTTAAGACGTACCGTGAGCTTTCAAGCGTTTTATTTTGGTAGTTCAAATTAACAAGCTAGAGTCAGTCTGAAACTTCTGCTTTTCATCGCATTGAATGAGCATAAACTAAATCAATTCAAAGAAAGCCACTCAAATTATTGAACAGAACATTGACGGTGTCATAAACGGAGGATGATCACATAACGGAATTTCTGTTTTGTCCATTTTCTATGACGTCAATGGTGTAAAAGACAAGAAAATTTGCTCATGAACCTTCCCATGATCACTTTAATTTGACCTGATCATTTGAAATATGCCACATCAACTATAGCTTCAGAATTTCAAGAGACCTTAATCACGTAATTGCAACAACACGTTAATACGCAGAAGATTCATATGGTATGAAAGGCAGCCAATGACCAAAGATAACATTTGCTAAAATTCTTGTCGCTTTGGACAGTGGATATTGAATTGCAAAACCGAAATCTGGACAAAATAGACAGGCTGTGACTTTTTATATCTGCCCCTCCTGCCGTTTTGGCTATGTTTTGTTACTGTAGAGTCACCATTGGAACAAAAGAAAAGCATGAATCTATTGCTTAGAGATTGAAGTCAATGTTTTGCTTCATTTGACTGCAATATTTCTGCTACAGAAAAATATTTAGCAAAAAATATTAAGTGTTGCTAAACTTTTTATGCCCCCGTATCGAGAGATTGGGGGCATATTGTTTTACCCATGTCCGTCTGTCTGTCCGTCCGTCTGTCTGTCCGTCTGTCTGTCGGAAACCTTAACCTTTGCCTTTTCTCCAAAAGTATTTGACATACAAGGCTCATATTTGGCATGATGATAGATCTCAATGATCCGCATCTGCTGGTACCAAAGTCAAGGTCATGTGGCAAGGTCAAGGTCATCTGTCATGGTCAAACTTTGAAAAAAATGCTGTTCCAGGGGCATTTGTGTTTCACAAACACATCTTGTTTGACTAAGTATACTATAGTACAATTCTGTGTGTATTTTTTAGAAAAATCACAAACTTGATAAGCACTGAACAGTGAGGAATGTGACATGATGTATTTAGAAATATTTGCTGGGCCCTTAAGAGACTATGTTGATGGCTCAGCACAAAACAGTTGTAACTGTTTTGCGCTGAGCCATCAATATGCGGCTGTAACAATCTTCATCAAGCATAGTGATGATCTGATATATTTTTGTGGATGTGTAAGCTGACAGAGTTTTCTTATTGCACCTGTTTCATTGATGGAAATGTTAGCCACAAGCTCACATGGTAAAATTATTAATTATTAGGGATGGGAACGAGTATTCGATTAATCGAGTACTCAATCGAACGTCCGATAATCGATTACCAATTTCACTAATCGATTAATCCGTAAAAAAAAAATAATAGAAAATTTGATGAATCTCTTTTTTTTCATATTTTCTCAAAATATCGATCTTTCATATGAAATGATGTTCAGCTAAAGATAATATATGCAACACCTGGGCGCCTGCCGATTGTCTTATCCATCAATATTTTTCCGAATTTGCAATCAAGTGCAAACTGTCATTGTTCTTGCTGTCAAACAATACACGTCAATTGTAACTTTTTGCACCTTGAATTTTGGTGCTCTTATCAGGGCCAGTGGGATATACTTGGATCTTCGGATCAACGGAATGTTGCAGCGTAGTATCAAAACCTTGTAACGCAATCTTGTTGACATTGTAGTTACTTGGTCTTTCTCAACCTAAAGTAATATTTAAAACCGACGAATATCGCCTGGACATATTATCGAGAAATGACTCTCTGAGCATGCACTTTACAATTTTTCGTTTTTTAAAATAAATTAGCAATCATGTCATTTCAACTGCTCCTTCGACCGCAAATATGCAGCAAATACCGTATATATTAACGTTTAAAGACACTGAATAAATGAATGTCCTCAATTCTATCGGAGTACTCGAGTGGAAAGGTGAACGAGTAATCGATTAGTAAAACTGGTACTCGTTACCATCCCTATTAACTATGAAGGACAGTTCAAAGTTAAATGCTTCAGGATAAAGTTAGACAGAAGTGGTCTCTATAAAAAAGTTTGGAGAAGGCTGGAATCAAATATGTGACCCTTTGGAATGTAGTCAATCATAGAAACATGAACATTAATATATATACAGAGATCCATTTCCTTGTCTGATTTAGAGATTATTGACTTATCAAACTCTATGCGATTTAAGGTTTTTTGTGATGCACAGATCATGAATATATTCTACCTGTATTGTTTTTTTTTGTTACAGGAATGTGTTTGATGAAGGGCTGGATGAATATAAAGTAATCATGTTGAACAAAAGATTCCTCACCTTCCGAATTGTTAATGTAAGTTTTCCTGTTTGCTCTATTTGACCAGTACCGATATACCTAAGCCTTTCCTGTAAAATCCCAGCATCTGTCAACTATTCTGTCGACCATGTAATTCTATACTTGAAATACTAAGGTTTGTAATTTCTTGTTACAAAAAATTTCTTTTTCCATAATGATATTTATTGAAGTGGATTTTAAATTTTCTTTCCACTATTTTTAGCTCACCTGAGCACGAAGTGCTCAAGGTGAGCTATTGTGGTTAGTTGGATGTCCGTCGTCCGTAGTGCGTCGTGCGACGTGCCTCGTGCGACGTCCGTCGTCCATTGTCCGTCGTCAACATTTGCCTTGTATGCACTCTAGAGGCCACATTTTTTGCCCGATCAACCTGAATTTTGGTCAGAATAATTGTCTTGATGAAATCTCGGACGAGTTCGAAATTGGGTCAACTGGGGTCAAAAACTAGGTCACAGGGTCAAATCTTAGAAAAACCTTGTATGCACTCTAGAGGCCACATTTTATGCCCCTTCAACCTTAATTTTGGTCAGAATGATTGTCTTGATGAAATCTCGGACGAGTTCGAAATTGGGTCAACTGGGGTCAAAAACTAGGTCACAGGGTCAAATCTAAGAAATACCTTGTATGCACTCTAAAGGCCACATTTTTTGCCCAATCAACCTGAAATTTGGTCAGAATGATTGTCTTGATAAAATCTCGGACGAGTTCAAAATTGGGTCAACTTGGGTCAAAAACTAGGTCACAGGGTCAAATCTAAGAAAAACCTTGTAGGCACTCTAGTGGCCATGTTTATTGCCCAATCAACCTGAAAATTTGTCAGAATGATTATCTTGATGAAATTTTGGACAAGTTTAAATTTGGGTCAACTGGGGTCAAAAACTAGGTCACAGGGTCAAATCTAAGAAAAACCTTGTATGCTCTCTAGAGGCCACATTTTTTGCCCAATCAACATGAATTTTGGTCAGAATGATTGTCTTGATAAAATCTCGGACGAGTTTGAAATTGGGTCACCTTGGGTCAAAAACTTGGTCACGGGGTCAAATCTAAGAAAAACCTTGTTTGCACTCTAGAGGCCGAATTTTTTGCTTGATCAACCTGAAATTTGGTCAGAATGATTGTCTTAATGAAATCTCAAATGAGTATGAAATCAGGTCAACTGGGGTCAAAAACTAGGTCACAGGGTCAAATCTTAGAAAAACCTTGTATGCACTCTAGAGGCCACATTTTTTGAACGATCAACCTGAATTTTGGTCAGAATGATTGTCTTGATGAAATCTCAGACGAGTTTAAATTTGGGTCAACCGGGGTCAAAAACTAGGTCACAGGGTCAAATCTAAGAAAAACCTTGTATGCACTCTAGAGGCCAAATTTTTTGCTGGATAAACCTGAAATTTGGTCAGAATGATTGTCTTGATGAAATCTCGGACAAGTTTGAAATTAGGTCATCTGGGGTCAAAAACTAGGTCACAGGGTCAAATCTAAGAAAAACCTTGTAGGCACTCTAGTGGCCACGTTTATTGCCCAATCAACCTGAATTTTGGTCAGAATGATTATCTTGATGAAATTTTGGACAAGTTTGAATTTGGGTCGACTGGGGTCAAAAACTAGGTCACAGGGTCAAATCTTAGAAAAACCTTGTATGCTCTCTAGAGGCCACATTTTTTGCCCAATCAACATGAATTTTGGTCAGAATGATTGTCTTGATAAAATCTCGGACGAGTTCAAAATTGGGTCACCTTGGGTCAAAAACTAGGTCACGGGGTCAAATCTAAGAAAAACCTTGTTTGCACTCTAGAGGCCGAATTTTTTGCTTGATCAACCTGAAATTTGGTCAGAATGATTGTCTTGATGAAATCTTGGACGAGTTTGAAATTTGGTCAACTGGGGTCAAAAACTAGGTCACAGGGTCAAATCTAAGAAAAACCTTGTAGGCACTCTAGTGGCCACGTTTATTGCCCAATCAACCTGAATTTTGGTCAGAATGATTATCTTAATGAAATCTCAAATGAGTTTGAAATTGGGTCAACTGGGGTCAAAAACTAGGTCACAGGGTCAAATCTTAGAAAAACCTTGTATGCACTCTAGAGGCCACATTTTTTGCACGATCAACCTGAATTTTGGTCAGAATGATTGTCTTGATGAAATCTCAGACGAGTTCAAATTTGGGTCAACCGGGGTCAAAAACTAGGTCACAGGGTCAAATCTAAGAAAAACCTTGTATGCACTCTACAGGCCAAATCTTTTGCTGGATCAACCTGAAATTTGGTCAGAATGATTGTCTTGATGAAATCTCGGACAAGTTTGAAATTAGGTCATCTGGGGTCAAAAACTAGGTCACGGGGTCAAATCTAAGAAAAACCTTGTTTGCACTCTAGAGGCCGAATTTTTTGCTTGATCAACCTGAAATTTGGTCAGAATGATTGTCTTGATGAAATCTTGGACGAGTTTGAAATTTGGTCAACTGGGGTCAAAAACTAGGTCACAGGGTCAAATCTAAGAAAAACCTTGTAGGCACTCTAGTGGCCACGTTTATTGCCCAATCAACCTGAAATTTGGTCAGAATGATTATCTTAATGAAATCTCAAATGAGTTTGAAATTGGGTCAACTGGGGTCAAAAACTAGGTCACAGGGTCAAATCTTAGAAAAACCTTGTATGCACTCTAGAGGCCACATTTTTTGCACGATCAACCTGAATTTTGGTCAGAATGATTGTCTTGATGAAATCTCAGATGAGTTCAAATTTGGGTCAACCGGGGTCAAAAACTAGGTCACAGGGTCAAATCTAAGAAAAACCTTGTATGCACTCTACAGGCCAAATCTTTTGCTGGATCAACCTGAAATTTGGTCAGAATGATTGTCTTGATGAAATCTCGGACAAGTTTGAAATTAGGTCATCTGGGGTCAAAAACTAGGTCACAGGGTCAAATCTAAGAAAAACCTTGTTTGCACTCTAGAGGCCACAATTTTTGGCCAATTAAATTTGGTCAAATTGATTGTCCAGATGAAATCTCGGACGAGTTCAAAATTTGGTCATCTGGGGTCAAAAACTAGGTAACGAAATCAATTATAAAAATCCTTGTAAATCAACCTTAAAATTGTATAAAAATCCTTGTAAATCAACCTTAAAATTGTAATTTATAAAAAGGATTCTCAATTTGTATAGAAGCAACAGCTTTGTTTAGCTCAATCATTCATCAATCTATTTCTCATACTTCATTTGAAAATTTTAGACAGTTCATTCAGGTGAGCGATTAAGGGCCACTATGGCCCTCTTGTTTTTTTATCTGCAGTTTCCTTGAATTTTCAATCAGTATTATATTATGAAAAAAAAGAAATGGTTAACAACTTTAACATACCAAACAATGCAGCTTACAACCCTCCTTAGATAAGATAGGGAGCCATTTTTTACCAGTCTGTCTTTACAAAATGTAATCCATAGCCTTTACTTCAAATATCATCACAATCTTAAAGATTTTGACAGAATCTCATCCGTGAGGACAGATTTAAGGTTGTCAGATAAGGTTAAGGCTATCTCCTAAGGCTTTGCTTCTTTAAGAAATACCAAACTGGTATGTTAGCATGATTGTACTACATTTATTTTAGCTTTAAGTTAAAAGAATGGAGAAATTTAAATTATTGAATACAAATACTTATTTCTTATGCCATGTCAGTTTATAATACAAATTGCATATAATTGTGGAGATTGCATGTCATAGTCCAGTTGAGAGAGCATTTGATGTTGAGTCTTTTGGTGTTTGTGAAGGAATTTAGATTTTAAACTTGCAAATTTTTACTTTTGTAGATAAACAGAGAATGTGTAAGAGGACTATGGGCAGGACAACAACAAGAACTCATCTTCCTACGCAATAGAAATCCAGAGCGAGGCAGTATTCAAAATGCAAAACAAGCT
This sequence comes from Fragum whitleyi, assembly GCA_948146395.1. Classification (NCBI taxonomy): domain Eukaryota; kingdom Metazoa; phylum Mollusca; class Bivalvia; order Cardiida; family Cardiidae; genus Fragum; species Fragum whitleyi. The sequence continues at coordinate 48,275,956 of OX411544.1, forward strand.
CTCCGTAACATGATCAACTCATCATGTGACCAGCCAATTGGCTACCCAATATATGTGTCACCTTTAACAACCTCATACTCATCGACAAATGAACAATACACATCTGTGATAGGAGGAGAATTTATCATTGATAATGTGAGGAGATTCTTCAAAAATACATGGCAAAGGTAAGCTCTTTTATAGGAGATATATGAGCCAGCGCATGAGATTTCCACAAATTTAAGATATGCACAAAGCAAAGACTCTGACCAGCCTGTGCATCTGCACAGTCTGACCAGAGTCTTCACAATGTGCTTAGTAGATAGATAAGGTCTCAAAGTATCTGCAGACAATCTGGAAACTTCAAAATTACAGTTTTTTTTAGCTGTCTAGGCCCCTCAATGTTTACATGTCAGGCACATTTCAAATTGTTGTCACACACAGGCTTATATGTGATCAGTTGAGATTTTGTTTGAGATAGGCTGATCATAACCAAGTCTGAAATAGAAATGTTATGAAGTGAGCTTGATAAATCTTCTTTTTTAGACAAGGTCAATTGATAGATTGATTGAATGGAGTTTAACGCCTCTTTAAACATTTTTTCAGTTATATTCTGGCTGGAGCACCTAACAATGGATTCCTGTATTTCTCTCACCAGTACAACATCCTTGCCTAACCCTTTTCACGCATAAATACCAGTTTTGTATGCTATTTACCATTTCATGTGGTGATGACTTTTTTTTATAACACTATCCTACACATGTGTAAGACAAGGATATCTCTGATGGCTATTTGTTATAGAAGACATGGATAGCTTTTTGAAAAAAAAAAATGATGTAAAGAGATTCTTAAAGATTACTAGCCAAAGGTAATTATCTATCCTTTCCTGTCTATAGTGAATTTTTTTATTTATTTCGTATTATATTACCCCATCCACTTTTTACATGTGGCTCATGTAGAATCAATAAGTTTTAACTGTGAATTTTTTGTCAGTAGACACAGATTACAGAAAACTACCAAATTTGCAATTCTAATATGGATTTATTGTTGACCAGGACAATACGGTTAAATTCATTGTGTAGGGAAAACAGTATTTTATTTCTTTGTCACATTCATTTTTATATGTCCTTCTCTCTGCCTCTCTGTTTGCAAATTCATAATTTGCTCAAACAATTATTATTTTCAAACAATATTTCAACAATGGGTTTTGCTGAAATTCCACCCACCTTTTCTTGTCTCCTCTAACCTCTTAATTTCTAAATTTTTAAAATGATTAAGAACATTTTGACTATATTTACTCTCCTACTTATTTCAGTTTACGTAGACACTGTGGGGCATCCTGTACATCTGGGAGTTCAGCGTTTGTGGAGGGGGACATTCCATACAGCTGTACCCATCAGGCTGCGGCAAACATACTAGGGTCTGGTCGACCTTGTCCTACCTCAACCCCAACCAACACTCCAGGGGACATCACCCTCAATAGTATGGGTAATCGGGGCAGTTTGGTGTCAACGACTAGCTCAGCAGCTAGTAAACCACGGTCACTGGTAACATTGGCAGGTCTCATTGGTGATAACCAACAACAGAAAGATAATCTACCTCAGCATAAAGTAAAGGTAATGTGTCATTATACACCCCCATCCCCAGAACTGTCAGTCTGTGTGTAGCTATCTCTTGTCTGCTCAATTCCTCAGCAATTTTACACGTTTTTGATTCAGACTTCACAGATATGTTTTGTATCAAGCAGAGATACACATGTTCTATTTGTTGCCTTTCGACAGTTATTAGAAATTGGTGGAAAATCTTGTCTGCTTATTGTCTAACAAACTGATGGGAGCATTTGATACAAATTTCTACAATACATCAGTATCATTCCAATTTATCATATTTTATTTTAGCTACAGTCCTTTGACTCTTGACAGAGTTATGGCCCTTTGATGAAAAAACTTATCCACTCAATTTTTCCGTTAGTAATGAAAGGGTTTGATTGAGATTTATCAGAACTACCAGAAAGATGCATATTTTTTTCAGCTTATCTGAGCTCAAAATACTCAAGGTGAGTTTTTAGCTCACCTGAGCACATTGTGCTCAAGGTGAGCTTTTGTGATCGTTGAATGTCCGTTGTCCGTCATCCTCTGTCAACAATTTAAGTGTTTACACTCTAGAGGCCACAATTATGATCCAAACTTCATAGAACTTGGTCAGAATGTTTGTCAGGTCACAAGGATGATCCCTATTGAAAATGGGAAGGATCCATGCCATATCACGGGAAAAGGGGCCTTAATGACAATTTTCTTGTTTACACTCTAGAGGCCACAAGTATTGCCCACATTCATGAAACTTCGTCAGAATGTTTGTTAGGTCACAAGGATGAACCCTATTGAAAATGGGAAGGATCCATGCCATATCACAAGAAAAGGGGCCTTAATGACAATTTTCTTGTTTACACTCTAGAGGCCACAAATATTGTCCAATCTTCATGAATCTTGGTCAGAATGTTTGTCAGGTCACAAGGATGATCCCTATTGAAAATGGGAAGGATCCATGCCATATCACGGGAAAAGGGGCCTTAATGACAATTTTCTTGTTTACACTCTAGAGGCCACAAGTATTGCCCACATTCATGAAACTTCGTCAGAATGTTTGTTAGGTCACAAGGATGAACCCTATTGAAAATGGGAAGGATCCATGCCATATCACAAGAAAAGGGGCCTTAATGACAATTTTCTTGTTTACACTCTAGAGGCCACAAATATTGTCCAATCTTCATGAATCTTGGTCAGAATGTTTGTCAGGTCACAAGGATGATCCCTATTGAAAATGGGAAGGATCCATGCCATATCACGGGAAAAGGGGCCTTAATGACAATTCTCTTGTTTACACTCTAGAGGCTACAAGTATTGCCCACATTCATGAAACTTCGTCAGAATGTTTGTTAGGTCACAAGGATGAACCCTATTGAAAATGGGAAGAATCCATGCCATATCACAAGAAAAGGGGCCTTAATGACAATTTTCTTGTTTACACTCTAGAGGCCACAAATATTGTCCAATCTTCATGAATCTTGGTCAGAATGTTTGTCAGGTCACAAGGACGAACCCTATTGAAAATGGGAAGGATCCATGCCATATCACGGGAAAAGGGGCCTTAATGACAATTTTCTTGTTTACACTCTAGAGGCCACAAGTATTGCCCACATTCATGAAACTTCGTCAGAATGTTTGTTAGGTCACAAGGATGAACCCTATTGAAAATGGGAAGGATCCATGCCATATCACAAGAAAAGGGGCCTTAATGACAATTTTCTTGTTTACACTCTAGAGGCCACAAATATTGTCCAATCTTCATGAATCTTGGTCAGAATGTTTGTCAGGTCACAAGGACGAACCCTATTGAAAATGGGAAGGATCCATGCCATATCAAGGGAAAAGGGGCCTTAATGACAATTTTCTTGTTTTCATTCTAGAGGCCACAAATATGGCTCAAATGTCATGAAACTTCGTTAGAATCTTTTTCAGGTCACAAGGACGATCCCTTGTGAAATGGGAAGGATCCATGCCATATCAAGGGAAAAGGGGCCTTAATGACAATTTTCTTGTTTACTCTCTGGAGGCCACAAATACTGTTCAATCTTCATGAAACCTGGTCAGAATGTTTGCCAGGTCAAAAGGATGAACCTTATTGAAAATGGGAAGGATCTGTGCTATGTCACTGGAAAAGGGGCCTTAATGATAATTTTCTTGTTTTCATTCTAGAGGCCACAAATATGGTCCAATCTTCATGGAACTTGGTCAGAATGTTTGTCAGGTCACAATGATGAACCCTATTGAAAATGGGAAGGATCAGTGCCATATCACAGAAAAAAAAATTATGACCCTTGCTTGAAATTTGCTTATTAAATAAGACAAAGATACGAAGGTGAGCGATATAGGACCATCATGGTCCTCTTGTCTTGAATACCTTTTGTCTGTCATGCTCATGTCTATTGTCAACAATTCTTAAAACAACTTCTTCACAGTAACAAATCAGTAGATTTTAACCAAACTTGGAAAAAAAGTTTCTTGGGTGACCCTTCTTGAATTTTGTTCATGAAATTTTCATTGACACCAAAATATTGGTAAGTCAAGGAGGGACTTATTTTTACCATGAAATCTTTAAACATCTTCTTTTCAGTAACCAATCGGCAGATTTCAACCAAACTAAGCAGAAATATTTCTTTGGTGACCCTTTCAAAAGGTGTTTGTGAAATAATCTTTGACACCCAAAAGTTGCTTGAAAAAATGTCATTCACCCTTTTATAGGGGTGTCAGAATGGGGCTTGTCAATTACTAATGAGCAGATTTCAATCAAATTTGGCCTAAACGTTTGTTTGGTGATCCTTCTCAAAGTTGTTCATGAAATTTAATTGATCCCAAAAATATGGGTGTGGCAGGGTGGAACTTTTTTTAAATTTGAATTATTTAAATGTTATCCTCTGACAAATCAGTGTGCCAAACCAAAATCAGCCATAGTGTTCCATAGGTGACCGATTCATAAAATGTGAAATTTGACCATAAAATTGGGCTTTGTAGACTTGGGTTTATTTTGGCCCTGCAATTTTTAAATATCATCTCCTCACAAGTCATTTGACCAATTTCAACAAATATGGCCAGAGTGTTCCATAGATGACACTTTTAAAACTTGTTCATGGAATTATTATGTCTCTGAAATATGGGTGTTGCAGGGCGAGGCTTACTTTGACCATAAAGCCAATTTCTTTCAGTAGCGATTGCTAAGTTCCCTTGATTCATCTGATATTATTCAGGTGAGCAATTTAGGGGTTTCTGGCTTTCTTGTTTGGTAATGGTTCATTGAAACTTCACAGAATTACGGCTCTGATGAAAATATAGTTCTTCTGTTTGCAGCTGTTCTGTTTCTCCCTTATTTCTATGCAACTGATGGAATGATTTGTTTGTAATCAGTACATATTTATAGCAAAGCTATGCATACAAAATTTTGGATAATGTCCACTGAGTTATTACAGGGTTGATGAAAAACCTTCAACAGTTATACCCATTGATGAAAATGTTGTTTGCTCCTATTTTGGTGACAGTCCATTTTCTTTTGACAAGGTTGCTTTCCTTTGATGAAAAATCTAGTGCGCTCAATATCTCAGCTACCAATGATGGGATTTGATTCAAATTTCACATATAAGATCAGTAATAAGCTGAGGTGTGCATATCTTACTTCGGATATGGTCCATTGACTTGGGACAGTCATTACCATTACATGAAAAAATCTGTCTGCTCAATTTCTTGGTTACTGATGGATAGGTTTGATTCAAACTTCATAGAAAAAACTTGGCTAAATAGATCTATTGGTAGTCAATATTTTCTGTACTGAGGGCTCTCAATTATTGACAAAGCAGCCCTGTGTTCAGGATGTAAAAAACATTTCACGAGAGCTTTGAGATGATACCCCGGTTTGCACGTGCACACATGTGCAAAGCGAGGTATTATTTCAAAAACGCTTTCATCCTGAATGCAGGGCAGTTTTGAGGGTATGAGTCCACTTTGCAACAATTCAATTTTTAGCTCCACTGGATGAAGTTCAGTGGGCTATTGTCATGGCCCTTTGTCTGTTGTGCATCTATGCGTGCATCAGTCTATCCCTGTGTGTAAACTTTTTCTATGTACATCTTCTATGAAACTCCTGGTCAGAATTAAAACCCCATTTCGTAGGAATGCTGCTAAGGACATGATTGGGGTTAAACATGGATGTTGTTGAGTGGACTATTAAAAGGTGCCATGTGACAAAATATAAAAAATATCTTCTCTGAAATGAATTTCTGGATGCAAATGATTGATGTCAGGACTGTTCTTTGGATAGATCTCTCTCTGATCCTTTCGTGGTGATTATGTTGCTATATCATGGAAAAAGGGGCCTTCGTGATGCAAAACATTTCTTGTCACCATTACTTGTACAATTATAAACAAATATTATGACACTTTCATAAAAGTTAATGTTACTTATCATGTGACAATGCACCCACTAAACCTCTTTGCAATGTATTAATGAATTTTCATAAATCTGTTTGACATTTAGTGCCAGTTGAGCAATACTGCCCTCCTTGGCCTCTTGTTTGAATTTTTTTTTCTTTGAGATCATGGATTTATTCAAATTTAGGTAATGTGGGTTCAAATGTTAGAAAAAAAAATATATGCAATTAATCTAGTAATGTCATGTTGAATGAAAATTAAAATTTCATTAAAACACTTAAGTGTAAGTAAAATGGGTCCTTATATATATTGAAAAAAATAATTTTAAAGATTTCTGGTTTAAAATGGCATATCAGGTTGTATAGACTTGTATCAGGTAGTTACTTATGTTCAGGCTGATCCTATCTATTCCTGCTGCCAAGGTAGAGATATTCTGGGTTGGGCATGACAAGGACAAGGTAGTGTACCCATAATAGTTGCGCAACGTTTCAGAAGTAATTAACTTTAGCAATGTTAACTGAGGTTTCCTAATGATTTTCATTAGGAAACCTCTGTTAATATGTGAAAGATCTTAAGGTCTGAAATGTTGCGGAACTATTACGGGTCCACTACCTTAATACTGAGAATAGATGTATGCATTCAAAGACAACTTAACCAAATTGATCCCTGTTACAGATTATAGATGTAGCCTATGTGTATGACAATATAAACATGGGAAGGAGAATAGATGTACAATGGCCAAATGAAGAATGGAGAAACAATGGTGGAAAGAATGTCTGGGCAGGATGGACACCTACAGTCGGAATGGAGGGGGTGATCATACACAGATGGAGTCCCTGTCATCGAGAAATCATGAAGCGATCTCACACAGATAAAACAATTGTTTTAGTTCAGATTGGTGATAAATATGTACCGGTGTGTGATCTTGGGGTCCAAGATATGGGACCAGAAGTTTGCTAGTCAAATATGTAAAGATTAATATTTTAACACATTGTTACTCTATCTTTTACAAGGGGTCAATATTTTAGAATGGTCAAAGACCAGAAGAGCTACTGCATCTAGAGCTAGGATGAGTACTCAAGTACCCAGTATTGGGTAAGGCAACATTCCTAGCCGGGTCCTGAATCATCATCCATTACCTGACTATTATATAATCACTATCTACCTTTGGGAATCATCTTTGTAAAAGAATTGAAGACTGTTTAAAACAGAGTTTAAATCTTTTCTGAAGCTGGTTTCCAGACTGTTCTACAGACTCACAGCAAATAATTTTGAAAATCCTGGCAAATTATTCATGAGTCACAGACTCGCAACACCTTGGTCTTTTAAAAACCTGTTGAAATTTGTATGTTTGAACCCCCTTTTACAGAACTTCTGGATGTACCTTTGTGTTTATTTGATAAAATCAGTATATGGACAGTAAGCTTCATATACTCAAGTACCTGTGAGTATCGAGATCTGTAACCAAGTGTATAATTTCTACTCATCCCAGCTCTAACTGCAATAGCTTGGTTCCTTTTAAAATTGGAAAAAAGCACCTTGTTTATATCTTCACTCAAATTAAATCTTGATTATTCTCTTGGAAATTTATTATGATTGGATGGTCTTTATAAAGACTTGGTCTGTATATAAATTATAAAATTCTTCCTCTCCTAAACCAGTTGCCTTACAGCCTGTATATTTGATCATCAGATTATAGATAGAGGATAATCGTTTCTTTAAGTGTAAGATTGATTTATATTTCATTGAGTGACCATACAAAAGCTATATTTTCACCACAAGTGTAAATATAGCTTTTGTTGTTCACAAAACAAAATATTTATCCATCTTACTCAAAAACAAACAATTATTCTATTTCTTTTATGCAAAAATGAGACAAAATGTGAAATTTCTAGGACATATTTTGGTAAAGCGCGTCATTTTGCATGTGATTGCCATGCAACGTTCATTATGACGTCACTAATTTCGCCCCACATAGATGGTGTCAGATAGGATGAAATGCACAAAAGCAGGGTATAAGTTTTTGATAATTTCACTGCTTTTGCAGTGAGATTATCAAGTGATAATCTATCATTATTTCTCGATAATCCACCTGAAAGCATTAAAGAAAAATCTTTAAAACTTTTCTTCTTATGAACCGGAAGGCTCATAGCTTGTGTGTTTGGTATTGATCACAAGTTGTTAGGCCTTTATAGAAATAGCTAAAATAATTTCAACTGGGTTACCAGGGGAACAGTAGGGCTCGAGTCTACAGGGAAATATAGGAGGATTATTTCCAACATCAGTTCCTTCTAAACTACTTAATCAATTTAAAAAAAAATTGTCATGGATGCACTTAATGAATGTTCTTTTTCAAAAAGGCTAAAAGAATGAAATCTTGACAATTTTATCATATACTTTCTGCATTCTGTACTAGACAAAACTCTAACTTACATCTGTAAATCAAAGTTGTTATTTAAAAAAAATAAAATTTCAAAGCTAGAATTTGGCACAATTGTTTGAAAATCAATTTCCTTCTATACTATAATAAAAAAAGAACAACAATCAATGAGCTGTGTTAATAAAACCATAGTCAGTATAAATATCAAGTCACAATCCCGCCATTTTCTTTGAATTTTGCATGGTTACAAGGTCATTTAGTAAGGCACTATTCCGTATATTTTTGAAATTGTTGATTGTTCAGCAACCTAGTCTAAAAAAAAGACAAGTAACTTCATTTATATTGGATAGCAGCAGGTATTTCAGTGAATTATGGCTCAGGTAGATGTAGCCACGGTGCAGGCAAGCATGATTGTGGATAACTTTGTATCCACAAAATACTCAAATCACAAGTTTTGCACCTGTGTAAATATATCCTAAAATTCAAATAAGATTGATTTATTACTTTATTAGATACATTGTATTGTTATTTAAAGATGTGAGTTAGAAGTTTTGCATATATATTATCAATTTCAACCACATAAGTTTTGATTGGGCATGCTTCCATTTGCAAAGAGCTTGAATAATTGTATATTCAAAAATCTTTTTCTCGAGTTACTTAGACAAGCTTAGGTTATAGTGAAAATATAGCTTTTGTTCACAAAATGAAATATAAATCAATGTTACACTGAATCTCACAATTATTCTATTTCTTTATTACAAAAATGAGACAAATGTGAAATTTTTAGGAAAAAAATTCTTCAGGTATGTCATTTTGCATGTGATTGCTATGCAACATTTTTGATGACGTCATTTATTGGACTTGGCTTAGATAATGTGAAATAAAGGAAAGCTGCCCTGCATTCAGGATTAAAATGTTAGCAAAGCGCTTTCGAAATGATATCTCGCTTTGCACATGCAAAGTGGGATATCATCTTAAAGCGCTCGCGAAACACTTTTACATCCTGAACACAGGGCCGGGTATATTTTTTTGATAATTTTACTGGTTAAGTGGTGAGATAATTTAGTAATAGTGTACCGTTATTTATAGTGTTTATTTCTTGATAAACCTATCAAAAATATTAAAGAAAATAACTAACAAAAAATGTTCAATACCAAAAGGAGTTCCAATAAAAGCATTTACAATGCTGTCTGGGACCTATCAGATTTCTTTATCACTTACATTTGATAGAGGTTAATAAACTAACATACTGGATATACTTTTAGCTTGAATGCTTTTAGGAGAAAACCTTTGCCTTGTTCATGTTGCAGAGCTACAGATAGAGGGTTTATTTTGGATTTTAGATCAAAGTATTTTAATATATAACACTAACCCTATGTTGAGGGTACTCATTGGAATTGTCTTGTCAAGAGGATTTAAATGAGCACCCACTACAAAACAGTTTCATTGAGTACTCAAGATTTTACATCTTCACGAGTCATGGGGTATCAAATCGATAAGATCTTCTCGAATACCCCTTGACTGAATGAATAGGTATTTTCTGTACGATTTATTTTTAGCCGGCCAATCAAAAGGTCAAACGTGATTTCTGTGACTGCCAATCAGAGAGCTTCTTACAAACGACATCAGTACCTTTTAATCCCTATGGCAACCTGTTGTATTCCGACGACTGTGTAAATAACCCTTCATTCTTGGATAAAGAAAATGCGTCGCATCGAAGACGCTAACTTTTTAGTACGTTTTTATTCGGTGACAGATAGATTTATAAAATCAAAGCCTGAAGTTTCCTCATTGTCCACCGTGAATGTTTCCGAAGCTCTCCCCCCCCCTCCCCCCCCATTAAATTACATCAAAAATGTGAGTTGAGTTGGGAATTCAGACATTATCTTTCACACATTTTGTATTTTTTTGAGTAAATCTATCCCCCATATTGTTCCATAGAAGAACATTTTGGATAGCCCTTCCCCCCCCCCCCCCCCCCAAAAAAAAAAATGTATGAAATAAAAATAAATAAAATTAATGGCCAGTTTTTTTGTTGTTGTTTTTTTTATTGAAAGCAAACATATTTCTATACTACATAGAATATAGTCAACAGGCGGCAAAACTACTTATTCATAACTTGAATAAGCTGTAGCCACGAGATTTTGGACTACCCCACATTGAAACACGTATATATCATATATATTAGAGTTAAAAATCAAATAATCCCTTTTTAATTACAAATACATGTGGAATTCGATTTGGATTGGACATTGCGCGTGATTGCTTTGTTTTAAACATCGTGAATAAGTTGTTTCATAGCAAATCTAAGTTTTGTTGTTCTGTTATTTTCTTTCTTTCTTTATTTATTTTTATATTTTATTCTCTTTATTTCTCTTGTCATTTAATGTGTTTAAAGAAAAGTCTGCTGGAAAAGAAGGAGAAAAACTCCTGAATAAAAGAATTCATATGAAAATTCAAGTAAATTATCATTTCTAAATTATTTCTATTTATAAGACAGCTTAATTATTGAATTTATTCCAAATTTTAAATTTCGCGTACTTCAATATAGATGCATTCTACTATATTGGAGTATGCCACCGATAAGGTCTAAAACATAGAAAACTTAAACAGGTATTGATTGATTAAATAACTTGAAAATTCAAATAAACATTGAAAAATCGTAATACACTGTCTTCGAGGGTAGAAAAATAAGAATTTGAGAACCTTTCAATGCACCATCAAATTATTAAAAAGATATGTTGTCATTTGAATAGGAATTTCGATCAGTTTTTGTGATTGTGTATTTCAGTCTTGCTAAGTGTCACAATTACCTAAAACTAAAGGGGTTTAGCGCAATTCTAAGGGATAATTTCACATCTGGAAAGTAGCCGCAGGGTATATTGATCTAACATACCTCCCGCTGTCGGACCTTCTTGTAAGAAGGTTACTGATTGGTCCGCCTCGTTTTCCGTTCTGTGACGTCACACGTACAGAAATTACCCATTCAATCAGCCAAGAGTAAGATAAGTAAAACGTTCGAAACCCTTGGTTCGACAAGATGAAGATTTTAGGACTGGTTTTACCCCCTCTTATCTGTACCACTGATGTTGGCTTTGTTGTTGGTGTCAGGGTGACAAACTTTAACCTTGGTCATATCTATTGTTTTGTTTGAAGATATCTTCATGAAACTCGGCATGTGTGTTTTCCATAACAAGAGCTATACATAAAGTCAAGGAGGGGTGAGGAAATAACACTGAAAGCATTTTCTGCTTGTTTACAGTTTATTGAACACTTCAGTGAACATTAAGCCTTATCATGCTGAAAAAAAATGTTGAAAAAATTGAATTGAAATCAAAGTGCTGATAGGCTTGGATGCACTAAATATGGCTCATCATTCTTTTCAAAAATATACTAGTTATCAACAGTCTTTGAATGAGAAAAGAAAGTAGGTGGTATAGACTAGGATCAGACTGCACATCTGTGCAGGCTATTCTTTGTCTATATCTCCCACCTTAAAAGGAATATTCCTTTTCAGCATGAGAAGAGTAAATCATTGTTTTGTCTTTGAAGTTCAGAATGAGGACTCTGATTTGTATGAGTCTTGTTTAATCAGTATGTTTTATAATTATTTTCTAGGGTGAGGGGCGGAGGAATTATTAATAAGACTGGCCCCTATATAAATGAGTTGAGTTGAATTTATAAATGCATATCTATTCTGCACGAGTACTGGTGAGTTTTCCAGGAAGCGGATTGAGAGGGATTAATCTAAGTTGTAAGAACTTGTTTCCTAATTGATGTAAAATAATTAGGTTTAAACCAAACCTATGAAATACGTTAACCTTGCCTCCAAAAGGCATCCAGTTTATTTAGTTGCTAGATGAAGTTATGTTCAGGCAGATCAATTGTGACCATCGTAACTTGTTAATAATCTCATACACAGGCTTGTTTTAGAAAGATAATATCACGGCTGCTGAGTGCACAAGTATAGATCCACAAGTGTACAGACAAAATTGACCTTTGATCACTCACTTAAACTTGTACAACTTTAGTGGAAAAACATGAAATAAATGATCTAAAAAAGTTTTAAACAGACCTTTCTACCTGATTGTCATTTTTAGCATGATATGTCCTATGTTATAACATGGTGACTTGAAGGGCATATATGAAACAAGAAGATATGACATAGAACTTTATTCACAATAAAATTCATATGTCATGTGTTTTAACTATGTACACAGATAGCTACGCCAATTCTTTTCTCAACATCATTTTAAGCAAACGTGATTTCTTTAGACGTCATATAACCCACATGCTAAATGACGTGCTTTGCTTTCTGTGAAATTCTGGAAACATCAATTTCATTACTTTCTCCCTAAGTTTACATCAGGAAAAATGTTTTAATACTACCAGAAGAGGGCAAAAAAACATAATTTCAGAATCATGATTGTATTATAATGAATATAATTTCATTTTAGCTATGATGTGTCGATGAATAAAGTCTGTTTGGGGATGAGTTATATGCAAAGCAAAATTCTCCTACTCAACCCTCAGACTTTTGCATTTAACTCCTCCTCCATCACTTTTTTCTTGGACACATCAACGCAAAAATGTTATGATACATCTTTATCACAATGTTTTTCAACCTGTATATAATATAGGTTTGTTTATAAAGTATAGAAATAATATATTGCATTTGTATCTTATTTCTTTTTGAATGTTGTATGTAAAATGTGAATGATTCACTGCATTACTGTATTGTTGAATTAAAATGAAATACTATACATTTGTTAATTATGTCATCTTTTTAGCCCCACTGGCAAAATGCCTGCCATTGATTTTATAATGACAACAAACTAGAGCTGCTTGAGGCAGCTGATTCACAGGTCTGAGTAAATGGATATGATGAGATGAGAATTTAAGAGTGTTTCCTCTTTTTTCTACAAGAATGATAAGTCACGTGCTGAAATATTTCTGCAGAGAAATTAATGATCAATGGAAAAAAAAAGAAAAAAGACCTCCCCCAGCTTAATATATTATTCATCCTATCATAATAATTTTGTGCATCTGATTAAGGGCTACCAAAGGAACATTCCAGTGAAATTGGGTTAATATTCATAAATTAGGTTCTGAGAAAGTGATTTTCAAAGTTTCCACTAAATAACATAGATGAAAATAACCTCAGCCCAAAAGACACATTTTTCTTATCACAATATATTTTTATGCCCCCAATAGGGAGGCATCATAAATTTGACTTGTCCGTCCGTCCGTCTGTCCGTCCGTCTGTCCGTCCGTCCGTCATTCCGTCCAAAAACTTTAACATTGGCCATAACTTCCTTATTACTTAACATATTCGCATCATACTTTACCACAACATTCCTTGGTACATTACCTTTCTGTAGGCACATACTTTGGTGACCTTGACCCCTGGATGACCTTGACCTTCAACATAGATTGGCCATAATTTAAAATCAAAGCGGTGTCGGGGGCATTGTCATCTTACAGTGACAGCTCTTGTTGTACTTTGATTAAAATGGTCACCCAAGGATCACTTAAGTGAAAACAAGAGATTTTTGGAAAATATTTACATTGTATGTACTCCTCCCCACAATTGAAGGAGGTCAATAGCCTATTCTTTATCAATCAACAAAGGGCAATAACTCACAAAATATGATGAGTAGAGTTCTTTGCACTGCACTTCTCAATAAGATCTATCCACCTGTGAAGTTTCATGATTCTACCTTGCATACTTTGAGATATGCTCCAGACAAAAAAACAGTCTATGGACCGACCGACAACTGCAAAACAATATACCCCCTCTTCTTCCAAAGGGGGGCATAATAACATTTATATCCATGAGTAAGGTGATGATAAAATGATTGACAAAGTGTCCACTATATAGATAAAAAATAAGAGAAAGGCCTCTGCCCATTAAAGGCTTATTTTTTATCTGATCACAACAAAAAATTTGTAGATTGATAGAGGGTCACCAGAGGAACATTCTTGTGAAAATTTGGTTGATATCTATTAGCTAGCTGCTGAGAAAATGATTTTCAAAATGTTCACTATATAACATATAGATAAATGACCTCAGCCCATCAAAGACATATTTTTTATCTGAACAAAGTTATTTTTTGTAGACTGGTAGAGGGTCACTAAAGCATCATTCTGGTGAAATTTGGCTGATATCAATCTGTTTGATTTTGAGAAAACGATTTTCCAAGTTTCCACTATATAACATTTAGAGAAATGCCCATAAATGACATACATTAAAGTGACCTTATTACAATATTTGTTGTAGTTTGATTCAGGGTCACTCAAGGATTATTCCAATGAACTTTGGTTGATATCTATTGATTAGAATCTGAGAAAACAAGAGGACCTTTGGCCCTGGTCCGCTCACCTGAGTCAAAGCACCTAAGGGTAACTTGCATTACTTTTGATTCAGATGATAAATTTATTGAACTGTAACAAATTTATGTGTAAAGATAAATAATATTATGGTCAGACCAGTAAGATTCCACAGTCTCAGTTTTACTATTTCTGTTTGAAAATACGAGATCCAAAATCGAACTGTAATCAGTCATTGGATTTTCATGATCATTTTACAATAGATTATCTGGAATAACTTTAGGACAACAGTTTTATGCTTATCTTTGATATCAAGATTGAAATCTCCCATGATAAATAAAGGTTTTGTGATGTCTACATGAGAAACAAGTTCTATGAGCTGATTATTCTATATCAAATGAAAAAGCTGTAGGAATTCTGGTTCCGTAGAATTTTTAACATTTGTTAAATTCACCACAAAGCACTACCCCCTCCCCTGGTCACAAAACAATCATGACTATATCCATTTTGATTAACATATATGAGCTGATGACTCATGCCAAATTTAGAGCCTGTTAGGTTCTTACTTCATCATCAGTAGAAGGTTTAAAATTTCAAAATTGACCCGAAATACTACCCTCTTCCCCAGTGCTCTTCACATGGTAGCTAAACATTCATAGTTATAGCTATGTTAAATAGGGTCTATGAGCTGATCATCCATGTCAAATATAAAGGTTGTAGGGATTCTGGTTCAGAAGAAGGTTATGGGTTTGAAAAATTTTAACAAAGTACTACCCCTTCCCCCAGGGGCTCCGCACCTGGTGGCCCAACAGTTATGATTTTAGCTATTCTAATTATGGTCCATATGCTGATCATTCTTTTCATTTTTCAAGTCTGAAGGGCACATGGTTCATCAGAAAAAGGTTAAAGATTAAAGAATTACTCTGAAAAGCTACCCTCCCGCCCCCTGGTGCTCAACATTCATGATTTTAGCTATTTCAGATATGGTCTATGAGCTGATCATTCATGTCAAATAAAAAGGCTGTAGGGATTCTGGTTGATCAGAAGAAGACAGTTAAAGATGTCAAAATTTTCAACAAGCACTACCGCCCCCCCCCCCTTGCTCTGCACCTGGTGGCCCAACATGATTTTTCATATTTTATTAAGGTTTATAAGCTGATCATCCATGCCAATTTTCAAGTCTGTGGGGCTCCTTGTTCCGAAGAAGAAGAAGGTTAAAGATACCAAAATTTACCCAGTATTACCCCCCCCTCCCGCCTAGAGGCCAAACAGATATAATTTTAGCTATTTTAATTCAGGTCTATGAACTGATCATCCATGCCAAATTTTAAGTCTGTAGGACTCCTGGTTGAGAAGAAGAAGAATTTTGAAGATTTTCCTCAAATTTCACCTTTGGTTGCCGTAGCAACCAGGTTTTTTCATGGATTTCATTTCTTTTAGCTATTTTGGAAAGGGACCACCTAAGCAACATTTCTATAAAATTTGGAGTTAATTCACCTAGTAGGAGATGTCGTTTAAAGAAAATGTTGACAGACGACGACCGACGGACGGAACCTGGACGAAAGGTGATCACAATAGCTCACATGAGCACTTTGTGCTCAGGTGAGCTAGAAACATATTACCACATATGTACGACAGACAAAGGTCATGACAATAGCCCCAGTGGCCTTTGGAGATAAAAATTGAATTACATCTTAGTAGATCATAATTAATTTTATCCCCTAAAAGCAAACATTTTGCTGATATGATATTTCAAATTTTTCCTGATCACATTTTCACACAAGCAGAGAAATCTGAATATTATACACTGCATTCCAATCATGAAAGAGAAGGAATGCATCTTGTGCAAGTTGGTCAAGTTGCAAAGCACAGGAGGGTAGAAATGAAAAAGAGGGCCATAGTGGCCCTTAATCGCTCACCTGAATTAACTGTCTAAAATTTTCAAAAGAAGTATTAGAAATAGAATGATGAATGACTAAGCTAAGCAATGCTGGTGCGTCTATACAACTTGAGAATTCTTTTTTTTACAATTTTCAGGTTGACTTACGAGGATTTTCAATGGTTTGACTCCGTGACCTAGTTTTTGACCCAAGTTGACCCAATTTCATACTCGTAAAAAATTGAATCAAATCACTCATTCTGACGAAATTTCAGGTTGATCGGGCATAAAATGTGGCCTCTACAGTGCATACAAGGTTTTTAGCTCCACTGGCCGAAGGCCACTGGGGTTATTGTCATGGCGTTGTGTCCGTCATGCGTCTGTCCGTCCGTGCGTCCGGTCGTAAACTTTTTCTTTAAAAATATTCTACTCAGAAACTACTGGATGAATTTCAACCAAACTTCACAGGAATGATCCTTGGGTGACCTTCTTTCAAAGTTGTTCAAGAAATTTTGATCCAATGAAAAACATGGATTTAATGGGCATGGCTAATTTCCAAATATGGTAAAAAGTGACTTTTCTCTGATTCTAATCGATGGATACCAATTAAATTTTGCATGAAAAATCCTTGAGTGACCCTTTATCAGTCTACCAAAAATTATTGTGATCGGATGAAAAATATGGATTTTATGGGCTGAGTCATTTCTCTATATGTTATATAGTGGAAACTTTGGAAATCCTTTTCTCAGAATCTAACCATTGGATATCAACCAAATTTTACTGGAATTATCCTTGAGTGACCCTTTATCAGTCCACCAGAATTTATTGTGATCGGATGAAAAATGTGTATTTTATGGGCGGAGGTCATTTCTCTATATGTCATATAGTGAAAACTTTGAAAATCATTTTCTCAGAACCTAACACATAGATATCAACCAAATTTTACACGAATGATCCTTGGGTGACCTTTTATCTGTCTACCAAAAATTATTGTGATTGGATGAAAAATATGTATTTCATGGGCGGAGGTCATTTCTCGATATGTCATATAGTGGAAACTTTGAAAATCATTTTCTCAGAATCTAACTGATAGATATCAACCAAATTTTACATGAATGATCCTTGGGTGACCTTTTTGTCTGTCTACCTAAAATTATTGTGATCCGAGGAAAAATATGTATTTTATGGGCGGAGGCCATTCCTCTATATGTTATATAATGGAAACTTTGAAAATCATTTTCTCAGAATGTAACGTATGGGTATCAATCAAACTTCATAAGTATGATCCTTAGGTGACCCATGCAGCCAAAAATTAATGTCATTGGATGAAAAATATGTCTTTTATGAGCAGGGGTCATTTCTTTATATGTTATAATAGTGGAAACTTTGAAAATCATTTCAACATCAGTGGAACCCAAACTATCTAAAAATCTAGTCAAAACTTAGATTTTCTATTACAAGAAATTCAAGCCTGTGGAGTGACACAAGCCATTCATTGCTTTCTAGTTCTAGAATTTGACCCTGTGATCTAGTTTCTGACCAAAGTTGACCCAATATAGAACTCATCCAAGATTTGATCAAGACAATCATTCTGACCACATTTCAGGTTGATCAGGCGATAAATGTGGCCTCAAGAGTGCATACAAGGTTTTTCTAAGATTTTACCATGTGACCTAGTTCTTGACCCCAGTTGACCGAAATTTCAAACTCTTCTGAGATTTCATCAAGACAATCATTTTGACCAAATTTCAGGTTGATTGGGCAATGGAAGACAGACATCCACCTTACCACAATAGCTCACCTTGAGCACTTCGTGCTCAGGTGAGCTTAAAACTTAAAAGACATTTATCAAATCAAGAAAAGTTTTTCAAGTTTTAAAATAGTGTAACATTGATTTGAAAAACATCATTTCGACACAGGCATTTTGAACAGATTCATTGACTTGTTTATGATCAAAATCACTTGTACAAGCTATGAGTGTCATGAGGTATGAGTATCATAACTTCACAATTGTAAGATAACAAGATCAATTAAAACAAATTTTAAAATGTTTCAATGAACATAAAAGTAAGAAAAAGAGACAGTTACTATTCATATTTGGCTAATTATACACAAATCAAATGTATTTTTATCTACTTCCATTTTTTTACTACCAATTATGGTCGTACTTCGATGTGCAGATTGCTGATTATCTCTTCATCCAACTACCGTATCTCGCTTTTTGTTGGCTCCTTGAAATTTGATGCAAAGCAACTTGGAAAGTTACTTATTGAAGTCTTTTTGATTTTGTTGTTTAAAAAACTATTTACCATCAGTATTCAAACAGAGACTGATAAAATGGTTCCAAAGCCATGTTACGCTTCCCTTTAGTCACATCTGCCCACTGAATGAATATTTTGGTGCAACTTGGAATAGAGTTTCCTATCTGTAACTTGTTTAATAACATCAATGAACGATCCATAGACAGGACACTTCCATGGTGGGTCTCTTTACTGTGAAAAAAAGAAAAGTTATAGCTAAAAACAATCTTTTTTCGCTTGATTATTTGGAAAGTGTATGATGATAGAGTCGCTCTCAGATATCCAGAGAGAGAAGCAGTGCCTTAAACCAACTGCTCATAACATGTTATGACATGTTACCTTCAATAAACAAGGATATCGTTATTCCTATTATTATTATTCATAATTAATGCCCTGGCAGGGCGGAGCCTAAGTAACGGGTCGTTGCACTAAAGGTTAAGGGAAATCAACTTTTATCCAAAACAACCTACTATTTAAGAGAGTCGACATAAATAACCCGAGACCTTAAATCGTAGATTGGTAACCAAATCCTCTTAACTTCAGCTTGATCAAGCTGAAGTTACGAGGCCTTGGTAACCAAACGATGAAATGTGTTCACTCTCTCAAAGCATGTGAATCCTTTAGGTTTCAGGGTACAGTTATTTCCACGGGTTAACGATGATTACCCACTAAAATTTGAAAGAACCCAAACTATTGAAAAGTAAACTCGCCAAATTACGTCACGGTAAAGCCCCACCCTGCCAGTTCATTAATTACGCCGAATATTAAGGCTTCCTATTACATGTTTTGCCAATAAACACACCTAGATGACAGTAAAGCCAAAACCACAAACCTTCAGGTTACAGGTAAAGCACCTATGCAATCAGGCCCAGAGTCGGTTAGAAGTTAAGGCTTTGGAAAATATTGAAAAATCATGGAATTGCTTGCCACAAGAAATCTTTTCATTGTCCAAGGTATTTTCTCCTAAAGACAAAGAATTCTTAAAATATTGACTTAACTTTTGTCTGCAGCTTCATGAATTTTGGGCCAATCTAAAATCAAATTATTTTGTTATGCTTAAAGTCCCCAGATAATACTTCAACCTACAAGTTGGTATTTTATCTTAAACTAATGACAAGAGTACCATGATGGTCCTAGATTGCTCAGCTGAGTCTCTTTGACCCCTGGGACTTCACTGGTTGCACCTGGGTGGAGCCCAAATATGATCCTAGGGTATTGATATGAACAAACTTGGTAGAGTAATGCTACATACAAAATATGAAAGCTGTCTGCCTTCTGGTTTCTAGAGAGGAAGATTTTTCACTTTTAGATTCTACATAAAAAGGGATGCACCCGGGTGGAGCCCAAATATGACCCAAGGGACTTTATATGATAAACTTGGTAGAGGTCCACTTGATGATGTTACATACAAATATGAAGTTGTCTGCCTTCTGGTTTCAGAGAAGAAAATTTTTGAAAAATTTCACTTTTTGATTCTATGTAAAAGGGGTTGCACCTGGGTGGAGCCCAAATATGACCCCAGGGTCTTGATATGAACAAACTTGCCAGAGGTTTACTAGATAATGCTACATACCAAATAATGACCCCAAGGTCTTGATATGAAAAAACTTGATAGAGGCCCACTAGATGATGATACATACCAAATATGAAAGCTGTCTGCCTTCTGTTTTCAGATAAGAAGATTTTTGATGATTTTCCTATTTTCACCTTTTTTGTTAAGGGTAAAGGGTGAATTAAGGGTGGATTCCTTTCATTTGAACAACATTGGCAGAGCTTGACCAAAGGAACATCCCTGCCAAGTTTCATCAAGATTGGCTCACAGGTTGAGGAGAAGGTGTTAAAAGAAATTCTGGATGTTGCACGACGGACATTGGACGATCACAAAAGCTTATGTCACCTTGAGTACTTTGGCTCAGGTGAGCTAATGAGAGGCGCTCCATCATTCGCTCCATAGGCCTGAATTTCCTGATAATGATTATTAGTGGATTATAAGGCTGTTTAAACAAGAATTGAAGTGAATGAATGAGTAAATGTTTATTTCAAGTAAATAAGTGTTTATAAGTATGATGGGCTGAAAAATTTCTGCAAAGAAAAATCATGATCAATGAATAACATATTGAAAATTGATTGTAGATCTTTCTGCTTTTCATTAAACACCACTAAAAGGATGTTACTTCATAATAATTGTATGTCATCAAAACAACATTCTTACTATTTTCAAAACTGAGCTCAGAAATCTATATATGATTATAAAGTTTACTGCTCACCGCACAAGATCTACCTTTATTGGTAATAAGATGTAAAATATACAATCCAATATATTTATTTTTTTCTGCCCAATGCCTTAGAGTGCATTCAACTCAGCTCTTTCTACCCTACTCTGAACCTCAGAAGGTCAGCACATTTACACTGGTCCTCTCTGTGTAAAATGATTTTCAAAGTTTCCACTATATAACATATTAAGAAATGACCTCTGTCCATAAAAAACATATTTTTCATCCAATCACAATATTCTTTGGTCAACTGATAAAGGGTCACTCTAGGATCATTCAAGTGAAATTTGGTTGATATCCATCTGTGTCATTCTGAGGAAATGATTTCGAAAGTTTCCACTATATAACATATAGAGAAATGACCTCCGCCCACAAAATGCATAATTTCTATCCGATCACAATAATTTTTTGTAGACTTATATAGGGGCACCCAAGGATCATTCATGTAAAATTTAATTAGTATCCATCAATTAAAATCTGAGAAAACTCACTTTTTACCATATTTGGAAATTAGCCAAGTCCATTTAATCCATGATTTTCATTGGATCAAAATTTCTTGAACAACTTTAAAAGAGGGTCACCCAAGGATCATTCCAGTGAAGTTTGGTTGAAATTCATCCAATAGTTTCTGAGGAGAAGATTTTTAAAGAAAAAGTTTATGACAGGATGCATGCACAGACAGACAGACGCATGACGGACACAACGCTATGACAATAGCCCCAGTGGCTTTCAGCCAGTGGAGCTAAAAATGTGACGATGTGAAATTCCCAATTACATGCAATTTTTTCTTATGCCATATTTGACCCATCACTAGAAAAGAGACCATCCAAGAACTTTGTAAAATGAATATTTAAACAAGAGGGCTGTTGGCCCTGGGTCGCTCACCTGAGAAAAAAGCTTCATTACCTAGGTATGTCCATGCAACCACAGAAAAAGAGATATTCACTTATTCAATCAGATAACATTTGAAATAATCCTTCCAGCCCCCCCCCTGCTCCTCCACTGGTCATTATTAATTTAAGCCTTTTTTCATATAAAAGGTCTGTGATCAACCAATCTATGCCAGATATACAGGCTGAGTCTGAGACTTTTAAAGTTTTCTTTAATGAGTTGATCAATCCATGTCAAATATAAAGGCTGTAGGGATTCAAAATCCTAAACAAAGCACTCCCCCCTCCCCCAAGATGCTCTGCACCTGGTGTATCTACAGTCATGATTTTAACTAATTCAATTAATGTCCAAATGTTGATCATCCACACCAATTTTCAAGTCTGTATGACTCCTGGTTCATTAGAAGAAGTTTAAAGATTTCAAAAATGATCCAAAGTACTACCCCCTCCCCAAGACACTCAGCACCTGGTGACCCTACAACTCCCCCCTGGTGCTCCGCACCTGGTGAATATACAGTCATGATTTTAGCTATTTTTATAAAGGTCCATATGCTGATCATCCATGCCAATATTCAAATCTGTCGGGCTCCTGGTTCAGAAGAAGAAGAAGGTTAAAGATTACAAAATTTTCACAAAAGTACTACCCACTCCCCCCTGGTGCTCCACATCTGGCGACCCAACAGATATGATTTTAGCTATTTTTGTTAAGTTCTATGAGCTGATCCTCCATGCCAATATTCAAATCTGTAGGGCTTGAGGCTCAGATGAAGAATGTTAAAGATTACAAAATTTTCACATAAGTACTACCCTCTTCCCCCCGGTGCTCGACACCTGGTGACCTTACAGTCATGATTTTAGCTATTTTTATAATGGTCCATATGCTGATCATCCATGCCAATATTCAAATCTGTTGGGCTCCTGGTTCATCAGAAGAAGAAGAAGGTTAAAGATTACAAAATTTTCACAAAAGTACTACCAACTCCCCCCTGGTGCTCCGCACCTGGTGAATACAGTCATGATTTTTAGCAATTTTTATTAAGGTTTATGAGCTGATCATCCATGCCAAATTTCAAGGCTGTAGCTTTGCTTGTTCAGAAGAAGAAGATTTTCTTAAATTTTTAACCTTGGTTGCCATAGCAACCAGAGTTTTTCACCGATTTCAATTCTTTTAGCAATTCTTTAAGGGGATCACCAAAGGAACATTTCTGCCAAGTTTGGTTAAAATTGGCCAAGTAGTTTAGGAGGAGATGACATTTAAAGAAATTGTTGACGACAAACGGACGCCAAACAAAAGGTGATCACAATAGCTCACATGAACACGTTGTGCTCAGGTGAGCTACAAAGAGATTTGGTCCAACATAGGTTAACGAGAGGTAGCATGTAAAAAATTCTTTCATTGGAAGGTAGAATGATTCTTCTAGATTCAGAAAATAAGCACATTGCTAACAGTTTAGGCCCTAGTCAGTCTGCGCAGTCCATGCAGTCTGACTAGGTTTGACACTTTAGACACTACCCAGATGGTCCCTGTTTGTTTGAAGGCTTTTTTTTTTGAAGCACTTTATATCTGTTGCTTTTTCTTTTCAGCTTACAATAATGTTGAATTGTCATATGTAAGTTCTATCGAATTTGAACAAAATTAATTAATTATTTGATTGTTAACGGATTGAAATTCGTTTAATAACTCTGTATTGCATTATAGGGATGAGTGTCTTTTTCACTGCGTTTATTGGGGTATAAAGTGCAATTGCCTTAGCACATAGCAAATAACGTAGGGCGTTATGTTTAAGCTATGTGCTAAGGCAATTGCACTTTCTACCCCAATAAACGCAGTGAAAAAGACACTCGTCCCTTATAATTGCAATCCTCTAGATTGAAGAAACTATTAAAATACTCGGACAAACATTAAAGCTTCAAGGCTACTTTTTGTGCGTATTATTTACACAATCTATTTTTAGATCGTGTATTTTTTTATGTCGCTATCGAAGTGAAACATCATAAAGTAAAACAAATGATACACAATTAAACGACAACTTTAAAATTCTTAGAGGTACTTATGACAAAAACTTGTTTCTGCCAAGTTATTCTGTATTTTTACACAAAAACGGCGTGGTCGGTCTTAGTTGAGAGGGTTGCTTGATGGTCTTCGTCGACTTGCTGTTTTCTTCGTTTACGTGGGCTCAGAATCAGAACTGCATGCTCGTAATCGTAATTTCTTTGGAAAATATCTTAATTTATAATAGATTAAATAACAATGTTGCGTTGATGATCGGGAACTATGTTAATTCGAGTTCCTACAACACAGGACTTGCAGATCGAAGATCTGGGGTTTCCCGAAAGACCTATTGCATTTTATACAGAAATAAAGTGCAATGGATTTCCCCACGTGATGCATTTTAAACCAATCAGAATTCTTTATTTTATTGGATTGCAATTATATTTGGTTTATTTCCATTGACTGATAGCCATCAAACATTGCCAGTGCTTTTAACCCTAATGTCATGCTGAACCCGGAATATTCCTGCTTTAGCAGGGGCTAAAGACAAACATCAGCCTGCACATATGTGCAGTCTGATGTTAGTCTACACCACGTGTTTCTCACTTTCAAACCAGAATAGTCAATAGATTTAGTGTTTCAAATAAAAAATTACCTACAGTTGGTACTTTCAGTGCTTTTTGCCCTTTGATTTTGATGACAATTTTTAGCCAAAATTTATTCAGCATGACAAGGGTTAAGATTTGTATACAATATTTCATGATATACATTCACTAAAGTTACCATCCGATACTACCAAATGCTAAAATGCGAAATATTTTTCTTGCGTTTTTCAAAATGATTTCTGATGTAAAAAACTTGTTAAGCAAAACCAGCCCGGCATTCAGGATGCAAACAAACTTTTTTTTATACTTGTATCCCGCTTTGCAAATAAGGGCACTTGCAAAACGCTATACTATTTTACAAATGTTTGCTTCTTAAATGCAGAGGAGTATTATTAACACTTGTATTACGTGTCTCTACAAGTTACCATTTTGGATCAGTAGAAGATTTTGTTATCTTTAAATGACAACATTGTTTTGTTGTTCACCATTACAGGTCGATTTGCCCAGCCGCCTACAGTAGACGACATCCAGCAGAAACAAGTTCAAGCTGTCCCAGTGAATACCCGCAAAAGTAATAACTGGGCAATCACAGTATGGAGAGACTGGGCCAAATACAGAAACGAACAAACACAGACCATGATGAATTTTACCCGATATCTACCAATATTGACGACTTTAGCTCATTCCAGGATATGAACTTTTGGTTACAAAGATTTATACGTGAAATTTGACATAAAAATGGTTTTGTTTGTTTGTTTGAATGGGTTTTACGCCGCTTTCAACAATTTCGCAGTTATATCGCAGAGGCCGGAGCACCTAACAATCGATTCCTGGTATTTCTTTCACCTGTACTACCAGTACACCCTTTCCTAGCCTCCGACTGCTATCTCACATAGGTTTACGATTATCTACCCATTGGTGAGAGACAAACGTCGGAAAGGATATTTGCCACCACCGGGGATCGAACCCACGACTTCCAGATTGGAAGTCTTATGCCTAACCAACTGCGCTATGGTGGCGGCTAACATTAAAATGGTGAGCCTTACTCTCTAAACACATTGCAGGCCATAACAGGAGCATTGCAGAGACACCTGCGGCAAAAAAGCATTCAAGTTAACTTTTTTAAAGAGGATGGTCCACATTTTTCTGAATTTCGCTGGACTCTAGATTCAACAAGAGGACCATGATGGTCTTATATCGCTCACCTGAATAAGTCAACTCATAACTTGTCAACAATGATATAAATACCAGACATTTTTTGATGTACATATAGGGTGGATTTAAAAGAAATAGACTTTAATTTCCTCCTACTGCAATTTGATTTTCTTTTTAATTGCATACAAAGTTATTGATGGAATTGAATTCTTTTAACAAGATTAGTAGATCTAAACCTTAAGAATATCCTTGCCAAGGTTAAGATATGCCCAATAGTTAAGGCCAAGATTAACCTTCTCTGATATTTTTGGCAATATTTTGACATTTCCAATACCATGGAAACCAGAGATTTTGATAGAATACAATTATTTTTACAATTTTGGTAGAGCTTCACCCAAAGAACATCCCTACTAAGTTTCAGCTTAATTAGCCCAGTGGTTTAGGAAGAGAAGAAGTTTTTCGAAGATTTTCAGCAACTTTGTCCATTTTTCAGCATTTCTGTTACAATGCAAACCAGAGTTTTGATGAAGTTTAATTTTTTCATCAGCTTTTGAAGAACTTCATCCAAGGACATCCCTGCAAAGTTTCAGCTTGATTGGCCTAGTGGTTTAGGAGAAGAAGTATTTATTCTAAGTTTTTCGGCCATTTACAGCCATATTTCAACCTTTCTGTTACCTTGGAAACCAGAGTTTTTGATGAAATTGAATTCTTTTAACAACTTTTGAAGAGCTTCATCCAAGGAACATCCCTGCCAAGTTTCATCTTGATTGGCCCAGTGGTTTAGGAGGAGAAGATGTTTAAAGAAATTGTTGACAGATGGATGGACGGACGATGGACGGTGAGTGATCACAATAGCCCACCTTGAGCACTTTAAGCTCAGATGAGCTAAAAATGAAGGAACTGACCAATGAGGGTGTTGGTGTTGCAGTGAAAAGTTCAGATCCTGTCAATAAAGAGGATGAGAGCAATTTTGGGGAAAAGGAGTGTTTTCTTTGACAAGTGCAAGGGGACATTTCATTGCTGTTTTCAAGGCGATTAAAAGGGGACGATGAAAAGACTTTTTGAATAGACTGATATTTCTTTAGAACACAGGAATATAACTAATCATTCTGGGCGTGTGACGCTTTGTACAACCCTTTTCAATGACTGTTTTGAGGAAAAGACATGAATAGATCCAAGCACAGTTCATCGGCAGTGTGAGTATATAAAAGAGAGCAGCTACCTTTATTGACCAGTGTGTCTAAGGCTTTAGAGCCAGTCACTCTGAACACAGAGACAGTCGCTCCATTCACAGTAGAACCAGCTCAAGGTTATGATCTCAAGCATGAGCCAGTGCCGATACCATTAATCAATGAATCCAAATATCGAGAATTCGAAAGAACACATCCAGCTTCACATTCCAAGCTCAGTTACAAAACTAATTGTGGTTAAGAGTGACAGCGAAAAAATTATACTTGAAATTTAAGAATTTTAACCTGTGTTGAAAAATTCCAATTTGCTGATTGATCATGTTTAAAAAGAGTTGTGAGCAGCCCGGCAGTTCAGCTTAGGTATGTCATGTGACTGTCTGGTATTAATTCACTCTCGGCCCCATTAGGATGGAACTAGCCACACACCACATGGACAGACACCACGTGACTGTTTGCTTTTTAAGTCTCCGCCCCTTCGCGTCCCTGATTGGGTTCTTAATTTTGCAACTTATTTCTACAAATCACCAGTTTATGCAATATTTTTTTTTTAATTCAAAACGAAATTGCGAAATTTCATGGGCTAGAAAATTAGGGTGATCAGTAAGGCCAGTTAGGAGGTTACTTTGATAATAAGTTATTCATTCAGTTTTGAAATGACGTTTCATGTGAAAACGAGGTTAATAGCATGCCAATACCAATTTACTTGTGTTGTATCTAATTTATATCTTCGCAAATAGCCCTCTATTTTAAAATCAGAATTAAGAACAAGAGGGCCTGAGACCACTCCACTGTATCTTTGAAAAGCCTATGTCTTGAAAATGCTATTCAAGATATAATCAGAAAAAAAGTTTCAAGAAAATATATCCATAAAAGAAGGAGGAATCATGTTGATAAAAAACAATACTTAAAGGCCCCTTTCCCCATAATGCTGCATAACTGCACTGAATGGCAAAGGCAACTGTAGACTTTACAGCATTTAAGAGGATTTTCTGATTAAAATTTCATTTGGCCCCTTTTCCTTTTAGGCTTGTCAGATCAGGTCCATTATGGAAAGGAAGCATCATTATAAAGGTAAACCATTCTGACCAAGTTGGAAGAGGATAAGATGAAAACTTTGGACTTTAGAGTGTTAACAAGGATTTTCTAAATATATTTTTCAATTATTTTCATTTGGCCCCTTTTCCTGAGAGGCTTGATGGATCAGGCCCTCTTTCGAAATGAACCATCTTTGTGATGGTCAATCATTCTGACCAAATCCACAGACAGTCGGATAAAAACTGTGGACATTAAAGTATTAGCAAGGATTTTATAATTGAATTTTTCAATTATTTTCATTTGGCCCTTTTTCCTAGCATACTTGACGGATCGATCCCATTTTTGATAAGGACCACACCTGTGATGGTCCAATCATTCTCACCAAGTTTGAAGACGATTGGATTAAAACTGTGGACTTAAGAGTGTAACGTAGCTTTTCTAATTAAACTCGTCAATTTTTTTTCATTTGGCCCCTTTTTCAGTGACACTAGAAGGTCAGGCTCTTTTTTTGAAAGGAACAATCCCTCTGATGGTCCAATCATTTTGACCAAGAAGACAATCCGATAAAAACTCCAGCATTTACACTTTCCTGTTTTGCAGAATTTTGGACCTGTCCAAATTCAAAGGTTTTGCAGATGAAAATTCAAAGTGGATTTTATTTGAAAAATAACCATTCTTTAGGGTAGAAAATAGTGTGGAAAAAGAAGAAATTGCTTGTCAGAAGCAATTTCTTCTTTTTCTACAATATTTTCTCAATTACAAAATCTTAGGGATGTAAAAACCAGGGATTGGACAGGAAAGGGTTAACAAGCAAAAGTTAACAGATAGACAGAGAGATGGACACTAAAGGGGAAACAGGTATCGAAATAGCTCTTCTGACCTTCTGCCAGTAGTGCTAAAAATGATTTATCAACATTTCATAGTAAACTCAATTTCATCGGATGTTCGATATATAAGTTCAGAAAAGTTCACAAATTCCTGGGACAACCCTAATATTCATGCTTTCAAAATGACCTGTTGTATTGAGCCACCATTATTATAAGCCATTCATTTTTAGTCCCTTTGGTGGTTGCTAAACACAACCTTTACTGTACCTGTGAGTTTTGTAAAAACATTGTGATGTAACACGAAGCTGTTGAACTCGTTTTGCAGACATTCTGTTTCGAGGTCCATCCAGCAGGCCTCCTATAACATACACAACACTATCAAACTTCAATGGCTTATCAGGTCTCATACTTTGAATTGTATAAGGAGTTAAATAGATCAATTGAGACTTGGCAAATAAATCTACACAGGATTTGGTATGAAATGCTTGCAAGTAATCCTCCTTTTCTTGCAATAAATGTTTCACAGCTTTACCACTTTGACTGTCAAGTTTTATATCAGTAAAATGAATGAAAAACGGCTCTGAAGAGTCCATGTTTGTGTGTAATACATCCTTCAATGCAGAGACGAGTGTGTTTAAGTGATGATGGTCCTGGTTATACCACATGTCCACTATTATAGATGTTCCAAACTGCCAGGACTTGTACCCATTACCCATTCTATGTCTGTACTGTCTTTCTGAGAGTGTCTCTGAATCCCAAATGATATATCCAGTATGGCTCTCATCACCTTCCTGCAAATAATAATATATATATTCACGCGAAAAGGAGCCATCTGGTAAATGTGTAAAGTGTTGACTTTTGTAAGACTGCACAGATTGGGCAGACTGACTTAGGTCAAAACTTTTCGCACTTTCCTTATTTTCTGAATCTAGAAAAATCAATCTGCCTTCCTGTGAAAGAAATTTTGAAATGTGACTTCTGGTTGGCCTGTTCTAGGACCAACCTTTTTTTTTAGATTTCTATGTCATAAAGTTCCCAGATGGTCTTTGTGTGATAGGTCATATGTATGTATGAGTGTCTCAGAAAAAAAAGGCCTTTAAATATCCTAGAATTTTAAATTGGTCAAAGAAATGAAAGATATCCCAGGCTATGATTTGAAGTGCAAAAAAAAGTTGTACTTGAAGAATACTTATGCCTCAAACACGAGGACCATATGGCCCTAAATTGCTCACCTGAAATTTATTGGTGCAGTGGAACTCATCCAAGTAATTTTCTGGCAAAGTTTCATTCACATTTGCTAAATTGTTGAAGAGGAGATTCAATTCCAAGATTTTAAAGAGAGAAAAAATGCTGCCCAACAAAAGAACCAAGATTGTCCTAGATTGCTCACCTGAGTCTCTTTGACCCCTTGGACATCACATCAAGTAAATAGGCAGATTTAATTAAGGAGATAATTTCTACATAAGATCAATACAATGGAATGTTTTCAGCCAAGAGCAAGACAGATATGCCTTTTTGCTCTACCATCTGGTTTCAGAGAAAAGTGATTTTTGAAGATTTTTGCTCTTTGATTCTTTGTAAAAAGGGTTGTGCCTGGGTGGAGCCCAAATATGACTCCAGGCTCTTGATATGAAAAAAATTGGTAGATGTCCACTAGATGATGCTACATACTATGCTCAGTGGTTCAGGAGATGTCGTTCAAAGATTTCTTGCATAAAATAAGCCCCGCCCTGCCACCCCCATATTTATCGGCTAATCAAAATTTTGTGAACAATTTTTGAAAAGAATCACTCAAGGAACGTTCTGGTAAAGTTTCATTAAAATCGGCCCATTGGTTCAGGAGGAGTTGTCATTCAAAGATTTCTGGCTCAAAATAAGCTCCACCTTGCCATGCTCATATTTATGGGCCAATCAAAATTACGCGAACAATTTTTAAAAAGGGTCACCCAAGGAACATTCTGGTAAAGTTTCATTGAAATCTGCCTAGTGGTTCAAGAGGAGATGTCGTTCAAAGATTTCAGGCTCAAAATAAGCCCTGCCCTGCCACTCCCATATTTATGGGCCATTCAAAATTTTGCAAACAATTTTTGAAAAGGGCTACCCGAGGGACATTCTGGTAAAGTTTCATTGGCCCAGTGGTTCAGGAGAAGACGTCGTTCAAAGATTTGGGGCTCAAAATAAGCCCCACCCTGCCAGGTCCATATTTATGGGCCAATCAGAATTTAGTGAAATTTTTTTAAAAACTGTCACCCAAGGAACATTCTGTTAAAGTTTCATTGAAATCGGCCCAGTGGTATAGGAGGAGATGTTGTTCAAAGATTTCGGGCTCAAAATATGCCCCGGTTTATTCCCACTTCGTCTAATCCCATTTCGTCTACACTATGAAAATATTGGTTTAGACCAAAAATTCCCATTTGGTCTAAAACTTTTTGACACCTTATTGTATCAATTTCCCATTTCGTCTACAAAATGGTTTTTGACATGTTATGAGTGTCATATAGGTGTTAATGTCATATAGGTGTTATATACAGACACCCCCCCCACACACACACGCACACACACAAAGTTATTTTTTTTGAAAAGTTAAAAAAATTGATTGATATTTCTGACTAATTTCATTTTTAAGGACTAAAAGTTTATGTATATTTTAGTTTGTTCTTATAATTTTATATCAGAAAATTAGTTAAAAGCATTTTTCAAATCATTTCTAATATGAATTAAAACCTATCATTAAACTCTTATTTTGTGATAAAATCAGAAAATGTATAAATTAACATTATATAAAGCATAATTATTCAGACAAAAGAGAAAATCAAATTTTAGACCAAATGGGAATTTATCAAAATATGGCTTTTAGACCAAATGGGAATTTGACTTTTAGACCAAATGGGATTAGACGAAGTGGGAACAACCCGGTGGACGGACGTTTTGGCCACGGACGTTTTGGCCAGGACGTTTTGGCCAGGCCACAATATTTCTCAAAGTAGGACCTTTTGGCCAAAAATCATTTCAATGAGGAATAATCCATTATAAGATAGTTTAATTATTTCATTATTGCTATTCCAGTTTTTAGAAAATAAGATTATTATTATTTTTCATCATCTTGATGTTTTTGTTCACTAAGTATTTTCTGAAAATTATCTTCACATTAAGTATGGTGAAGAATATTTTGAATAGAATAATGGTTAAAATCCAATTGAAAAAAAAGCAAATTAGACCCCCCCTTTTGGCCAGAAGAATTTGACAATAATTATCTAATCAAATTAACAGGTAATGTAAGTAATAGTTATAGTTCATTTCTGATAATTTACTCGATATAACCTAAGCGGAGCGTTAGCGGAGCGCAAGGTTATATGCGAAAATTGTCAGAATATGAACTATAACTGTTTTACCGATCTACTTATTTTTTCATAAAATAACGCTAGATCAATTGAGTTGCACGTCAATCAATGATGTCATTCATATTTGTTGCGTCATACATTCTTCAATCAAATCGAGGTAAACAAAAAGTGGGAGGAGAGAAGTTAATCACCATCAAGTTTCTGTAATTATTTGGTCATTTGGCCACACAAATCAGTTGAGAACGTTCGGTGAACAAAACCTCGTGATTTCTGCGAGTGGATTATGTATTCCTTTTAGTTAGATTTTTTGCGGACATTATGCCTCCTTTAGGGATTTTGTACATTTAAAAAAAACAGTTATCTATCACGGCATATTCAGCCGCGCAGTGTTAGCTCTTCGGACTATCATTCAAAAGGTCCCAAGTTCGATCCCCGACGGTGGCACTCATCCTTTCCGACTATTTGTCTTCCACCCATGAGTTGAAAATCGTTGACCTATGTGGGATAGCAGCTGGAGACTAGAAAAGGAATGGTAGCACTGGTGAAAGAAATACCAGGAATTCATTTTTAGGTGCTCCAGCCGCCGCAATATAACGGAAGAATTGTTGAAGGCGGTGTTAAAACCCATACATTGAAACAAAACCACGGCATATTCATTGTCAATACTGTAAAGTTTGCAAAAAGACGTTAGTAGAAAACAGTGCCTTGAAAAGTTACCAAAGTTACCTAGTTACCAAGTTTTTGTTCCAAACCGAGTCACATTGGCTTTCGATATAAGTCAGCTATCACAGACTTATAACATGCTTTGAATCACTTTCTTTTTGCAAATATCTGTATCCCTAGAATCCTTTGAGTAGGCATTTTGTATTTTTTTTTCTACAATTAGTTTGCATACATATGCCTTTTATAGGAACATTTGATCGCATTTTGTTAAGATTGGGACCTTTGCGGAACTGTCGTTCAAAAAATCCAAAGTAATCATTTTTAAAAAGGAAGTGAAAGTGTATATATATTTTGGCCAAAAGGTCCTACATTGAAAAACATTGTGGCCAAAATGTCCGTGGCCAAAACGTCCTGGCCAAAACGTCCGTGGCCAAAACGTCCTACATTCGAACAACCCGTACCAGGCATGCTTTTTTCAAAGACCAGAGATTAAGACTAACTTATGTGAAATGATATTATTAGACTTGGCAGACACTAAAGAAATTTGAAAATCTTTTGTCATCTCGTTTGAAAAATGAAGTAAGGAACCTTTCAAAATTCATATACTACCCACAAATTTAATGACAGTAGTATATAACATTCACATGTAGTAAAAATTGTTTTTCTGTTAAACCCATAGTCTTAAATGTTTTGACTATAATTACCTTATTACTTGTAAATCTTGTTGATTTCCTCTATTTTCAAGAATGTTTGTTGCTTGCTGTAAACATTTTGTATGCTTAATGCAATAAAATGTATTGTATTGTAAAATGTATTATATTGAATAAGGAGTCTATTGGACTCATAATTTATGAAATCAAGGAGTCCAAGCTTAATGTAAGGAGTCTGTCTGAATTTCTCTCCTTAGAACTTTGAGGAAAAGAAGAAATTGCTTGTACCAAGCCATTTCTTCTTTTCATAAGTTTTGTCCCCAAAAGATGGTTTTCTTTCAAAACATTATCTTCAAAAACTTTTGTTGTAAATAAGTCTATTTTTTCCAAGGGTTGAAAAAAGTCTGTTTTCCAGACTTCCCTTTGTGTCAAACCCTGAAGACTGATATATCCTTATTAATTGTTTTCACCATCAAACACCAACTGCTAAAGTATGGAATTCTTTATTACAATCTCACCTCTTGCTTAAAATCAAACACCTCATAAAGGCTTTTTGTTGATATTTTTCCCTTTATGCTGTTTTCAAACTTTGCAACTAAACAGTCAATCATTCTCTTTCTCACACTGAACTGTTTGAAGTGACTTGATACAGTAAGACATCTACACAATACAGGGGGTTTCAACATCATCAACAAATGTTTCCACATACATCTACATCCTTCCATTCAAAGAGGTATGGAAGTTGACAGTGACTGAAATAGATGAACTATAGGATAATTAATTATCCTACAAACTAGAGCTGCTTGAGGGGTAATTAATACGCTCCACAGACCTAAATCTACTGATATGACTATACAAGATTTTGAGTGAATGAATGTTTTTTTCAAGTGAATAAGTGTTTTAAAGTGTCACAAGCTTAATACTTCTATGAATAAAAATTAAAGATCAAATTAATGAATAACATATAGAAAATCGACCTCCACCCCTTAAATACATACTTGTTCGTCCACTCATAAAAAATTTGAGCAGTCTGATGATGGGTCATCTAAGTATCATTCCAAAGAAATGATTTTCAAAGTCACCACTATATAACATATCACAGTATACATATAGAGAAATGACCTCTGCTCATAAAATACATATTTTTCATCTGATCACAATTTTGTAGACTGAAAAGGGGTCACTAAAGGATCATTCCAGTGAAGTTTGGTTCATATCCATCAGTTTGATTCAAAGAAAATTATTTTCAAAGTTTCCACTTTATAATACAATGTAAATAGAGAATTGACCTCCACCTATAAAAGACATATTTTTCATCCAATGACAATAATTTTTTGCAGACTGATAAAAGGTCACTCAAGGATCATTCATTGGTGGATGTCGATCAGTTAGGTTCAGAGAAAAGTTATATATTACCATATATGGAAATTAGCCAAGCCCATTAAAGTCTTGTTTTTCATTGGATCAAAATTCATTGAACAACTTTGAAAGAGGATTACCAAAGGATCATTCCTCAAAAGTTTGAATAAAACTCATCATCATATAGTTTCCAAGGAGACGATTTTTAAAGAAAAAGTTTACGACAGGACAGACCGACTGATGGATGGATGCATGACGGACACAGCACCATGACAATAGCCCCAGTGGCCTTTTGCCAGTGGAGCTAAAAAAGGACCTTCTGCGAACTCAGTAGATAAACAAGAGGGCCACACAGTGGCCCTAAATCACTCACCTGAATGAACTATCTAAAACTTTCAAAAAGTAGATTAAGAAAGAGAATGATGAACGAATGTCACTAAGCTAAACAATGCTGTTGCTTAGAACTATACAACTTGAGAATTTTCTTTTTTTTCTAAAAATTTCAGGATGACTTACAAGGTTTTTCTATGATTTAAAAAATGTGGCTTCTAGAGTGCATACAAGGTTTTTCTAAGATTTGACCCTGTGACCTAGTTTTTGACCCCAGTTGACCCAATCTTGAACACATTCAAAATTTCAGTAAGACAATCATTCTGACCATTTTTCAGGTTGATCGGGCAAAAAATGTGGCCTCTAGGGTGAATACAAAGTTTTTAAAAGATTTGACCCCTTGACCTACTTTCTGACCCAAGTTGACCCAATTTCAAACCTGTCCGAGATTTCATCAAGACAATCATTCTGACCAAATATCAGGTTGATCAGGCAAAAATTGTGGCTTCTAAAGTGCATACAAGGTTTTTCTAAGATTTGACCTTGTGACCTAGTTTTTAACCCCAGTTGACCGAATTTCGAACTCGTCCGAGATTTTATCAAGACAATAATTCTGACCAAATTTCAGGTTGATCCTGGGAAAAATGTGGCCTCTAGAGTGCATATAAGGTTTTTCTAAGATTTGACCCAGTGACCTATTTTTTGACCCCAGTTGACCCAATCTTGAACACATTCAAAATTTCATCAAGACAATCATTTTGACCAAATTTCAGGTTGATCAGGCAAAAAATGTGGCCTCTTGAGTACAAACAAGGTTTTTCTAAGATTTGACCCCATGATCAAGTTTTTGACCCCAGTTGACCAAATTTCAAACTTGTGCGAGATTTCATCAAGACAATCATTCTGACCAAATTTCAGGTTGCCTAGGTGATAAATGTGGCCTCTAGAGTGCATGTAAGGTTTTTCTAAGATTTGACCCTTTGACCTAGTTTTTGACCCTTGTTGACCCAATATTTATCTCCTTCGAGATTTCATCAAGTCAATCATTCTGACCTAATTCAGGTTGATCGGGCAAAAAATGTGGCCTCTAGAGTGCATACAAGGTTTTCTAAGATTTGACCCTATGACCTAGTTTTTTGCCCCAGTTGTTCCAATTTCGAACATGTCAAAAATTCATCAAGACAATCATTCTGACCATTTTTCAGGTTGATCGGGCAAAAAATGTGGCCTCTAGAATGCATACAACGTTTTTCTAAGATTTGACCCTGTAATCTAGTTTTTGACCCTTGATGACCCAATTTTGATCTCCTTCAAGATTTCATCAAAACAATCATTCTGGCCTAATTTCAGTTTGATCAGGCAAAAATGTGGCCTCAAGAGTACATACAAGGTTTTTCGAAGATTTGACCCTATGACCTAGTTTTTGACCCCAGTTGACCCAATTTTGAACTGGTCCGAGATTTCATCAAGACAATGATTCTGACCAAATTTCAGGTTGATCAGAAAAAAAAAGTGGCCTCTAGAGTGCATACAAGGTTTTTCAAAGATTTGACTTTGTGACCTAGTTTTTGACCCCAGATGACCAAATTTCAAACTCGTCAGAGATTTTATCAAGACAATCATTCTAACCAAATTTCAGGTTGATCAGGCAAAAATTGTGGCCTCTAGAGTGCATACAAGGTTTTTTCTAAGATTTGACCCCGTGACCAAGTTTTTGACCCTTGTTGACCCAATTTTGAACTAGTCCCAGATTTTATAAAGACAATGAAGTTTACGTAATTTACCATACAAGGTTTTTCTAAGATTTGACCCAGTGACCTAGTATTTGACCCCAGTTGACCCGATTTCAAACTTGTCCGAGATTTCATCAAGACAAGCATTCTGACCAAATTTCAGGTTGATCAGGCAAAAATTGTGGCCTCTAGAGTGCATACAAGGTTTTTCTAAGATTTGACCCGTGACCAAGTTTTTGACCCCAGTTGACCCAATTTAGAACTCATCCCAGATTTTATAAAGACAATCAAGTTTACCAAATTCAGGTTGATCAGGCAAAAAATGTGGCCTCTAGAGTGCATACAAGGTTTTTCTAAGATTTGACCCCATGACCTAGTTTTTGACCCCAGTTGACCCAATTTCAAACTTGTCTGAGATTTTGTCAAGACAATGATTCCGACCAAATTTCAGGTTGATTGGGCAAAAAATGTGGCCTCTAAAATGTATGCAAGGCAAATTTTGATGATGCACGTGGCACGACGGATGACAGACATCCACCTAACCACAATAGCTCACCTTGAGCACTTTGTGCTCAGGTGAGCTAAAACAACAAAGGAAAATAACTTAAAAATCAAGCTAGGTACAGTTACAGTTCTAGTGCACTAAACTCTGTAATCATGAGAAGAATATTACCGCCAAGTTTAAGCCAATCAGACTATGAAACTTTCCAGATGATGAATAATAATGTTAGTGTTTTGAAAATGATAACATTGATTGATTGAATGGGGTTTTACGCCACTTTCAACATTATTTCAGTTAAATCGCGGCGCCTGGAGCACCTAACAATGGATTCCTGGTATTTCTCACACCAGTACTACCATTACATCCTTTCCTAGCCTCCAGCTACAATCTCACATAGTAAAAAATGATAACATACACATCTTTAAATATTCATAATATGTGGTTAAAAGGAGAAATGTTTTTAGCCAATAGGCAAACCTTTTCCGAACAATATTTTTACAAGGTTACTTCCTTCTGTGACAGGTCACATATATTCTTGAAATCAGTACAAAAGATGGTACAAGATAATGATTTAATACCTGAATCCACACTGTTCTGATGGTTAACAATTTCAATGGCCTCATAAGAAAGTTCTGCTTTTCTTGAATCTTCTGTAACCATTGGATGAAAAAAAGCCTTGCTGGAAAATTAAAAATATGTATCACACAAATTCTGTATCAAAAGTTGATTATCACAATCGGAAGCCCAAACAAACTGACTATCAGTTATAATCGATAAAGCTGTCCATCACTACAAAAGACCAACAAAATTTATATGTAATAAATTTTGAGATTTCTGAATCTCAAGTGAACTATTTCCTGATATAGTGAGGTTTGAATGAGAGGGGATATTGAAAAATTCGAAAACACTCTAAAACAAGTATCTGGTGTTGTATGCAACACATAAAGTCCCCTACCGGCTTCGTTTGTCTCAATGTTTTCCCACGCCAATTCTATCAGGGACATCAAAACCAGGTCTTGTTTTGGAAAGGGTTAAACAAGACTTACATGAGTTGTTGTCTCTGCTGTGCCCACTATACAATTCATGCAAGCAATAGACAGATGCAAGAAATAGTATCAATAACAGTTACCTTGTCTCATTTTAAAACAGGTTTCATCAAGTTAGCTTGCTTAGTTATTAAGTTATTGCAGGATCCATTTTTTGCCATATTTTCACTATTTCCGTTACCATAGCAACCACACTTTTTGTCAAAGAACAAAGATAAAATGATGTGCATAATCTACACATTGCCATCTAGTCATATACCAAGTCTCATCAAATTAGCTTGCTTACTTATTAACTTATCACAGGATCCAATATTTTTTGCCATATTTTCACTATTTCCGTAACCATAGCAACAACAATTTTAGTCTAAAACAAAAATAAAATGATGTGCATAATCTACACATTGCCATAAAGTCATATACCAAGTCTCATCAAAATAGCTTGCTTAGTTATTATCTTATCGCAGGATCCCATTTTTGGCCATATTTTCACTATTTCTGTAACCATAGCAACCTCAATTTAAGTCGAAAAACAAAAATAAAATGATGTGCATAATCTACACATTGCCATCTAGTCATATACCAACTTTCATCAAAAACGCTTGCTTAGTTATTAAGTTATCGCGGGATCCAGATTTGAGCGGACAGACGGACGGACAGACGGACGGACAGACGGAGGGCAAACCTATAGTCCCCTCCGGTGTGAACACCGGTAGGGGACTAATAAACTAGACTGTAGCAAGTGGACTAATACCCCCCCCCCCCTACAAGTGCTTGTCAATAATGGAAAGCCATTTTCCATCAAAGAGTTGTAAACCAAATTTCACTTTCACATCTCAGCTGGAAACTGATCACATTTGTAAACTTTTAATGAAAGCTGCCCTACTAGTTGCTAAGAACTTTTGAGCCACAAAAAAGTCTACAAACTGATAGACTGACCAACCAATGGATGGAATTGAAAGACCGACCAACAACCTGACTCCTATATAACCCCCATAGTTTTGGGGGTATAATGAAAATGGCGTAAAAGCCTGACAAAAAGAAATGAACCTGTGCGTGACATTTCCAACAATTTCAATTGTGCCCAAAGCAAAGATTCTGGACAGCCTGTGCAATTGCAGTCTGACCATGGTCTTCACTTTGCGCTTTGTAGAAAGATAAGGTCTAATAGTGGCTTTACAAAGCCAGGCAAACATCTTATTATACTACAAGGCAGTCAATGATGGTTAATGTTGGCCATTCACGTACACATCAAATTGTTGGAAATGTCACTCACAGGTTCTAATAGCATATATATTTAATATTTCTGGTATTCTTTCATTTGTAAATATACTACAAATATATACCACACATATTTTTACATGTAGTTGAATGGTAGCAATAATACAGTATTTACCTTTATGAATATGTCCCCTTTATTTATCTAAATAATTGTCTGCCCTTAAATATGATCACTACATTTAAAAGGATGATCCAATATCTGAAAAAAAAAGATTTTTGAATCATTAAACTCATTACCATACCACTAGCACTTGAACACATTATATGGACAAATGTTTTGAAAATTTACCAACAATGACCTAATCATGGGGTCACAGGTTTGATCCAAAATTTCAGTACTGGTGAGAGAAAAACTAGGAATCTATGGTCAGGGGCTCCAGCCCTTGAAATATGACTTAAAAGTTGTTATGTACCAGACAATGAATTCTTTTGATTGTTCAAAATAAGAAATTATAAAACATTAACAGATGTTTCCATTATTAACAAGAGCTGTCAGAGGACAGCGAAGCTCAACTATTCCAAATGCTGGATAGTAACAGCAAATCAATATCGACATTGGAAATTCAATAAAATGAAAGTCAAGAGAAAAGAATCTTTGTCCAGAGGCTGCTATTACTGTCACAGAAGCATGTGTAGAGTTTCAAAGCAAATAGCTTTAGTAACAAGAGGAACAAGATGGTCCTAGATCGCTCACCTGAGTCTCTATGACCCCAAGGACATCACATTAAATAGATAGGCAGATGTAAAAAAGAAGATAATTGCCTAAGATCAAAACCATGGAACGTTTTCAGCGAAGAGCAAGACAGATATGCCTTTTTGCTCTTTGATTCTATGTAAAAAGGGATGCACCCGGGTGGACCCCAAAAGTGACCCCAGGGTCTTGATATGAACAAACTTGGTAGAGGTCCACTAGGTGATGCTACATACCAAATATTTAAACTGTCTTCCAGCTGTCTTCCATCTGGTTTCAGAGAAGAAGATTTTTAAAGATTTTTGCTCTTTGATTCTATGTAAAAAGGGTTGGGCCCGGGTAAAGCCCAAATATGACCCCAGGGTCTTGATATGAACAAACTTGGTAGAGGTCCACTAGATGATGCTACATACCAAATATGAAAGCTGTCTGCCTTCTGGTTTCAGAGAAGAAGATTTTTAAAGATTTTCATATTTTCACCCTTTTTGTTAAGGGTAAAGGGAAAGTTAAGGGTGGATTTCATTTAATTGAACAACTTTGGTAGAGCTTGACCCAAGGAACATCCCTGCCAAGTTTCATCAAGATTGGCCCACTGGTTTAGGAGGAGAAGATGTTTAAAGAAATTGTGGACGACGCACGACGCACTACTGACGACGGACATTCTACGATCCCAATAGCTCACCTTGAACACTTCCTGCTCAGGTGAGCTAAAAACAGAGATGCAACTAACATAAAACAGTTGCACATACAAACATAACCAAGATTTTTAAGGCCGAAAAGGGTTAAAGTTCAACTAAATTCAATATCAGAGTAATGAATCTTTTTCTGTGGGCTAATGTTATGGTCAAAGAAGCATGTGTAAAGTTTCAAAGCAAAAGCTATGGTAGAAAAAGAGATATTACAGAAATACAACATTTGAACATAAAAACTTAACCAAGAATTTCTAAGTCCAAAAAAGGTTAAAAATCCACTAAATTCTATACCAGAGAATTGAATCTTTATCAAGAGACTGTTATTATGATAATTGAAGCATGTGCAAAGTTTCAAAGAAATACCTTTACTAGATTGAGAGTTATAACTGATGTACAACATTGGCACGTAAAAACTTAACCAAGAATTTCTGAGTCTAAAAAAGGTTAAAATTCCTCTAAATTCAATATCAGAGTAATAAATCTTTGTCAAGAGGCTGATATCATGGTAACAGAAGCATGTGTAGAGTTTCGAAGCAAAAGCCTAGATAGAAATAGAGCTATAATTGATATACAACATTTGCACGTAAAAACTTAACCAAGATTTCTAAGTCCTAAAAGGGTTAAAATTCCACCAAATTCAAAATCAGAGTATTGCATCTTTGTCAAGAGGCTGATATTATGGTCACAGAAGCATGTGCAAAGTTTCAAAGCAATAGCTTTAGTAGAAATAGAGATATTACAGAAATACAACATTTGCACGTAATAACTTAACCAAGAATTACTAAGTCCGAAAAGGGTTAAAATATCTCTAAATTCAATATCATAGTAATGAATCTTTGTCTAGATGCTGATGTTATGGTCACAGAAGCATGTGCAAAGTTTCCAAGCAATAGCTTTAATAGAAACAGAGATTTTAAACACTTGCACGTAAAAAACCAAAGCATTACGCCGATGGCGACGCCGACACTGACGCCGACGCCCGGGTGACTGGAATAGCACCCCTTTTCTACGAATAGTCTAGCTAAAAAAGCAATGTTTCTCTGTTCATACCCAATCCATGCAATATGACAACAGTATCAATTTGACTTATCTAATTGCTTACTGCATTATAGTAATGTATAATGGATAAGATATTTTGTCAGTATACTTTATATCCAACTTAAACATACCTTTTACATGGATTCTAATTTTTTGTAGTGCCTATCACATCTATATCATACACATATATTCACAGGAATTTATTTTCTATATGTTCCAGTTTCACTTGGATTTCCATAAGGTCCTTCTGTGACAACCCCATTATTGAACAACATCTATAAATAAACAGACCTTAAATACTAAAACTTGAAAAATGATTCTAAATGACAATAAACTTTAGTGTAAATATTGGAGACTAATTACAAATCAAATCAGCTCCCAAAACATGCTATTATTCAAATAAAATAATTCAAAATATAAACAAGATGTGTTTGTGAAACACGAATGCCCCCGGAACAGCATGTTTTTCATAGTTTGACCTTGACAGATGGCCTTGACCTTGTCACATGACCTTGACTTTGGTACCAGCAGATGCGGATCATTGAGATCTATCATCATGCCAAATATGAGCCTTGTATGTCAAATACTTTTGGAGAAAAGGTAAAGGTTAAGTTTTCGGACAGACGGATGGACAGACAGACAGACAGACAGACAGACAGACAGACAGACAGACAGACAGACAGACAGACAGACAGACAGACAGACAGACAGACAGACATGAGTAAAACAATATGCCCCCGATCTCTCGATACGGGGGCATAAAAAAGAGTATTTAATTTCATAGAGGAATAAAAAAAAACTTATCACAAAGCAAATCAATATGTTAGAGTGATTGGGTTTTTAGTTTTATACCTCATGTAAGTTAAAAAAAATATCTTTTCATCTGTTATAATTTTTTTTCTCATGAAATATAAA
Organism: Fragum whitleyi; assembly: GCA_948146395.1. Classification (NCBI taxonomy): domain Eukaryota; kingdom Metazoa; phylum Mollusca; class Bivalvia; order Cardiida; family Cardiidae; genus Fragum; species Fragum whitleyi. The sequence continues at coordinate 48,319,008 of OX411544.1, forward strand.
TGTAAGGATTTCTCCATTAAGGGCTGGGACTACTTTAAGGGCAAGCTTACAGAATAGCTGAGTATTCAAATTACAGTAGTTTTCATTCAGGAATAAAACAAAGTTTCAAGGCAATAAAAATACACTTATCTTGAAACTAAAATTATTAGATCATAATAGGGCCAAAAGGGCCATCAAAGACTCACATGAGTTTTACATTTTGCTCATTAAGGTAACAAATATTAATATTTTGAATGAAGTTATGTCTATCAAAATTCAATCTATGGTTGGCATATAATTGGCTTCATTTCTCAATCGAGCAATTTTGAGCCCACATCTATTTTGTTAGATTACAAACTAAGTAGCCCACAAATAAATGTCTTGTTGTGGAGAAATCTTTATATTTTTGCTTAGTAACATGTAATTTGGAAATGAAGAAACACTTTTTAATTCATAAACATATGAAATCAAAAGCATGAAACACCTTTCAATCCACTTTGCCGATTAATACAGTAACACTGATTTATAACTTTATTTATTTAGTTGACTTCATTTAAGAGATAAAGAGATTATTTTTGACTTCATAGAGGTATGGAACTTAAAACCTAATCGCACAACATAATTGACACTCTTCTCATTCCCAATCTATGTCTTCAATAAAAATACTTTACAACATTACCTACGTCGCCGGAGTGAAATAACCCCGTTGAATATTTTTGAGATTACACGGGTGTTATTACACTAGTGGAATAACTATGCAAATGAGCTCAAAGTGAATAGCAATGCTATTTTGTAACCCTGAAAATGACGTCATAATGTACACATTGTGACGTCAGTTTTAAACAGCGCTATAAGTTACGCCGATAATTCAATTGTTGAATTTCAAGAATTTTGACATTTTTTTGCAAAAAATCGGGTAATATTATAAATAGAATATAGAATTTGTGTTCATGACATACAGAATTTATATAACTTGTCATCCTAAACAGATAAAAACTTGGCACAGCCTGGTTTTTATCTGTTTATAGATGACTTGTTTAATACATTCGGTATTCCATGACCACTCATTCAATATCCTCTATAGCCCAGTCAGGTTCACCCTCAAGGCCAGCACAGGAACAATCATACCAGCAGTTACAGCTGACACATTGAACCCAATGATCATTTCTACTGTAATCCTTCCCACAATGTCCACAGTCGTAGTTTAATTTGTTAATGTTGCCTTTACCTTTTCCTTTAATTGGCATTACTTTTGCACTTGTTCTGTGTCTTTTTGAAGTGGATGGCACTAATGCATTTGGTTCTATGGCTTGATGATTTAGAATTGATTCTGAATTCAAAATAGATTCCAGTAATTTGATTGCAAACTGTTCCTTCTTCCAGGATCTTGAAAAGGCTACACTGTATGTATTGGCAAGTTGTAAAGCTGTTGTTTAGTGAAACCACTGGTTATTAAAATTCTCTCTTAGCTATGCTATTGCATTTAAGCTTCAAATGTGATGCTATCTTCTTTTCTGTCTTGTCTTCAAGTATGTCTTCTAATGTCAACTCTACATATAATTTTCTTTTTTCAACCTTTTTCTTGATTTCTTCTCTGTGAGCCTTTTTCTTTGTCATAGAAAAGCTATCTGTCATATCCTTTAAGAATTGTTTTTGAGAAACCATTTAAAATCTATGTATTAACTTCTCAAAAACAGAATAAATAACTGTACTGTTAAAACCAAATGTTACATTTTCCCAGACAAGTTTCAATTTTTTGTCATTCAATATATATTTGATGTTCAAACATATCAATTTTTCCTTGTCGAAGTTTGTCAGCATTTAGAACAGAGCGGACTTTCCTGTCTAATGTTAAAAAAAACTTGAAGCATGCATCATTTATATAAGTTAGGCCTTTTCTGATATTCTGTCTTCTTTCGATTTCTGAAAATGTCTTATCACTTGTATCAATTTCATCAAATTCTAATTGTAGAGATCTCAATAATGTTATCTTTTCTGTGTTTATTGAAATTATTTCTTTTGCATTTTTCTTTTTACTACCAAGATGGTTTTCTATCAGTCTGGAATATTGTTGTCTACTTTTTGTTACGCACATTCAACCGACATATCTAAGTTTTGCTTTTGCCACTTCAGAAATCTGTTGGTTCATTGACTCTTCTTGATTCCCATCCTCAGCAATTTCTCCAGCTTTCTTGTGTACAACTAATTGTAACAATCTATATTTAAATGCCACAAAGAAATGAACGTCACATAATGTTAATGTTCCATACAAATGGGAAAGAGTACTTTTGAAATAATCACCTGATATATACGTCGTCTATGTTGTAGGTAGAAAAGGCTGAATTTGTTTTACAACTTTCCTACTTTACAAAATTTTGGACCTGTCCAAATTCAAAGGTTTTGCAGACGAAAATTTAAAGTGGATTTAATTTGAACAATAGGGCCTTTGGCCCTGGTCCGCTCACCTGAGTCAAAGCACCTAAGGGTAACTTTCATTACTTTTGATTCAGATGATAAAGTTATTGATCTGTAACAAATTAGTGTGTAAAGGAAAATAATCTTATGGTCAGACCAGTAAGATTCCTCAGTCTAAGTTTTACTATTTCTGTTTGAAAAACAAGATCCAAAATGGAACTGTTATCAGTCGTTGGTTTTTGCATGATCATTTTACAAGAGAATATCTGGGATAACTTTAGGAATGCGCACCTGGTGGCCCTACAGTTATAATTTTAGCTTTCGTAATTAAGGTCTATGAACTGATCATCCAAGGCAAATTCCAAAGCTGTAGGGCTTCTTGTTCATCAGAAGAAGAATTTTAAAGATTTTCTTAAATTTCAACTTTGGTTGCCATAGCAACCAAAGTTTTTCATGGATTTCAATTCTTAAAGCTATCTTGGAGGGGACCACTTATGAAACATTTTGTAAAATTTGGTGTAAACTGGCCCAGTATTTTAGGACAAGATGTCATTTAAAGAAATTGTTGCCGGACACCAGACCACAACCAAAGGACGGAAGCTGGACTTTGTGCTCAGATGGGCTTAAAAAAAGTTCAAATGTTAAAATTGACCTGAAGTACTACCCTCTCCCCCCTGTTGCTCCGCACCTCATGGCCCAACAATCATAATAGCTGTTTAAATTAAGTTCTATGAGCTGATTTTTCTTTATCAAATGAAAAAGCTGTAGGAATTCTGGTTCAGTAGAAGTTTTAACGATTGTCAAATACACCACAAAGCACTACCCCCTCCCCTTGGGTCTCTGCCCTTGGTCACAAAACAATCATGACTATATCTTTTTTGATTAAAGTATATGAACTGATGACTCATGCCAAATTTAGAGCCTGTAAGATTCCTACTTCATCATCAGAAAAAGGTTTAAAATTTCAAAATTGACCTGAAATACTACCCTCTCCCCCAATGCTCTTTACATGGTAGCCAAACATTATAGCTATGTAAAATAGGGTCTATGAGCTGATCATCTGTGTCAAATATAAAGGTTGTAGGGATTCTGGTTCAGAAGAAGAAGAAGGTTATGGATTTAAATTTTTTTAACAAAGTACTACCCCTCCCCCCCCCCTGGTGGCTCCACACTTGTTGGACCAACATCTATGATTTGAGCTATTCTAATTATGGTCCATATTGTGATCATCCTTGCCATTTTTCAAGTCTGAAGGGAACATGGTTTATCAGAAGAAGAAGGTTAAAGATTTGAAGATTTAAGAATTGCTCTGAAAAGCTACCCTCCTGCCCCCTGGTGCTCTGCACCTGGTGGCAAAACATTCATTATTTTAGATATTTCAGATAAGGTCTATGAGCTGAGCATTCATGTCAAAAATAAAGGCTGTAGGGATTCTGGTTCATCAGAAGAAGACAGTCAAAGATTTAAAAATTGTCAACAAAGCACTACCCCCTCCCCAAGATGATCTGCACCTGGTGACCCAACAGTCATGATTTTAAATATTTTAATTACGGTTAACAAGCTGATTATCCATGCCAATTTTCAAGTCTGTAGGGCTCCTGGTTCCAAAGAAGAAGAAGGTTAAAGATTTCAAAATTTACCCAAAGTACTCCCCCCTCCCCCCTGGTGCTCCGCACCTGGTGGCCAAACATATATGATTTTAGCTATTTTAATTCAGGACTATGAACTGATCATCCATGCCAATTTTCAAGTCTGTAAGGCTCCTGGTTCCCAAGAAGAAGAAAGTTAAAGATTTCAAAATTTACCCAAATTTACCCCTCCCCCCTGGTGCTCCGCACCTGGTGGCCCAACAGATATGATTTTAGCTATTTTAATTCAGGTCTATGAACTGATCATCCATGCCAAATGTCAAGTCTGTAACTAAGGCTCCTGGTTCCAAAGAAGAAGGTTTAAGATTACAAAATTTACCAAAAGTACCACCCCTTCCCCCCTGGTGCTCCGCACCTGGAGGACAAACAGATATGATTTTAGCTATTTTAATTCAGGTCTATGAACTGATCATCCATACCATTTTTCAAGTCTGTAGGACTCCTGGTTCAGTAGAAGAAGAAGGTTTAAGATTACAAAATTTACCCAAAGTACCCTCCCCCCTGGTGCTCCGCACCTGGAGGACAAACAGATATGATTTTAGCTATTTTAATTCAGGTCTATGAACTGATACTCCATACCATTTTTCAAGTCTGTAGGGATCCTGGTTCCGAAGAAGAAGAAGGTTAAAGATTACAAAATTTACCTTAAGTTCTACCCCCTCCCCCCTGGTGTTCCCCACCTGGTGGCCCAACAGATATGATTTTGGCTATTCAAATTCAGGTCTATGAACTTATCATCCATGCCAAATTTTAAGTCTCTAGGACTCCTTGTTGAGAAGAAGAAGAATTTTTAAGATTTTCTTAAAATTTCACCTTTTAATTGCCATAGCAACCAGGGTTTTTCATGGATTTCAATTCTTTTAGCTATTTTGCAAGGGGGCCACCTAAGCAACATTTCTGTACAATTTGGTATTTATTGCCCCAGTAGTTTAGGTGGAGATGTGGTTTAAAAAAATTGTTGACAGACGCCGGATGACGGACAATGACTGACAACCGACAGACGGACGCCGGATGAAAGGTGATCACAATAGCTCACATGAGCTAAAAATAACCATTCTGCAGGGTAGAAAATAGTGTGGAAAAAGAAGAAATGCTTGTCAGAAGCAATTTCTTCTTTTTTCACAATGTTTTCTCAATCATAAAATCACAGGCATGTAGAAAGCAAGGATTAAACAGCAAAGGGTTAAGTTTTCAAAGAGAAATGATTTTAAATGAATGTCTGTTACTGAGGAGCAAACGCTGTTTATTTGATATGGTCTCGCACTGTTTGATGTTGAAATATGTACTGCATTTCTAATTTCAAGTAGGTCAATGAAATCTGGTAAGTTTATATTATCATATTGAGTTGTCCCTTCTTCTTGAATCAAACAAATCATTTTCTTCCAAGATGTCTGTTCAAAATCTGAATCTTCACTGTCATAAAAATCTAAATCTATATTTCGTATACAAACTGTGTGAGATTTCTTACAGCACTGTAGATCTTCGTCAAAGGCAACAGATAGGCTCCCATAAAATTTGCTTACTGTAGGTTTTGGTTGGAAACACAAGGCTTTCCTATAATTCAGTAGTTGTATTCCTGCAGTATGGGTCCCTCTCCCTAGAGCAAATGAAAGTTGCCCACTTTCAAAAATACCCTTGTAGTGAATAATTACACTGTCTAGGGTCATCCCCTGACTTTTATGGATGGTAAGACCATATTATGCTAAACATAAAGGGAATTCCTCCCTTTCTGCAACAATTTCATGAGTTGAAATGTCAATTACAGTGAAATTGTACCTTTGTATACGGAGGACTTGGTTAATAATATCAAATCTTACTTTAATTTCATCATCGAACAGTTCTGTAATATATACCTGCAATCCATTCACTAATTTTCCTCCTATATTTCTTAACCCTTGTCATTCCTGCTTTGGCAGGAGCTATAGACAAACATCAAACTGCACATATGTGCAGCCTGATATTAGTCTATACCACCTGTTTCTCACTTTGAAACCAGAATTGTCATTAGATTTGGTTTTTCTTAATAAAAATTGACCTACAGTTGGTACGTTCAGTGCTTTTTGCCCTTTGATTTTGATGAAAAATTTTAGCCAAAATTTATTCAGCATGACAAGGGTTAAAAGAATCACAGGCCATCCAATCTTCAACTGTAAATGAACTGGTGCCAGTATTTGCTTCAAAAAATTATCAGATCCCTTGTTTTTTAGAGCCTTATAAACCCTTCCTATAGAACTTAATTCTGTCAGTCTCATGTGATTGAAAATGCGGGCATCCAAATTTTTTAGAAAAAAGGTGTACTGGGTTGTTGTATGTGTAGGAAATATCCCTGTTTAAGTTCCTCAAAAATAAATCAGTCTCGTTGAAACACACCCTCTTCCTATTTCACTTATTGTTCTGATTAATTTTGGCTCCGTCTGTCTAATTACTTCATTGAAATTTATTTGATGATCGAAAAAAGATCTCCATATATCACTTCCAAAACAATACTGGCCTGAGTCACCATAGATGGTATTTCCCACTGGTGGCAGCTGATAAAAATCACTGCTCGCTATTACTTGAATACAACTAAAGTTTTGAAAAGGGTCCAATATTGTCCTACATACAAGTTCAAGTTGTTCAAAGTCTTTCTAAGAAAGCATTGACACTTCATCAATAAGCAGAACATCAGTTTCGATACATTTTTCCTTATCTTGAACATCCTTAACTAGCTATAATTTGCTTAAATAAACTGAATAATTCAAGCTTTTTTGCTATTTTTTTTTAAGAAGTTTGACCTAGACAGATGACCTTAACCTATGTATCTACAGATGCACATAATTGAGATTTATCCCCATGCCAATTATTTGGTCTGTACCTTACATAGGCTTGAAGATGTCGACAATAATAGGATTTTTGTTAAGTTCTGAGTTATTTGACCTTGGCAGATGACCTTAACCTTGTCACATGAACTTGACTTTGGTGACAGCAGAGGCCTATCATTGAGATCTATCATTATGCCAAATATGAGACTTGAATCTTGAATTGGCTTGAAGATATTGGCAATGTTAAGTTTTTTGGTTAAGTTTTTTAAGTTACTTTACCTTGACAGATGACCTTGACCTTGTAACATGACCTTGACTTTGGAATCAGCAGAGTATGATCAGTATGATCTATCATCATGCCAAATATATGCATTGTATCTTGAATAGGCTTGAATATATTGGCAATTTTAAGTTTTTAGGTTTAGTTTTGCTGACAGACAGCTGGACAGACAGACAGACAAGGGTAAAACAATATGCCCCCGATCTTTCAATATGGGCCATAAAAATATGGCCTCTAGAGTGTATACATGGTTTTACTAAAATTTGACCTCTTGAACTCATTTTTGACCCCAGTTGACCTTATTTCAAACTTGACTGACATTTCATCAAGCTTATCAATCTGACTAATTTTTAGGTTGATTGAGGAAAAAATATGGCTTCTATAGTGTCTACATTGTTTTTTCATCATTTGACCTCTTGACCTCATTTTTAACCCCATTTGACCCAATTTTGAAACTTTACTGAGATTTCATCAAGAATATGAATCTGACCAGTTTTCAGGTTTATTGAGCAAAAGGTCTGGCCTAAATGATAGTTGATGGCACATTATGGACATCCCACAACAACAAAAGCTCAACTTGTCAGGTGAGCTAAAAATGCACAGTCTATTTAAGATTTGTAACTCTTATAGTTGACCCTTCTCATTGCACTATTGCTTCATTTTTGTGTCCTGGCCAACATATTGACCAAGTTTCATGACGCTTGGACCATATTTGTTGCTTCTAGAATGTAAACAAGAAAATAATCATAAAGGCCATTTTTCCCGTGATATGGCATGGATCCTTCCCATTTTCAAATGGCTTCATCCTTGTGACCTGACAAACATTCTGACTAAGTTTCATGAAGATTGGACAATATTTGTGACCTCTAGAGTGTAAACAAGAAAATTGTTATTAAGGTCCCTTTTCCTGTGATATAGCAAGGATACTTCCCATTTTCATGGGGGTTCATCCTTGTGACCTGACAAACATTCTGACCAAGTTTCATGAAAATTGGATAATATTTGTGGCCTCTGGAGTGTAAACACTTAAATTGTTGTCGTCTGAAGACGCACAACAAACGATGGACGACGAACATTCAATGATCACAAAATCTCACCTTGAGCACGATGTGCTCTGGTGAGCTAATAAAACATAAAGATTTGATAGATGTAGGAGGCATAAAAACTTTTTCTCAATAGTCTACTGACTTCCATTACTATAAATGAATTCCATATTGTCATAAGATCTGAATGACAAAGTTAGTAGAACTTTTGCAACACAAAATTTTAAGTATAAGAAATTTTGGTCCCTTGAAAAAGTTTTTTATACAGAAACTAGTTGTTAATCAAAAATTAATTAAAATTATTACAAATAAACTTGAAGTTTAATCTGTTATTTTTCATTAACGCAGAATTTTGTATGCAAGACATTTCACACACAGGCAAGCTAATTCCAGCATATCTCCCCCCCCCCCAAAAGATCCTTACCACCTTCTAAAATTAATTCAGCATTGCATAGAGAAATCCCATTCATTGCATCTTGATGTCAGGAGAAGCATATCTAACAGAGTCTTGTTGTCTTGTCTACTTGTTGAGTGTGACCTAAAACAATACAGAAATAAGTACAAAATCACTGGATTTAATATTGAATTATTTAATCAAATTAACCTTTTGTTGTTTCATTCAAAGTTCATATTTCAATGTTTGTATGTATATATACTCTTCAACCTTTGGAGGCAATAAAGAAATACTGCTACTACTACTTCTTTTGAAGACCCCTATCAATAAGATCTGTCTATCCATGAAAAAAAATTGATAGCTAAATTTTACACTTTTAGACATATTTTCCTAAATCATTCACCTTTACTTTAGAGATGTACTTAGTGGCTTCCTACCACTATACCCTTTTTCACAGCTTGGTGGACCTGGGCTCTGTATGTTAACACTTTCCTGTTTTACAAAATCTTGGACCTGTCCAAATTCAAAGGTTTTGCAGACGAAAATTTAAAGTGGATTTAATTTGTAAAATAAGCATTCAGTAGGGTAGAAAATAGTGTGGAAAAAGAAGAAATTGCTTGTCAGAAGTAATTTCTTCTTTTTTCACAATGTTTTCTCAATCATAAAAACAATTCTAGGACAAAATCCCCTCCGGACAAAATCCCCTCAATAGTTTTTTGACATGGCGGACAGAATCCCCTCGGTCATTCTAACAATGCAGACATAATCCCCTCAATCGGTTTTTTGAGGTTGACAGAATCCCCTCCATGAATTTGTTTGGGCTGACATAAGCCCCTTGGTCTGATTACCGAGGCGGACAATATCCCCTTAGTCAAATCTACAAGGTGGACATAATCCCCTCAATAGGTGGACACGTACGTTCAAAATCATTGAATAAAGAAACAAAAACACTAACTTTAATGTAAAAAATTAACCCTATTCAAAATAAAAGATTTCTTTTCAAACCCATACTTGACATGACGTCATGATATAATACTCTCGGAAAAAGAGCCGACATCAAAAGGACCACCGAACAGTTTGAATTTTCTTAATTGGTATCACGTTTATTAGCGGGCAACATTATTCTTTCAAGAAATATAGCCGTTTAAAGAATATAGAATAATTGACTTGATTGAAATAATTTATTTCTAATCTTAAACAATAAACATAGATCTATCTACTCGAACTACAAAGGGGATTCTGTTCGATTTTTATGTTACGACAAGGGATATTGTCTGCCCTGTAGTTTTCATTGAGGGGATAATGTCCGCCTTGTAATTCCGAACGAGGGGCTTATGCCCGCCCTAGCAAATTAGTGAAGGGGATTCTGTCCGCCTCAAAAAACGGATTGAGGGGTTTATGTCCGCGTGTTAAAATGACTGAGGGGATTCTGTCCGCCATGTCAAAAAAACGTTGAGGGGATTTTGTCCGGAGGGGATTTTGTCCAGTTACCCATAAAAACACAGGCATGTAAAAACAGGGTTTCTAATTTGCCAAGTCCTTAAAGGTCCTAACCACATGGCAAATTAGAAAGAGCTGACAAGGTTAACCAATACTCATCAAATAGTAAATTTTTAGAAATTATCAATTGAAGTGTTAGGATTGAGACCTTTTTTCTAAAGTATTTTCTCTATTACTCCCTCTTTGTTAAATGACTGGCCCAAAAAAATATGGCTGATTTCAATTTTAGTATTATTAATTTCTATCATTTCAGAAAAAAACCTCCAATAAATCACCAATTTAGCAGAAATTGAAAGTCTAAGATTTAACTGTTTGGGAGGATGTTTTTTAAGATTTCTATCTTAAAATCTATATAAAGATTATCTACATTCTCAACAAATTGCACATAATTTTGATCTGAAAGCAATTAAGACAGTTTGGTGTGGCCATAAGGAACTTCTGAGAGTAAAATTTCAAAGAGTTTATCCTGGTTTGAAAAAAATAGAAGACTTAATGCTTCCTTCCCTATTTTTGTTTAAGTTCTGGAATCCCATAACAAAGGGCTTATTTAAAAGTTGTCACACTGATAAGATTTTAAGCTAAATGTCAGCCAAAAATTCAGTTTTAAGATAAATAATTTGGATTTAAGATTTTTAAAGATGTACTTCTTCATTTCTATGTTATCTATGGGAACCAACAACATAGGGCTAAACATTGAGTTTGCACAATAATTTGAACTTCTGTGGTAAAGCCATTTAGGCAAATGCGTATGCTATACACATAGTTTGAAGCCTTAGCATTTTCAAGAAGATTGTTAAGGAATGTCATTATTGTGTGTTTTACTTCTAAGTAAAATCAGAGATCCCAATTCACTAAGATAACCCAAATATATTAATTAATTTGAAAAGATAAGGATTTTATGAATATGCAGCATACCAAAAATGAAGGTCATATGAAAAACAGTAGGGAGAAAATTTATTTAAATTTTCAAATCAAATTATTGCATAAAACCTCACTCTTTGAAATATTTTGAAAACAGTTGACACAATGATCATCCTTGTTAAGTTTGATAGGAATAAGTTGATAGTTTGGGATAATTTTTGTTTAATCTAAAAACAAACAGATTCATGCAGACATTGGTCAAGCACTTCAATACCATGAGTGCAAAATACTTTGAAGTTAACATAATATATATTGACAAATAATTTAAATTATTACTATGTATTTACCTGACACCTGATGTGTTTATTAATTCTGCACCAACAAGTCAAACCCAACAAACAGCTTTAGACACAAGGACCTTCTGTTCTGATGCCTTTCCTGAATCTATATGAATTAGAAAAACTATCGAGGACTTCAAAATATTTGAAAAAAAAGTTCATACTTGAAGATAATCAATAACTTTTTTTTACCTCATATAATCTTCCAATAAATACTGTACTTTTCCAAAGTGAACAGCTATCACAATTTTCTTTATCTTACACATTTTTTAGATTTGCTTATAAAGTAATGATGTAATTTCACATTATCAATAACAAATGAGCCTGTGCGTGACATGTCGAACAATATGGAATGTTTGTGAGCCACAAACATTGAGTAGCGTGAACAGCCACATACTGTAAATGTAAAATTACCTGACTGTCTTCAGATACTTTGATACCTTATCTTTGTACAAAATGTACAGTAGGGACTCTGGTCAGACTGTGCGGATGCACAGGCTGGTCAGTCTTTGCTTTGCACATATTTGAAATTGTTGGAAATGTCATGCACAGGCTCAAATAATAGTACTGATAGTTTGCTGGGTTACTGTACATGAATCATCATCTGTTGGTTTAAGAATTCATGGCTTACCTCTAGTATACAAGACAGAATTTCAACACATGCAATTCATTACTTATGTGTTGAGGTGATTTCAGTGGGATAAATCTTTTTGAATATATTGATTAAAGCCCAATGCCCTTAAATGAAAATTCTCGAAAATCAACAGTTTTTATTTCAAACCTTAATTTGGAGTACATCAGAAATTACAAGACTCTGTACATACCTCAATTTCTCCTTGAACCTTAAGGTAGAAAAAAAGGTGAGTACTAAAAAGCATTTTTCTTTTCAACAATATTTTAGCATATTAGACATTTTCCTCTTTAATACCAATTTCTTTAATATTGTCTTCTTTAACCTCATTTAATTCAAGCAAGTCTAAAATTATGCAAAATGAGAAGGGTTATATTTAAAAGGGTTTTTCAAACTAAGAAAATGGATCCAAATATCTTCCCCTCTGGAAACATTTTCTCAGAATAATTTCCCTAAAATCATATTTTTGCCTCAAAAATCAATTTGTGTACCAACCTTAAAAAGATTCTCCCTTAGTAACAAAATGATTGAATTGGAATTTAATGCAATGTTATTTAGGGATTAACAATTATTCTTTTTAGAAAAATAGTATTTTCTATCACTTTTAAACTTTTATCACAAACACAAGCAAAGGTGGTGGTAATGGTATCAAAACATCTTTTACAAAATGTATATATATATATGCTAAATATAGACATTATTTAACGATAATTATTTTTATAATTTGAGCCAATGCGTGACATTTCCAACAATTCATACTGACCGCATAGCAAAGCATCTGGTCAGCCTGTGCATCCACACAGGCTGGCCAGAGTCTTTGCTTTATGCTATGGAGATAAGTAAGGTCTTAACCCCTCTTTAGTTGGAAAAAAGATATTCTTATTACATTGTATGACTATTCATGTTGCTCAATGTCTTGAGACCACGCACACATGAAACTGTTGGAAATGTAACGCACAGGCTCATTTCTTTGATACTGCCATCTGTGACCACAAGTTTGAAATTTTGATAAGAACTGGAGATTAAGGCAAGAATGTGGCACCATTCTATCAGTTCTTGACATCAAGGTCACTATTAATTTCTGGTAATTCATGTGAACACTGGAAAATTGGCATTTAAATTTTTGATGAAAATATCAAAATATTTGATAATAGATCGATACAGTTGATAAACCGATACAATTATGTTTGAGTATATATGATAATTGAAATTTACACAATTATTACGGACATTTATACCCAGATCATTACTAATTTTCATTGCATAATGGTTTCAAATGAATATTGTCTGAGGCAATATGTTCAGAAAGGTCAGAATATGCTATTGCATTTTTTTTCTTGTTGCTATAAAAGACATGCCCTTGAATTTTGGATCAAGGATAAATTCCTTTTAGGAAATTAAGATGTTGGCCATTCATAAATGATTCAAAGCAATTCTACAATTCACACTTGGAAATATGTATAAAGACAAAATCCTGAAACCCCTGAGTATTTTCACAGTGAACATATTTCCATTTAATTTGGTGTAAAAATCTAATAAGAGCTTGTGTTATTTGTTTTGTCATTTTCGACTTTTGTAAAGAAATTTTACTTGAACTGACTTATCTAGTTTCAAATTCAAATGAAGCTGAAAGTTAAGAAAATGAGGGGGTGAGAAACCTAAAGTGGATGGGGTTACAGAGTATCAATCTTGGAATCAACAGAACCTAGTATTATAGATCTTATCATCTATGATGTGCCGCCATCATAGCGTAGTTGGTAGCGCGTTGGACTGTCAATCCAGAGGACACAGGTTCGATCCCCGATGGCGGCACTCATTCTTTCTGACTATTTGTCTCTCACCAATGGGTTGATAGTCATAGACCTATGTGAGATAGCAGCTGGAGGCTAGGAAAGAATGTGGTGGTTGTACTGGCGAGAAAAATACCAGGAAACTATTATTAGGTGCTCAAGCCACCACGATATAACTGAAAAAATGTTGAAAGTGGCATAAAACTCCATTCAATCAATCTTATCATCTATGATCAGGGGTTGACACTAACTCCTGAGATTTAGGAGTCAATAGGACTCCTAACACATGAAATCAAGGAGTCCAAGCCCAAAGCAAGAAGTCCAAATTATCATAATGGGAGAACATTGTGAGAAAGAAGAAATTGCTTGTTATAAGCAATTTCTTCTTTTCCACAATGTTCTACCAAAGAAGAGGTTTTTTTCTCAAAAGGATGCAAGCAAATGTTTTCTTCAACAAGTTTTGTGCATTTGTTTTTTCAAAATATTTCCTTTCAACCCGTGGAGTTCAGCGGACTCGTTACTTGCAAATCAAAGGAGTCCAACTTGTAAACAAGGAGTCTCAGACTCCCGGACTCCCCTTAGTGTCGAACCCTGATGATATAAATATTACCTGTGCGCTGTGCTACATCAGACAGTCAAGAAACTGAAGAGAGGCCATTCCTGTTGTACACAAGATAACCACCCTTTTCCCCTCTTTACTTAGAATTCTATACACTTCATGCAATAAAAAGCTTTTTCCAGTACCAGCTTGTCCTGTTATAACAACATTATGACCTTTTGAAATGACATGAACGGCTTCAATTTGATATTTGGACAACATGTTAACATAAATTTGACAGATCGTGGGGAAAATGAACAATCTAGTGCACCAGAAAATGTCAGCCGATCAGATAACATGTAGCAAAATTCATCTGGACAAAACTGGAAGTGAGCGGGTGTTTTTGACCCCACTTGACCCAATTTCAAACTCATCCGAAGATTTTATAAAGACAATCAATCTGACCAAATTTCAGGCTGATTGGGCAAAAAATGCGACATCTAGAGTGCATGCAAGGTTTTTCTAAGATTTGACCCCGTGACCTAGTTTTCAACCCCACTTTACTGAATTTCGAACTCATTCGAGGTTTTATCTAGACAATCATTCAGACCAAATTTCAGGTTAATCGGGCAAAAAATGTGGCCTCTAGAGTGCATACAAGGTAATTGTTGACAACACATGACACAAGACGGACATCCACCTAACCATAAAAGCTCACCTTGAGGACTTTGTGCTCAGGTGAGCTAAAAATGCGTCTCCAGAACATAAAGTAAAATTCTGACTGAAATAAGTATGTTATGGAAGCCAATATTAGTTCAATTTATGCAAAAATACTCATTTAACTGAGCAATAATAACAACTTTAATATCCATTGCTGGCAAGCGAGAAAATATGTAGGTTAGTTAGGGTTGTGAAGACTTAACCAGTTCCAGTCAATCTGTTTGGGGGTTGTCTCAAAATGAACAAAAATTATTCAAACCTTTGGACTGATATTTTTTTTTTTTTAAGTTTTGAGATATTTTTGTAGCATAGTTTGGGCCAAAACTCATTGGAGAAATATCTGTACAGATTTTTCTAATAATTTTTGTTCCAAAACTCTTTCCTTGTGCAAGTATCATTCCTATTCTCAAAATATGCAAACTAAAAATGCCATCGTTGAGAGGAATTATGTTAAGATCATTATTAACATTATTCTAACTTAATAAATCATTAGCCAATACCACAATTGATCATCAATTAAAAGCATTTCTCACATAAAAAGTATTTTGAAACTCTCCCTGGCAGTTGTAATACATAGGTTACAGCCCTGGTTCTAAACTGGTTCAATTGGACCCAAACTGGTTAAATTTCGTCACTTATATTAAGGAAATATTTTTATAACACTTATTGCAGTGCATTAAACTATGGCTTATTTCTAAGAAAAAACTAATTATCTTTCAAATGATACCAAAATTGTTATGAAATACAAGACAAGAGGACCATGATGGTCCTAGATCGCTCACCCGAGTCTCTTTGACCCCAGGGACATAACATAAATTAAATAGGCAGATGTCAACAAGGAAATAATTTATACATAAGATCAATACCATGGAATGTTTTCAGCCAAAGGCAATAGGATATGCCTTTTCGCTCTTTGAACCTATGTAAAAGGATATGCACCTGGGTGGGACCCAAATGTGACCCAAGGTTCTTGATATGAACAAACTTGGTACAGGTCCATTAGATGATGCTACATACAAACTAGAAAGCCATGAATGGCTTGAGTCGCTCCACAGGCATGAAATTCTTGTAAAAGCAAATAAATGTTTTGACTAGATTTTTAGATATTTGGGGTTCAACTGATGTTGAAAATGATTCCATCAGTTACATTCTGAGAAAATGATTTTCATAGTTTCCAATATTTTAAAATATTGAGGAATGACCTCCACCAATGAAATGCATATTTTTCATCCATCAAAATAATTTTTGGTACACTGATAAAGGGTCACTCAAGAATCATTCAAGTGAAATTTGGTTGATATCCAAAAATTACATTCTGAGAAAAGGATTTTCGAATAAACCACTATATAACATAAAGAGAAATGACCTCTGCCCATAAAAAGCATATTTTCCATCCAATCACAATGATTTTTGTAAACTAATAAAGGGTCACTCAAGGATCATTCCAGTGAAATTTGGTTGATATCCATCTGTTACATTCTGAGAAAATGAATTTCAAAGTTTTCACTATATAACATATAGAGAAATGACCTCCGCCCAAAAATTGAATATTTTCCATCCGATCACAATGATTTTTTGTAGACTGCAAAATGGTCACTCAAGGATCATTCCAGTGAAATTTGGTTGATATCCATCAATAACATTCTGAGAAAATGAATTTCAAAGTTTTCACTATATAACATATAGAGAAATGACCTCCGCCCATAAAATGCATATTTTCCATCCAATCACAATGATTTTTTGTAGACTGCAAAAGGGTCACTCAATGATCATTCCAGTGAAATTTGGTTGATATCCATCAGTAACATTCTGAGAAAATGAATTTCAAAGTTTTCACTATATAACATATAGAGAAATGACCTCCGCCCATAAAATGCATATTTTCCATCCAATCACAATGATTTTTTGTAGACTGATAAAAAGTCACCCAAGGATCACTCATGTAAAATTTAATTGGTATCCATTATTTAGAACCTGAGAAAACTCACTTTTTACCATATTTGGAAATTAGCCACGCCCATTAAATCCATGTTTGTCATTGTATCAAAATTTCTTGAACAACTTTGAAAGAGGGTCACCCAAGGATCATTCCTGTGAAGTTTGGTTGAAATCCATCCAGTAGTTTCTGCGGAGAAGATTTTTAAAGAAAAGTTTACGACCGGACACACGCACGGACGGACGGACGCATGATGGACACAACGCCATGACAATAGCCCCAGTGGCTTTCAGCCAGTGGAGCTAAAAATGAAAGCTGTCTGTCTTCTGGTTGTAGAGAAGAAGATTTTTGAAGAGTTTTGTTTTTTTACCCTCTGTGCTCAGAAGAGCTAAAAGGGATGCGCCCGGGCAAAGCTCAAATATGACCCCAGGGTCTTGATATGAACAAACTTGGCAGAGGCCCACTAGATGATGCTACATACCAAATATTAAACTCTCTGCCATCTGGTTTCACAC
The DNA here is from genome assembly GCA_948146395.1 of Fragum whitleyi. Classification (NCBI taxonomy): domain Eukaryota; kingdom Metazoa; phylum Mollusca; class Bivalvia; order Cardiida; family Cardiidae; genus Fragum; species Fragum whitleyi. Next base: position 48,336,398 of record OX411544.1, read on the forward strand.
CCTAAGAACTGTTACAACCGACAAATACCTCTGCATGAAAACATGTTAAGGATTCGCAATGAAAATTGTTAAGGCGTCTGCTAATTTGTTTAAATACATGTCGGTTTCGACATTATTTTTACAACCAGAAGACATGTTAGATTTTTATATATTCATAATCCATTCCTTAGATAATGAAAAATCCTGATCGAAATATTTTTGATTTTGATATTTCGGTAAAAAAGAGTTTTGGGGAAAATTTGATCTAAAAACAGTGTTTTGTCTACTTCTTTTTGGATTTTTTGAAAAGAAAGAAGAAATATTGAAACATTTTTTCTGTTTTGAGTTAAAACACCCCCAGTCTTCTCTATTATACCCGTTTTCTTAAAGGAGTGTCTTCTGTTTTGAATCTTATATGCGTATGTTACGGACTCTGCCTAATTCTATTGGTATGTTACAGTATCTTCACTACAGCGTTACAACCTCTGTCATTGATATTGCATACAAAAATCCCAGTTTTCTTGACGCTAGGATTTTCAAAAAACACAAATGAAAGCGCAACGTAATACGAGTTATCTTATATTTAAGTCTTTTCTGCGGAATACTAGGTAGATGGGGAGAAAAGTCCCAAAACTTCATTTAATGCGATATATCTAAAAATGACAGATCTCCTTTTTAATTTTTGAAAAACAGTATGCCTTCCTTCTTTTCAATTATATCTGTCTTCATTTTAGAACCAGAAAGCACCCGCAAATGTTAATTATACAAATGCCTTTACATGGAAGTCTAATCAAAATTGTAAAACATTCACCTGCTAAAAATGACAGGGATCTGGTCAAGAAAGTGTACGATTAAAATCCCCAATCGAAATGGATTGAACATTCTCAAAATCATCGGTTTCAATCTCTTCTACGAATGATGGTGTTACGATTTTCTCCAATATGAAACTTTTGTTTAAATAAATCTAATTTGCTGTTTTTAAAAATGAAATAAGTCGGGTAGTTGTGCTTATTTATACCTAGACCTGTTTACAAATGGGTACCATCAGCCAAGAGTGTTGTTTTAGTTGCTTTTGAAATTAAAAGGAAAATATAACCCTGAATTTAAATGATTTAAAAATATAAATCGAAGCGCAAAAAGGTCCTGTTTCACATTTTGATTGAAAATGTACACTAGCTTGCATTGAAGTAAATACGAGAATTTAAGGGAAAAGAACCTTTATTCGGTCTATATAAAAAGACAATCAAACCTGAACTATCCCCGAGATTTGTACAAAAATGGTCAAAACAGCTAGCCATGCTCTGATCTAAAGTATTTTCTGAGAGGATAGACCCGCCAATTTACTAGTTGATTACAGTTTTTAGTTTTTAATTTTTTCGAAATCACAGGACGTCCACGAGAGCCTGGGACGCTCTAACGCCTCCTTCCCTGCAAACAAGTTCAAGTAATGGTTCTAGAATGTGAAATTGGCAATTCAAGAACAGTCGAACTAGCTGTTGAACCAGTCTAGAACTTGTTTTTGAACTTCTTGTACTAGATATTGAACCAGTTCTTAAATTTGAGTTCAAGGGTTGGAATAATTTCACTAGTCATCATAAAGGCCCCTTTTGCATTAATACTTCACCTCCCTGTATGTAATGCTACAACGTGTATATTGTAGTCAAATATCCTTAATTTCCTTTTTCATTTTTTGTTTTTCGAACTAACTTTAAACAAAAATATTCTGATGTGGGTATAATCATTATTTGCATGTTCGAGTAAATCAGATGGAGATTGTGGACACTTTTGGGAAAATAAGTGTAAGTTAACAGACGGGCGGACGGATAGACAAACAGACATACAGGAAATCGTAGCTAGAATAGCCAATAAATCACACTCAAATAATAAAACATTAGAAATGTATTCCATAAGAATCTGTAACCTATGTAAGTGATGTAGTTACTATACTGTAACACTCTCTGTCATGCACTGTAACATATATTCTATTTTATTTTTTCAATTTTTTTATTTTCAGTTGTGATAAAAGGAAGGAAAAATATATCCAATCATTGCAATTGGAATTATTGTTTGATATTGCATGAATTTCCAATATGAAACGCAATCTAAAAGCTTTTAATGCCTTTACTTTGAAAAATGGCACACAATACTTCTAATTTCCCTTTAATCTTCACAGTTCTAGTTATTTGCAGGATAAGATATGAAAGTAAATGATTAAGCGGAGTATCAAACTGTAAAAGCTACACTTGGCTTTTTTAAATTCGATGGATAAATGACATATTTTGAAAGGCCAATTTTTGTTTTCCGTAAGTACAGAAATCGTGACTGTTTTCATTGCAAATCCTTAACATGTTTTCATGCAGAGGTATGTGTCCGATGTAACAGTTCTTAGGGGTTTCAGATAAAAATGATTTCTAAAGAATTCTCAGTCTTTGATTCTATGAAAAAAGGGTTGCCCCTGGGCAGAGCCCAAATATGACCCCAGGGTCTTGATATGAACAAACTTGGCAGAGCCCCACTAGATGATGCTACATAGCAAATGTGAAAGCTCTCTGCCATCTGGTTTCAGAGAAGAAGGTTTTTGAAGATTTTTGCTCTTTGATTCTATGAAAAAAGGGTTTCCCCTAAGCAGAGCCCAAATATGACCCCAGGGTCTTGATATGAACAAACTTGGTACAGGTCCACTAGATGATGCTACAATCAAATATGAAAGCGTTCTGCCCTCTGGTTTCAGAGAAGAAGGTTTTTGAAGATTTTTGTTAATCATCCTTTGTGCTCAGAAGAGCTAAAAGGGTTGCGTCCGGGCAAAGCCCAAATATAACCCAAGGGTTTCGATATGAACAAACTTGACAGAGGCCCACTAAATGATGCTACACACCAAATATGAAAGCTCTCTGCCATCTGGTGGCAGAGAAGAAGATTTTTTAAGATTTTCGCTCTTTGATTCTATATAAAAAAAGGTTGCCCCCAGGTGGAGCCCAAATATGACCCCAGGGTCTTAATATGAACAAACTTAGAGGTCCACTAGATGATACCACATACCAAACATAGTGCGTATATTTAATACCAGTGTTTACCTAATACCAGCAATTGTCAAAAAAATCCCAATTACAGTTGCTTCCGCAAATGAAAGTTATTTGTTTTGATACAGACCACTGAACAAAGACATTTCTACAGGAAAATATCCCATTTTTTCTCTATAAATCCGAAAATATTTGTTAGTTGTGAAATATTGTAACTCCAAAACTACTTGGCTTCCAATTTTTTTCGTAAAAAAAAACCCCAAAAACAAAAAAACACAGGAAACTTAATTTGAAATGCTGATTGGAAAATCGATCCGCTTCTACTGACCTGTTCCCACAAATGAATGTCACATGTTTCCTTATTTGGAAAGCAAGAATCTAGTAGTGGCTTAAACTGCCATATCCCGGGCTTAATGAAAATTTTAATTCAAGAAAAAATCATTTCTCTGCTCTTTTTTTTTCTAAAGATATTTTTCTAATGCCAGCTTCAAATTAAATGGAAAATACAAAAAATAAAATTTGTTTCTAAATTCTATCAGGTAAAACTTTTGCAAGGTCCAATTATCCATTGATAACAAATGAACTGTCTGGCATAAATTTTTTCACTGCTTTTATGTTTCTGAAATGTCATAAGATGGTTCACTAAATTGGGGGGGGGGGGGGGGGAATGCATAAGAAAATACCCAAATAATTATAAAAATGATAATTTTCTATGTTTAATAAAATAATCAACCCTTACCAAGAAGTTTAAGCCAGTAGAACTGAAGATAATTCACCCAGGGTGCATTTTATAAAATCCCTGGTAGTTTTACGAGAATCATTTGACCTTCGGCCTCATGATAATACAACCGTGTCAGAGGTCAGATGCATTATTTTTGGTACTTAAAATAATGTTTAGAAATTAGAAACATAACAAACTAGGAAAAATTATTAGTAATTATTTTATCCATTTGGGTAAACATACATGTGATATTTCCATGGGCTCTCATAGGGAGATTAAGACCTTTTCGTAGGGAGATTGGGTCTCAAATAGGGAGATTTTGCGAAACGCGCGTTCTAGCTAAAAATGGGGTTTTCGCAATGCACATCTACACCATAAACTGACTATAATACCTTTCATAAAAGAGTCTTTTCTTTAATTTTTTACTAAAAGAAGATTATCATTTAATTTATTTTGATAGAGGATAGTAATACTACAGAATTCGGTCTTATAATTTCAGAGAAATAGATGTTACAAATTCATTTTTTAGTTCTATGCAAATTTCAGGATCCCACAATATAGGTGTGTCTTTCGTTTTTTTTTTTTTTTTTTTTTGTAGATAATCAGTGGAAAAAAAATCTTTCCAAATTTAAAAGATATAGGCCTTGCAACTTAGGATGAGACTGTTAAAGTTTTCTTTATTTCTTTGAGTAATCTAGAAATCTAAAATACAAGGCATATTTTTAATGGAGAGAACTTTCAAGGGGTTTGGTAGTGAAGAATTAGATAATACTGCATTTATGCAATACTGCTTTATGCAAAGTATGAAATTCTAGGCCTTGTAATTGGCTATGTTTTATTTCACTCTGTTGCCATGGCAAGCAGAGTTCTTCATGATTTACAATATTCTGTGAAATATGAAAAGGCCTTGTCATAAGGATCATTTTTGTGTAGATTGTGTATGCAATCCAATGACTAGATTAGGTGATTTTTACGATTGTTGTCGGATGGATGCATGAATGGACGAACAAAGAGACAGAGTAATTAATCGTAACTGGCACTAAATGCTACTGAACTCCGCTAAAAATAAATGGTTTTGATAGGAAATTGACGATAAACATTGAAATAAAGGACAGCATATTGCGAGTTTCACGGACGTCAAAGACGAACACGGTAGAAAACGGAAAGTGAAGGAGCTACCTCTGCAAATTAATCCATGTTGATTAGCTTAATGAGAAGCTCTGTGTCAGCAGTAAAGAGCCCGTCCACAATTTTCTATTTTCTTATCTGTAACATTTGTGTTGACAAATGACTTGATTGAATCATTCGATTTCAATTTCGAGAAAGACGGTTGCTGATTCATAAATTGTGTGTAAAGTCTGAAAACGACCCCAGCGAGGATCCAGTGAAATCGCCGTGGCATTTAAAAAGCTAATGTCCAATGTTTCTCTAATTTCAATATCAATAATTAAATTTGAATGACAATTTGAGAATGCATGACAGTTTTTACTTTTTTGTAACTTTGATAATTTGACCGTAAAACAAGCGTAGATCTACTAAATAATTATCTTCGTCGAAATAAAAGTATGACTGCTTCTTGTTTTACTTAATTATGCGTTACGACACGAGGGTTTTTCTGCAATGCCGCCTAATTTTACCAAGGTTGTGTGACGCGTCGCTCTGCATATTATGTTCCACCTTTTCCTTCATGACGCTAATCGTGTAGAGTGGAAATTTTTTGCGGCTTAGGATATTTACCTTTGGCGGAAATTTACTAGCTGTGTTAACAACCATTTTAATTTTTCAAAATAGGTAAAAAAATCACAGCTGAACTTGTATCGGGGACTCTTAAAATACAAGGGTCCGTAGTTGTATCCACTACATTTTTTTAAGTTATATTGAGTAACAAAGTTTCACCGGTTTAGATCCTGTTTCTAAGAAAGGTCAATATTGCTGATCGTCATTATTCGTTTCGTATACAGTGTGAAGGGTGATAGGTACAGTAGCACCCGTTTGTCGGCAATAGTTGATCTACCCGACGACAATAAAAGATGACACTTCTAGACAGATAATCAACGCTTTACCCGATATTGGATTTCTCACTCGTCACTCGAGCATTCAGACCAGCGATTTCGCATTTTTGGCTCCCTGATTTTTTTTCAGGCTCAAATTTCTTCAGGTCGGGAGAAATGGTCTCCCTATCGGGAGACAGGGTAAAATATCGGGAGACTACGCCGAGATCAGGAGATATCACATGTCTGGGTAAAGCAAACACATCTCATTTCTTTTTCTTAAATCAACGGTATAACATATCCCTGCATATGAAAGCTGTCTGTCTTCTGGTTTCAGAGAAGAAGATTATAGAAGAATTTCCTATTTTCACCCTTTTTGTAAACGGAAAAGAAAAAGTTAAGGTTAGATTTCATTTATTTGAACAACTTTGGTAGAGCTTGACAAAAGGAACATCCCTGCCAAGTTTCATCAAGATTGGCCGGTTTAGCAGGAGAAGATATTTAAAGAAATTATGGACGACTGACGACGGACATTGTACGATAACAATAGCTCACATTGAGCATTTCGTGTTCATGTGAGCTAAAATTAATAAATAAGAGCTTTCAAAGTGAAAGTGGGCCTGCTGATGCTGACTGTAATGGCGACGTCTAAAACAAGGGAAGCAACTGTGGAGGAACCGCAATCATTATAGACTGGAAAAATATATCATCTACGCTTTGGCTGGAGAGCCTGTCCTTATCCTCGTGGTGTTGTTTGTTTAATGTAGGGGAAAACCGTAGAAGGTCGGACAGACGTATAAATTCGGACATACTTTTTAGGATAAGTTTTTGAAAAAGCAATGACAACAGCGTTTTAATCAAATATTTCTATATATTCTGGGATATATCTCGCATGAGTCAGTTTAATTTCTGATAAAATGATAGATATGTTGGTGGAAATAGAACTTTTGGAAGTCACAAACCCCTGGCTACCTTGCGAATTGAACTGACATTCATAAATTGCTGACGAATATAGGCTCGGTCAACGGTTAAGAAATAGTTAAGGATTGGCGAGAATGAATTGTAAAACGGTTATTATTCGTTTTAGATGTCAAAGAGGTAAAGAGTTTTAATAAAATAATCAACAATAATTTGCTTAGAATCGTAAAATATAGCTTTTTTCGAAGTGTCCGAATTTCTACTTCCAATTTTCAGCAGAAGTAAAAATTCGGACTATATAAATTGTATGCTTTGAAAACCAAGTAATATCAATATATCCCCTTATATCTATTTTTCTTTCAATACATGCGAATATAATACACGTCTAGACATTTCATGTCGGCGTCTGTTAATATACTCATTTGTCTGTATTTTATTCGATATACTGCCAATTTTCAACATCAAAGTTGTTGAATAAATAAAGTATCTATAGTCAAAGCATTTCTGAATTGAAGTTTTAAATTTTCGTATTAACATTCTTCGTTTAAACTAACAAAATCCGTGACTTTATTCCCCTAATTATTGAAATTCCTTAATTGTCCGAATTTCACCCGTTAGCGATAAACATGTCCGAGTTTTACCGCTTGCATGTCCGAATTTTTCCAATCCCGTCCGAATTTACCCGTTTCACAGTACCCTCAAACTTCTCGTTTTCACAACGTTTTTGGCCAGCATTTGCTTTACATTTTTGGGATAAAATGCAAGTTTAATGACCGCTCGAGTGATGAGAATACGGCTAGTGTCCGGGTTTCCACCTATAGCTTCAGAATCAAGCCTGAAATAAGGTTGGTAAAAAACGTCCGAATTTACCCGGTTTTCCCCTATTTCTTTCAGTTTCCAGCCTTGTTTTTTCGTTTCGAACAAGTTCGGGTAAAACGGGGATAAAGCCAATAAGGCAATCAATGACATATATATTTCTTTTGTTTTTATAGTTCATCGCGGCAAGGCATGTGTGAGCTGCGGACATGGCCAATCGAGTGGTGTATGTTACTGTAAGAAAGAAATTGCTGGAAAACTCTGACGACAGGGGCCGGGCGGGCATTGCAGGCTTGCTGCACTGATGATATCAATTTCCGTGCTTGCACGCATGAGACGGCATTTGGGTGGAGGATTTCGTCTATTTACCTGACATTATTTAAGCAAGCCACGCAAACAGGAGTCAAGTTAGCCGCGCAGACCGACAAAGGGGCGTCGGGCTCTTGTCGCGTTAGCGGTTTCCGGAATCTGGGTCGGTATGAATATGGCGATTACGACTGTCTTTAAATTGTTATCTGCAGTTTCGCTAGCTTACGTAAGCCTTGAGACAGTGTCCGATGATAAGCCGATCCTGACGTGCGGGCGTCGTGACGCGCGGACCTCCACTTCGCTGTCGATCGTTGACCCTCTCCGTCACTCGCCGACCGTTTGAACAAGACATTCAATAGTTCAATAGCACATCCGTCATGTGCAGCAACCTGCTGTTGGTCTTGACCCTGCACAACTTGAGCATCGCCTTATAGCTTGTCCCCGCTCGCCTTTCAATTTATCCCTTAAAACAATTATTATGATTTACCCGGCGTTTCTTTTTCGTCCTAGTAGGCCTATATAACTGAAATATATACTTTTGAAACTGGTGTTAAAACTTTATATACACATGCAAATTTAGTTCATATTAGAGTTTTATCATTTACTGCGAGTGTGAGATTTTCTTTCTATTTTTTTTTTTTTTTAATGAAGATACAGAATCAAACCCTTTTCCTGTCGCCTCGGTCTATAGGTCTGCTAAGAAAGCACGACTCAATAGCACTTCGCCCATTTGCAATGTAGTTTCTAACGTTAATCTGAAGATATTTAAGAAGTGTGTCACATAAAAAATGCTGTAAAGTATTGTGTTTCACTTTACGGTATTTTACACGATAGCTTTCAAAATTGTTCCGAATATGCACCGTCCAAAACGATTAAAAGAATGGTGATGCTACTTCTTAATTTTAATGCCGTATAGTTAAAACTGAGTTGAATTTATTTGTTTGAAGCAATATTGAACTTTAACGCTTTAAATAGTTGAAGTTGGTTGAAGTAAATATAAAGTATATTTCGACTTAACCTGATAAACCGCATTTTATCTCAGTATTTTCGAGAAGTAAATTTTCGGCGATACGATAAGGAATGCGATCCCTTTTGTTTCCAGTATCTTAATTCTAGGGGGACTGTTGTAATCATTTTCAGCAAATCTGGAATCTAACTTACTTGGACTGTATCTTTTGAAAAAAAATGCATGAATTAAACACGTGTAATGTTAAGTTAGGTATTAGATCAGTTAACCTTAAAATGATTAAATTCTAAATGGTATAGACCTGCAATTTCAAGTGAGTGATCAAAGCGTTGTATGATCAATTTTACATTGAAAATGATAGGAGATAACAGTTTCTCGAACCTCGCTCTTTCTTGCGGAACTATTCAGTTACAACATCGTGAAATTAACATTCATCTCGATTCCAACTTCCAAATCACTCGCTCAGCGTTCCAAACGTTCATTCAAAACACTCATTCAAATTATTCAAAAACGCTCCAAACCCACTGAAAAAGATAGAACCAAACAACGTCATTCCAATTAAATAATCGGTTAGAAAAACAATCGCGATTCCAAATTGCAAGCGTCTGATAGGTTCTTGTAGAAATCATCGGGAAGCTATTTATAGAGCTTACATGCATATTTTGTTAAAGGGGTTAATAAATATCGCTTTTTTTACCCTGATCAAAATTTACGTTATTGGATTACCTCCCATTAAATTTACTCAAAACTCGCTCCACACACCCATTCAATTTCATTCCAAAATAATTCCAAAGTCATCCACCTTGTCAATTTCACGATGTTGTTAACTGTAGCTTTGATAACTTCAAATGAGTTTTAAACGATACATTGATTGGAAAATAGGAGGGAACACTATAACAAAAATGAACATTAAAGAAGAGCGGACAATGAATACGGTTGACGAACCCATCCTGCGTTCAGGATAACAAACGTTGCAAAACGTTTGGCAATTTTACCCCGCTTTGCACGTGCACTTGTGTACACAGAGGGGAATAATTGACATCCTGTTCGCACCTTTTTGACATTCTGATGTTAGAATTAAAAGAAAAAATAATTTTAGGTTCATCGATTGCGCGACACAATATGCTGGCTAAATTGCCATGAAGTTTCTGCAACTACGAAGATATTTATATAAACTGTATGACAGCATTTAATGAATCTTCATTTTGTTGCAATTGTTTGTTTTATTGTTTAAAGATATGTATGATTATCATTAGACTGGTAGCCGTCTCTTAAATAGAGGTTCATTATTGAAAATATGTAATATAAAGTCATTGTCTAGTATCTGAAAGCCTGTTTCTTTGAAGAGAAGTTAACTCATTTTAAGGTCTGAATGATTCAACTTTGTTATCTACCTTGTTACCAACTTCTAAAAACAGGGCCTGAATCCCAGGCTAGATTATCATGTATATCTACACTTTTGACAAATAGACAATCAAGGAAATAATTTAAAGAGCAAGATTCTTATTAATTTACTTATGTTTTAATTTTTATCGGTGGACTAGGAAATGATTCAAGTGTTATGATGTGATATTCGTGTGCGCTTATTTTGGGCAGTTGCGCACGTGCATGCGCACTCGTGTTCTATGTACATTAATGTTGTCCGAGGGCCTAACCTTAAATAGGTATATCATAACTCGATGTTGTTTGTAATACATCATTATGTAAAATCATCTTAATTAGCATGTGACTTAGAACGTAAACCCCAATATTTTCTCTACTTGGCCTTACTCGGAGTGAGCATTTACAGAACAGAACAGAACAGAACATATCCTTTATTACGTCCAAGTACAACAAGGTACAATACGGACAATATATACATAATGAAATACATGACAGTACATTAAGAGCTTCCGGTAAATTTTACAAAAAAAGATTAAAGAGAAATTTGAGAATGACAAAATTTTAGGTGTGATGGTGTTCGAGGGATAGATGCTTTTTCGACATAAGGATTGATAAGTCTTTGCAATTAATCAGATAATTGTTTTTGTTATCACTGTACCTAAGGAAGACCAAAGCATCAAAACTACAGCTCAAGTATGATGATTCAACTGTAGCTTTGACAGTTTGGCTTCGAGTCACATTCTATCTAGGCTAATTATTGTGTGGAGTGAGCATTTCGAGATTACCCCCTTAGTTTGTTCACACTTCTCTGTCCACAGTCATTATCAATAATGGTCTATTCAGGGAAAGTGGGATAAAGGACAATATATCCCTTCGGCGACGCACGGGGGATTATGTGAGTGACGGTGAGCGGACTATATAAGCCCAATCAGGGGATTAGGGGGTCACTTTCAATTTGAACGTGGACCAATATGCTTTATTCTAGTAAGTAAATGTTGATTATTTACCATATTGAACTTTTCAGCAGCTTTCAAAGGTCGATCGATTTGATATTATTTTACACAATACATCAAGTTCCAAAGCTTTACCTGCGCAGATCGAGGATTTTCTCTGAGGCCAACCAAGCCTTCTTCGCGGATCGAGCAACTCTAGCTTAAACTAAGCTGCAGTTTCGACGTTTTGTTCGCCGACTGAACACAAGATTATTTTTTCCCCATATTTTATCACTCAATAACGATAAATTCAGTCATTATCCCCGGCGGAGTGCATGTCGAGTGGCTTTTGCTCTGAGTAAAATTCGGATCGTATTTTGCCACGGCTTGATTACGATGGGTGGACGGCTTCGGGATTTCGAACCGTATGCAAGGAAATGAAGTTATATCTGTTGTTTTTTCTATTCGCAATGCACGAACAAGAGGCTGACACTTGCGTCGAATCATTCCGATCAATTTACTAGCAATATGTTGTAACAACAGTTCAATGGCTCAGCACGAAACGGTTGGAACTCCCCATAAACGCTAGTATAGATCTAGGGAGTTACAACTGTATCATGCTGAGCCATCGAGTTTTGTTAAGGCTGTAGTTGCGATATTTTGCTCGACCGATCTGGATATGCGCATGGAATAGTCACCGTCGGAATTCCCCGGATTACGTCAAGCTAATCGGAACATCACTCGTGCATTTTCGTTACAGCGACACTCGTAAAACCAATCGGGAACCCTCTGCAATTCTACGGAATAGGTACATTCTGTTTACGGAAAAGTCTGAGCGATGTTCCGAATTTCGTAAACCGCCAAGCCCAGTACTGCGTTCAGGATGACAAAAAGATCTAAACTGTTTGCAAATCATGCTCCGCTATGACAGGACATAGAGTGACATAGGTTTCGTACCCGGCAATGTAATTTGTTTGGATATTTACTTTCCTTTAATTGGGTCTAGATCGACATTAAAAAAACACTCATGAAATCGACGGTGGGTTACAAAATCTATGAATCTTGAGTACGTGAAAGGCTGAAGTTACAAGGTTTTTGTAACCTAGCAACTAATTTTGCTCACTTTTGCTGTGCACGTTAGTACTTGGTTTTTAGGCTTTTCGAAAATGTAAATGATAATTGCGGATCACAAAACAATCTAATAGTTAGGTAAATGATCAAATTACGTCATCATTAGGTCACGCTGTGTCAGATCACAAACACGTTATTCTTAACACTGAGGCTATCAGTATTTCCAGCGGGAAATTTTCAAACTGTGTTGGTAGATCTAGAGAACTTATTTCTTTTTACATTTTTTTTACTCATTTTCGAATCAATTCCATGACCAGATCGAAAGATCTAAAATCAAATGTGGATAAATTCGCAACTCCATTTGTTTTTTGAAGAATCTGAAAACACCGTGACTGCAGCCCCAAAAAATTGTTTAATGATCATCCATATAATTTGCCACTTGGCAATGAACTTTTAGATAAAAACTTAAAGGCAAACCTTTGAATTGTACTTGTAAGATCATAAAGGTACCAATGTTTACACATATTTCAGAGATCAGAAAACATGGTTTTAGTGAAGAAAATGGTAGATTCCATGTTTCTCAATATTTATTTTTTCACTTTTTATCTGGATAGGTATCAAATATTTTATGAATAAAAACTTTATTTTCTTTATCATGTGTACAGATAGTTACAGGTATGCCCTTGTATTTTACAGTTTCAGTTTGTAGCCTGGATGGTCGTGGTGGATGGCAGAAGATGTGGTGGATGGCAGAAGATTTGGTGGATGGCAGAAGATATGGTGGAGTTCACATCAACAACTATTGAAAGTTAAGTACTATTAATTTATGCAAATTATCCAGTCATTAGTCATTTAAAGTGTAATTGTTAATCAAAGGTAAAAAAGGAGTGTCTTTTCTTTTGGCATCATCATTATTTTTCAAAATTAATCTCTTCATAATTAAATTGAAAAATCCAGATAGATGAAAGTATAAGCTAACTGGGCCCAGCTTCTACTTTTATCATAAATAAGGTAAAACAATTTGAGAAATATATAGGTACCAATAGATTTCTACAGATTGTTTTGGTTAATAATTAATGAATTAAGTTAAGAAAAAAATAAGAATTGATGACAAAATCAAGGTCAAATTCATCCTTGATTTGTTAGTAAGGTTTTGACATGTAAGTTTCTGTTAGTACTTAACTCCAGAGGAAGTGGTACCAAGTAAGTGTATATTACAAGTTATATTAATTCATTTAATGGGGTTTCAACGTCACTTTCAACAGTATTTCAGTTATATCACGGTAAATCTCCTAGCCATGGACTCCAGTATATGCTGGTTTTTTGTTTTTTTGTCAATGTCACATTCAAAAAGGTAGAATGAATGTGGTATTTATTTCTTCAATTTTTACTCCGTAAGTAAGTCAAGCCAATTAGCAGTACAGGTATGTCAGTAATTTCACACCATCTACTCTCCTAACCATTAATTCCTGATAGTTTTTCATTGGGTATATTTATGTCATACATTTACGGCTCGGAAGTCAGACAGTCATCTGTAAGTATATTAAGATAAATAGGTTCTTTAAACATATCATAACACGGGATACTTTTAATGGATTGTGTTTTCGCGGAAAAAGTTAATTAGTAAGGATAATTTATTCCAACCTGTCAACAAATCTAAACTAGACAATGCACATTGATTCCAATCATTATCTCTACTTGTTCTTGTGAAAAAACTTAATCATTTAGGATAATTTATTCCAACCTGTCAACATATTTTCAAAGGACTTTATGTCGTGGTTCCAACCAATTTAAGATTAATTGCTCTTGCAAATATTTATAAGTCAGTTAATAAATTACAAAAATTTATAACAACCTGCCATTATATTTTAACTGGACAATGCAGCACAATTAATGCCATTGTCACACTTCCTATTCTCACTCACTCACTCCCGGGTTTCATATTTAACATGCAGGTGTAGAAGCACTATCCACATCAGTGGGCTTCCATGCAGGTAGCTGGCTAGCTGCACACATGGCTGTTCCTACTCCCTGTCTCCATTCCTTCTTCTTGTGTGGGTCAATGATGGATAGATTCCATTCCTTGCAATCCCTCTCTGTCAGTTGTTTCCAAGTCATCTTGGGCCTTCCTCGTCTGCAACTTCCTGTTACCTGCATGCTGTTTGCTGTTTTTATAGCACCTTCAGTTGTTTCCACATGACCGTACCATCTGAGCCTTCTTTCTCTCAAGATAGGTTCTAAGTCATCAAGACCAAGCTGTTTAAGAAGCTCCTTCGAACTGGTGTTGGAGATATCTTGTGGCCTTACATTGCAGATCCGTCTAATTATTGCACGGTCATTTCGTTGCAGGCATTGTAGGAAAGGGGCTATATCTCACATGCGTAAATCATGATGCTTCTGACACTTTTCCTCGTGTTTGGTAGGTAATGTGCCGTAAAGTCAGTATGGCATCAGTTCTTTGAACTTCTTCCATGCAGATTAAACTCTAGTTATGGTGGCTTTGTCACATCCACCAGCTGCCGAAACACATGTCTCCTAGATAGCAAAATGATGCCACAACCTCTAACTTGTCCTGTCCTACCTGCACCTCTGTCTGGGGTCTTTCATCCAGTGGTCTTACTGCTCCCAAACAATTGAAGTTTGGATCTTCTTTAAGCTTTTTCACTCCACTGCATTTCTTATGAACCCAGCTATGGCAAGTGCTGCATAGGATGCTGTTATTGCCTACACCAGTGCAGCATACAGGGCATGGGAACTTCCCAGAGCTCTCCAGAATATCTAGCCCTATTGCACAGATCATGATCTTCATCTTTTTTGTGTTCATCGCAGTCCTTTTTTTTCCATTCCTTCCTTCCAGGTAAGCAGTCTGGAGAAACATACCTCCAGTGTTTCTGTGAAACAACAAGATCATCTGCGTAGAGATCCTCACAGGGGACACTAGACCGGAATTCACGAGAGGGCTTCAAGTACTGTGATGAAGAGGAGCGGGCTAGATACCAAGCCTTGGAAGACACTGACCTCAACATGTGGACTATCCATTCTTCTACTTCAAGCTTCCTTAAAGCCCACCAGATAACCTTTTGAGGGACGAGGCATCCAATGAAACTACACTCCCAGTCTGATGGCACTTTTCTGTCCTTGATGATGGATGACTCCATGATCTTCGTCTTTTTGCGTTTACTGGCAGTCCTTTTTTCTCCATTCCTTCCTTCCAGATAAGCAGTCTGGAGACACATTCCTCCAGCGTTTCTGTGATGACAACAAGATCATCTGCGTAGAGATCCTCCCAGGGGACACTAGACCGGAATTCATGAGAGGGCTTCAAGAACTGTGATGAAGAGGAGCGGGCTAAATACCAAGCCTTGGTGGACACTGACTTCAACATAAAACTCCTCACTGTAACCATCTCCTACTCACGAGAGAGGACTTCAAGAACTGTGATGAAGAGGAGCAGACTAAATACCAAGCCTTGGTGGAAACTGACCTCAACATGAAACTCCTCACTGTAACCATCTCCTACTCACGAGAGAGGACCTCAAGAAATGTGATGAAGAGGAGCGGGCTAGATACCAAGCCTTGGAAGCCACTGACCTCAACATGAAACTCCTCACTGTAACCATCTCCTACTCACACAAAGCTCCAAGCATTGGCGTACATACCTTGGATGAGGCGGACTATCCATTCTTCTACTCCAAGCTTCCATAAAGCACAAACACAAACAAGATAACCTTAAAAGGGATGAGCCATACAATGAAACTATATGCTCCCAGTCTGATGGCACTTTTCTGTCCTTGATGATGGATGATTCCATGATCTTCATCTTTTTTGCGTTTACTCGCAGTCCTTTTTTCAACCATTCCTTCCTTCCAGATAAGCAGTCTGGAGACACATTCCTCCAGCGTTTCTGTGATGACAACAAGATCATCTGCGTAGAGATCCTCCCAGGGGACACTAGACCGGAATTCATGAGGGGGCTTCAAGAACTGTGATGAAGAGGAGCGGGCTAAATACCAAGCCTTGGTGGACACTGACTTCAACATGAAACTCCTCACTGTAACCATCTCCTACTCACGAGAGAGGACTTCAAGTACTGTGATGAAGAGGAGCAGACTAAATACCAAGCCTTGGTGGAAACTGACCTCAACATGAAACTCCTCACTGTAACCATCTCCTACTCACGAGAGAGGACCTCAAGAAATGTGATGAAGAGGAGCGGGCTAGATACCAAGCCTTGGAAGACACTGACCTCAACATGAAACTCCTCACTGTAACCATCTCCTACTCACACACAGCTCCAAGCATTGGTGTACATACTTTGAATGAGGCAGACTATCCATTCTTCTACTCCAAGCTTCCTTACAGCCCACCAGATAACCTATCGAGGGACAATGCATCCAGTGAAACTACGCTCCCAGTCTGATTGCACTTTTCCGTCCTTGATGATGGATGATGTCAACTCAAGGAACTATTCCACTCCACAATTGCCTGAAGCTCTGAACATCTCTGCCACTATGCCTGAAGCTGGTCCTGAAGCTTTGCCCATTTACATTTTTGAGATGGCCTTCTTCACCATGTCTGCTGGTATGAGAATGGGAGGTCCTTCTATGGGTGCTTCCTCAGACAGATGCTCTGGGTCCCATTCAAACTCTACATTTAGGAGCCTTTGATAGTGCTTTGATAGCCAGGCTTGTTGCTTGGAATCATCACTCAAGGACATCTCACCAGCATCATTCCTTAAATCATTCTCATCAATAACATCTGCATTCTCTTTTCTCATCTGCTTGCCAGGCGGTAGTGGTCGGGTGATTTGGGGTCTATGTCTTTAAAGATGTCTTTTTCTGCTTCTTATCAGGCGTGATGCACAGTACGTCTAGATGTGCTCTCGGCTGCCTCACATGAAGCTCTTGTTCCTTTTCCCTTTAATCCATGCTTTAGGCCCGTCTCTTTGCTGATATGTCTTGTTTGACCTGTTCATTCCACCACCAGGTTTCTTTGGACCAGCCATGGGGACGTGTTTTGCCTCAGACCTCCTCAGTTGTTTTCAGCGAGCCTGTCTTAACATTAGCCCAAATTTACTCTGTGTTGTCCTTTCCTGGTTCTCGATGATATAATTTATTTGCCAACCTGCCAAATTTTTAAAATAGACAGTGCACGGTGATTCCTTCCAATTTCAGAGTACATGTTTGTGTCCTTCCAGATATAAGTCAACCAGTTACTATAATTAATTCCTACCTGTTGGCATATTTCAACCAGAAAATGCATCACAGTTCCGACCAATGTCTCTCTGTGTTCTCATGGAAATTAGTTGAGTAGGTCGGATAATCAATTCCGATCTTACATCGTCCTACCTGCCAATATATTTAAACTTGACAATTACCAGTCCATTCCAATTGATGTCTCTGTATGTGTTCTTGTGGAAACAAGTTAATCAGTTAGGATAATTTTTCTGTCCTGCCAATTTATCTTATCAGGATAATGCATCAATCAATGTCTTATATAAAACGTGTCCTTTTGGAAATAAAACAATTAGCAGGGATAATTCATTACCACCTGTCAAATTATTTTTACTGGACAATACACCAAGGTTCAAATCAATGTGTCTTTAGGCGTTATTGTGGATATCAATTAATTAGTTAGTATAATTTAGATATTCTAACCTGCCAAATTGTTTTTACTTGACAATGCACCACAGTTCCAATCCATTTCTGTGTTCTTGAAGAAATAAATTAATGAGTAAAAATAATTGATTTCTACCTACAAACATAGTTTTGCTGGACAATTCATCTTAGTTTGAATCAATATCACTCTATGTATTCTTGCGGAAATAGGTTAATGAGTTAGGATAATTGATTTCAACCTACAACATTCTTTAACTGGACATTATGCATCAATGTTTGAATCAATGATGTAAGTTTGCTTAACTTATTTCAACCTTTCAACATACTTTAACTGGACAATGCATCTTGGTTTGAATCAATGTCTCTCTATATGTTCTTGCGGAAGTAACTTTGCTTAATTTATTTCAACCTTTCAACATACTTTAACTGGACAATGCATCTTGGTTTGAATCAATGTCTCTCTATATGTTCTTGCAGACGTAAGTTTGCTCAATTTATTTCAACCTTTCAACATACATGTACTTTAACTGGACAATGCATTTTGGTTTGAATCAATGTCTCTCTATATGTTCTAGCTGATATAAGTTTGCTTTATTTGTTTCAACCGTTCAACATAATTTAACTGGACAATACATCTTGGTTTAAATCAATCTCTCTATATGTTCTTGCTGAAGTAAGTTTGCTTAATTTATTTCAACCTTTCAACATACTTTAACTGGACAATGCATCTTGGTTTAAATCAATGTCTCTCTATATGTTCTTGTGGACGTAAGTTTGCTTAATTTATTTCAACCTTTCAACATACTTTAACTGGACAATGCAATATGGCTCTGTCAAATATCACACTATGTGTTCTCATTGATATGAGTGAATTATTTAGGCTAAGTAGTTTGAATAAATTGTTTCTAACCTACAAAAACTTGCCTTTTCTGGTCAATGTATCGAGGTTCCCACAAAAGTACACTCTTTATTTTTATAGATATAAGTAAGTTCATTAGTTTTTTTCCAACCTCTCAATTTATAATTTTTCCGTTATTCATTTTCGAAGATATCTTACTTTTGTTCATGCGTTTTATTCGCGGCGGAATCTGTAGAACAATTTGTATATGTTAGGTCCTGTATGTGCACATTTATCCTTTTCTCACACAGTTTTCTAATAGAAATTAGTTCAGTTGATAATTATTAACCTTACTTATTTTCTCTATTTCTATATTTACTAATTGTATTAACATTAATTTGTTTATAAATCACTACTGCATAATTTATGTTATGGTAAGTCTATACTGGTAGTTAAGATGTAAGGTTAGTGGATTATCAAGATTAACAAACTCCCATCTAAATATTTCAAATGAAAAAGATTAAAATAAAATTTATACAAAAATTATCAATTTGTTAAAATCCACACATTTTTTTTTTCTCTTCTGTTAAAGTATCACATTTTCACAATCATCATCTACACTTACCATCTATTGAATATCTCATCAGTGGCCAAAGCAACTTTTCATTATTGCACCCATCCTCTAGAACACCATTCAAACAACATGATGCTAAGGAAGGTCTTGTAAGTGCTTGTTTATCCATTTTACACACTACTTTATCATTGTAATATTTCGGCCTTCGGCATTCAAAGCCTCGTAATTACAGCTTTAAAGCTGGAGTTATGATGTTTTGATTTCCCATTGATAATATGTCTGTGTAGTCTACCTGCCAGCTTCACTCTTACCAATTTCCCTCATCCTTTGTGGCGCCATTCATTCAACATTATGCTTAGTTAGGTCTTTCAAGTGCTTGTTTATCCATTTTACACACTACTTTATTATTGATATTTATCGCCCTTTGAAGAACAAAACCTTGTAACTACAGCTTGTAAGCTGGATTTACAAGGTTTTGAACGCCTATTGACAATATGTCTATGTAGTCTGCCTGCCAGCTTCACTTTTGCCAATATCCTTCATCCTTTGTGGCGCCATTCATACAACAATATGCTTAGTTAGGTCTTTCAAGTGCTAGTTTATCCATTTTACACTCTACTTTATAATTGTAATATATTGCCCTTTGAAGAACAAAACCTTGTAACTACAGCTTGTAAGCTGGATTTACGAGGTTTTGATCGCCTATTGACAATATGTCTATGTAGTCTGCCTGCCAGCTTCACTCTTGCCAATATCCTTCATCCTTTGTGGCGCCATTCATACAACATTATGCTTAGTTAGGTCTCTCAAGTCCTAGTTTATCCATTTTACACTCTACTTTATAATTGTAATATATCGCCCTTTGAAGAACAAAACCTTGTAACTACAGCTTGTAAGCTGGATTTACGAGGTTTTGATCGCCTATTGACAATATGTCTATGTAGTCTGCCTGCCAGCTTCACTCTTGCCAATATCCTTCATCCTTTGTGGCGCCATTCATACAACATTATGCATAGGAAGGTCTTTAAAGTGTTTGTTTATCCATTTTACACATTACTTTATGATTGTAATATATCGGTCTTGTGTGATCAATGCCTCATAATTACAGCTTTAAAAGCTGGAGTTAGGATGTTTTGATCACTCTATTACAATATGTCTGTGTAGTCTACCTGCCAGCTTCACTCTCACCAATATCCCTCATTCTTTGTGGCACCATTCATACAGCATTATACTAATTAGGTCTTTTAATTGCTCGTTTATCCATTTTACTCACTACTTTATGATTGTTACATATTGGCCTTGGGCGATCAATACCTTGCAATTACAGCTTGTAAGCTGGAGTTATGATGTTTTGATTGCTCAATGACAATATGTTTATGTAGTCTGCCTGCCAGCTTCACTTGTAAGCTTGTTAGCTGGAGGTATGTTTTGTTCGCTCAATGACAATATGTTAACGTAGTCTGCCTGACAGCTTCACCAATATCCCTCATCCTTTGTTGCGCCATTCATACAACTTTATACTTGGTTAGGTCTTTTAATTGCTCATTTATCCACACTACACACTACTTTATGATTGCAATATATTGGCCTTTGGCGATCAAAGCCTCGTTATTACAGCTTTAAAAGCTGGAGTTATGATGTTTTGATCGCCCATCGATGAAATGTTTATGTAGTCTACCTGCCAGCTTCACTCTAACCAAAATCCCTCATATTTTGTGGCACCATTCATACAATATTATGCTTATTTAGGTCTTTCAACTGCTAATTTATCCATTTTACACACTACTTTATGATTGTTACATATTGGCATCAAAACCTTGTAATTACAGCTTGTAAGCTGAAGTTATGATGTTTTGATTGCCCATTGATGATATATGTCTATGTAGTCTACTCTTGCCAATATCTCTCATCTTTTGTGGCGCCATATATACAACACTTTGCTTAGTAAGGTCCTTTTAGTGCTCTTTTATCCCTTTTACACACTTCTTTATGATTGTAATATATCGCCTTTGAAGAACAAAACCTCAAAACTACAGCTTGTAAGCTGGATTTACGAGGTTTTGATCGCCTATTGACAATATGTCTATGTAGTCTGCCTGCCAGCTTCACTTTTGCCAATATCCTTCATCCTTTGTGGCGCCATTCATACAACATTATGCTTAGTAAGGTCCTTTTAGTGCTCTTTTATCCGTTTTACACACTTCTTTATGATTGTAATATATCGCCCTTTGAAGAACAAAACCTCGTAACTACAGCTTGTAAGCTAGATTTACGAGGTTTTGATCGCCTATTGACAATATGTCTATGTAGTCTGCCTGCCAGCTTCACTCTTGCCAATATCCTTCATCCTTTGTGGCGCGCCATTCATTCAACATTATGCTTAGTTAGGTCCTGAATGTGCACATCGATTTCACACAGTTTTTTTATTGTAATATATATCTGTAAATAATGATTATCTAAGGTGTTTGTATTAGTCTATCGAGTCTGGCAGATTTACTAACAATATTAACAATAACAAATATGTTTATTTGAGCCACATAATAACAGTATAATTATGTATTTATATATAAGCATTGGGGCCCCATTATTAGTTTTATATGTTTATAGTTCATTAAGATTGGTGTGTCATTATATTTGTCAATTGAATTGTATTTGTCAATTACTTGTATATAGTCTGCCAGCCTTACTAACAATATTAATAAACATGTAAATATAAAGAGCATTATCATAAATGTTGAGTTAAGAGTTTAGATGTGTCTGTCAGCTTTACTAACAATATTACTTATTAAACATGTTAATTAGAGCCTCATCATAGATGTTTAAGTTTAGATGTGCCTGCCAGCTTAACTAACAATATTTACTAACAGTATTAATAAACATACTAATTAGAGCCTTATCATGAATGTTATGTGTTTAGAGTTAAGATGTGTCTGCCAGCTTTTCTAACAATATCAATATTAATAAACATGTTAGAGCCTCATCATAGATGTTAAGTTTAAGTTTACATGCATCTGCCAGCTTAGCTAACAATTTTTACTAACAATATTAATATTGATAAACATATTAATTAGAGCCTTATCGTGAATGTTATGTGTTTAGAGTTAAGATGCGTCTGCCCGCTTTTCTGAAAATATTGATATTAATAAACATGTTAGTTAGAGCCTCATCATAAATGTTTTATGTTTAGAGTTTAGATGTGTCTGCCGGCTTTACTAACAATATTAATCACTAGGACTTTTTTAAATCTGCATAATAGAAGTTAAATGTTCATAGAATTATGATATTTATGTCATTATATTGGTCCACAAGATCTTTCTTGCATCATGTTTACATGTAAGATGTATTAGGAATATAGCAAATTTTAAGAATCATCCATAAATCGCAGGCTCAACACAATTAATACTCAAACTCAAAATACTTTTTTCCCTTTCTCCCTTCTTTCTTTCTCTCTATTTTTGTACACACATTATTCGTTTTCTTTTGATCAATGGCCAAAGAATCCTTTTCATCTTTAAGTACCAACATCAAGGGTCAAACCAATTTTTGCAAGTCATCAAATATTTACGTCTCAAGATTTAAAAAAATTTGGTAGCAAAATGCTCAAATCATGTTTAAAAGCTCCCCAATATATACCCTAAATAAAGTCATTATAACTGATTATAGTAGTAGTAGTAGTAGTTGTACTAGTAGTAATTATTCAATTTTCACACTAATCCCTTCAACAATAGTATGTGCACATTTATCAATTCACTTACATTTTCTTATTGTTATCTATGTCTGTATATAATGATTATCATTAATCTCTGCATGTTTCTCAAACTCTCTCTCCTTTTCTAACAATATTAGCATTAAAATCATGTTAACTACACACATATTATTATATTATTGTATTTGTCAACGAGATTTATTAAGGGTTTGGAACAACGCGATTATGTGTTTGATACATATTTGGAAATCAAGGAACTAGAAGAGCTGCAAAAATGTTTTTCCTCTTCTTCTAATACATCAATTCTCTTTAAGAGTTAAGTTGTTTATGTCATTAAAATCTAAGTTTTAAAGGGTGGTCCATCTTGCGTTTGGTTTCGAATGACATTTATAAAATCCACCATTATCATCTTCATGGCCAAGTGCAAAATAGTCGTAACTGTATATGTTTATAGGCAGTTACGATTGTTTTGCAATAAGTCTCAATCTTCCATGTGATACGAATTGACCTGCTCACTTTGTGTTTTCAATGACTGTTAATCATAGGATTCATATAGCAATTAACAAATAAAGGGAACCTGCAATAATTTGGCATTCCTTTTCAAATATTGAATCGTTATTTCTGCAAACAGTTCTTAGGGGTACATTGTCTAGTTTTGAAGCAAATTCTTCTAAACATTCACGGCGTTGTCCATTATATACATTTTGTCAACAATTTAGGTAGTATTGTAAGGATTTTAGTGTTTAAAATATGTCAATAGGATTTAGAGGTGTACAAAATAATATGGACTGACATCTCAAATTGTGTTCTGAATGTCTATTAATTATAGGATTCATACAGCAATTTACAAATCAAAGGAATCTGCGATAATTTGGCTTCCCTTTCCACTTGCATAATTATTTTAGAAGACATCTTCAATTTTCCCTTCAATTCTGCCTTGTGCATTGTCAAATTCTTCTAAATATTGGCAGCAAAGTCCATTGTATAGTAAATAAGTTAAATAAGTTAATTAGGCTGTATTGTAAGAGTTTTAGTGTTTAAAGTATCAACAATAAAATGGATCAACCAGCTCACATTGTATTTTCTTCAATGACTCAGTTCTTTATAGGATTCATATGGCAATTAGAAAATTAAACCTGCAATTGAACCTACAATTTGGCTTTCCCATTGTGCTTGCATAGTTATTTCAGTCAACAGCATTAATTCTGCCCTGTATGCATTGTCTAGTTGAAAAGGAAATTATTCTTAATATTTGCATTGGCATCCATTTCATTGTCAATAGTAAGTCTTTGTGATGACATCAATTATTGGTTTAAACCTATTTATTTTACATTGATTGGAAAACAAGTTCTTACAACTTAGATTAATTCTTCTCGTTCTGCTTCCTGGAATATTCACCAGTGCTCACACCGAATGTTTGGGCCAATGAAAAAACCAAGATGGATAGCTGCTCCGGGGAATCAAACTCAGGTCCTTTGGGTCCAGAGGCAGACACCACACCATTTTGACATCATTTATAAAGCCAGTAAATTAAGTTGAAATTCTAGCTTGAATGGTATGAATGATATGTCAATACGATTTAAAAAATGTTTGGTATAAAGATGGACAAATCACATTTTGTTTTGAATGTCCCGGTTATTTATAGGAATCATGGGTAAACCAGAACAAATTACATGAACACCTGAGCTATTGTGACTTTATTCACATTTCTGTTATTGTTTTGTTATCACTGCAAAAATTTTCCTTTTTCCTTGTGTGTATTGTCTAGTTTTCAAGCAAATTATTCCAAATATTCGTGGAGGCGTGCATTATTAAGTGAACAAGTTAGGTTTTACTGTTAGGTTATATTGTAAGAGTTTAAGTGGTTATATTATTATGTCAATAGGTTTTAAATATACATGGGATGATACAGATTTGCCAACTTTCAATTTGTTTAAATATTTAGTGATTTATAGGGATTCACAGTGTTTAGATTAAAGGAAATAAAGATATTGTGGCTTTTTAGCTTAGCTTTAAATAATATGGGGGGGGGCTATATTGATCACTTAAGTGTTGCGTAGGCGTAATGTTTTGGTTAGGTTTTTTGTGCAACTGTGTCAAATCTGGTTCTACTTAAGCTATTGCTTGGAAAGTTTTCACATGCTTCTGTTGCTATAATATCAGCCTCTAGTGTTAGAGCAATTTTGCCAAGATTTATATGTGAAGAGGATGATAAATACTGACCAACCTGCACTGTGTTTAAGGAACCTGCCTAACATGGCTTTCTTCCCTTTCTGCTAATGTTTTCTTATTTCTGCCAAATACTCAGTTCTTCCTCACCGTGCATTGTCTTGTTTTAAGGAACTTAATTCTTTTTCTTTAATGCTTGGTGTTTATCAGTTAACTGTAGGATTCCAGAAATTTAAACTAATTGAATAAACCTGCCTAATGTGGATTAATTGCCCTGTCCACTTTTGTATCGTTATATCTCCTCAACATTAATTCTCCCTTGTGTGCATTGTCTAGTTTTCAAGCAAATTCTTCTAAATATTTTTGGTGATTTTAAGTGGAAACATTAGTAATTTAATAAGATTAAGAAGCGTAAAAATTAAAGGAACCTGTGAAAATATATTACACGTATTTATATTTAAATCTCCTGCTAGTGTAAGGTCATTTTCATCCTCCTGGCGTGCTTTGTCTAGTAATCGCTGCGAAATATTTCATTTATTGCAAGTCGTAAGTTTTGCATCGGTTACTTTTCACATTTTATGCTGATGGCTGAGGTCTATACAAGTTCATATAAAGTAAGGGGGTAAGATTTATTATTTCTATATTCTACCTGTTCAATCAGCTGCAAATATTAGCAGAATAAAACTTCTCGCTATTCGTTCAACTACAGCTCAATGTAGTAGTAGGTATCTGGACTTTATATATATATCTATACAACTCGGTAAATGTATATCTTTAAAAAAGGTGAAATATCATTAGGAACTTGGAGATATTGTGGCGATGAAAAAAAATTGCAGTATGCATAATTGTTTTGATTCAGCCAAATGAAAATATCATTGATGGGAGATGAAAATGTTGTAAATACTGCTTGTAAGTTGTATTTATTCCATTTTGGTCTGCCAATGAAATGATAATACATTTCTGCTAAGGATCATTTGTAATTCAGAAGAATGTGAAATTTCACAATTCAGAACTGTTGTAAGTACGTATATTTATACTGGCTCTTACAAGAGTTTTGCATTGGGCTATATATCACAATTTGTCAATGGTAATTAAATTGAGAATAACTTCCTGGTTCATGGAGTACACCGTAAGATGCTTTTGAAGGCACTGACTGAATGTCATGGTAGGTAGCTAGGCTAGTGGGAGGTTTGTAATGGACAATGCCTTAACTTGGTGGTTGGCTGACTCATCTTGGTGGATGGTGGACGATCAATGTGGGATTTGGTGTTTGGTGGACAATGACTGAACTTGGTGGTTGGTTGACTAATCTTGGTGGATGGTGGACGATCAATGCGGGGTTTGGTATATGGTGGACAATGACTGAACTTGGTGGTTGGCTGACTCATCTTGGTGGATGGTGGACGATCAATGCGGGATTTGGTGTTTGGTGGACGTCTGAACTTGGTGGTTGGCTGACTCATCTTGGTGGATTGAAGAAGAATTGAAAAGAAGCCAATCTGACAGTAGTTATGTAAGTAAACCCATTACAAGATAACATATTACACTTGTCCAAATTAAAAGAATTTACAAACAACGATTTTTAGTTGTTGAAATTTTAACGCATAGAATTTAGGGGGGGGGGGGGGGGTAAACATTGTGAACTATGAAGATATTGTTTAATTGCCACATAACATATTAGAAACTTATTTTCCAAATTGTTTTTCAAAGCTTAAAATCTTCAAAAACTGAATGAAAAGTAAGGGTAAAAGGTTAAACTCTTTGCACATATTTTCCAGTGATTATGAATCAGAATTCCTACAATGAAACTTTGTAACAGATCACACATACAGTTTAGCAAGAATCCATTTTGAAACGGCTTTCCTCCCAGGATAAAGATTATATCCCTTAAAATTGATTTACTATCATAAAACCCAATGTCAGCAAATTTCCTTTCCGACGTTTGTCTCTCACCAATGGGTAGATAATCGTAAACCTATGTGAGATAGCAGTCGGAGGCTAGAAAAGGGTGTAATGGTAGTGCAGGTGAAAGAAATACCAGGAATCCATTGTTAGGTGCTCCAGCCACCGCAATTGAACTGCAAAATTGTTGAAAACAGCGTAAAACCCATTCAAACAAAAAAAAAATATCATGAAAAATTTATTCTTATGACATTCATATGGCAGCCTAGTAGTAATTTAGTGACAAGTTGTACTTTTTCCAGATGAAGTCCAAAGCCCAGGTGATCTATGATAAATAAAACTCCATGAAGGCCCTGATTGCTGTAATCACTGACAGAAAACCCATAGAGACCAGACTGGGGTCACATACCTGGACACAAACTATCGGAATATACCCAACAACAGGTTGGTTACCTCTTTAACAGGGAACACACTGACACAAATCCTTTGTTTACATAAGTTTAAATAGATTTCTAGTTTTATACCATCATGAAATAATAAAGCCTCATCATGATAAATTGTCTCAATTTTTACCAGATAACATTGATATTTAAAAACACTAGATTATATTCTCTATTTTCTCTTTTTGTTTCATTGCCTGCTTGAAATTTGAGGAAATCTTTAGCAAGAATAGTTGAAATGCCTGAAGATTAGCTATTTGCTTGAATAAAAATTCAATAGGATAAGGTTTAAGTCCAATTCAGTGACACATTTTTGTTTTTTACAGAGAAAGTCTTAAGCCAGGTGATCTATGATGAATACTTCTCTATATCAAGACCCTGATTGCTGTAATTGAAGGGAGACCAGACTGGAGTCACCTGGACATAACAAACTGTGGAAATACCTCAATAACAGGTTGGTTAGCTCAAACAGGGAACACAATAACAAACTTTGTGGAGGACTTTAAAGCTGGGACAAGTACAGTCGATATGGCTAGTTCGACCACCTCTATTAAGCGACCATTTTATTAAGGGACCATTGTAAAAAAAAAAATTCAATGAAGCAAATTCTCTGAAAAGGTGGACATTTTGTAACATTTGAACTTCATAGAATTTAGTTAGACTTAACTGATATTCAAGTCATGAAATATTATATTAAGCAACCATTTCTATGAGAGTCAACTTTTTATCAGTCCCAAAAGTGGTCACATAACACAGGATTTACTGTACCTTAGTACCTGGGTATCGGGTAGGGCATTACCCCGGTCCTGAATCATTATCTGTTATTCAACTATTGTATAAGTACTATTTGGAGATCAACTTAAAAAAAAACTGATGACTGTTTAAAACAGTCTTCAATTCTTTCCTGAAGTAGATTTTCAAATGATCCTACAGACAACATCAGATAGCTTTGAGAGTCCTGGTTACTTGTTTGCTGGTCAAAGAATTGCTACATCTATGCCAATTAAAACCATGTCAGAATTTGTATGTTCGAACCCCTTTTACAGAAATTATGGATCCAACTCTGCAATTAGTTGATGATTAATGGATGGTAATCATCTGGTAATCAAATACAAGTGGGTAAAGAGCTATCTGGTACCGGGGTACAAAGTTTCTACTTTTCCCAGCTCTAGATGACTTGTAGCTCCAGGTCTGTTTAGAGTTTGAGTATGGTAAAGATATGATTACATTATTTATCTTATGGCATTGTTAAGATCAGGGGCATATCATTTTACTGTTGTTTGTCTGTCTGTCTGCCAATTACTTAAAGCTTATTCAAGGTCAAAGTTTTGAAAATTTTGATGTTTTGGAGGTATTTGCATTTGCATTTGTTTTCACTTTCTTTGATTTCCTTGTTTAGTTGTTTACTTGTAAATATATAATTAATTTGTAATCATCAATAATGGAGGAAATAAAGAATATAATAATCTTGTATATATATAATGCACCATGATTTGAAAATAGTGAAGGCCATTGTCTAAGTAAATGGCATTCATTCCAAATCAAACAGTGAAAATCATTGCTCTTTGAGTTCGGTTTTTGATGTTCTTAAAAGATTTTTTTTTAATTCATTCATGTATGAAACTAAAATGCTAATCACACTGTATGGATTAGCTTTTTTAGTTTCATACCTCTTTGAAATGAAAAAAATGTTCTTGGTGAGAGACAAATGTTTCTCATATTGTAATTCTGTGAAGGTTTATCAACCATGTGCAAGATTACAAAATAACTATCTATTCAAACTTTTTTCCATTGAGAAATGAAACCAATTTGTCAGCCTCAGAATGCATGAATCTTGATGGACACAAGTAAATTAAATTGTTCACCTGTGTTTGTTTAATTACAGATGTTTAAGTAAATGAAGAAGGACAGATATATGAGAACCCTCAAGTTAGATCCCTACAAGAACCATCAAGTCAGATCCCTACAAGAACCCTCAAGTCTGATCCCTACAAGAACCCTCAAGTCTGATCCCTACAAGAACCCTCAAGTCTGATCCCTACAAAAACCCTCAAGTCAGATCCCTACAAGAACCCTCCAAGTCTGACCATACACAACTGATGAAAATAAAGCTGGTGTCTCAAGTACAGATAAGGAAACACTAATTGATGACAAGCTTGACCCAACAAAAACTAAAGGAATGAGGATAAAGAACTATGAAGACAACAAAGAAAGATGAAAGTCCTGTGAAATATGGATACCATGTAAGTCAATACATCTTTGATTTGAGCATTGGTGAATAATCAAAACATCGTGACTACAGCTTAAATAAGCTGTAGTTTCAATGTTATGATCATTCATCAAAGACATCTTTCAAATGAGGATGTATTTCTATTATGCACTTGCATAATTAGTGTAATGATAGTTATGATTTTGATCAAAAGTAAACCCCTCTTCTTCTTCTCAACCCTTGTCATGCTGAAACAGGAGTCGGAAAATTGTATTGAAATCAAGGTGCTGACAGCACTGAATGAACTAATTTTTGCTCAGTTAATTTCTTTTGAAAATATTTCATCTTTAAATTATTCTGGCTTAAAAAGGAAAATAGGTAATGTAGACTAAGATCAGACAGCATGTGATGGCAGATTTATCTTTTCCTGTACCTCTTGCAATGCAGATACATTTCAGGGTCAGCTTGACAAGGATAAAAAACCCAAAAAATAAAAACCCAAACAAAAACAAAACCCAAAATGAATGGAGTTATAAACTGCATGTGATAATGTTTTCATTGACATGGTTTTATTAATATTTGATATAGGTAGTACATGGAATTGAAATACTATGCACTTGAAATAAGTGCAACGGCTCTGTTCCGTATGCAAGACTATTGACAAATTGTTACCAAAACTCTTCCTCTCCTCTAAATACCTGTTGTTTCCAGATTTTGGTTTTTGTTGTTATTTTGATAGAATTAAGTTTTCTTCTTTGAATTTTTTTATTTTTGAGATGAATACTGTACTTGGTTAGACTGGTCAGCTAAAGCTTATTTGATTCTTTGCGATAAAATATAGAGTTAAACTATCTGGCACAGAACTTGAAGAAAAAAATAATTGATTCAAAATGTGCCTTTTTGTAGAGTCTAAAGTGAGGAAAGAAGTCAATCTTGAAGACATCAAAAAGACAAAGATACCCAAGGATCTAACCAAAACAACAACAACAATTAAAGAATCCATTATCTATTAGCTTGACATGGCTTGCTGATCTGAGAGGCTATAGACAAAAGGAAGTCAATTCCATTACAGGTAACTTTCAAGTTTATACAAAATTTGGCTTAAGATTTTGGACCTGTAATAGTTCTGCAACGTTTAGGAAGTCATGAATTTTAACAGTGTTAATCAAGCTTACCTAATATTTCAAACGTGGTTAACATTGTGAACATTGATGCAATCCGAAATGTTGCAAAACTCTTAGGGTTCTACTACCTTTAAAAGAAGAGTTCAGAACAATTACACAATTAAGTACATGTACTGGTTGAAACAGTCAATCTGCGAGTTCTGGACTCAAAGCAGAATGAAGATTGTTCACCTAAGTCCAAAGAGCCTTAGCTTTACTGCATGGCCTCGACAAGTTATCAGTTCAGAATAAATGTCTGATCATTTACTTCAGATTTCACTACACCGGCAATTAATTGGAAATAAAAACCTTACTTAAGACTGAGCGTTAATGTATCTTTATGTTTTTAGCTCTGTCGTTTCGAAGAAAAGCTGAGGTATTGTGATCACCCTGGCCTTGTTTTTGTTGGCGTTGTTGTTGTTGTGTAAGCCTTGGTGTGACAAATTTTAATTTTGGTCATATCTCCGTTTTTATTCAATATATCTTCATGAAACTTGGCATATGTGTTTACTATCATTAGAGTTATCCGCACTATCAAGGGGAAAAATATGAAAGTATTGAGAATGTTTGCTTTATCTAGCACCTGCACCTGCAGCTGAGTGTTGCACTCATAGGCAGTGCTATTGTTTACTTCATGATATTAGATTATAATATGTGAAGATGGTACTTGATTTCATGGAGATATGAGACTAAAAACCTAATCACACTTATGTATGAATCTGCTTTGTGTATTTATACACTGTAATTAGGTTTTTTGTTTTATGACTCCATAAAATCAACAAGCACTTTCATCATCAAAATGATGAACAAAACTTTGATAAGCACATTAATTTTTTGGTTTACAGATATACCCATGTTAATAATTTTTCACAGAAATTATATTTTGAAGAATTCAACATTCCGGAAATAATGTCTTCTTTTGAGCACTTCCTACCAGGTTGGAAATAGGGGATTTTGAATGTGTGGTCATTGAATACCAAATTTATTTAATGAGTCACCTATAAACAGATGAAAATGGGGCTACACTTAGCTTTTATCTGTTTTAGATGACATGTTTAATAATTTTGGTATAAAATGAACCCAAATTTAGTATTTTTTTATGATATGACCCAAATTTTTGCAATAAATCGAAGAAATTCTTGATATTTATATTTCAAGTTATTCCACAAAACATATAACACAGATGCAAATTGACGTCATCAAAATCACAATGATGTCATTTTCACAACAAAAATATAACGTTCTTAGCTCATTTGCATAGTTATTCGACTAGTGTAATAACACCATTTAATATCAAAAATATTGAATGGTTTTATTTCACTCCCGCGACATAGGTCATATTATAAAGCACTTTATCCTGAATAAGCAATAAAAAAATTGATTTAAAACTTTAACAGTATTTGTTTAAATGTTTACAGGACCTATGAGTGATGATATCTCAAAAAATTCAGTGCAATATTAAAGAGACTTTTCCATATAGAGGGACAAACAAAAGTGTAAAAAGTGTAATGTGTTATCAGAAAGCAAAGACTAGTGAATAATTGAATAAGTGAATACACCCTCAGAAATCATCCTCATGAAAGACAATTCCAATGAGTACCTACAACACAGTGTTTAGATGAGAAATAACAAGAACTTTACCTCAATATGTCAGAGAAGCATACAGACAATAGTTCTTGTGAAAGATATGCAGTAAAATTCTGTGGACTATCATCAAGTTGTGTATTTCTCTCCAGACGTGCTTTAAGATTCTATTGACAATCATCAGGTTGTATGACTCTTCAGACGTGCTGTAAGATTCTATGGACAATCATCAGATTGTATGACTCTTCAGACGTGCTGTAAGCTTTCATGGACAATCATTGGGTTGTATGACTCTTCAGACGTGCTGTAAGATTCTATGGACAATCATCAGATTGTATGACTCTTCAGACGTACTGTACAATTTCATGGACAATCATTGGGTTGTATGACTCTTCAGACGTGCTGTAAGATTCTATGGACAATCATCGAGTTGTTTAC
Source organism: Fragum whitleyi (assembly GCA_948146395.1). Classification (NCBI taxonomy): domain Eukaryota; kingdom Metazoa; phylum Mollusca; class Bivalvia; order Cardiida; family Cardiidae; genus Fragum; species Fragum whitleyi. The sequence goes on from OX411544.1 coordinate 48,369,146, forward strand.
ATCTCAACAGACCTGCTGTAAGATTCTATGGACAATTATCTGGTTGTATGACTCTTCAGATACGGCGACCTTCATCTAACATTGGGAGTTTCACTGGGACCTGTGGCTGACTGTTGAAAGGACTAAATCTACTTTCTATATTTAGTTTATCTGCTTTCCACTTTTTGTAGAAACCTTTTTTTTTTTAAACATTTATATCAATTCATACGTAACTCAATGATTAGTTCTGTTGTGTAAGCTTTCATGGACGTTCATCGGGTTGTATGACTCTACAGACGTGCTGTAAGATTCTACGGACAATCATCGAGTTTCTTTACATCTCAACAGACTTGCTGTAACTTTCTATGGACAATCATTGAGTTTTGTACTTCTCTACAGACATGCTGTTAGATTCTATGGACAATCATTTCTACAGACGTATGGACTTTATGTACAATCAGTGTGAATATTTCTTTCTTGCACCATTTATTGTTAGAACTTGGACAATTAAGTAAAAGTAACATTGCCCTCTTTTTTTTTGTTTCTCTTTTCTTGTTAATACAGTAAACTAAGCGTACAAAGATATCGCTCAATACAATATATTGATTACTAGTTAAATGTTATGGTTGCAACTTTTTTTTTTGATAATATTTTTTCTGTCATGTTGAAAAAAAAATCTTGGCAAAATTGCACTGAATGCATAGTGTGTCAGTATCTCTTTACAAAACAAAAAATGAAAATTTTCTGTCATACAAAGAAAAACAGGAGGTAAAGCCCATTTTTGCAGGCTTATCTTTTTTACATTATTATTACATGAAATTTTTACATTATTTTGGAAACGTTACTATATTTCTTTCTCTACAGTATTACTTATAACTGGAAAATTATATGATATAAAAAAAAACCCCACCCCCAAAATTTTAGAGTTGAAAAGACCAAAATGTTGTATCTACAGCCAGATTTAAGCTGTAAACACAATTTGCCACCTTTTTTTCTGTTCTATATAATCATCAGAGCTCTGAATGTTGTGTAATCCATTTTGAAGGTCAGTACAATACCCCAGTAAGTGTCTATGCATTTATAAGCAATTGCAATAGATCGGTACTAACTAGTTTCAAAATGTGATACACATTTTTTTTTCTTTTTTAACAATTCTTTTTAAGAATTACTATGAAATTTTTCAACATAGGATGAGCAATATAATTCAGTTACGCTATTGTGACTTGTGATTACAGTACAATTGTATACGATTGACAAGGCACAATAGCGAATTCTACTTCTAATTTAGAAAACTTGTTATTCAATATCCTATCTTAATTTAATTCAATTGTAAGATTTTCTCTTTTCAAGCTTTAGTAAAAAGTAATAGTTTTCAATTTTTTTGTTTTATACTTCACACAAAACTTTGGTAAATGCTTATGTTAATATATACCCTTTTTAATAATTTTAATAATAGTTGTGCCTATCATAGTTTTTGTTTTTTGATTGGATGGGTAATCAATTTTCATTTTTCAATAGAATTTTTGAATTTTCTTTTTTTATGTAAACTTGCACACAAAGTATTCCAAAAGAAACCTGTCTCCTTATTGAGAAATCTTTTCATGTTTGCTTTTTGGTATTAAAACTTAAGATATAAAGAGGCTTATCTTTTAATTCATAGAGGTATGAAACTAAAAACTTAATTACACTTATGTATGAAACCATTGTGTATTAATACAGTGATAAGCTTTTTCAGTTTCATTCTTCTGTGAATTATTAAAATACTCCCTTTATCTCTTAAGACTCTCCTGGAGAGTTGTTATCTTGGTGAACTAGTTAGAAATTCTATTTAAGTTAGTTTTGTGTTTGTCATGGATTACTTTCTTTACCCCGCTCTTGAAAAGATTTTTTTACATTATTTTGCATAATTTTGTCAAATGAATGCTTCTTTTTTATGAAAAACTCATAAAAAAGAAACATTCATTTGACAGAATTAGGATGCATAAAGTTTGTGCTTTTTGTCTTTTTCAAGGTAATCTAAACAAATGGATTTGATGGAAAAGAAATTATTTTATTTAAGAAATATGGTGCATATATTTACCAGCATAGCAAGTTTCAAAAATTAAATTTTGATTATGACAGGTCACTTCTACAACTGACTGACCACTGCTAAAAATAACATTACCGTACTCGTAATTCGTCCTTAAAAATGATTATAGACCACTAGAAAAGAAATTCCTAAATATTTAGAAAGGGGGGGGGGAGATCTTGTCCACAAGTTACCTCCACTTACACGGCGACCTTCATCTAACATTGGGAGTTTCACTGGGACCTGTGGCTGACTGTTGAAAGGACTAAATCTACTTTCTATATTTAGTTTATCTGCTTTCCACTTTTTGTAGAAACCTTTTTTTTTTTAAACATTTATATCAATTCATACGTAACTCAATGATTAGTTCTGTAATAAAATCTAACTAAATAATTAAAACTAAAGTAATAATATCAAATCTTAAATAGTAATAATAATGATTAAAATTACTTAATTCTCAATAATCTTAATAGATAAAGTAAATGATAACAATATATTTAAGGGCTAAATAGAAGGCTCAGTGTAGTTATGTGCTGAGCCATCAAAATGAAACTAAAATTTGATATTTTATTTCTATTATAATAAGCTTAAACTTATTAATAGAAATATGATATAAATATCTGTATGATAAACTAGTATCATAAAATAGATAGAATGAGGCTAAAATTAGTGCATTACTTATAGTAATGCTCTAATTTTGAATGAAATCCTATTGATCATTAGGTGACTATAGATTTATTCTAGGTGCCTAGAACCATATATTCTAGGCCTTTTAACCAAACATTATCTTATGACTTAGTGTAAGTAATCGAAGACTCAGTGCATTTATTTGCTGAGCTATCAAAATGAAATAAACAAAAATTAATAGAAATATAAGATAAATATCTGTTTGAACCATATTCTTCTTGGCACTTTTACCAAACACATTCTCTGATGACGTAGTGTAACTAGGTACTTATGAATGATGTAGTTGTTATAGTTTATTTCCCCACCCCTCCTCCTCTGAATGAAATGAATGATGTTGTTGTTATTACAATTTGACGTTTATTAAACACCCCCCCCCCCTCCCCCCCTCCCAACACACACTTTGACAACTGAGACTCTAGAGCAACTTATGTCTTTGACTTGACTGATGATTTTTCAAGTCTAAAAGTTTGCATAAAGTTTAAACCAAGGACAAATGTACCATCGACATGAAGCTATGAGACTACAGACTGGATACCATGACCACGTCTAACTTCTTTGAACTTCCATTCTAAAAAGTATATAACTTATCATTTCAGATATATTTATTTAAATTATTAGCAAATGTTGTCATTTGACTCCATTTCATTGTAAAATTCAATATAAAGTTTCAGAAGATATTACATTGTTATATCAGGAAGTTCTCATTAGGGGAAATAGGGTATCCTATGACAAGCACTTGTTAAGTTAGTTGCATGTTTATTTTGTACCTTTGTATGTTTAAGGTTGTGGACCCGTAAAAGATTCGCAACGTTTTGGAAGTAATGAACTTTAACAGTGTTAACCGAGGTTTCCTAATGATTTTCATTAGGAAACCTCGGTCAACATTGTGAAAGTTCATGGGTGCCGAAATGTTGCGGAACTATTACGAAGGGTTGGATAGCATTAGGAATTCTTTAAGTTGATTATTTCATTGTTAAGATCAATTATAAGCCTGAAAGTATGTTTCCTTGTGCATTCACTGTTAAAAAACAAATAACATGTCTTCAAAGTATATTTTCCCCTGAGGTTTCATGTTCAACTGTTTAAAAAGAATAACAAGTTTGATATATTTTATTCCTGAGTAGTCAATATTTCATTGTTAAAAAAGTTCTATAGTCTATTTACATGTATTTTTAAGTAATCATTGTACTTCACTATTTAACTAGAATTATTACAGTTTGTGCATTCAATGCTTCACTTTTAAAAGGGAATAACAATTCTTTAAGTGTATTCCTTAGCATTGTTAGATTAATCTCTCTGTTAAATGCTCCAAAGTCCCTCCGTCTCTTTTGAAAAGTTAAAAAGTAATATTGTCCATTCAATAAGCAAAATATACACTTTTTTGCCAAAAAAACAGTTTGATTATCCAATATTTTGGTTGATAGGCCTTCTTCTCTCTTGCTTTTTCCCTTTCTTTAAGCACCTTATTTTATATAATAAAAATAATCTTTCAATGACGTACAAGGGTTTTTTGCAACATAATGATAAATCATATTTGAAACATAGTAGAAAATTAATAAAAACTTTCTTCATGGGAAAAACACCTTTTTTACCCTGACATGCTAATTTTTATCACTTTCTAGATAACGGTTTAATATATAATTGTTAAGGCTTTTTACATCTATGATATTAATTTACAGTAAATTTATACATATACCTTAAAGGGGAGCATTATGTGATTACATTGTAAGTTTTTTTTTTAAGTTCAGGCTTGATTTCATACAAGACTCGTCTTGAATTTTGAAGGAAACATGAATTTAGAAAAAATATATTAGAATTATGTAAGTTACAAACATTGTTATTCTTTATTTGGTGCTTAATACTCTTGTAGTTTAAAGGTAAAATGCTTGGGTGCAATATACCCAGGAGTTCTGAGTTCAAATCTTGGCAGGGGTCAACTTGACACCAATAAGATAACAATTTTGTGATATATATAAATCTAATAATAAACCAACCTTTTTCCGTCTGAGATGGGGCTGGTTTAGACAGCTTTTGCGGTCATCATTTGTATGTATTGTTTTATTTCAAAATTCATATTTGTTAAGCCATATGAACACATGTTTGTCAAGTTTTACTAATATTAAATTTATCTTGCGTTAATGCATAACAAAAGAGGTGTTAGTTTTGTTTTGTCCGAAGGAGATTCGAGACTGGATTTATTCACCAGGCTTGTTTAGAAAAAGGCCTATTACACAAGGGGGCAATGCCACTGCGCTCGTATGCAAATTTAGCATCTTTTTTCAATTTTATTATCAACTTTCCACCATCATAGCAGAGTTGGTAGCCCTTCTGACTGTCAATCTAGAGGTCCCAGGTTTGATCCCTGGCAGCACTCATCCTTTCTGACTATTTGTCTCCCATCCATGGGTTGATAATCCTTTATTTATGTGGGATAACAGATTTAGGCTAGGAGAGGATGAGATTGTGGTACTGGTGTGAGAAATATCAGGAATCCATTGTTATGTGTTCCAGCTGTAAGATTGTTGAAAGTGGCATAAAACCCCATTCAAAGAAACAAAAGTTTGATCCCCGACAGCGGCACACTTATCCTTCAACTTATTTGTCTCTCACCAATAGGTTGATTATCCTAGACCTTTTTGAATAGGTTGATTATCCTAGACCTTTTCGAATAGGTTGATTATCCTAGACCTTTTTTGAGCTGGAGGCTAGGAAAGGATGTGATGTTAGTACTGGTGAGAGAAATACCAGGAATCCATTGGTAGGTGCTCATGCTGCTGCAATATAACTAAGATTTTTGAAAGCAGCGTAACACCACATTCAAACTAACAAAATTATCTACTTTCCATCTCTAAACAAACAAGGGTAGACATCCACTTGCAGTACTCTTCTTTAAGCATAATTTGGTCATGTAAAGATACAGAAATTTAAGTGAGGTATCAAAGATCAAGTTTGTCTATATATATAATGTATACACAAAAATTACTTTAGATCACTCATTTAAACATGTGCATCTGTACTGAGCTTACAGAAAATGAAACAAAGTTTGATATATGTATAACTTCGATATGGCATTTCGTCTTTTTCAAAATGCATTTGTAATGTATACAATCCAAGAGTCAAAATAGCAAATTCTACTTGTACATAAATAGTATGCATGGATTTTAGCGGCCATGGAGTTATGAACTCTTCCAAATTTGGATTATCTGCGACCCGATATAGAAGCTCCACCTCTGGATTTTCTGCATCTTCTATTATTATTCAACTAATAATATATGTATGCGGAAAACATACAGATCTGAATTTTCACAAAAGATGTTAATACAAATGTAAGAACTGTGCACACATGAACAAACAATTCTTCCCTGGATATTTTTGCTTTCAAAACAAACTTTGATTTTATGGTATACACAAATTTCTTCATGTGGATTTCTGCATGCCGTTACGGTGATCCAAGGAAGGTTTCTTTGCATACAAACGCACAAATCTTTCATGCCATATAAACTTTTTTGCGTATCTGTACGCGTAAAATAAGATTTGTGTGTTTTGCTTTAACACATAGTTGAGAAAAACAGTATTTTTACACCGGAATTCAGGGGGAGGAACTTTTGGGCTGGGGGGCAGAAAATCCAAATTTGGAACAGTTCATACCTGTGTCATGACTCCATTTATGTAGGCAAGTTGGTAGTGCAACATTCTTTAACCTTGGCTATATCTGCTTGAAACTTAGCATGTGTTTTCTCTGTCATAAGAGCAATGAGTACTATCAAGGGGGATAACCCTATATACATTTTTGTCATCCGGTTTGTGATGTGCAAGACGAAGTTGTTACAATGACAGCTCGCTGTGTGTTTGTGTGATTCTCCATCTGTCCTTTAGTCAATCTGTCAGTTTTTGTCCAGACATTTACTCCCACATTCAAGGATAAATTTCAAAACAACTTGGTACAATAATTTGTTTTTCGTCATCCTTAAAAATGCTATTCGAAGGAAAAATTCAGAGATTTCCAAATTCATGGTCAAAATTGACCTCGGCAAAAGCGTAACTCTTACATTTCAGAGATGAAGAGGGTATTTATTGATTTCATGGAGGAATGAAACTAAAATCATTATTGCAATGTATGAATATATTCGAAGCAGATTCATGTAAGTGAGTGTGATAAATAAGGTTTTTAGTTTCATACCTTCATGAAATCCACAGAAAGTCTCTTCATACCTTATCATTTAATTTCTTGAAGCGTTAATGTAAAGATTTACCCTCAAAGTCAGGCATTGTTAATATGACTACCTACAAAAAAGCTGTGAAATAATATTGGTAACATTGGGTGATGAAACCAATTTTTCAGCCAATCAGTATGCACAAATTCTGGTTTACTCAACTAGAAATAAATTATATATATGGATATGGACAGCTCAGCATTATTGTTCTGCATTATGATTGGATGTTCCATATGAAAAATGCCTCAAAGGTCCGAAGAGCTATTGGGATACCGATTTTTCCGTCCAAACGTCCGCCCATCCATTAACTTTTACTAATTAATGCTCTAAAGTCCACAGTTTTTAGCTCCACTGGCTGAAGGCCACTGGGGCTATTGTCATAGCATTGTGTCCCTCATGTGTCTGTCCGTGCGTCTCTTGGCCACCACCATAGCGCAGTTGGTTAGGCATAAGACTTCCAATCTGGAAGTCGTGGGTTCGATCCCCGGTGGCGGCTAATATCCTTTCCGACGTTTGTCTTTCACCAATGGGTAGATAATCGTACACCTATGTGAAATAGCAGTCGGAGGCTAGGAAAGGTTGTAATGGTAGTACAGGTGAAAGAAAAACCAGGAATCCATTGTTAGGTGCTCCGGCCGCCGCGATATAACTGAAATAATGTTGAAAGCGGCGTAAAACCCCATTCAATCAATCAACCGTGCGTCTCTTTTCTTTAAAAATCTTCTCCTCAGAAACTACTGGATGCTGCGAAATTTTTTTTCTTATGCAAATGAGCTTTCTCACAAACAGTTTGCTGCAAACTTGTAGCAAACTGTTATCGCAAACTTCGGGCAAACTCTCTGCAACCTTGCTGCAAACATCCCGCAAACGCCCGGCAAACAATCTTTTCAACAACTCTCTTACTATAAATAAGGTATTTTTCAATTTTTAATATGTTGTTTTTGTAATCCATGGGTCATAAATGTTTTCATGATCAATGTTTTTGTTTCTGAAGGTTTTTAGGTAAAAAAAATAAATAAAAAAATAAGTGGAGTCTGCAGGACTTGAACCGTGGATTTCTAGTTAAGGTCTCGAAAAACATTTTATTAATATGTAAATCTGAGACTTCTTTCTCAAACTTCTATATTCCATATTCACTTGTGAGAGTAGACATATGCTGACCTTCTACTATACTTTAGATCACAACACTATTTAAAACACTTTCTAAGTAGAAATTGAAAAAACATACCTTTTTGACTGCTATGCTCAACCACTGGACCACTAAGGCTGATGATTGAGATGATGTATTTTTTATGATAATAACTTAATATATGGCTTCTAATCTGTTCTCCCAAACAGTTTGCAGCAAGTTTGTGGCAATGATGAAGTAGTTAAATTCATATAATGTGAGCTGTTTAGCAAAAAAGAACCATGTTAGGAGGGTGAATACTGAATTATTAAGTATCAACTTGGGGAGGGACTACACTATCTGGGTAGGCTGGCTGGGTGTTTTCCGGTTGATGAATTTTCTGAATTTAGAATGAATATTCTTTAACTATACAGCGATGTTTTCTGTGTTGAACCTATGGGTGACCTCTGCTGAAAGATCTGATCTCTTTTTTAAATATTCACTTTATACTATACCAAGATGGTAGTATCTTTTCATGTTTGGGATGGCATTATTTACAGTTAGCTTCTTTGAGCCTGTGCATAAAAAATCATATATTTTTAATGAAAATGATATATTAGTTTAAAAATGGAGTATTTGGCTGCTGTAAACACTATTTTAGTTATAATGAAGTAACTTGATCATATAATAATAATAATAATAAATTCTTGGTAAATTTTCTTCCACCAGTATATTCACACTTATATTATACAGTGTATGCTTAGATCAGAATGCACATATATTCAGGCTGATCTAGTCAATACTGTCTGCTTAAGATTTGAGTAGGCCTACAGCTGGAAATACTTTGATCAGCATGGGAAGGGTTAATAATTACTCAAAATAGTTGTTTACAGTTGGATTTTTTTTTCAAAGTTCATCTTCTTGCAAACTTCCTGCTAAGTGCATGATCTAACTATTATGTAAAAAAGTGTTCTCGCAAACTTACTGCAAACTTCCAGTTTGCGAATAGTTTGCAGGAACACATTTTCTTATCTAAGGAGTTTTCAGGATGTTTGTAGCAAATGGATTTTCTGCCCCAAACAAATGTTAAGTTGCTGCTAACTGTTCTCGCAAACAGATTAGTTTGTGACAAATTTGCTGCAAATTTGCATCAAACTTTGTATTTCTTTAAGGGTGATCCTTGGGTGACCCTCTTTCAAAGTTGTTCAAGAAATTTTGATCCAATGAAAAACAAGGATTTAATTGGCGTGGCTAATTTCCAAATATGGTAAAAAGTCAGTTTTCTCAGATTCTAATTGATGGACGCCGATTGCGAGCACCGAAGTTTACAACTTTAGTTTTAGCAATATTTATGTGGAGATTCCATAATTTACAATAGCTATTAAAAGAATCGAGGCTTTTTTGAAGGTCCTCGGGCGAATTCGAGATTAAAACCGTGTCATCCGCATAGAGTAGAACTAACAGCTTAAGCCATAGCGTACTATCATCGGGGTTTTGTAATTCTACTCCAACAGAGCCATTGGTTTCTAAATAAGACTGCAAATCATTTAAGAAAATAGAAAATAGGGCAGGTGATAAATTCTCTCCTTGCCGGACCCCAATTTCTGATATGAGTGCATCGGAAAATTCTCCATTGTGAGAAATGGTGGATTTGATATTTTGATACATGTTATGCATGACATTGTAAAATTTTCCAGATACATTATTTTGTAAAAGTTTGTGCCATAAACCAACACGCCAGACTTTATCGAAGGCCTGTGAGAAATCAACAAACGCGCAGTAAACTTTTTGTTTTCTTTTTCGAATGATGTCAATTATAGCATTTAGGGTAAAGATATGATCTGAGGTAGAATAACCGCGACGGAAAACAGCTTGATTTTCGTTCAAAAGATTATTAGTTTCTAGGTAATTAGTTAATCTTTGATTTAAGACTGAAGTAAATAGTTTGCCGAGGCAACTCAGTATGGTTATTGGCCTGTAGTTACTTGGATCTTTGGGGTTCCCCTTATTTTTGTAAATTGGAATAATTACTCCTTCTTACCAAGAAATTGGGATATAACCCGTATCTAGTACGGCATTGAACAACTTTGTATATAGGGGGCAAAATATGTCTTTTTTACTTTTAATATATTCATTACGTATTTCGTCAACAGGGCTTGGGGCTTTGCAGTTACTTAGATTTCCAATACATTTCAAGATCTCATCACTTGAAATCTGAGAGCTCAATATAGTATTAGAATTTGACACGTTATCCTTATGTATAAAACTATAGTCGTCAGTGGATCCATTTGGTAAATCATTAGTGTTGATTGTCTTAAAATATTCGTAAAATTTTGAAATATTTGGGGTACAATTTTGTGAGCTTTTTAGGTTTGATGTTTTTAAGAAATTTCCAGTACTTTCTTGGATTGTTATCATTAAGACGTCTTAATTTGCTTGCGTTTATTGATTTTTCTTTTTTGATATAGAGGTTCATTGTGCGCTTATATTGTTTGCTAGCAAGACGTAATCTCAGTTTATTATTTTCGCAAGGATTTTTTTTGTACTCACTTTTAGCATTATTATAATTATTTCTCGCTCTCCGACAGGCAGGCCCAAACCAAGACTTGTTATTTTGAGATGAGTTGTCGTTGATATGGAGGGTTCTAATAGGAAATGTGGCTTTGGTTGCGTCTAGAAAAACACGTTTTATATTGTTTGTAACGATTTCCATACTTTCGGGTGTAATTTCTGAAATATCTAATTGGTCGCTTAATGAATTCAAAGCATTAATATCGATATTGTTTCTAAAGTCATTACATAAATTATTATCCAAACTTGCCCATTTAGTATCTAGTTCTCTTTTCGGTTCATACGGGCTAGGTAGATAATATTGCATTTCCCAACATAAAGCACTATGACCGTCCGAGAAAAGTGGATCTGTTTCAATAACTGCAAAATTTGGAAAATGAATGATCCTTGGGTGACCCTTTTTAAGTCTACAAAAAATTATTGTCAATCAAATGAAAAATGTGTATTTTATCGGCGGAAGTCATTTTTAGCTCCACTGGCTGAAAGCCACTTGGGCTATTGTCATGGCGTTGTGTCTGTCGTGCGTCCGTCCGTCAGTCCGTCAGTCCGTGCCTGCATGCTTCAGGTCTTAAACTTTTTTAGCTCACCTGAGCACATCGTGCTCAAGGTAAGCTTTTGTGATCATTGAATGTCCGTTATGCGTCGTCTGTCGTCCGTCGTCAACAATCTTAGTGTTTACACTCTAGAGACCACAAATATGGCTCAATCTTCATGAAACTTGGTCAGAATGTTGGTCAGGTCACAAGGATGAACCCTATTGAAAATGGGAAGGATCTATGCCATATCACAGGAAAAGGGGCCTTATGACAATTTTCTTGTTTACGCTCTAGAGGCCACAAATATAGCCCAATCATCATGAAACTTGGTCAGAATGTTTGTCAGGTCACAAGGATGAACCCTATTGAAAATGGAAAGGATCCATGCCATATCACAGGAAAAGGGGCCTTAATGACATTTATCTTGTTTACACTCTAGAGGCCACAAATATAGCCCAATCTTCATTAAAATTGGTCAGAGTGTTTGTCAGGTCACAATGATTTACCCTATTATTTAAATGGAAAGGATCCATGCCATATCACAGGAAAGGAAAAGGGGCCTTTAAGACATTTATCTTGTTTACGCTATAGAGGCCACAAATATGGCCCAATCTTCATGAAACTTGGTCAGAATGTTGGCTAGGTCACAAGGATGAATCCTATTGAAAATAGGAAGGATCTATGCCATATCACAGTAAAAAAGGGGCCTTAATGACAATTCTCTTGTTTACGCTCTAGAGGCCACAAATATGGCTCAATCCTCATGAAACTTGGTCAGTATGTTGGTCAAGTCACAAAGATTAACCCTTTTGAAAATAGAAAGGATCCATGCCATTTCACAGGAAAGGGAGCCTTAATGATAATTTTCTTGTTATAACTCAAGAGGCTACAATTTTGGCCGGAACTTCTTGACACTTGGTTTGATGTAGCAATTATCTCCTTTATGACATCTGCCTATTTAAATGATATGATGTCCCAGGGGTCAAAGAGACTCAGGTGAGCAATCTAGGACCATCATGGTCCTCTTGTCTTTAAAAATCTTCTCCTCAGAAACTATTGGATGAATTTCAACCAAACTTCACAGGAATGATCCTTGGGTGACCCTCTTTCAAAGTTGTTCAAGAAATTTTGATCCAATGAAAAACATAGATTTAATTGGCGTGGCTAATTTCCAGATATGGTAAAAAGTGAGTTTTCTCAGGTTGTAATCGATGGACACCAATTAAATTTTACATGAATGATCCTTGGGTGACTCTTTATCAGTCTACAAAAAATTATTGTGATCGGATAGAAATTATGCATTTAATGGGCAGAGGTCATTTCTCTATATGTTATATAGTGGAAACTTTCAAAATCATTTTCTCAGAATGTAAGAGATGGATATTAACCAAATTTCACTTGAATGATCCTAGAGTGACCCTTTATCAGTCTACCAAAAATTATTTTGATTGGATGAAAAATATGTATTTTATGGGCAGAGGTCATTTCTCTATATGATAAAGTGGAAACTTTGAAAATCATTTTCTCAGAATCTAATTTTTGGATATCAATCAAATTTTACTGGAATGATCCTTGAGTGACACTTTATCAGTCTACCAAAAAAAGGCGGACCCGGTTTAACCATTGTCTCGAAAGCGGAATTAAACGTGTATTTAATCATTCATAGACTTGAACGTTATATTAACCTTTATCGGTAATATTCGTTTTTCTTCTGTATGATTGGTTTCAAAAGTCAATAGGGTTGTATAAACCAAGTTAGATTGCAGTTTTGTACACTTCTTGTCAAAACTTGAATTTACCGCGTTCAAAGCAACAAGACGAAAAAGTTTTCAAAATTTGAAAAAAAAAAGTAATTGTAAGTTTCTTTTAACGAGAATCTGAGGCTCAGCTTGAAACATTCATCAAAATACCAACCGTTTTACCTGTATTCAGTTCTAGAGAGTGTATACATCGAATAGGCTATGCAGAAAGTAAAGCGTATGGGTGAAGACACTTAGGTATTAATGGAAAAAGAAATTCGTGAGTGACTCCCGTAATTATTCCACATGATGTTATTGCGAAATGTTGGCTGTGTCTCAAAACTCTCTGCATTCTGTGTGAGTTAACATTTGGGTTGGGAAAAGTGTGAGGGGTCTCCGAAAAAATTTCATATGTGTTGCCTATTTTCGAGGTTTGAGTAAATTATTTTTAATGCTGTTTAGAGTGAAGAATGAACATTGTAAAAATCAATTTTATTCATTTGACAAGGATTTATTGTGGTATTAGATTTTACTTTATATCGTATGAGTGTGAAATCTGGGGATACCGATTTGTACAGGAATAGAGGTATTGAGTAATTAACGTCACGTGCAATGTCGTCAGAAATTGATAATCAGCCGTATGATAACGTCGAGTTTCCGGTCAGACGCCCCCCTACGGGAACGGGCAGCTATCCGAACATGACACCTATACAGCGAGGTAACCTAATCACTGGGGGCACCACCAAAACGGAGAAGGGGTATTCTTTGGCCCCGGTAGTGGAAGGGGGATTAATGGAGGAAGAGGAAGATATGGCTACAATAGAAGACCAGAGACAAAAGGCTGGAATGACCACTAAAACAGAAACACAGAATAAACAAACGGTACGCTGTGTTTATTTTACTAGGATTGTTGTAAGAGGCATCTCTGAAGAATTGTTATTGATAAACTACTTAACATTAAAATAGATTTTTACCTTTATCGGAACGATGCATGATCGATATAATATTCGATATTTTAAGTGTTAAATTATTGAAAGCTCGGTTCCAAGCAATCTTACACTCTTGAAACTAATAATTTCTTTCCTCTTCAATTCGAAAAAGGACTAAATATGACAAATGCCGGGTTAAAACCTATATAAACACTCCATTTGCACGTGATCTGCATGGTATCGGGTGGACATATAGTGCATTTACTTAGCCCCGCTTCTCAAGATGACGTCGGATAGCGTAAAGTAAATGATATCATTCCCTGCGTTCAGTAAAAAAAACACAACAACAATAAATAAAAAAAAAACCCGCTTGCAATCGCTAGAAAAATTGTAACCTACTTTGCGCGAAAGCACACGGGCAAAGCGGGTAAAATTTCTCAAACATTTCTATGTATCTGTTTTTCCTATTTTCTCGTAACTTTTATGAGCCAGGAAATTCCGAAAAACATTTTGTTTTGTTTTTTCTTTGTCACTTTGGACTGTCCGTACTGATACAGTGTAATAAGGACAAAATCGTAAATAAGCCCATGCGTGACATTTCGAACAATTTCAAATGTACGCCAAGCCTCAAACATTCTGGCCAGCCTTTGTATCCACAGAGTCTGACGAAAGCCTTCACTATGCACCTTTTCAATAAGTAAGGTCTCAAAGTAGGTCTATCTTAAGGCAGTCAGGTAATTATCTGTTTCGACTACATAGCTTTTATAGGCTACTTTATCTTTGCCTTATATATCAAGTTTTTGGAAATGTTACTCACAGGCTCAAATTTAATTAATAGCTCCAGATATTAGCATAATTAATCAATTACTCAGTGTCTATTCAATTTCCAGTCCACGTGGCATATTTTTTTAATCTGAAGCTAGCATAGATATACAACCAATGGGTAGATAATCGTAAACCTATGCGAGATAGTAGTCGGAGGCTAGGAAAGGGTGTAATGGTAGTGCAGGTGAAAGAAATACCAGGAATCCATTGTTAGGTGCTCCGGCCGCCGCGATATAACTGCGAAATTGTTGAAAGCGGCATAAAACCCATTCAAACAAAGCATAGATATATAATGCAGTGACCATTTTACAGACCCGTAAATTACAGGGTCAGAAATTACTATCAAAACACCCATTTACAAAGAGATAGATGTTGAACTCCAAATTTGTTAGCCACTTTATTTGAAATATTTTCAGAATACTTAGATACTGTCACTAAAGCTAGTAACGACGCTTCGATCGCTATTCTCGGGTATGTTTGAAAACATGTCGATGGCTCAGCGCGAAACAGTTACAACCGTTTCACGCAGAGCCATCGATGTGGAAAAAACGGAGTTAAAAATTGCAGTTCTTGTCTAAATGAATCGTTAGATTGGTCATTTGGTCAACTGACAGCGGCGACCTGAGGTGTCCGTGGTCTAGTGGTAGAGCGTCGGCTTCTTGACCCAAAGGTCCTGAGTTAGATTTCCGGGGCGGCTATCGTCGGTTCTTTCATTCGGCGCGAGTACTGGTGAATTTTCCAGGAAGCAGAATCGAGAAGGATTAATCTAAGCTGTAAGACCTTTTTTTCCAAATCGATGTAAAATAAATAGGTTTAAACCAAAATTCTGTGAATTTGTTTGGTTAGTTAAGTGTGACAACATTCTGTGATACTTCAAGAAATGAGTTTACCTTCACTATACCTGTATACTGACATCATATAGAGGAGATCATAAAGATCCCCTGAGATTGGGGTATTTGGCGGATTCTTCGCTTCTTATCTGTTCTCTAATAGTTTTTGCAGACTAAAAAGGCACCCTTGTTACTGAAGAAATCAATGATCGTATCTGTATCTGTCTATAGAAATTTTACAGGTGTTCGTTTCCAAATTTATTATCGTGTCCGTTTTCAAGATCCTAAGCTAATCGAAAAATTGCATTTCTAGTATTTTGAAATAGTTTTATCGGGGCGAGGGATTAGTTAAATTTGTTAAGATAACACTCATTTATCTTATAACTAAACAAGTATCCATGTGATAACATCCCATATGATATTTTTATGATATCGCATGGATATTTTTAGAACAATGACTTAATGCGGTTATTTGTAGAAACTTTTATTTTTGCAAGAAACATCGACGAAAACAAGGCAAATAGAGGTAATCAGATAAATATAATACATGTACATACTTAGTGTATTGTATGAAAAAAATATCTAACTCGGTTGTAGGAATTGATAATTGTCTCGGTAGAGCCACGACAATTATCAATTCTCCCAACCTCGTTAGTTATTTTTTCATACAAAACATTTAGTATGTATTATATATTTCCCTAGATAAGACTAATGTTTGTGTTGTTGAAAAAAAATCTTGTAAAAGCACAATAAGTTAAAATATAGTATTCTAAGTATATATATAAGCATTATGTCCTGAATTATTTCATTGGTAATTGTAAATACCGTGACCAGAAATTGTTCTGAGTTACCTATAATGAAAGTTTTTAAGTAATAAGCATAAAGAAGGTAGGTTCGGAACAAGGCTTAAAAAAAACACTTCTTTGAAAACTTTTGAATCGCGCTTTTTCGCAGGAAGATTCAGTGTTATAATCATTAAAATCTGTGACTCATTATGAATGCTTTTCCACATGATATAATCTGATGACGCACCCTGTGATGAAAGTTTGAGTGGGAGGGTACTTTATCGTGCGGTTATTAAAATTACACCACACAATTAACTTTTTTTTTTCAAATTCGTTTTCTTGTTGCATGTTTTTTTCTTAATGACACACATATCCGATATCTTTGGATCAAAAGAGGTAAGAAATGGGTGTTCGTTAAGGGGCTATATATAGAGAATAACATGTTAGTGTCTAAAAATAACAATGTTATCTGGTCGAGGTTGGGAGAATTTATCAGGACGAGGCTCTGCCGAGTCATGATAATTTCTCGCAGCCGAGACCAGATAACATTGATATTTTAAGACACTAACATGTTATTCTATTCATCATGCAATCATTTTCAGCGCTTAATTATACTTATCCCTTAAAAATGAAAAAAAAAAAAACAGGTGAAAGTGTATGCAAATGGTTTCTAAAAATAGACTGGCTGATATCATGTTATGTTATCAGGCATGTGTTATCAGGGTAATACAGGCTTCATTGCATGATAAATAACTTTATTTGCCACACAATACAAGGTCCGAATCCAACCTCCTTCACCGTCTTCGGTTTTTCGGAAAACTGAATATGGAAATATGATTCGAGAAATCCGGAAATGAGGCATCATTTGGCCAGTGGGCGATTAAGATATAACATTTACAGCTTTACCCAAGCTGCAGTTGCGAACTTGAGTACTGAAATGAAATGTAAAAAGCGTGATAACGGTACTTAATTACAAATGCATTTATCTTGAGTAAATAAACAACGACAACGCCGATGTAAGGTCAAAGGATGATAAAAATGCCAGTAATATTGCGTTTCTTTGCTCTTTCCGTATAGCCATAAATTTGACCAAAAAAATCGCTGGTCCCAGTTTATCCGTGTATAACTCGTCCAAAGAATGTTTGTAGAAATATACTTAGTTCCAAAAGAAAGTGTGCACTTTTGAATTTTCAATATCTCTGAAATTACACAATTTATCGTCATGAAACGTCGTATGACTATCCCCGAGAGTATGTGCAAACAATATTTGAAAACAAAAATCGCGCGATGAGCAAAAATTTTCTGCTGAATTGAGACTTTTGATTTCGCATATTTTGCACGTGCATCAAACGTTAGACTAATGATTGGTCTGAAAATGCATTCAGTTGAATCTTTGCGGCTTTCCTAAGCATAAAATCACATCTTCAATACAATTATGCATGATACTGCAGCATGGTTTAACTACCAATTAATGGCGTTCAACAAAATCGAACCTTTTCAGATTTAGAACGTCATAAAGATTGAGTGAGCATTCATGTTCCAATAGAAATCGAGGGCGTTATTACATAAGGACCTTATTAAGCAAATCGAGATGTCATACAACGCGACAGCACAATTCAACGACAAGTTACTGACCTAGCAAAGTAGCAATGTCTAACGTTGACGTTCACGTACTGTCTGCATAAAAATTAAAACTTTTGTTTGGAATGGCCTTTAAAACTCTATAATGCAATATCAACGCATAGCTCTTACCAAAGAAAAAGTTGTAAGGAGGTCAAATCTCAAAAATTTCAGTTCTGTCTGCGCGTATGCAGCACGCGATACTTTATCCAAAACTGAATTGACTTTTCATTTCAAAAGGCCTTGACTAAAGTATTGTATTAAATTTACTCCCTTATTTTCTTCCAACTTTGTAAAAATCACGAAAAATGCAAAAAGTTAAAGTGCACACTTTTTATGGAACTCAGTATATAACTATCGCGATTTACATGTGCCATGTGCCCAGGAATCTTTTAGGTGTAGGCCCTACCTAGACCGCTATTATGTGTCTGAATAATGTTACAAGAAAATGAAATTTCAGGCAGCCAAGACAGAGTGAAGCATGCTTTATAGTTCTTATACCAGGCATGTTATATATTATTTTTGAAGATTATAATGATCACCACGTAGATTGTTTTCCTCTAAAAACCGACATTCTTTCTACATGTACTTGAATCTATGACATTATTTCAATTCATAGAATGGCGAATTAACAAAAAATAATTTTTGTTGGAGAGTGAGTACAAAGATTTGTTCAATATGAATGATATGCAGTTTTACGTTTAAGTAATAGTTAAACGCTAATAATTGAAAATTAAACGATTTAAACAGCCGAAAGGAGGGAGCGTAGCGACCGACTGAGGCTGTTTAAATCGTTTAATTTTCAATTATTAGCGTTTAACTGACTTAGTCTTTTTCCCGCCTTTTGTATTATTGGCATCATATTGCACGATTTAAACGAAATAAGCCGGATATATTTGTTTCAAGTAAACGCCCCTCTCCTTCCAAATATGGAGTTGTTGAACTATGCACGTAAATACCGAGGCTTTTTAAAGACCTATTACCGACGATTAAAAATGCAGTATTGCTTGTTTTTATTGATCTGACAATGACCTCCGTTCTGACGATAAACGAATATATGATATGTATCCACTCTGTTTTACAAGTACTTTCGCAATGTTTTACTGTATCAGATGTAATTATAGGTTGCATTTTAAGAAAATGTGCCAGTAGCTGTTAATCAACAAATTTGTTCATATATAAGGACAAATGAACTTAACCTAACAAAACACTAACTCAAATATGCCCTGCGTTCAGGATGAAAACGTTAGCGAGGCGTTTTCGAAATGATACCTAGCTTTGCACGTATGTGCACGTGCGAAGCTTGGTATCATCTCAAAGCGCTCGCGAAACGCTTTTTCACCCTGAACACAGGGATGGTCATTGCCGGAGAAGGGCGTACTAGTATACTAATCTATTTAAACAAAGACATTCATTAATGAAGTGGTAAAAAGTATCACGCTTCATACAGAAGCAAATATGAACATAAATGTTTAGTAAGCGAATCAACTATGGGTAGGTGCTCCAGCCATTGCGATTTAACTGCAATAAGGTTGAAATCGGGGTTAAACCACATGAAAACAATTGGACAGGCCATGTCACGCCAAACCAGGTCAAAATCAGTGAAGAATATGGGGAATGCAACAGATGCACGTGATTTACGAATTTCTCCTTTACTTTCCATGAGCTCATTGCATTTAAATGAGGGGGTAGAGTTTAGTATGTACGCATGCGTGGAATAACAAATAAACCTTGACGTTTAAATGAAATAATGATCAAAATAAACCGAAGCTGAGTAGTTGATGGAAAATAAACCATCAAAAATCTGAAAAATCCAGCATTCTGATTGGATGATAAAGTAGGACAAAGACTAAACAAGGTTAGTCTTTGTCCTACATTATCATCCAATCAGAGGGCTGGATTTTCAAATTTTTTGATGGTTTATTTTCCATAAACTTTTCAGTCAAGGTTTATTTTGATCATTATTTCATTTAAACGTCGAGGTTTATTTGTTATACCACGCATGCGTACAGGCTAGAAACTACCCCTTCATAAACATGCAATGGCCACGTGATAAGTACAGGTGAAAATCGTTAAACTCGTGCACATGTTGTATAACGAATATCCTTCGCAGATTTTGATCTGGCATGGCGTTGGTTACCATGTCGAATCGTTATGGAACGACGACTTTTCTTCTTGCCTGTACATTTATTCAAGAAAAGTATCGCTAACTAATAAGATCTAGATCTAATTGAACAGTGAAATAGATCCTATACTTCTTTCTTAACGTTTAATCCAATAAACTTCTCGTTTAATTACCTTTGGTCCCTTTCTAAACTTGGCCAAATCTCGTTTCATGATCGGCTATTGATGAGGCGTATTATAGTTCACCAAAATTAACAAGGACAAATTAATTTAGTTGATGACACAAGAAAACGCCCACAAAGTGGGGACATTGCATAAGCACACATCCAAGGTATTGTGGACTGTAAAACATCTTTTTTATGTCAACAAAATAGTATAATCTGCTCAGTCGTTAGTCCTTAGATTGCCCTTCATACATAAGTTCGTAAACAATCACTGGCACGTAAAGTGTTTGAGACCCAATTTTAAGGGCATTCATTTCCCAAGAAAAAGCAGTATGTCCAGGAATATTATATATCAAAATGAAGCTATTTATGAGCACAAGCAGTTGAAAAACACAAGACTGTTATAACTATAGCGGTATAGCCAAAACATTGTGGAAAAGGGTCATTTTGTACAGAACAAGCAACTGCATGACTGTTGGATACAATTGGCTCATATTTTAACAAAGTCTAGCCTAAAGTACCATCCAGGTAGTGCTACAACCATTGGTATAAAACCCAGCCCCAAAACGTAGTTATGCAAGCAATTTATTTTGACTTATTTTATAAACACATATGTCATATATGTCATTCTAATTTTGTAAACGTGTAGGTCTTTTTAGGGTATGGTGTGTTATCACAACATAAATAGACATTAATAGTTTATTTACCTGTAAGGTTGTTTAGCAATATATCAATTTCTATTTCACTGAGTCATAAATATAAAGTAATTTATTATAGATCTGTGATTTCAAAAACTATAATTTGAAATAAATTACAGAAAATATTTCACAATATTATGGTGTGCTGTTGCACCATGCCTTACATCTATTTTGAAAACAGACCAAACCGGTTTGACAAGTATGTTGAAAAAATAAATGAAAATTGATGGTACTTCAGACTGTACTTTGTTAAAATACGGGGCAATTTTATGCAACCGTTATGCAGTTGCTTGAAAAGCCATATTTATACTCGTGTTCTGTACAAAATTACCCTTTCCACAATGTTTGGCTATACCGCTATAGCTATGGCGGTCTTATGTTGCCTATCTGCTTGTGCTTACGAATAGCTTCATTTTGATATATAATATACCTGGACATACTGCTTTTTCTTGGCTAAAGAAGTGCCCTAAATATTAGGTCTCAAACACTTTACATGAACCTTAATCAATAAAGATATGTTTTATTACACACGATAATACGAATTCGTGAAGTATTTTATTCTTTCGAAGTATTATGCAACACAGAGTGAAAAAGTATCAGATTATCGTTCATCTATATTGTCGGGTAAATAAACAATAATTATACTTCATATTCATCTTCGATAATGGATCTTTATGAAGACTCAATATTTGCGTGCATATTTCAACAACTCCATATTTGGAAAGAGAGGGGCGTTTACTTGTAATAAATGTATCCGGCCTATTCCGAACAAATCGTGCAATATGATGTCAATAATATAAAAGGCGGGAAAAAGACTAAGTCAGTTAAACGCTAATAATTGAAAATTAAACGATTTAAACAGCCTCAGTCGGTCGCTACGCTCCCTCCTTTCGGCTGTTTAAATCGTTTAATTTTCAATTATTAGCGTTTAACTATTACTTAGTGGAAGCATAATGACCTGAACATAGCCTTTGTGATTTAAATAAATTTAATACCGGTCGTTTCCCTTCGGAAAAACACGAATTACCTGCGGAATTCAATCGTAAAGTAGGATTGCACGTGTTAGCTCTGTTTACCCTTTACACCCTTGATTTTACTTTAAGGGCGATATTTAGTCACCCTCATGATCTAGTGAATCAATACATAAATTGACTCTCCTATCTAATAATCTTTTGATTCGGGTAAGAAAAATACAAATTTTCAAATTTCTTTAAATGCAATTTATGTTTTATGAATAGAAATTAAATGAAACCCCGTCTCTCAATCGCACATTTGTAGGAACATTTGTTTTAAAACTGAATCATCTGCTCCATGACTAGGTACCCTGTATATAGGTAAACGCATATAGCCCGTTTGACTTCTAAATGGACCAACATTTCGCCAAAAATCTCAGAAATTAATTGACGAAACGCATATTTTTCTTGACATATCATATTTTCCAGCTAATACCATGACGAATTTTGTTTTTCAGAATTTTTTAATGTAAAATAATGATTTTGTCCGTCCGTCTACATGTTAACTTCCAGCCTTTCATACCTACTTGTGACTGTATTAAACGGAACAGAGAATTGTATAACCAAAAATAGTGCTGATTTGCATAGGGGCCGAGTCAAAAGTGTAAGATTTTAAGTGAATTGTTTTAGTATAAAATCGAGTATTTCAATATAATTAAGTTTGTCGAAGATTTTGACTACCGTTGGATATCAAATCTTAGTATATTCTCTCTTTCTTCAGAAACCGTTTGACCAGATAATTGATTATAGTTTTTATTTATTCTTAAATGAACCCTATATTTACATGTTAAGACCAATCAAAAAGCTTTATTAAACGAAGTAGATGGGAATTTCACGAGGAAAACTTGATGAGAAGGCGAGTAATAACGGTAAAAATCACGTGCTATTTAAGTTTAAGATGGCATGACCATCGATATGCTAATTAGCATGTCCAAATAAGGAATAATGGACATTTCATCTGTCAAATGTTTAGTATAAAACCACGTGTTTTTACTTTATATGTTTACAATTTTTACTATTAAAAAGCCTCCACCACCCCTTGTGTTTAAGAGCGGAAAATGCGAAAATATTAACATTAAGTAGATAGACAAAATCATTATTTTGAAATCATTTTATTTTCAAAAAATATTTTTTGGAATGGAATACAGTTGAAATTAAGATTTTACTACATACAAATCCTTCTTTCAAACGCAATTTTATGTAATTGGTGAAAAGGTTGGTCCATATAGAAGTCAAACGGACTATACCTGTAATTTGTACAGTATAACGGAATGTCCATGTTTGATCGTCACGTGCCGAAATATCTTCGGCTGAATTGTTTTCAATTATTTGTCCTGCATTTATAAAGGTCCGGTTCCGGTTAATATGTACTCGTTATACATCTACCCCAAAATAATTTATTTAGAATAGAACAGCAATGAATATACATTTACCAAAGTGTAACGCCGAGGTGTGACAAAAGGCTTTAGTTAGTATGACTTCTATTAGGACCAACGTTTTCATCAATTACACAAAAATGCATTAGTTAAACTGTTTTGTATTTGGTAAGATCTTAATTTAAGCTTAATACCATTCCAAAAATTAATTTTTGAAAATGAAATTGTTTCAAAATAATAATTTTGGGTATCTAGTTAATGTTAATATTTTCGCATTTTATACTCTAAAACACGAGGGGTGGTTAAGGCTGTTTGGTAGTAAAAATGTAAACATATAGTAAAATCAGTGATATTAAACTGTTGACACGATGATTGACCATTATACCATATTTGGACATGCTTATTAAAATATCGACTTCACCTCATTTATAGAATAACAAATTTTTACCGTTGTTTATTGAAAATTTAACCACGCTTCTGAGTTCTAAAGCTCAATTTATCCCCGAGAGCTTTAGCTGGAGTGGATTATTCATTGAGCCTTAGAACTCAGAAGCGTGGTTAAATTTTCAATAAATAACGGTTATAATTTGTTATTATATTTCTATCATGACTAAATATTCACTATTCCATGGGAAATAATCGCGAAGATACCAAGTCTACAACTGCGGATTAGTTTCATTTGATAATGCAAGCTATTCTTTTTCGCCAAAGTAAGCGACGGTAAGCAATATTAAGCTCTCGATTCTTTTAAATTTGGCCCTAAATTTCAATAAGAAAAATGAAAAAAAAAAGTTATTCTTAAATCGTTTCTGTCAATATTAGCAAATAAACATATGCATCTATCCCGACATCTTCAATCCAAAATTTCAAGTGGGCCAGGGATTCATTTTTTACAACATCAAGTGAACTTACGTTGGTGCGTAGGTAAGGGGTAGGATAAAGGATAAATTCTTACGGCTAAGAACCTCACTGAATGCCTAAATAAGAAAGAGTATTTAACAACCAAATAAACTATCAAACGAAGTTTACATACCTTAAGAATTAAAAACAAATGCGATGGATTTTCTCTACGATCGCCCATCTCCACTTCATTTTCACGATTTCGTTGTTGTGAAGTTAAAAGCAAACATCAATTCAATGTCATCCTGGTTATTTATCACAAGGTGAACATAGATTACGAATTGATTCAAAGATTATGTCTCTAAAAATATTCCTCAGTCGAATACAGTATAATTTTAATCTATCAATCCATCCGGATAAAGTAAACTTGTGTAACAAATACTCGTCATGATTTTAAAATACGTCATGAACTACGTCATCGATAAAATATAATTCGCCCAAGATAATTTGAGAGTCATGCAAAGGATAATATCCCTACATTTATTAGACAGCCTTCAAATATTTTCGTAATATAGACAAATTTAGGTTGTGTTTTTTTTTTTGGATCAGGTTGCCTTGCCAACATTCTTTACCTAACATTACATCAATGAAGATTTGTACATGGGCGGAATGGAACAGCCACTCGGAACTTTTTTTAACGATTGGCGCCTTTTTAACCACGATGCCTATGATTTTATATCTATACAAAGCATGCAGTGGCATCGTGGTTAAAAATAGGCACCAATCGTCGAAAAAAGTTCAGAGTGGCTGTTTCATTCCGTCCGTATAAAATGATAGAATTTAAATTTTAATATCACGTGATGTGTAGGCCTACCGTTAATAACTCCCCTGTATATTGGGATTTCCTCGTGAAAATCGCAACTATTTCGTAAAATAATCAATTTTGATTGGTCTGAACAAGGGAGTAAGGGGCTCATCTCAAAATAGACCAAGATGATTATCAACAATATCTGGTCAAATGATTTTTGTACAAAGGCAGGAAACAATCATTTTAGTGATATCTATGAGAAGTAGATAACACAGACAAAACGATTTTAAAAAATAGTCGATTTTATACAAAAACAGGCCATTAAAAATAATTCACTTTTGACCCGACCCCTATGCAAATCAGAACTATTTTTGAAGAAACAGTTCGCTGTTCCGTTTATTATTAAAACATTTAAGCCTCGTCTACATTTGGCCTTCGGAGCCCGTACGGCGCCCGTATCTCTCCGTAAGTATAAAATCGTGCAGTGCCCGTGCGGTGACATACGGTGCCCGTGCGGTCAACGTACGGTCTAACGGACACCGCAGACACCTGCGATCTCGTTTAAAAAAATGTTATACACATCTTTCAAAATCGAAAGCCTGTAGCCTTGTGCGGACACCGCACGGACATCGCACGGAAGCCTTGCGATGATCGCGCGGAAATCGTACGATATCTTAACTATCAAACATCCCAAATAAAACCCGTAGAATCGTGCGATGACCGCACGGCATCCTCTCGATATCCGTACGGAACCCGTACGATCTCCGAAAGGGAATATCACGATTACCTTGCGATATCGCACGGGAACCGTACAGTCTCATTAGCTCCACTGGCTGAAAGCCACTGGGGCTATTGTCATGGCGTTGTGTCCGTCGTGCGTCCGTCCGTCCGTGCGTGCGTGCGTCCGGTCGTAAACTTTTCTTTAAAAATCTTCTCCTCAGAAACTACTGGATGGATTTCAACCAAATTTCACAGGAATGATCCTTGGGTGACCCTCTTTCAAAGTTGTTCAAGAAATTTTGATCCAATGAAAAACATGTACACGTATTTAAGGGGCGTGGCTAATTTCCAGTATGGTAAAAAGTGAGTTTTCTCAGATTCTAATCAATGGATACCAATTAAATTTTACATGAATGATTCTTGGGTGACTCTTTATCAGTCTACCAAAAATCATTGTGATCTGATGGAAAATATGCATTTTATGGGCGGAGGTCATTTCTCTATATGTTATATAGTGGAAACTTTGAAAATCATTTTCTCCGAATTAAACTGATGGATATCAACTAAATTTCATTGGAATGATCCTTGAGTGACCCTTTATCAGTTTACAAAAAATCATTGTGATCGGATGGAAAATATGCATTTTATAGGCGGAGGTCATTTCTCTATATGTTATATAGTGGAAACTTTGAAAATCATTTTCTCAGAATTAAATAGATGGATATCAACCAAATTTCACTGGAATGATCCTTGGGTGACCCTCTTTCAGTCTAAAAAAATCATTGTGATCAGATGGAAAATATGCATTTTATAGGCAGAGGTCATTTCTCTATATGTTATATAGTGGAAACTATGAAAATCATTTTCTCAGAATCTAATGTTTGGATATCAACCAAATTTTACTGGAATGATCCTTGAGTGACCCTTTATCAGTGTACCAAAAATTATTTTGATGGGATGAAAAATATGCATTTTATGGGTGGAGGTCATTTCTTAACAAGTTAAAATGTGGAAACTATGAAAATCATTTTCTCAGAATGTAACTGATGGATATCAATAAAAAAAATTTGGTATGATCTTTGGGTGACCCATTATCATGCAGCCAAAAATCATTTTGAATTGATGAAAAATATGTCTTTTAAGAGCGGAGGTCATTTCTCTATCTGTTATATTATAGTTCAAACTTTGAAAATCATTTTCAACATCAGTAGAACCCCAAATTTCTAAAAATCAAGTCAAAACATTTATTTGCTTTTTCAAGAATTTCAAGCCTGTGGAGCGACTCAAGCCATTCATGGCTTTCTAGTTAATGTATGTTCCCCCTCAAATATTTTCAAAATCGCACGGTCATCGCGCGGCATTGGGAACACATACGCCGCAGACCGTAACTGTCTGCGATGTCAAAAAAATCGTAAGAAAATTCGCAGGCTGCGATATCGTACGGCGACCGAGGCAAATGTAAACTAGGCATTAGGTATGATAGGCTTTGAGTTAACATGTATACGGACGGACATTCATTATTTTACTTTCAAAAATTATGAAAACCATAATTATATATGGAATTCGATTGAAAAATTGATATGACAAATAAAACTTAGTTTTCACCAATTCATGTTAGAGAATTTTGACTTTAATGTTGGTCTATATAGAAGTAAAACGGACTATTCATAGAATTTGTTTAAAATTAATCAAGATAAGCTTAAGCCAAGACTTCTACACCGTTTAATTCGGTCCGGTAAAGAGTACACTGGTTTTCTGTGTATCATCAGTTGGTCGGGCGGAAAGGTCGTAACTACGGCTTGAATCAAGCTGTAGTTACGGGCTTTTGGTCGCCCATGGATGATTTACGGCACGATTCCAGTTGTCTTTCACCAAGTCTGTGTTTCCCAGACTGTGAAAAATGCGCATGTTGAATCTATAATTGCATTCTAGGTGCTTTATAGTATAACATTTTTAATGGCTTTTTTCTATTAATTGTCGGGAGAGAAGTATCAGATTTGCTTCATGCAAAAAAACACATTAATGGTACTATACTAATGCGCAGTAATAGTGCGTCTTGTTATCATTTAAAGGGTCCCGGGTTCGATTCCCGACGGCGGCAATCATCCTTTCCGATTAGTTGTCTTCCTCCTATTGGTTGATAATGCATTGTAGACCTATGTTGGATAGCAGCTGAAGGATAGGTAAGGCTGTAATGGTAGTATTGGTGTGAGAAATACCAGGAATCTATTTTAGGTGCTCTAGCAGCCGCGATATAACTCAAGGGTGACGAAAGTGATGTTCAACCCCATTCAAACAAACAAACAAATAAACAAACTGATATTCATCTTTTAAAAACCGGCATTTGATTTGATAGAGAAGGAAGCCATATAATCTACATGCAAGAATTACACCAAAATAGCTCTCCGCCAACATAACGTCTTATCAGATTTACTTGACTTGCAGTTTATATCTCTCTTCTTCACCCCTACAAAAATAGCACAGGTTACATATCGTAATCCATCATAGAAAAAGAGAAAATCGCAACTTTCGTCCTTCGTGAATTTGTTATATCTAAAGAACCCATCTGTAAGTTTTTGGACGAATAGAGAATTACATTATTCATGCAAAATTATGAATGCGTTAAGCCTAGTTCACATTTGCCACGGTCGCCGTACAATATCGCAGCCTGCGATTTTTCTTACGATTTTTTGACATCGGAGACAGCTACGGTCTGCGGCGTATGTGTTCACAATGCCGCACGGTGACCGTGCGATTTTGAAAATATTTGAGGGGAAACATACCTTAATGAGACCGTATGGGTCCCGTGCGATATCGCAAGGTAATCGTGAGATTCCCTTTCGGAGATCGTACGGAAATCGTACAGATGTCGAGAGGATGCCGTGCGGTCTTCGCACGATTCTACGGGTTTCATTTTGGATGTTTGATAGTTATGATATCGTTCGATTTCCGCGCGATCATCGCAAGGCTTCCGTGCGATGACCGCAAAAGGCTACGGGCTTGCGATTTTAAAAGATGTGTATAACATTTTTTAAACGAGATCGCAGCTGTCTGAGGTGCCCGAAAGACCGTGCGATGATCGCATGGGCACCGTATGTCACCACACGGGCACCGCACGATTTTAAGCTTACGGCGAGATACGGGCGCCGTACGGGCTCCGTAGGCTAAATGTGAACGAGGCTTTAGGCGTACTATTTCTAATGTCTCACTCGGATTAAAACATAAACAAAGTAGCGTAAAATTTTCCTAAAATGGTATTTTCATTGACTGGTCTGACTAAGTGAGCTGTGTGAAAAAGTGTGCAGCGGGAAGTCACGTGATTTCTAGGTAACACAACTATTAATAGCCTACGATATATATTGTTGCAGAACTGTAGTAAGTGCATTCACAAAGTGAGTGTATTTGCGCCATTTCTGCATACAGTACTGATTTAAAAATAGAGCCTCACCCGCGCCTCCTTACGCAGTATATTTATTATTACTTGTATTTATACAAGTATAATTATAGATTTTGGTATTTGATTAACAAAAAAAGAATTCAAAAGTATAATATTAGGTAAGGCGACTCCCTATTTCGCCCTTGTCTTTCGTAGCCGCCACCATAGCGCAGTTGGTTTGGCATAAGACTTCCAATCTGGAAGTCGTGGGTTCGATCCCCGTTGGCGGCAAATATCCTTTCCGACGGTTGTCTCTCACCAATGGGTAGATAATCGTAAACCTATGTGAGATAGCAGTCGGAGGCTAGGAAAGGGTGTAATGGTAGTACAGGTGAAAGAAATACCAGGAATCCATTGTTAGGTGCTCCGACCGCCGCGATATAACTGCGAAATTGTTGAAGAGCGGCGTAAAAACCCATTCAAACAAACAAACTTGTCTTTCGTTTCTGATAAGGCGGAAATGGGGAGTTGTGTCCGAGGCTCCCGAGTCTTTGTCCCGAGGGCCTCTCAAAAGCAGCTTGTCACAAGATGTGGATGCGGGGCGCACGGGAACAAAGGGACAAATATATTCTTATATAATCTGTTTGTTTGCATTTTTTAAATATCCCCAATTTCGAGACAACAATCTTTTATTTTATCAATCTTAGACCATCCCCTACAGAGAGTCAAGATCTATCCAATTGGAAAATAATCGCCCGATAGAATTTATTTAGAGAAATATATATATGCCTTATACACGTATCTATTGAATCGGAACCGAAAAATATTTATATTTCATGTTTATTTGATTTTTGTCCATGTTGTAAACTAATTTGTACCTGGATGTAAATAAAGATATGTTCTGTTCAAAAAATAAAATAATAATAATCTTTATTTTAGATTGTAGCCTCTTTTAGTCGATGAACGCTATAGACCAAAGGTTTCCAAATAGCTACCCGCAAAAAGTCCAAGATGCATCACAAGCTTAACAAAATGACAGAATTTTGGAGCGTGATTAATTCAAGTTAAGATATGTTACCAATTGTTCTAGAAGCATTCGTAGATGCCGCACCGTTTGAAATGAGTACGATTGCTTCATTTGAAATCAATAAAAATAAAGATAAGGATCAACAAATCAAAATATTCACCCTAATCTTTGACTGAAAGAATGGAAATGACACGTGAAAGAATCAAACAGCTTTCCAAACAAAACAATATACATTCCAGCACTCACTCAGCCTCCCATCTGGCTAGATGAATACCACGTGCTCTTAATGAGAGCATTCACCGCTGATTTGCTCTCCTTTTTGAGAACCTTCAAGTTAAAAGAGTACCCCTTTTAATTCTGCTAGAAATATCGACCAAGATCGGACCATCATTACACTCTCTGGAGATTTCTCGGTGTGCAATCAGTTAACATCATCGTGCAATTTACAAGATGTATAAGTTTTTAAATGAAATTGAATGAGTGTGTGGAGCGAGTTTTGAGTGAATTTAATTGGAGGTAATCCAATATCGCAAATTTTGTCCAGGATGAACAAAATTAGCGATAATTTACTTATTTACTTCCCTGTAATGAAATATGCATTAAGTTCTAAATATAGCTTCCTATTTCTTCAAGGGAATCTATCATGCGCTTACAATTTGAATTATGACAGCAATTTTCTTTCTAGCTTTATAATTTTGAATGACGATAACGATTCTATCTTGTTCAGTGAGTTTGAAGTGTTTTTGAATGGTTTGAGTGAGTGTTTGGAATGCATGTATGGAGCGCTGAGCGAGTGCTGCGTTCAGGATGACAAAACGGTGTTAATTGTTTGCAAGTTATACCACGCTTAGCACTTGCTAGCTAAACGGTTTATAATTTGCAAACAGTTTGTATCGTTTTGTCATCCTGAACACAGGACTGGGCTGGTCATTTAATAACAGCTCTGTCAACCAAGTTGTAAACTTGATGGTTCAAAATCACCAGTTCTCGCCTGAGATGACCGACCTCCTTAGGTCCTTTTCTTTATTTATGACTAAGTAGAGGGTTAAAATGAATTACTCTACATAATATACAGCCTGGTAATGTCACGTTCAAAGTCACCTCTGTGAAGATAGACATGAATTTAGGTCTGGGGAATTGCCAGCACTGATCTGATAAGCCATCTGTATTACGAAAATAAACAGCAATGAATCTGAGAATATTTTTGTAAAAGAAATGATGTCATTCTTGTGGATGAAGACATTTTGCCTAAGATTACATGCGTGGATTTTTAATTTACAGGTCTATTCTTTCTTGTGTGAATACTAATTGAACGTTTTAAAACGTTTAATTAGCAGTCACATAAGAAAGAATAGACCTGTAAATCTTCATGTATATTATATATTCTTTCGAAACTGGGTATTCAGTCGGTATAAATCACAGGCACCTGTTTTATAATCTGATTTCGTCATTAAGGTTATAAGACATGTCTCATTATGACGCAATTGCCTGTGGTACAAGGGCCCTTAGAAAGACTCGAGTATAGTCCGTTTGACTTCTATATGGACCAACATTTCGCCTAAAATCTCAGAAATTAATAAATGATATGTATTTTTTTTTTCTCTTGCCATTTCATATTTTCCATTTAATACCATGAAGAATCATGTTTCTCAGAATTTTTTAATGTAACATAATGATTTTGTCCGTCCGTCTACATGTTAACTTCCAGCCTTTCATACCTTCAGGTGTGTCTGTATTAAACGGAACAGCGACTTACCCAACCAAAAATAGTTCTGATTTGCATAGGGGCCGAGTCAAAAGTGTATGATCTTAAGTGAGTCGTTTTGAAATCGAGCATGAAATCGAGTATTTTTATCAAATTAATTTTGTCGAAGATTTTTAATTTTTAGGGATATCAAATCTTGGTGTATTCTCTCTTTGTCTTAAAACCGTTCGGCCATATAAATGATAATTGTTCTTATCTATTCTGAGACGAACCCCATATTCACATATTTAGACCAATCAAAAAGCATTATTTAACGAAGTCGTTGTGAATTTCACGAGGAAAACTAGATAAGCAGGCGAGTAATAACGGTACAATTCACGTGATATTTAAGTTTAGGATGACATGACCGTCGATATGCTTATTAACATGTCCAAATAAGGAATATTCAGTCAAATGTTTAGTATAAATCCACGTTACGACTAAACAGCATTCTTCGCCCCTCGTGTTTAAAAGTGGAAAATGCGAAAATATTAACATTAACTAGATATACCAAATCATTATTTTGAAGTCATTTTATTTTCCAAAAATATTTTTTGGAATGGTATTGAACTAAAATTAAGATTTTTCCACATACAAGTTCTTCATCTAAACTCGATTTTATGCTATTGATGAAAAGGTCGGTCCATATAGAAGTCAAACGGACTATAAGAATGTTTTACGGTCGATCTATCGATGTCTGTCTTCATAAAAAAAAAATAAATTGACCAACAAAATCATTTACATAATACGTGCATTTAGATGCAGCGTAAATTTCGCACAATTTTATACTTGGGACAGAACACCGAAGTTGTTCAATTTGATTTATAATTATGACCATGTATTTTTAGACAGATAACGTTTCAATATCTGATGCTCTGTAGTGTCGGAGGTGTATGAGCGTGGCCAACGATATGCAAATCTAAAATCAGTTGACCGATTATTTATAGATAAAAGAGATCAGGTAAGTACAGGCTAAACAAATAATATTGTGATTGAACTGTTTAAATTTAAATCATTTCCCTGAAAAAATTCTTCCGCACTTTTGAAATACGGAACCAAGCCCTGCGTTCAGGATCACAAAACGATGCAAACAATTTTCCAACTGTACCCCGCTTTGCACGTTCACTTGCATGCAAAGTGGGGTATAATAGGAAAACTATTCGCACCGTTTTGTGATTCTGAACGCAGGGATGGACAAGGAAATAGCTTGATTTTGTTGTTTTCATCATCGTTTAACCTCCGATTTTTGTCATTTATTTATTACTTTTTATGACCAGGTCGTATTTCTCGAAATCCCCCCCTCTCTCTCTCTCTCTCTCTCTCTCTCTCTCTCTCTCTCTCTCTCTGTCTCTGTCTCTGTCTGTCTGTCTGTCTCTCTCTCTCTCTCTCTCTCTCTCTCTCTCTCTGTCTCTCTGTCTCTCTGTCTTTGTCTGTCTGTCTGTTTCTCTCTCTCACACACACTCTCTCTTTCTCTCTCTCTCTCTCTCTCTCTCTCTCTCTCTCTCTCGCTCTCGCTCTCTCTCTCCCTCTCTCTCTCTCTCTCTCTCTCTCACTCACTCACTCTCTCACACTCTCTCTTTCGACTCCCCCCTCTCTCTCTTTTCATTATTTCTCTCCCGCTCTCTCTCTCGCGCGCGCGATCTCCCCCTCTGTTTCGTCTTCTGACATTCTATTAACCTTACCAAGTTTACAATAAAACTCTGGGTTAATGATGATAATAAAATAGAAGGAGATACGGGTCTGAACATATAAGCAGCTGTGTATATGTTCTCATTATTTATTTGATGAACCTAATAGATCACGTCCATTGAACTTCAAACCAAACAATATATAAGTGGCTCGGCACGCGAAAAATTAGGCTGTCCAGAAGTTCCGTATAAAAAAACAACAACGACTACAAAAACCATCGCAAACGGATACCTAGGGCATAGGTGTTGTATAGTTAAATAATCGAAAAAAGAGACGTATTTCTTGCAAAAATGATTTCGGGGGTATCTCTCTTGATTCTTTTAATTGCTTAATAGTGAACTTACATAAAACATCTTTACTGATAACAGAAATATGATCAAGAGAAGAGTTTGTCACCAAGTCTACACTTTTCACACTATTAAGGAAGTGGACCTGTAATAGTTCCGCAACATTGCGGAACTCATGATCTTTTACAATGTTGACCGAGATTTCCTATTGAAAATCATTAGGGAACCTCGGTTAACACTGTTACAGATCATTACATATGAAATATTGTGGTAATATAACGGGTCCACTACCTTAATTGAATATCTGGTAAGCAGAACTCTTTATTCAGAAAATAAGCTTAAAGCTTTGATTGTTTCTACGTCGCTGTAGCAATTTTTTCAGATAGCCTATATCACGGCTGTTGGATCCTTGTAGAGAATTCCTGTTAATTCGCG
Organism: Fragum whitleyi; assembly: GCA_948146395.1. Classification (NCBI taxonomy): domain Eukaryota; kingdom Metazoa; phylum Mollusca; class Bivalvia; order Cardiida; family Cardiidae; genus Fragum; species Fragum whitleyi. The sequence continues at coordinate 48,403,338 of OX411544.1, forward strand.
CATCAGGACTACCATTACGCCCTTTATTAGCCCCCAGCTGCTTTCCCACATAGGTTTACTATCATTTATCTACTGACAAGAGACAAAATGATAAAAGCGCAGACTGACTAGGACCAATATCACACACTAGCCTTTTAAATAGTGATTGTCACAAGTAAAATCTCCAGAACGTTTGATCTCCAAGAAGATCTGCACGAAATAAGGAGGGGTATCGGCGATCAGGATGCTTCAAGAGAGGGTGTACGTGTTTGTACACAAAAAACCATACACATTTAGTATTCCCAATGTAGTCATTTAATGTTTTTTTGTGGTGTAGCTTTCGATTCTCCTTGGCGATTCAAATGAATATATTTTACATACTTTAGTAGTTACAGACATGAACATAGTAGAATATACACTTGCACCGATCACTCCATTCACTCGCTCAGCGTCTCGTTTATACCAGTCACCCCTATTGTTCAAAACGATCCGAAATTATTAAAGAAAATCCAGATCATCATTAAAATTTATCAAAACAATCCAAGCTTTTACTGGCTGGTGTAGATTTGGGGAACGCATGATTGGTCTATAAAGACACGCAAATCTCTCCGTAAAAAAGTACGTAGATTTTATTACCGGATGGTAACAGAATATCGCTATTTTCCTCATTTATTTTTCAGTTTCCGAATTTATTCCACAATCATTAAAATTGTAAATTCTACGAGGTTCCTATCTGTATCGATCCCCCGGGGCCGTTTCAAAGGAGTACCCAACTGTTCCCATATCATTTCACTTAAAAATGCTGGTGATAGGTTGAGGCTGACACCCCTTCCCCACCCCAACTACTCCCGTGGTATGTGCCAATACATTTGCTTTCTAAGATTCTCTGGTGCTGTGAAGGGTAAATACTCAAATACACTGAAACGTACTTTTAAACGGCCATCTTGCATTTGCAACATTTTAAAATTTGTCATTTGATGAAGAATATTATATTTCTGTGTGAAAGGTTGTTCTATTTGGCATATCCTGAAAGAAGAATGTATTCGAATTTTTGTCCATGGTGTCTAAAGCAAACGGCCAAACACAAGAACCCTCCTTAACATAAGTCACAAAATGGCCTCTTTTCGAAAAATTTTCAAAATTGTGGACTTAGAAATGCTCTAAAATTAATCATATAAGTGACAAAAATCGGAGGCTATTGCGTGTCAGATATCAAATTATTCAATAAAACAACATTGTGTTTTTTTGTTTCTCACACAAGCAAACAATTTTAGAATTGCCCCACCCATCGATGCAAATTCTCAAATCAAGGGTACCCTGGAATTCCCTTCAAATTCGATGCTTCCCTCACATTTTTCAGATTGATAATACTTGAAGCTTCTCCGTGATTTTTATTATTGAATTTGACTACTTCCCACTTAAGATACTGCAGAAAATACTGCTTTTTCAGAAAACACCAAGTGGTCGCTTTGAAGTTCGTTTCAGTATAGATGTAATATTTGATTTGATCATAGTTTACTATATCTATGAAAAATTGTACCCTTTTATTCAAACCTTTGGAAATCTGTGAATCAAACCTCATATTATATTTCAAACACTATTTGCCTTGTTTTCGTCGATGTTTCTAAAAGAAATGCAAGTTCTAAAAATAACCGAATTATATCATTGTTCTAAAAATTTCAATGTGATATCATAAAAATATCATATGGAGTGACGCATGTTTTGAATTTATGAAATATATCTCCTTATCTCGGAAATTTGTTCCATCTTTTGTCCAAAGTTCTCCCTCGAACACGAACTCAAACGTACAAAACTTACGAGTTCCCAATGAAATATTTGCACTATAAGTTTCGTTTCTTCTTTTTCCCCAAATTCACAGTTACAGCTTAGTATTTAAGCTAAGAAACATTGCCGGGTCAAAATACAAGATTTCATTGAACATAGCCGAGAAAAAGTTTTATTATTTCGTTTATTAATGCTCAAATGACGATAATGCAAGTATATAAAATGAATGCAATGCCATTTTTATAAATTTTTATAAATACCAGTTTTAGTTTGTCGGAAATTCAATGCTTCTGTATATATAGAATTAATTTTGTTTCGGAATTACAGAGATTCTTCACCCCGAAAACATTTGATACGCCACTGAACATGATAGTTATTCACATTTTTAACCACCTCTCTCGGTATAATTCAACATATGGGATATAGTTGTTTCAAATGAAATGCGTTTGATTTTCTCCAATTTTACGCTACAGAAGTAACGTTACGCTTTATAGTCTCAATTCGCTGCGACGTCTCATTATGATATCCAATTTCAAATATTTAAGAGATAAATGAAATATTTTAATTCATCGGGATATGAAACTAAATATCTAATAACAATGACTGAATACGCTGGGCGAATTCAAACTGGTACACAAGTTTGGACAGGTTTTTGGTGCCATTCCTCCATGAATTTAATATCACCAAGCAACCAGATAATGATGTCGCATGTTTGGGATATTTTATATCGGAAATGATTTTTACGCAAACATACAGTTAAGAACATTGTGACAAGCGGAATGATATAAGAATCATTTCGGAATGAAATAGAATGAGAGCGATGAGGGAGTTTAGAATGAAATTAAAGTGAAGTAATATAATATTGCTAATTTTGTTCAAGATGAACAAAATTAGCGATATTTATTACATCCCTGTAATAAAGCAGTATTCAAGTTCTATAAATAGCTTTTATGTCTTCATGAATCAATCGCACGCTTACAGAATTTTATTAAGTCGGTGAAATTTGGGACTTTCTTAGCGAAGTTTATTTTGAATGTTGATGTTGATCTAATCATTTTTTTGTAACTTTAAGCGTTTTTGAATGGTTTGAGTAAGTGTATGGAATGAATGAATGAATGAATGGAGCACTGAGTGAGCGATTTAGATTAGTTTTGATCAAAACGAGAGTCAACTTGACGATGTTATTAACCGAACAATATAACTAGGCAATAAATAATTTGCTAATGGGAGTATAAAAAAAACCTTTCAGTCCAATTAGAACGTTTTTTTTTTTTAAGAAAAAAGAGAAAAAAACAATTTGCAAATGAAACTACAGATAGGATTTAAATGGCTATGGTTACATTTAAACTATATCGTCCAAAACACATTCGGGTTTATAGAACGACATACATTCACAAGCGATTTTGTTTCAATGAAACCCGACAGTCTCATTATTGGTAGACTTTTTAGAGCAGAAGATCTGAAGAAAAAAAAAAAAAAAAAAAAAAAAAAAAAACATTTAGATTTGTTCCTCTTAACCTGCTGTATACCTAATTATGTTTCACAGTGGAATATTTTGCTCGTAATCTTTTGGCTGCTGCTTTATTTCAAGAGAATGTGAACCCAACAAACAGAGATAAGCCATCACGATAACTGGTTTTATTTCACTTGTAATTACTACCAGGAAATGCATTTATGTGTTGCATTACCTGCAGTACGCCCATATTTACAATTATAAACTTGAGAACACTTTACAAAATAACTGTCTCATATTTTCATGCTACATAATGTTAATCAATCGTTAATTAAAAAACGATTTCAGGAGGACCGATTCCATTCGCCGATTGACAAAAGCTCCGTAGATTAAATGACAGTTTATAGAGGATATCAATGAGATATAAGATAATAAAATTGGTTAAAAATGAAGAAATCAGGATAAAACCTATTTTTAGTCTAACGCTTACTATGAGTGCGATTTGCATTGTTTTATGAGCAATAGACCCGGTGTTTTGTTTTCTTATCCATATGATCAACACTCAGTGTTACTGCCTCTCAATGAGGGCTGCGTATCTTTGAAGCTGGATAGCTACTCTTCGTCTTTCTATTTCAAACAGGTTTTGCGTGTTCTGTACTTTAACTAAATTAACTTAAATATGAAGAAAGATTTTATTTTAAAACATGAAATGAATCGTTTGTTAAATAAATTGCCCTTTTTATATTACTGAGTAGGTTTTTATTGACATCAGTATATCTCATCGTCTAAAAAGGGGAAACAACCGGACACAGATTGATAAAATGAAAATGAGAATCAAATGACTATGTACTGTTTTGTAGAATGTTATAAAGTTGTGTCTTATCTACCGGATAATTACCTATATGAAAAAAGCCTTGGAAAAAAAACATTTGCATGTGGACTATAACCGTATGTTTCTCTGTGTCTATCAATTGATAGATTCCGTGTTTACAAATGACAGCAGCGTGTAAACACATCGGCCGATGTAATTAACATTGTTTTCTGTGAAGGTTGGCATCGTTCACTGTCATGTATGTCTACAGTGTATCCAACTATCATATCTCGACTATAATTCATATCACTGGAAATGTTCTCAATGTTTGCTTACATGTCAAACCAGACCTGCAATATCTAGACTCTTTTACTTAAGGTAGTGAACCCGTCTGCAACGTTTAGGAAGTCATAAACTTAAACAGTGTTACCAGAGGTTTCCTAATGATTTCATTAGGAAACCTTGGTTAACATCGTTAAAGATCATGAGTTTCGAAATGTTGCGGAATTGTTAAGGGTGCTTTACCTTGAAGAATCCTTTTTATTTACTGCGATTTTATTTTATATGTTTATAATGAAATTATCATTAAAATACAAGAATTAACCTTTGTACAATAAAACTGCAGAAATATGTGATAACTGATTTTTTTAACGTTCTGATTATTTTTTTCTTAAATCTTTTTCAGACACACGCACAAACGCATGTGGTGACGACCCCTCCGCGAGCCCCAAAGGCCAACCATGTGTCATCTCCCCCACAGAAGCCCCCTCACACACTACAGACTCACACAGGAGATCGGTCAACCTTAAAGAATATGAAGCCGCCACCTTCACCGTCACGCGACAGTAAATCCTCGTTCGTGTTCGACCAACCAAAACCCGAAGATTTCACGTGGAGTGCATTTCATCCCATCTCACAAGAAGTGTTCGAAAACGCATATACGAGGCATAAGTATTTCTATAAATTTAGTGACAAAGTTCTAAAGCAGGGAACCCGACTAAAGACAAATGTATGGGATGTTCCCGGGAAACCAGGCGAGACGATGACGTATGAACAGATGCTACAAGGTAATAAAGCTCAATGAATGCAAAGAAACGTCGTCATTATAAGTAATTCTATTAGTCTACTCTCTTTTTATACGCTCGTTGAAAGACGGCCTTATTTTGTAATCACCCGTAGCGTCTGGGAGGGCGAGCGCGTGTTGTCCTCTTCTTTATCCAGAGCATAACTTAGCTTGATTGTCTTGAAACTTGGCAATTATGTTTTCCTAATTATTACGATGTACAGTACACAAAAACCGTAATTCTGTCGAGCTTAATTTTCGATTTGATTCCCTTTGTTGTTTTGCTTGCTTGGACATCAGTGTAACGGGCGTATATTGTGACTACTTGTCACCTTGATTTCAAGTATCTTTTGTTTAAAAAAGGTAATTTCCGCTAAACCATTTTTCATTCATATCACGGTTAAGTTCCCTGATCATTAATACTCGCGCTTCCTGCGTAACACTGGTAAGGAAGACTGGGACTTGTTGATACAGCGGCACGTTCAGATAGCCGTTCGTTGATACAGCGGTTCGTTGGTACAGCGACTATAGGGATGAGTGTCTTTTTCACTGCGTTTATTGGGGTATAAAGTGCAATTGCCTTAGCACATGGCAAATAACGCCCGTAGGGCGTTATGATTAAGCCATGTGCTAAGGCAATTGAACTTTATACCCCAATAAACGCAGTGAAGTAGACACTCGTCCCTTATAATTGCAATCATCTTGATCGAAGAAACTATTAAAATACTCAGCCAAACATTAAAGCTTCAAGTCTACTTTCTGCGCGTATAAATTACACGATCTATTTTTAGATCGTGTATTGTTTATCTCGATATCGAAGTGAAATGTCATATAGTAAAACAAATGATACACAAATAAAAGACAACATTAAAATTCGTAGAGGTACTTATGACAAAAAAGCTTGTTTTTGCCAAGTTAATCTGTATTTTTAAACGAAAACGGCGTGGTCGGTCTTAGTTGAGAGGGTTGCTTGAAGGTCTTCGTTGACTCGCTGTTTTCCAAGTTTAGGTCGGCTCAGAATCAGAACTGCATGCTTGTAATCGTAAATTCTTTCGAAAATATATTAATTTATAATAGATTGAATAGCAATGTTGCGTTGATGATCGGGAACTAGGTTAATTCGAGTTCTTACAACACAGGACTTGCAGATCGAATTTCGGGGGTTTCCCGAAAGACCTATTGCATTTTATACAGAAATAAAGTGCAATGGATTTCCCCACGTGATGCGATTTGAGCCAATCAGAATTCTTTATTTTATTGGATTGCAATTATATGTTGATACAACGGCACGTTGATACAGCGTGTCATTTGAAAAATACCTTACATGAGAAGTCTCACTCGTTCACATTATATTAAAAAAAAACATTATGAAACATCTTACTGTATGCATTATTGCCCTGGAACTATCATGTGGATTTTATGTAATGTTATTCATTTATTTTTGGTGAACTAAATTTTCGTTCACCAGTGTTACTACGTAAGGAACAACCTGTAGGTTCTTAATAGCTTCGAAATAAAGTAGTGCCCATTTAAATTCAATTTAGTATTTCTGAAGACTTCTCTCCGCAAAATACAAAATGAAGTTGCAATTTTAAATCGGGGCGCGTGGGTGATCCGCAAAAGCTTGTCGAGAGTTTAGAGCAAAAACAAAGTTTGTGTCTATACACTGTTTAAAGAGACAGATACTATGTTTTTTTATCTATGCCCTCGCTATTGCAAGTTATAATAATTTGCCGGAAATATGTTTTTTTAGGTCGTGACCTCCCGAACTTGTTTTACCGTACATATCTATAAACCTTGTAGCATTAGAAACTGTGACCAGTATAGTGACATCTGTGGTCTATGCAATCGGGTTTAACATAACTTGAACATGCGGCAGTCAGTCTTGAAACGGGTTTCAAGAATAATTCGACACGTGTTTTAAATTTACAACCTTTCTTGTGCCTTTTCTTTGAAAAGTAATGAACGCTACTATTAACATTTTTTCTGTAAAATCGCGGTGACTCAAGCATATGCGAGCTTTACATAATATGAGTTTTGCCTTTAATGTAAATATATTTTAACCTATAAGACGAAATTTGGGTTGTGAATCAATCGCCTGTTGACTGGAGCACCTCAACATGGATCTCTGGTATTTCTCGTACCAGAACTATTATAAGCATACATCCTTACATAGCTGCCATCTCCTACACTCTATTGTTTAGTATTATCCACCAATTGGTAGGAGCAATAGAATTTATTCTACAACTATATTTGGACAATTCATTAGCTGTACAAAATATAATTGAAAAAAACCCTCAAATATTCAACAAATAATATCAAATTCCGCTTGAATTATGAACAGAAATATAGATTAAAACAACAACAACAATAAAACCCAAACAAATTACACTATGTTTCCTGTTAAGTAGTCTGCCTTTTTTTTTTTATTGTTTTTCATTGTTATGCTTGAGAACAAATTCGATAAGTAAAAAAAATTTGAACTTACATAGGGAATTGCCAAAATTTTGTCGAGACACTTTCCCTTAATTATTTTTTACATTTATAATTTCTCTTTCCTCAACGAATCCAATAAATACATCGCTCTAGAATGTCATCAGAAACGTTCATTATCGGTACTTTCAGTGCTTTGATCTTTCAACAAAATTGAGTACAAAGGTGAAACTTATACTGAGTACTAATATTAACCCTCTTCTTCGAAAGGGGGGGGGGGGCATCATATGATAATGACTGTCTGTGTGCCTATCATACCTGATTGTTATAATAATAAACGGATATGCGAATTGCCCCTCCAAAATTAGTTCTAATTTGCATACGGGGCGTGTCAATAGTGTATGATTCACAATGAACCGTTTTCAGGTAAAATTGAGTACTTCTACAAAATGAATTTGTCCGAGTAATTCGACACTCAGGTCGTTTAAAACTGAATGTATTCTATCTTCGTATGAAAACAATTTTACCAGATTTTTATAATAATTCCTACCTGCTCTAAGATGATCTCTAAAGCCTCTAAAACCCATTGTCATTGATTACTGTATAATTTACCTGGCAGTCTATCATTTCCCAGTCGCAAACTTTCACAGAATGTTAATAGTCACCTCATCTTGCGCACTTTGCCGGGTTTTGCAATATCTTGCTGCGTTCTTGAAAAAATATACCAAAATGAAAAAAAACAAAAAAACAAAAAACAAAACAAAACAAAACTCGCGAACTTGAGTCTACTACATAAAAGGTCAGATTTCAATAATTGTTTTCAAAAGACGTCCCAATTACCTGACTTTGTGCATAATGTGGGTGTTTTGGTATCTTTTGTCTCATTACTGTATAAGGGACATCACGACATTCTGTTGGTTTCGCACATGCGCGCAAAACGGGGTATAACTTGAAAACGGTTTGCAACATCCAGTCAGCCGGAACATAGAGCTGGTTTCCTATAGTGGCCCGGTGGAAAATCGGGACCCGCTCGGGTCACAAATAAGTTGGCCCAATGTCTAGTTACTGTCTAGTTTACTCAGATATTTTTTGAAGGAAAGTTAATTCATTTTAAATTCTGCAGGATTCATTTTGGTGTTATCTATCTTGTTTCAAAAACTTCCAAAAGATGGGCCTGAATCCCAGGCTTACAAAAGTTTGTAAGAGAACTTAAGTTATCACGGTAAATTATTAGTCAGTTATAAAGATAAAGGTTGATTTCTGTCGGTCTAAAATCGCTATACACGTATTTCAACGAAACCCCGTGTTGTGGGTACTTATTTAAATCGCCTAAATGGCGCGTTTCAAAAGAGATGACACAAAATAAAGCAAGTATAATTGACATGTCTTAACCTAAAATTCAAAACACCATCCATCTATAACTAATGTAAACGCCATTCAATAACAAACGCATAATATCTTCTTCTTATACACTTTAGATAGCACTCGAGTAACTTTGTCATATCTCGTTAGAGAAGAACGGCAGCCGGCCAATTACCGACATTTTACAAGAAACAATTGTTTTATCATGACCTGAGGTAAACTATGAACCTGTTATACATGAGATCTATATCTCTAGACATTACATTGATGGCCGTGCTTGGCACATCGTCTATTGCCCCATAATAACGTTGATAAAGGCCTTCTTATTTCTATAAATATGGTATTTTAGACGAAAAACAGGGGACTGAAGTTATTGTTTCAAATTAACCTCCTTTCATTGATTTACACGAGCCTTCTCTTATACTTTTCATTACCCATTTTTCAGTCGTCTACAGTCTATTTGGATTAAGACCATTCTATATTATCGCTAAACTCTACAGGATAAATCCAATCCGATCTTGACTGTTCAACTGACAATGACCAATTTACCTATATAATTATCATCTAATTTTCTTCAAGTACTATGTTTATAAAGTACAAATCCGGCTACCTGATTCATTGCTTTCTCTCTAGATGGAAACTACGGTTATCTTTCACCATCTGCTATCGGTCTACAGCCAGTCTGCGTTCAGACTGAAAACGCTCGCGTAAGGTTTGACCGTGATTTTTTTTCAACCGCTTTGCATGCGAATTATGACTCACGTGCGGAGAGGGTGACCCTCTTTCAAAGTTGTTCAAGAAATTTTGATCCAATGAAAAACATGGATTTAATGGGCGTGGCTAATTTCCAAATATGGTTAAAAGTGACTTTTCTCGGGTTTTAATTGATGGATACGAATAAAATTTTACATGACTGATCCTTGGGTGACCCTTTATCAGTCTACCAAAAATTATTTTGATCAGATGAAAAATATGCCTTTATGGGCGGGAGTCATTTCTCTATATGTTATATAATGGAAACTTTGAAAACCATTTTCTCAGAGTGTAATTGATGGATATCAACCAAATTTCACTGGAATGATTTTTGAATGACCCTTAATCATTGTACCAAAAATTATTGTGATCGGATGAAAAATATGTATTTTATGGGCGGAGGTCATTTCTCTATATGTAATATAGTGGAAACTTTGAAAACCATTTTCTCAAAAATTAATGAATAGATATCAACCAAATTTTACATGAATGATCCTTGGATGACCCTTTATCAGTCTACCAAAAATTATTGTGATCGAATGAAAAATGTGTATTTTATGTGCGGAGGTCATTTCTCTATATGTTATATAGTGGAAACTTTGAAAATCATTTTCTCAGAATGTAAGTGATGGAAATCAATCAAATTTCACAGGAATGATCCTTGAGTGATTTTTTATCAGTCTATTAAAAATTATTGTGATCGGATGAAAAATATGTATTTTATGGACGGAGGTCATTTCCCTATATGTTATCTAGTGGAAACTTTGAAAATCATTTTCTCAGAATGTAATAGATGGATATCAAACAAACTTCAGTAGTATAATCCTTGGGTGAACCATTATCATGCAGCCAAAAATTATCGTGATCGGATGAAAATTTTGTCTTTTATTGCGGAGGTCATTTCTCTATATGTTATGATAGTGGCAACTTTGAAAATCATTTCAACATAAAAAGAACCCAAAATATCTAAAAAATCTAGTCAAAACTTTGATTACAAGAATTTCAAGCCTGTGGAGCGACTCAAGCCATTCATGGCTTTCTAGTCTTTTAAAATTATTATTATTCATCACGTAATTAATTCTGTATTGATCTGATATCAGCTGTCTGATTACATAACATGATATCAGGAAGGCTGTAAGAAACACATTGCTTATACTTACACCTGAATTCCTTTTTCAATGGTTTGTTATAATAAAGCATTGAAAAGGCATTGCATGATAAATAGAATAACATTTAAGTATCTTTAAAAATCAATTTTATCTGGTCTAGGTAGTGAGAAATTATCATGACTCAGCAAAGCCTCGCCATGATAAATTCTTGTCAAATTATCCAACCTTGACCATATAACAATGATATTTAAGCCACTAATATATTATTCTCTATATGTCCCCAAGAGTCCATCATCGGTAAAAGTTTTCATTAAGGGTTAAATAAGTATACATGGTAGTTACAAATAAAGCTAGACAACAAACTAATAATGACATAAAGATAGTGTGCGAATCGCTCAAGGAAATTCCAGTTTCTTCGGGCTCGAGTTACGAGATTTAACTGCTCACCGACGATTTCATTATGAAAACTGATGCTCCCTAAAGGGTGTCAATACTAGCTTGTATATTTCAGGTGTGTTGGTAGAAGGTGAGAAACTAGTTCTAGGTGGTGGTTGGCTTCAATTTAGAGACATCGAGTTTTATGAACCAGAGGGGAACAAACAAATCAAGCCTCCTGTCGGAGAGGGGCGTATTTGTTTGACAAACAAACGGATGATAATATTGTGTGCTGAAATGTCTTCGGGTAATATACCCTTTAAAGGTAGTGGACCCGTAATAGTTAAGCAACATTTCGGACCACATGATCTTTCACAATGTTAACTGAGGTTTCCTAATGAAAATCATAAGGAAATCCCGGTTAACAGTGTAAAATTTTATGACTTACAGAACTGTTTCTGGTCCACTACCTTAACTTTGTTATAAAAGTAATATAAACAAACAAAAATACATGTCTGGTTAAAGGCACTCTGAAAATTCATACCGGTGCTATTGAATTCGAAATAAAGACGGGCCTCTTTTGGCCAGAAGTTTTGATAATTAAATACGTGTATTTTATTAAACTGTGACATTCATAAAAGTTAGATTGTAAGATAATAACTGTAATCTCAAATTCGTTAACCGTTTCAGATGCCAGAATATCCGAATACGGCGATCCTGATCAGCCAAAAAAGGGAGGTTACAAGCTGTCCGTGTCCAAGTTAAATAACGTCTATTTCCAGAACATTCCCATTGATTGTTTCGAAAGTGTTGAATTAAGCTCGACGGTGGGTGTCATGGCAGAGAGTAAATTAACAGAACGGAAACCAACCTGCTGCTCACTTTTTTCATGCATAGGGGTAAATAAAACTATCCATTTCCATATTTTTATTAATGAATTTATCTTCATATCAGTGTGATCTTTTATCGATGTCACGAATAAGTGAATAATTAAACAATTGTTTACTAATAAATAAAAGAAAATCTTGTTTGCAAAAACAACGACAACAGCAACAACCACGAAGATGCAGACGGTAAGCTTTTTTGTAAGTTGCTTAATGCTTTAGTCAAACACTCCACTCTGCAGAGGATTTTCGCATATTTTCCGGTGTCAACTGTAACTATCCGCGCTTGTGTTTTATCGCTCAGTGTTGTTACCCCAATAATTCATAGAAGTCGTCGAATGACAAATTTGAACAAGAGGCCCAATAGGGCCTGTATCGCTCCACTGGCTTTAACATCTTTAGACTTTAATTAAGTAAAGCTTTCTTTGAATGAAAACAGCACTTGGAAAACTCTTATGATCTTTTTTATAATAATTAACTGCGTATGACCCACATTGCACCAAAATACTCAATCCCAATGAACCTGCATCCCTTTACCCATTTTATTAAAACATAAGGTTCAGGAGGAGATGTCGTTCACAGATTTCGGGCTCAGAATAAGTCCCGCCCTGCCACCCCCATATTTATGGGCCAATCAAAATTCCACGAACAATTTCTAAAAAGGGTTACCCAAGGAACATTCTGGTAAAGTTTCATTGAATCAGCCCAGTGGTTCAGGAGATGTCGTTCAAAGATTTTGGGCTCAAAATAAAGGCCCACCCTGCCACGCCCATATTTAAGGGTCCATCAAAATTTCATGAACAATTTTTGAAAAGGGTCACCCCAAGAACATTCTGGTAAAGTTTCATTGAAATCAGCTAAGTGGTTCAGGAGGAGATGACGTTCAAAGATTTCAGGCTCAAAATAAGCCCCGCCCTGCCACGCCCATATTTGGGGGTAAATCAAAATTTCTTGAACAATTTAAGTAAAGAGTCACCCAAGGATCATCGATGCCAAGTTTCATTGAAATTGGCCCAATGGTTTGGGAAGAGAAGATTTTTAAAGATTTCAAAGTGAAAAAATGCCACGCCCATATTTGGGGGTCAATAAAAATTTCATTAACATTTTAGGAGAGGGTCACCCAAGGAACATTTCTACCAAATTTCATGAAAATACACCCAGTGGTTTGGGAGAAGAAGATGTTTAAAGAAAAAGTTTACGCACGCACGGACGACCGGCCGGACGCACGCACGACGGACACAACGCCATGACAATAGCTCGCTGACCTTTGGCCAGTGGAGCTAATCAACAACAAAACCGCCACGGTCAGAGAGTCAACAAATAGTAGACCAAAATCCAAAATGGTTTGGTTGGGAGACTTACGGATATGTCTTTCGTTTTGGTGGACGGTCATAGCTAGTGTCACGTAAAACGTTCCAATTTGTCAGCGATGCGTCATCATTGGCTTTACGTCGAATCGGTGATTCAATCGACAATATGTAGCCGACCTAATCGGAAAGGATTTTTTTTAGATGGGCGACGCGTCAGTAAATTTATCTTCAAGTAAAAACCTGTCGACTTATCGGCGACATCTCTTAGATTTGTTTGAGGACAATTTCATATCGACGACCATTTGTCGGCTGTATGCCGATAATCGACCACATCACAGACGTATTTTTGTCTTTTCTGACCCGTTTTCTTCCGTATGGTACCGGAGACGCGCCGCTGTTGTATCGCCGACGTAGTGTCAGCACGCTTAATGATTCAATTGATCATGCGATTTCTGTTTCTTAACTGGAAATAAGATATCGTCAAGTCGGCGGGTTTATGTGACTGCAAAAATAAATATATTGAATGGATATCATCGGCGCCTGGCCGATGCTATTGTTTACTCTTCGGCCGGTTGGTGTCGCCGATTATTATTCGACTTAACGTAAGTCCGTAAACGCTGTATTGATCAATCTCAAAACTCAGGTATCCAATCTGTATGATACTAGGCGATCGCACGTAGACTGAATAGGATTCATGTTGATTTGGATGACTTTTCTCCAAATCTTCGACCGTATATCGATAAGAGGGCGATTTGCGAAAGGTCCGTTATCTCTCATCACTACTATTGTCTTCAGTGATTAACCCCCCCCCCCCCTCCGAACAACAAGTTTTCAAAGCAACTACTTGTCTGACCGCCTATTTATTTACGCTTTTTAAGCTTTTACTTGTTCAGAGTGTTTATTATTAAGGCAGAATCCTGCCACCACAGGCTGACACATCTTGTACTCCTAAAACACAATTCTCTGAAGTCTGATCGGAGTTATTATAGGTAGCGGTATCAAACTAGTATTCATCCAAAGTTATATCGCACAATTAGCTTGAAGGATTGCAACTTTAGCTCAGATGTCCATGTTCCTTTCACTTCAGGTGTAATGGAATTTAATTCATTCCGTACCGCATCATTCGGTTCTAATCTCTATATCGGCAAGCTGGGTACTCAGTCCAAGGTGGAAACCGTACAAGTCTGAAAAGGGCGCATAAGCTCGATTACTACGACGAAACCACCAAGGCTATATAGCAATACGAAAACAGTCGAGTTAAAAATATGTTACCGTAGAAACCATTGAAAATAAAGACCATAGACCATCGTAGCCCCGTGAATGTGTGACCTAGACATTTAATTTTGAATTGATTAACTAAAGAAACCCTTCGAAGAGACGGAACCTTGACATCATTCTTTCGTAGTTAACTTGGACATATCAGTAAACAAAATGTGAATTAAGACGTACTTGAAAGGTGCAGTTTAGCATAAAGGTTACATTGTTCTTTGCTTTTAAAGTCGGAAAATGACAATTCTGTACAATACGATTCAGTTAGTTGCCATTGTTTCATACATAACTCAATCTTTATTTTGCTCCATTTCAGATCGGTCGCTGTGGCTATACATGGGATGCAACTCCTCCACTACCAATCAATGTTGTTAAGAGATTTATCCGCCTTGGAGTTTATTTACCACCCTGGCGAACACCGGCAATTCTGATAATCAATCTTCACCCAAAACTGTCCCTTACTACTGCACGTGACTTTGTGGTTCAGATGCAGAATCATGTGCCACAGATGAGGTATCAAGTGGGACATAGTGGACATGGCGCTACAATACTGTGAATGCTTAATGCGTACCCACCCGCTTTGGCGACAAAAACTCGTAACTACAATTTGAGTGAAGCTATAGTTATGAGGTTTTGGACGCCTGTTATAGATACAATATACACATTTTAGAATCATACTGATCACAAACTTCGAGCTCTTAGAAAATAAATCATCAATTTGGTAAATACCGTTAACAAACAGCAGGCAACGAAAAGTATAATTGACGTCTATCGTAAAAGTAGGTGTTAAGGTTCGTGTAAAGTGTTTGAGGCCCAATTTTAAAACACTTCATTTGCCAAGAAAAAGCAGTATGTCCAGGTATATTATATATCAAAATGATGCTATTCATGAGCATAAGCAGTTCAGCATCACATTGTTATAGCCAAAACATTGTGGAAAAGGTACATTTTGTACAGAACAAGCAACGGCAAGACTGTTGGATAAAATGGGCCCATATTTGAACAAAGTACAGACGAAAGTACTACCAAGGTACTACTACAATTGTTGGTATAAAACTCGAGCCCAAAACATACTTATGCAAGCAATTTATTTTGACTTATTTTATAAACACATATGTCATATAACTCATTCTAATTTTGTAAATGTGTACATCTTAGTTAGGTATGGTGTGTTATCACAACATAAATGGAAATAAATAGTTTATACATGTATACCTGTAAGGTTGTTTAGCAATCTATCAATTTCTATTTCACTGAATGAAAAATATATAGTAATATATTATAGACCATTGAATTCAAAACTATAATTTGAAATAAACCACAGAAAATATTTCACAATATTATGGTGAGCTGTTGCACCATACCTACCATCTATTTTGAAAACAGACATAACCGGTTTGACAAGTATGTTGATAAAATAAATGGAAATTGATAGTTTCAAACGAGCCTTTTGAGACCGAGTTTTATATCCAAGGTTGTAGTAGTACCTGGGTAGTACTTTAGACTGTACTTTGTTAAAATATGAGCCAATTTTATCCAACCGTCATGCAGTTGCTTGTTCTGTACAAAATGACCCTTTTTTCACAATGTTTTGGCTTTACCGCTATAGCTATGGCGGTCTTGTGTTGCTCAACTGCTTGTGCTTAAAAATAGCTTCATTTTGATATACAATATACCTGGACATACTGCTTTCTCTTAGCTAATGAAGCGCCCTTAAAATTGGGTCTCAAACTCTTTACATGAACCTTAAATGCCTTATATCCCAGAGTTTATATGACCTGTCACCCGAAAAGAGACTATCTGGCAAGTATGTAAAGTGTCAACCCTAGATAAACTGGTGGACGGACGTTTTTGGCCACGGACGTTTTTGGCCACGGACGTTTTGGCCAGGATGTTTTGGCCACGGACGTTTTGGCCACAATATTTTTCAAAATAGGACCTTTTTGCCAAAAAATATTATTTGGGAGAACGAATTATATGAAATTCAAATCAAGTTATAGTTATTATTTTAGTCATTTAGATAATAAGATTGATATTTTTCACCAATTCGATGTGTTTATTCACTCATTAGTAAATCTTAAAATATCTGAAGAGGAATAAAAATATCTTTACTTTACAAAGATAATGAAGAATTCCTTGAAATACTTTAAAATACATATGATATGAAGTTTACAAAATGTATTACCTATACATATTTCTTTCAGAAATTATATGAAAGTATAGGATAAACAATATGGAAATATTTTCAGAAAGCACAATTAGATCAATTGCGTTTTACCATCACTGATTTAAATCATCTATCAACTAGTATTGTAAGAATACCAATAATACACGATAAATGAACAAAAAGATAAAACAGGAATTGCTACATGTAGATCACAGCAAGTTTGTAAAATTCAATATCTAATTGATCATAAAAAAAAAAATTTTAATAGAGATTAAGAGATTTCTCCCATCAGCCCTCCCAACCCCCTTACACTTTTTCCTGATTATTAAATAGGAGATAGGATAGTTCCATATTCAATATCTAAATTACAAACAATACATATTTGATCATAAGAAATGACTAAACATCTGTATTAAGCGAAATTAAAAAAAAAAAAAAATAAAAAAAAAATGTTCAAACATCAATCAAATATTTGGCCAAAAATGTACAATTATTTAAAGAAATTATCTCCTTTTCTCACACAATTTTGTTAATTGTATAATATTTTTTATCATGTAACTATACTTCTCATTTGGATAAAAAGTTAAAAGTTGAAGAAACAAATACAGAATAACATACAATCTCATACCCATGTAATAGAAATTTGGCCAAAACGTCCGTGGCCAAAACGTCCAACATTCAGACAAACTGTGTGGACTGGGCAGACTGTCTAGGGTCGAAACTTTTTCTTACTTTTATAAATCAAGATTGACCAATCTACTTTCCTGCGAAAGATTTTTTTTAAATCCAACCTCTGGTTGACCTGTTAAAGAACCAATCTCTATTTCAAATATTTAGTTTATGGAGATCCCAGATGGTCCCTATTCGTGTGATGGGACACAAATTATAACATATTTTGAAGTCCTTGGTATTTTCCCCACCAAAGAATATTGATGTTACATTCATGTCTCAAGATACTCGTAATCTCTGAGTCGCCACAAAGCTATTTTTTCCAATGCTTACAGTAGTTTGCAGTTTCATCAAAATTTGGTGTCATCTCCATGGAGTGTAGTAACAAAGAATAGAACTAGTTATTTGAAATTATGAATATGATTATCATGTAATGAAGCCTGTATTGACCTGATATCACCTGTCTGATAACATAACATGATATCAGAGAGTCTATTTTTAGAAATAATTTGCTAATACTTTCACTAGAAATTCTTTGTTTTAAGGGTTTATCATAATTAAGGGCAAAAAAGGTTGCATGTTAAATAGAATAACATGTAAGTGTCTTAAAATATCAATGTTTTCTGGTCTCAGCAGTGAGAAAGAATCAAGACACGACAAAGCCTCGTCATGATAAAATTCTTCTTACCTTGTTATTTACGACACTTACATATTATTCTCTATTTATAGTCAATTTTTTTATCATCTAAAGCACGGTTAATTCAGCTGGTGTTCTAAATCAGCTACTTGCATATAGATGGCTCAGTGTGAAACATTTGTAACTGTGTATTTATATTTATAGCCAGTTACAACTACCTGCGCTAAGCCATTGATATGCATACATGTGACATGAAATTCACCATTTTTCTTTATGGAAATCTTTCCAAATTAGAGACACTGCAGTTTTTTGTAACTATTAAACATCTTCCACAAAGCTGTAGTATATGTACATATGATGTATCATTATTAAAGCTTTCATTAAATGCAAACCATTATCTTGAACTGTCTACTCTGTCATCTTTTTTATCATACAAATTTGATCACAACACAGTGGATGCCTCAATCATCAAAAACTCTTAAGTAATAGAGTGTATAAAAAGTCTTACAAGAGCCATGTCCGACATGGCCATCCCCCGCCGAAAAAGCTTGATAGTAAAACTGAAGCCTAATATATAAAGGATTCTTTTGAACTTTAAGAAATTAACCCCCTACAAAATCAAAGTGTCAAAAATAACAAAGGGCAACTCCAAAATTATTCAAGCAAGAGTTGTAGCTATTATGCATTGAACTTCTCCTCGGTGAGTTCTATTCACCCATAAAGTTTCAAGTTGATAGCTGTTATACTTTAGGAGATTTGCTCCGGACAAAATCTAAGTATCAAAAGTAACAAAGTACAATAACTCCAAAACTATTCAAGCAAGAGTTGTAGCTATTATGCATTGAACTTCTCCTACGTGAGTTCTATCCACTCTTAAAGTTTATAGTTAATAGCTTTAATACTTTAGAAGATTTGCTCCAGACAAAATGTAAGTATCAAAAGTAACAAAGGGCAATAACTCCAAAATTATGCAAGCAAGAGTTGTAGTTCCTGTGCACTGCACTTCTCCTTCATGAGATCTATCCACCCATGAAGTTTCAAGTTGATAGCTTTTATACTTTAGGAGATATGCTCCGGACAAAATCTAAGTATTAAAAATAACAAAGGGCAATAACTCCAAATTTGTGCAAGCAAGAGTTGTAGTTCTTGTGCACTGCAATTCTCCTCCATGAGACCTATTCATCCATAAAGTTTATAGTTAATAGCTATTATACTTTAGGAGATATGCTCCGGACAAAATCTAAGTATTAAAAATAGCAAAGGGCAATAACTCCAAATTTATGCAAGCAAGAGTTGTAGTTCTTGTGCACTGCACTTCTCCTCCATGAGATCTATCCACCCATAAAGTTTCAAGTTGATAGCTATTATACTTTAGTAGATATGCTCCGGACAAGTTTAGTGACGGAATCTCGAAATGACGGAATGACAGAATGACGGACGGAGGGTATTACTATATCCCCTCGCCGAAAACGGCGGGGGATAAAAATTTCTAGAAGAAAAAAGAAATGGTCACCCAAGGACAGTCTGCCAGGTTTGTATGAAATCCTTCCATTGGTCTAAGAATAAAAGATGTTTAAAAGAACAAGAGCTGTCAGAGGACAGCAAAGCTCGACTACTCCTAGTGCTGGATAGTAAAAGTAAATTAATATCAACATTGGAAATTCAATAAAATTTAAGTCAAGAGAAAAGAGGTTGAAGAGGGTTAAAATTCCACTAAATTAATTATCAGAGTAATTAATCTTTTTCTGTGGGCTAATATTTTGGTCAAAGAAGCATGTGTAAAGTTTCCAAGTAACAGCTGTAGTAGATACAGAAATATTACAGATGTACATCAGTTGCACGTAAAAACTTTACCAAGATTTCTAAGTCCAAAAAGGGTTAACAAGAGGACCAAGATGGTCCTAAATCGCTCACCTGAGTCTCTTTGACCCCTGGGAAATCAAATCAATTAAATAGGCAGATGTCATAAAGGAGATAATTTCAACACAAAACCAAGTTTCATGAAGTTTGGGCCAAAATCGTGGCATTTAGACTTACAACAACAAAAAATATCATTAAGGTCCCTTTTCCCATGACATGGCATGGATCTTTCCTATTTTCCATAGGCTTCATCCTTGTGACCTGACCAACATTTTAACCAAGTTTCATGAAGATTGGGCAATAAATGTGGCCTCTAGAGTGTCAACAAGAAAAATGTCATTAAGGCCCCTTTTCCCATGATATGGTGGGGATCCTTTTCATTTAAAAAAGGGTTCATCTTTGTGACCTGACCAACATTTTAACCAAGTTTCATGAAGATTGGGCAATATTTGTGGCCTCTAGAGCATAAACAAGAAAATTGTCATTAAGGCCCCTTTTCCCTTGATATGGCATGGATCCTTCCCATTTTCAATAGGCTTAATCCTTGTCACTTGGCCAACATTCTGACTTAGTTTCATTAAGATTGGGCCATATTTGTGGCCTCTAGAGCATAAACAAGAAAATTGTCATAAAGGCCCCTTTTCCCCTGATATATCATGGATACTTCCCATTTTCCATAAGGTTCATCCTCATGACCTGACAAACATTCTCACCAAGTTTCATTTAGATTGGGCCATATTTGTGGCCTCTAGAGGGTAAACAAGAAAATTGTCATTAAGACCCCTTTTCCTGTGATATGGCATGGATCCTTCCTATTTTCAATAGGGATCATCTTTGTGACCTGACCAACAGTCTGACTAAGTTTCATCAAAATTGGGCCATATTTGTGGTCTCTAGAGTGTAAACAAGAAAATTGTCATAAAGGCCCCTTTTTCTATGATATGGTACGGATTCTTCTAATTTTCCATAGGGTTCATCCTCATGACCTGACAAACATTCTCACCAAGTTACATGATGATTGGACAATATTTGTGGCCTCTAGAGTGTAAACAAGAAAATTGTCAATAATGCTCCTTTTGCCGTGATATTACAAGGATCCTTCCCATTTTCAATAGGGTTCATCCTTGTGACCTGACCAACATTCTGACCAAGTTTCATGAAGATTGGATCATATTTGTGGCCTTTAGAGTGTAAACACTTAAATTGTTGACGTCCGACAACAGACGACACACGACGCACGACAGACGACGGACATTCAATGATCACAAAAGCTCACCTTGAGCACGATGTGCTCAGGTGAGCTAAAAATCCATTAAATTCAATACCAGAGAATTGAATCTTTGTCAAGAGGCTGTTATTATGATCACAGAAGCATGTGCGAAGATTCCAAGCAATAGCTTACTAGAATTAGAGTTATAACAACATGTACAACATTTGCACGTAAAAACTTAACCAAGAATTTCTGAGTCTGAAAAAGCTTAAAGTTCGATGAAATTCAAAATGAGAGTAATTAATCTTTGTCTAGAAGCTGCTATCATGGTAACAGAAGCTTGTGTGAAGTTTCCAACCAAAAGCCTATGTAGAAATAGAGCTATAACTGATATACAACATTTGCACCTAAAAACTTAACCAAGAATTTTTAAGGCCGAAAAGGGTTAAAATTTGATGAAATTCAATACCAGAGAATTGAATCTTTGTCAAGAGGCTGATATTATGGTAACAGAAGCATGTGCAATGTTTCAAAGCAAAAGCTTTATTAGAAACAGAGATTTTAAACACTTGCATGTAAAATCTTAACCAAAGCATTACGCCGATGCCGACACTGACGTCGACGCCAGGGATACTGGAATAGCCCCCATATTTACCTACGGAAAAACATTCTTGGGACACAAATGCCATGACATTAGCTATATGGCCTTTGACCAGTTGAGCTATGAAGGAACTGTGGCAATTGCATGATATATCAAATCCTAGAACAAAATAGCTTCATCTCTGTAATACTTCTGGGTCAACAAGGTACTGACAAATATAGGAGCATTTTTTTACAATCTTTAATAATTTCCCACAAAACAAGAAGACATGTTGAAGTATAACAAATCATTTACAAAATAACTTTTCTCTTCATAATATCTCAAAATACAAAGCCCTACATATTTTGATATGCATAGTTACATAGATACCTTTTAAAGTAAATATGATATTGATGATTTTATTAAACTATAGTTTACCTTATTTTGCTTTATCGAAAATGGAATACTATTATAGTCTGTTTGGCTTCTATATGGACTAACATTTTCATATAATTCTTTAATATGAATTGGTGAAACCTATTTTTTGTCATATCAATTTTTCAATCTAATACCATGAAGAATGATGTTTTTCAGAATTTTTGAAAATAAAATTATGACTTTGTCTGTCCTTCTACATGTTAAATCAAAGCCTAACATTGCTACTTGTTTAGTATTGTCTGTCTAAAAATAGTTCTCATTTGCATAGGGGTTGAGTCAAAAGAAAACAATTTATAGTGAGCTGTTTTTGTATAAAATAGAGTATTTTTATAAAACAAAATTTGTCTGTGTTATTTAAATTTCAGGGGTATTGAACTGAGTCTTTCCTTTCATTGTACCAAAACCATTTGACCAGACATTGATAATCATGTATATCTATTCAGAGATTAACCCCAAACTCCCTTATTCAGACCAATCAAAATGAATTATTCAACGAAATAATTGAGATTTTCAAAAGAAAACCTAGCAAATGGGCGAGTTATAGCGGGTTAAATCACATTTTTACTGTATGCTTACATTTTCTTACTACTGAAAAGCCTTCTCCATCCCTAATGTTTAAAAGTGGAAAATGCTAAAATATCAACATTAACGAGATAGACAAAATCATTATTTGGAATCCATTTTGTTCTCAAAAAATAATTTTTTGAATTTTATAAAGTTTGATAAAGATTATTATATATTTGTGTAATTGATAAAAACGTTGGTCCTTATGGAAGTGAAACGGACAATTCATGCAGTAGTGATTTATCATATTAGTTGTTTTTTTAAATGTTTCGTAGTTATACCCAGATAACTTTCATTGCAAACATGGACATCCGGATGCTTTAAAGATTGTATGTACATATAAAGAGTATAAAAACTCGGAACCTTCTAGCAAAGGAAATTAAGGTAGTGGACCCATAATAGTTTTGCATCATTTCAGAACTCATGATCTTTCACAATGTTGACCAAGGTTTCCGAATGAGATCATTAAGAAACCTTGGTTAACTCTGCTTAAGCTCATTACTCCCGAAACATTGCGGAACTATTATGGGTCTACTACCTTAAAATGTGACCTGCACCTGAACATGAACAATCATGTAAGCAAGTAACACAAGTAGTCTGAGGACAATGAAGCTTGACTTAATATTACTAGTGCTGGTTAGTAATAGTAAATCAAGGTCGATTTTGAAATAAATTTTATCTAATAAGTGTCACAGTAATTAATCTTTTCCAAGAAGCTGATATAAAGGTCACTATCTCATGAGTAAAGTTTAAAAGCGAAATCTAAAGTAGTAGACAATAGAATAATTATTCTAGTTTCGAATAAATCCTCCCATCTATGGTGGGCCCAACTAGATCTCATCATTTGTATCCAAACATTGATTTACTCTATACCAGCATGTGACAAGTCTTGTATACATACAAGTTTTGATTTACTCTATACCAGCATGTGACAAGTCTTGTATACATACAAGTTTTGATTTACTCTATACCAGCATGTGAAGAGTCTTATATACATACAAGTTTTGATTTACTCTATACCAGCATGTGACAGGTCTTATATACATACAAGTTTTGATTTACTCTATACCAGCATGTGACAAGTCTTGTATACATACAAGTTTTGATTTACTCTATACCAGCATGTGACAGGTCTTATATACATTCAAACTTTGATTTACTTTGTTTGTTTGTTTGAATGGAGTTTAACACCATTTTCTAACACTCTTTTAGCTGTATCATGGAGGCTGGGGCACCTAACAATGGATTCCTGCTATTTCTCTCACCAGTACTACCATCACATTCTTTCCTAGCCTCAAGCTGCTAAATACAAGCATGTGACAGGTCTTGTATACATACAAACCTTGATTTACTGAATGCCAGCATGGTATGCACACTAGTGATTCAAAGACTGTATAAAAGATTAGGGCCTGAGATTGTGAACTTTCATTTGTACTCAACAGAATTACCCGCATTTTGACTAGAGATTAATTTCTATCTAAATGGTTCACAAGTGCATAAATTTGGGAAGACAAATGAATAGTAAGGATTATGGTGACAAATTGTCTTTTATGATACTTAACATTTAGTTTTTTTGAAATACAAATTTTATTCAAATATGAAGATTGAGTAAGTTGAAAAAGTTCAATAATCTTAGGTCCAGAAGAGGAAAGGTTACACAAACACAGCATAATCTTAACAATCACAGTACACATGTGAAAAATGCTCTTAAGCTTAACATAGAAATTAATGTACAATTCATTAGAAGTAAAATATGTTTTTGTTTTATCACACAATTTTGTAGCACATTTGTGTACCTTTTTTATCACAATGCTTTGATATACAGGGAGCAGCTTCCAATTATTTTAGGAAACTAAAGGAGATGGAAATGTATCATCTGAGACACAAGGTACTGTGCAAAAGAGGATAAAATAGATGTTATAGAAAGAGAATATTGAATGAGTGGTCATTGAATACCGAATTTATTAAATGAGTCCTCTATTGACAGATAAACACGAGGCTGTGCCTCGTTTTTATCTGTTTTCGATGACGAAATTAATACATTCAGTATTTATAAACACAAATTTTATATTCTATTTATAACATGACCTGAATTTCTGCAATAAATCTAGGGAATCATATTTCAAGTTATTCTGCAAACCTTGTAGCGCTGTTTGCGAATTGACGTCACCATATCATATTACGTCATTTTGGCACTAAAACCAAACGTTGCTATATGTTTTTGGCTAATTTACGTGGTTATTCCACAAGTGTAATAACACTTGTGTACTATAAAAAATATTCAGTGGGGTTATTTCACTCCCACAACGACGGTCATATCATAATTTAGCTTATCAGAGAGGGGCTACACGATCATAAACACCAGTTACTTCTCTAGCATGGAGATTCTCGAGTCTTTCCAAAAAACTTCTTACAGTAATGATTTGCTAGTCTATTCTTTACATATAAAATATTTTCTATTGACTCTAAATATTTCTCTCTCTTTTTTGAGAGTATTACCAACTTGGCTATGGTGGGGGCTCTCTTTTTGAGGATGTGAATGCAACTGTGTTTTTGTGAACAGGTTGTTACTCCCTGTTAAAGTAGACTGGTCCAAATTCAAGATATCACAATAATAATGACAAGAACAGAACAATGTAGGTACATTAACGACTTTATACCATAAAATTTCTTTTGGCTGTACATAGCTACAAATGGAGGGGTTATATTGGATCTTATCATCAAATATGAGCCTGTGCGTGACATTTCCAACAATTTGAAATGTTCATGAGGTGCTTACACTGAGTGGGGTAGACAGTCACATAATGTAAACTAAATATTACCTGATGTTCTAGAGATAATTTAAGACCTTAAATATCTACTAAATGCATAGTGAAGACTCTGGTCAGACTGTGTGGATGCACAGGCTGGTCAGAGTCTTTGCTTTGCACACATCGGAAATTGTTAGAAATCTCACGCACAGGCTCATATTTCAATAAATCTTGCACAAAAGCTATATTGAGGGAACTCATTAGAATTGTCTCCAATGAGTTCCGACAAAATTGGGTTATTGAAAATCAAAGATTCTGGACTTGCATATTACACCCCAACCCCACCCCTTGTATCCATACCTCTACTTATATATCTTGTTTATATACCTGCCAACTTATTTTTTTATCGAACATAAGTCAAAAAGATTAATTTACAGTAGTAACAACTTTTCTGCAGAATCTGGCCCACTGATGAAGAGTTAAAAAAAGTTGAATGAAACAAAATTGATTTCACCTTAAAAATAATTTCTCTAAAAATTTGGAAGAGTCTGGGGAAGTAGTCTAATTTTGACTAACCTGGTACACCAGCCCTGACCTTGAGCAAAAAATATTGATTTTTTTTCTGGCATAACAAGTGCTACATCTGAACAAGTGTGTGAAATATTATCAAAATTAAGTTAACAGTTATATAGAGTAAGTGCAGTTTGACCTCTGACCTTGTATTTAAGCATAGTTTTGTTGTGATTTTTTTTTTTTTTTTTTTTTTTTTTCTTGTTCAACTTTAGATGATACCAAGAAAGAATGAAAATCAAACCAGTATTTCAGAAATAGTCTGGACAATTATTTTTTTCCCCTCAACCTTGAGCTTTGACCTTGAACATAAGATACATATTACTTTTGTTCATGCACAGCTAAGGCTAGAACTGTACAAGTGTGTAAAATCAAAATGACTAAATACTATCATGTATTGAGATTTATTCCAGAAAAGCTTAACCCTTGTCATGCTAAATAAAAACCTTTGCAAAATTACCTTTAAATCAAAGTGCTGAAGGCACTGGATGAACTTATTGTGAGTATATCTTATTATACAATCTTCAAGCTTTTCTTATTTCAAAATTAAATTTAGGTGGTATAGACTAAGATCAGACTGTACGTATGTGCAGACTGATCTTTGATTATACCTCCTGCCATTGCAGGAATAAGCTTGGTTTAGCATGACAAGGGTTAAGGTTTCTATTTTGATCTATGACTGTAGGCTGTTACCTACGATTCTTTTTCAAAATTCTGTCTCAAGTGTTTTGAATTTCATAACACTCGCATACTAGTTTTATAGAATCCATGCAAAAATGAAAAATCAGAGAGACAAAGCATCTTTTACCTCTAGCCAAAAGAAGAATATTCTGGGTTCAGCATGACCCAGACAGTTGTAGGCACTCATTGAAAATATTCATAATCTAGTTTCCAAGTAAATATCAATTTTGATTTGTTTAAATGATTTAATTTTTCAAAGCAAAATCATTGGAAATAAAATAGGGCTTTGCTTTAAATGTCTCCCCAAAAATATCAAATCACAAAGAATTATCAATCAGAAACTTCCTTTAAATACCTATTTTATTTATTCAGTTATTTCAACACAAAACTTAGTACTGCTTCGAACATATGAATGATTGAAAAAGTGAACAGTAATAAATTTCAGAGACTAACCGATTCCTAAAGCAACCACCTTTATAAACCTTATGTCTGTACATGTGATTTTTTAAAACAAACCATTTTGATCAAATGTTGAACATGTCTATAATAAACAATGTGGAATCAATAATAAAGTGACTACTTGAGGGGTCAGTGTAAGATAGTTGTACTACCTATAAATATATAGGCAGTTACAATTGTTTTATGCTGACCAATGGCTAATGAGGACACAATGAGGCATTTACCTATAAATATATAGGCAGTTACAACTGTTTTATGCTGACCCACAGCTAATGAGGACAATCAACAAGTGTAAAAGTAAATTTCTCATTGTTCAATGCAAACATGTATGACATGTCATCAAATTTGTGTATGTCTCCTGGTTACCAATTTTTTAAGATATGCATCAATTAAGACTTTATTTCTATTTTCCTGCAAGAATTTTTATAAGATAATCATTTAACTTGAGACAATTTACAACACTAGCTTTTGGAGGCAGAGCCCCCCTTCATCAGATGAATCCTACAAATTGATTTCAATTCTCATGATTCAGCGAATGGGGACTGTAGTGTTGTAAATTTTCTTTTAACCCTTGTCATGATCAATAAAATTGAGGGCGAAATTGAAAGTGTAAAAGGGTTGGAAGCACTTATTGTGAGCCAGTATTTTTTTGAAAATATAATTTTCGAGGTTTTTTTTTGGTTTGAAATTGAAAATCGAGATCTAAAGACCAAGATCAGACTGCATATATGTGCAGGTTGATCTTTGTCTATACCTCTAGCCAAAAGAAGAATATTCTGAATTCAACATGACAACGGTTAAGTATATCTCAAGAAGCGGACTTCAATCCCCTTACTTGAGAGACATACAGCATTGGTCAATATATCACTTGTGGTATAAATTATGCATGTGAGATTTGTGTGGCCACTTTAGGATTCTGCAGAGTTTGAAACTTGACTAGATTGACTCAATCAATGTCGAGATCATACATGACTGCATTAGAGAACTTGAAACCACATTCTGTTCTGTGCTCATTATCAGCAGACTCTCGATCTATCTCCTGCCAGCTGAGATCTGTCTCAACTTCGCTCTTCACCTTGTCTCCATTTCCCTTGTGTTCCTCTTTGGACTTTTCGTGATATCCATCCTCCTTCTTATCAATACTGATACTTTTCTGATCAATGATAGCCTGATTGTCTCCCTTAATTGCTTCACTTTCCCCATTACCTCCCCTGATTGGATCACTGGTCCCTGAATTGTCTGGTTCCTCAGACTTTGCATCATTATTAGCTGCCATCACATTATAACCCTGGTCACCAATATCACTTTTATGTGCAAGATCTTTCACATCACCATCAGAAATTTTACCAGAACTAGTTCTTCCCACATCTTTTTCTACATTTTCCAATTCACCCACTTTACTAGTTCTCTCATCAACATTATCATCATCATCATCACTGTCACACTTATCTGTCTTTACTTCTGCCATCTTACTTTTCACCTCGTCCACAAGTTTGTTTTTCTTTCGGTTCTTTCTACTCTGTCGTTTTGCGTGTTTATGATGAGCCAGTTGATCTACAGGACCTGCTTCAGTCGCGTTCATTTGTTTTTCATCCTCTTCTTCTATCACTCCACTGCTCTCTACCTTGTTACCTGTGTATGGAAATACAATGTATAAACATTTTGGTTAAAACATTTGTTTTTGGCTTCTCTATTGAACCAAAGTTCAGACACAGTAATGGACCCAGAAAAATTGTCAGACAGACAATCTGAAAGTCCTTGATAAACTGTCAGACTGAAGCCAGACCTGTCAGATTTAACATTATATGGGGCAAATAATTTCATCATTACTTTCTTTCCTAATTGAGAGAGAAAACTTTTAGAATTAGTAGAAATAACATTATAGGCCTTACTAGGTTGTCAAAGTCCTCTCAATCTGTCAGTGTTTTCAGTGCTTTGATTTGAAAGCAAAGATTTTGATAAAATGTCTTTTCAAGTCAGAAGGTTACAGTCACTTGCAGTTTTCATTAAATAATAAAAATGATCTGATAGGAGAACATTCTTGGGTACGAATATGCAAAAAATTAATTTAGACTGTGTGCTTATAAAACTGGAAATATAAGAAAAAGTCAACTCAATTCAATATCAGAGTAATGAATCTTTGTCTAGAGGCTTGCTTGAAAAATTCGGGTAAAATAAGACTAACTACCAACAATCCTTTTAAAATTTGGTCCAAAAGTTATCTTTTTCGTCCCCTTATTTGATACAATCGGTAAAAGAGAATTTGGGTTATCTAGTAGCGCTGAAAGTCGTACGGAAACTATTATTTGATGTAATCTAGACCAATGGGCCAACTTATTTCAGGCCTAGGCGAGCCCCGATATGTTGTTTTTTCAGCCGGAAACCAACCCTGTGGTCCAGATGACAAACTGGTGCAGGCTGTTTTCAAAAAATACCCCACTTGCATGAGCACTTGAGTGCAAAGCAGGGAATAATTTGAAAACAGTTTAAAACATCTTGTCAGTCTGAATGCTGGGTTGAAAAAAACAACCAGAAAGCCATGAATGGCTTGAGTAGCTCCACAGGCTTGAAATTCTTGTAATAGCAAATCTAAGTTTTGACTAGATTTTTAGATATTTTGGGTTCTACTGATGTTGAAATGATTTTCAAAGTTTCCACTATATAACATATAGAGACATGACCTCCATCCATAAAAGACATATTTTTCATCCAATGACAATAATTTTTGGCTGTATGATAATGGGTCCCCCAAGGAGAAATGACCTCCCCCCATAAAATACATATTTTTCATCCAATCATAATAAATTTTGGTAGACTGATAAAGGGTCACTCAAGGGTCATTCCAGTGAAATTTGGTTGATATCCATCAATTACATTCTGCGAAAATGATTTTCAAAGTTTCCACTATATAACATATAGAGAAATCACCTCCGCCCATAAAATACATATTTTTCATCAGATCACAATAAATTTTGGTAGACTGATAAAGAGTTACCCAAGGATCATTCATGTAAAATTTGGTTGATATCTATTGATTAGATTCTGAGAAAATGATTTTCAAAGTTTCCACAATATAACATATAGAGAAATGACCTCTGCCCATAAAATACATATTTTTCATCAGATCACAATCATTTTTTGTAGACTGATAAAGGGTCATCCAAGGATCATTCATGTAAAAATTCATTTGTATCCATCAATTAGAACCTGAGAAAAGTAACTTTTTACCATATTTGGAAATTAGCCACGCCCATTAAATCCATGTTTTTCATTGGATCAAAATTTCTTGAACAACTTTGAAAGAGGGTCACCCAAGGATCATTCCTGTGAAGTTTAGAAAAATTTGAAATTCATCAAGTAGTTTCTGAGGAGAAGAATTTTAAAGAAAAAGTTTATGACCGGACCCACGGACGCATTGTACGGACGGACGCACACATGACAGACACAACGCCATGACAATAGCCCCAGTGGCTTTCAGCCAGTGGAGCTAACAACAAAAATGACATCCCTGCGAACTGAAATAAGATTTTCCTATGTAAATTTTAAAGAGTAGTTGTTTAAGATTAAACAAAAGATGTTTGTAAAACAATTATGCCCCCCATAAAAGCAGGTCAATGGCCTATTCTTTGCAAATCAACAAAGGGCAATAACTCAAAAAAATTGATGAGGAGTTAATGGTTCTTGTGGACTGCACTTCTCATAAATGAGGTCTATCCACATATGAAGTTTCATGATTCTAGCTTGCATACTTTTTGACATGTGCTCCAGACAAAAAACAGTCTACAGACAGACGGAAGGACCGTCAAGTGCTAAACAAATAGTGTTGGACATTCATACTGACAGAATAGTAAAATTAACCAGACCAAGTGGATTTTTGTCAGACATGTCTGACGATTTGAGGGTCATTCGCCATGACTTAAAGTTAATCCATTCTTATACAGTCCCTGGATTTTACATCCATGCAATTTTATATTGAGAAAATATTATTCAACAAGATGTTGTTATTTTTTTAACATCTGCAACCTCTTTCAACTCTGGTTTGTCTAGAATATTAAACTAGAAAGCCATGAATGGCTTGAGTCGCTCCACAGGCTTGAAATTCTTGTAAAAGCAAATAAATGTTATTGACTAGATTTTAAGATATTTGGGGTTCCACTGATGATGAAAATGATTCAATCAGTTACATTCTGAGAAAATGATTTTCATAGTTTCTACTATTTAACATATTGAGGAATGATCTTCGCCCATAAAATGCATATTTTTCAATCCAATCAAAATAGTTTTTGGTACACTGATAAAGGGTCAATCAAGGATTATACCAGTGATATTTGGTTGATATCCAAAACTTAGATTCTGAGAAAATGATTTGCAAATTTTCCATTATATAATATATAGAGAAATGACCTCTGCCCATAAAATGCATATTTTTCATCTGATTACCATGATTTTTTGTAGACTGATAAAGGGTCACTCAAGGATTATACCAGTGATATTTGGTTGATATCCAAAATTTAGATTCTGAGAAAATGATTTGCAAATTTTTCACTATATAACATATAGAGAATTGACCTCCAATAATAAAATGCATATTTTCCATCTGATCACAATGATTTCTTGTAGACTAATAAAGGGTCACTCAAGGATCTTTCCAGTGAAATTTGGTTGATATCCATCTGTAACATTCTGAGAAAATGTCTTTCAAAGTTTCCATTATACAACATATAGAAAATTGACCTCCGCCAATGAAATGCATATTTTCCTTCCGATCACAATGATTATTTGTAGACTTATAAAGGGTCACTCAAGGATCATTCCAGTGAAACTTGGTTGATATCCATCAGTAACATTCTGAGAAAATGATTTTCAAAGTTTCCACTATATAACATATAGAGAAATGACCTCCGCCCATAAAATGCATATTTTCCTTCCGCTCACAATGATTTCTTGTAGACTAATAAATGGTCACTCAAGGATCATTCCAATGAAATTTGATTGATATCCATCAGTAACATTCTGAGAAAATGATTTTCAAAGTTTCCACTCCATAACATATATAGAATTGACCTCAACCAATAAAATGCATATTTTCCATCCGATCACAATCATTTTTTGTAGACTGATAAAGGGTCAGAAAGGACCATTCCAGTGAAATTTAATTGGTATCCATCAATTAGAATCTGAGAAAAATCACTTTTACCATATTTGGAAATAAGCCACGCCCATTAAATCCATGTTTTTCATTGGATCAAAATTTCTTGAACAACTTTGAAAGAGGGTCACCCAAGGATCATTCCTGTGAAGTTTGGTTGAAATCCAGCCAGTAGTTTTTGAGGAGAAGATTTTAAAAGAAAAGTTTACGACCGGATGCACACACACACTGACGGAAGGACGGACAGACCCATGACGGACACAACGCCATGACAATAGCCCCAGTGGCTTTCAGCCAGTGGAGCTAAAAATTGAATGGGTAAAACACACTTTATCTAGTGTCCTTAATTATTATCACAAACTTCTGCAAATTTGAATCGTTTACTCCAAACAGTATCTTTAATAAATTTCATAGATTAATCATAAGATAGATGAAGGGAAACTGTCAATTGAACAAATTGTGATGGGAATACAAAATCAGAACATTTTGATTTAATGGATTTGATGTTGAACACTCAAATTATTCAACGAGGTAACAATCCTTTAATATTAAATTTCATCATTTGATAATTTAAATGTTGTATCTACAGCTTGAATAATACTGTAGATATGACATTCAGGTATCCACCAATTCATAAAATAATTATCAATGAGTAGCCTCACCAGTTGCAATCAGCTGTTCTGATAAATCCTCGTGATCATCTTCACTATGAGACTCGCTACTAAATTTGGGATCGTCACCGTCATCACAGCTACTGTATTCTGAACCTGTACTGTTGTGTCGTCTACGTCTTACTTTCTCCTTCTTAGCCTCTCGTTTTCTCTCACTCTTACGTTTATTCTTAAGTGCTGTTTTGATAGTTTTTGTAGCTGCATTACTCTGGAACATGGTTCGGTCTACACGACTGTTAAATGTGACATGTTTTGGACATTCACCTTCTCTGGGACTCGAACCAGCTGAGCTCTCTCCAGTGCTTCCACTAAAATAAAATAAAATCTTTTTAACTAAATATAAACTACAAATTTAAAAAACAAGAGGACCATGATGGTCCTAGATCTCTCACCTGAGTCTCTATGACCCCTGGGACATCAAATTAAATAGATAGGCAGATGTCAAAAAGAAGATAATTGCCTAAGATCAAATACCATGGAACGTTCTCAGCGAAGAGCAAGACAGATATGCCTTATTGCTCTTTGATTCTATGTAAAAAGGGATGCACCCGGGTGAACCCCAAAAGTGACCCCAGGGTCTTGATATGAACAAACTTTGAAGAGGTCGATAACACGATGCTACAATCTAAATATGAAAGCTGTCTGCCTTCTGGTTTCAGAGAAGAAGATTTTTGAAGGTTTTCCCATTTTCACCCATCGTGCTAAGATGAGCTAAAAGGGATGCCCCCAGGTGGAGCCCAAATATGACCCAAGGGTCTTGATATGAACAAACTTGGTAGGGGCCTGTAAGATGATGCTACATACCAAAAATGAAAGCAGTGTGCCCTCTGGTTTCAATGAAGAAGATTTTAAAAGATTTTCGCTCTTTGATTCTATGTAAAAAGGGTTGCGCCCGGGTGGAGCCCAAATATGATCCTAGGGTCTTGATATGAACAAACTTGATAGAGGTCCACTAGATGATGCTACATACCAAATATGAAAGCTGTCTGCCTTCTGGTTTCAGAGAAGAAGATTTTTGAAGATTTTTATTTTTTTACCCTTGGTGCTCATAAGAGATAAAGGGATGCACCTGTGCAAAGCCCAAATATGACCCAAGGGTCTTGATATGAACAAACTTGGTAGAGGCCCACTAGGTGATGCTACACATCAAAAATGAATGCTGTATGCCATCTGGTTACAGAGAAGATTTTTAAAGATTTTTGCTCTTTGATTCTATGTAAAAACGGTTGAGCCGGGGCAAAGCCCAAACATGACCCCAGGGTCTTGATAAGAACAAACTCGGTAGAGGTCCACTAGATGATGCTACATACCAAATATGAAAGCTGTCTGCCTTCTGGTTTCAGAGAAGAAGATTTTTGAAGATTTTCATTTTTTTACCCTTCGTGCTCATAAGAGATAAAGGGATGCACCCGTGCAAAGCCCAAATATGACCCAAGGGTCTTGTTATGAACAAACTTGGCAGAGGCCCACTAGGTGATGCTACACACCAAATATTAAAGCTGTATGCCATCTGGTTACAGAGAAGAAGATTTTTAAAGATTTTCGCTTTTTGATTCTATGTAAAAAGGGTTGGGCCCGGGTAAAGCCCAAATATGACCCCAGGGTCTTGATATGAACAAACTTGGAAGAGGTCCACTAGATGATGCTACATACCAAATATGAAAGCTGTCTGCCTTCTGGTTTCAGAGAAGAAGATTTTTAAAGATTTTCATTTTTTCACCCTTTTTGTTATGGTTAAAGGGAAAGTCAAGGGTGGATTTCATTTACTTGAACAACTTTGGTAGAGCTCGACCCAAGGAACATCCCTGCCAAGTTTCATCAAGATTGGCCCACTGGTTTAGGAGGAGAAGATGTTTAAAGAAATTGTGGACGGCGGACGACGCACGACGGACGACGGACTTTCTACGATCCCAATAGCTCATCTTGAGCACTTCGTGCTCAGGTGAGCTAAAAATCTAACAAAAAATGAAAGTCATCTGAAAAATTATCCCTCAAACAGTTTTAAGAGAACATATTCCAACATATTCAATCTGCAATGTACCTTTTCTATTAGAAGGACAGACTTTCAAAAGGCAATTTTACATTTAATCTCTGTACTTGAAAGACTGATTTTCAACAGGCAGTTTTACCTGAAATGATCCTCACTGGACTGACACAGATCTTTGTGTTAGGATAAGGATACCATGTAATTCAGGACTCATCAGGAGGACTTGTAGAATGCATAATCACTTGATTTGAAGGACAGAGTTTCACCAAGCAATTTTACCTTAAATCTTTATACATTAAGGAAAGAGTTTCGACAAATAATTTTACTTTAAATCTTGATACAGTAAGGACAGAGTTTCAAAAAGTTTTTTTTTTTTTACCTTCAATGCTCCTCATAAGTCTCTGACTCAGATCTTTGTATAAAGATACCATGTAAATCAGGACTTGTAAAATGTATGGTCACTTTATTTGAAGGACTGATTTTCAACAAGCAATTTTACCTTAAATGATCCTCACTGGACTCTGACACAGATCTTTGTTTAAGGATACCATGTAACTCAGGAGGGCTTGTAGAATGTATGATCTCTATACTTGCAGAGGAGGGACTATCCTCACAGTCACTGTCATCTCTAGATTTTGTCTTGGGTTCCTGAAGATAAAATTGTTCTTATTACAGATTTACAAACAAACTAATTCTTGAATTGATACCCCCCACCGAAATTGTGTTTTTCAATGGAGTATATCAAACTTAGGGATAGGTTTCTTCTATCTACATCGACCAAGACACATGCTATCTTGTGTCTAATAAACCTAGCCTTTATTAGTCCTTTAATTTAAGAAACCTTATTTCATTTGTTTATCTTAAGATTGAGAAAAGACACAAGGAGCATAAACTATTTGGCATCCTTTTAACCCTTCCCAAAATGGGTCAATTTTAGGTTGGTCCAAATTGAAAGTTGTTGCAGAGGACAGAAATGATGTTAGTGGAAATATAATAAGTGAACGTTATAGTCAAGGAAATATTAAGGCAAAAGGAGAAAATGCTGCAGAAACAAAACTTGGCCGGACAGACAGACAGAAGGACGTTATGGCTTCACAAATCATGGAAAGTAAATCTAAATGGAAAAGTCGAACCGGGTAACCCCAAAGATATGCACAATATCCACTTTTTAGTGAAGTTTCATTGAAATCCAGTCAATGGTTTCTATGATATAGATCAGAAACAAACCTCAGAGATGGAAGGAAGATATGGCTTCAGCAATCAGGGGCAGTAACTCTTAAATGAATAGTTGAATCTGGTAGCCCCGACAATATACAAATCTCCTCTTTTTAGTGAAGCTTTCCACCAAGTTTCATTGAAATCCAGCCAATAGTTTCCAACAAATAACACAAAAACAAATATTACTCTGTGTATATACATGGCTTCACCAATCTGGGGAAGTAGCTCTTAAAAGAAGTCCAACCGGGTCAATATACAAATCTCCTCTTAGTAGTGAAGCTTTTCACAAAGTTTCATTTTAACACAGTCAGTGGTTCCTAAGAAATAGCGCGGGAACAGATATTACCCCGTATGAATATATTCACCAACCAGGGGCAGTAACTCTGAATTAAATAGTCAAATGAGATAACCCAGACAATATACCCATCTCTCTGTATTGAAGCTTTCCACAAAATTTCATTGAAATCCAGTCAATTGTTTCCAAGAAAAAGCATGGAAACAAAACTGAGGACAGACGGAAGGACAATATGGCTTCACAAATTAGGGGCATTAATTCTATATCTAATAGTTGAACTGGGTAACCACAACAATATGGGCTTCTCCTCTTGGCAGTGAAGCTTTCCACAATTGTTCATTGAAATTCGGCCAATCGTTTCCAAACAAGAGGACCATGATGGTCCTAGATCGCTCACCTGAGTCTCTTTGACCCCTCAGACATCACAGTAATTAAATAGACAGATGTCAACAAGGAGATAATTTCGCCATAAGATCAATACCCTAGAATGTTTTCAGCTTAGAGCAAGAAGAAATGCCATTTTACTCATTGATTCTATCAAAACAAGAGGACCATGATGGTCCTAGATAGCTCACCTGAATCTCTTTGACCCCTGGGACATCACATTAAGTAAATAGGCAGATGTCAACAAGGGGATAAATTCTCGATAAGATCAATACCATGGAATGTTTTCAGCCAAGAGCAAGACAGATATGCCTTTTCGCTCTTTCATTCTATGTAAAACAGGATGCACCTAGGAGGAGCCCAAATGTGACCCCAAGGTCTTGATATGAACAAACTTGGTAGAGGTCCATTAGATAATGCTACAAAGTAAATATGAAAGCTGTCTGCCTTCTGGTTTCAAAAAAGAAAAGATTTTCCTATTTTCACCCATCATGCTCAGATAAGCTAAAAGGGAATCACCTGGGTAGAGCCCAAATATGGCCCCAGGGTCTTGGAATGAACAAACTTGGTAGGGGCCCACTAGATGATGCTACATACCAAAGATGAAAGCTGTGTGCATTCTTGTTTTGGAAAAGAAGATTTTAAAAGATTTTTGCTCTTTGATTCTATGTAAAAAGGGTTGCGCCCAGGTGTTCCCCAAATATGATCGTAGGGTCTTTATACAAACAAACTTGGTAGAGGTCCACTAGATGATGCTACATAATATATATGAAAACTGTCTGCCTTCTGGTTTCACAGAAGACGGTTTTTTGAAGAATTTCAATTTTTTACCCTTCATGCTCAGAAGAGCTAAAAAGGATGCGCCAAGGCAAAGCCCAAATATGACCCCAGGGTCTTAATATGAACAAACTTAGTAGAGGCCCACTAGGTGATGCTACATACCAAATATGAAAGCTGTCTGCCTTCTTGTTTCAAAGAAATAGATTTTTTAAGATTTTTCGCTCTTTCATTCTCTGTAAAAAGGGTTGTGCCAGGGTGGAGCCCAAATATGACCCCAGGGTCTTGATATGAACAAACTTGGTAGAGGTCCACTAGATGATGATACATTCTTGATATGAAAGCTGTTTGCCTTTTGGTTTCAAAGAAGATGATTTTTGAAGATTTTCCTGTTTTCTCCCATCATGCTCAGATGAGCTAAGGGATGTGCCCTGGTGGAGCCTAAATATGACCCCTGGGGCTTTATATGAACAAACTTGGTAGAGGCCCAATAGATGATGCTTCATTCCAAGTATTAAAGCTGTGTGCCCTCTGGCTTCAGAGAAGAAGATTTTTGAAGATTTTCATTTTTTACGCTTCGTGCTCAGAAGAGCTAAAAGGGATGTGCCCAGGTGGAGCCCAAATATGAAATTGGTAAAGTGGTTCAGGTGGAGATGTTCAAAGATTTCTAAGTGAAAAAAGTCACGCCCATATTCATGGGCCATTCAGAATTTAGCTTACAATTTTCAAAGAGGGTCACCAAAGGAATATTCTGACAAAGTTTCATTGAAATCGGCACAGTAGCTCAGGAGAAGGTATTAAGATTAAAGACAACGGACGACAATGACGACGGACGACAAACTCAGGGTGATTCTGAAAGCTCTCCTAGAGCATGTTGTGATCAGGTGAGCTAAAAATGGTCGTCAGACGGACCAACCAACTGACTGACCAACAAGCCCAAAGCAATATACCCCCTCTTCTTCAAAAGGGGGCGAAGTTATTGATTCAGATTGTATGTTTTTTGAAAAGCAATTTATTATTAGACAGTTTTACCAGGAGGCCGAAAACGAAAGAGGCCTACATATCGATGTTATGGAAAGACAGATAGGCGGTGGAAATATACTCCCTTCAACTTCATAGGCGTTGAGGGGTATAATGATAAGATGTTTATGATAATGAAGACCTCTAATCCAAAAACAGCCCAGCTTAAAAATAGATTTACAAATTTGAATGACTTGGAAAGTAGAGGGTCTTCTGTAGAAAAAATAAGTCATTGCCTTGGAAAAAGGCTCTTTTTTGACTAATCATGTTAATTGTAAAATAAAAAGACAAAATGAGTAAGTCTAAATAACATGTGAATAAAGCAGAAATTATAATTACTGATATTTTGATGGTGAGTTTTTTCTTGTTCATCTCTGTAACCTGTACACTAGGTGCCTGTCCACCATCCACAGTTTCTGCAACATCAGTTCTACCCATGTTCTCTCCTTCAAGTTGTAACTTGACAAGTTCTGAGTTCAGATTGTCTGTTGTTAAAAACAGTTTCTCCTAAAAAAAACCCAAACAAACAGAAGAATAATACAGGGCTACTGGTTTATAAACCCAATAAACCTCAAAGGTCTTTTGCAATGTTTTCTTTCTCACACTTTTACTATTTTACAGTGATGGTAACGAGTACCAATTTTACTAATCGATTACTCGTTCACCTTTCCGATCAAGTACTTGGATAGAATTGATGACTTTTGATCATTATTTCTGTATCTTCGAACATTAAAATATACGGTATTTGCTGCATATCTTCGGTCAAAGAAGCAGTTGAATTGACATTTGATTACTAATTTATTTGAAGAAACGGAAAATTGTAAAATGCATGCTTAGAGAGTGTTATTTCTCGGTAATATTTCTAGTCGATATTCATCGGTTTGATAGATAAATTTTGGTAGAGAAAGACAAAGAAACTACAACATCAATAAGATTGCGTTACAAGGTTTTGGAACGACGATGTAACATCCCGTTGATCCGAAGATAGAAGTAAATCGAACCGTCCCTGATCAGAGTACCAAAAGTCGAAGGCGCGAAAAGTTACATGACGTGAATTGTTTGTCAGCAAGAGCATTGACAGCTGACACTTGATTGCAAATTCGGAAAAATATCGATGGATTAGACGATCGGCAGACGACCAGGTGTTGCATACATTATCTTAAGCTGAACAGCATTTCATATAAAAGATCGATATTTTGAGAAAATATAAAAAAATAGATTGGAAACAAATTTCCTATGGTTTCATTTTTTTAACCGATTAATCGATTAGTGAAATTGGTAATCGATAATCGAACGTTCGATCGAGTACTCGATTAATCGAATACTCGTTCCCATCCCTACTATTTTACCATAAATTGCTTGAATGGAGTGTAACACTATTCTTAACAATACATGTACTCAGTTATATAGCAGTCAGTAACTGAACACTTAACCATGGATTCCTAATATTTCTTACACCAATTTGCTCACCCACAATCTGTTTACAATTATCCATCCATTGATAGGGGACAAAATTAATGTCATCAGAATATATGCTGTGACCACAGATGAAACCCAGGACCTCATGATTGTGAGTCTGCCATGTACTACCAACCAGTTTTTAATTGGTGGTTACACATAACAGATTTAACAGGCTGTTTGACATGAGGTTGTAGCTAGACTTGATATATGAGCCTGTGCATGACATTTACATTGGAGAGACATTAATTTATGCAGCTTAAACAACTACATTAATGCAATGAAAATAAACAACAACAATCTGTAGAATTGGTTAAGATCTTTAAGGCCTGACACACTCAAACAGCAATGCAACATCCCGCTTAGGGTGTGATATGAAAATTTCAAAAGCACAGTGAGAACACCATGACATCACTTTGACAATAGTGGAAACTTTATTCAATTGCCAAGAATGCTGTAGGTCGACACAGAGTGTGATCCAACAGCACACACTTTTAGCTCCCAGTGAGTGTTGTGAGATCATGGAAGCAGGCCATAGGATCACCAATAACGCCACGGTGGCAGGGACTTGACATTGCAGTATGATTTAAACGACACAGAAAGGCAATGACCCTTGTTCAGCAACTATACTCTGATCTACGCAATTTTAATATGTCATTTCTGCGCTTCTACTGCATTAAGGCATACCTAAAAGGCACAGTAGAATTGTCACAACATCCCAATAGGAGTGCTGTGACATCACCATGAGCACCATTTAAGTGCAGACTTTATCCTGTGTGGATGCACAAGCTGTCAAGATTCTTTACTTTTTGTACATGTGAACATTGTTGAAAATGTCAAGCACAGGCTCAAATAATAAATGCAGCTAGTTTGCAAAATACCATTAAGTATTATTCTGTAAACCTTATAAACTTTCAATAAACAAAAATATCATGAATGTATTTACCTTGATATATCTGAATCACAAGTATTTTGTACGAGCCTCTACACACAAAAACAAAATTTTACCATGTGACAAGATAATATCTAGGAGCCAAGATAAATGCAACATGTCAACCATGAAAAACAAACACCAGGATCAAATAGTCAAGGTCATACTAGACTTAACCATTTCAAGCTTCCCTGTTGCAGTATAACATAAATTTACCTCCCCCGTTCCTGTACCAGCTCCACTTGCAGAATATTAAAGTAAATGGATAAATTTGACATTACTGCAATCTTAACATTTAGATGCTTAATTTATTGCAGAATCTTTTCTCTGTTTTTCAAGATGCAATAAAGGATGGAGAAGCAGATATAACTTCAGACAGCTAAAGTAAGGGTTGAAGGCTACTTAACATACATAGACCATCTTAAGCCTTTTTCTAGACTGCTCTAATTATCTTTGGTATCAGCTTTATCTAAGCTGTAGTTGTAAGGTTTTTGTTGTGCACTATAGAAACTGTGCAAGTGGGGTGAAAAAAAAGACAAATATTATCACATACAGATTTGTGTGTAAGTATTGTGTATTTACAGGGATGTGGAAATACAAAATTTTCTAACTTATCCTCGGACAAATTGACAGTTTTAGGTTTGACTTGTCCGACTTTGAGATTTAGTTGTCCATTTAATCTGATGAATCATTCTTTTTTGAAATCAAAATCATTCTGCTTTAGTGAGGTTATCTAAACCTTGCCATCACTTTATTTTCTGCTGAGAAATAGCAACAGAAAACATTAAGATAAAAGGAGATATTGCTTGATGCAAGCAATTTATCATTTTCTGGCATATTTAAACATGCTTTTTCGTTATCGTATAATTCTTTGACACGATACGATCTGAAACTTGTTATCTCATTAAAAATGTACGTCTGGAGTTTTCTTATCATACTCAATATCTTCTTGTCGTCAGACAAATTCCTATGGAAGTGTTACTTATTCCAAGACATAAAAGCCCCAGTCAGACAAGTCGGTCCTGGGAATTCCACACCCATGGTATTTAGTTAGTCTGTCATTTTCACAGTGCACCGTCATCCTGAACCCTATCAAGTCAAATCTAAAAGACAATTTATAAACAATTTATACTTCAATATGTTGAAACAAACAAGTGTTTGGAAACCCTAGTTTACAAAACCCAGATTAAAACTCAGTCAGATTATAATACAAATTGAACAACAAGTTATCTTTAAAAAGTCAAAGATATTCTATATTTATATTGAAATAAATTTTTCACCTTACTATAGAAGTCTGTAAGGAAACTCAGGTCCGAGGAAAAATTGTTGGAAATTTATACAAAACTAGATAGCCATGAATGGCTTGAGTCGCTCCACAGGCTTGAAATTCTTGATTGATTGATTGATTGAATGGGGTTTTACGCCGCTTTCAACATTATTTCAGTTATATATCACGGCAGCTGAAGCACCTAACAACGGATTCCTGGTATTAACCACACCAGTACTACCATTACATTATTTCCTAGCCTCCAGCTGCTATCTCAAATAGGTCTATGATTATAAACCCATTGATGAGAGACAAATAGTCGGAAAGAATAATTGCCGCCTTTGGGGATCGAACCCTGGACCTGAAGATTGACAGTTCGACGCGCTACCAACTGCGCTACGACGGGGGCATTGAAATTCTTGAACAGCAATAAAAGTTTAGACTAGATTTTTAGATATTTTGGATACTACTGATGTTGAAAATGATTTTCAAAGTTTCCACTCTATAACACGTAGAGAAATGACCTCAGCCCATAATATACATATTTTTCATCTGATCACAAAATTTTTTGTAGACTGATAAAGGGTCACTCAAGGATCATTCCAGTAAAATTTGGTTGATATCCATCATTTGGATTCTGAGAAAATGATTTTCAGAGTTTCCTCTTTATAACAAATAGAGAAATGACCTCCGCTTATAAAATACATATTTTTCATCGGATCACATTAATTTTTTGTAGACCGATAAAGAGTCACTCAAGGATCATTCCAGTGAAATTTGGTTGATATCCATCATTTAGATTCTGAGAAAATGATTTTCAAAGTTTCCACTTTGTAACACATATAACTTCGCCCATAAAATGTATATTTTTCATCTGATCTTAAGATTTTTTTGAAGACTGATAAAGGGTCACACAAGGATCATTCATGTAAAATATCATTGGTATCCATCAATTAGAATCTGCAAAATCTCAGTTTTTACCATATTTAGAAATTAGCCAAGCCCATTAAATCCATGTTTTTAATCTGATCACATTTCCTGAACAACTTTGAAAGAGGGTCACCCAAGGATCATTCCTGTGAAGTTTGGTTGAAATTTATCCAATAGTTTCTAGAAAAAATTTATGACTGGACGCACAGTCGGATGCACGAGGGACACAACGCCATGACAATAGCCCCAGTGGCTTTCAGCCAGTGGAGCTAAAAATGGTTTCCTTTTTTCCAACACAAAAATGCATGCATGCTTAAGTAATAAGCTCTGCATGTTTTTACCCAGATATACAATAAGTAAGATCCCATATTTTTAGAGAAAAAAAAATTGCTTGAAATTAAAATATATTTTGTTAGTTTAATTTCATTAATATTGTAACTACAGTTTTAATCAAGCTGTATTAATGGTTTACACCTAGTCATGTTGAAGTGGGGATATTCTAAATAGGCAGAAGGTATAGACATAGACCAGTCTGCATTTGTCTGCAGTCTGATCCTACTCTATACCACCTAATTTACCCTTCAAAACCAGAAAATATTCAAAAATTGTATTTTCAAACTAAATACAGACTTGCACAATTAGTCCATCCTGAGTGCTTTCAGCTCTTAGATTTATTGCAATTTTTCCACGGTTTTCATTCAGCAAGGCAACTTAGGCAAGGGTTAATAGAGTTCAAGAATTAAAACTGACAATCTTTAACAGTATGTCATATACTCACTCGTCTATATTTTACTCCAACTCGATAACAAAGTAAACCAGATGTTAATGTCATACAATATTTACTGATGTGTCCATGATTTGTGATTTCTAGAATGTTCTTGTTTCATCATTCTTATGATCCCTCTTTTTCATCATTGACCTAGATAACTTAATCCTGTTTATGAATATTTTCATACAACTGACATTGAAAGCATAAGATTTTATCTAGGTATTAATTCTCATTAATAGCAATAAATACTGCAAAGACAGTTTGGTAATTTAAAATAATTTGTTGACTAAACCTTTTCTATGTTGTGAATAGTTATGTCCTTAAAAAGGAGTTATAACATGTTATTGTATTGCTGCAGTGTTATAAAATATTTAATGTAAAATATAAAATAGCATA
This sequence comes from Fragum whitleyi, assembly GCA_948146395.1. NCBI lineage: Eukaryota > Metazoa > Mollusca > Bivalvia > Cardiida > Cardiidae > Fragum > Fragum whitleyi. Next base: position 48,447,761 of record OX411544.1, read on the forward strand.
ATAACTGTTTGTCTGCTTGATTCTAACACCTTGAACTACAGCTTGTCTAAAACTGTAGTTACAGGAGTTTTAAATGAAACCTTTCCTATAGGAGAAACAGCTATGAATGTACAATGACATGTATAAGGTATTGGAAATAAGACGTCTGTGACATGACAACATCATTGATTTTCCCCGTTTTCAGCCCAGAATAGCTTGGCTTATTGACACAGTAACATTATTTCTCAGGCAATTTCTGAACAGTCAGGTCAAATAACTGGACTATTTCAAACCCCCTACTATCCACTTCCTCAATATTTGGGAAGTAATGAATGTTAACAGTGTTAACAAAGGTTTCCTAATGATTTTCATTAGGAAACCTCAGTCAACATTGTGAAAGATCATGGGTCCTAAAATGTTGTAGAACTATCAATGTTCCACTTTTAATAAAAGGAAAAACACCCCCTCTGGTCTACTGTTCATAGTTGTTGAAGGCTGGTATTTTGCTTTGAAATTTTTCTCTCATTAAGCCAGTTTCAATAGGATTTCTGGCAGAGAGTGAGAGAATCTCTGAATATATCAACCAAAAATGATCACTGTAATAATAACAAGAGCCATGTCGGACATGGCCATCCCCCGCCGAAAAAGCTTGATAGTAAAACTGAAGCCTAATATATAAATTATTCTTTTGAAATTTAAGAAATTAACCCCCTAAAAAATCAAAGTGTCAAAAATAACAAAGGGCAATAACTCCAAAATTATTCAAGCAACAGTTGTAGCTATTATGCATTGAACTTCTCCTCTGTGAGTTCTATTCACCCATAAAGTTTCAAGTTAATAGCTATTATACTTTAGGAGATTTGCTCCGGACAAAATCTAAGTATCAAAAGTAACAAAGGGCAATAACTCCAAAATTATTCAAGCAACAGTTGTAGCTATTATGCATTGAACTTCTCCTCCTTGAGTTCTATTCACCCATAAAGTTTCAAGTTGATAGCTGTTATTCTTTAGGAGATTTGCTCCGGACAAAATCTAAGTATCAAAAGTAACAAAGGGCAATAACTCCAAAATTATTCAAGCAAGAGTTGTAGCTATTATGCATTGAACTTGTCCTCCGTGGGTTCTATTCACCCTTCAAGTTTCAAGTTGATAGCTGTTATACTTCAGAAGATTTGCTCCAGACAAAAATGTAAGTATCAAAAGTAACAAAAGGCAATAACTCCAAAATTATACAAGCAAGAGTTGAAGTTCCAGTGCAATGCACTTCTCCTTCATGAGATCTATCCATCCATAAAGTTTCAAGTTGATAGCTATTATACTTTTGGATATATGCTCCGGACAAAATCTAAGTATTAAAAATAACAAAGGGCAATAATTCCAAAATTATGCAAGCAAGAGTTGTAGTTCTTGTGCACTGCACTTCTCCTCTATGAGACCTATCCACCCATGAAGTTTCAAGTTGATAGCTATTATACTTTAGGAGATATGCTCCGGACAAAACCTAAGTCTTAAAAATAACAAAGGGCAATAACTCCAAAATTATGCAAGCAAGAGTTGTAGTTCTTGTGCACTGCACTTCTCCTCCATGAGACCTATCCACCCATGAAGTTTCAAGTTGATAGCTATTATACTTTAGGAGATATGCTCCGGACAAAATCTAAGTATTAAAAATAACAAAGGGCAATAACTCCAAAATTATGCAAGCAAGAGTTGTAGTTCTTGTGCACTGCACTTCTCCTCCATGAGATCTATCCACCCATAAAGTTTCAAGTTGATAGCTATTATACTTTAGGAGATATGCTCCGGACAAGTTTAGTGACGGAACCTCGGAATGACGGAATGACGGAATGACAGAATGACGGAATGACGGAATGACGGACGGAGGGTATTACTATATCCCCTCGCCGAAAACGGCGGGGGATAATGAGCCAGTTTGTTACAGTTTCATCTGTATGTGATAGGCAGACTTTGAGCGCCCTGGACAGCCAGAGAGTGCATTAAAATATACTTGATCATTAATAGAAACTGAATAAGTATAGTTCAACCGTGACATTCAAAAATGCAAGAAAGTGTAGTGTAACCAGGAGTATAGGTTGACTGAACTGAAATTTAACAAGTGTGAGATAACAGTTTTTAATTACAAATGTAATCAGCTATATACTGATTAAGTAAAGAAACTCATCATAAAAACACTTTTTTCTCCCAAATGATTTTCAATGCTTTTTTGTTGTATCACTTTTAGTTTCTTCATGATGAAACTCATTTCGAAAGCATGCTTTTTTATGCTATGCCATTATGGCATTTACTGAGGTAATTCAAATGACAACAAAAATGCCTGTAGTTTTGCTTTCTTTGGTCTTTCAGTAGTCAGAGATTGTGACAGCAAAATTTCATTGGCTTGAAAGTCTGTTTATAAACATTCAAATAGCCCACCCCCTTCAATACCCATATTTATTGGCCCATCAAAGTTTTGCAAAAGAATTTTTGAAAAAGATTACCCAAGGAGCATTCTGGTAAAGTTTCATTGAAAAAGGCCCAGTGATTCAGGAGGAGATGTCTTTCAAAGATTTTGGGCTCAAAATAAGCCCCGCCCTGCCACGCCCATAATTTTTTAAAAGAGTCACCCAGGTAACATTCCATTAAAGTTTATGAAATTGGCCAAGTGGTTCAGAAGGAGATGGTCTTCAAAAATACACCCCCCCCCCCCCAAACTGCCACACCCATTTTAATGGACTAATCAAAATTTTGCGAATAACTTTTGAAAAGGGTCACCCAAGTTACATTCAGGTAAAGTTTCATTGAAATCACCCCTAACGTTCAGGAGGAGATGTCGATCAAAGAATTCGGGCTCAAAATAAGCCAATACCAAGTTTCATTAAAATTGGCCCAATGGTTTGGGAGAATAAGATGTTTAAAGATTTCAAAGAGAAAAAATGCCCCGCCCTGCCACGCCATATTTGGGGGTCAATCAAAATTTCTTGATCAATTTAAAGATAGGGTCACCAAAGGATCATTTCAACCAAGTTTCATTAAAATCTGTCCATTGGTTTGGGAGATGTTTTTAGAAAAAGTACGCACCCATGGACAGAAGCATGATGGACACTCTGCAATGACAATAGCTCACTGGACTTTGGCGAGTGGAGCTAAAAACAAGATCACAGCCCATGGATTTTTACGCTTGGCTGTTGTGTGCTAGGTTTTGAATGAAATATTCAAGTTGAAAAAGGGGGCATAATTTGCTAAAAATCATTTAGAGTACAGGTTGCTCTTTTAAAAGGGATACAAGTTTGAATGGGTTTCTACACAGCTTTTAAACAATCTTTAAGCTATATTGTATGGCTGGAAAACCTAAAGATATAGATTATCAACCCATTGGTTGATGACAAATCTTTTATTAACAAACACATGAGCCCAGTTTCAATTGAATAATACCAGAGATACAGGGGTCAGATAAGAGGGGGTAAAACCAGTCTAAAATCTTTATTTCCAAATGAAAACCTATGTTGTGGATACTCATTTGAATTGTCTTGACGAGAAGTTTCAAATGAGTACCAAAAACATAGGGTTTAAGTCAGGAATGATGAAATATTTAAATTTGAAAACCAAAATACCACCTCTATCTGTAGCTCTGACCAGAGATATATTACAAACTTTCTGGGTATTTTCATGAAGGCTATAACAATAACTTGGGTATTCTAGAAAACAACCAAGATATCACAAATAGTCCAAAATTTTACATGACAATCATGATATATATCAAAAGCTTTGTTCAAGCTGTTCATATCATATTTTGGTCCCCCACCAAGGATAATTTGTCTACAAATAGTTTGTTGTACAGTAGGAGTACTAGTTCATTCCCTAAAAGCTGAATCTAAGCAGTAAGATTGGTTTGTTCGAATGGGGGTTAGCCTCTTTCACCAAACTTTCAGTTAAATTGTGGCGGCTGGAGCACCTAGTATGGATCTCAGATACATTGATAAAACTAAAACTTACCAAAATTTTCAAAAAAATTGTCCATATCTGAACCATTATCCAAATAACGAAAGAGAGAGGAAACACAAGTCGTAACTTTCTTTCTTTATAACTGGTCCCCATTTTTCTACACTGAGAACTTTTCACACAGAACAGAACTTGTGACACTATGTATATGTTTCATAATTAAAACCATGGAAACAGAAAGTCTGTGACGACTATTGGAAACAGTTCTTTCCTTTCCCTTCCTAGATATCATACCACAGAGCTCAGAGTCTGACATCAATAATTTGGGTCCCAGGGTGTGAGCAGTCAGGGTCATGGGAATATAAGTGACCCGTCAAACCAAAAGGGATCATCTGGGAACTCCGTAAAATGTGATAAAGGGATTGGTTCTAGAAAAGGTCAGCTAGAGGTCGCATTTCAAAAATTCTTTCACAGGAAGATAGATTGGTCATTCAAGATATAAAATATCATTAAAATAGGAAGAGCTTTGATCCTAGTTAGTCTGCACAAGCTGAGCAGTCTGACTAGAGTCGACACTTTACGCACTTTCCAGATGGTCCCTTTTCGTGTGACGGGTCACATAAAATTGGAAGTCCCAAATTGGTATTAATTTTCAACTTATAACATGGAACTGACTTTCCTTGGTTAAAAGTAAAAGTATTAGACAACTATGATTCATCTCCAGGAAAGACTTGAAAACGGTTTTAAACATATACTGTTATTCCAACTCTTGTCTATAATAGACTATTTTAAAATTGAACTCAGTGGTTACTTAGGCCACATCAGATAAAATTTTTGAGTCCTAGATGTTTTTACTCCTGTATTCTGCTAAAACCTTGCACTTTAAACAAGAGTGCCATCGTCACAAAATACGCCGCCACTTTGCTGCTGTTTCACGAAAATAATTGTAGACACTACTTATTTTGACAGAACCAAATTCAAAACGACCATTAGTTTCATTTAAATCAAGACAAAAAGTTAGGAGGAGTTGCCTTCACAAGGCTGCAATTTCAATAAGCCCCAAACCCTAAGTTCTGTGGGGGGCATAATTCAGGGAAATAAATGAGCCATAAAATCCTTGATCCATGTACATCTACAAATTATGGTGATGACATTGACCAAGTTTCATTTAAATAAAGACAAAAAGTAAGGAGGAGTTGCGTTAAAAAGGCTGCAATTTCAATAAGCCCTAGATACAAAGTTTTAAGGGGGCATAATTTAGGGTAAAATCAATGAACCATAAAATCCTTACTTCATGCTCATCTACCAATTTCGGTTATAATATCCACCAAGTTTCATTTAGATCCAGCCAGAAACTTAGGAAGAGTTGCATTCATAAGGCTGCAATTTCAATAAGCCCCAGAGACTAAATGTAAGGGGCATAACTGAGGCAATAAGCCCAAGAGACTAAGTTTTTAACTCAGGCAAAAATCAACGAACCATAAAATCCTTCCTTCATGCACATCAACAAATTGAGGTGATAACATTGACCAAGTTTCAAGAAGATCCAGCCAGAAACTTAGGAGGAGTTTCGTTGACAAGAAAAGTGGACCCAGAGACTAAGTCTTTAAGGGGCATAACTCAGGCAAAAATCAACAAACCATAAAATCCTTCCTTCAAGCACATCTACCAATTGAGGTGATAACATTGACTAAGTTTCAAGAAGATCCAGTCAGAAACTTAGGAGGAGTTGTGTTGACATGAAAAGTGGACCTAGAGACTAAGTTTTTAAGGGGCATAACTCAGGCAAAAATCAACGAACCATAAAATCCTTCCTTCATGCACATCAACAAATTGAGGTGATAACATTGACCAAGTTTCAAGAAGATCCAGCCAGAAACTTAGGAGGAGTTGCGTTGACAAGAAAAGTGGACCCAGAGACTAAGTTTTTAAGGGGCATAACTCAGGCAAAAATCAACAAACCATAAAATCCTTCCTTCATGCACATCTACCAATTGAGGTGATAACATTGACCAAGTTTCAAGAAGATCCAGCCAGAAACTTAGGAGGAGTTGCGTTGACAAGAAAAGTGGACCCAGAGACTAAGTTTTTAAGGGACATAACTCAGGCAAAAATCAAGGAACCATAAAATCCTTCCTTCATGCACATCTACCAATTAAGGTGATTACATTGACCAAGTTTCAAGAAGATCCAGCCAGAAACTTAGGAGGAGTTGCGTTGACAAGAAAAGTGGACGGACGTACGGAAGGATGGACGGACGGATGGATGGACGGACGGACAGACGGAGAAGATGACGCCAATATACTTCCGCCTCCAGCGGCGTATAAAAATGAGATATCATTTAAGAGGTTCAACACACAAAACAAGGCAAAACTGCTTCTCAAATAATCCTAACACAAATTTCTCATGATCCAATAACACATGCTGGGTATAATATGTTCCCATACAATTGCACCTTCGAAAATACAGCTTTGGAAAATAAAATTTCATGAACTTAAATCTGTCATCTGCAACTTCTTTGCAGTCTTAAGTTTTGTAATCTAGTAATGAGTCAAGACAGATTGTTAACTACAAGCATCTCTTTTATCAATGTGAAACATTTCCCATTATAAGGAATTCTACAATTCCTAGCTCTGAGAATAATTTCTTGTAGAACTCATGCAGACTGCAAAATTTACTGGTATACAGTGTAACAAAGAAGCATATTTCTCAGTGCATTTTCAGTATTAGGTATTGTGCATGCATGCATGAAATATTACCCTTGCTCATTTTCCTTGATTCAAATACCAATCCAAAACATTTATGATTACTAAGTTAACTTGGTAATTTAAAAATTTTAACCAACTTCCAAAAAAATCTTTTTTCAATCTCAGAAGTTTAACAGTCACAACGTGTGACATGTTCTCCCCTAAAAATTCATGATTAGTGAAAATTCTTCCATCTTCGCTACCCAACAATAACACAAACTATTATTTTATTGTTTTACCGCCATGATGGCGAGCATAACATTTACAAAGTACAAACATTGAAAGAACATGAAAAGTGACAATTTGACAAACAAGACAAACATACATTGTAGTGAGAAAAATAAAATTTACATTATATATACAGGTCTCTCTTTGCTATGTAATTGGTCAAATGAGCGATTAAAAAAAAAAGAAAAGTTCAGTCTCTTTCCATGAAATTAATTAAATATTCTCACAAATCAAAAGAGAAGTAAAAAAATGAAGTCTTGGTGACAATGAATGAAATTTGCAGTCTAAAAAAAGTCAGTGTTGAATTATGCTTTTGTTTATTTGTAAACAGTCAAATAGCAAAGAGAGAACAAAGTGAGCAATCTAAGAAGAATGGATGATAACAATGTTTATATATATATAGCCCCTTTTTTATCCGCAACAGCTAGATGGAGCTTTTGGAAAGGTGAATCTTGCAATTCAACGATAAAGACCCCATAAATACTGAGAATTAAGTATGTTGCAGATAGAGAGGCTATATCATACTTAATGCTACTTACAGATACAGTTATGACCATCGTGAAATTGACAAAGTGAATGATTATTGAACGATTTTGGAATGAAATTGAGTGAGTGTGTGGACTGAGCTTTGAGTGAAATTAAAGGGTAATAATCCAATGTCGCCAATTTTGTAAAGGATTAACAAAATTAGCCACATTTATTAACTCCCTCTACCAAAATATCCATACAAGTACTATGAATGGCTTCCTATTTCTACGAGAGCCTATCAATCGGGCATAATTTCAATAATTTATTGAAATTGAAATTGCGTGTTTTCCCTAGCTATATTTCATGTTGAATGTAGATGGTGATCTTCTCATTTTTTAATGATTTTGGAGCGTTTTTGAATGGTTTGAGTGAATGCTAGGAAGGAATGATTGGAAAGTTGAGCGAGTGATTATGACCTGTTTTGATTGAGATGAATGTCAATCTCACGATGCTACCAACTGTAGCACGAAACACCGCCTTGCAACGAAAACGAAATGCAAGGAGAGAGAGTGCTAAAGAAAGGCTTAAATTGGGCTTAAAGATCTCATAAACGCGGTTATAGACCGTGGCCATGAGAGCTTAAAGTCCATGAATATAATGTTAATAATATTACGTGGTGTTAGACAAATTAGGAAAAGGTACATAAATAGATATATCGCAAATATATCCTGCACAAATGCATACACATACAAGTACATATGCACTAAAATACATGCCCAATCACAATATACAAAATACACATAGAACCCATAGGTATACGGAATACCCATACCCATATACAGAATCATTAATTGGTTTTAACAAGAATATATTAAGTACAGTTAAGAACACCGTGCATTAGACAAGCTGAATGCTATTGGATTGATTTTTGTATGAGATTGAATGAACGAGAGGAGCGAGCTTTGAATGAAATTAAAGAGAGTTCATCCATATTCGCCAACTTTGTTCAGGATGATCAAGATAAGCGATATCAATTATTATGCCTTATTGATAAAATTCAATTACGTCAAGGAAATAATGGATTTTCTAGACATTATTGTTTTGATTGTTGTTATTGATCTTATCTATTATGTGATTCTTGAGCGTCTTGAATGGCCTGATTGAGTGCTGGGAATGAGTGAATGAAGGATGAATCCATCGCTTAGTGAGCGATTTCGAACCGGTTAGAACGGAATGAAGTTCAAATTCACGATTTTCTTAACTTTATAAAAAATAAAAAAAAAAGTAAAAGAAAAAAAGTATATAATTCTTAAAATCTATACAACAAAGAAATTCCAAAATTTACCAAGAGCGGGGATATTCGAGCTTAGGATCACGTGATTTTGAACATTGTTGTCTATAATGTTTCGAAAACTAGAAAAAAGGGCAACAATTTTGTCATGTCTGTTTAATTTTTCATAATGTTGGAAGGTTTGCTCCTCAATAACCATTTTAATATTTAGAAATAAATCCTGACGTAATCCAGACGTACAGGGACAATCAAGTATAACATGCTCAACCGCAGGTACATTATATCCACTGTTACAATAGTGGCAAAAGTTTGTGAAAGAATCGCTATAAAATTTAGCTATAATCTGAATACAATTACTAGAGGATTTCCATATAATAGGATTGGATGAAGCCCTTGAAGCCTCCCATATTTCAGAGTAGGAACATAATTGCGGTTTTAGAAAAAGAAAACTAGCCAATTGTGTATCAGTCTGTATCCTATTTAACCACGTAGAATCAGCATATCCAATGACCGCGTTACGGGATAACCTTTTCCATTGAGATTTTGTGGGGAAGAAACCAGACGACATGTAGGACTTCAGATAACCCTCTAATGAGTATTTTTGCAGTAGCTTAACAATATCTGGTACGAATCCGAGTTTGACTGTCGAGTTTATTTGATAATAGGAAAATAGCCTATAGTTGAATATATTTTTACTTATGTGAGAACCAGCTGTTCGACAGATCTGTCCTAAAAATAGCAGTTTTTTGTAGTCTATTTCCGAATCTAATGGTAAAAGCCCCGCGAGGCCAAGACAAATGTCCGTCCTAGTGTACGTAGGTAGATTTTGAGTGTATTTTACGCAGAATCTGTGCGCCTTTTCTAGTTGACATGACTGGGTCATATTGATATTAGACCAGAGCTCACAGCCATAAAGGGCTTTAGGCAATACTATTGATTTATAAAGTTTGATAGATGTCGAGGGAAGCAGACCATTATCATGAATACCGATATTAACAAGACCTAGAAGAGTAGACTTTAATTTACGACAACATTCGTCAATATTAACAGATGCTTTCATGTACTTATTAAATATTATGCCTAAATGTGTATAGTTCTCTGTCTCTTTTATTTGATTATCGCCTAAGAACCAGGTTCGGTTATATGAGGAATTTCTAGCTTCGTTGAAAACCATAACAGCACATTTCGAAGGATTATACATGTATCGCCATTTTATAGAATACTCATAACATTTATTCATCATCATTTGAAGACCGTTCTGAGAGAACGAGATTAAAACCATATCGTCGGCCACACTGAGCGAGCTGCAGTCTGTATTAGCAATACAAAATCCAAAACCAGATGATTCCAGTTCCTGTATAAGCCCGTCGATGAAAATTAAGTATAAAAACGGGCTAGTTATCCCCCCTTGTCTCGTACCCTGAAGTATAGGGAACGTCTCCTTTGATGTTGACTGTTTAACGCGGACTGAGCTATGCAAACCAGTGTACATATTTTTTAAACAATTCAAAATTTGACAATTAATACCACTAATAGCTAATTTATAGAACAGACCATTAATCCAAAATCTATCGAATGCTTGCTTACAATCTAAAAAACATGCATAAAGCTTGCTATTGTTTTCTTTTGAGAATTGGATAGATTTGCGTAAACAGAACGAAGTCATTAAACAACCAATTCCTTCCTGGAACCCCCCTTGCAAGCGGTGTGCTTGTAATGATGAAGTAGTTTGCAAGCGATTGAGTAAGACTTTCTCAAAAAGTTTCAAAATACAAGATGTAAGGGTAATAGCCCGATAGTTATCAGGGTCTTTCCGGTCCTTATTTCCGCCTTTGAAAACCGTGACAACTACCCCCCTTTTCATTGCTAGCGGAATATGGGCAAACTGCAGCATGAATGACAAGAGTTTAGCGAGAATCTGCTTAATCTGATCGCTTGCAAAGATAATTGGTTCATACGTAATGCCGTCGGCCCCCGGTGATTTATTACGTTTAACTTTACGTAAAATTGTCGTGATGTCATCAGTGGAGACTTTTGGTGTAAAATTGTATTTATCATTGCCTGGGCAATTCGTTGAAAAGAATGTATCAAGATCTTTATCAATTTGCTCTTTGAAATCATTATCATAATTTGGATTACAATCGAAGGAATACAAATCTTGAAAGTATTTGGTCCAGCCCTGAATAATTGAGTTATTATCACGGCAAATATTACCGTTAAAGACGATTTCAGCACCGGGTTCCGTATTACGGGTCTTACGTTTACTATTCACTAATCGCCAAAATTGGTTTTGATCTAATTCTAAATTTCGATCAATGTCGTTGTAAATTTTTCTGAAATAGTTTGCAACGGATTTTCTATGTCTATATCTGAATAAACGTTTGGCATTTTTCAATTTAACCCAGGAACCTCCGTACCTCTGAGAACCAGAATTTAGCCATTCTAGACGACATGCTTTCATATATTTATTGAGAACTGACAGCTCTTCACACCAATAAGGCTTTAGATAAGGCTTAAAAGAGGGTTTGGTTAGATACAGTTTAGCTGTATTTTTCAATGAGTTAACTAACGCACAATACATTAAGTCAATGTCATCGGTTGTACTAACTGAGAGCTTTAAAAGGACATCGAGGCCAACATCGGAGGCTAGTGATTTTTCATATAACTCTCTTTGAGACCGTGAAACTTTTGACCAATTCATGTAATTACTCTCTTGGTAAAGTACATGGTTCGATATAACGGGGATTTGCAGGGTACAGTGAACTGCCCTGTGATTCGAATATAGTAGAGCATCATCGTCGACAATAGAACAATTAGTAATATAGTTCGTATCATCAGTATTAAAAAGTATGTTGTCAATAATGCTTTTACCACAGGGTGATTCAAACGTTACCGGGGCGCCACCGCAAATATCAAGGGAGGTAACTGCTCTGAGTCTGTTAATCTCCAGAAAGGATACAAATGATTTATCCCGGCTATCTAAAGCTTTATTAAGATTACAATTGTTGATATGACAATTAAAGTCTCCCATTAATACAACTAAGCCCTTTAATCTATATTCCAAAATAACATTTTGTGTATTTTCTAAATAATCTTTAAAAAGATCTACAGAATTATTTTTCGACGGTAAATAAACTTGAAAGAAATAGACAAAATTTTTTGGCGAAAGTTCTACCTGACTGTTTCAATCATTAATTATTCACAAACTTCCTTTATGAATAATATAGACAATCTCAATTAACTTATCTGTCAAAAATTCAAAAACTGATCAAGAAGACCACGAGGGCCTGAGACCGAAGAGCCTATGTCCTGATATAGGCAAGATGTCAAGATATAACAAGAAAAAAGTTTCATGAAAATATATCCATAAATGAAGGAAGAGTTGAGTTGACAAGGAAATTTACTTCTAGGCATAATTGTACCAAATGGCAAAGTTGTGGCTATGGTCACATGTGAAATATTTTATTTAAGTTCTATGACAATCCATGCATAAATGAAGAAGCTGTGTAAACAATGAATAGGAAATATGACATAAAGCCCTTTATCCTGTGACACAATATTTTATCACCAACCCTACAGGAAATGCACTGTCACTTGATAAGAGACATTCAATAAGAGTTTTATACAAATGTATCTATAAACAAAAGAGTAGTTGTGGTAACAAGGAAGTTAACATTAAGGCCCTTTTTTCTGTAACATGGCATATCACCAAATTGCAAAATAAATGTTGGCATATCACCAAATTGCAAAATAAATGTGGCCATGGTCAAATGATAAGAAATATATTTATAAGTTTTTATGAAAATTTGTGCATAAATGAAGGAGTTGTTTTAATGAAGAATTTACACAAAGGCTCCTTTTATCATGACACAGCATGTAACTACACTGACCTCCAAAAGATCCTTCACACACATTTCATTTATAAGATTTTCAGCTTTAATCTTTTTAAACAAAGTTATAGATTAGTTTTTATTACTTAAAATCTGATTATTCCCATTTGAAGGCTACTTTAGACGACAAAATGACTGTTGATAAAGATACTATTTTAGAACAATGTATAACAGAAAATATTGAGACAAAAGGAGAAAATGCTGATTATCAGTGGAAGGTTGTGAGAGACTTGTAAATAGCATGCCTAGATGCATGTTCAGGCTGTCTTACCTGCTAATTTAGGCTACACTAAATATTGACAGAAGTTGATCCCCTTGATAGAAAATTTGGCAAAATGGTGAACTATTCTGACTTTGTCGATTTTACATGATTTTGCCATTTCTGGTATTGCTTCTTAATTGATACATTGCAATAAAGATACAAGAGTGCCATCGTCACAAAATACGCCGCCACTTTGCTGCTGTTTCACAAAAATAATTGAAAATTACCAAGTTTCATTTAAATCAAGACAAAAAGTATGGAGGAGTTGCCTTCACAAGGCTACAATTTCAATAAGCCCCAGGCACTAAGTTTTAAGGGGGCATAATTCAGGGGAATAAATGAGCCATAAAATCCTTGATCCATGTACATCTACAAATTATGGTGATGACATTGACCAAGGTTCGTTTAAATAAAGACAAGAAAGTAAGGAGGAGTTGTGTTCAAAAGGCTGCAATTTCAATAAGCCCTAGCTACTTAGTTTTAAGGGAGCATAATTAAGGGTAAAATTAATGAACCATAAAATCCTTACTTGATGCTCATCTACCAATTTCAGTTATAACATCCACCAAGTTTCATTTAGATCCAGCCAGAAACTTAGGAGGAGTTGCATTCACAAGGCTGCAATTTCAATAAGCCCCAGAGACTAAATTTTAAGGGGGAATAACTGAGGCAATAAGCCCCAGAGACTAAGTTATTAAGGGGCATAACTCAGGCAAAAATCAACGAACCATAAAATCCTTCCTTCATGCACATCTACCAATTCAGGTGATTACATTGACCAAGTTTCAAGAAGATCCAGCCAGAAACTTAGGAGGAGTTGCGTTGACAAGAAAATTGGACCCAGAGACTAAGTTATCAAGGGGTATAACTCAGGCAAAAATCAACGAACCATAAAATCATTCCTTCATGCACATCTACCAATTGAGGTGATAACATTGACCAAATTTAAAGAAGATCAAGCCAGAAACCTAGGAGGAGTTGCGTTGACAAGAAAAGTGGACCCAGAGACTAAGTTATCAAGGGGCATAACTCAGGCAAAAATCAACGAACCATAAAATCCTTCCTTCATGCACATCTACCAATTCAGGTGATTACATTGACCAAGTTTCAAGAAGATCCAGCCAGAAACTTAGGAGGAGTTGCGTTGACAAGAAAATTGGACCCAGAGACTAAGTTATCAAGGGGCATAACTCAGGCAAAAATCAACGAACCGTAAAATCCTTCCTTCATGCACATCTACCAATTGAGGTGATAATATTGACCAAGTTTCAAGAAGATCCAGCCAGAAACTTAGGAGGAGTTGCGTTGACAAGAAAATTGGACCCAGAGACTAAGTTATCAAGGGGCATAACTCAGGCAAAAATCAACGAACCGTAAAATCCTTCCTTCATGCACATCTACCAATTGAGGTGATAACATTGACCAAGTTTCAAGAAGATCCAGCCAGAAGTTTAGGAGGAGTTGCGTTGACAAGAAAAGTGGACGGACGGACGGACGGACGGACGGACGGACGGACGGACAGACGGAGAAGATGACGCCAATATACGTCCGCCTCCGGCGGCGTATAATAATAAAGTATACATTTTATTAATAAAAATAATATAAAACTTTGTTTTAAATTACTTAAGCTAAAGATCTTTAAAAGAAGTGTGTGTGAAGAAACTTTTGGAGGGCAGTGTATATTGCAGACAAATACACATAGTCACAAGAAATTGAAAATTCTGTGAAAGTTTCACATGAATAAATCCATTAAGAATTGATTGATTGATTAATTGGAGTTTTACGCCGCTTTCAATATTTCTTCAGTTATATCGTAGCAGCTGGAGCACCTAACAATGGATTCTGGTATTTCTATCACCAGTACAACCATCACATCCTTTCCTAGCCTCCAGCTGCTATCTTGCATATGTCTATGATTATCAACCCAAATCCATTAAGAAAGAGATTTGTTAATAAGGAAGTTTATGTTAAGGCCCCTTTTTCAATGACGTGGTATAAAATCACATTAATATGCACATTGTCACATGATTTAGAATACTTAAACAAATTTTCATTATCTTCCATGTATCAATGAAGGAATTGTGTGAACAAAAATATACATAAAAGCCCCTTTTCCACAAATGCACATAGTCACTAGATATGGAATATTCTGTGACTTTTCACATGTAGGTATCCATTAATAAAAGAGGAGTTTTGGAGGTTTACATTTAGATCCCTTTTCCTATGATGCAGTATAAAATCATAAGACCACATTAATATGCACATGGTCACATGATGTAAAATACTAAATTCTAAATGAAATTTTCATCAACTTCCATGCATATATGAAGATTAAGGGTGGATTTCATTTATATGAACAACTTTAGTAGAGCTTGACCCAAGGAACAGCCCTGCAAAGGTTCATGAAGATTGGTTAACTTTTTCAAGGAAATTTGACCTTGAAAAATAACCTTGACCTTGACTGATTACCTTGAACTTGGTACCTACAGAAATGTATTGTCCCAAGCAATGATCATGTGAAATATGAAGGCTCTATAACTTACCATGCAAAAGTCATGACCAAGGTTAAATTTTTTACGGAAATTTGGCCTTGAAAAATAACCTTGACCTTGACTGATTACCTTGAACTTGGTACCTACAGAAATGTATTGTCCCAAGCAATGATCATGTGAAATATGAAGGCTCTATAACTTACCATGCAAAAGTCATGACCAAGGTTAAATTTTTTACGGAAATTTGGCCTTGAAAAATGACCTGACTGTTGACCTTGAACTTGGTACCTACAGAAATTTCTTGTCCCAAGGAATGATCATGTTAAATATGAAGGCTCTATCACTTACCATTCAAAAGTAAGGAGCAAGGTTTAAAGTTTGTCACGCCAACATCAATGCCAATGCCAACACCAGGGTGATCATAATACCCTGGGGTTTTTTTTCGAAAACAGCCAAGCTAATAAATAAGGCAAAAAACTATCATATAAATAATTTTAAGCAAAAAAATTGTCAAATTATTGTCTTTTCATCATTAACTTATATTATTTGCCATGAGAAGGTCCATTTAGCTCCATTTCCCATTGTATGGTCCATTTCGTAGTTGAGGCCTACTAGCAAAGAACAGTGCAAATGCAAGATCATACTGTCTGGTTGCAAGACTGCTGTCAGTATGACCAATAAATTTCAGTGTATTTTCTCCTTCTATGACTGGTTCCCTAAAACAAACCCATTTCCAATGCCATAATGATATTTTTTTTCCAAAAATCATGAAAAAAAATCCCAATTTACCTATGTTGAGGACCCATCCAAACACTTAAAGTGAAAATTAAGAATCAAACAACTTGTTTCTCAGTTAAATTTTAACTTGAATGTCATGTCTTAAGCGACAAAGAAAACTTTATTCTGGTAGTAATTTGTACACAATAAAAAAGTTTTTGTTCAAAACCACTTTAATGAAATTTTTCCAAATTTTTGTGAAAATAGTGCATTTTTCTTAAAAGCCTGAGAAACAAAAGCTGAATTTTGTATCATTTCCCCACATTTTATTAATATATCTATATAACTTATGAAAGTCCTGTCGTCAGTGGACCACTGCTTTTGAATTCCTTTCATATTAGATTTGTCATGATATTTTTCAATTCACTTACAGAATCATGATTCAAGATTACCGGTAAAAATTTGGCTTACCTCAAGACTGTTTTCGTCAAGGCCTGCCAAGATGCTGTTCCAACTGTTTCTACAGTCTCTACCCTTTAAAAGAGTAACAGTCATGTTTCTTTCTGATATGTCTACAGCTGTATGCTCTGGGACAATTGAAGCAGATTCACCAAAAGCAGCATAGAACCCATAGTGCATAGGAAAGCCACCTGAACCAAGGGACATGAACCTAATGAAACATGCTCCTTCCTTTGGAAAAGCCTTGGAAACTGATTCTTCTGTTACATTTCTGACATGAAAAATGAAAGTAACAGTTTCATTATCCTGGTTGAAGTCATAATCGGGCAAGTTATATGTATTCATATTTGCAGTCTCTTTTGGAACCGACAATCCCTCTTCTGGAACATTTTTGTCAGCATTTTCAACAATATCTTCCAAGGGAGGTAATTCACAACCATCCTCATCATTCCTTTGTTTCTCCTGGACCACACCTGGTAGCTCTTCAATTAGTGGTGTATTTATTTGTTCAAAAAATGAATTGGTTTCTGTTTCTGGCCCAGAGAGAGATGGAATTTCTGGTGCCACCACTGGAAGAGTAATAATTAAGCTTTTCTTTGCCTTGTCAAACTTTGCAGATCCATTTTCATCATTTACAGGATATGGTAGCTTAAGATCAAGTTTATACGCAGGTTTTTCAGACTTAAGAACCAGCTTCTCCTCAAAAATGTCAAGTTCAACACCTGCAGCTGATCTACAAAGAGGGAGCTCTATGCTAACAACTAGTTCTTTTGGTCTTGTTGAAGGCTTTGAATCTCTGGCATTAGTAAATTCTTGCAGCTCCAGATAGCCCCTATGAATAATGGAATACTTAGGAGTTGTATAGCCATTATCTTCCTTCTTCTCTACATATGACTTTGTTTTACTAGCTTTATTTTTATTTTCCTTTTCTTGCTTCTCCACATTTTTTCGATTTTCCTCTGCAAGTTCAGAACTTGTTTTGTCAGAATATGGATATGGCATGCCAGAAAGTGGGTTATCTTCCACACCTGTCTGATTGTTTGGTGAGTTATCCTTTCTTGACCTTATAACTGTGGCAACAGGTTGCCCCTTGTATTTCATCTTTGGATGTTTGATATTGTTGCGGTCAAGTTTACGTTGAAACTGCCTCTCAATCCCATCAATGGCAGTATCTTCTACCATCTTCTTAAATCTGGGGTTACTGGTCATTCTGAATGTATCAGGGTGAATTACAAAATCATAGACAATGCAAGTGGTCTTATTTTTGTCGAAATCTTCCCTTGGTGGGGAAAAGGAGTGAGGAATTTGCCAGTTTAGACCATTCTTGCCAGTACTGTCAGTATGTTTCTTCGAAGTAGGCTGTCCAATCTTATCATTTGTGCATATGTTAATGAATGCTTTCTTATAGCCGTCAACTACTGTTTTCAAAACATAGCCAGGGTGAGGGTGGACAAACTGAACATCCATACCCCTCTCTTGTTCCATCATTGCAATCTCTTCCTCGTAGCGTTTGCGGTTTTCGGGATTAGAAATCTCTTCAGCATACTCGACAAACATCTTGCGAAATTTCTCATCTTTTAATGCCTCTGAAATACGCTTAATTTCTTCCTGTGACAGATCAAGGTCCTCAAAATTCTTTTTCGACGCCATGCTTGTTTGTTTGGTCTTGTTACTATGTCGAGCATGCGCATTCAAAATATGTTTTGACAGTCTGGTCCTCGGTCTGAGTAAAATTGAATATTCCAGAAACTTCTTTTAAAAATGTTGAAGTATAAGTGGAATTGCAATTATTATAGATTTCATCGTGTTCAATTTATACACGCGACATTAAAGCTTTTTTACACTGATATTCTTGATTTTATTACAGAGGAACAAATGTTTGGGCCTACTTATTTCTCGCCCGCTTTCGGGTCGGGTGTAGACTGGTCTCACTGTCGCATATCAGAATAGCCTATTCTAGGCTATTCTGAGAGTCGATAAGTGGACCAGTCTAAAGCTTGTATCCCGCTTTCTGAGAGTTACTCTGAAAATGCGGGCAACAGTACCCGCCCGGGGTCAGAAATAAGTTGGCCCTTTAATGACTCTTCAAAATATGGCAGGATAGCCTCCCCTGCAATATCCGTGAAATAGTAAAAAGTGCAAAAAGCTGGTTCAATGTACAGAGCGATGCAAAAAAGTGGTTAAAACTGTTAGAAAACAACAAAATATTTGATTGATTGAGCAAGCAGGATTTGGACACCCAGTCTTATATGAGCACATATAAGACAAAATTGCGGACCATTAATCAATTGCCTCTGGAGCAGTTGGCCTAAAATTGGATGAATTTTTTGGTAAAATTATTAACTTGATCATTTTATTTATTTTTTTTTTTCAATTATCAATCTCTCTCAGATTGCTAAATTCCTTCAAATGTTGAAGCCCATTTAGTCATATTCATATACATTTTGCTGTTATTCTTTTGTTAAACTTTTTTAATGAATAAATTCCGAGTTAAATAAAACTGTTGTTCAATGAGGCTACTCTTCTTCAAGATGAAATAAATTACATGCCATTAACCTAACATCTTTAGTCCAAAATGAACTCCATTTCAACATGCAAAATTATGTCCATTTTGCGCTGCGCTATTCTAAGGCCATTATCATATATGCATCTTCTATTCATATTAGAAAATTATCTTATGAATTGATTGAAATACCATGATATGAGGTTGATAAGATTTCTTGAAGAAATCTTAACGGTTCGATCATCGCTAATAAAGAAATCTGTTTCGTCGATGGGATATTTAATCTGGGGCAAATCAATGTCTGTCTATAAATGAAATCAAAATCCATTTTTTTTTCAATTTTTTATTTTAGTTAGTAAAATCATCTGTAAAGCATTCCATTTGCTCATAAATGTCAGTAATTTTATCATAGAATGTCGTCAACGCACGGTTCCACATAAGAGGAATGAAAAGAAGATGAATTAAATGTACATATTACAGTTGATCCTACTCATAACTGTTTACACGGATTATTTTATCTCCCTTTTTTCTGTGTAAGATCAATAGGCTTTATGTTAAATTGAGTGAACAAAAAAAAATGTATTTTCACAAGTATTTTGGCTACCAAAGAAAATATAGCGTTTGATGTTCAATAAACCAAGGATTTATTAACCTTGAACGAAATTAAAAACGGCTATCCTATTCCTTTAGACCTAGATGGAGAGCACCTCTATGCAACTCTGTAACTTTTATCAAAATTTATCATTTAGAATTTTCTGCCCTCAGATCATGGCTATATTAGGCAAATCTTGTGTTTTATCGGTGAAGAACATTTCGTTCCAAAGGAATCGAACAAAGTTCAACTCATTTTTCTTATCCCTCTACTAATACAAAATATACAGGCATTGATCTCAAACTGTACCATGCTGTGAAGCCAGGTGATCAAATTCTTTTGTAACAAGAAAGAAAAACGTCGGTCAAGAAGGGAGCCCTAATAGTTCAATATTTAAGAAATTAGGTCAAATATCACAATTAGAGTCAAGGATTAATTATGATTCCAGAATCAAAGATAACCATCCACCAACTTTAAGTATTGACTGAACACAGTCCTAGCCCTAATAATTCAGTATATAAGAAAGTCTGCCAATGTCAAAGTCAAGCTTAAGGTTCATTATGATGCCAGAAATATAAAATCAATCTTCTTCTCCAAAACTACCAGTCATAATTCAAACAAACTGTACATGAATAATACTTTGGACTTGCTCTTTCAGATTCCTTTTTTAAATCATGATTTAGCCAATAATTTTTGGCATTTTAGGCTGCTGCGTCATCAGAAAACGGCCCCCATGTGGTAAATTATGAAAAAATCTTCTTCTCTGAAACTACAGGTCAGAATCCAACCAAACTCCACAGGAATGATGCTTTGGCCATGCTCTTTCAGATTCCTCTTTAATTCTGATTGGGCTGATAACTTTGGTGCTACAGGCTGCTGTGTCACCCCAAAATGGCCCTATATGGTTAGATATACTCTTCTTCTCAGAAACAACAAGTCAGAATAAACCAAATTTCAGAGGAATTCACCTTCAGACACGCTCTCTTAGATTTCTTAAAGAAATTATTATTGTGGTAAAACATAGGTGCTGTTGATTCAGCTAAAAAAGGTGCCATCTAAAAAATATAAAAGAAACACAAATGTACCTTCTTCTCTGTTTGAATTTTTGGATGCACTAAAACAAATATTTTATAGGCTCTGACTAAATAACTATAAGTGGTTTGGGCCCATTCACATTATTGTCATACAATAATTGATAATTGATGTCAGGATTGTTATTTGGATATATCTCTCTCTGATTTCTTTCATGGTGATGATGTTGCTGTGTCATGGAAAAGGTGGCCTTTGTCATGCAACATTTCTTGTAACCAAAACTTTCAGAAAAATGTTACTAATATCATTAAACATTGCACACATTAAACCTCTTTGAAATGTCATTCGGTGTCATGTAGAAAAGGAACTTTTGTGTAAGATTGTTTGTTAACTCAAGATTTTTTTTTCATTTCATGCATTAAAAAACCTTGTTCTTAGATGGTTATATACTTACAAATAGAAAATGGCTTAGCTTAATACTTTTAATGCAATTAAATAAAAGTATAAATCTGTGGAGCAATACTAGCCCTCTTGGGCCTCTTGTTTGATGACGAGGTAGCCCATAGCACCCATGATATCTACCCAATCAGAATTTAACAAAGAGATCTGAAAGAGCATGTCACAAGAACAATTCATCCGAAATAAGGTTGATTTCTGATGGGTAGTTTCAGTGAAAAAGATTTATCGAAGATTTCATCACATGGGACAATTTTTTGATGACGTGACAGCCCTTGGCACCAATGATATTAACTCATAGAGGATTTTACGAAGAAATCTGAGAGAGCTTGTCCCAAAGATCATTCTGGTGAAGTTAGGTTAAATGCTGTCCAAATAGTTTTAGAAAAGAAGATTTTTTTAAAAAATATTAACTCTAAGGGGCCCATTTTCTGGTGACATAAAAAGCTATATATTAATCATCTTTGAATTAGGACACACACAAAACAAATATTTTATTGTGTCCAAATATATGGAGAAATACGGTAATATACAAGTAATATTCTATGAAAGTTCCATAAAAATCCATGTTGGGGGAGTTGTGTTGACAATGAATTTTACATTAAATCCCCCTTTTTGGAGATGCCAAATGGCTAGAACATGTGCATGGACCCATGGTCTGTCCATAAATGCAGGAATTCGTGCAGTTAAGGTAGCAATGGACACATGGCGTCATTTTTTTCCACCCAATGAATTTTTTTCTTGTTCACATATGTTGTAGATTAACATTGTCTAGTCATTATATCAAAATTTGAAGGTACCTTTCCATGCTCTTTTTCATGCTAGAGTTATCTGCCCTTGAGTGGTATTGGTCATTTTTCAGTAAAACGTTTATATTCGTTTTATAGCTATAAAACAAATACATTTTGATAGACCTTATACATGTACACAAGGGCTGTTGCCAAGAAAATTTCTCTTTGATCAATTGTATTTGCACAATTTGCCTTCAAAAGTTAAAAATGCACTAATTTCTGTAATTTTACAGGGTAAAAATGCCACAAAAATCTATTTTTTGGAAAAATTACCCAATGAATTTTTCTTGTTTTCCGATATGTTTAAACCCCATATTTTTCCTTTATTTGGTAAAAAAATTCAGCATACCTTTCCATGCAAATAAGAAAGTTTTTCGTTATTTTACAGTGACCTCTCCTAATTGAATGACGCTTTTGGCGCATTTTTATTGTTAAATTTAATGATCCAGTCATTCAGTTGATATCAAATGCTGAAAAGAAGCTAAGTTATGAAATTTTACGATCATTTTTCTACGTTATTTCCATAAGCAGAACCTTACGAAAACCGGTCATTTTAAAACAACGCGCAAAAAGAGCCGTAAAATAAACGAAAACCCACTTCCGGTTTATAGAGTCGGGAAGCGGCTGTCCATTGCCACCTTAACACAAAGGCTGCTTTTTTCCATGATGCAGGATCATTTCAATGAATTCATCAAATAGGAAATACCAAAATGGCCCAGTAAAATAATTTACCCCAATTAAATGTAATCAGAATAAAAGGAATAAATCTGAGAGACCTTCTCCAAAGGAACATTCCTGTGAAATTATGTTTAAATCTCTCCAGTATTTTAAGAGATGTTTGAAGAAAATGTTTACAAATAGAATGACACACAACAGACACAGGGTCATGACAAACAATAGAACCGCTGGACTATCTCCAGCGGATCTATAACTCCTTTAAAATGATTTTTTACTAATAATAATTAGCATCAATTTCTATCCAGCCCTTGTATTAATTTTATTCTTTGAAAAATTGTATAATTTTATTGCAACATTTGAAATTTAACAAATAAACAATACATATAGAAAGGATAGAACTACCCTTTACCTAACAATAACATTAAAGACTTGTTCAAAGTCATAGTTACCTGCCCTTTAAACTTTTGTTTGGCAACACCTTTAATGCCCCTGCATTGTTAAGATAAGTCTCTCTGTCTGAAAACTTAACCAAAAATCTTATTTTTTGAGGGTTTAGTGCAAGACTGTACATAGTGTATATACAATGTTACACTTGGTACAGTCTTGCACTAAATCCTTGTATTGTACATAACTTCAATGCTATTCAAGATACAATGCCCATATTTGGTATGATGATACATCTTACATATAAGCATCTGCATTTACCATGGTCAAAATCATGTGACAAGGTCAAAATGTTTTTAAAAAAATTCTGTTTAGGGACATTTTATGCTTTACGAATTCATATTGTTTTTTCAAATCTTATTTGAGAATTACAAAATCATTTCAGACAGATGAAACTTTTTCAAGGATTTTAATAGACTTCAAGATCATCTGTTTTAGATTTTTTGGGTTCTACTGAAGTTGAAAATGACTTTCAAAGTTTCCACAATAAAACGTACAGAGAAATGACCTTTGTCCATAAAAGACATATTTTTCATCCAATCAAAATAATATTTGGCTGCATGATAATGGGTCACGGATCATACCAATAATGTTTTATTGATATCCATCAGTTTTATACTGAGAAAATGATTTTCAAAGTTTCCAATATATAACATAAAGAGAAATGACCACCACCCATAAAAAGCAAATTTTTCATCTGATCACAAATATTTTTGGTAGACTGATAAAGGGTCACTCAAGGATCATTCCAGT
Source organism: Fragum whitleyi (assembly GCA_948146395.1). Classification (NCBI taxonomy): domain Eukaryota; kingdom Metazoa; phylum Mollusca; class Bivalvia; order Cardiida; family Cardiidae; genus Fragum; species Fragum whitleyi. The sequence continues at coordinate 48,471,482 of OX411544.1, forward strand.
GAAATTTGGTTGATATCCATCAGTAACAGTCTAAGAAAATGATTTTCAAAGTTTCCACTATATAACATATAGGAAAATGACCTCCGCCCATAAAATACATATTTTTCATCTGATTACAATAATTTTTTGTAGACTCATAAAGGGTTACCCAAGGACCATTCATGTAAAATTTAATTGGTATCAATCGATTTGAATCTGAGAAAACTCACTTTTTACCAAATTTGGAAATGAGCCACGCCCATTAAATCCACGATTTTCATTAGATCAAAATTTCTTGCACTACTTTTAAAGAGGGTCATTCCTGTGAAGTTTGTTTGAAATTCATCCAGTAGTTTCTGAGAAGATTTTTAAAGAAAAAGTTTATGACTGGACGCATGGACGGACTGACAGACTCACGATGGACACAACGCCATGACACTAGCCCCAGTGGCCTTCGGCCAGTGGAGCTAATAAAACCAGATGAAAAGACAATATATTGTTTTTGTCTATAACTCCTGCCAAAGCATAATTGTTCTGGGTTCAGCATTACAAGGGTTGATTCTTTCTTGTACAGAAGAGCTTGTGATAAATTACCACCTATGGGACCACCAAACAAGATGCTTATTGGAATGGTCGCTTCATATATTATCAAATGATATATAAGATATGTTTTCTTATAAGCATACTTGGTTTGTCACATGATTCCTGGGGAATCCAATGATGCTCAAACCAATTTGAATAGAGTCATTGAGACAATTTTATGGGTTCAACTTCATAAGATTCCACCATTTTTAAATCGGGCTGCGAAGCAGTCGATTTATAGATACCGTTTTCCAGAAATCCAGTCTGTTTGACCCACTACATTTTTACCATTATCTTCTGAGAAATGTGTTCAAACCAAATTACGTGTTTTCAAACACCGAAGAAACGGCCTTTTCAGTCACAATCTACAAACTTTGTTTTTATCTTATTTACTTTTCGACAAATAGAGAAGGCTAATACAAAATTAGATGTAATTTTCGCTTTTAGTAATTACCAGTTAGTATTTTCAGTGTTTATAACAAGATTTTCGGTTGAGTAAAGGAGTTGAAACGTACAATAGGTTAACTGTATAATAAATTACTGCTCTGATGTTTTTCTCGAACGGTCATTTACCAGTTGTAGGGCTGACAACCAATCAAATTCTGTTATGATTATCACTCGGTCAAAACCCACGCGTAAATTCAGACCACGTGATAGATGCAAATGGACATCGTCTGCTCGAAATGTGTCAATTAAGTTGTTTGTCATTGGTCAATAGTCGTCTGCACTCAAACACAGAGCGTGGGAAGTTTACTTTTTGTTCGCATGGTGGAATGAGTATTGTTGACTATGTTTTAACAAATAGAAATAATTTTGTAATTTTGAAATATTTAATTTCAATGAGCACTCTGATCACGATCCAATCCTATTTTCAATAAATTCAAATTTGAGTATGAAGAAAAATTATTCAACAACAAATAAACCGACAAAACCATACGATAAACTGATATAGGATAGCAGTAAGGGCGATCTATTTTTAGAACAACTCATGAATAATCATAGAGTGCTGCTAGATTTAATCGATTGGTCAGAAACCAAAGATATAAATAGCATAGTTGGTGATTTCACGTGTTTCTTGAGGGAAAATGCATTTACAGTACTTGGGAAAACCCAATGCTTGAAATACAAACATGTTGGTAATCAAAATTGTAAATAGTTTAATGAAAAATGTTTGTTGCTTAACAGGCTTTTAAACTCTATATAGAGAGAAATAATATTCACAGACAAGCTTTTAGCTTGGCGCGTGCTCATTATAACAACGTAAAAAATCTGCTGAGAAATACTTTAGACTAGCAGAGAGCTATCAAATCAGCAAACTTTCAAAATCGGACCCACGAGGTTGGATGAGCCTCGAAAAGATGGAGTGTTAAGACAAAAAACTCACAAATTGGGCAAAGATTTTAACAAATTTTATTGTCCAAATTTGAGCCCTTTTGATTGGCGAACTATTGCACTATCCCAGCCTCTCAATGATGTCCGATTTACAGTGCTGACAGCACTTTGATTTGTTTTAGAATGTGTTTCAGAAATTTTGCTTACATAGAAGGGACTTTTTACGATGGTCGCTTAACAAAGTGGTCAGTAAAAAGAGGTGGTTTCTAAAAAAATCAACTGTGTGAGATTCTATACTTTAGAAAACATTGTGAAATAAAACATTGTGAAATATGAAGAAATTGCTTTAAATTGCAATTCCTCATTTTCCCACAAGGTTTTCAATCCTTTGAGTGGTTGATTTTGAATCCACTGTTCAATAATTAAATTTTTGTTGTATCCATCAAGTTTCGTGCATCCTGATTGGCTAAAAATTTGGTTTCATTCCTCAATGAAAACAAGAGGACCATGATGGTCCTATATTGCTCACCTGGGTAAGTCAACTCATAACTTTGTCAACAATATTATAAATACCTGAGATTGTCTGATATACATTTAGGGTGGATTTAAAAGAAACAGACTTTAATTTCCTCCTACTGCAATTTGATTTTCTTTTTAATTGCAAACAAAATTATTGTTGGAATTGAATTCTTTTTACAAGCTTAAGAATATCCCTTCCAAGTTTAAGATATGCCCAATAGTTAAGGCGAAGATAAACCTTCTCTCTATTTTTGGCAATATTTTGACATTTCCAATACCATTGAAACCAGAGTTTTTGATTGAATAAAATCATTTTTGCAATTTTGGTAGAGCTTTACCCAAAGAACATCCCTACCAAGTTTCAGCTTGATTGCCAAAGTGGTTTAAGGGGAGAAGAACTTTTCTAAGATTTTTGGCCATTTTTCAACCTTTCCGCTACCATGGCAACCAAAGTTTTTCATGAAATTGAATTCTTTTAACACTTTTTGAAGAGCTTCACCCAAGGAACATCTCTGCCAAGTTTTAGCTTGATTGGCCTAGTGGTTTAGGAGGAGAAAAAATTTTTTCTTAGATTTTCGGCCATTTTCTGCCATTTTTCAACCTTTCCGTTACCATGGAGTTTTTGATGAAATTAAATTCTTTCAAGAACTCTTAAATAGCTTCACCAAAGAAAGATCTGTGCCAAGTTTCACCTTGATTCGCAAAGTGGTTTAGGAGAAGAAGAAGTTTTTTTAAGATTTCCGGCCATTTTTCAAACTTTCCCTTTCCGTGGAAACCAGAGTTTTACATAAAATTAAATCCTTTTAACAAATTTAAAAGAACTTTACCAAAGGAACATCTCTGTCAAGTTCCAGCTTGATTGGCCAAGTGGTTTAGGAGGAGGAGGAGAATTTTTTCTAAGATTTTCGCGATTTTCAGCCTTTCTGTTACCATGGCAACCAAAGTTATTTATAGAATTAAATTCTTTTAACAAATTTTGAAGAGCTTCACCCAAGAGACATCCCTGCCAAGTTTCAGCTTGATTGGCCCAGTGGTTTAGGAGGAGAAGATGTTTAAAGAAATTGTTGACAGACGGAGGGAGGGACAGACGGACGGACGATGGACGGACAACGGATGGTGAGTGATCATAATAGCTCATCTTGTGCACTTTGTGCTCAGGTGAGCTTACAATTTGGTGTACACAACTATTTTCATGCTTGTGTCAAGAAGTAGTCCCTCAAAGAAATCTGTCTTATTATGGAGAGATTCTTCCATTTTGGCTTCGTGATATTAAATAATAAGATATGAAGAGATTATTTTTTTTTAATTTCATTGAGGTATGAAAATAAAAACCTAATCACACTCATGTATGAATCTGCTTTGAGTATTCAAACAGTGTGATATGGTTTTTAGCTCCTCTGGCTGAAAGCCACTGGGGCTATTATCATGGCGTTGTGTCCGTTGTGCGTCCGTCCGTCCGTGCGTGCGGTCGTAAACTTTTTCTTTAAAAATCTTCTCCTCAGAAACTACTTGATGAATTTCAACCAAACTTTACAGGAATGATCCTTGGATGACCCTCTTTCAAAGTTGTCTCGAAATTTGGCTCGAATGAAAAACACGGATTTAATGGGCGTGGCTAATTTCCAAATATGGTAAAAAATGATTTTTCTCAGATTCTAATTAATGGATACCTATTAAATTTTACATGAATGATCCTCGGATGACCTTTTATCAGTCTACCAAAAATTATTGTGATCGGATGAAAAATATGCATTTTATGGTCATTTCTCTATATTTTATATAGTGGAAACTTTGAAATTCATTTTCTCAGAATGCAATCAATGGATATCAACCAAATTTCACTGGAATGATCCTTACGTGAACATTTATCAGTCTACCAAAAATTATTTTGATCGGATGGAAAGTATGTATTTTATGGGCGGAGGTCATTTCTCATAATATGTTGTACAGTGGAAACTTTGAAAATCATTTTCTCAAAATGCAATCAATGGATATCAACCAAATTACACTGGAATGATCCTTGAGTGAACATTTATCAGTCTACCAAAAATTATTGTGATCGGATGAAAATAAAGTATTTTATGGGCGGAGGTCATTTCTCTATATGATATATATTGGAAACTTTAAAAATCATTTTCTCAGAATGTAATTGATGGATATCAACCAAATTTCACTGGAATGATCCTTGAGTGAACCTTAATTATGAAGCAAAAATGAATGTCATTGGATGAAAAATATGTCTTTTATGGGCGGAGGTCATTTCTCTTTATGTTGTATAGTGGAAAATTTGAAAATCATTTCAACATCAGTAGAACCCAAAATATCTTAAAATCTTGTCAAACCTTAAATTTGCTATTCAAGAATTTCAAGCCTGTGGAGCGACACAAGCCATTCATGGCTTTCTAGTTAGATTCATACTTCAATGAAATAAAAGATACTCTCTTCAACTCTTGTTATTTGCAAATCTATTATTCTAAACCCCTATGAATTTGGACCCATGAATATTTTGAAAATTGGGAGAAGGATTAATCTTGGACAAGCAATGACGACCCAGAGTCGATAAACGGGAGAAGTTTTCATCTTGGACAAGAAATCAGAACCCAGAGCTTAAGACATTTTCCTGAATTTATATTACCTTTAACACACTGACAAAACATTGTTAGGGAAACATTGATAGAAAAGGAGAAAAGACAAAAGTGCATGTATCATGCAAATTCTTCCTATCTACATTGCTTATCATACTATAGAGCACTAACTTTTCAGTTTCAGCACTACTCTGTAACAAAAATTTAGCCTATCCAAAAATTGAAATTAGTTTGAAGGCTAGTTTTAAAAAGGAGGACCATGATGGTCCTATATCACTCACCTGAGTAAGTCGACTCATAACTTGTCAACCATGTTATGAATACCAGAGATTGTTTGATGTACGTTCTTCAAATAAGGATCATCCTTGCAAATATTCAGCTTGATTGGCCTAGTGGTTGAGGAGAAGAAGATTTTTTTTCTAAGTATTTAAGCAATTTTCGGCCATGGTTTATGAGGAGAAGAATTTTTTCTAAGATTTTCTGCAATTTTCGGCCTTTATGTTACCATGGAAGCCAGAGATTTTGATGAAATCAAATTCTTTTAATAACTTTTAAAGAGCTTCACCCAAGCAACATCCCTGCCAAGTTTCAGCTTGATTGGCCGAGCCAATTAAATGAAACTACATAACTATCATGAAAAGTCCCAGAATCTAGTTCAGAGAACAAAAATATTGATGGGTACTTGTTCTTTTAATTTGAAAATATAAAATGTTTAAAGTAAAAGTCCATATCCCTATTGCCTATGTTTGTCTATTTTTTCAATGGGCACAACAATGAATAACATGGACAGAAAGGTGTCCTTCTCATTATTGGTTATTTGTTCTTTTAATTTGAAAATATTAAAATGTATAGAGTAAATGTCCATGTCACTTTTGGCTACAAGTTCAGTCCATAGACAGAAAGATGTTACTTGTCACTGTTGGGTACATGTATTTGTTCTTAAAATTTGAATATATGAAATGATTAAAGGAAATGTCCAAATCCCTATTTGGCTTTTAAATGGGTATAACCAAGAATAAAATGAATAGAAAGATGTTCTTGTCTCTAATGGGAATTTTGGTCTTTCAATTTGAAAGAAGGATCAACCTCTCAGCAGTGGCAGTACCCCCAGCAGTGAAAATAATGCACACGCTGGAGACACAGCTAACCTGCACACAGAAGTATTTCAAAGCCATCTGAAAAAGAACAGAACATCTCTGTGTAGATTCAAGAATTCCAAAATGTCAAGGGGTTTTCTAGCAAGATTATCTAAAACACTACACCTTAATACATACTGTTGTTTCAATCGAGGTTGATAATCGCGTATAGAAAAGTAAAGGTTAAATAAACTTTAAACATGTATCTGCAACACTTAGGCTCAAATGCCCCTGGATTTCTACATAATTATCTACTTAACTTTTTTTTACCATAACTTGACAGTTGATTATCAATAACTTTCACAGGCGGTAACTTCACAATAAAGAGAATCAATTTGCAAAAGTAACCCGGGCCGCTATCAGAGCGCAGTAGTAGCGAGGTCAGACTTATTCAATATGTCCCGGGTTCGATACTCAACGGCAACGCTCATCCTTTCCGACTATTCGTCCCCCATAAATGTGTACGGTCTATGGACTTATTTAGGACAGCAGCTGGAGGCTAGGTAAGGATGCTTTGGTAGTACTGGTGTGAGAAATAAAGGCAAACAATTGTGAGGTGCTCCAGCCGTTGCGATATGACTGAAAGATTTTCAGAAGCGGCGTTAGACCCAATTTAATCAAATAAACGAACAGAAGTGATCCGCCAAACATTCCAAAATGCACATAAAAACTTACTAGACTGACAAGGATTTTGGCGGTATCTCGGATTCTAGAGTTGTTGTGCGAATGTATTAATTGTCTGAATGTGCTTTATAAGTTGACCTCTGCTTGATCTTATTTTTCATTTTTTTGAATAGGAAATGTCACCGCTATTATTATTATTTTATTGTTTTTTCCGCCGAATTGGCGAGCATTACAATAATATCAAAACATTTTAGCAAATTGAAATACATGTTAAGCTGGCAATCAGAGAAAGTTTGGAGAGAGAGAGAGACAGACTGAGTAAAGAAGGGAAATGACAAATATAATAACAAATTCAAAATCATGTACATATAAACAGGAAAACACGACCCTCGTTATCATGACACTTTTACGAAGAAATCATGACTGAACCATGGAAAAACTCGTTGATGTAAGAAAAATTAGTGCGTAAATTCTAGGAAGATGGATTAGTCTTTAAGAGGTGATCCATTACTGATTGTTGGAGATTGTAAAGCCATGTTAGAGAGCTCTTTTTAGGAACAGGAAGCGAATGTCATGATAACGAAGGGCAGAATAACGTTACGAAAAAAATAATAAGTAAATATATATACAAAACGAGCAGCAAAACACAAAAAAGGGAGACTAACAGATAAGCCACATTGCAAATCTACACCCATCGGACAGATTGGAAAGACGAGAACTGTGATCCATCACCTGACAATTACCACAGTTCACGTAGAAATCGAGGGTGTAGAAAGCAAGGCGGGTTTTTTACGTATAATACGGCAAAAGAGAGTTTCCTTGTCTCGAAAACGAAATACAAGGAATTGAATTGCGCACACATATACAAACACATAAGCATATATGCATACACATATATTTACACAAATAAATGCATACACACGCAAAAAAATATAAACATTTATACATACATATATACATATATATATACACACATACATACACACACACACACACACATATATACAAACAAACACGTGCATACACACATACATACACATAAACATACGACTGCACACATACATACACATATACGCGCATACATACACAAATATATGACACATGTACACACAAATAAGCATGCATACAGACATACACATCTATACATATACATACACTCAAATACACATATGCGCTTACGCTTACACATACATACATATAAAAGCTATAATCTTAAGACTTTCCTCGCGACATTAAGAAGTAAGTATTTATTTAAGAAAAAAGTTCCAAAATTTTCCAAGAGAGTTGGTATGCTGTTACTAAGAATTTTGTGGTTAACATCATTGCTTTCAAATATATTTCTAAATCCCGAAAACAGAGCGACTACTTGTTTATGACTTTCTAAATTTTCAAACACCCTAAGAGAAAGATTGTCTGCATGTGTTTTTATCCCTTGAAGTAGATCATTGCGTAGATGGAGAGTGGCGGGACACTGTGAGAGGACGTGTTCACAGGAGGATATGAGAAGTGTGACAAAAGTTTGTTGCGATTATCTTAATACAGTGTTTACATGAATTCATCATTGCAGGACTATTGACTGACCTGCTGGCCTCCCATAGTTCATAGTGAAATTTTAACTTGGGTTAAACAAAAAACTTGACAAGAGCATATCTGATTGAATTCTACCTAGCCAGACATTGTTTGCCAATCCATTAATTGCATTACGAGACAGCCTTTTACATTGACATTTATTAGGAAATAAGCCGGTTACCATATAAGATCGTAAATAAGCACCAAGAGAATACTTTTTAAGGAGTCTGATAGCATCGGGAATAAAACCAAATTTAACCGATGTGTTAGGCCGATGAAAGGCAAAAAGCCGATAGTTAAATAGCTGTTTAGAAACATGCCCTGTTGATACATGACAAAGTTGTCCCAGAAAGGGAAGTTTTTTTTATAATCAATCTCAAACTCTAATGGGAGTACACCAGAGAGACCAAGACTTATATCAGTTCTAGTATATGCAGGTAAATTTTGAGTATACTTAACGCAAAACCTATGGGACTTTTCTAATTTATCTGCCTGTGTCTTATTAATATCCGACTAAAACTCGCAGCCATAAAGGGCTTTTGGGAGGACAATAGATTTATACAGTTTAAAAGAGGTAGTTGGAAGAAGGCCATTTTCATGGATACCAATATTAGAGAGTCCCAGTAAAGTTGATTTAAGTTTTCGGCACGAATCCTCGATATTTACGGATACTTTCATGTACTTATAAGTATAATCATTTACTTCATATACGAAATTATTGCCCAAGGACCATGTGCGATCAGCGACTACATTTCGAGACTCGTCGAACACGATGACTGCACACTTTGATGAGTTATACATGAATCGCCATTTAATGGAATATTCATATCATATATCCATCATTTTTTGCAGTCCGTATTTTGATAAGGACACGAGGATCATATCATCGGGTGCCAGTCAACTCGTTCCTCAGTCAACTCGTTCCTCAGTCAACTCGTTCCTCAGTCAACTCGTGGCGATTTTGGTCAACTCGTTCCCCTGAAATAGTCAACTCGTTCCCCAATCGATTTTTCTTCGGTCAACTCGTTCCCCCTAAATCATAGTAAATTTTGTAAGGATTTCTATCCCCCCTTTTGTTTGAAGATGATATTGATATTCTAAAATAATTATTTTTATACTATTTATAAAAAAAATAATAAAATGGAAAAAATACAGTTATACTAACCCTTTAACCTAAAACGAGGAAACCGATTTTCCCGAAAAATTGAATAGAAATCAAAACAATGTACATTTTACAAAAAAGGGATAATACAAACAATAATCATAAAGAACAAGAAACAATATTGTGGAATTGAAGAAAAAAAAAACGCATTCTTGATGTTTTATTTTTATTTTTCAGAACTTTTGAATGACCGCCAGGAACTAAGAATTATGCCTATATCTAAGATGAGAAAAAACATTGATTTGAAATTCAATCGTAATCTATCAAGAGATAAAGACAAAAACCAAATGTATTTATTTTAGTTTTCATTAAATAAATAAAAAAAGGGAGTGCGTTTCTGGTTTGGCAAAACGCAGACAACATCGTGATAACAGCTTGTCATTCAAATTGTCGCTACATTATTTTGGACTTGCATCCCACAATTCACATGCTCAAAATTACCCATTCTTGCTCTGTGTCATAATGGTGCCTTAATATAGATATTAAGTAATGTATGAACTATAAAATAAATGTAAATAAAAGAAGTAATTCCTATAATTGATGCCCTGCGTTTTCTCTATTAAAAATGTCTTTGCCCATAAAATGAGTCACTACATTTCATGATGATAACTGGGTGAAATAATGGGGGGAAAGGAGAAATGTGTTTCAAACATGTTGCTCCTTCATAAAAAAAGAGAGAACCAAAACACTACGTTTATAAAATTAAATAGATCATTATACATTAAAAACCAAAATGCATTTAAGATATATCTGCTACATTTTTAGCTACGTTGAGTATACATTTCTACCAGTCATCTTTATAAATCATACACAAATAAGGAGGAAATGGGAAGATAAGGTTTGTCTATTGCCCATATTTTAATCATCAACATCAGAAGGCTGCTTGTATATTGACGGCTCTTTCAAGAAATATCTGCATGGTTGATTAGTTGACTGCATATTAAGGTTGTCGTTTGTCGGTTGCACCAGAGTATACAAGATAATCGATAGAAGTGTGAAATCAATTAAAGGTGTTGAACACACTTTTCACCTCATTTAAAGAGCGTCGTAGTAATCTTGGTAAGTTCAAGACTGTGATTCCTTTACCTTAGACATCCGTATCCGCACGACTTTCATGTGAAAACAAGAGAATGAAATATATTTAAAAGAGGGTTAAGTTGGTCATGTTCCTCAAGATTTAAAGAAACTATTTATTTTAAGTTTTCGCAAGTGATAAGAAAAAAATTCAACGAGTATACCTTGGTTAATTCTACCCGAACATGACCTTTGTGGAAAAAATACTTAAATAAGAATTACCGACATATTTTATCAATTAACAAAATATATTACATTCAATGGCGTTTGTCATTTCTATGAAAGCACGCGCAAAGCCGAGTAGGAATAATTAGATTTTTATTCATCTAAATAGCAGAGGTCAGATTCTGGTCAATAGAGCCGAGCTTTAGGCATACTAAATTTCAGACTAATTAAAGCTATGGCTTAATCATTACAAGAATTTATACCCACAATGGTATTTCAATCCCGATCAGCGGATTGACAAACGTCGCTGACGCCAAACTACGAGAACGTTTCTTTAACATATTTTTTTTACCGTGAGTCAACATTTTTCCTTTATCTTTTTTTCTCATTTTTACCCTCTGCCAGAAAGAACCTCTTGATTTGCAACAGGTCAATTCGTGGGTATCTGGGTATCTTTACTATAATTAACGATTTTCCCTTTGTCTGATGTTTTCATTTAAACATGTGGGACATCACAGCCCGTGCATAAGTTGTAGAATATTTCCCATGATTCAAAATTAATACAACAGAAAACAGAAATATTCATGAAATAACGATAAAATTATGATAAGATCTAACTTTGAAATGGACTTAGCCGGAAAACAGATATTCTAGTAGTTTTTAAAGGGGTCAATAAATCGCAGAATAACGATCTTCAAAATTGATAAGATAAAGTTTGCATTAACATAACATTCCAATCAATATGATAAGAACTAATCCGTTGATATATCGCTAAAAAAATACGAGGATTTTTTAGGAACGAGTTAACCGATTGGGGAACGAGTTGACTTTTTGAGGGGAACGAGTTGACCAAAATCGCCACGAGTTGACCGAGGAACGAGTTGACTGAGGAACGAGTTGATTGTAAGCCATAAATTATAGGAAGGAGTGGTTGATATCATTTTCCAAACGTTTTGTTAGATTTTTTTCCATTATCGACTTTTTTATTTTTTATTAATCAAGTTGGACGACTGAATTATTTTCGACTTGCTTGCTTTAGTGAAATTAAATTCATTTCAGACACAAGGCTTAATAGGATAGTAAAAGCGAAAAAAAAAAGACACTGTTTAATTTAAAAAAAAGATTTATGATATCTAGAATATCTATTAACATTAGGTACCGTCCCCGACTGATCATAGTAGAAAGCTCGAAATCAATTTTATATTGAGGGTCAAGAGAGTTGCCTACCTTGCTCATCAAAATGTTACTGAAACTGAGCTGCAAGAAATCAGTTTTGCCATGGTTATTTCACAAGAGCACGATGGTTGCATGCTACCACAGTAAGACCGGTGTCTACGGATACCAGCCTAGACAACAAATGAAATCAAATCAAAGTATGACACTTATTGACAATGGGCCAACTTATTTCACACCCGGCCGGGGCCCTTTTTTCAGCTTGAATCCAGCCCTTTACCCGTATACTTGCTTGTAAAGCGAGGTATAATTTAAAAAGTGTTTACAATATTTTTTCAGCCTGAACGAAGGGCGGGTTTCAAGCTGAAAAACGGTGTGAAATGAATACATTTGACTAATTGTTAAATGGTTAATACCTCGTTACCTCGCTGCGGTAGAGCTGTTGAGACCTAAAGTCTCATCTTCTCCATCAATCTGCATTAAAATAGGCTTATCGGCTTCGGGTGTATAGTTGTTTGTTAAAGTTGTAGATGGCTGCTAACAATTTTTTAGTATACAGTGCTGTCGGCTAATCCTGCGCACTTAAGAAAGCCAAGTACAAAATTCGTGTAAAGATATCGAATGTACACAAAAAATCAGTACACGATTGAACTCATTTACAATTTTTGCAATTTATATGTCCTTTTATTCAGAAAAAAATGTCACTAGAATTACACAATCCCACCATGTACAGAGGCACCGTCGTGTTATATCAACGCAATTTTCGTCGGCTAAACCCGTGCAGTCCAGATGAGAACCAATTTTATTGTCCGTAAATCTGTTAAAATTAAAAGGAAAACACTTAGACAAAAACGGGAACCTTTTTATTTATAATAAACAAATGATCTTTTTTGTTTAAAATGATTGAATTATCGAATTTTTGAATATAAAAAAATGGGTTGTTCTGCTTTTACGTTTAGCGGCCATTTTCTTAGTTTACATGACGTTATTAAGCTGCGCAGCTTTAGACGACTCGCAGGATTACTTGACGTGAGTGTATGTCTGATAGGGTATATTTAAGATGTGAGTAATATCGATTGTACATGGTCTTGAAGTTTAACACTGATGTTGCACTGACTATATGCTCATATACTGTGTCATTGATATGACTGTCAAATTTTAGGGTTTTATCGAAGTGTATTCCAAGATCCTTTTCAGAGTCTACTTTTTTAAGTTGTGAATATCTGCCTTCTTTGTCAAGCATCTGATGATTTTACTTTGGGTTATTTCTATTTATGTGCATAACCTTACATTTGTCGGTATTAAAAAAGAGTAACCATTTGGATGTCCATTCACACAATTTAAGTAGATCATTCTGTACAGATTCATAGTCTTGAATGTTTGATATAGCTTTATAGACTTTACAGTCATCTGCAAACATTTTGCAGAAAGAGATCACAATCGAGGGAAGGTCATTGACAAAAAGTATGAACAGAAGCGGTCCTAAGACAGAACCTTGCGGCACTCCGCTCGTAACTTTGGTCCAGCTTGAGTATGTCCCATTTACAGCAAAACATTGTAATCTGTTAGAAATTTCTCAATCCACGGAATAACATTACCGCATATGCCTAAAGCTTGTAATTTGAACAGGAGACGTGAACTCTGATGTGAAGGGTTAATTGGTCAATCAAAAATGGCATGTCAGAGATTTTCTTACCCTCTGTCACTAGTTAGACAATGTTGATGCTTTTTGTTTTTTTTTATTAGTCACCACATCTGATATAATCTGACAGAATCGAACCCTGAATAGTGGCTAAAATTTGCTTCTAAAAATCCCTATACCTACCCTCAATCTAGGGTTTGACTCCCATGTTATTTTAAGCCTCCCTCATTGAAAAATTGAGGGCATGTTGTTTTACTGATGTCTGTCTGTTGGTCTATAAATCTTCAAAACTTTAACAAAAGAAATTTAAATTGCCAATTACTTCAATAGAGTTTTGCCAAAGGCTGCTCCATTGTGGTATTGGCGCTAAAAAATAGCTGACAGCGTTGAAAAAATCAAATGGATACAGTGTGCTAAATTTTCAAGTCCCACAGTCGTCGAAAATCCGTAGTATTTTAGTCCTTTCGAAAATAAAAATCAATATGGTGTCCTGTGTCACAATATCAGTGTTCTGGCCAGGCTGTGCCATCGACAGATGGGCTAAATGGTGCACTGAAATTTTTTACCAACAGCGTCAGCAGAAAGAAGACTTCCGGTACATTCTCATAGCGATTTAGTCTACTCCAAAATACTAGAAAGCCATGAATGGCTTGAGGAGCTCCACAGTCCACAGGCTTGAAATTCTTGTAATAGCAAATGAAAGTTTTGACTAGATTTTTAGATATTTTGGGTTCTACTGATGTTGAAAATGATTTTTAAAGTTACCAATATATAACATACAGAGAAATGACCTCTGCCCATAAAAGACATACAGTAAAATCTCAGTCGTTCGCACGCGGTGGTTCGTAGGTATGTGTTGGTTCGTATACATTCTTTGGTCCCGATTTTCTTCATTCTTTATCTTTGTAAGAAGGCTCCGAGTAATTCGCACGTCGGTGGTTCGTAGTTTGTAGCCCGAGTCAAGTCCCAAGAGTTTCCAAATAACACAAAATAATATGTTTAATCCGTAGGTGTGAATTGTGCGATCAATAGTTGTCCTAGGTGTAACAATAGACATATACCTTGATTTTCACACCTGTTAAAGTTATTGTTTTACAATATTAACAGGCATTGTTTGATTTGCAATTTTTGGCGGGTTTAATCGAATAAAGGATCAATCAGCGACCTTTGTTATTGTATTTCATCTGGCTTTCTCATACCAATCATGCATGTATGAATGTGAAAATCTTCGTAGACTTGACTGTCAACATGTCTTCCACACAGATTCATGTAATGCTAAGATTTCATCGTCCACTGAATGAGTACTCAAAGTGAATTGATCAAAAGGGAAAACACTCTGATGTAGTTAATAATAATAATTGGCATGTAAATAATTGCTGAAATTACTTTATTTAGGGTTTAAATATTGACGAATCGAAAGATGATCATTGTTCAAGTGAGATTTGTTGCGTCCTAACTTTCTACAAAAGGGTCTCGTTAGAACTTGAAATATATTCCATAGAACCTTAGAATAAAGCCACTAATATAGGGTACCTTAAGACCATGTCCGATCTGAGCCATCAAAAATCTACCGACCGCTTGACATTGGTTGGTTCGTACTACGTTTGGTTCGTATAAATTGTCCCGGTCCCTTGAGATACGAACTACCGAGACTTTACTGTATTTTTCTTCCAATGACAATGATTTTTGGCTGCATGATAATGGGTCACCCAAGGATCACACCATAGAAGTTTGGTTGATATCCATCAATTACATTCTGAGAAAATGATATTCCAAGTTTCCACTTTATAACATATAGAGAAATGACCTCCGCCCATAAAATACAGATTTTTCATCCGATCACAATAATTTTTAGAAGACTAATAAAGTGTCACTCAAGGACCATTCCAGTGAAATTTGGTTGATATCTATAAGTTAGATTCTGAGAAAATGATTTTCAAAGTTTCCACTATATAACATATTGAGAAATGACCTCCGCCTGTAAAATACATATTTTTCATCCGATCACAATAATTTTTGGTAGACTGATAAAGGGTCACCCAAGGATCATCCATGTAAAATTTAATTGGTATCCATCAATTAGAACCTGAGAAAACTCACTTTTTACCAATATTGGAAATAAGCCACGCCCATAAAATCCATGTTTTTCATTGGATCAAAATTTCTTTAGCTACTTTGAAAGAGGGTCACCCAAGGATCATTTCTGTGAAGTTTGGGTGAAATTCATCCAGTAGTTTCTGAGGAGATGATTTTTAAAGAAAAAGTTTATGATGGAATGCACACATGGACGGGACGGACAGACGCATGACAGACACACGCCATGACAATAGCCCCAGTGGCCTTGGGCCAGTGGAGCTAAAAAATCAATAAGGAACCCAGCGCCATGCTGTTGAATTAGCACTTTGTTATCAGAAATTAAAAATTAGTCAGGGACCATTCTGTGTGTACATGTTTCTGAGCAATGGATCAAACCAAAAGGTGTCATAGGATTATTTTTGTCTTTTTCAAATGGACTTTGGCAAAAACAGAGAAAATTTATGATGAAGTTGATTCTTCTGAACGGGGATTGAGTCCTCAAAGCCCCTAGGGGTTTTGATAATGAAATTTTACAGCAGTGAATTTCCAAATTTACTAAAACTTGGCCAAATTGTTCTATCAACAACTGTTTACACTGTTGACTGTAGGCTAGGCTCAAGGGCACAAAACTTGATAAAAACTGCACAAAGAAATAGATTGTTTCTGCTGAAACCAAAGTCAAGGTCATGTGACAAGGTTAAGGTCATCTGTCAAGGTCAAATATCTCACAAAACTTAACCAAAAAACTTTCATTGTTTAGTTTATTCAAGCGTATTATAGATGCCCTGTCTCATAACTGGCATGATGAAAGATCTCAGTGATGTACATCTGTAGGCATCAAGGTCAAGGTCATGCTAAAAGGTCAAGGTCATTTGTCAAGGTCAACATTTAAAAAAAAAAAGCTGTTAAGGAGGCATTTGTGTTTCACAAACACATCTTGTTTTATTTGTTCATTTTTTCACTGAAACTACTCGTAAGAATTCAACCAAATTTCACAGGAATGGTGCTTAGGACATGCCCTTTCAGATTCCTTCTTTAAATCCTGACAAAGCTGATTGCTTGGGTGCTACAGGCTGTTAATTCACCAAAAAAAAGGGTCCCTTATGGTGCAGTATAAAAAACAAACTTTTCTGTGAAACTAATGTTCAGAATTCAACCAAATTTCACAGAAATGATACTTAGGACATGCTCTTTCAGATTCCTTCTTTAAATCTTGATCAGATTGATAACTTGGGAGCTATGGGCTGTCAAGTAACCAAAAAAAGGCCCCTTATGGTGAAATTTAAAAAAATCTTCTTCTCTGTAACTCATGGTCAGAATTCAACAAAATTGTACATAAAAAACATTTTCAAAAAGCTTTAACGTGTAAGTAACATTTCATGAAAGTTTCATGAAATCTGCCTACTACATGCTCTTTCAGATTCCTTCTCTAGATCCTGATCAGGATGATAAGTTTGGCGCTACAAGCTGTCAAGTCATCAAAAAAGGGCCAATATGATGAAATTTAAAAAGAATATTCTCAGAAACTACAGTTCAGAATTCAACCAAATTTCATAGAACTGATGCTTAAGACATGGTCTTTAAGATTACTTTGTGAAATTATGATTGATGTTAAACAAGGGTTTTGTCAAAGCAGCTAAAAAGGTGCCATATGACAAAATATGAAAAGATATCATTTTCTTTGAAATGAAGTTTTTGATGCAAATGATTCATGTCAGGATTGTTCTTGGGATAGATCCTCACTCTGAATTCTTGGTGATTATGTTGTTGTGTCATGGAAAAAGGGGCCGTCATGATGCAACATTTCATTTAACTCCATTTATTGACAGATTTCATGAAACTTTCATGAAATGTTACTTACACGTTAAAGCTCTTTGAAAATGTTTTTTTCCGTGTCAAGGAAAAAAGGACTTTTGTGTGACTTTGTGACTTTTCTTTACTGACTTAAGGTTTTTTAATGTCATGCATAAATCAACCTTGGCCTTAGATGATCATCTCCTTACAAATAGATTGATGGCTTAGCTTAATATGCAATTGATAAATGAAATTTCATAAAACTGTTAGGCATTAATCACCAGTGGAGCAACATTGGCCCTCTTAGGCCCGTTGTTTGATATTTTCAAACCCTCCTAAATAGTCATGCACATTTTTGATCCTGGACACACATCCTTTCTGACATTTGTCATCCACCAATGGGTTGATAATTGAAGATCTAGGTGGTATGAGAAGCTGGAGGTTCAGAAGGGAGGTTGTTGTATGACAGGTGAGAGAAATACCAGAAATCCATGGTAAGGTTATCCAGCCAATAAGATATGACTGATGAATGATTGCTAAAAGCATCCTTAACCCCCCAAACAAACAGATTAAAAGGATGAAGCCTTGAAGAAAATTGTTCAGAAGAGGCTAAAAACTTATACAGGAATCATTAAACATATATAAAAGTACACAAATGACATTTGCTGAAAAATTGGGCCTACAATGGTCATTAAATGATCTTTATAGACATCTCAATTAGCTTAGGAGTCAAAGAGACAAAGGTGAGCAGAACAATCATGATTCTCTTCTTAAAGCAATTTAACATTGGTTGGTGTTCAATTTAGTTTATGCTAAATTATTTTAATTTGTTTGCGATGAAAGCTTTAACTTAATTTTATAGAATTGCTTTCAAAATGCTCAAACCAACCCTGTGTTTTCAAGATGACAAAACACTGCACATATAGAGTTGGGTAAAATTGGCATACAGCTTGTGAAAATTATTTTTTTCATGTTTTAAAAAGTAAAAACAAGTGCAGGCTGATTTTTGTCTATAGCTCCTGTCAAGGCAGGAATATTCGGGGTTCAGCATGACAAGGGTTAAAACTTTATCTATTGAGGAAACCTTATGTTGTGGGCACTCATCTGAATCGGCTCTATGAGTGTTTGCTCAAAATTTACTGAAACATTTGGATCTAAAATTCCAAATATCCCCTCTGTCTGTAGAAAAAAGCTTAAAACCTCTGCAATCCAATTTAAGAGTTTGGTTGGGTGGGGCTAGCTTTGGCCATTTAGCTGCACCTTGTCTTAAATTTGCGGGTTTGAAAGTACATATGCAGCCATACAGGGTCTCTTGTTATCCCCTGCTGTTTTCGGCGAGGGGATATAGTAATGCTCTCCGTCCGTCATTCCGTCCTTCCGTCACTAAACTTGTCCAGAGCATATCTCCTAAAGTATAATTTTAGCTATCAACTTGAAACTTTATGGGTGGATAGATCTCATGGAGGAGAAGTGCAGTGCACAAGACCTACAACCTTTGCTTGCATGATATTGGAGTTATTGCCCTTTGTTATTTTTAAGACTTGGATTTTGTCCGGAGCATATCTCCTAAAGTATTTATGCTATCAACTTGAAACTGTATGGGAGGATAGATCTCATGTATTGCCCTTTGTTATTTTCAAGACTTAGATTTTGTCTGGAGAGACTTTGTCCGGAGCATATCTCCTAAAGTATTAAAGCTATAAACTTGAAACTTTATGGAAGGATAGATCTCATGGAGGAGAAGTGCAGTGCACAAGAACTATAACTCTGGCTTGTATAATTTTGGAGTTATTGCCCTTTGTTATTTTTAAGACTTAGATTTTGTCTTGAGCATATCTCCTAAAATATTTTAGCTATCAACTTGAAACTTTATGGGTGGATAGATCTCATGGAAGAGGAGTGCAGTGCACAAGAACTATAACTCTGGCTTGCATAATTTTGGAGTTATTGCCCTTTGTTATTTTAAAGACTTAGATTTTGTAGGGGCTTAATTTCTTAAAGTAGAGCCCTTAATCTATTAGGCTTCAGTTTACTATCAAGCTTTCTCAGCGGGATAAGGCCATGTCCGACATGGCTCTTGTTTAAATTAAAGCTTAATGAAAATTGAAAATATTCTCATTATCTCAATTACTTGGAGTCCCTATGTTTCAGTCAGTGGTACAGACTTTGACAATAGAATAGAATACAGCAATGTGTACAGACTGGTGGAGGCTTACAGATCTTACGGACATAAAAAGGCAACTTTGGATCCTCTTGGACTCCAGCCTGAAGTGTAAGTTATTGGTCACAGATCACAAAATACATACAGCCTTTTGATGCAGGACTTTATTACAGTCATATATGCATTATTCAATTCTTATCATGCTGAATTTAATTTTATTTCAAGCAAATCACCATTTTTGGGAACATTTAAAGCAGCCTGGGTCACATTTTCCAACAGAAATTAATAGCAAGCAAGAAGTGTAGGCTGATATCAGTCTACATGTCAGTGCAGACTGATCTAAGTCTATGCTGTCTGCCAAAGCCTTGTTAACCGCAGGTCAGATATTTTATGGCATGAGAAGGATTTAAGGAAAAATATTGACAAATTGGCAAAAATAGTGACCTGATGATAACTATAGCTTAGATTTGTCACATGAAGTGTCCTATGTGTTAACTATAGTAAAGATCTTGAAATAGGCTTTACATATGACACCTTTTTTTATAATGCAAGGTACCATTGCTGAGGTGCTTTGGTATTCTGTATACAAGTCCAGTTATTGAGAATTCAATATAATGGAACAATATCATAGTATGTAATGAATTGATATTGAAATAGGTTTCATATAGATATTCATTTATTCCTGAGGAAAACAATGAAGTCAAATCCCAAGCAAATAAGTTGATTCAGTTATACCAGTACAATTTATTGTCACGTCATTGTCAGGCACTGTTTCTCCTTCCAATAGCATGTTGAAGGGAAACTGATTTCTGGCCGGGTCTCTCTGGGTCAGGTCTTGTGATTGCTTTATTCTGACTGGACACGCAAGAAGTTGTGACTGTTTGCCCTCTAAAAAAATTAGGATAGGCAATTGCAACCTGAATAGTAAGCTTCTCTCAACCTTGATCGATATACACATAATAGTATCAGGGGCAATAACCAGTCCAAATAATAACCCGGTGTGCTCCTGGAGTGTACTTGTTTCTAGACATAAAATATGTTAAGTTGTAGTAGTACTGGTGAGGGAAATAACATTCAGCTTCCACAATATAACTGAAATACACTTACAAGTGGTGTCAACCCCCATCAAACAAGCCTTCTTGGTCTTATATAGAGAGGGTACACAGATGCTGTAAAACAATGATTTATACCCTCAGATGTAAGAAGCAGCGGAAATACTGAACTAAGATATCACATCACCTATGTGAGCAAATAAGTTAATGCAAGTGTAATGGTTGGAATATTCTACATTTTTAAAAGCACTTTCAAGGTGAATACATATTTTTCTGGCCGTTGACAGCAAAATTTCTGTTTTCTTGTCCCAATTGCCACGGAATTGATAAGCTGAAAAACTGATATAAGAAACGCTGAGATGAAAATGGGAAACTGCTTGTAAAAAGCAACTTCCTTAAATTTGTTCCTCTTCATGTTTTTAACCCTCTTTCAGCCAGGATCAGTTTTGAATTTGTTGTAATTTATATAATTATTTTGTTTCATTTTTAATTTAATTATTGGTTTATATCTATCATATGTTCTATAACAGCACTTAATTCTATGGATTCTGTACTGCCTCAAATTCACTTGTTCTCAGACAAGTACAAAAGAAAATTCTGCTGGCAGGAAAACACTAATTGTCTTAGGAATTTCATTCCCCTGTTTCCTTTCCCCTTCAGGAGCCCCCAAGAGCTGTCTCCAGAGAGATATGGGATTGTGTCTGGTTCCCAGGTGGTGGAGCTACAGGGTATATTTCATGGTGGTGATGGGATCCAGCAGATGAATGTATCCCAGCTCATCAGCTATCTGGAGAAGGAGTACTGTGATACAATGGCTGCTGAGTTTCAACATCTGCCGGTATGTTGTTATGTCACTAACTTTGAGAATGTGTAGCTAGGCTGTTGTGGAATTCCAGTCTACAGTGATGTTGTAGGAGGTAATGATCAACATTAATCTTGGCCACATCTCTGGTATTATTGAAGATACTTTCTTTAAACATGGCATGTATGTTCAGTGTCACATGAGCAATCCATACTATAAAGGAAGATTACTTACAAAAATAGTTTTGTAAGGATTTCGGCCCTTTCTAGACCTTTTCACTATCCAGCACTTTCATCTGCTTGTTGTGCACTTCTTTAAGCACACACCATCCTTCATTTTGATACAGATTTATCAAATTTATTGTTTAAATAGCATTGAACTTACCACTATTATACACAGAGAAAAAGCCTTGTGGTAGGATGCACAAGTGAATGACAAAATTCTCGTCATCTTTATTGCTCTCATTTAGCTTTTATCCTCATTTAATGCATTTGTTGGAGGTGGAGAAAATATCTCAGATGGGCAATCTAGAATGAATGGCTCTTTTTCCCACTTTGATACCTTAAATATCATGTGCTTGAATTTTGCATTTCTAACCTTTGATAGAAACACTGATATATTTTAGATCTACATGTATTTAATTTCAATTCAATGTCCTGGAAATTAGTTGTCCATGAAAAAGTGGCCAAGATTATAAAATGAACTTGTCTGCAGATAGAAAAGCCAATGTCAGATAAGTCTGGAATGGGATTCTTATCTTAACTTATTTAATCCAGTCTAAATTTTTCTTTTATTATAGACAGAAGAAGAGAGGGAATGGTTTGCCCATGCTTTTGAGACCAAAAACAGTATAGATATACCACCAGAACGAAAGATTTCAATAGCTCATCTGTTATTAAAATGTCAGGTAGGTAGACTTGAATGATTCACTAAGTTTTCCAGTACTTCTACTTATGAAGAGTTTCCAATGTTCTGTAGATGTTGTAATATTTTTAGCACCACTGGCCGCAAGGCCAGCTGGCTATTGTCATGGCGGGGTGTCCGTCGTCCGAGCATGCGTCCGTGTATGCCTCCGTCTGTAAACTTTTACTTTAAAAATCTTCTCCTCTTTAAGAACTTGATGGATTCTAATCAAATTTCACAGGAATATTCCTTGGGTGACACTCTATCAGATTCCTTCAAAGAATTTTAATCAGTTGAAGATCATGGCTGTAGTGGGCGTGGCTAATTTACATATATGGTAATAGGTGACTTTTCTTATCAGTCTACAAAAAATTTTTGAGATCAGTTGAAAAGTAAGTATTTTATGGATGGAGGTCATTTCTCTATATATTATTTAGTGAAAACTTTGAAAATCATTTTCTCAGAATCTAACAAATGGATATCAACCAAATTTCACTGGAATGATTCTTGTGGAATGATTCTTAAGTGATCCTTTATCACTCTACAAAAAATATTATGATCCGATGAAAAATATGTATTTTATGGGTGGAGGTCATTTCTCTATATGCTACATAAAGAAAACATGAAAAATCATTTTCTCAGAATCTTATTGATCGATATCAACCAAATTTCACTGGAATGATTCTTTAGTGATCCTTTTTCAGCCTACAAGAAAATACAGTCAACTCTTGTTACAACGACCACGTTTGTTCCCGATAAAAATGTCTTATAACGAAAATGTCGGTGTATTGAAAATCATCAATTTAACTAGAAAGTTGATGCCAGTACAAAAAATTGTATACTCATATTTTACCGTTGAATTTCGATAAAATAACTCTACCAGACTTAAAACTGAATATTGAAACTTGTTAATAATTACTTTTTCAAGAAATCTTTGATAGATTTCTATCCTTGATTGTTCTCTACAGAATAATATTTTCCATGCACTCTCTAGGTTTTCATCGCGGTATTTGTTTCCCTCTTGTATTTGTTTCCCTGTTGTTTAAAATAGATTATGACAGTTTTGAAACATGATTTAACTTACAATCGAGAGACAGTAGAATAATCAGATTAGATTTTTGTGAATTAATTATGGAAATGTATTGTTTCAATTTATCACTGTTGTCGATCAACCTATTCTTGGTAGTCAACTTTCCGAGAGTTGGGTTCGACGTCTCTTTGCTTTTTTTTTTTTCAAAATAGATCAACGTAAAATGTACGACAAAGATGTTTGTCGAACAATCAAAACCGACTAGAATGAGTCAAATCGTACTCGTCGAATGCAAAGTGTTGTAACTATAGCTTTTTTGTAAATAAGTTGCGACAATATCACCCTCAGCCTACCAAACATAAACAGACGAGACTATTGTGTTCTGGGTGGCTTCATCATCAACATCCGCCGAAGGGGAAAACCTGTATTCGCACCTTAGCATAATTTAGTATACACGCGTACATAATTGATTAACACATTACCGCGAGGTGCTAGAAATAGACGCTAGGAATTTTCCAGGTAAGTGTCGATGTAATGAATAACAAAATCTAGGGATTTTGCACTTTCGTTCCCTAATATTTTTTGTCGATGTCGGAAAACGAGAATTCCGTTGTAACGGGAGAAAAATAAACTGTGCAAATCCGTTCCCAACAAATTAGTGTCGGTATAAGAAAATGTCGATGTAACCGATGTCGATCAAACGGGAGTTGACTGTATTGTGATCAAATGAAAGATATGTCTTTCATAGGCAGAGGTCATTTCTTAAGATATGTTGTATGGTGGAATATCCAATATAGTGAAAACAAACTGTCTCAAAGTTTAAATAGATGGATTCAACCAAATGTCACAAGAATTTTATTTCTGCAAAGTTGTATCACTGCTAAAAATATTTTGATTAGATGAACAGCATGTTTTAATTGGCAGAGGACATTTCAACATATAAAGTGAATATTTGATCACTCTTTGGGTATTACCTAAATGATGAATTTATCTAGACTTATAAAATTTAATAGGTTTAAAGATTGTAGATTAGAAGGAACAAAACCGTTGTTGAAATAGGTAGCCTGAGAATACCCCCTGAGAATTGGTCAGTTAAGTTGAACTAAGGGTGACTCTGCACAGGGAGGACAATAGGTGTAAACCTACTGAGGTTCAGAGTGGGGTAGAAAGAGTTGAGTTGTAATATAATGTATAGAAACACTAGTTGACTTCGCCTTGTTAAGTTATTTCAGAACTGAATTCCTGGGATAACTCACATATTTAACATAAGTATTGTTAGTATGAGGTTGGATGTGGGATCAGCATTGTGGGTCATCCTTAATTTCTTTGAACATATTCTCCTAGACTGGTAAATCAATCTTGTTGAAAATTGACAGGAATGTTCCTTAGGTCAAGCTTTTACAAAGTTGTTCAAGTTATTGAAATCAACATTTAACTTTGGTTGCCAAAGCAACATAAAGTGAGGGAAATGCCAAATCTTTAAAATCTTCTTTTAAAAAAGAGAACAGACAGCTTTTCATATTTGGTATCTAACATCATCAAGTAGTCCTTTATCAAGTTATCAATTAGGCTTCCCCAGAGATGTATTGTATATTACATAGAAATACGGAAAATCTTCTTCTCTGAAACCAGAAGGCAGACAGCTGCTTTTGTATGTCATTTCATTTTATTGACCCTTATCAGGTTTATAAATATAATGCTCCTTGGGTCCAATTTGGGCTCTGCCAAGGCATATCCAATTTTAACATAGAAACAAATAGCAAAATCTTTTAAAAATCTTCTATGAAACCAGTAGGTAGACAGCCTAGTAGTTTGGTTTATAGCTTTATCAATTGATCATAAACAAAGTTTGTTCCTATCATGGTTCTTGGGTCATATATTTGGGCTTAGTCCCTTTGCATCTTATTTTAAACAGAAACAAATCAGGAAATCTTTCAACAATTATCTTTTCTGAATATAATTTCAGTACAAATCATCTTCTGAGAAGTTCACACCTTCTTATTTATTTCTTGGACTTCCCAGTGGTTTAAGGAGACTCAGATGAGTGATGAAGCACCATCATGGTCCTCTTGCCTTTAAGAAGTTAATTTATAAAAGGTGTAACAGGTGAAATGAAAAATAACATCACAGGTTAAAATAAGAGAGGTAAACATAAATCTAAGATGATTTATTTCCCTATGAACCCTGCTTTGTGGGTAACCTTTAGAATTGTCTTCAATGATAGAAGTCCCCACATCAGAGGATTTGGTTTGAATAATTGAGGTATTTGTGACCCGTCACACGAAAAAGGACCGTCTGGGTAGTCCATAAAGTCAGACTGCGCAGACTGAAATTTTTCACATTTTACTCATTTTCTGAATCTTGCTCATTGGAGAGGCTCATATGAATATCCAGAAAAAATGCTGGCCTCACACCTGTTTAAACTTAAATGGCAATTGGATTTGTTTTAAAATTTGACATTTTTATAGGTTATGACATTTTTTTCACTTCTGTTATAAAATAGTGGTTATGAAGCATGGAAGCAACTGCGTCAACATGATTGAGAAAATCTGGCGAGCCATCCTCCCAGTGACCCTATTGTGTTGAAGAGGGTGAATGACTTTACTAATATATCGGAAATGGTCAGCACACGTCTGCAATTTATTCTTTTTATGCCCCCGATAGGGAGGCATCATAAATTTGACTTGTCCGTCCGTCCGTCTGTCCGTCCGTCCGTCTGTCTGTCCGTCCGTCCCTCTGTCCGTCCGTCCGTCATTCCGTCCAAAAACTTTAACATTGGCCATAACTTCTAAATCAAAGCGGTGTCGGGGGCATTGTCATCTTACAGTGACAGCTCTTGTTATACTTTA
Source organism: Fragum whitleyi (assembly GCA_948146395.1). Lineage (NCBI taxonomy): Eukaryota > Metazoa > Mollusca > Bivalvia > Cardiida > Cardiidae > Fragum > Fragum whitleyi. The sequence goes on from OX411544.1 coordinate 48,497,691, forward strand.
TTATTCTTATCCCTATTTCTGTTGGTGTGCTCATTCACAGTTCTGTTACAGGCCTTTGACCATTTTCTTGCCAACAAGTTTGTGACACTAAAAAGATACGGAGGAGAGGGAGGTGAAAGTATGATGGTTGTGTTTGATGAATTATTTAGAAAAAGTGCAATAGGTAATTAGCTTTTTAATTGATTCTTTATTAAGCAAATTTTGAGATTGGCCTTTTAGATAATAAATGTAATATTAGGCAATGTTTTATCAGAAAGGAATGAAACAATCACAGGAAATACTCTCAAATTTTCCCCATATAAATGAATAACAAATTGAATCTAATCAATTAGTAAAAATATTCAAGTACTTCAAGGGTAGAATTGATTCAATATGATAGATAAGGGCTAGACTATTGACAACAATTGAAAGTTGGTGCAGTTACAGAAACTTTGCTTTATTAAACAATTAATCTAACCCCTAATTATGTGATCCTGTATGGAGAAAAAATAACCCTGTAAACAGAGCTAGATACTAGGTCTTAGAACTGTTACAATATATATAGTCTTTCTTTGAGAAAATAGCTTTGCTTGGTTAGGAACTTCTAACTAAGTAAATTTTCAGCATACCCCTAAGCTATCCATTATTGGCTACTTCATTGCGTGTTTGGCTGATTGGATGAAATATTCCAAAATTTGGAAATTTGTTATAAATAAAACATGATTTATTAGAGTTAAGCAAACTAACTAGAATGGAATCTGAAAGTTGCAATTGCAATTGTTTAAAATGACTGCCATGTGATCCCTTTTCACTAGGAATTTACTAGAGAACAATTACTAGGTGCTCAATTAAACATCTGAGGAAAGTTTAACAATTGCATTAATCAATAACTCTGAAAGAAAAATAAAATCATAAGAAACATGTTACAAAAGTTCTTTTTTTTAAATGTTCTTAATAATCAATTTTTGTATTCAACACTGTACATAGCTAAGGTCAACTAAGCAGCATTTGGTCTTCTGTTGATCATTTAACCTGTGTCTATTCTAGAAATGGGATTGTGCATTTTAGCACTTACTTTTGAAAAATCCTTCATGTTTGGGAAGGAGATGGGGAACTTTTGTACATAGAGATCGAGTAAAAGTTTACATCTTTTTTGGAATTTTGATGATTTCCAGCAAAATTCCCCCCTACTTTTTTATTATACGCCCAAAGGGTCGTATTATGTTATGGCCTCAATCCATCTGTCTGTCTGTCTGTCTGTCCGTCCGTTAGCAATTTTTTGTGTGTGCAACTCCTCCTAAACTATCAATGAGAATGAGCTGAAACTTGGCACAATTACTATCTATCATGTCTAGTTGTGCATAAGACCTTTGAAATTCAAATCGCCCCAGTCATTCCTGAGAAATATTGTATTATCTGCCCTTGATTTTTACGAAAATCAGTGTTTTTTGTATGTGCAACTCCTCCTAAACTATCAATTGGAATGAGCTGAAACTAGATACAATTACTCCCTGTGATGTCTAAGTGTGAATAACACCTATGAAGAGAGCAATGCACATACCAGGCATTGAAGGTTAGACGCTCCAGATCCTGTAATATGAAGGAAGAACTTTAAAGTAGTATTAAAGCTCTATTTCCATCAAATCAAACATTATGCTAAGTACCTTTTCTTTATAATTACAGCTGGTATAGAAGAGATTGTGATCTGCATGCCACACAGAGGACGACTCAATTTTCTCACGTCTATGCTCAAATTTCCTCCAGTTAGAATCTTTCAAAAGGTAAACAGGCCTTGTGATTGACCCTTTAACCATATTTTGCCAGTTAAATTGTGATAATATCCCCTTTTGACCCCCCAAAAATTTCTGCCATGGAGTCATTTTTGGGATCTAACAAATTTTTAATCTGACTCCTAGATGCATCATATTTTTTTTCCCATCATATCTTTAGAATTCATCTATCAAAATGAATCAACATTAACCTTAAAGTGTCAACTGACACTTTATTGGGCACTTGATACTTAATTGATAATGATTCATTTTTATGCTCCCCGGAAAATTTCAGGGGAACATTTAGTCGTCGGCTGGTGTGCGTGTCTGTCCGTGCATCCTTCCTTCTTTCCATCAGTTCGTCTGACATCATATCTCTGGAACCCCTGGGCCTAATTGGTTGAAACTTCTTATAAAATCTTCCCACAAAAATTCCAAGAGACTTTTTCCGAATTTTTCTTGATTAAAGGCTGCGTCATGGAAAAAGGGACCTTAAGGTAAAAATTAGTTTTTTGCCAATTTCTCCTAGCCTAATAGTCAGAATTTTATGAAATTTCATAATTATGTAGTTATCAGATTCTCTTGACAGTGAAGTTTCAAAAATTTACGTTAAAAAAAATGTCATGGGCAAAGGAGCCTCAATGTTATGAGCGTTATGTAAACTCTTTTTTGTGATGCAAAAACTTATAAAATTGACCATAATTTGGCCATGGTAGCTGTCATAGCTGGCAAATTTCAAAATTTTATTACTTGTGACAAGGCCTTTTATTAGAAAACCAAGGCAAGGATCTCACCCAATGTCAAGGTCAAATTGTCAAGGTCAATAATTTCCATCACAAAAACTCAAAGTGTGGCTTTAACTTTTAATTGGATTGAAATAGGGTCTTCATATTTCACATGTGCCTTGCCTGTAATAAGACATTTATGTTAATACCAAGTTCAAGGTCATCAGTCCAAGTCAAGGTCATTTTTTAAGATCAAATTTTTGTAGTTAAAACTATTATTAGCCATAACTTTGGATTGGTAAGACATGGAGCCTTGTTATTTCACAAGTGCATCCCTTGTGACAAGACAATCACATGCATAACAATATCAAGGTCATTGGTCAAGGTCAAGATCATTTAATGAAAGTCACACATAAAAAACTGTACAATTTGCTTAAACTTTTGATTGGTAAAGACACTAACTATTAAAAAGTGGTCACTAGAAGCATTTTCTGCAAATTATGCCCTTTTTTCGACTTGGGTCTTTTCACCATCCAGCATTTAACAGATGAGCATAGGCTCTGTAGGCGGTGCTCTTGTTTTTTTATCCACCAAAAAGCACCAAAAGAAAATGTTTAATTTGTCTTAGCACGAGCTACTTATATTATTATATTCATTCACTAGTTACAAACACTTGTTAGAAATATATTTCAAATAAACATGTCTTTTAAAAGGTGCTTGATGTGATAATTCAACATTTCTCCCAGTAATTGGTCCTAAACCGAAAAATTCAATAACCCTGGGAACCCTTCAGCATAAGCTAACCAACAAGATGTCACAGTAAACTGTTTTAAGTAAATTTTGAATGTTGATTTAAAGCAAACTTAATTATCAAGCACCTAGTTAGGGAGCATTTCCCGCCATGGATGGTTCTCGTTACTAATGGTTTCCTCAAAGTCAAAAGCATACATACATATCTCCTGATCTCGGCGTATTCTCCCTATATTTTCTCTTCCTCCTGCTCTCCCACTCAGAAGACCATTTCTCTAGACCTTCAGAAATTTCAGCAAGAAAAAAATCTCTTGTCAAACATGAAAAATCACGTCCAAGGGTCAAACATGAAGTGTAAAATCCAATATCGGGTAAAGCCTTGTTTATCTGTTTGGAAGTTTAACATTTGGTAGATAGATCAATAATTGCCAACAAACAGGGTCTACTGTACCCATCACCCTTAACACCCTGTATGAAACTAGTTATGACAAACAGATATATTGACCTTTCTTTATCCTCAGACTTGGCAAATTGTGACAAAAAAAAAAAACCCACTGCCTTTCACTCAATGATAGGTCAGATGCATGGCCGGATTCCAGGCACTCGTTGTTACCTAATAATACTGGAAATGACAAAAAATCTTGAAAACATTTAGTTTAAGCTTTGATAAGGATATTTTTAATCACCGATTGAAAAAGTGGAATGAGTGTAAGCCCAGTAAATTTAATATTTCTGTTGTATTTTTTAAATCCTATTCCTGAAAGGCCTCTAAAATTTTCCACTTTTCCAGATTGTCATCATGAAGAAAAAGGTTTGATATATGGAAAGGGACCTGTCACATGACCCTGATAAAATTAGGCAGCTTTGCAGATAAACTCTTGTGTCGTAATGTGTGATTGAGTAAAACAAAAAGTGGTCATTTTTTTATTTGATGCATACTTTAGTTAGTAGATCTACGATGTATGGTCAAATAATCAAAGTAATTAAAAGTAGAACTGTTTCATGCATTTGTGATTATATATATGTTATATAGTGAAAACGATGATCCTTGATTGACCCTGTATCAGTCTACCAAAAATTATTGTGATCGGATGAAAAATATGTATTTATGGGTGGAGGTCATTTCTCTATATGTTTTATAGTAGAAACTTTGAAAATCGGAGTGCTCAAGGTGAACTTTTTTTTTATTGTCTTATGTCTGTCGTCTGTCATCCGTCGTTTACAATTTCTCGAAACATCTTCTCTAACTAAACTGGTGGGCCAATCTTGATGAAACTTGGCAAGGATGTTCCTTGGGTCAAGCTCTACCAATGTTTTTCTCATAAAAAAATCCACCCTTAACTTCCCCTTAACAAAAAGTGTGAAAATAGGAAAATCCTCAACATTCTTCTTGTCTGAAATCAGAAGGCAGGCAGCTTTCATATTTGGAATGAAGCATCATCTTGTAGGCCTCTACCAAGTTTGTTCATATCAAGACCTTTGGGTTATATTTGGGCTCCATCCAAGCACAACCCTTTTTACATAGAATCAAATAGCAAAAATCCCTAAAAATCTTCTACTCTGAAACCAGAAGGCAGACAGCTTTCACATTTGGTATGTAGCATCATCTAGTGGACATCTACCAACTTTGTTCATATTAAGACCCCTGGTCATATTTGGGCACCATCCGGACTCATCCTTTTTTCAGCTCACCTAAGCACGAAGAGTGAAAATAGGAAAATCTTCAACATTCTTCTTCTCTGAAACCAGAAGGCAGACAGCTTTTTTTTGGTATGTAGCATGTGGGCCTCTTTTAAGTTTTTTCATATTAAGACCCTGGGGTCATATTTGTGCTTCCCCCGGGCACATCACTTTTCACATTAAATCAAAGAGCAAAAATCTTTTAAAAAAATTATCTTCTCTGAAACCAGAAGGCAGAGAGTCCTTACAGTTTGGTATGTAGTATAATTTAGTGGACCTTTACCAATTTTGGTGTGATATGCCCTATATATTATATAATGGCTGTGCCCAGGCATATCCTTTTTGCTCTTTGCAGAAAACATTCAAAGGTATTGATCTTGTGAAATCATCTCCTTCTTGACATTTGCCTATTTAATTGATATGATGTTCCAGGGGTCAAAGAGACTCAGGCTAGCAATCTAGGACCATCATGGTCCTCTTGTTATCCACAACCCAGCTCTCAACAGCCATGCGTAGGAACCCATAGGCGGTGCTCTTGTTGAAAATAAAAAATACAAGAAACTTTTATGGAAGGTATTATGGATTTTTGGTCAAGATGTGCTTTGTGGAAAAATCTTTTACGGTGTTACGGAAAAATCTCCCTATTTGAGACCCAATCTCCCTACGCAAAAGTCTAAAGTTCCCTATGAGTGCCGATGGAGATATCACATATATGGTCAAAAGTAAAGGCTGGTTAACGAATGCTTGATTCTGGCATCATATTAGACTTTTTGACGCTTACCTTTACCTTTTACTGTTTTTCTAAACCTTTGAAATTTATATAACTATGTCTATTATATGATATTTTCCATACCTCTTTAAATCTTTTAGTATGATTTTATTTCATAAATAATTTATCAAGGTACTCTATTGAAAATTATATAGCCCTATAAGAGAACGCAGGAAAAGGGGCCTGCAAGCAACTTTGTAATTTTGACTCAAGGGGCCATAATATTGTCCGTATGTTTATCTGGTCGAAAGGATGAACCCTTCATGATGTTGGTTTAGAAAAGGCAAAAAACTTATGCAGGGGTCATTAAATTATGATAATCCTACATTAATGACTGCATGTTGCTGAAATTTTGCCTTTAATGATCATTTAACTATCTTTATAGACATTTTAATTTATCGTACTTAGAGAGGAGTCAAGGAGACAAAGGTGAGCGATAGAGGACCATCATGGTCTTCTCGAAATTTATTGTTATGGGAAAATCCTTGGCCATATTTGTTTAAAATGTTTTGTGAATTTACAAAATTTTGTAATTTATTTGAAATTGAATTTAATTTAGCAATATAGGGGTTGGGACCACATGTAAAGATAGCTTTTTAGGCTGAATTTAACAATAGTTTTAGCTTTTAAGAGAAAATGTGAGGTAATGCTATGGCTTTGGTGTCTGTGATATGTCAATGTGTGAAAACTTGGACATTTTGTGAAACTCTGGTAATAGAGAAGGCATCCCCCATAAACTTGGCACTCACATTCACTTTCAAATGAGCAACTTATACTATCCAAGGGGATATTTTTGTGTGCATTTTGTTGAATTATTCCCTTTTTTGACTTAGATTTTTTATTATCCAAAGCTGAGTAGGACACCTTTTAGTAGTAGTTTTGTGTTGTTTCAAACAGGTTTATTCCAGTCTGACCTTACATTTCAGGTATCAGGTATATCAGAGATACCACCAGGGTCCAAGGGTACAGGAGATGTCGTCTCTCACTTATGTAAGTAACTTTAACCCTTGTCATGCTGGGACCTGAAGGATTCCAGCTTTGGCAGTCTGATGTTAGTCTGTGCAAACATTGTTCCTTTATGAGCAAGAAAATTGAAAGATTGAAAATTCATAATAAATACTGAAACACTTCACTTGCTTTCAGCACTTTGATGTTATTGTGATTTTGTCAAGGTTTTTATTAAGCATGACAATGGCTTAAGAAATCTTGAATGACTTGATTCTTGTGTGGTATTAATTCTCAGAAGAAAAAGTTTATTCAGTACCACTTAACTTGCTCAGAAAATTGTTGAGCATAAAAAATGGTAAAAAAGAAACCATTATGTTACCTCAAAACTGGTTTAATATCCATTATCTACAACAAATTTCAGAAATAACATAGTTTGAGAAGCTTGTTAAAATTCCCTTTTATCAAGACAGTTTTTTTTTCTCAAAATTAACAATGCAGTGAATAACAAGTATGATAGCCCCTTGTCTGAATAACAGCCAAACATCACCTTCTCACACTGTTAATCAAATGTCTGTTGAATTGGAGAGGTATTTTACCTCCTTTCTGGTGAAACACGCGCTCAAGATCATCCAGGTTGTTCACTTCATGTCTCCGACGTACTTTGTATCCTAGACGTGCTCGATAGGGTAAATATCAGGTGAGTTGGTTAGTAAATAAAGGTAATTGATTTTGTTTGCAGCCAAAACTTTCATTGTATGACATACAGTATGGCAACATGCATTGTCCTGCTACAATATGTCCGCATGTCTGTTTGTGATGAAAGGAGCTGTAATAGGCATGACAATATCATCACAATATCTCGCAGCATTCAAGCTACCATGTATTGTAACCACTGCTGTTTGACTGTGACTTGAGATTCCTCCCAATATCATCACTGAACCATCACCATAACAATCACATTTAACTGTGTTAGTATAATCAGATCTTTCCCCTGGCATGGCAAAACATGAAACCTTCCAGCTGGAAAATGAAGATTCAACCTAAACTTGTCAGTAAGCATGACTCTACTCCACTACTGCCTCATCCAGCGACTGTTCAAACATGACCAATTTAATGTATCATTCATTTTAAAAGCAGCTTTGTCTGTCTAACAGTATTGATCATCAAACTTTAGTTTAATTGTCATATGTTATTCTTTTATCACTTGAAGAAAGACTTTTCATTCTAAAGAATACCTTTATAGGGTCATCTGGCACATAGTTTTGCAGCCTTTCAGGTGATTCCAAGCTGTATTGAGTGATATTCTTGTTCCTGTGACATGTCTTAGACCCTCCACCAGCTCTGGTGCTGTCATAAAGCACTTCACGTGGCGTTGTTTTCCATGGTCTGTCTGTCAATAATATTTCCAGTTTGTAGGAAACAAGCTCTAAGTGGAGTGTTGGCTTGTGACCTCCCAATCTATTGGCTATCATCAGCAATTTACACGCCAGCATCAATTAGTCCCAAAGTGAAGTGACGGTCATTAAGAGACAAACTAGGACAACTACCCATAGCAGATAGCTCAAATTTAACTTCAGTTTTCTACAGCCCTAACAAAACTCTCTAAAAACTATACATCATATCATCAGATCAACATTCCAGTTTAGAGCAGCATGTGCACCTTGTGCATTCCTTAACTTCCCCATTACTGTTATTTAAAGGGATAAAACGAGACGTGGCTGACATGATTATAGAGAACATCCATCAACCACAAAATAAACAAAGTTTGAAGTACGCAATTCTAGACAGTAAAAATATACTGACTAAACTTTTTCATCTGAGAATATATCATTTCAACTTCTCTAAATTGATAAGATGAATTACAGGATAGCTAGATGCCCCTCAAGGGTCGTGATTATTTAATTTATGCCAAGATGAATTGCAATTTTTAAGAGAAGAAAGATGGAAATCTTGAAAGTCATCTATTATGATTCAAGTGGGAACAGAACATCCATATTTGGTATATATCATCAACTATTGGACCTCTTCCAAAATTTGAAAATATGACATCCTTAATAAATATTTACACTGTAATGTATTTTTGACCTGTCATACAAAAATAGAATCATCTCAGAATTGTGTAATGTATCTTCTGATTTTAGAATGATTGTACCTTCATAAAAAATTAATTTCAAAAAACGACCTGGTGTTGACCTCTGCTAGCTGGTTCATACTCCTAGTTCACATATTTTCTATTTATAGATACATCAGTTGACCTAGATTATGAAGACAGACAGATTCATGTTTCACTTATTCCAAACCCATCACATCTTGAGGTAGGATTATAAATGTCCATTTTATTTCAAACTTTTATTATTGAACAACAAAATATTTGTGGCTCAAGTGACTGTGGGAAAAATCCATCAAAGAAATATTTGGAAAAATACAGGGCCAAGCAGACTTCTATCAGAGTTGATGTTCTGAAAATAAAAGCTAAGTTAGGTAAAATGACCATTCTAGATTTAGAAGAGTGACAAGTTTAGACAATGTTTGGACCAAAGACAACCAAATAGAACAGAACAGAACAGAACAGATATTTTATTTAGAATATCGACTTGAACACATTATGGTTCATCGTCGAAATACAAAACATTTTACATGACATACATGGGTATGAACATAATTAACAATATAATGTGACAATGTATAAGTGGAAATAATGGATTTCGTAGAGTTCCTGTTATAATAGTTCAAATAGTAACCGTATATAGTATATCGTCAACCCAGTTCAGAAAATCCGCAACCACGGCTTAATTCAAGCTGTAGTTACGCATTCTCCGAACAAAACTGACGCAGCAATTGTGTTTTCTCGGAAAGGTAATCTCAAATGTTTAAGAGGATAATAATTGATCATTCATTAATGATATTTAAATGTTGTTTTCGTTTTTCGCTAGCCTTTGTGTAATAAATACCAATACCGTTTAAGATTCTAATGTTTTCTGAATTTAAGAGTTCAATTAATTTTCTTACACTTGGTTTCTCATAATAGTATTTTTTAATATATGTTTTCCTTAATTCCAAATAAGCAGGGCATATTAACAAAAAATGATATTTGTCCTCGACTTCATTTAGGGAACAAATTGAACAAATTCTTTCACTCCGTGAAATATTTCTATGCCGTCCAGATTCAATGTATAAATTGTGAGCGAAAAGGCGTAATTTTGCAACGGCATTTCTATATGAGACAATGTTCATTTTACTTAAATAGATGGAAAATGAAAAACTGTCTTTAAGATGTTTATAAATGAACAATGAAGAACGATTACTTATATCTTGAAACCATTCATTTATATATAAATCAATCATTCTATTTCTAAATAATGGTATGAAGACTTTTGGATTTACAGAATTTGGAAACAACCATACATCGTAAAAACCGGTTCTTTGAAGAAGTTCTTTTACCTTAAATGCCCACAGGTTTTTATTGTTTAAACTTATCATTTCTTCCAATATTGTTTTAAGTATACAGTTGCCGCTTTTCTCAGTTGAAAAAAGATTTAAGAAGTATTTAATTATTCTAATTTTCATGTTTATATGCAGTGGATATCTACCGTATTCTCCATAAATAGCAGCGTTACAAGTTGATAATTTTACATTAAGTGCCCTTTTTAGAAATTTCCTATGCATTCTTTCTATGGTTTCGCTGGTCATAAAACCCCAGACCTCGCTTGAATAATAAATGATTGAAGCAACAAATGAATCAAATAAATTAAGCATTATTTTCAATGAGATTTCTTTGTTTTTTGTAATTTGGAGTAAATCGCTAAGTGCGCGAGTTGCTTTTCCTACCAAGGTTTTGACAGCGTTATTAAAATTCCCATTGCTACTAAAAACTAATCCCAAGTAGTTAAATGTTTCGACAATTTCAATTTCTAGTCCTGAATATGTGAAATGTACATTTTCTAATATTTGTCGATTTTTTCGAAAAACCATGATTTTTGTTTTTTGAACGTTAACTTTTAACTTCCACTTCTCGCAATATTTTTCAAAGGCTAATAATAGTTCCTGTAAACCTGTCTCGGTTTCAGAAATTAGGACCGAGTCATCCGCAAAAAGTAATAGGAATATAGATAATTGTCCCAATGAATAACATTCTGTAGTATTTTGTTGTAAAAACATCTCAATATCGTTTACAAACAGAGAAAATAAAAACGGCGAAAGCGATTCACCCTGTAATAATCCAATGTCGCAGTTGTATAGCTCCGAAATAGTGTTCATGTGTTTAACACATACCTTTACGTCATTATAGATTGAGCGAATAACGCTAAAAAGTTTACCTGAAATACTGTTTTGTAACATTTTAAACCATAAACCATTTCGGTAAATAGAATCGAAACATTTTTCCAAATCTATGAAACAACAGTATAGTTTTTTCTTTTCAATAAATTGTCTTTGGATAAAAGAATTTAAGATAAAAATAGCATCGACCGTACTGTATTTAGCTTTAAACCCGAATTGTGCATCACTTAAAATATCGTATTTAACTGACCATTGATTAAGACGTTCATTGATTAATGACGTAAATAATTTAGAAAAGCAACTTGTAAGGGTAACGCCTCGGTAATTAGAGGGATCGGATTGGTCTCCCTTTTTGTGGATAGGAATTATTACTCCTTTTGACCATGAACTTGGAAAAGTTTCTTTTTCTAAAATATAGTTAAATAATTTGAGTAGGGGATATTCTAATTGGTCGACAGATTCTTTAAAATATTCGTAAATTATGCAGTCGATGGAGCATGTTTTGTTAGTTCCCAATTTTTTTACACATTTTCTCAGTTCATCTGGTGTAAAAGGTAAATCTAATTCTTCGTAAATACAACCAAAATTTTCTTCATTATCAAAATCGCGCAAAAACGATTCGCACTCTTCATCCTCCTGATAATTTAAGTTTGATGTTAAGTTTTTAAAGTGGTCGAAAAATTCTTTAATATCAACTTCTGCATTATCTTGCCTTTCTCTCTTTTGCTTAAATTTTTTCCAAAACTCTCGTGGTTTTTTATTTTTCATATTTTCTAAATCCTGGGCTACCTTTCTATTATAAGTACGTTTTGATATTTTACACTGGTACTTATAATCCTTCTTCCTAGAACACAAGTTTTGTCTATTCTCCTCGTTTTTCAATAGATTATACTTTTTTAAAGCTTCTGTATATAGTAATCTTTTTTGCTTGCATTTTTCATCAAACCAATTTTTCATAGGCTGTTCATTGTGGTTAGTAAAATGTGTCCGTTTTGAACTCTTGATATGTTTTTCGAAATACTTATTACCTATTTCAGTTAGATAGTTTGTAAAGGATTGTACAAGTTGTTCAGGGTCACAATTTTGAGATATGTTATTATCTAAACTAATACAAAAATTATCGACAGATGTCGAAATATCACATTTAAATTGTTCCCTATAATCAATGTTCCATTTATGAATTATATTTTCCTTATCTTCGTAAGAATCATTTTTAACAGAATTATTAACGACAATATCATATGAAATTGGAGCATGGTTAGAAAATACATTAAAATCGTGAACAATGAAATTCGTAATGCAAATAAAATTTTCAGAGTTAGTTAATAAATAGTCAACAGTACTTTCACCATTGTGGGTAAAGCAAGTAAATTTTCCAAGATTTTTGTCTGAGCCAGCTCTGCCGTTAACTATTTTTATGTCCACTGCTTTGCATAATTCAAGTAAACAATCACCGAACCGATTTGATCCCTTATCGCAAGACACGCGTGGGATTACGTGAACATAGATTGGCTGACTGTCGTTTTGATCATGGTCGATTAACGGCCGATCGTTATCTATACAGTCTGATTTACATGCGGTTTGTGAATAGACATTATGATCAATATGAGCGACTAAACAGATACATTATTTTACAAAAGAAATTCCATTATGAGATGACAGGCCTCTGTGTCATGTGAATATGTCATTTCAGTTTTATAATGTTGGATTTGACATGAACTATAATTTATTCTCTTTGACATATCAAGGTTTCAACAATCTGTGATTCAACGACTTCATTGACAGATCCAGAAGGGAGGGGAGGGGGGTCAGTCACACCCGCATCTGTAGCCTGATACTGTAAACGGGGTAATTTTGGCGGTGGTTTTATTTTGGCTATATTGGCGGTCGAACTAAGATGCGCCAAAATTAATCCACCGCCAATATTTGCCATTGTGAAATAAAAATTTCCTTTACTGTAAGGAAAATGTTATCCTGCGAATGTACTTTTAAGGTTATATTTATTAATTTAGTTTCAAAGATATTCAGACCATTCGTATTCGAATTGGAATAGGAAAATCGGCTGACAACATTCGTAAATGTCTAATAAAATTAATTCCAAAATTGCAGATTAAAGTTGGTTTAAGTATTGTAACGAAAATCAAGGAGAAAATGTGTGAAAAACTGGTACACGAATTATTACTCTTGCGAGAGGTGTGAAAACAAACTATTGTTTAGTTTGTAAAAAAATGACACTACTCTAGAAAATTGGCTTTCTTATACTTTGAAGGTTTAAAACGACGAGAAATGAAAAATAGATAAGACGTTTTATTTTGGCGATGCATGTAAGATGCGCCAAAATTAATCACCGCCAATAAATCGAAACTGAAAAACCGCCAAATGTGGACACCGCCAGTATAAAGCCGTTTACAGTATTTACTTTTTCACATGAATATTTAATCAAGATTGCATACAAATGAGAATGAGAGGCCAATCTGCTTTAAAGGAAAAGTAGTTCCTACAATGAAATTAAAAGTGTTATTGTCACTAGTGACGATATCAAAATTTATTTCACTGGGATATCTTAAGATTTCACTGCCAGGAATATAATTATATATTTAATACATCGAACAGAATTTACTAAAATTCATTTTGTAAGGCTAACAACCCAGTAGCAGTTGGAAAACTGAGATCCAAGCAGCAGACAATGAAGGAAGGAGATTACAGTTTGAATGAAGAGTCAGCGCCAGGGGACAGAACTCTGTGTGTTCAAGTACACGGAGATGCATCATTCTCAGCACAGGTTTGTTTATATGATATTCAATGTTTGCATGAACAGATTAATGGTAGATCAAAAGTCAGTGCAAAGAAAAAAAATAAAATAAAAGGTAAAATAGCATTAAAATCAAAGTGCTGATAACACTTTCATTTTAAAAATATGATTTAAGCTTGTCTGTTTTTGGAGAAAACCAAAGCTATTGTGATCACCTTGGCATCATTTGTGATAGTGTTGTTGTTGTTTGTGGTGGTGGTGTAGGCATTGACGTGACAAACTTTAACCTTTGTCATATCTTAGTTGTTATTGAAGGTATGTTCATGAAACTAGATTTGTTTGTTCACCATCACAAGAGCTATCCAGACTATCAAGAGAGATAACTCTTGAAGCATTTTTGTAACAGTTAAACCCCTTTTTCAACTTAGATTTTTTACATTGTCCAGCACCTGCAGCCAAGTGTTTTGTCCGTAGGCAGTGCTCTTGTTAAACTTTCCTAGTTTGAAAAAGATGAATTACTGGGATAGACTAAGATCAGACTGCAATGTGCAGACTGATCTTTTTCTATAGCTTCTACTAAAGCAGTAATAAACATGGTTCAGCATGACTTTATATTTATTAAGGGTAGAAATCTTATAGGATAGAAAAGAACAGCAAAGTTAAACACCAGCATTCATTTTATCTAGCACTTTATACATTATTGATGTACAGTGAGCAAAATCTGGAATTCAGGAAAAAAATGACCATTCAATTTATGTAATATAATGTGTTACTTTGTAATTTTAAAGTTAATTTAGATGAGAACTTTAAGTTTCTCATTTTTCCCATTACAGGGTATAGTTGCAGAAACTTTTAACTTTGCTGAATGTCCCCACTTTAGAGTTGGTGGTAGTGTACATTTTATTGTCAATAATCAGATAGGATTTACTACTGAGGCAGAGAGAGGCAGGTAATATTGGGTTTCTTCAATGACTTTGAGTAGATTATCAAGATTTGAAGGTATATCATCATTTCATAAACTTACTGCCTAACCAGTAGAATAACCAAACTATTGACCCCAGGATTTGTTCATTTTACATTACCAGATTGTCATCTAAGCTGACCAATTATATGTTGTTTTGTCCTAGATTTGTGCATTGTAATAACACCTGGTTGGGCATTGATTTAAAGTTAACATCAAAATATTTACTTAATATTCTATAACAGAGTTATTTTATCTATTGTAAATAAGAAAAAAATCATAATCAACAAATTCATTTCAAAAATTCAATGAGATGTGCGCTGGGGTGGCCAGTCTAAATCTGTCAAGAGTTTCTTGGTTGATTTGTGCGTCTGATTGTGTGAGGTTGTACGGGCTGTGACAGAGAACTTTCCCATTCTTTTCTCTCATCACTACTGTCAACATAGTTCATATGATCATTTTCAACATTCAGATTTGCCCCAGTTGCAGACCTAAGTATTCTGTTGGTATGACAAAGATACTCTGCTATTTTAGGAAAGTTGGTAATGTCTTAAAATTCATTTATTAGTTGCTTATACTGAAAAAAAAGCATAATCCAGTTTTTTCCTCATGTTTCACGTACTTTAAGTCTTGGCACAATAAGTCTTCAAAAAAATTCTCATAACAAAAGGGATTTCAGATGCATGAATCCAATGAGAATGCACAAATTGATGAGAAATAGGGATACTGCTCAGAGACGGAAAGAAATAATCATCCTCTATTTTCTTTTGAAATCAACTTACCTACATACCATGAAAATTGGGAATTTGTGATGGTTATTTTGGTAAGATTAAGCAAAATAGACAGATATATGCAACCTAACGGACTTAATAATATAACAATTCAATATTTACTTTTTACCAAAGGAAGAAATAATTATAGTTCAAAATGTTAATAGGTTAATTACACCAAATGTATGATCTTTGTTATTATAAAGCTTACATAATGACCTCAGTTACTTGAGATTTTTATGGCCTCTCAATCTTTTCAATTTTTTCTTATCCTGCTGCTCATGTCCTATTCCTCCTATTCCTAGTATACACATATCATGGTCACACAGTATAGACTAAAATTGACCTGCACAGACATGCGGCCTAATCTTGGCCCACACTGCCTGCTTTTTACCAAGTTAATGTTGAAGAAACTAGAGCTAGACTGTTGGAAATATACAAAAAATTCTATTTGATTTGAATCACAATTTAAATTCTATCAGGTGGAGGACAATCAATGAGTGTAACTCCAGTATAAAATTAAAATTTGACCCTGCGTATGACATCTCCAACAATTTCAAATGTTAGACAAGCAAACACTTTGGTCAGCCTTTGCATCTTCACAGATTGACCATAGTCTTTACTGTGTTTTTTATAGATAAATAAAGTCTCAAGGAGTCTTTTGACAGTCAGGCTAATTTCTAATTGCACTTTCTGGATGACCAGTCTACTCAATGTTTGCCCCTCATGCCCCCATCAAATTGTTGAAAATGTCACACACTCTCACACATTTTTCAATAAACACCTCTGTTGTGGGTATTTATTTGATGAATGAAAAGATTCTAATCAGTACCAAAAACACAGGATCTTGTAGTACTTGAATCTGAAACACAAAATACCCTGTATGTAATCTAACTAAAACTGTTTACCATATTTACTGTAGATCTTCCCAGTACAGCAGTGATCTTGGAAAGATAAATGGTTATCCTGTGATACATGTTAATGCAGATTTTCCTGAGGTTAGACTTATTTCACGTATGATATCTTTAACTTTCCCTTGCTTTATAATTTTTGAAATGTGATCCTAAGAAAAATGCTGTGGTATTAAAGGGCTGGTATAACTTGCGATCAATTTTATGATCAATTACATTGTCACAACATGTTGATCAAATTTCTTTATAGCCCACAAACACAAATTTTGTCTATCCAAAATAGCAATAGAGCTATAAAGCTTGACTTCAAACTTGCTCAGAATGATTGTACTATCACAAGGATGGTTCTTTTCCAAAATGGGACCGATCCATCCAGCATCATGGGAAAAGGGGGCCAAATGAAAATAATTGAAAAAAATATATAGAAAATCCTAGTTTAAAAGCACTCTAAGTCCACAGTTTTCATCTGATTGTCTCCAAAATTGCTTAGAATGTTTGTACCTTTATAATGATGCTTCCTTCTTTAATGGGCTTATTCTGTCAAGCATCACAGGAAAAGGGGCCAAATGAAAATTTAATTAGAAAATCCTCTTTAACGCTCTAAAGTCCACAGTTTTCATCCTATTGACTTCAGACTTGCTCAGAATGATAGTATCCTCACAATGATTGCTCTCTGAAAAAAAAAATATGATCGATTGAGCGTCAAGAGAAAAGAGGCCTATATTTGAATTTAAACTTTGAGAATTCATTGTTAATACTTCTTCATATATGCATGGAAGTTATTGAAAATTTCACATGTGACCATGTGCATATTGATGTGGTCTTTTGATTTCATACTGCTTCATAGAAAAGAGGACCTAAATGTAAACTTTCTTCTAAATAAAACTTCTCTTTCATTAATAGATACATTCATGTGAAACTCACACGGAATATTCTTTTTCTAGTGACTGTGCATTTTTGGATTTTTAGTTATATGCCGCGTCATGATAAAAAGGAGCATCAATGTATATTTATGTTAACACCACTCCTTCATTTATACATGGAAGCTAGTGAAATTTTCACTTAGTATTTTACATCATGTCACAATGTGCACATTAATGTGGTCTGGTGATTTGATACTGCATCATAGAAAAAGGGGTCTTAATGTAAACCTCTTAAAACAAAACTTCTCTTTTATAAATGGATACATTCATGTGAAACTTTCACATAATATTGTATATCTGGTGACCCTGTGCATTTGTGGCAATATCATTACGAGCCGTGTCTTGATTAAAGGGCTTTTAGGTATATATACTGTGAAAGAAACTCCTTCATGGAAGTTAATGGAAAATTCACTAAGTATTCCACGTCATGCATATTGATGTGGTCTAGTGATTTCATTCTTTGTCAGATAAAAGGGTCCTTAATGTAAACTTCTGGCTAGGAAACTCCTCTTTTATCAATGTATATGTTCATTTTAAACTTTCACAGAGTACTCCTTTCTCAGTGACTATATGTTTTGCGGCTTGTTAGTTACATGCTGCGTCATGATAAAAGGGGCCTTTATGTATATTATTTGTTAACACAACTCCTTTATTTATA
Source organism: Fragum whitleyi (assembly GCA_948146395.1). Taxonomy (NCBI): domain Eukaryota; kingdom Metazoa; phylum Mollusca; class Bivalvia; order Cardiida; family Cardiidae; genus Fragum; species Fragum whitleyi. The sequence continues at coordinate 48,515,564 of OX411544.1, forward strand.
TGCTGATTTTCATGAAAACTTAACAGAATATTTCTCATCATGTGACCATGGCTATATTTATTTTGCCATATGGAAAAATCAATATAATGCAACATCATGGCAAAGGGGTCTTAATGTTAATTTCCTTGTTAAAACAACTCCTCTTTTGATTATAGGTGCATTTGTAAAATAGAATGTTCTTTATCAAGTGACCATGTGCATTTCACAGAGGTTTGGTGACAGTATGCAGTGTCATGGAAAAAAGGGGCTTCATGTCATATTTATTATTTATTGTTCACTCAACTTCTTCATTTATGCATGGATTGCCTTACCAAACAAACTGTCTGCAACTGAAGCATAGATGAATATTACTGATGCAAGCTGGTGTCGAACTCACAAAGTTATATTTACAAGTTGGCCTATTTTTGAAAAGTTCTTACAGGAAACTACTGTTCGAGATTTAAGCAGGATTTCAAGTGAAGTAACTGATTCACATTTCTAGACTGACTTGTTATCTTTTAAACACAAAATAACATGTGCAATGTTGATGCAATTTCAAACTGAAAAAGGTGTGTTGAATCTCTCACATTTTAGAAACAAGTCAATTATCGAAACTCATATCTGTAATCATGAATTTGATTGACACCTCATGTAGACATGGACATTGTGTGAGTACACTGTATCTTTATAGGTAATATGCACGAATGGATAGGAAATTTCTAAAAATATAAGGGATATTTTTGTCCTTGCGTTATTTGCCACCTAGCACAGGTAGTGAAATAGACGAAAAAAAGACCATGGTGAAAAAAGAATGGTACTATTGATTAAATTTTGTATCAGGTATCCTTTGTATCAGGTATCCTTTTGTATGTTTGAAGGATATTGTGTGAAAATATTTTCAATTTTGAAATCAAAGTAACTGGTCTTTTCTTTTCCTTATAATTGTATATTTCAATTGAAGCTTAATTGTATATTATTGTAATGATAAATTCCATGTTCATTACTTCAATATTAATTCCAGGATGTTTTGAAAGCTGCGTCTATAGCCATGGAATATCGACAGAAGTTCCGTCGAGATGTCATCATAGATTTTATATGTTTTCGTAAATATGGTCACAATGAATTAGATGATCCATCTTTTACACAACCCCTTATGTATAACATTATTCGTAATCGTAAAAGTATTCCTGAAATGTATGCAGACCAGTTAAAGGTATGTTAATCTTCAGCTAACTTGAAACTTCTTTAAGTTGATAAAAAAGTTTAGATACTTTTGGTATACTGTCATCTTAGGTTTAAACATTGGTAGTATTGTTTTAACTTCTCAAGTGTTGACATGGAGGTTAATCAGTGTAAGATCGATCTATATTATATTGAGTAAAGAATAAAAGCTAGCGTAGCCACAGGTGTAATAAAGCTTCTTTTGTTAATGAAATGAAATATCAATCAATCTTACTAAAAAAGCAAATAGTTACTTTAAACGGTATTTTTGGCAGTGGTTTTACTTTGGCTATATTGGCGTTCGGGATAGCACAAAAATCAATCCGCTGCCAGGAAATTTCATTTCTGAAATAAAAGATTCATAAAACATTCATAAATTTCTTATAGCAATGAAGTCTTGTATAAGTTAATATTTATTTATTCTATAAAAATATATAAAGCTGTATACATTGTCTCAGGGAAAATCATTTAACACGTTATATATGAAAATAACTTTTTGAAGGTACATCATACACTAATCTAAAGAATTTTTAACAATAATTACCATAAGTTCCATATAGTGTCTTGCAAGCCTCATATTTTTTCTAATAAGAAGTGAATGGCTGAACTCATTATATGATAAGGATTTGCATTCAAGAATTTAATCTAGAAAACGGAATTAATCATAATTTGGTCTTTTTGGACAATATAATGTGGCAATTTCCTATTTTGAACATAGGCACAAAATAAAAAAAAGCAAATATGGACACCACCAATATAAAGCCATTTACAGTATTCTATTTCTTTACTGCATGAATAAGACAAATTGTGAGAATTTAGAACAAATCTTCTAAAAAGGTGTCATTTTGCATGTGATTGCGATGCAAAAGATAACATCACTTTTTTAACTCCACTTAGATGCCATCAGAAAGGATGAAATGAAAGAAAGGGGGTTATAAGTTTTTGATGATTACGCTAGTATGGAAGTGAGTTCCTCAAAATGATAATCTGTTATTCCTCAATAAACCACTGAAAAGCATAAAAGAATTTTTGATAAACTTAGTCTTATCACTATTATTATGCCCCCCTCTTTTGAAGCTTTGCACTTGGCGGTCAGTTTGTTTGTAGACCATTTTTTTGTCCCGAGCGTAACCCAAAAGGTATGCAAGCTAAAATTATGAAACTTCACAGGGGGGTAGGTCTCATTGAGGCAAAGTGCACAAGAACCATAACTCTACTCATAATATTTGTTGAGTTATTTTTTAGTTGATTTACAAAGAATAGGCCATTGACCTGCTCTTATGGGGGCATATATGGGGTTTTTACAAACATCTCTTGTTACTTAAGATATTTACTCATAACATAAATATATAAAACTGAAAGATTGTTGAAAGTGGCAGAAAACTCCATTCAAACAAACAATCAACCAGGGCATTGAAATTTAGCCTATTTCTAAACTTGACTATCCACTAATCTTTTTTAACTCATGACTAGATTTCACGCCTTTTGGCTGGTTCAAATTGGAAGATTTGCTGACAACAATTATAAGTTGATGAAAATATAATTTGATGTCAAGGTAAAATGAAAATAACAATGTTGTTAGTAATTTTCCAAAATGTATTTTCAATGTTTTTTAGGAAAGCATGAATGTTTGAAAATGAATAACAATTTGAAATTCCCTGTTAATGTCAGTTATTTCTGTTGGAATAAATTTCAAGGTCACTTGTTAAGGTCAAATTCATAGATCAGTGAGATGTCTCAAAGAGATTCTCATGGTAGGGCCATTTTTTTTTCTATTATAGATTGATAGTATATGTACAGAAACAGATTTGTCAACTCATGTACAAAACTGGAATAAAGAATTAAACGAGAACTTTGCCATGGTGCAGTCATCACCCATCACAGTAAGATTATAGAAGAAACAATTAATGCATTTATATTAATTCTTCTCATCACCCATCACTTGAATTCCTATATAAATGTTTATTAACCATTTTCATAATTAATTACAATATCCTTCACATAACCTGTCAACAGTACGAATTATGTCATTCATATGCAGTAAGTACCAAATTGTTGCCTGCTTGCAAAAATGACATCATTTTGTTGCATGTGAAAAAAACCAGCGTAGTGTCACCCTTCTAGAAATGTATCCAAAAATCAACAGTTCTTCTGTGTATGTCTTTTTAAACACCGCCAAAGGTGGCCTTATATTAGTATCATCTTCTCTGTCTGTCTGTCCTGATGTCAGTTTGTTCATATATATGTCCTAATGTTACAATCTTGTGTATGCAACTCCTCTTTCATTTATGGACCTATTTGTATGAAACTTTCACAGAATGTTCCTAGTCACCTGACCTAGTGCATATTGTCTTGGTTTGGTAAGTTTCAGCTGTTTCATTAAAAAAGGTTTTTAAAAATTCTTCTTAACACAACTCTTCCTCCATTTATGGACCGATTTATACGAAACTTTCACAAAATGTTCCTAGGCACCTGACCTGGCATATTGTCGAAATTTGGTGAATTCTAGTTGTGTCATTAAAAAAGGGGCCTTCATGTTAAATTCTTGTGAACACAACTCTTCCTCCATTTATGGACTGATTTGGATGAAATTTTACAAAATGTTCATAGTCACCTGACCTAGCAGAAGTGACTCAATTTGGTGGATTTCAGCCACGTCATAGAAAAAAAGGCCTTTTGTAAAAAATTTGTGAAACCACTCCTCCAACATTTGTTGACCGATTTGAATGAAACTTTTACAAAATTGTCTTAGTCACCTGAGCTAGCACATATTGTCACTGTTTGGTGAAAATCAGCTGCGTCATGGAAATAGGTGCCTTCATGGAAAATTTCTTGATATTGGAAGTTCTCCTCCATTTATGGACCGATTTGGATGAAACTTTCACAAAATGTTGCTAGTCACCTTACCTAGCACATATTGTCACTGTTTGATGAATTTTAAACGTGTCATGGAAAATGGGGCCTTCTTGGAAAAATTCTTATAAACAACTCCTCCATTTATGGACTGATTTGCACGAAACTTTCACAAAATGTTGCTAGTCACCTGACCATATTGTCTTGGTTTGGTTAATTTAAGCTGTTTCATTGAAAAAGGGGCCTTCATGTAAACATTTTTGTGAACTCAACTCCTCCTCCATTTATGGAAGATTTGTATGCAACTTTCATAATATGTTCCTAGGCACCTGACCTGGCACATATTGTCGCAATTTGGTAAATTCTAGCCATGTCATTAAAAAATGGGGGGTTCATGTCAATTTTTCTGAATGCAGCTCCTTTATTTATGGACTAATTTTAAAGAAATTTTCATGAAATGTTCTTTGCTACCTGAATTTGTGCATGTTGTTGCAATTTGGTGACTTTCATCTGTGTCATGGAAAAAGGGGCCTTCATGTCAAATTTCTTGTGAACACAACTCCTTCATGGAAAAAGTGGCCTTATTGTAAATTTTCTGATAATACAATTTGTACATTTGAGTGGAAAGTTAACAACTATCCATTTAAGTATTGTTTGGTTGTTACTTTCAAAGGTTAATTTTTAGCTCCACTGGCCGAAGGCCAGCGAGCTATTGTCCGCCGTGCGTCCGTGCATAAACTTTTCTTTAAACATCTTCTCCTCCTAAACCAATGGGTGGATTTTGACGAAACTTGGCCAGAATGTTCTTTAGGTGACCCTCTTTTAAAGTTGTTCAAGAAATGTGGATTGACCCCCAAATATTGGTGTGGCAGGGCAGGGCTTATTTTGACCCCGAAATCTTTGAACAACATCTCCACATGAACCATTGGGCCGATTTCAATGAAACTTTACCAGAATGTTCCTTTGGTGACCCTCTTCTAAAGTTGTTCAAGAAATTTGGATTGACCCCCAAATATGGGCGTGGCAGGGCGGGGCTTATTTTGACCCCAAAATCTTTGAATGACATCTCCTCCTGAACCATTGAGCCAATTTTAATGAAATTTTACCAGAATGTTCCTTATATGACCCCTTGTCTAAAGTTGTTCAAGAAATTTGGATTGACCCCCAAATCTGGGCGTGGCAGGGCGGGACTTATTTTGACCCGAAAATCTTTGAATGACATCTCCTCCTGAGCCATTAGGCCAATTTTAATGAAACTTTACCAGAATGTTCCTTTGGTGACCCTCTTCTAAAGTTGTTCAAGAAATTTGGATTGACCCCCAAATATGGGCGTGGCAGGGCGGGGCTTATTTTGACCCCAAAATCTTTGAATGACATCTCCTCCTGAACCATTGAGCCAATTTTAATGAAATTTTACCAGAATGTTCCTTATATGACCCCTTGTCTAAAGTTGTTCAAGAAATTTGGATTGACCCCCAAATCTGGGCGTGGCAGGGTGGGACTTATTTTGACCCGAAAATCTTTGAACCTCATCTGCTCCTGAACCATTGGGCCAATTTCAATGAAACTTTACCAGAATGTTCCTTGGTTGACCTTCTTGTAAAGTTGTTCAAGAAATTTGGATTGACCCCCAAATATGGGCGTGGCAGGACGGGGCTTTTTTTGACCCCAAAATCTTTGAACTTCGTTTCCTCCTGAACCATAAGCTTGATTTAAATGAAAGTTATCAGAATGTTCCTTGGGCGACCCTCTTCTAAAGTTGTTGAAGAAATTTGGATTGGATGAGATCCACTGGATCAATAAAATTCAGTTGAGAGGTTAAGGGCCATTCTGGTCTTCTTGTTTCAAAGTGATATCTAAATACTTTTCTTCCTTGTAATTTTACATATTAGTTAAATAAGTTCATTCCTTCATAAGTCAGTTTCACTTTAGAAAAAGTCTGAATTCCTTCTTAATGCTGTTCTCTTTTATTACCTTCTATTTTCAATATCTCTCTTTCAATTCTTGAGATGTTTAAGCCAGTGGAGCGATACAGGCCCTCTAGGGCCTCTTGTGCATATTGTGAACAGGAGCATAATTCATTATAATGACAATCCTTTTGACGGCGTATCTTTTGTCAACGACACTCTTGTTTGAAATAGGGTTTTATCTTGAATGATGAAACAAATTTACACAATAATCAGGTAATAGAATGTTTAATTCATGGTGTTATGTTTAACATTGAAAACTATTGCCCTGGGTGTCATTATGAAATGTCCTCTGCCTTCAGCATTGAGCAACTGTTTAGAGTGTCATCTCTAGTTTTCACTGTTAAACAAAACACCATGAAATAACTGTAAACTTGTTAACATTAACTCTTCACATGTTTTTCACTGCATTTCCTTGTTTTTAAAGAAGCTCAGACAGTTTAGACAAAAAGCAACCAACACAGATGTGCAGACTGATCTTGAACTAGTCTGTCTGCTCTCCACTCAATTATATTGGAAAGTTAGGTTGCTCCTTTGTAAAGAGCATGAGTCTATCACTTTAAGTTAAGTTTAAAACTATTGCCCTGGGTGTCATTATGAAATGTCCTCTGCCTTCAGCATTGAGCAACTGTTTAGAGTGTCATCTCTAGTTTTCACTGTTAAACAAAACACCATGAAATAACTGTAAACTTGTTAACATTAACTCTTCACATGTTTTTCACTGCATTTCCTTGTTTTTAAAGAAGCTCAGACAGTTTAGACAAAAAGCAACCAACACAGATGTGCAGACTGATCTTGAACTAGTCTGTCTGCTCTCCACTCAATTATATTGGAAAGTTAGGTTGCTCCTTTGTAAAGAGCATGAGTCTATCACTTTAAGTTCGATTGACTTAAAACTTGGCAGTAATGTTAATCTCTTGATCACAAAGTCCAGTGCAAAAGCACCATAGCTTTATTTATTTTTGGAGTTATTTCCCTTTGTTGATTTTTTGACTTTAAATCTATTTAGATCTCCATGTCCAATCAACTTCAAGCAATTACTGTTAAAAAAACTTTACAATACATTTTGAAGTATTATGGATTTTCTTCTTTTTAGCCGTATGATTTGAAGCGTCAATGGAATGGATATAGACAAGCTCCAGGGGAGATAACCAGTTGGGATACAGGTGTAACAACAGAGTTACTTCAGTATATAGGGACCAAATCAGTGGAAGGGCCAGAAGATTTTGTAAGTTACCTATTGATGTAAAGTTCTATGATGTAAAGTTTTATACAATACCCTCTAACTTTTAGCTCCACTTCCTGAAGGCCACAGGGGCTATTATCATGGTGCTGTGTCTATTGTGCGTTCGTCTGTCAGTGTAGAGTCGTAAACTTACCCTTTAAAAATATTCTCCCGAGAAACTACTGGATGAATTTGAACCAAACTTCTCAGTAAAAAACATGGATTTAATGGGCATGGCTAATTTCCAAATAAGGTAAAAGTAATTTTTCTCAGAATCTAATTGATGAATACCAATTTAATTTTACATGAATGATCCTTGGATGACCCTTTATCAGTGTACAAAAATTATTGTGATCCGATGAAAAATATTTATTTTATGGTTGATGAGGTCATTTTCAATGGTCTTTCCACTAGCTTATTGATACTAAGAAAATTTGTTATTCAAACATTTTTGTTGCCATCTTGGTTAATGCTTTCAAAATTTGAGGGCACATAAAGATACTTTAATGAAAAAAAATCCATTTTTGGGTTGTAGACAATTAAAAAGTAACAAGAAAATCCACATAACTTTGTGAACCATACTGGATTCTTGTACTTCTATTTATTTGATGTTTGCCAGTAAAATACAAAATATTTATTTATAGACAAGTAACAAACAAATTTGGATCAAGGATTAATTTCCCAATTCATGAATGGGCAAGATTTTTTTTTTAAATGAAGTAAGCAATGCCAATGCAAGTAAACTTTGAAAAGAGACTGAACTTCAAGATTAACATACCGTAAAAATACTATTAGCACCACATGCTCTAATTAAACCCCATTTTCTTTTTGGAGGTTGAAATCAACTGTTTTTAATCTAATAAAGGCTCATTCCCACAAAATTCTAAAAATCAACAGAGGATTCCTGCACCTTTTCACTAATCAAATTGTAATATTCTGGGCGGATTATGATTATTTATGGCCATTCTTTCACCATCTAAAAAAATATCTATGGCCTAGCAAGAAACCTGATCCATTGATATGAAGTGCAGCCTCTAATAAAAGCCCATTCCTTTGTGGAAGGAAATGTAATGTTTCCAGAGTTTTACAGAATACAAAAGCAGTGGGATTAGTTATTGTTTTAAAACCATTTCTGGATGTTTTGTTGTTCATGTTATTGTTCTTTGTTCATATCATTATTCATAGTTTCTGTTTTCTTAGATTGAATTTATCTGCAAATCCATTTGGTAAATGTTGAGTGTTCGGGCTTGAACAGGGGATTCTGTAGTGTAATATTTCATTTTCACTTTCTATTGAAATTGTATTATAGGAAAACAAAACCCCCAATTTGTAATTTTGAACCCCAATGCCGAAATACTGGATCTGTGGTTGGGCATTAATGTATTGTCTCAGCAGTCTGAGCAGTAGTCTAGCTGCTTGATACAGAGAAAGTGACGATTTATAAATTTGTAACACTGGGAAATCCCAAGAATACAAATTTTTTTTTTTATAGAAATTACATCCTACCATATCAAAAACTCACTGTGAGAGAAGAGTACAGAAAATGGGTGATGGTTCCCCATTTGACTGGGCTACAGCGGAGGCATTAGCATTTGGATCTCTATTAATGCAAGGTAAACATTAATTTTCATATGTTATTCTACTTTATTCTTGTTGGCCTTTTCTGTATGCTTATTAGCTCACCTGAGCAGGAAGTGCTCAAGGGAGAAATTATGATCAATCAATGTCCGGCGTCCTTCTGTCCATCTGTCCGTCTGTCCGTCATGGCGTCAACTTTTTCTTTAAACGACATCTTCTCCGTGTCATGTCACAGGAAAAGGGGCCTTAATGACAAATTTCTTGTTTACACTCTAGAAGCTACAAATATGGTCCAAATCTTCATGAAACTTGGTCAGAATGTTTGTTAGGTCATGAGGATGAACTCTATTGAATATGGGAAGGATCCATGCCATATCAAGGGAAAAGGGGCCTTAATGACAATTTTGTCAACAATTTCTTTAAATGACTTCTCCTCCTAAACTTATGAGTCAAATTAACCAAACTTGGCAGAAATTTTCCTCGGGTTGTCCTTTGTAAAAATTGCTAAAATGGAAAGGATCCGTGCCATATCACGAGAAAAGAGACCTTAATGACAAATTTCTTGTTTACACTCTAGAAGCCACAAATATGGTCCAATCTTGAAATATCAGGTGAGCGATTTAGGGCCCTCAGGGTCCTCTTGTTTCTTTAAACCTGAGGTATATCTATATCATTGGTGTCATTTTGGACAGATTATGCCCATTTTTGGACTTAGATTTTTATCAACAATCCAGCATGCAACAGCTGAACATAGGTGTCCATAGGCCATGCTCTTGTTCATGATATATATCTGCTTTTTTGTGAATACAATACATTTTTTTGAAAGGATTGAAGACAAACAGAGTATGAGAAACATATGAATTAATATCTTGTGATGGTAAAATATGAAGAAATGACTGAAGTTTGTTTTACATTTAGTGTTAGTAAGCAGGGTTTTAATACAATTGTTTCTAAACTTTCTGAAATTGAAAGTGAAAACTACAACCCAAAGATTTTCTTACACTTTTTTATCCACCATACTCACAAAATATAGCAAATCACATACCAATACAACATATATAAGATATTAAGACAGAAAAAGTACTAAATGTAAAGAATTAGAATTTTTCAAGTTCTTAAATGTTCAATTATGTCTCGGTGTTTTCCTTAAACTTGCTGTTAAAGCAATAATTATACAAAATATTTATGACACCTGCCTTTGTTTAAAAAAATTTGCTCTTTGCAGCGACCTGTATGTCATAAGGCAACAAAATATTGTTGACTCTTTTTGGAGCATGTTGCCCTGTTTACAGTCCATGTTAAGGCAAGCAATTGTGATTGCCTGTTGTCCGTCTGAAAATCATGTACTCTGAAATAATTGGACAGAATTGAATCCAACCTCACAGATGTGATCCTTGGGTCAGGATTTTTAAAATACTTAAAATATTTTGAGTTTGGGGTCAAAAAGAAGGTATACATTTCTCATCTTATTACTGCTATTTAGGTCACAATTTAAAGCTCAATTTGTCAGAATATTTATCTCAATGATATCTAGGTCATATTAAAAGTCAGTCATGTCTGGTCTAAAAGAATGTACCTAGGTTTAATTGTTTAAAACCCGTAATTTTGCACTAGAGGTTATGATTTTGTCTCAATATTTCTCAAAACTGTACTAAATGTTTATCTTAAAGGTATCTAAATTATGTCCAAAAATAGGTAAAAAATATGTCATGTCAGGTCTTAAAGTACTAAAGGTCATCGGGTCAAATCATTGATAACCCTTCTTTTAACTCCAGAGTAAGCATTTTAGCTGACCTAAGTACAAAGTGCTCAAGGTGAGTTTTTGGGGTTGTGTGATGATAACTACAATTATGCTATAAAAGTGTCTCTGTAACAATTTATTGATTCAAAGAGTAATATAGAATGTATATAATAGTCAATGAAATTATTTGGTTCCCGCTAGATAATTTATATTACAAAAAATTGTAATTGATAAACTTGATATTTTGTAATGTCTATTTATCTGTATCACATTTTTATTATCACACTTCAGGTTTAAATGTCAGAATAAGTGGTCAGGATGTTGGACGCGGGACATTCAGTCATAGACATGTTATGTTGGTAGACCAAGATACAGACCATATACATGTACCACTAAACCACATGGCGGATCAACAAGGGTTTCTGGAGGTAATGTTATCTCATACTTTATATACATAGTCAAAAAAGTTTTTGAAACAATTTTGTATTGTAAAATAGTCGGTGTTGGTATCAGTTTAGGAAGTTGGTACCAGAGCAATCTACCTATCAATTTAGCATCTGAATAAACAATGTTTTCTTAGAATTCCAGTAAAATATGTATCATCAGGTTAGATTCGTTTTTCGTCAGTAGTTACCATTACCAGGCTAACCTGAGTCTAGTATTTCCACTTTTGATCACTTTGAACAAGTACTTAATTAATTCAAAGAATGTTGCTCAAAGCATTAAAAAGAAGAGTGAAAGGGCAATCAACAGAGTATGATCAAATACTTGCATTTCTGTATTGTCAATTTCCTATGATGTCAATGATGTAAAAGAAAATAAAATTGTCCTATTTTACCTCTCTAAATTCACTAATATCATTTAAATATGCCAGGTTAGGGAAAGTTTCATAAATTTTGGAGACATTAAACATATAACACCAGGAAAACATTTACATGGGGAAGATTTCTTTTGGTATGAAGATAGTCTATTACCATAAATAACATTTTCTTGAACACTTGCTGTCCCGGACACACTGAAATTCACCTGACTTTCACAAATCAGGAAAAGTACGGTACAGTAAACGGGCACAGCTCAACCATGCATCGTTAAATGCATCAAGTTAAAAGAATATATATTAATCAATAAAGATCCTAAAAGTTCTGATAGCAAGAGGCGATTACCACCAGAAAAGAAATATCTGACCTGCCATGTGAAAAGATCTTCCAAGATCTTCTTCTCTGAAACTAGAAGGCAGACTGCTTTCATATTTGGTATGTAGCATCATCTGAGCCGCATCAAGTTAAAGTGGGTCTTATCGTAATCGTGACGTAATCGAAAATATTGACGTCAAAATTGCCGCGCTAAAAATAGTAATGGCTGCGCCCATGTATTGACAGCGGGCTACAGATATGGACACTTTTGAGGTAGGATTTAATGTCTTTTACTTAAATACCTGTCATAATAACATTCATTCATTTACTATTCTATAATATGGATGACATTTAACTGAACAAATGAGAATTTAACTGTAAAGTACAAAAATAGATGAAACTAAATTCATCGTTGGAACTCCGATTTTTTATTTGAAATTATTAGTGATATTGAATGATTATATTGAATACTTATCGGATTGAATATTTTTGATAAAAAGTATTTAGCTTTAAAATAAATTCAAACACATTTTTTATCAAAAACTTTATCGTGCTCTACATATTTTGGAATAAATATAAATTATACACGACCATTTCTAAAGTTCACATAAGCCAATCGGTACGGCAGAAGTCTCAGGATCGCGATATCGTAAGTTCGCTCTGTGCCGGGGACACCTTTTTCAAATTTTATTTTTCAAAGGGATGTGGTTCTATTTGCCTTTTTTTATTCATGTAATTGAACCATATTATTCATTTTAATTCCTGAGCTTTTTTTCATTTAAGGATTTGGACGACTTGTTGACCGGTTTTGGTCTTGTTCCGGCCTCTGTATCGACTGAAGATGGTGCAGCTTTAGCTGGTGCTATTACCGATATTGATCTTGGTAAATCTTTAATAATCTTTAACCTCACAACTGGGTAATATGAACAATGTAAAACTGGAAATAACGTACATGTAAACATATCAACATAAATTTTCTCGAAATTAAAGATCGATTTGAAAGCCTGCCATGATAACATTCCTGGATTGCATTTTTTTTTTAAATTTTCAAATAAAAAATGTGATTAATAAGTTTAGTTTAGTTCAAACATATTTTATTACCAAAACTATTCATAGTTATATATATAGATTTATAAGTTAAACTTTGACAAGATTTGCTGATATCTAATTAATTTCTTATAAGATTATTTTGAGCCACGAAATTCTCGGATGCGGCAATGTAATGGTTCTTTTATTGGCCGTCTCATTCGGCGCCAGAACTAATTGATTCCCCATAAACAAAATATATAGGGGTGAACCTAAGCTGTAGGAACTTATTACCAAATGAATGTTAATTTAATACACGCAAGTTGAAACCGTGCTATCAACCTAAGACTGAACATTTCTAAAGGTTAACAAACCTTTTTATCGTATAATTATCTGACTACTAATCCTATCAAATGCCTTTTCTTATTTTAAAGATGAAGATCCAGATGGCCTTATGGTACCCGAGGAGTTGGTTGAAGAGTTCATTGACTCACTGGCTTCGGCTGCAGATGAAGATAGAGATATTGAACCACCCACAGTCGTACCCCAGCCCATTTTGACCCCTGCAGGGGATTCATGTCAAAACATGTTTGACCCTGAAAGTGATACTCAGAATGATATAGAGGCGATTAAAGAAGAGTCAGACAAGGATGTGGTTGCACCCTGGAATGTTTTAAGACAATTACGAGCGATAGAACACTAGACAATATTCTGTCTGTAAGGGAGATGGCTAAGGAAACTAAAGAGGCTCATATCATCTCGAGGATTGTTCCTATTGAGAGCACTAAGCGGTGTACAGAAGACACGAGGACAAGAAACAGATTCAAGCTGTACTTTCGCAACACCAAAGCATGTCAAGCGGCTTTTCAAGTGATTTATGACTTAAAAAGAGGGACACTCAAACGTCTTCAATCTCATGTTTCCCAACACGGAATACAGCCTCGCACACATGGACTATCCTCGAGGAGATCAAATAACGCTTATCCGCCAGCCGTTATCAAGGACGCTGTACAGTATTTAATAAACTATGCATCGGAAGAAGGCTTAACACAACCCGCGCTAATTCGAGGACGTCAAGGGCTTGTCCCAGTATACTTGCCAGCATCAAATACTAAGATGGGGATACACGAAGAATATGTGGACTGCTGTAAGGCACAAGAAAAAGCCTATGTTAGACGCACAACATTTAAGGGATTATGGGCGAGATGTGTTCCACATATAAAAATCATGGGACCAAAAGAAGATGTATGTAGCCAGTGCGAGCAACTTATAGAAAAAATAAATCTTGCCCCAAACAATGAAGAAAATAAGCTACAACTAACGTCGATGTACCACGCCCATGTGTTAGCTGCTCAAACAGAAAGAGAAGAATACAAGCGATGTGTAGTAGAATCGACCACACTGTTCGATCTACAGACAGGGGATTTCAACAAGGTCCATTTCACATTTGATTTCAGTCAGTACATGAAGCTACCTCATCATGCTAGAGAAAAGGGACCAACGTTCTTCATTCAAACAAAGGTCCAGCTGTTTGGTTTCAGGATAGACGGACATCGGCAGTATAACTATCTCATAGACTAAGATCAATCTATCGGTAAATATGCACTTTTTTCATCATGTATACAATAGAGACCTTAAAATTAAGAGATGAAGAGAGTATTCGTTGATTCCATTGAGGTATAAAATTAAAAACCAAATCACACTCTATGAATACGCAAAGCGGATTCATGCTTGAGTAAAAATGATAGGATTTGTCAGCTCAGAAACAGATTTATTATGGAACTACTTTTTGCGGAAGCTTATAAAACAGTTGCGCACTCAAAATTGTTTTCATTGGGGAATAAAATGAACTTTTCAGCCAATCGGAACCTCCCGAATATTGATGGACACAACTAAAATTAAATAATTTATACATAAATTGATGCGGTGCAAAAAGATATTGTACGTATTGCAGCAAGTGATAAACAAACTTACAGGATTCTTACATAAAAAACACGAAATCGCGAAGAGCTCACCGCAACACTGTAATATGCACTCACAACAGTGTTGCTTTAAGGCCTAGAACCTTAACATTCTGTTTTGGCATGTAAACAAAAGTCGTTGTTGGTTTTTCCAACTTGCAAGAAATTTTGAATGCAAATCTTTTTGACATGATTAATAGTTTTTCAAAAGTTTTACTTCTGAATAATCCGTTGAATTAAATTTCTGTTTTTGTGTTTTCTTCAACCTGATATCTAAATTCAAAGCACGGACTTGTTTTTACAGAAAGAGTCTAATTACATGTATGTTTATAGGATTAGATGGCCAACACGCCCATGGACCAGACGCTGTGATATCCATGGTTGATTATGCCTTAACAGATTTCCAAGTGCCTGGTGAAGAATGTCCTATTCATGCAGACAACTGTTTCGGTATGCTTTACTCTCTATCTTATTCATCTTTCATAAATGCTTGATGTGGAGAGAGAGAAAGAAAGAGAGAGAGAGAGAGAGAGAGAGAGAGAGAGAGAGAGAGAGAGAGAGGGGGGAAGGAGAGAGAGAGAGAGAGAGCGAGCGAGAGAGAGATTATATGGGGGAAGAGAGAGAGGGTTATAGCGCGTATTAAATTTATATAACACTGTGTTATTTGTATCTTTTCAGCCCAGAACAAGAACCGGTTCGTTTTGGCTTACTTCTCATGGAGAACGATGACCAGAAAACATCAGCGTATAACCTATATGATGCAGCTTCCTGGACATACAAAGTAATCAACGAAATATAAAGTTGGTCCTCTCAATCATGTGACCGTGTAACAGACTATACATTCTCGAGCTGTCTTTGAAAGAACATCACGAAATTGACACTCAACTCGATCAAAACCTTTCCAATTTTACTCGCTCAACGCTCCAATTTTTTGTTCAAATCATTCACTCAAATTACTCACAAACGCCCCGAAAAAGTTAAAATACACTTCATACTCGTTTTAAATGATCAAAATTTCGGTCACATTGGTAAAAATAGATTCTATTAACTGGTATTGATTCTTCAGCGTCTTATTTGTCTGTGAAGACACAAGACCAGGAAAGAACAAATATTTTGTTAAAGGGAGATATAAAATTATCATAAATGTCGTCCGATTGGACAAAACTATCGATAGTTTTTTTAATCCCTTGAAAATCAATCAAAACTCGCTTGTCAAACTCATTCATTTTCATTCCAAAATCAGCTTTATAATCATTCAAATTGTCACTTTCACGCTATTCCTAACTGTACCAGGTCGTCAATCTATGGTATTGACAAAAGTTCCCTCGGCACATGGTAGGTGATTTAGAAGATGTATCAAAACGTCTATTAATCTGTCTGTCTGTACGTCTGATAATCGATATGAGACCGCTTAAGAATTCAAGTAATATTATCTTTATTTTTACTAATAAGAAAAACTTTGATATGTTTTGTTCAGGAAATGAATGTTTGACATCCATGAGTAAACTATTCTTATTCAAAAGTATATAGTTATCAGGTCAAAACTAATATTTTTCTGTTTCTGTTATCTGACTAGAATTCTCTAATACAGATGATTTGATGAAGGGCAAAAAATCTAGTAATATATGTTTCAGATTCCTGATAGATGCTGGGTTCGGTAGAATTAAACAAAAGTATCGCCATGAAAACGCCGATGTAATCAACCATCTGGCCAGTATTGTAGACCGATCATCATCAACAAAGTCCCCGTTATGTATGGAATGTGGCAGTGGAGAGCATGGAAAGAATTTCTAGGTCTACGATTCAAAAAAGTACCAAACATCAACTCCTACTATTACTTCAGTTTTGAAGCGACAGATCCGGGTGCAGTCTACATGAGGCAATCAGTAACGGATGTAAATGAAAAGAGATTTGTCATTTGTAAAACGCACCAATTACCCATGGCCGATGATATACCCGAAGTTATACCAGCTGCAGGGCTTAGTGATGAAAGAAAGCGTTATCTGTATAAACATGTCCGTCCATTAGTCTTAGTTCCTTTCAGAGACAGCTACGGTACCTGTCCTACCGACTAAATTGTTGAGAACGGTTTTCACATGACGCATTGTATGGCAGTTGTATTGTGACTCGTTATACAACTCGTATAACTACAGCATATTTTGAGCTAGATATGCAGTTTCGATTTAAATGCACATTAACATGTTTGAATTATTTCCTTTTGTAAACCTTGAAACTGTATATCTGAAGAGTTATACAACTTTTGTTTTTTTCATTTCCATTGTCATTTGTGTATATTTAGGAAATAGAATGACGAATTCGACATAATCAGTGAAATTGTGGATGTCTTTTTCTTTTTCTTTTCTTTTGATTGAAAAAAAATACTATGAAGACTTGAAGCATTTATGATCTGTGAGTAGTACTAAGTCATTTATTTCTTTTTAATCACGCTGTGTTTTGCAAAACAGGGTATCATACAACGACGTTGCGCACGACGTTTGCGTACATTTTATTAGAACGTCTTTAGCAGTCACGTGTTTCAAACAAAGATTACGCATATTTCTCAAGATATAACATAATAATTTTCTAAGCATATTTAAAAACAGAAAGAATCGTAGAATAACATGGTGTGAAAAAGTTAAAATGTCCAAATTTTACAATAAGACCCATTTTAACTTGAAGCAGCTCATCTAGTGGACCTCTACCAAGTTTGTTCGTATCAAGACCCTGTGATCATATTTGGGCACCAACCAGGCGCAACACTTTTAACATAGAATCAAAAAGCTAAAATCTTTAAAAATCTTCTTCTCTCAGACTAAAAGGCAGACAGCTTTCGTATTTGGTATGTAGCATCATCTAGTGGACCTCAACCAAGTTTGTATCAGAATGTTATCTTTGGTCATTGGCTGTCTTTCATACCAAAATGCATCTTCTGCGTGTTAACGTGTGGTTGACGTTACCTGATTAACGCCTTTTGAAATTCTGAAGCTATAGTTGATGTGGCATATTTCAAATGATCAGGCCAAATTAAAGTGATCATGGGAGGGTTCATGAGCCAATTTTCTCGTCTTTTACACCATTAACATCATAGAAAATGGACAATACAGAAATACCAATATGTGATCATCCTCTGTTTATGACCCAACCAATTCTCTGTTCTATGATTTTAGCCTCTTTCGTTGAATTGATTTAGTACTCATTCAAAGTGATGAAAAGCAGAAATTTGAGACTGATTCTAGCTTGTAAATTTGAACTACGTACGTAAAACTCTTGAAAACTCACGGTATGCCTTAAATGGTGATCTGCAAAGTAAACATTGTTGATTCGGATAGCCAATCAATAAGCTCACCACTCAGGCACCGACCCACTTATTTGATATTTACACAGACTATGTTACAATTCAACAAAAAGTGTTGCAAAACTGTTTTGACTATGTATATATTTGAAATTGTTCCTGACACCTATCTAGATAAGCAAACTTTTTGAAATTTTGCCTACGCAAAGATGAAAGGTCAAGTTCAATTTTAACCTCATTGTTTTCCTCTGCTAATTATCTCATTTTTATCTTACCTGAGCTTAACATGCTCAAAGGGAGCTTTTAGGATCACCCTGAGTCTGTCATCGGTTGAGCATCATCCGTCGTGTGTCATGCGGCCTTTGTCATCAACAATCTTAAAAACTTACTCTTCTCCAGAACCACTATGCTGATTTCAATGAAACTTTGCCAGAGTGTTTCTTGAGTGACCCTCTTTGAAAATTGTTCACAAAATTCTGATTTGCCCATAAATATGGGCATGGCAGGGCGTGGAATTTTTTCACTTTGAAATCTTTGACAACATCTCTTCCTGAACTACTGGGCCAATTTGTTCCTTTGGTGTCCCTCTTCAATAATTGTTTGCAAATTTTGATTGGCCCATAAATATGGGCTTGGCAGAGCAGGGCTTATTTTGAGTCTCCTCAGTTATGAATTGGTGGGCAGGGTCTATTTTCACTATTTCTTGGAATAACATCTCCTCTTCAACAATTAAGCAAATATGAATGAATGTGAATTTGTCAGAAAGTTACCTGGATGAGTTCCTCTAGACCAATGAAATTCAGGTGAGCGATTTAGGGCCATTCTGGCCCTCTTCTTAAATGATCAGAGTTGTCTCAAAAGTTTAAGAAGAACTCTCATTTCTAAAGTATTTACAGCTGTGAGAATTTGACTTCAGTTCTTTGCATGATGTTAACAATATATTCCTTCCGTATATCATTGGTTATGCGGTTTCTTGCTGGGGTATATGATGATTTATTAAAAAATAATGTCAGCCCAGCAACAGTATAATTTTTTATACTCAAAAGTTTTTGATTGAATATCTGTCTTTTATCTATATAAGGCTGTGGTATGCACGGAATTCTTTGGAACTACCAATATCCCCCATGCGCCTCAAATGAAATGTAAACATGTAATGACGTCAGTTGTGATGTCATGCCACTACCATTCTGCAATGTTGTGGTGAAAAAGCAATTCTTGGCTGATTCTGCATGAAAGTTAGCATTTAAGATGGATTGAATGATAAAATCGAAAGGTATTTATCAGCTTTTATATCAGCATGAACATGTATGTTATTAACTAACATGAGCTATTTACTGTAGCATATTCTGTATACTTGGGCTGTGTTATCAACGAAGCGAAAGAATCATGGCTACCATTACTGTTTGAATTCTTGTCTATGTTCCAGACGAGGTACCTTAAGGAAATATTACAAGTTAAACCAGGGCGGCCCTAGATATCAATGCTTGTCAGGTCAGCATTATCCAATGAAAATTTTAGAATTTTCATTGCAGTATAAAGAAAGACTTTTGCAGACAGTATAATGGTTAGATCAGTCCTCACAGATGCACAGCTTGATCTTAGCATGCGCTTCCTATCTTCTATTTAATCAGTGAGGTTGAAAAGTTAAGGCATAGTGGTTGAAATGTTGGCCATCGTGTGAAACAGAAATGAAATTCAGCAGAATAAGGGTTTGAGTGTCAAACTATGATATCCTTCCTTTATGTATCTGTTGTCAGGTTGCTAACAGTTCCCTGTCAGAAGAAGCTGTACTAGGTTTTGAGTATGGTATGAGTATAGACCACCCAAAATCCTTGATTATATGGGAGGCCCAGTTTGGGGATTTCTTCAATGGAGCCCAACCAATTATTGATACATATGTCACTAGTGGGGAGAGTGAGTATAAATGTCAACATGTCTTTTATGGATAAATTCAAAAATGATTTTAACAAATCTTCTCCTTCATAACCAGGGTGGTAATATAAACCCCAGTCAAAATTTGAGAAACTATTGATTTAGAATGAAATGTCTTTCTTCAGGTGTAAAAGAACAACATATGACAATTAATCTAAAGTTTAATGATCAATACTGTTAGACAGACAGAGCTGCTATTTAAATGAATGATACATATTTAGCTTACCATAACATGATTGTCCAATGTCAGTTGCCAGTTGTGCATTTTCCACAAATTCATTAAACATTACTCTTATTAACCAGTTGGCCAATCTTGATGAATCTTGGCAGGAATATTCCTCAGGTCATTCTCTACAAAAGTTGTTCAAAAAATAAAGTCCACCCTTAACTCTGGTTGCCCCAACAATATATAGGGGGACTTTTTGTAATTTTCTTCTCTGAAACCAGAAGGCTGTCTGTAAGCTTTCATACATTTTGGTATTTAGGATTATGTAGTGGACCTCAGGGTTTTCCCTGGGCACATCCCATTTAAGATAGGAAACTGATATGGAAATATTTATAAAAACTCTTCTCTGATCCACAAGACAGACAGTTTTTGTATTTGGCATGTAGGCTAGTGGACCTCTATGAAGTTTATTTCATGTCCCTTGGCTTTGGGGTCTAACTTGGGCTCTGCCCAGAATGTCTTTCAGCAATGATCTTCTCCAAAAATACTTTAGGGTATTGATAATAGATACAAATCATCGCTTAGTGGACATCAACTAGTCTTATTTATATGATTTCGGATTTGTTAAGGAGACTCAGGTGAGCAACATAGGACAGGCATTATCTTCTTGTTGATGCCTGTCAATGCAGATAAACAACAATCCTCCATTATTACTAACAAATTGAGAGCTATAGATAGAGGTATTATTTGGATTCTAAATTCCAGTATTTCAATTATACTTACACTTATTCTGTGTTGTGGGTACTTTGTGAAATCATCTTACTGACAAAGAGTTCTGTCGAGAAATGATGACATAAGATGTGCCTTCCTATATCTTATCTAGACCTCTGAAAATCTGCCTGTAGTTTGTCTTAGTTGTAAAGTCCATCTTGCTCAAGCGACCAAGACTATTAGGCAACTATTTTCATTAAGTTACCATTCTTAAAATCCCCTTCTTTAAATCAAAGTATCTTAAAGAGTAGATATTATTTGTCTCAAAAGTATTATTAATGAATCCTTAATTGTTAAAACTCATTAGAATCATCTCAATGAAAAATTTGCAAAAACATACAAAATCAATCCAAATTGTTTCTGGTTTGTAAACAAAACATGTACTAGCAACCATTCTCTTTAACAACAGCTTTTTTAGTCCCATTATTGTTTGCCTAATACATGTTTTACTGTACTAAATATTGACCTCTATAAACCTCTGTATCTGTTACAGATAAATGGTTGTTACAGTCTGGTCTAGTCATGTTATTACCTCATGGTTTAGATGGAGCTGGTCCGGAACATTCCTCGTGTCGTATGGAGAGATTTCTACAAGGATGTGATAGCTCCGAAACACAAGTTGATGGAGATGATATAAATATACAGATACTCAACCCGACCACACCAGCACAGTATTTTCATTTGTTACGCAGACAGGTAGGTTATATTGGAAGTCTAGTACCAATTTTAACTCTTGTCATGCTGAACCTGGAATATTCCTGCTTTGGCAGGAGGTATGGACAAACATCAGCCTGCACATATGGGCAGTCTGATCTTAGTCCATACAACCTGATTTCCTTTTTAAACCAGGAAAGTTTCAGATATTATATTTTCAAAATCAAATGCTGACTCACAAGTAGGAAATACAGAGCTTCCAGCACTTTGATTTATATATAATTTTGCCATGTCTTTTTATTCAGCATGGCAAGGGTTAAACTAATCAAGTACTTGGTAACATCTCTGATAGAGTAATTGAGTACTCAGATAGAATTGATGACATTTTATTAATGACCTAGTTTTAAAACATATTGAAATATGGTTTTTGTAGAAGATCTTAGAAAGACATTATAGATGCCATTTGGTTTCTAATTTATTTGGAAAGATGTAAAATTTTAAAAACATGCTACAAGAGTGTCATTCCTCAGTGATATTTCTCAGCGTTATTCTTCATCTTTAAATGGCACTTCCAGTAGACCAAAACTAACTGACTACATTATAGATGAGCTTGGGTAATAAGATCTTGTCATGGCCATACATCATTCTGTTACACCGCAGAGATCATCAATAACTGCAAAGGGATATCTTAAACACATCCAATTTAAAAGCCTAATCAAGTGTCTAAAGGAAGGTGCGAAAATTTATGACAATTTTTGACAGTATGAACAATAATCATTGAGATTCAGAAAATTTGGTAAAATATTGATAAAAACAGATGATTAGCAGACGCCCAGGAGTTACATACTTAACCTTTAGAAATGTATAGGGCTTAATATAAAAGACTCATTTTTAGCTCCATTAGCCAAAGGCTACTGCAGCTATTGCACGGGGCTGTGTGCATTGTGTGTCCAGTCATAAACTTTTTCTATAAAAATCTTCTAAAAGAAACTACTGGATGAATTATCCATGAGTGACCCTCTTTTCAAAATTATTCAAAGAATTTTTTATCTGTTGAAAAACAATGCTTAAATGAGCATGGCTAATTTCCATATATGGAAATATGTGACTTTTCTCAAAATGAAATTGATGGATATCAACCAAATATAACTTGAATGAACTTGGAATGAAACCAAATGAGTCTGATGAAGGATTTGTGAAAGGAGGGCTGGAAGATTTAAAACTGTTAAATGTATAGTTCAAGTAAAAAGTGGAAGTTCTTCAATGATTATTTATTGAGAAATTTAAAACTGTAATTAACTGTATAGTTTCAGATATCAGTGGAAGTACACCAATAATTGTTTCTTATATATATTACAGATGGTTAGAGATTACAGAAAACCAGCTGTAGTTGTGGCACCAAAAATACTGCTACGTCTTCCAGCTGCCATGTCTACCCTTGCTGACCTTCGACCTGGAATGACCTTTAACCTAGTTTTAGGTGATCTGAGTGTCTCTAGTGATAAAGTAGAGAGGGTGGTGTTCTGTACAGGAAAACATTATTATGCCATGAATAAAGAGAGGGAGTCCAGGGGTATTGAGAATATGGCTATTATTAGGTTAGAGGTACGTCAACATGGACTTTGATATATAATTATCAGTTAAACTTCACTAGCTTGAACACCTCAAGGACTGGTAAATTTGTTTAAAAGATCAGTATTATGACTTATCCAAATATTATAAAGGTACCAGTACATTGGAATGTGTCACATCTGTATCACAGCGTATCCTAAAATACATAAAACAACATACAGAAGAGCCATAGCAATGGCGTGTTTCCCGACTGTCTGTCTGTCCATCCCTAAACTTTTTCGTGTTATCATGATAACAGTTATATGATTTACTTCAAATTTGCACAGAAAGATTGTGCCAACATAAGGATCCTTATTGAAAATGGGTCAGGTAAGTAAGTGTCACAAGATAAGAAGCCTGATTGAAATTTGATTATGCTTGTAATTGCAATAGAGTTTTAAGTTTTCTTCAGATTTGCTTCAAACTTGCACTGAATGATTGTATCAACATAAGGATTCTTTTCTTATAAATGGTTCAGATGCATCAAGTATCACAGGAAAAGGCCATGAGGAAATTCAGTTTAAATATCCTTTTTATTGCATTAGAGTCCGCAGAATTCGTGTGATTTGTGGAAGGTAAGGGATGTCAAATATCTTTGAAAAGAAACCTTAATGAAAATTTTATAAAATTATTCCTTTGATTGACATTTGACTACTTTGGGAGAGATGACTTTCAAAAACATTATATTTTTTCAAGGAAGTCAGAAGCGTGTCCCAGGCCCTCAAGAGCATCTTGTATAAATTATGTTACATACACAGCCTCACTTACAAGTGAAAATCAAGGTTCCATTTAAACGTCGTACAAAAGTTGAGGGACTTTGACTGTTTGTCAAGTATATAAATTTTCAACTTTCGAGAAAAAAGGTAGATCATTAACAACCTTGGACTTGAATTGCAACACAGGTCAGTCATTTGGGCCATCTAGTCAGACTTTTGACATTTATACATAAAGGGGATCTTTTCCATCTTACAAAATAGATTGATAGATAGAAATGGCAGTACGGGGATTGTTTTGATCTTATTAATTTTCTTCTCTGAAAATTTTTTTATATTGGTGATGAATGATTTTTGTCAGAAATGTTCTTTAAAGTATTTCAGATTAACTTGAATTTTGGCATTTTGCTGTGAAATTCCATTCAGACTCACGGGGAGGAAAAAGTAATATCCTAGTTGGGTGGATAAGTGTATTAGTGATTTAGCTATTATATGTTGGTTAAAGGTGATTATGAGCTTCTTGGTATTGAGGTTAACAGGTGTATGAGGGAATAAAGGTACTCCCTCATGTTTGGTGGGAATAAGTGCATCCACTGAGATGAAAAAAGAATGGTTTGGGACCAAGGCAAACCCATGCTTCTCCAGCTAATTCAACCTGTGGGTTAACCAGGTTTTGATTATCCAAAAATGATTATGTAATGCCTATCTTTAGTTAGATTATAAGATACAATTCTCAAGCCATGGGTACAACGGATTTGGTCTGTATGAAATTAGACTTACCCTTCATTTGTACACATTTATTGGTCCATTAATTCTGTACAGTTTGAAATATCTAAATTGATATTCAAAGGACTCGGTTTCATGAAAAACTGTTAGAATAGTGAAAGCTATTTCTTATTCTTCTATCAGTTTAACTGTGAGTCACAATTTACGCAATCGTTAGATATTCACATAAACCTTTTGACAGATTCCAAGATTCTATAATGCTTTTTGGTGGTTTATAGAGAAATAATGGTAGATTATCAATTGATAATCTCATTGCTAAACCCCTTGAAATTTTTGAAAAAAGAGTTGTACCCTACTTTTGTTCATTTCAATCTATATGAGGTCATTTGAGCTGAGCCCAATAACAAATCTTAATGACTTCATGATGATGTAGCTACTCAATGACATGCAAAATGACTGATTTAATAAAATCTGTCCCGCAATCTTCACATTTTGTCTCATTTTTGCATTTAAAAAATAAAATGGTTATGTCCGTGGTCTACATGTAGAGCGTCAGCATCAGACCAAATGGTCCTTAGTTTCCAAGAGCGGCTATCGATCTTAGTTCTTTCATTGGGTAACACATTTGGTTTGAGTACTGGTCAATTTTTCAGGAAGCACAATCGAGAGGGATTAATCTAAGTTGTAAGAACTTGTTTCCCAATCGATGTTAAATGAATAGGTTTAAGCCATAAATAAAATGTTGAGAACAACAAAAGTTATATTTTCACAAGTGGCTCTGCTCTGAAAGGGTCAAATTTGAAATTCAATGTTAAGCCAATAACTAAAGTTTACCAATCAATTTATATAATGATTGGTATAGCCAACGCAATTTGACTGGCACATGATCTTTGTGAATTAGATGAATTAAATGTTAATGGTTTCCCTTTGGAAAAGCAAATATTACCTGCAGATTCCAACCATGCACATTTATTTTTGTAAACCCATTCAATGAACATTATTATAAATATTGCATTGATATTTGATCTCTAACATGAATTTGGGCACCAATGAATGTATTTTGTTGTATACTTAAAAAGCTTTTGCAGACAACATTTAGAATTTATTTCAGAAATTTATTTAAATGTCAATTATGAAATTAGATCGAAAATAAAATGCTACCCCAGATGCAAAAAGGGACAGTTGTATTTGAATTTAATTTGTCTGCTTGTGTTTTTTATATCCTACCATTCTATTAACTCTACACTATTATCTACAGTAATCTGATGAGTATAATGAAATGTCATGGTTTGCTGACACTAGCCAAACTGATTGTATTCATGAGCTTAATTCTGTATTCAGCGTAAAGATCAGATTCAAGTCAAACTGCGCCTCCTTTACACGAAACAAATCCACAAGTTATTTTAAGAAACTTTTTTTTTTAAATACTACCTAGTAATGGTTAAATATATTCATCTTGTATTAATTTTTCAGAGTTTATGTCCATTTCCAACCAAAGAGCTTCAAGCAGAACTGAATAAATACCATAAAGCTAAAGGTAAAATACCTATCATTTATACTGGTTTGGGTCAAACACAACAGTATTTGTCATCAAATGCAAACTATTTTGCACATTCACTTGATGTCAAAACAACACTGTTCTCATAAAAATTTTGTATGATTAGAAAGATACTAATAAGTCACTGAGATATACAAAAGAGACATTGATACAATCTTACAATTTATTGCTACATAAAACTAGTTTGTAACTGTTACTTTGAAATATAGGCTTCAATTCTTGTTGAATTCATAAAATGTAAGTAGGTAACCAAATAATTTCTATATTAAATCTTATGTACTGGTGAAACTAGCAGTGGGATTTTTTAGCTCGGCTGTTATCGGAGAAAACACAAGGTATTGCTTTAGCCTTGGTGTCATCATTGTCGTTGCAGTCGTGCAAAAACTTTGAAATTTTGTGATAACTTTTGGATAGTAAACGATAGGGCCTTCATACTTCACACGATGATTGCCTGGGACAAGGCTTTTCTGTTGGTACCAAATTCAAGGTCATCAGTAAAGGTCATTTTCAAGGTCAAAGGACGGGTCTCCATAAGGGCCTTTTTGTGGCTAGAATAGATTTCTGTTAAACTTTGTCATACATACTATGATAAATTCTGCGTCTACTGACAAAATTTTGGCATCTCAAACTTACTGGTTCTAGCTGTGCCTTGTGTTAAAAGTGGGTGGGGTAATTTATTATGAACTTGAGTTTCATTTTGATAATTTTATATCACCTAAATTAATTGCTCTTAAGTTGAGGCTGCCACAGAATACATCAATGAACTATTCCTTAGTTGATAACCTGAATTAATTTTGACATATGATATTTTCAATTATGATTATCTCCCCTTTTTTGTCTATAGGGAATTTCTTTTTTTTCATTTGCTACCATCTTTGCAGGTTTGCACAACATGTTTAAAAATAGCCTTGAATTTATGGCATATTAGTTCTTACACACAAACTGATTTGTGATTAAAACTAATTATTGTTAAGGTCAAATTTCAAGGCCTGGCTGAGTGTGTCTGTGTTTTTCCAATGACACTCTTTTCTCTCGTATTTACCTGGCGGCCTTTTAAGATCACATAAATAGTGGAATTAAACAAACAGTGGACCTTCATTAAAAAAAGGTAATTTGTTTTGGGTAACCATGTTCAAGTCAAAACTTTGCACTGATCTGTGACCTTTGGTTTTGGTTAATTAATTTTCAAGACATAAATAAATTTTATATATATTTTTTTTCATTTTTATACAATTAAAGGGCCACAAATATAAGCAATCAATTGGAACTAGCCAAATGTACATAGCACAGTAAATTCTAATGCTGGTGATGTACTGGTACTCTTCCAAGATTTGGTTTTTGAATTAAACAGATTATTCAATAATTGAAACCTCCGTTTAATTACAACTTTTCTTCTGACAAATATGTATTGCTATTAATGGGATTCCCCTGTATTAATTTTACACTTAGAAATGAAAACTACATTAACATACAAACTGTTGACACAGTTATGTTGCTTCACAAAAAAAATTGAGAGACCAATCCTATTTGAAATATTCTGCTAATTTGAATTTAATAATGACATAAATATTTGAAAGGTCTCCTGCACCCGGTTGTTTAAACTAGTAGGGTGCTAGAAAACATTGGGGGTAAAAGCTTCAAGGGGGGGACCCTGAAAGAAAAGTCTAAGATAGCTGCAGCAGATACAGGATTTCCGTAAATATATAGTACGTACTTAGTGTATTGTATGGAAAAAAATATCTAACGAGGTTGGGAGAATTGATCATTGTCGAGGCTCTGCCGAGATAATTGTCAATTCTCACAACCGAGTTAGATATTTTTTTCATACAATACACTTAGTATGTATTATATTTATCTTATAACCTCTTTTTGTCTTGTTTTCGTCGATGTTTCTTACTGAAAATGCAAGTTTCTAAAAATAACTGTATGATATTATTGTTCTAAAAATAACTATGTGATATCATAAAAAATATCATACGGGATGTTATCACTCGGATAGTTGAATAGTTATATGATAAAGAGTGTTCTAACATACAAAAGCGTAGGTTCTTTTCCTAGTATTGCACAATATTAATCAGAATTCTGCATGAAAATGAAATTACTGAGCTTCAGATGGGATTCATTTGATATCCCCCCTCTGGATATGCAGCTTGGTTTTAACATACATCAATGACTGGACAGATGGATAGATAGATTTAAAACAGATGAATAAATGGTTATAAGCAAAAAAGTAACCGTGATAAGATGAAATGATGGAATGGATAGAGGAATGAAAGGTAGCGAGACAAAAGAAGGGAACAGAGCAGATAGCTTTATTTATGGAATCACTAAATTAATCTACGGTGTACTTACTGTGTGTAAAGGTGTTTTGTCATATAATGAGTGTTGACAGCGATTTGTCTTCAATATGTGGTGGAGTATCTACACTCTATTCCTGGGATCGAAACTGGTCTGGTACGAGCTTAAATCTGCATAGTTGTCATTCCTTGGAATATTTTTTCACTGGAAAATGATTTCTTTTCAAAATATAATGAGTTTTGTCATGCAACAACTTTGAAATGGTCATTCCTATCTGTTGAAAACTTTTTTTGTGTTTGAAATGAGTATTATCAAACATTTCCCCCATTTTTACTTTTGGTTAACTTCGCTAACCCCTTAAATTTAATGGGAATTTAGGCTAGGTTAAATTCAACCAAACCTTTATGCAACCAGTTATCGACATTTTAACCAAATTGGTTACCAAAACACCGGTTAAACCAACTGGTTAAAGTTAACCAATGTTTATAGAACCGGGTCCAGGAGGCAGAAATTGCAACTGCAGAAAGTAAAGATTTTCATCAAAAACTAAAAAAGGTCAAAACAGTGTTTGCCTCAAGAAAGTTTTCATTAAATAATAATGAAATGCAAACAAATTTCAGAGTACATATGGGCTCAGGAGGAACACAGAAATATGGGAGCCTGGTCATTTGTATCACCAAGATTTGAAAACTTAGTAGGATGTAAGGTAAGTGTGACATTTATAAATGAGTAATAGAGGAACACAGAAATATGGGAGCCTGGTCATTTGTATCACCAAGATATGAAAACCTAGTAAGGTAAGTGTGACATTATTGTTGTGTATGTATGCATACAAGAGGAAAACACAGAAATATGGGTGCCTTGAGATTTGTTATACCAAGATTTGAATCTTTATTTTGGAGTTATTTGATGAATGCACAACTGATGTCACTTATGAGTTTTATGAGATCGATAAAGATCAATTAACTGATATAACTGATAGATTTGTTCTCAGTTGTCTGCCTTCATACTTGTATTTACAAAAAGTACAAAAATACAGATGTGTTTGACTATCCAGCAGTTAATATAGCCTATAATAGCCAGTAGTGGTCAGACTCCAATGAATACTAGTATTTTTTTCTCTATTGTACACTTTGGTATTTGTTTCTACTTTTCTGATAACATTTATAAGTGAAAAAAAAATAGGCTGTACTTTTATTAACAGGACCATTTGTAGAATAGGGGAGCTAATTTCAATCACCCAGGTTTCTGCACACTGGTTAAGGTTTTATGTGCAAATGATGTATATCTGTAATAACTGTTTCTAAAGTTATTGTTTGGAAACTTTGAACCTGCTTCTGTGGTCATAATGTCAGCAAAGACAAAGATTCATGAGACTGATATTAAATTTAGTGGAATTTTAAGTCTTTTTCAAAATTCTCTGTTAAGTTTTTACATGCAAAGTCAGTAGTTTTTACATGCAACTGATGTATACCTGTAATATCTCTGTTTCTAGTAAAGCTATTGTTTTTACACTTTTCATATGCTTTTGTGACCATAGTATCAGAATTTAGAGGAAGTTTGACCCTGAATTGGCAGTTTGTATTTCAGTTAGGGAATGTAGAGAGAGATGTTTATTGTCTTTCAGCAGTTGGTATTGGCAAAATTCACGAGGTCAACATGCTGATGACAATATGTTTAGCATATACTTATTTTATAGTCCATCATTTCAGTTAAAGTATGTTGGGAGAGATGTTTTGGGCCTTCCAGCGGTTGGTATTGGTAGTATACACCAGACAGAGGTCAACAAACTGATGTCCGATTTGTTCTCATGATAAAGAAGTGGTCATTTGCGAGGAAAAGACAGCATTATAAAACAGTCATGTGATAATTTTGTCAAAATGAAAGGACCATATTTTTTAGTACACCATATTGATGATGGTTGCTTTTGTATTTGCTATTTTGTAAAATTTTGAGTTCAGGTTTAAGGCCTGTAATGGTTTTAATATTCATTCAAACCTTCAGAGCCTTCAAGGTTAGGCTTTTATATCTTGCTGGAGTATTGTAACTGACAAATTGAATCATCTGAAGTATTTGTTAAATCATTTCTGTCAGAAATTTGTACCTTAATATCAGAGGTATTCAATTTCAATGGCTCAGTGCAAAACATTTGTAACTGCCTATTTGTTAATAAGGAGTTACAAATGTTTTGTCTTGAGCCATTAATATTTTTATTTTGAGGATTTTAATACACATATGGAATTCCATTTTTGGTGTATTATGTATAAAATATTTTGGTTGTTGATGGGAATTAATATTAAATTTTAGAATGTTGATATAATTGGCTGTTCAGAATTTATCAACACATTACTTCTCTATCCTATCTGCAACAAAAATTTAATACTTGTAATTCCTATCTAGCACAACTGAGCATGAGGGTTAGATATTTAGATTGGAGTATATCTAGTGGCAGTCTTTTGGTGTTCATCTGTCATGAGTGCAATAAACAAACCATCTTCAAATGACAATTTCTTGTACAACAAGTCACTAGCTTTAAATATTTCAGAAACTTTTCTCAG
This sequence comes from Fragum whitleyi, assembly GCA_948146395.1. Lineage (NCBI taxonomy): Eukaryota > Metazoa > Mollusca > Bivalvia > Cardiida > Cardiidae > Fragum > Fragum whitleyi. Next base: position 48,546,527 of record OX411544.1, read on the forward strand.
TTGACTTTTTTTATTGAAAGGCTGTGGTTGGCGTTGAAACTCAGGGTCAATGTTCAACTCGTTGTCTGAAAATAGCATTAGTAAATTCTGTACAATTATCTCAAAATTAAATCCATGTTGCAATAAAAAGGGGAATCCTAGCATTGACAATCAACATTAATCAGAAGTTTTATTTTTTATCCATTTGTAAGTATTTTTTTCTATTCATTCTTCTTTTGTCAGAAAAAAAAAAATATATAATGTAAGTTCATGTTTGCCTAAAATGATCTCTCCCTTTACAATACATAAAATGTTTAACCAATTATCATGTTTTTTTTACTTTATGGATTTTTTTTGTAGAATTCATTAAGAAGTTTTGTTCAGCAGATCAACAAAATTTAAGAAAAAGCAAGACAATTTAAAATCAACACATTTTCCTTTATAACCATGTTGACACAAAGTCAACCACCGTCAATGGGAGACTGAAACATTGAAACTGAGAGGGTAAAGATGTATTTATGATGTTTCGGTTGTCAATATCTTTCAACAAAAAGGATCCAGTTTTCTTGAATATTTTGTTTTATAGGAACGGCGATTGTGATTATGTGTAAAACTTTAACGAAAAGTCATACATTCCCATTTGCTTAATTTTAGGCGTATGACTTTAAATGTCCTTAATTGATAGAGAAACCAAAATCTGCTGTTTGACTCACAAGAACAAATTTGGAGAGACTTTCAAAATGATAATGTACATGCATTTGACAAACATGCTTATTTGTTTTAAAAATTGTTTCAGAATCTAAAAATTAACTTCTGTTCAATAAATATCACCTTTTATTATTCCCCGATGATGAAATCATCAGGGGGGATATTGTATTTGCCATTTCCGTCCGTCCAACCGTCCGACATTCGTTTCCGCGCTATTTCTTGAAAACTATAGACCGGATTTCAATGAAACTTGGCACACAGCTTCACTAAAATGAGGACATGCGCATATCATGGGGGTTACCCGGTTCGACCGTCGAATTTAGACTTACTGCCCCTTACTGTTTAAGCCATATACATACATAGTGATATTTGTTTCCGCGCTATTTCTTGAAAACTGTAGACCGGATTTTAATGAAACTTGGCAGACAGCTTCACTACAAAGAGGTTATGCGCATATTGTCGGGGTTACCCGGTTCGACCGCCGAATTTAGAGTTACTGCCCCTGACTGTTTAAGCCATATACATACAGAGTGATATTCGTTTCCGCGCTATTTCTTGAAAACTACAGACCAGATTTCAATGAAACTTGGCACACAGCTTCACTAAAATGAGGACATGTGCATATCGTCGGGGTTACTGGGTTCGACCGTCGAATTTAGAGTTACTGCCCCTGACTGTTTAAGCCATATACATACAGAATGATATTCGTTTCCACGCTATTTCTTGAAAACTATAGACTGGATTTCAATGAAACTTGGCACACAGCTTCACTAAAATGAGGACATGTGCTTATCGTCAGGGTTACCTGTTTCGACCGTCGAATTTAGAGTTACTGCCCCTGACTGTTTAAGCCATATACAAACAGTGATATTCGTTTCCACGCTATTTCTTGAAAAGTATAGACCGGATTCCAGTGAAACTTTGCACAAAGCTTCACTACAAAGAGGACATGCGCATATTGTCGGGGTTACCTTGTCCGACCATCGAATTTAGAGTTACTGCCCCTGACTGTTTAAGCCATATACATACAGAGTGATATTCGTTTCCGCGCTATTTCTTGAAAACTATAGGTTGATGTAGATAAAAGATAACCTTCACTTAAGTTTGATATTAACTCCATTGACAATGAAAATATGTTTGGCGGGGGATTTCAATTCAACAAATTTGCTTGTTGAATTAGTGTGGCATACAAAAAGGTGTGAAAACAAGTTGCCTAACTCCACGAAACCCAGGAAAAAAGGCCTAAAGGTATTTTTTCTTTACAATGGATGGAAATAACACAAATGCACTCTAAGTTAATTTCCATGGAAAATAATAGATGTCAAAAAAGTGCGAAACCGTTTGTAGTAAAGATTGACCACATGACTGAGATTACTGTTCGAACAATCTAGCAATCCCATGTTTGAGTAAATACAGTAATAACAAACAAGAAAATAGAGGAAGACGCGTTGGGACTGGAAGGGGAGCTCGAGCTTTCACATGAATTCAAGTTTTTGCCCACTTGGGAATGTGAGACCACTGTATTCTGTCTTCATTTGTTAAAATAGATGCACATATAACCTAAATCAATGTTTACCCAATATGAACTCTCTGTGTAAGTTGACTTTGATGACTTTATTGACATAGTCAGCAAACATCTTATAGGGATATGACAGATTTTTGTTTATAAATATTGACATACAGCAGGGCTATTAAAGATATTAAAAACTTTTCTTAAGCTACATAAAGTACTATTATGTATAAAATTGTGTTCTATTATATTATGTGTTCAATTATATCAAAATACATTTTGTTCCTTTTTAGCTCACCAGAGCATGAAGTGCTAAAGGCACGCTTTTGGGGTTGTGTTATGTCTGTCATGTATTGTCAATAATTACCTTGATGCAATATTTTTTTCTCAATCAACCTAAAGTTGGTCAGGTTATTTGTTTTGATATAATTTAGGTCAAGTTCAAAATTAGGTCAAGTGGAGTCAAAAATGAGGACACGGGGTCAAATATAAAAAATAGAAAGCCATGAACGGCTTGAGTCGCTCCACAGGCTTGAAATTCTTGTAATAGCAAATCAAAGATTTGACTAGATTTTTAGATATTTTGGGTCACACTGATGTTGCAAATGATTTTCAAAGTTTCCACTCCATAACTTATAGAGAAATGACCTCCACCCATAAAATACATATTTTCCAGCCGATCACAATAATTTTTGGTTTACTGATAAAGGGTCACTCAAGGAATATTCCAGTAAAATTTGGTTGATATCCATCAATTACATTCTGAGAAAATGATTTTGAAAGCAATTTTATAACATATAGAGAAATGACCTCCGCCCATAAAATACATATTTTCCAGCCGATCACAATAATTTTTGGTAGACTAATACAGGGTCAACCAAGGATCATTCCAGTGAAATTTAGTTAATATACATCAGTAACATTATGAGAAAATGATTTTGAAATTTTCCGTAATATAACATATAGAGAAATACCTCCTCCCATAAAATATGAATTTTTATCCGATCACGTTATTTTTTTTGTAGACTGATAAAAGGTCACTCAAGGCTCACTCCGGTGAAATTTGGTTGATATCCATCAATTACGTTCTGAACAAATAATTTTCAAAGTTTCCACTATATAACATATAGAGAAATGACCTCCGCCCATAAAATACATATTTTTCATCCCATCACAACAATTTTTTGTAGACTAATAAAGGGTCACCCAAGGATTATTCACGTAAAATTTAATTGGTATCCATTAATTAGAATCTGAGAAATCTTACTTTTTACCATATTTGGAAATTAGCCAAGCCCATTAAATCCATATTTTTCATTGGATCAAATTTTTCTTGAATAACTTCGAAAAAGGGTCATCCAAGGATCATTCTTGTGAAGTTTGGTTGAAATTCATTCAGTAGTTTCTGAGGAGAAGATTTTTGAAGAAAAAGTTTACGACCGGACGCACTGACATGCAGACTCATGGACGGAGGCACGACAGACACAACGCCATGACAATAGCCCCAGTGGCTTTCAGCCTGTGGAGCTAAAAAACCTTGTAGACACTTTTGAGGCCAAATTTTTTACTCATTCAATCAGAATTTTGCCAGAATGATTGTGTAAATAAAGTTAAGGTCAAGCTCAAAATTGGGTCAAGTGGGGTCTAAAATAAGGTAATCTGGTCAAATTTTGGAAAAACCTTGTAGACACTCTGGAGACCATATTTTTTTGCTCAATCAACCTGAAATTGGTCAGAATGATTGTCTTGGTAAAGTTTAGGTCAAATCTTAGAGAAACCTTGTAGATGTTCTATAAGTCTGTCTGAAAGATTAAGTGTTGATATAGAAGTTTCTCAACAAACATCTGTCAATACTTTCATTCTGTGTTTAATATATGACATCTTTTTGGCTCTTTTTATGTCTGCAAATCAACATTGTCATTGAGGTCAGTCATTTTGAGGTTTACCACTTCATAAAGCACAATTAGCTGACACATTTTGCATTGACTGACAAGCACCCTCAGTGAATATAGTATTACATTCTTCTCAATATAAAAAAAAAACAGTAGTCTTATTGACCACTCTACAACTTTAGCTCAATCTTTTTATGCCCCTGTATCGAGAGATCGGGGGCATATTGTTTTACTCATGTCCGTCTGTCTGTCCGTCAGTCCGAAAACTTAACCGAAAACTTAACCTGCTACGGGGGCATTTGTGTTTCACAAACACATCTTGTTTTAAACCTGAAAATGTTATTAATATGATTATGAAGAACATTTGCTATTGAACTTAATATTTTGACAATTTTGATATAAAGTCACAAATGTGATTGGAAATTTCCTTTAACCCCTGTGCTAGGCAAAATTTTGGCTAAACCTTTCTCAGACTTAATGTAAATGGTTATATCATAGTGAGGTCACAAATTTGACTAATTTTTTTCTCAATAAATGGTCTTGGCAATGAAAAGGGTCTTATATAATGTAATAATGTTATTTCTGTCTTTCATTTTAAGACAGTGAGAGCTTTTGTTATATCTTTCATATTCACCATGCTGGTGATATTTGAATCACCTCAGTAAATATTATTAGGTATAAAAGGGCTAAATCAAAATGACAACAGTATCATTCAGTCCAAATTATTATTTTCTGTTTTCCAAGAGATATACACAATATCTTTTTGCCCACATTACTGTTTACAGGTCACTGTTTTTGCCTGAATATTTAAAAACCATTTTGAAATTCTATCGCAATGCATAATTTATATAATGATCAGAGCTGCGTTGTGTATCTAAAGACATGTAGATGTGAAGTAAGAGATCTTTAATGCCATAATCAAATTTTGTTTTGAATAAATTGCAAATTATTTGGGACGTTTCAAATAGTTTTGCCAGAGTTTTTACCATTACTATTATTATGTAGAGAGAAGGTTGTGGGCTAAGATCAAATTGCAGGCTGTTCCAAGTCTATATTATTCAAATGAAAGGCAAAAAAACAGAAGAATGTCTATGTCTTTAGTATTAGTTGTTGATCTTGACCAGAATAAACAGAATTAATATTTTCCATGTCATTCAACAGAATACCTGAAGTAATAATAGTGTTTGATTCTTTTATTGTAATAACATTATATCTAGTGAGTATTTTTTTCCTGTGAATCATGCAATATTTTGTTGTTTAAAATTCCCTTACTTATCATTGTAATTCCTAATTTTGCCCTAAATTAGCCCTAATTTTTTTTATATTTGTCCCTAAAATTCGCCTTAATTTTTCCACAAGAGGTGCTGGACAGCCTGTTTGAGCTATCCTCATATTTTTGTATAAATGTTTAATTTTCTCCGGATTAAACTTCACAAGGTATTGTATAGATATGTGATTTTTGTGTCAACCTCAGAGAAGAATTGAAGACTGTTTTAAATCAGTCTTTTTCAATTCATCTCTGAAGTTGATCCACAGAGAGTCCTAAGGTTTAGCATCAGAAAGTTTTGAGAGTCCTGGCCATTTATTTAAGAGACTCGGCTTGCAAAACCTGTGTCCCCAAGAACCCTATCCTAAACACTTTTTTAAGCTTTAAAGCTTATGAATAATTGTCAGGATTGGTAAAAGTTGAATTTTAGAAGTCTTGATGCAATTTGTTTTCACATAAACAATGATAGTATTCAAACATGTTTCCTGCTTCTTAACCCTTGTAACGCTTTTCATATTCTTGCAGGGTATTTCTGTGGTACACAAAGCTTTGGTAGACAATACAGACTGACCAGTAAGCACAGATGTGCTGTCTGGTTGTAGAATATATTGTCTGCATTCTAATTTATTAATACAGGAAAAACTTAAGTGAGATTAATTGAAGTGTAACAAAAAATCGACGAAGATGTTCTTTTTTTATGAGCCCTTGTCTGGGTAGTGAGACATAATTGTCATAATGAAGGCTAGTAGTGGGTGCTTTTGTCCGATGGTCTGTCAGATAAATTAATGCATGGATTTTGAAATAACTTCCCACAATTCTTCACCATCACGAGAAGATGCACTTTTTGAAAGAAACGTTCAGATAGCACAAAGGTCAATGTCATGGTTCCATGTCAAATTAGCTTTTCCTCGGTATAGCTCCTACATTTATTGATGGACTTTGAAACAACTTGGCTCAATTGTTCTTCATTATGATATTAGTTTGAGATTATGTATATTAGAAAATTGTTTATATCTTACCAATTGTAGAATGTAGTAGTTTTTATCATCACCCTGTTGTCAGTGTCATTGTTGGTTGATAAACTTTAAATGTCTATATCTTGGCTATTATTTGAGTAAGCCTGCAGATAGAGGGGCGATTGTGCTGTCAAAATGAACATTTCCATCTTCACTCTTTCAAATCCTAGGATGTGGGTACTCATTGGAAAGATCTCATCAAGTTGATACGAATAAGTCACCACAACATACAATTTAGATGAGAAATAACTGATCAAAATGAACATTTCCATCTTCACTCTATGAAATCCTAGGATGTGGGTACTCATTGGAAAGATCTCATCAAGTTGATACGAATAAGTAACCACAATATACGGTTTAGATGAGAAATAATAGATCAAAATGAACAGTTCCATCTTCACTCTATGAAATCCTAGGCTGTGGGTACTCATTGGAAAGATCTCATCAAGTTTATACTAATAAGTAACCACAAAATACAATTTAGATGAGAAATAACAGATCAAAATGAACATTTCCATCTTTACTCTATCAAATCCTAGGATGTGGGTACTCATTGGAAAGATCTCATCAAGTTTATACTAATAAGTAACCACAAAATACAATTTAGATGAGAAATAACAGATCAAAATGAACATTTCCATCTTTACTCTATCAAATCCTAGGATGTGGGTACTCATTGGAAAGATCTCATCAAGTTTATACTAATAAGTAACCACAAAATACAATTTAGATGAGAAATAACAGATCAAAATGAACATTTCCATCTTTACTCTATCAAATCCTAGGATGTGGGTAGTCATTGGAAAGATCTCATCAAGTTTATACTAATAAGTAACCACAAAATACAATTTAGATGAGAAATAACAGATCAAAATGAACATTTCCATCTTTACTCTATCAAATCCTAGGATGTGGGTACTCATTGGAAAGATCTCATCAAGTTTATACTAATAAGTAACCACAAAATACAATTTAGATGAGAAATAACAGATCAAAATGAACATTTCCATCTTTACTCTATGAAATCCTAGGATGTGGGTACTCATTGGAAAGATCTCATCAAGTTTATACTAATAAGTAACCACAAAATACAATTTAGATGAGAAATAACAGATCAAAATGAACATTTCCATCTTTACTCTATCAAATCCTAGGATGTGGGTACTCATTGGAAAGATCTCATCAAGTTTATACTAATAAGTAACCACAAAATACAATTTAGATGAGAAATAACAGATCAAGACTGTCTCTTCTCTATCTTAACTGCAGCTCTGCCTTGTGTTCAGGATAACAAAATGGTGTAAACTGTTCCCTAATTATACCCTGCTTTGTAACACAGCATGTGCTAAGTGGGGTATAATATGCTAAGAGTCTGCATCATTTTGTCAAAACAGGGCTGATTAAAGATATTTACTTGAAACTTGGCATGTATGTTTATCATTTTAACATCAATCCTAACTTTTTAAGGAGGAAAACTAGCACTTGCAGTCCAGCATGGTTGTGTTAATGTCAAACCTTTTATCTCTGCTTGATTTAGAAGCAAACCTACAATATTTTGTTTATGATATGGTTGAAGTTTTGTATTGGCTTATGGTACCCTTTTGGGTTTGTGGGTGTGATAGTTAAATATGTAATCTGATTTTGAGAGTTTTATTTCATAGTAAAAATCAGATTTAAATGAACATAATCTGAAAATTAAATTTTTAAAGATTTAAACTAGTTGAGTCATTCCTGTACAATTTTAAGCTCAACTATTCATAGAATATGTGGGCTATTCCAGTCACAATGGCATTGGCTTAATTCTTTGGTTAAGGTTTTACATGTAACTGTGTCAAATCTCTGTTTTTACCTTAGCTATTGCTTGGAAACTTTAGACATGTTTCTGTGACCATAGTTAGAGCCTTTTGACAAAGATTCATTTCTCTGAAATTGAATTAAGTGGAATTTTAATCCTTTTCGGACCTAGAAATCTCAGTTAAGAATTCACATGCAACAGATGTATCAGATCTATCAGATACCTTCAAAGATTTTTATGCCCCCGCATCGAGAGATCGGGGGCATATTGTTTTACTCATGTCCGTCTGTCTGTCTGTCTGTCCGTCTGTCCGTCCGTCTGTCCGAAAACTCAACCAAACTTAACCTTTGCCTTATCTTCAAGCCTATTCAAGATACAAGGCTCATATTTGGCATGATGATAGATCTCAATGATCCGCATCTGTTGGTACCAGAGTCAAGGTCATGTGACAAGGTCAAGGTCATCTGTCAAGGTCAAACTTTGAAAAAAAAATGCTGTTACGGGGGCATTAGTGTTTCACAAACACATCTTGTTATCTGTTGAAAATCCTGACTGTAATGGACATGGCTAATTTCCAAATGTTTAACAAAATGGGTTTTTTTTAACCTAATGGATGGATATCAATCAAATTTCACTTGAAGATCTTCCAGTGACCCTTTATGAGAGTTTGTGTGTCTCATGTCACGCACATTCATTTATATTACTACCATATCAGGACTGGCATTTTTCCCACAGTCCTCAAATTACTTCTTTCCTTTAAATTTCCATTCTCACGTCATTGAACTGGTCAGCTATATAGCTTGAAGACTGACTAGCTTTACTTAGTTCTATCCCTTTGACATTTTCCGATAAATTAAGGGCTTTCCCGCTGAGGCCATTTCGACCCTACAAACTAACAGCAAGTGATCACTACAATTGACAACCAGCTATATTGACTAAACAAATTATACCGAAAATAAGAGCAGACAACGGCTAAACGTGAAAAGTAGGATTACACTGGTTGATAACCGATCAGGATCTTCTTTGACAATAATCAACCTTCACAGAATGAGTGATCAGTTTTCATGATAATTATCTTATTAACCTTACCTGTCAGATTGTGTTGCATGATCTGAATAAACAAGATGACTGTTTTAGTCGCTGTTGGATGTTTAAGGTCACCTCTTATTATAGTTGAATGTTTAGTAAAAAAGCTTACGGGGGGATTTAAAGAGACTACTTACAGTAAAGATTACTGTGATCAGGTGAAAAAAAAATAACAAGCAGAGGTGATTTCTTTGTATGGAGTACAAGTGAAACTTTGAAAATCATTAAATCCCATAAAACTATATTAAAGGTGTAAGCTTGTCGGTCTGTCCATCTTTTCTTTAGCTTTTTATGCCCCCGCATCGATAGATTGGGGGCATATTGTTTTACTCATGTCTGTCTGTCTGTCTGTCCGTCTGTCTGTGTCTGTCCGTCTGTCCTAAAACTTAACCTTGCCAATATCTTCAAGCCTACTCAAGATACAAAGCTCATATTTGGCATGGTGATAGATCTCAATGATCCGCATCCACTGGTACCAAAGTCAAGGTCATGTGACAAGGTCAAGGTCATCTGTCAAGGTCAAACTTTGAAAAAAAATGCCGTTACGGGGGCATTCGTGTTTCACAAACACATCTTGTTTGTGTCTGCTCTATTCCTAAGCAATAGTTGAACAGATATCAATGATCCGCATCCGCTGGTACCAAAGTCAAGGTCATGTGACAAGGTCAAGGTCATCTGTCAAGGTCAAACTTTGAAAAAAAATGCCGTTACGGGGGCATTCGTGTTTCACAAACACATCTTGTTTGTGTCTGCTCTATTCCTAAGCAATAGTTGAACAGATATCAATCAATCAAACTGCACAGATATAATCAGTATCAAGCAGAGATGTACATGATTCAAATTGGTCACAGTCCACAGTGATTTTTAGCTCAGCTGTTTTCGAAGAAAACTCAAGGTATTATGATTACCTTGGCGTCGTTCACGTTGGTGTTGGCGTGACAAACTTTAATCTGGGTCATAACTTTTGAATGTAAAGTGATAGAGCCTTCACATTTCACATGATGGTTGCTTGAGACAAAATCTTTCTGGTAGTACAAAGTTCAAGGTTATCAGTCAAGGTCATTTTTCAAGGTCAAATGTGTTAAAAAAAAATGAAACTTTTAACATTGGCCATAACTGTTTAATGGTAAGTGATAGAGTCTTCATATTACACATGCTGACTGCTTGAGACAAGATCTTTCTGTTGGTACAAAGTTAAAGGTCATCAGTCAAGGTCATATTTCAAGTTCAAATGTGGTAAAAAAATAAAATAAAACATTGGCCATAACTTTTGAATGGTAAGTGATAGGGCATTCATATTTCACATGATGATTGCCCTGGACAAGACCTTTCTGTTGGTACAAAGTCCAAGGTCATGATTCAAGGTCATTTTACAAGGTCTAATTAATTAAAAAAAATAAAACTTTAACATTGGTCTTAACTTTTGAATGGTAAGTGATAGGGCATTTATATATCACATGAAAATTGCTTGGGACAAGTCATAGTCAAGGTTGTTTTTAAAGATCAAATTTTTGATTGAATTAAAACTAATGTTGGCTATAACTTTTGAATGTTGAGTGATAGGGCCTCCATATTTAAAACAAGGTTTTTAATGAAGCAATCAAAACCCAAGGTATTATGATCACCTTGGTGTCATTCACATTGGTTTTGGCATAAGTGTTGGCATAGGCATGACAATTTTTAATCTTGGTCATATCACTGTTGTTATTGAAGATATCTGCATGAAACTTGGCATGTGTGTTCACCATCTCAAGATTTATCTAGACTATCAAAGGGGATAACTGTGGCTGCATTTTTGTAAGAGTTATACCCCTTTTGTGACTAAAATTGTTTGCATTAACTAGCACCTGTAGCAGAGCCTTGCACCTGTAGGCTGTGGTCTTGTTGCAGAGTTATGGCCCTTTGGTGAAAAATTTATGTCCTCTCAAATTCCCAGAAACTATCGCAGGAATTTGATTCAAACTGAACTTATATAGCAATGCCTTCTTGCAATAATTTGTTGCAGTCCGATTCAGGGTCACACTTAGATCATTCAGGTGAAATTTGGTTAAAACCCATCATTTAGATTCTGAAACAAGAGGACCATGACAGTTTCTATATTGCTCACCTGAGTCTCTTTGATCAATTAAAGAAGCAGATGTCAACAAGAAGATAGTTTCTAATTAAGATCAATACCATAATGTTTTCAGCAAAGTGCAAAAAGGATATGCCTGGGCACAGCCCTTTTATGAACATAGGGGCATGTAATGCATAAACTTGATGTAATTCAATTAAATGAAACAATTTAGAAAAGTTTCATAAAAATTGGCCTAATGGTTCAGGAGATGTCTTTCAAAAATTTTGAGGTCAAAATAAGCCCCGCCCTGTCACGCCTATTTTTGGGGGTCAATCCAAATTTCTTGAACAACTTTAGATGAGGGTCACCCAAGGAACATTCTGGTAAAGTTTCATTGAAATCAGCCCCATGGTTCAGGAGAGGATGTGGTTCAAAGATTTTTGGGTCAAAATAAGCCCTGCCCTGCCACGCCCATATTTGGGGGTCAATCCAAATTTCTTAAAGTTTCATTGAAATCAGCCTTATCGTTCAGGAGAGGATGTGGTTCAGAGATTTCAGGGTCAAAATCAGCCACGCCCTGCCAAGCCCATATTTGGGGGTCAATCCTTATTTTTTGAACAACTTTAGAAGAGGGTCACACAAGGAACATTCTGGTAAAGTTTCATTGAAATCAGCCTTATTGTTCAGGAGGAGATGTCATTCAAAAATTTCAGGGTCAAAAAAGCCCTGCCCTGCCACGCCCATATTTGGGGGTCAATCCAAATTTCTTGAACAACTTTAGAAGAGGGTCACCCATGGAACATTCTGGTAAAGTTTCATCAAAATTGGCCCAATGCTTTGGGAGGAAATGTCATTCAAAGAATTCGGGGTCAAAATAAGCCCCGCCCTGCCACACCCTTATTTTGGGGTCAATTCAAATTTCTTGAACAACATTAGAAGAGGGTCACCCAAGGAACATTCTGGTAAAGTTTCATTGAAATTGGCCCAATGGTTCAGGAGCAGATGTCTTTCAAAGATTTAGGGGTCAAAATAAGCCCCGCCCTGCCACGCCCATATTTGGGGGTAAATCCAAATTTCTTCAACAACTTTAAAAGAGGGTCACCCAAGGAACATTCAGGCCAAGTTTGGTCAAAATCCACCCATTTGTTTAGGAGGAGAAGATGTTTAAAGAAAAGTTTACGCAAGCACGCATGGACTGACGGACGCACAGATGCATGATGGATCCTCGCCATGACAATAGCTCGCTGGCCTTCGGCCAGTGGAGCTAATTAACTAGGTAGAGTTCAACTAGATGCTACTTACCAAATATGAAAGCTGTCTGCCTTCTGGTTTCAGAGACAGATTTTTCGAAGATTTTCCAATTTTCATCCTTTTTGTTAAGGGAGAGTTAAGGATTCATTCATTTGAACAACTTTGGTAGAGCTTGACCCAATGTACATCCCTGTCAAGATTAGCCCACTGGTTTAAGAGGAGATGTTTAAAGAAATTGTGGATGATGCACACCGCATGACTGATGACAGACATTGGACAATCACAATAGCTCACCTTGAGCACTTTGTGCTCAGGTGAGCTAAAAAGACATGTCTTGTCAGATATGGAAATTAGCAGCACCTATTAAAGCCACATAAAAGAATAATCAAATTATTCTCTTCTTGAGATAAATATTTTTAATAATAATATTATATTCATACACTAGCTTTCAGCGGCACAGCCACCTTCATCGGGTGAATCTTATGAATATTCTCCTGATGAAAGCGGCTTTGCCGCTTGAAAGCTAGTGTATAAATATGATATCATTATTATAAGTATTAAAGCCATGATTTAAATCCGATTAAAATTGAAATTTGTCATGTAGTTTCTGAGAAAATTTGTAAAATAAAAGATTACAGACAGACGCATACATGACAAGACACCTCACTTTGATAGGAGCCCAGACGCCTTTCAGGCAATGGAAATAAAATTCAGACAAAACTAACCTTTTGAGAGGTTACACTGAATAAATGATGCTGGACATTAGTTGTTGGTTGTATGGTTTTACCTCCGACTAAACTAGGGTTATAGGGAGATGGGGCTACGTTGAAAGACTGGAAAATTAGGCAACGAAACAGGGACCCACGACACAGGAGTCTTTAAATCTGCTCCACTATGAACAACAAACATGCAATTATCATGTTGTGCCTATGGTCTAGAGGTAAAGCTTTTTGGCATCTTGACAAAAAGGTCCTGAGTTTGATTCCCCTAAGCTGCTATTACAGGGCTTAAAATTCCTCTTGTCTGCTCATCCTGAATGATTTTTTTTTTGTCTATATAAGCAGGAAGAGTCAAATTTTATTTACAAAATTTAAAACTTATAAAATCAATTTATCCCGATATCTTCTTATACAACAGAATGATTACTAGTTTCAAGAATTTTTAAGCCCTGTATTGATCTAGATTCTTTAATTGGACCACAAATTCAACAATGGTGAAATTTCTAGGATGCAAAAGGAAGAAAGAAAAATCTAAGTTGTTAGAACTTATTTCCCAATCCATAGAAAATGTTTCAACCTTAATTCACTCATCACAAAAGCTTACTATGAGCATGATGTGCTCAGGTTTAGAATTTCATATGATGATATTCATTAAGACGTAGAAACAAACGACAAAATCTGTGAGTGTATTTATTGAAGAGTTTATTTTGCAATATTACATGGTAACATGATGAGATCTATAAATACATATTTGATGATCATGATTATAGACAATGATCAGCAGGAGATAGAGGAGAAAAGCAGGGTAGACAAGGATATTGAACAAATCAATGGCCCAGTGCCAAACACTTGTAACTGCCTATCTGTTTATAGGCAGTTACAACTGTTTTGCCTTTGGCCATGCAGTCTGGTAGTTGAGAGCAACTTAAATGGTGATAATTTAATTATTTGTTTTGTCTGTCAAAAACAAGTGATCTGATTAGCTTGCTGAAATTTTAATCAACCATCAATTGAAAAAAAAATGTCACTGTGGAACTTAAATCTAACTAGAAAGCCATGAATGGCTTGAGTCGCTCCACAGGCTTGAAATTCTTGTAAAAGCAAATAAATGTTTTGACTAGATTTTTAGATATTTGGGGTTCTACTGATGTTAAAAATGATTCTATCAGTTACATTCTGAGAAAATGATTTTCATAGTTTCCACTATTTAACATATTGAGGAATGACCTCCGCCCATAAAATGCATATTTTTCATCCAATCAAAATAATTTTTGGTACACTGATAAAGAGTCACTCAAGGATCATACCAGTGAAATTTGGTTGATATTCAAAAGATAGATTCTGAGAAAATGATTTGCAAATTTTCCACTATATAATTTTTAGAGAAATGACCTCTGCTCATAAAATGCATATTTTTCATCAGATCACAATGATTTTTTGTAGACTGATAAGGGGTCACTCAAGTATCATGCCAGTGAAATTTAGTTGATATCCATCAATTACATTCTGAGAAAATGATTTTCAAAGTTTCCACTATAAAACATATAGAGAAATTACCTCCGCCCATAAGATGCATATTTTCCATTCGGTCACAATGATTTTTTGTAGACTGATAAAGGATCACTCAAGGATCATTCCGGTGAAATTTGGTTGATATCCATCAGTAACATTCTGAGAAAATGATTTTCAAAGTTTCCACTATATAATATAAAGAGAATTGACCTCCGCACATAAAATGCATATTTTCCATCCAATCACAATGATTTTTTGTAGACTGATAAAGGGTCACTCAAGGATCATTCCAGTGAAATTTGGTTGATATCCATCAGTTACATTCTGAGAAAATGATTTTCAAAGTTTCCACTATATAACATATAGAAAAATGACCTCCGCCCATAAAATGCATATTTTCCATCCAATTACAATGATTTTTTGTAGACTGATAAAGGGTCACCCAAGGATCATTCATGTAAAATTTAATTGGTATCCATTCATTAGAATCTGAGAAAACTCACTTTTTACCATATTTGGAAATTAGCCAAGCCCATAAAATCCATGTTTTTCATTGGATCAAAATTTCTTGAACAACTTTGAAAGAGGGTCACCCAAGGATCATTCCTGTGAAGTTTGGTTGAAATCCATCCAGTAGTTTCTGAGGAGAAGATTTTTTAAGAAAAAGTTTACGACCGGACGCACGCATGCACGGACGGACACACGACGGACACAACGCCATAACAATAGCCCCAGTGGCTTTCAGCCAGTGGAGCTAAAAAGTGTGAAACAAAAAGCAAGCTTTTATTTGAAAAGGAGAAATTTCTTTTGAAACTAATGTGCTTTTAGATTTCCAGAATGTTTCCAAAAATACACCAGTCAAGGGTCATTAATAAAATAATGATACAGACAATTTCAATGTCATACATGTTTGATTTTGTGTTTGTCTTTGAAGTTAAAAAAAGTTGTATATTCAAGAAATGGAAGAAAGTACGGAAGTTAATTAATTTTAAATATCTATTGAAACTTTATAGTCATACATTCTTTTAGTTTATATTCAGCTCATCTCTCTTGAGAAACCAATTATTTTTTTTGCCCTTTGTTCAGGATAACATAACAATCAATCGCCTCCGGGTGCCTACGTTTGACTGTATGGTGCTGCAGTGCAAATAATTTGCACAAAATGCATTTAGAGTTATCCTTCGTGAGATTATAGAATGTTCTTTTGATGGTGAATATGTTGGCCAAGTTTCAAGTGATTGCCTTCAGTAGACTCAGAGATATCACAAAATGTCAAAGTTTTCGCACAATGAGGATAATGACAACAGCGTCAAGGCTATAGCAATACCTCAGGTTTTCTTAGAAAACATACAAGCTAAAAATGTTAAATAATGGTACCATACTTTGCATGCAAAATCACATGTGAAGTGCAGTATCATTTCTTGAATATTTTGCAACATTTCAAAGGCTCAACAAAAAGAGCTGTAACTGCCTATAAACACTTACGCAGTTACAACTGTTTCAAGCTCAGCCCTTGATTTGACATCTTCAATGCAGGACTAGTTTTAAATAACAAAATAAAACATGAAATCTGGCGGACTTAATAATTTTGAAAACTTGTTAAATTACTTTTACACTACATTGTAATCCATATAGCTTTATGATTTAGCCACTGTTTCCTTTAATTAGTAATTTTTTTTTATTCTGGAAGATATTAGCTGCATGCAATCTTTAACAACAGTCATCCAACTAAAGGCATACATATCAAATTAACCTTGTTTTCATTGAGTATTTTTGACCTGGCAGATCACAGCATAAACAACAGGTTAATTCATTTAAGATTAGTTAATATAGCTATTGGATATTGTAGGAAATTAATTAACTCAATATATTAAGTTAACATACTAACTTTCTAAAGTTTTATAATCATTGGGTGACAAAATTGTGAAAATGGAGTTACAGAGTTTAGGTCACCCAAATGACGATGTTTTCTTTTGATAACAATGTTAAATGTAGGGTTTATTCACTTTCACATTTGCAGAAATCCGAAAAATGGTTTATTACCAGAGTGCGAAGCAAGGGAGTGTTAAAGCATTTTGAGGGAATCTGCAAATATTAACGTCTGAAAGAAAATGAATTGAAGCTATTGAAGCTATAATTGCATGAAAAGATAGACTTTAGTATTTATTCAAACAGATATATAAAAAATTGTCATAGGAACTAGCTCCAATACCGATAATGTGCCAGAAAAATTGTGCTATGCATTGTTCTGTCACTTTTGTTCATACATATGTTGCTGGGTCAATTAATAAAATGACAAAAATAAATGCGGGAATAGGATCGATTTCTATATTTATGCTCTATATTAATGTTAAAACAAGAGGGCCAGAATGGCCCTTTACCGCTCACCTGAACTTTTTTTGTCCAGTGGATCTCATCCAAGTAACTTTCTAGCAAAGTTTCATTCACATTTGCCTTATTTGTGAAAAGGAGATGTTATTACAAGAATTTAAAGGTTAAAACTAGACCCTGCCCAACCACTCATTTCTAAGGAGACTCATAATAAGCTCCACCCACATTAATAGGCCAATCAAAATATATGAACAATTTTTGAAAAGGAAAACAAAAGAAACTTTTCTGGTAACGTTTCATTGAAATCAGCCTAGTTGTTCTGGAGGTGATGTCATTCAAAGATTTCGGGCTCAAAATAAGCCCCACCCTGCCACACTCTTATTTATTGGCCAATTTAAAAAATTTCGCGAATAATTTTTGAAAAGGGTCACCCAAGAAACATTCTGGTAAAGTTGGTTCAGGAGAGGAAGAATTTTTTAAGATTGTTGACGACGGACTCTGGGTAATCCTAAAAGTTCCCTTGAGCATGTTGTGCTCAGATGAGCTAAAATGAAAGTTGTAGTCCCATACTGAGGATAATTAATTGGAAAAAGCTGGGCCCTAACACCACATGAATTTACTTTTTAATCCACATTTTCTCTTGTTAATGCCCGGGTTTTGTCTGTCCATGTATGCCTATAACAACCCTAAAACGTACATTTATGTAATAATTTCCTGGATTGAATGATACAAATATATACATACCAAATGGTTACACACTTTTGCCATGGACAAACATTTTGAAAAGTAAACTTGCTGATTTATGTCATTGTTTAAGCTTTCCCCTGCCATGTCAAAAATCAATAAATGATTAAGATCAAATCGATTCTACATTTTGTTGTGAGCTTACCATGATCTCTCTATCTTGGATAACATTTTACTTGACAACAAATAAACACATCGAAAATAAATGGTCTATAAAAGCGGGTAAAAATTAAACATACAAACAAGGCACACTATAACAACAATGCAGGCACTTTTTACTTTCTTCACACATAAATAAATATATAACAAGGATTAAAATTTATAATATACACGTAAATGAGTTGGTTTACATAAGATTATAGCATTTTCTGATTTCATATGGATGAATAATTTCAGACTGATCAATAAAGAACACAAATTCTTGGTAAAGTATTCAAATAAGATTTTATAAAAACAAGTACCAGTAGTACGGAAAGAGAATCCATTTCAGGTTATAAATGGCCTTGCTGGTTGATTCTAAACTCCTGGTTAGAGCCATGTTCCCTTTCTCCTATAATTTTGCTATATTTCAACCCTATCTACTATTCCATGTTATATTTAAGGAAGTCAAGATTTTATCTCTATCACATCTGAACATATATAAAACAATACAAGTTATAAATACAACATAAACAAATACATGGCACATAGATATTAAAATGTATTGTCTCTAATTATTGACCTGACAGGGCATAGCTTTACACTGCTAACTTTAGGAGTTTACTATTCAACTTATTTATCACTGTTATGAGCAATCTTCAACAATCCAGTTATCATGATAACAAAACAGTGTAAACCATGCATCTGGTTGAATACTTTTTGCAGCCCTGGGTTATAAACCAGTGTAAGCTGTTTGTAAATTGTACCCCACATTGCATGTGCACTTGTATTTTCCCCGTTTTGTCATCCTGAACTCTGGGCAGGAGTCTCGTGAGACCATGCTGTATCCTACAAACAAGAAGGCTTAAATAGTCTTAGAATGAGTTAAACTTGTGCACAAAATCTTCATAACTAAATCTTATCTAACCGTACTTATGAAGTTTAGGTTTACAAACGATACCTGGATTATCTATAATTTAATACTTACTAGTGTATTACTGTCCTTAAATGCAAATAACTGTTAATATGTTGGTGCCCTGTCATGTAAAAAATCACAGTCAATAACCAACATAAAATGTGGAGGACATAGTTTTTTCTGATGCCATTTGAGAAGTTTATAATTTTCATATTTTAAGAATATTCCTTTTATACAAGATGCACTTACAATTATCCCCCTTGAGTTTGTATGTTGCCATGAACATACATTTTACAAGTGATCATTGACAATTTGAACACTAGATTTTTGCAAACAGGTATTTAAGTGCAAGCATTACAAAAGCTTCTTCTCATTTAACACTAAATAAAGAGATGTAGATATCATTTATTGATTTCATGGAGGTATGAAGCTAGAGTCTTAATTAGACTGTATGAATATGCTTGCTGTATGATAATATCATAAGTTTGATTAAGTTTTTAGTTTCATACCCCCATGAAATTAGAGAATGCTCTTTTCATATCTCATTACTTCAATACCATGTAGTAAAAAAGTAAAGGTTTCTCCAAGATAACTCTTACTTATTACTTTGTGAACAAGCTTTTAAATAGCTGCATACTCTAATTTGTTGTTATTGAGAAATGAAACCAATTTAAAAGTCAATCATAATGAATGACAATTGATGGAAATAACTAGGATTTAATCATTAATGTATCATTAAAGTATTATTGAATGTAGAATAGCCAATGATTTTTATCAAACATATCAACCAAGTACTGTTAGTTAAAAATAAAAAAGCTAGAAAAAGCTGGAAAATCCATACAACCTTCAGTTACTTGCCCTTAAAGCAGATTATCATTTGAGACAAAGAAAGTGTGCATTTCTCTGGTTTTCAAGATTATTGCAGGAGCAGGAGTTGGCTTAATGCTAGTAATTTCTAATTTTTCTAATTATTATCCATGATTTAAGGAAATCAATTCTAATTTCAAAGACCTTGTAGTAAAAGGATCAATAATTGATTTTGAAATATGATGAAAACAAATAAAGAAATTAAATCAAGCAAGTGCATGAATATTTAATAAAACAAGCATTTGGAAGTATTGCATGGCAATACCAAGTCCCCTACCGGATTTATAAATATATCCCTAGAGCAGTATCTTTTTTGGTGACAAAAGTATAACTACCTCTCCAAAATATTGGTTGTATTAGATTTTATGTATTAGCTCAATATCTCTGAGGATAAAATAAAAAATCCGGAAATTTCCTGGTAATTTTCTTAGTCCAGCATCCGTATCTTCCACAAAAATCAATGGACTGGAACCAAACTCGAACTCTTTCTGTAACTCATTGCTGCGGACTCACATACCAAAAATCAGCTCAATATCTCCAAGAGTTATGAAAAAAAGTCCGGAAAACTGAAATTTCCTGGTAAATTGTAAGTCCAGCATCCATATCTTCCACAAAAATCAATGGACCGTAACCAAACTCAAACTTGTTCTGTAACTCATTGATGTGGACTCACATACCAAAAATCAGCTCAATATCTCCAAGGGTTAAGAAAAAAAGTCCAGAAAACTGAAATCCGGACTGACAGACAGACAGACGGATGGACAGACAGACAGACTGAGCGCAAACCTATTGTCCCCTTCGGCTTTTGCCGGTAGGGGACTAAAAAAGAAACAAGAGGACCAAGATGGTCCTAGATCGCTCACCTGAGTCTCTATGACCCCTGGGACATCACATTGATTAGATAGGCAGATGTCAAAAAGAAGATTATTGCCTAAGATCAATACCATGGAACGTTTTCAGCGAAGAGCAAGACAGATATGCCTTTTTGCTCTTTGATATTATGTAAAAAGGGTTGCGCCCGGGTGAAGCCCAAATATGATTCTAGGGTCTTGATATGAACAAACTTGGTAGAGGTCAACTAGATGATGCTACATACCAAATATGAAAGCTGTCTGCCTTCTGGTTTCAGAGAAGAAGATTTTTAAGATTTTCATTTTTTTACCCTTCGTGCTCATAAGAGATAAAGGGATGCACCCGTGCAAAGCCCAAATATGACCCAAGGGTCTTGATATGAACAAACTTGGTAGAGGCCCACTAGGTGATGCTACACACCAAATATTAAAGCTGTCTTCCATATGGTTACAGAGAAGAAGATTTTTAAAGATTTTCGCTCTTTGATTCTATGTAAAAAGGGTTGGGCCCGGGCAAAGCCCAAACATGATCCTAGGGTCTTGATATGAACAAACTTGGTAGAGGTCCACTAGATGATGCTACATACCAAATATGAAAGCTGTCTGCCTTCTGGTTTCAGAGAAGAAGATTTTTGAAGATTTTCAATTTTTTACCCTTTGTGCTCATTAGAGATAAAGGGATGCACCCATGCAAAGCACAAATATGACCCAAGAGTCTTGATATGAACAAACTTGGTAGAGGCCCACTAGGTGATGCTACACACCAAATATTAAAGCTGTCTGCCATCTGGTTACAGAGAAGAAGATTTTTAAAGATTTTCACTCTCAGATTCTATGTAAAAAGGGTTTGGCTCGGGCTAAGCCCAAATATGACCCCAGGGTCTTGATATGAACAAACTTGGTAGAGGTCCACTAGATGATGCTACATACCAAATATGAAAGCTGTCTGCCTTCTGCTTTCAGAGAAGAAGATTTTTAAAGATTTTCATATTTTCACCCTTTTTGTTAAGGGTAAAGGGAAAGTTAAGGGTGGATTTCGTTTATTTGAACAACTTTGGTAGAGCTTGACCCAAGGAACATCCCTGCCAAGTTTCATCAAGATTGGCCCACTGGTTTAGGAGGAGAAGATGTTTAAAGAAATTGTGGACGACGGACGACGCACGACGCACGACGGACGGCTGACGACGGACGACGGACATTCTACGATCCCAATAGCTCACCTTGAGCACTTCGTGCTCAGGTGAGCTAAAAAAGAAACATTTTCTATAAATTCCATACTTACAATTAATTGATTTTATGAAAATCTATATTGGATTCAGCATTTTTTTTCCTTGTCCAGTTTCATGATTTTTCTTAATTCCAATTATTGTTTATTAATTCATAAATACAGTCATATCTTTACGTAGAATGTTCATAAGAAGTTAGCCCTACGTCGAAGTATTTTTCAAGTCCCGATCTATTTGCTCTTTATTTCTATATACTTCAGCCTCTATACAACATTATCTATTGCTTGAAATTTACCCCTATGTCAAACCAATTTCAAGGTCTTATCACCCTTTTTTAGTGCATTCTTCCTCTATTACGACAAACCCCAAACTTGATTGATGCTTGATGCGTCAATTTTCACACCTTTCGACAAGCTCCAGTAATAAGCACAAGCCTTTTGTGTATCGTGTTTTGTATATCATCTACAAGCTTAAACGTATACTGTCAAATTTTAGGTGTTCTGGACACGATCTTATGATAGAGAAAGGCCGATACCTCGGCGTGGAAAGAGACTTACGGTTCTGTAATTATTGTTATGAACAAGAAATTTTCATCGTTGAAGATGAAGTTCACTTATTAATTGACTGTTCTTTATATACAGAATTAAGAAAACAATATTTTAGAGATTAGAGGTTGCACCCCAGTTTAAGCAAAGACGCTTTTATCAAAATTATGTCAGACAATAGAACTGACAGCATATTCAGTTTAGCAAAATTTCTAGACGAAGCATTTAAGATGAGAGCGTTTCTACAAAAGGAATTATAAATTGTTCATTATTATTATCATATGTTAGTGGACATTGTTTCCTACAAGAACTTTATTCTTCAAACGCCGAGAGAAGTAAATTATATCTCAACATTTTTCTTTTTCCCAATGTTTTACAATGTCGGTTAAATACCCAGTACGACATGATTTTTCTTTTTACTTAAAACTTTAAGTATCGATCCATCTCATGCTGCTCATGGAAATTTTGTTACGCAAGACACTGTCATTCTTTGTGGACCAGGATCAGAAACCAATCTGATCTTGGCCAACAAAGTTGGCTCCTAAACGTATGCAATGAGAAAATATTTCCAGACTAGATGAAATGTCTTTTCAAGCGACAACTAAATGCCCTAATGTGTCGTCAGCTAAAGTGATACCTAATCTTTTTACGAAAGTTAAGATCATTTGATACTCTATAATAACCATGCTACTGTACAACTGATTCCTGTGTTGCTAGAGCCCACTGGAACCGTTTCACTTAGATGATACCATTGGGTCCCAACAACATAGGAGTTCGCTTCGGAAGCTTATGGTCGCTTATTTAAAAAGATCGATAGAACGATAAAACTCACTAGACAATATCTTCTATACTTATATAAATATAAGGAACTTCATAGATACTGTTTCAAAAAAATCAATATGCATCTAATCGATAATATATATCACCATATTTAATAAAACACTTGCCTAATATGTTTTATTTACAATTTGTCACCAATAGAAATGTATGTCAAATTGTGGTATTTTGGGCCGAAGGCCTTCTATTGCTAATAAAGGAATATTGTATTGTATTGTATTTACCTGAATGAGTTTGAATCAGAGATAAGAATGTCGAAGTCTGAGTGTTTTTTTTTTTAGAAAGTAAAATCAAAATAAAGTTCGGGATAATTATTGCTGTAAAAATTAAAGAAGGAAACAAAATTGATACTGCTATTTGCTAATGAATCATTTGTCTGTGTTCATTTTCCATGATTTTTATAAATAGATAAAAATATTATTCTGTCATTTCATCATATGTAAATCAAAAAGTCAGACATTTCCATTATTTTGTCACCGGTTATGGTCATATCTAAGTGTGAATACAGCTGCTAATACATTTGACCTGACAATCTCTGTTTTATCTCTTCATCAAACTTTCTTGACGTCAAAGTTTTCTTGAAAACCCCCGAATTTTGACCTAGAGAGATTCACATGTATCAACCAATTTGTAATTTATTTGTTAAGATGAACCATTATTGTTATTACCAAGGCATCGATTATAAATCTAATCTTCCCTTTCATAATTCAAATCAATGGCTCAGCAGGAAACAGTTGTAACTGCCCATAAACATACAGGCAATTACAACTGTTAAGTGCTGAGCCATCCAAATGTGTAAGTAAAATAATTTATATTATGAGTGAAAATGAACAAGCTATCAATAATTACTTCTGCTGCTACATCTTGCACACTTTTGAAGATAATGCTACTTTTTTGTTTTTCACTTGATCTATTGCCAGTCAACATAATATTTTAAGACATTTTATACAAAAATTTTTATTCAACTGAATGTATCTCTTAATTTTTGTGAAATCAAAGTAGAGTTTTCAGCTATTTAAAAACAGCAAAATGTTTAAAAGTGTAAAGATGTTCTGTCATAACAATATACACAGTATTAGATTTCCCTCACATTATTAGTTATACTCTTTCTTGCGGGGGTATATGACGATTTATTCCCAGCTGGAAAAAATGATACGGCTTGGGTTAACATCATTTTTTACTGCTGGGAATAAATAGTCATATACCCAGAAACCGGATTACAGATTTATTATACTTCAAAGTTTTAGGACTGAATATCGGTCTTTTGCCTAATTAAGGCCTTGGTATAAACCTTATTCTTTTAAATAAACCACCAATATCCCTTAATGTGCCCCTATAAAAGTAAACATGTAAAAAGTGACGTCATATATAGTTGTGACTTCACACTACTACACTCCGCAATGTTGTGATATGAAAGCCGTTCTTGGCAAAACCTGCGAGAAAGTTAGCACTTTAAATGGACAGATTTGTAAGATAATAAGGTATTTATTGACATCTCTCTCTTTTTTTTTCACATATTTAACTGACATGCTTCTTAACTGTAGCCTAATGTGTATACTCAGGTTGTGTGACCAATGAAGCGAGTGAATCATTGCTGCCATTATTGTTTCGATTTTTTGTCTATGTTCACAGAGAGGCGCCTTAAGGAAACATTAGAAATTACAAGGGAGCGGCCGTAGATATCAATGTTTGTCAGGTCAGCATTTACCAATGAAAATGCTAGAATTTTCTTCGCAGTATAAAAAATCTTCCCTTGTTTTCTATCACAAACAGTCATAAGAAATATCCTTGTCTTACTGTATGAGTAAGATCACATTCTAAATGACGTCATCATGCCACATGTTTTTTACTTTTTCTCTATCATCTGGGCATTCCAAAATTTGATTTTTAACATACAAACAAGATATTGTTGTGAGAAAAAGAATCTGGTATTCAATTTTGTTTGAGACAAGCTAGTCTGAACCTTGTCTAGAATAGAAAATTCAATAAGCTCGCAAAGAGACATTTAATAACAATTCTATTTTTGACTCAATTATGATCAGCTTGTCTCTAACAAAATCTAAATTTAGTCCCTATATGTATTGGTCAACTGCCTTTCTTCTCCATCTGACTTAGTTAACTCATTACCAGCCCTGTGTTCATAATTACAAAATGGTGCTAACTATTTGCAAATTGCACACAAGTGCACATGCAAAGTGGGGTATAATGTGCAAACAGTTGGCTCCATTTTGTCGTCCAAAATGCAGCTTAGGATTCCATATTTAGACTAGCTATAAAATCAAGGAAGTTTCAGAAAACAATTTCAATTGAATAGAGTTCACTTCATTTTCGGACACAAAGCATTCTGGAAATGTGAGCATAACACAAGTAATTTCTCCATATTGTTTTTTTGTACTTTTTTCAATTGTTTAAAAATTGTGAACGTGTGAGAAGGGGTTAACATAGAGGTAAAACAGAGCTCTACATAAGAAGTGATAATGTCAGTTAAAAACCATTCTTTCTCTATAAAACCCTGTGTAACTGGTAATAGCCTCAAAATTGAATTATTTTAAATATTTGAATCTAAAATACAATATTCCCCTCCCCCCTGTCTGTATTTCTGGTAAAATGAACTTAAGATACAACAAGAATATACACTATAATGTTCTATACAAAATTTACAATAGTAAAATTTTAACAAATTGTACATATTGACACTTTATAACAATGAACCCTTAATCAGACAAATATATGTCTAGTTTGAATCAAGTATATCTGAAGCTACAGAAGTAATGCCAGGACTTATGTTATAAAAAATAATTATTTTGCAATGTTTCTTCATCATGCAATCAACCTGTATGTGCAAATCAAAAGGCTTGTTCAAGATTATTGAATGTACCTTTAAGTGTCAAGGCTCTTACAATCCATAAATTAGCCTTTTAATTTTGCCAGTAAATATTTCCATTTCAAAAATTCCACTTTGATAAATTAATATCTTGGCAAATCTAACAAACAATTACAAAATTAATTTCATTTCAATCTTTTCAGAATCCCTTTTTTATTCATTTCACGAATTTTTGCAACCTCAAACAGAACAATTTTAGAACATTGTATTGATACAAGAGTACTGTTAAAGGGTGCCTATGCTCAGCTGTTTAGAGCTGTAGAGCAGAAAAAATCTAAAGTAAACAGGGGATTAATTCAAACAAACTCAATCTTGATTGGTTACTCTTTTGAAAGTGAAAATGTGTACTAAGTTTCGAATGAATACCTTCAGTAATACCAGAGATTTCACAAAATGTCAAAGTTTTCACAAAAACCACAACAAAAACAACACCTAGGCTTAAGCAATACCTCATGTTTTTCTTAAACAGCCAATCTAAACAGAAATCATAATCACCCTTAGAGGTATTTGCTTACTGTTTATATTTGCATTTTTACTCCTTTCCATAATTTGTTGGTAATCTGTATTTTTGCTAGCCATGGCCTTTAGTCTTCTTTGTTCTTTACGTTCATAAGGAACAAAGTAGAGTTAGAGATCTTGGCTATTTTATATTTATGGTTCACATTTAAGTTCACACCCTTGTTTCCATACATTATCCATTACTAGGGTTCAGGACATAACAGTTGAAATTGTAGTATCTTTAAGTACCGCCTCCTAACTGTAAACCTGATGGGACCAACTTTCTTTGAATAACAATAGGCACTGTAAATGCATAAAACGATCTTTAAAAAAATCTAATCTCAAAACTTTCAAGACCTCCCACCCGTCAGTTTGTGAAATAGTTCCTCATTGAGTGACTGATTTTTGTCCTGTGATCTCATAGACAAGAAGATATATCCTCCAATGAACTCATGCATGACCTTACAGTCCGCACTCAAAGATGAGAATGCCACTTTGCCTTCCTCAAAGTCTAAAATCACGTTTTTCACTTCCCAGTTCACATGCCAAGATTGCAAACTGTCGTATCTCCAGGTTTTAACAGAGTCTCCAGAATTGATGTCCATTCTTATCACTTTATTTGGATGAACACCTAACAGCTCCTGAAACACAATAAATGACAATTAATGTAAGATCTAATTATGGAAATATGACTTATCATCTATAATCCAAAGTATGTATCCTGACTAGTGATTTCAATAATTTGTATACAGATGTTAAAAACAATATCGGTGGCTTGGGGAAAAACAGTTGCTACTGTCTATAAACATATAGGCAGTTACAACTGTTTAGTGTCAAGCCATCGATTTGAGTTCATAGAATACTATTGGCCTCAGAGGACATTTCCTTCTAAAAGTTAGACATTGATGATCTTGACATTAACGCTTTCGAAATATTGGTTATTCTAAACAATAACATCTTTCGATCACTTTGGGGGACTTTTCTGGTTAAGATAAAAAAAACAACACTATTACTTTGTATATTACTGATTCGGACTTAAGACCATATCTTTCCAAAGGTCACAATACCACGGTTGAAACATACCAAATAAAGCAAGTGACATATTATAAAATGTAGATATAGCCATCTAAAATAATATGATAATGTAAACTTGGTTGAGTAAAATATATATATAAAAAAAAAAAAAAGATGATCTTGACATTAAAGATACGGAACACATAATACAATATTATGTCCCTTCATACCATATGAGCATTGTTTCTATCAAAGCTACAGATAGAGGGGGTATTTTGGATTTTAGATAAAAACAAGATGTGTTTGTGAAACACGAATGCCCCCATAACAGCATTTTTTTTAAAGTTTGACCTTGACAGTTGACCTTGACCCATCACCTTGACGACCTTGACAGATGACCTTGACCTTGTCACATGACCTTGACTTTGGTATACAGCTTTGTATGTCAAATACTTTTGGAGAAAAGGCAAAGGTTAAGTTTTGTTAAGCTTTCGGACAGACGGACGGACAGACAGACAGACAGACAGACAGACAGACGGACATGAGAAAAACAATATGCCCCCGATCTCTCGATATGGGGGCATAAAAAATCAATGATAATTACACAGACCCTATGTTGCTGGTACTCATTGAAATACTAATCTCTCATTGAGAAAAAAAAATTTTAGACTCGCTTTACCCCCTCTTACCTATACCTCTGTATATTTGAAGTTGTAGGAGTGTGTAAACTATACAGATAAAGCTTTGAATAGACAGGCAATGACATAATGCCCACCATCTTACTAATACTGGGGCAAACAAAAGGAAAATCTCAAAGGTTAAAAGGATTTTTCTTCACTAGGATAAAAGATTCCTTAATGGTCCCTTCTTGTGCGAAAATGATAAAATCATTAAAGAATCAAAAATTTATTCTTGTCATACTGAACTTCATATAAGCAATCAATAAATATTCAGCTAACATTGAATATCTTGATTTGAGTACTGCATTGTTATTTTGTAATTAATTAGAAAAAGAAGACTATTGTTGCAATGACTGTTCAGAATGAAAAATTAGTGGTGTCCTAACAACAAGGTCCAAGGAAGCTTCAAACAAATTGCTTATTTTCCAAAACATTTTAACTAGTATGACTGAAGGTTTTCCCCAATAATGAAGTAGACAGCATCAACATGTGTTGAAGCCTAAAATCAGACTGTACATCTGTGCAGGCTGATCTTTGTCTAT
Source organism: Fragum whitleyi (assembly GCA_948146395.1). Classification (NCBI taxonomy): domain Eukaryota; kingdom Metazoa; phylum Mollusca; class Bivalvia; order Cardiida; family Cardiidae; genus Fragum; species Fragum whitleyi. The sequence goes on from OX411544.1 coordinate 48,575,391, forward strand.
ACTGCCTGCAAAACCTTTGTGTCCAGCAGGAATATGCTGTGTACAGCAGAAAAATTTCAAACCATTTTTAATCATTTTATCACGATACCCACCTCTTTCTTACTATTCCTCATCTTTATAACAAAGTATGAAATACCAAACTCTGGTAATGCTTGCCAAGCTCGAATATAGGCTAACTTGGCCTCAATCAAACCCATGTCCTTCACATTCGATAGTGCCTCCATTATACGATGAACAATCTGAAAACACACAAACAGTTTTACTTATAGTTATGATCTTTCAGTCAGCTGAAATATTTTAACACAAAACTTTACCACATAAACCCATTACCATATAAAAACATGTTAATTCAAAAGGTTTAGGATAACAGAAAAATACGGCCCTGCATTCATGATTAAACAGATGATTAAGAAATTATGCTAGGCTTTGCAAGTGCACTTTTGTGGAGAACCGAACATCATTTATTGAAGTTTGCAATGTTTCATCATCCTGAATGTATGGCAGTTTAGTAACCATATCATTACAATATTATACCCATATATTCAGAAGAAGTAAGATGAGGTGTCCAACCATTTAGAATATAACCATTATAACAAATTACAGCTAAACTTGATGTCAAGATAAGTATAACTACTAACCTGTTTTGCCTTTACTTTTTTAAAGTATTTTGGTGACACAAAGTCTTCTGGCTGTATATCTAGTTGGTTTGGAGTTGAGATTTGTTTGTCATTGGCTGGCGCTGTTTTCTGCATACTGAGCAATTTTTGCAAGGATTGAATCTCTGTCTCAAATGAACTGTCAGCCATTGTTTTCCCTTTGGAGGCCAACTTACAGGCAGCCATCCATTTACAGTACTGTTCTTCCTAAAAGAGATAGAATTACACACATTGAGTTACCTTATTATCACTAATTGAAATAAATGCATTAGTTTTCAATCTTGTTGGTAATGCAAGACAGCAGATTTTTAAAAGCTCACATATGCTATGTCCTATATGAGAAAATTAAAGAAAGGTAACAAGTAAATATCTATATTAAAGGAGAAACTGCTTTAAGAGGAAAAATTATATTGTTATAACCAGTGATATCAGCAATATATCTTTCATGATATCAGTAAAAGGTATATACAGTTTGATACCAAACTTATTGTTCTGTATATTATATACTTACAGTATCATATCTCAGCCATATTTCTTCCATACCGTCAGCACCAGGTATATACAGTTCGATACCAAACTTATTGTTCTGTATATTATATACTTACAGTATCATATCTCAGCCATATTTCTTCCATACCGTCAGCACCAGGTATATACAGTTTGATACCAAACTTATTGTTCTGTAGATTTACATCTGGATGGGCCTCACATCCTATAAATATTTAATTGCTAGTATGAAGATTTTGTCCAGGCTTTTTGAATATTCAATTTTAATTTTCCAAGTCCTTTTTACAAAAGTCTCTTCTCAAAAACTGGGAAATTATTTACATATTAGCTCTTAAATACATTGTGACCTATTTGTTGCTGAGACTTCCTAACCTCAATTGAAGAATTCTAGATCTTCTTGGTTCAAACAACTTAGAATTCAAGAAACCTTTTAAATGAATCACTTAATTCACTTCTAAGAAGCAAACATTATATATGTATACCAGTAAATAACCTTAAAACTTTCAGGAGCTAACTTTAAATTTCAATGAGTATTCACAACACAGAGGTTTTAGAAATATTGTTGAAATATTCAATTTTAAAATTCAAAATACCCTTATTTGTGCATTAAGTCAATTGGTGATTTTCTAAAAGAGTAAAGATAATAAGAATAAGTAACAGACACTTATCTCTAAGCCAGAAATGCATGGCCAGAAAAAGTTTTGATAAACTTTTAATACCCAATTTATCAGTAATAAAAATAGACTTGTGCAATATAAATAGATTGTATCTGATTGGTTTACCTTTGAAGTTGATTCGGTTAATTGGAGCACCAGATGCGTCTTCACGAGAGCGATAAAATGAAACATGGGTGTCTCTAAATGTGCACCAATAACGTTTGTAGCTCTTTAATGTGAATTTCTTAGGTCTGAAAAATAGAGATGGTCAGCCCTTAAATCTCATTCCGTTAAATACATGTTAACAGTCACATGTAAAGTGTAGATCCTTGTGAGACTGCATGGCTTGTGCAGACTGACTAGGTTCAAAACTTTTCGCAATGTGCTTATTTTCTGAATCTAGAATGATCAATCTAACTTCCACTGAAAAAATCTTTGACATGCCACCTCTGATTGACCTATGCTGGACCCAATCGCTTTTCAAATAATCATTTTAAAAGTTCCAAGATGGTCCCTTTTCATGTGACAGGTCACATATTGTCAATTTTAAACTTGAAGTATTCTCAAGAGAAGAGAAGCAGCTGCAACTTTACAAAGCCCATAATTAGAAGAAAGTTTTCATCTGAAATTTAATACTAAGCTAAAAGAATTCTGTGTTACAAGTATGATAGTCAGACCTTTAACCCTCCCTTTTTTTTTTTACCAAGTCCAAATTTAAAAGGTGGCAGATTACATTAGAAGTGGGTGCAAAGTAATAAGAAACCATCCCATGTGGTAGAAAATATTGATGGAAAAGGAAAAAAATGTTAGGATTTTACAGGAAATAGCCTTGCTATGTACAAGGAGACACTTAATGTAGTGGACCTGTAATAATTCCGCAATGTTTTGGAAGTAATGAACTTAAACAGTGTTGACCGAGGCTTCCTAATGATTTTCATTGGGAAACCTAGGTCAACATTGTGAAAGATCATAAGTTACGAAATGTTGTGGAACTTTTAAGGGTCCACTACCTTAAATGTGATGATTTTTTGTTACTTGTTTGGCTGAATATGAAAGAAAAGTGATTGCCAAGCAGCAATATCTTGAACTCACTTAAAAAATTTGACAAAATCTGCAAGTTCAGGTATATGTGTAATGTCACCCGGTGAGGATAGAGTACTACCCTCTAGCGACTCTTGTAAATCTGACAAAGCTGCGTCAATATCATCTCCCTCGTCAGTGGCCATGGACGCATCGACAGTGTCGTTCCCTGAGCTAGATCCAGACTGGAGCTGTATTTGTACTTGTAGGGCAGCAAACATCATCATTTCTTCTTCTGTACAGTCAATCTCCTCCGCCATGATGGCCCACCTAGCTTGCTCATACATCTGGTTGATTCGAACAGCATCATACTGAAAATAGAAAACAGTGCTGGTCTATAAACAACACTGAAATTCTAGGCAATATCCTTTTAATTTTTCTGCATCACATGGATGGGAGCCCTCTTCTTGAGATATATTATTCTAAATAGTAAATTTACAAACTTTTTTTCATAAAAATATCTGCAAGATTCGACTGATGAAGGTGGTTGTGCTGCTGAAAGCTCATGATGACATTTAATATCAAAAATCTGCATCCCACAGGTAAATTTAACACTGTACTTTAAGAAGAACCAGACATTGGAAAGTTTTTAAACAAATGCCTTTTGATAATGGAAAACAATTTTTGTCAACTTAGTAACACCAAAAATACCTAGAAGTAACAATGACCCAAAACAGATCCCCCTAGTCAAATTATTGTCATGAGGTAACCATGATAACAGCTGTTTTGTAATTACAGACATAGCCATATAAACAAGCACCTACAATGTAATTGAATAGTGCTCGCTGAAAATAGGCGCATATTTAATGCAAGCAAGTTTCTTTGAAATTTATTCTCGGACTAGTTGTCTCCCAGCAATGGGTCTAATTCATGGGCCTATTTGGGATAGCCGCTGGAGGCTAGGAAAGGATGTGATGATGGTACTAGTGAGAGAAATACTGGAATCAATTGTAAGGGGCTCCAGCTGCCGCGATACAACTGAAAGATTGTTGAAAGTGGTGTAAAACCCCATTCAAATAAACAATCAAATTCTTTGAAATTGTATTAGTTTGAAACTCTATTTTATAAAATTCAGTTTGCTTCGACAGGATTTACCAACTCCAGTATAAAAGTCATCAACACAGAAACATATACATTGGTGGTTCAGTGCAAAAGAGTTGTAACTGCCTATAAACATATAGGCAGTTACAACTACACCGCACTGAACCATGAAAATGAGATTTCAGGAAGTGAGAGAAAGATTATGAAAGGCCAAATCAATACAACAGGGATGTAATCACTTATATGGGAAGAAATATTATCCCACTCCATGTAGCTATTGATTAGATTTATTACATCCAATAACAAAATGGGATTAGGGATATTACCTTGCTTGTTATAATAGCAAAGTGGCAAAGTTTCTAGAAGAATAGAAAATAGCCTTTATGGAGTCAAATAAGCTTGTTATTTAAGATCCTGGGACATGTAGGATTTGTTATGAGATTTTATTTGAGACACCCTGAGCTGAACTGGGTCTAGAATTGACAAGTTATTGAGCCAGCATTGGCAACTTCTCTATTCAAGACAAGTATATTAAAGATCAACTTGTCTAAAATAAAATCAAGTAACAGATTCTTATTCACATTTTTGATGCTTAAAAATTTATTTGGAACCCCTATACCAAAGAAATACCACAAACAATTGAGTTAGATGAAGTGATCATTTAGAATGTGATCTAACATATGTGTGAGACAAGGATATCTCTGATGGAAGACAACAGTTGATTTGTGAGGAATTAAAATAATGGGAATAATCCAATAAAATGGGTATATCTATTGAGGAAAACTAGAAAGCCATGAATGGCTTGAGTCGCTCCACAGGCTTGAAATTCTGAAGACTGATAAAGGGTCACCCAAGAATCAATCATGTAAAATTTTATTGATACCTATTAGTTAGTTTCTGAGAAAATGATTTTCAAAGTTTACACTATATAACATATAGAGAAATGACCTCTGCCCATAAAATGCATATTTTTCATCTGATCAAAATAATTTTTGGTAGACTGATAAAGGGTCACCCAAGGATCAGTCATGTAAAATTTTATTGGTATCCATCAATTAGAACCTGAGAAAAGTCACTTTTAACCATATTTGGAAATTAGCCACGCCCATTAAATCCATGTTTTTCATTGGATCAAAATTTCTTGAACAACTTTGAAAGAGGGTCACCCAAGGATCATTCCTGTGAAGTTTGGTCGAAATCCATTCAGTAGTTTCTGAGGAGAAGATTTTTAAAGAAAAAGTTTACGACCGGACGCACGGATGCACGACGGACACAATGCCATGACAATAGCCCCAGTGGCTTTCAGCCAGTGGAGCTAAAAATGATGCTTTGACTTTTAAATACCAATCCCTAATTCCTATCCAAAAGCATTGCTTGTTCCCAATATCTAATTAACCTTCAAAACTGATATATCATCAGAATTTTATAAATATTTGAGCCTCATAAATTCTGATTTTTCAAAGGATTAAAATGATTTGTGTTTGTAACAGTACTTCTCAACATTCATATTAAATATTGTATCTGACAATTATGACATAAGAGAAAGGTATATTAAACAATTTACCTGTCAATCAAAGTAGAAAAACCACTGACTCTAATTAACCTTCAAGGAATATCAGTTGAGCATAAAAAAGTCCACTGAATGAGGAAAAAGCTATGAATTAAATATGAAATTTGAAGTGTGGCAATGTAAGTAATTTTACCTGTAACAAATTAAAAGTATCCAAAACATGACATTCGTGGGAATATCATCATTTTTGGACAACCAAAACCCTGTTACTCCAGGATATTTGAGCTGCAGTTACTAGGTCTTTGTCACCCATCTACCAATTCTGACTTAAGTTTATAATGATGTAGTATACAGACTAGGGTTTGATATACTTGTACCATGATGGATACAGATTTTCTGAAAAGGGGGCTCAAACTTACTAAATGTGACAGGGTTTAAGGTAGTGGACCCATAATACTTCTGAAATGTTCAAAAGTCATGAACTTTAACAGTGTTAACCAATGTTTCTTAATGATTTCATTAGGAAACCTTGGTTAAAATGCAAAAGATATAAGTTCTAAAAATGATACAGAACTATTCCTGGTTGGCTACCTTTAAGGACACAGGTTTTGTGAGTGAGACTCACAAATAAGTAGCCAGGACTCTAAAACTATCTAATGTACTGTAAGTCCCTTATCACTCTCAGATAAGAATTGAAGACTGTTTGAAAGAGGCTTCAATTCTTTACTTAAGTTGAACCCCAAATGTATCCCAGACATTGTCTAGCTAATCCAGAGAATGATTCAATATTTGCACAAAAATATGAGGAAAGCTAAAACAAAATATTCTATATTTAAAGCAGGACCCCTTATGAGCCCTATACTATTCAGTCCTTATAGGACCCTTTTCTGTCAACACAGAATATTCATAGATATAACTAGAGCTGCTTGAGCAGCTGATTTTCTGCACAAGCCTGTATCTACTGATATGATAAGAGAATTTCAGTGAATGAATGAATGTTTATTTCAAGTAAAAAACTTCTTTAATCTGAAATATTTCTGCAAAGAAAAATTCAAGATCCATGAATAACATATAGAAAATTGACCTCTGCCTCTTAAATACATATTTTTCATCTAATCACAATCATTTTGTGCAGTCTGATAATGGGTCACCATACAAATATTCTAGTGGAATTTGGTTGATATCCATCTGTTAGGTTCTGTGAAAATGATTTTCAAAGTTTCCAATATATATAATATATAGAGAAATGGTCTCCTCCCATAAAAAACAACATTTTTTTAATCTGATCAAAATAATTTTTTGAAGACTTATAAAAGGTTTCTAAAGGATCATTTCAGTGAAATTTGGTTGATAGCCATCAATTAGATTCTGAGAAAAGTCAAATATTACCATAAAATGGAAACGAGCCATTCCCAAAAAAGACTTGTTTTACTTTGAAAGCTGGTCAACCAAGGATCATTCCTGTGAAATTTGGTTAAATTTCATCAAGCAGTTTCTGAGGAGAATATCTTTAAAGAAAAAGTTTATGACCAGATGCACGGACACAGCCCCATGACATTAGCCCAAATGGCCTTTGGCTAGTGGAGCTAGAAAACCTGGGCATTTGTTTTACTTCTGTAACCTAATTTTGATTGAATTTTGGCAATAAGTAGGCCGCAGAGTTGAGTTTGTTTGAACTCTCCAAACCACCTCCAGATCTGCCATTGAAGTACCAGATACATGTATTACATAAGAATTAATGTCATTCAAACCTTACAATGTAACCTACAAAATAAATTCACTTTCAGAATAACATATACCCTTGCCATGCTGAATAAGCCTGTGCATAATTGCATTGAAATCAAAGTGCTGATGCAGTCTGTAAGTACTAATTGTACTAATTGTAAAACAGAATTTTGAAAAAATTGAAAATAACATTTTTAAATTTTGCTGGTTTAAAAGGAAAATTAAGTTGAATGAACTAGGATCAGATTGCATATTTGTGCTGCTTTTTTGTTGTTGTTACTTTGTTTGCTTGTTTGTATTGGATTCATAATGGGTCTTTCTTTTATAATGAAGTATGTAAGAATGAAATGTCAAAATGGATGTAAATGTTGGCCAAGCTGGGCATCAAACTCTCACTCCACGATTGAAAGACCAATACATGATCAATTGAGCTAACTTGGGCTCTGCAAAATGGTGAACTGGATGAATTGGTTTTAGATTTTTTTTCTGATGCAAATTAGTTCTAACAACAATGCAGGCTTACAATAGGCTAGTAGGTTTCAGATGTGTGTTGGTGTCTTTGATTAAATGTCTGAATTTTGAGCAACTGCTTATAAGAATAAAGTGAACCCTGATCAGTCTGTGTGGATGCACAGGCTTATCTTTGCCTTTACTCTCCTAATAAACTATGTATGACTTTCAGAAATGTCACACAGGTGTACAGGTTATCAGAATCCATTATTCTTTCAATATTTCATGAGCATTTCCACAAAATAATGAAAGGAGGAAAATGGGTAAAAGAAAGATTAAGTTAAGTAATTTGATTTCATTACCCCCCAAAGTGCACATATCTTTGACGATGACAAAATGAAGCAACTGCGTGAAAAATGACATTTCACATTCCAGTAGATTTTATGAATTTCCTTGCCATAAATATCATATTATATCAAGTTACACTCTCATAAACATTGGCCCCTATATTTCTGAATTACTTCACTTTCTGTAACATTAATCCTTTTCTGTACAGGTATTAAATGTCACAATGATTCTATGTTGCTGCGAACATTGTGAAAAAAGATTTGCTTGTATCAAGTAGTTTCTCCTTGACCTGTACTTTTTTTTATTTAAGAAGGTATTTTTCTCCCTTTGTCATCTTTCATTATCCTCTGCAACCTTTCTCAATTCGGATATTTCTAACATTTTGAGAAAGAAGAACGATAAATTCTTTTAATGTTTCAACAAATCAAAATTTTCATGAACATATATCAGAATCAATTTCTATTTTTATTATCATTCTTTTCTTTACTACTTTTCATCAGAGTTCCAGAATGAGAGATAATGTCCATGGCTTAGCACAAAACAGTCATAAATTCCTATAAACATATAGGGAGTTACAACTGTTTGTCACTAAGCCATCATTGTTGTAATGATAAATCATTGTAAAAGTAAGTGCATCTTTCAATCAAATGTATAGTTACTGATCTTCAAGAGATAATATACAGGTATATAATTAATGACTATTTTGGTAGCCATCATCTCCTTGGAATGGGCAAAAAAATTCCAGAATATAGACATAGAGCATATAGTATTTCACATGTTTTAATGCAAAACAAACATTGCTCACTTTCTTTAAGACAAGAAGTCTGGCACTACTTCAACAACAGTTTGGCCCGCAGCCATCTTTCTTTTTGCTGCAGGTAGACTAGAACCCCAGGAACTCCAGAACATTGCATTTTTTGGAGGTAATAAACCCTTTACAATAAACACAGCGCTACAGATAGACAGGGTATTTTGGATATCAAATTAGAATATTTCAATAATTCTTGTACAAATCATGTGTTGTGGGGACTCTTTGGAATTGTCTCATTTAGACAATTCAATCAAGTGAGTACCAACAATATTGGTTTTCATTGAGAAATAAAGATTTTTGATTGGCATTACCCCCTAAAACAAAAGAAAGGCATTACAAGCCAACCCATTTTCTCTTAACCCTTGTCATGCTGGACCTGGAATAATCCTACTTTGGCAGGAGGTATGCAACAAGATGACCAAAATAGCCCTAAATTGCTCACCTGAATGAACTGTTTTATGTAGGTTTTCAAAGAAGATGATGAATGAATGTCACTAAGCTAAACAATGCTGTTGCTTCTATACAACTAGACAATCTTTTTTGCCTATTTTCAGGTTGATTTGGCAAAATATATGGCCTCCAGAGTGTCTACAAGGTTTTTCTATGACTTGACCCCATGAACTAATTTTTGACCCCAGTTGACCCAATTTCAAACTCATCTAAAATGCAACATTCAATCATTCTGACCAAATTTCAGGTTGGTCAGCAACAAATGTGGTCTCTAGATTGCATACAAGGTTTTTCTAAGATTTGACCCCATGACCTAGTTTTTGACACAAGTTTACCCAATTTCAAACTTCTCAGTGATTTTATCAAGATAAGAATTCTGACCAAATTCCAGGTTGATCAGGTGAAGATGTGACCTCTAGAGTGCATACAATGTTTTTCTTAGATTAGCCCCTGGGACATAACTTTTGACCCAGGTTTACCCAATTTTGAACTTGTTTGAGATTTTATCAAGACAATCATCCTGACTAAAATTAAGGTTGATCAGGCAAAAAATGTGGCCTCTAGAGTGCATATAAGGTTTTCTAAGATTTGACCCTGTGACCCAACTTTGGTTTTGTTGGAGATTTCATTCAGACAATCATTCAGACCAAATTTCAGGTTGATTGGGCAAAAAAATGTGGCCTCTAAAGTGCGACAAGTTTTTCTAAGATTTGACCCCCTGGCATAGTTTTTGACCCCAGTTGACAGACAACAGACATCCACCAAACCACAATAGCTCACCTTGAGCACTTTGTGCTCAGGTGAGCTAAAAATATCAGCCTGCACAAATTTGCAATATGATCTTGGTCTATTCCACCTGATTTTCCTTTTCAAACAGAAAAGTTTAACTTTTTTTTAATTAAAATAAAACCTGACTCACAATTAGCCCATCTAATACTTTTGGTACCTTGATTTAAATGCAATTTTGCGTAGTAAATTTTATTCATCACGACAAGTGTTAAGATATCTTCATAAGATAGGAAACCTCCGCTGGATGACAATTTTATTCACATACTGATGGAAAGTGTAATTATCGCCAAACACCTTACAGGCAATTTTAGATTGAAAAGATAATGGAAAAATGCACCCCCTGCTGTAAGTTGCGAGAAAAACATCTTACAACATTCTTTCTTAAGTTTGTTATTAACATCCTGAATTCAAGTTATTTCCAAGAGGTTGATTAACTCATACAATTCAAGTTCTTTGGAGTGGTTTTTATTTTAGAGTACAAGTAAATGTAAGAGAGATTGTTTGCCTTTTCACCCTTTCAACAATCTTTCAGTTGTAATGTGCCAGCTGGAGCATCTAACAATAGATTCCTGGTTTTCACATTAGTACTACCATAACATCCTTTCTATTCTTGAGCTGCTATCCCACAAAAGTCTACAATTATAAACCCATTAGTGGAAGACAAATAGTCTGAAAGGATGAGTGCTGCTATTGGGATTTGAACCAGGGATAGTCCAAAGCACTTCCACTGAGCCATGCTGACGGCCCCAGATGTAAGAGAGAAGCTATTGTAAATGCCTGTATATTTAGAAGCACATACAATAATTTGGCACTTACCTCTTACAACAGTTGATATATGCCTGAATTTTATAGGGTTCTTAAAATAGTCTTGAGAAAGGGAGCTCGATTCTTACATAATTGTGTGCTTAAGAGTAATCCCTCACTGATATAAGACCATTGCTTTCTTCAGACTGAACATTTTGATTCTCAGTGTAATTTTTAAACCTTATGAAATAAAAGATTTTTAAAACCTTATCTTGTAGTTCTCATCATTTCCTGTTATAGACAAGGCTTTGATTGTAAAGAATAGATCATCCTGCATAGACATGCACTGTCTGTTGAATAGTTATTTTTTGTTGGAAAACACAAAGCAGGCTTGTTGAAATGTTACAAAAATTTGCTTTTTTAATGCATAATTAGCATTTAGCAGGATAAGGATTAACAAGAGACTACAACAAGAGACAAGAGACTCTACAAGTGACTACCCTCGGCTGTTAGGTGCTGGATAATGGATAAGAAAATCCAAGTAAAAAAGGGACATAATTTGCACAAAATACATCTAGAGTTATCCCACTTGATAGTATAGATCCTCTTTTGATAGTGAACATATGTACCAAGTTTCAAGTGAATGCATTAAGTAGAACCAGAGATATCACACATGTCAAGGGTGTCACATGACAACAGCAACACCATTGACAAAGATGGCAAGGCTATAGCCATACCTCGAGTTTTCCCTAAACAAGAGGACCATGATGGTCCTATATCGTTCGCCTGTCAACTCATAACTTGTCAACCATGTTATAATTACCAGAATAAATTTGATGGCTCAGTCCAAAATGGTTGAAACTCCCTATAAACATATAGGGAGTTACAACTGTTTCGCGCTGAGCCATCAAGATATTGTTCGAAGTACATTTAGGGTGGATTTAAAAGAAATAGACTTTAATTTCGTCCTACTGCAATTTGATTTTCTTTTTAATTGCAAACATAGTTATTAATGGAATTGAATTCTTTTAACAACTTGAGTAGACCTAAACCTTAAGAATATCCCTGCCAAGTTCAAAATATGCCCAATAGTTTAGGCTAAGATTAACCTTCTCTCACATTTTTGGCAATATTTTAGATTTCCAATACCATAGAAACCAGAGATTTTGATTGAATAAAATTATCTTTACAATTTTGCTAGAGCTTCACCCAAAGAACATCCCTACCAAGTTTCAGCTTAGTTAGCCCAGTGGTTTAGAAGGAGAAGAATATTTTCTAAGATTTTTCAGCAATTTTCGGCCATTTTTCAGCCTTTCTGTTACCATGCAAACCAGAGGATTTGATGAAATCAAATTCTTTTAACAACTATTGAAGAACTCCACCCAAGGAACATCTCTGCCAAGTTTCAGCTTGATTGGCCTGGCCTAGTGGTCTAGGAGGAGAATAATTTTTTTCCCAAGATTTTCGGCAATTTTCAGCCATTTTGCTAACTCTCCGTTTCCATTGAACCAGGAATTTTTATGAAATTGAATTCATTTAACAACTATTTAAAAGCTTCACCCAAGGAACATCCCTGTCAAGTTTCAGCTTGATTGGCATAGTGGTTTAGGAGAAGAATTTTTTCAAAGATTTTCAACAATTTCGGCCATTTTTCAACCTTTCGGATACCATGGAAACCAAAGTTTTTGATGAAATTAAATTCTTTTAACAACCTTTTAAGAGCTTCACCTAAGAAACATCTGCCAAGTTTAAGCTTGATTGGCATAGTGGTTTAGGAGGAGAAGAGTTTTTTCTAAGATTTTTGTCCTTTCTGTTACCATGGCAACCAAAGTTATTTATAGAATAAAATTCTTTGAACACTTTTTGAAGAGCTTCAGCCAAGGAACACCCCTGCCAAGTTTCAGCTTGATTGGTCCAGTGATTTAGGAAGAGAAGATGTTTAAAGAAATAGTTGACAGATGGACCTACAGACAGATGATGGACTGCAACAGTCGGTGAGTGATCACAATAGCTCAGTTTGAGCACTTTGTGCTCAGGTGAGCTAAAAACAGCCAAGATAATAAAATGGGGTAAATGTGGAGTATGGAAAGAAGCAATAAATATATGGAAAAACATTTTATTATCTGAATTCTTTAATTGATTATTTGTTCAGAAAAAACAAAGCTGCTGCTACTTCAAATAGAATATATTCTTAATTCTAACATAAAATACATTCACCATTTTACATGAGCTTTTTTACATTTTCCCTATACAAATACTATATAAGGAAAGGCAAGTAATTACCTTAGATTGGCTTATCAGCTGGGTGTAACCAGGACAATTAACTACTAATTAACATCTGTCATTAGTCATCAAATTGACAGATGTGACAATTCTCATTTAGCAACATCTACTTATAGCATAAAACTTGCATTATCAGCCAGCAAGATTGGCTCAGATTATCAGTATCAATTCAAAACTCTAAGTTTGTCCCATTATTATAATAGTGTTCAACTTCTACAGAAAATGTGCACTTAAAACATTATAATCTAACCTTAGAGCTTCTTTTTCCACCTTCTTTAACTAAGGTCTAGAACCGATTTCAACGATATTTGAGTAAAATTATGGCGACAAAGGCACATGTCGTTCCCTAGACAAATTAAAAAGGCTACCTGGGCCACCAACAACACATGTCACTTCAACAGACTATTTAAATTTCATTTCCATGGAATCAAATGACTCATATAAACATGAATGATATTCTCTCTTTGAAAAGATTGTCTGAAGTGATAGATACAGTTTGATTTAGTCAATAATCAGAGAGAAGATACTTATATTGTAAAATACCCTCACAGAAACAGTGTCATACTCAACCTTTTTTAATCACAACACATAATAACATACCATTGGATAGAAAATAGTTAGAATAGTTTAAGATTAAACAATAGTCCATAACTACATATTAACAAGAGGACCAAGATGGTCCTAGATTGCTCCCCTGAGTCTCTTTGACCGACATCTCATCAATTAAATAGGCAGATGTCATAAAGGAGATAATTTCTACAAAAAAAACAAGTTTCATGAAGTTTAGACAAAATTTGTAGCCTCTTGAGTTACAAAAAGAAAATTATCATAAAGACCCCTTTTCCTGTGATATATCATGGATCTTTCACATTTTCAATAGGGTTCATCCTTATGATCTAACCAATATTCTGACCAAGTTTCATGAAGATTGAGCCATATTTGTGGCCTCTAGCAAGTAAGGGATAAAATTGTCATTAAGGCTCCTTTTCCCGTGATATGGCATGGATCCTTCCCATTTTCAACAGGTCTTATCCTTGTGACCAGGTCAAAATTATGACCAAGTTTCATGATGATTGGGCCATATTTGTGGCTTCTAGAGCATTTAAAAGAAAATTATCATTAAGGCCCCTTTGCCCTTGATATAGTATGGATCCTTTCCATTTTCGATAGGGTTCATCCTTGTGACTTGTCAATCATTCTTACCAAGTTTCATAAAAATTGGGCCATATTTACGACCTCTAGAGTGTTAACAAGAAAAATATCATTAAGGCCCCTTTTTCTGTGATATGGCATGGATCCTTCGGATTTTCAAAAGGGATCATCCTTGTGACTTGGCCAACATTCTGACCTAGTTTTGTGAAGAATGGGCCATATTTTTGGCCTCTAGTGTGTAAGCAAGAAAATTGTCCATAAGGATCCTTGTCCCGTGATATGGCATGGATCCTTCCCATTTTCGATAGGGTTCATCCTTGTGACCTGGCCAACATTCAGACAAAGTTTCATGAAGATTGGGCCATATTTGTGGTCTCTAGAGTGTAAACAAGAAAATTGGTCATAAGGCCCCTTTTCCCGTGATTTGGCATGGATCCTTCCCATTTTTGATAGGGTTCATCCTTGTGACCTGACCAACATTCTGACTAAGTTTCATCAAGATTGGATCATATTTGTGGTCTCTAGAGTGTAAACAAGAAAATTGGTCATAAGGCCCCTTTTCCCGTGATTTGGCATGGATCCTTCCCATTTTCGATAGGGTTCATCCTTGCAACCTGACCAACATTTTGACCAAGTTTCATGAAGATTCGATTATATTTGTGGCCTCTGGAGTGTAAACACTTAAATTGTTGACGCATGACGACGCACGACGGACGATGAACATTCAATGATCACAAAAGCTCACCTTGAGCACAATGTGCTCAGGTGAGCTAAAAATCTGACAAAACAATCAGTTTAATCTCTTTAAGACGAATCCAACGGTAACAATATCTCAATTTTGTCAAAATTTCAGTTTCAATACTCTAATATTACTGCGACAATATGTTCAGTCTGATTTTAGCTTAAACCACCTGATTTTCCCTTATAAACAAGAAAAGTTTAACAGTTAAATTTTGAAAATAAATACCCTCTTTCAATTAGTGCATCCAGTGCTTATGGCACTTTGATTTTAAACCAATTTTGCCAGGGTTTCTATTCAGCATGACAAAGGTTTGAGATGAAAACTTATCTACAAACCAATATCAATGGCCCGATGCAAAACAGTTGTAACTGCCTATATGTTTATAGGCAGTTACAACTGTTTCGCACTGAGCGAATATGTACATATGGAGTAGAAATTAAAAACCCTAGCAACCAGAAAGTGAAGCTACACTTGATAAGATCTTGAGTCCTTCATGAAAATATTTGACGGTGGGTAACATCAAAAGTAATTTTATCTAACATGGCCCATGATAGGCAGTTAGCAAACAATCACCTGTCTATTGCCATACTTCAACATGTCAACGTAATCTTAACTCATACATAATAATGACGGCACCTAAACAACAAAGAAGATTTTTTAAGGTTTTCCTATTTTCACCCATCATGCTCAGATGCGCTAAAAGGGATAAGCCCAGGTGGAGCCCAAATATGACCCCATGGTCTTGATATGAACAAACTTGGTAGGGGCCCACAAGATGATGCTACATACCAAATATGAAAGCTGTGTGCCCTCTGGTTTTGGTAAAGAAGATTTTAAAAGATTTTTTGCTCTTCGATTCTATGTGAAAAGGGTTGCGCCCAGGTGGAGCCAAATTATGATCCTAGGGTCTTAATATGAACAAACTTGGTAGAGGTCCATTAGATGATGCTACATACTAAATATGAAAGCTGTCTGCCTCCTGAATTTAGAGAAGAGTAATTTTGAAGATTTTCATTTTTTACCCTTCTAGCTCAGAAGAGCTAAAAGGGATGCGCCCTGGTGGAGCCCAAATATGACCCCATGGTCTTGATATGAACAAACTTGGTAGAAGCCAACTAGATGATGCTACATACCAAATATGAAGGCCGTCTGCCATCTGGATTCAGAGAAGATTTTTTAAGATTTCCACTCTTTGATTCTATGTAAAAAGGGTTGGGCCCAGGTGGGGCCCAAATATGACCCCAGGGTCTTTATATGAACAAACTTGGTAGAGGTCCACTAGATTATACACGTACCAAATATAAAAGCTGTCTGCCTTCTGGTTTCAGATAAGAAGATATTTGAGGATTTTCATATTTTTACCCTGTATATTAAGGGTAAAGGGAAAGTTAAGGGTGGTTTTCATTTATTTGAACAACTTTGGTAGAACTTGACAAATCGAATGTGAGTTTGTAAGTGCAAAATATTTGATGTATAATACAGTTGAACTTTGACTATGATCATGACAATGACTTAGCTGAATAAATAGGATACATGTATATGGACTGACAAATAAATAGACACAATGGGTGAACCAATCATAAACCATCATCAAGACATCAAAATTATGTTACAGCAAAGAGTGTATTAAGCTACCACTTATGGGACCACCAAAAATCAGCCATTAAAGAGAATGGTCATTTAGCACACATCCTATTTACAAATCAGAAACATAATTTAAATATGAGCCTGTGCGTGAGATTTCCAACAATTTCAAATATGAGCAAAGCAAAGACTCTGACCAGTCTGTGCATTGGCACAGTCTGACCAGAGTCTTCACTATGCGTTTAGTAATTGGATAAGGTCTCAAAGTATCTGTTGACCATCAGGTAACTTTATATTTACAGTATGTGGCTTTCTATGCTACTTAATGTTTGCACCTCATGAAAATTTCAAATTGTTGGAAATGTCATGCACAGGCTCATATGTGTATTATTTGGAAATGCCTGACCATCTTATGTTGATAAAACTCAAAAGTATGTCTCACTATTTTTAGACCAATAATTTCTACTTTTAATACTTTTTATTTAACAAGGGGGATTTTGAAAATCGTCACTTAATAGATGTGGTTGCTTTAGCGAGATGGACTATATTTACATCTTAAAAGAAGCTGTAGATACAACTACACCCACATTGAAGCAAAATACCATCACCAATGAGCTTCTATTACGACAGAGCCGTCAAAATCATCTCAGTGTGCCTGTTCTCTTCCTTTATTATCAATCACCGTTAAATTCTCAGGATTTAGATATGGCTGATTGCATCAAGTAAATTACTAGATAAAATTCTTCAAATATTTCAATTTGGAATTAGATGTGTGAAAGTTTAATATTTAAAGTAGAGGCAGTTCTGAGAAATGAATAGTAATGGGAAGAATTTGAAACTCTCCTCTGGAAATGTTGTCACAAAAATTTTGTTTGTTTGTAATACCACTTTCAACAGTATTGTAGTTACATCATGGATACTGCTGCATCTACCAATGGCTTCCTTTTGTATCTCAGACTACTAAAACAACATTTCATCCAAGCAACTACCTAGCCATCCCACCTACATGTACCAATGGCTGGAGACAAAGTGACCTCTCAATGACCTTTTTTGAAGGCAAGATGAAAGTTGGCTTAGCCAGAGATCAAACTCAGGACCTTGGTGCCTATTGATATTTGACCCGTGACCTGGACGTCTGTGTTTCATGCCCTACTGTCGCCAGAGTGTGTTTATGGGCAAAACACTTAATAGCCAGCCCCAGTTCACTCTGCTGTAGAATTGGGTAGCAGTGGGTTTAAGCCACTGCCTCTCTCTCGGGATGTGAAAACATCAGGATTAATTGTTCAAGAGCAACTCTATAAGATTAAGCTTTCTTCACAGTCAAACTATAATAAATCAGTATAAACTAAACTCAGGACCTTAAAGATTGAGAGCCACATGCATAAACCATCAAGACAGGCACAACAAACAATAAATCAGTTTAGCTTCATTGCATGCTAAATAAGAACCCCCAAAATTTAAATATACATCTGAATTAATATTTTGACCAAAAAAAATCTGAAATGAAAGATGGAACCAAAGACGTATGCAGGAAAAGGAAAAATGCGGACAAAGGACTCAATGTCTGTTTAAGTAGAAGATACAATGATCTATTTGTCAACACAGGTTTCCGTTTATCATCTATGCCCATATTTGGTAAATCCTCCTGCAGATTGAAAACATCTTGACACTAAAATAACATATCATAGTGAAGAAACATGAAGACCCTAACCTTGAAAGCACCTAACAATATTTCTGATGAAAAATATGGTAAAGGGACACAATTTATATCAGAACATAAAGTCTTTATATGCATTTTGTTCTAAATTGAAATAGGTAAGCAAAAAATCAACTAGTCTACTTCTAACAACTGATATCACTGAAATTTTAAATGTACCGTACTTCTCAAAGTTAATGGGTCGAATTTCAAATAATGTTTTCCAAGATTTTCACAAGAAAAGGTAATTTTTTTCATTCATTGGTTCGTGTGATCATGTGGAAGTTGTAATGCCTCAGAATAGTATCATACAAAGATAGTTCCCTCCAATTAATATCTTCATGACTAGAAAGATGTCACAAAATTCTTTCTACGATGTTATGGTCTCAACTGGTGTTTTGATGGTGTTTAGTTGTCAGAGTTAAGGAAGATCCCACTCTGGTCCGGGATATTGACAATCAAGATGTTTATAAATGTTCTCCCTAGATAAACAGTACAGGCCACTTCATATCCTCTTCACTTACTATACAAATATTTCAGACAAAACCTTGAAAAATGAGTCTTCATCACCTTAAAATACTATAACTTATCACAGTTAAGACCTAAGCCCAAGATTATTTAACTTTTCTCATGCTCAACTGAGAATTTTTCACACTTTCAATTTAATATTAAAGATTTATTGACATTAAAGATAATTCAAATAAGTTGCTATAATTTTTTTTTTTTAGAACAATCTTTTATGTTCATACATTTACTCAAATTTGAGAAAATTCACATTTGAGAATGAGAAAAGTTCTAAAATCTCTGCCCCTGACTCAACAGCATTAAATAGAGTATGTCCTTCACTTGGCTAAGTTTGATATTTACACCTCATTCCCTTAAAATATAAACTTGATTCTTGAATAAAAAGGTGATCAGAGTATTACATGATCAGCTGTTAAGCCCTCGAAACCATACAGAAATTTATCAGTAAGTTAAAAAAGGTTACAATTTGTACTTCAACAAAGTTATGCAATCCCCTCAATTGCATACATTACTATTTGACTACAATACATATTTTCTGATTTACAAATAAATTGCCTGTTCATGACAAGAGGTAACACAGTATCTCAGGGGTTTTTTTTGGTTAAGTTAATGCAACCTTTAGGATAAACCAGGACCTCAATTTTTGGTAAAACAGCTAAAAATATTGCACGTATTTCCAAAAGCTTAAGACAAACCATCACTTAGCAAGCTTAAAAGACAAACTATAACTAAGTAGAACTTCTACATAGGAAATAAGTACACAATTAAAGGTAAGTCTTTAATGTCCCCCTTTATGTTGGGCTTAACAATCCCTCGATATGAAAGCCCATCAAAATTACATCCTTGACATATTCAAATTTCTTTGTCCATTATCCAAATATGAATTATACAGTGTTACAATTTAGAGTAAATATTAACAGTTATTTGTTAATTTTTACCTTTATTTGAACAAAATTAACCTCACATAAAAAACAGTATTTACATAGTTATTAAGCTATTTCTCAAGAAATTTTAAAGGAACCACAGGCACGATATTGAGTTGATTATTTTGTAAAAATTTCCCACACTGTCCCCTTAAGAGTTAAAGCCTAAGAAAACAATATGGAGTATGAATAAGTTACTTGTACATGTATGATATTTTCTACTTACTCAATCAATGGATACCATCGGAGCTGGGTTACTCTTTTAGTGTAGGTCAACTTGAACAATGTTCTTCCTCTAAATCAGTTATTCTTTCATGAATTTCCAGTGGATTATTGAGATCCTGATTGCTTATTAATTGGTTATTTTTCACTGCTAATTCAGTGAAATAATAATCTCAACACAACCTTGTTCATTTCATGCTATCATGAACAGTTGGAGGGGTGGGGGGTGGGGGGGGGGCATTGTTCCAATGACCTCATAATGTTGCCTAGGTAACACATGAGAAGCGAACGGTCATCCGGATTTTTGGTAAGACAGAAACATCTTGGATGAACAACAAAAGCTATAATTTCAGTTGAAAGTGAAAATATAGTTTTTATTGTTCACCCAATGACAGACAATTGAATCTTACACTTGAACAAATCAATCATCCCTTATAGTGTCCCTTATTATTTTGTATTAATAACACTGAACTTACCTTAGGGTTGAGGTCATAGAAGTTGTAAAATTTGTATTTGAGGATCACATTATCATTGTCTCTCACACCTTGTTCCATAAGTGACCTTGAGGAATCCAGCCATCTATAAATAAAAAGGTCAAGGTCAGTCATGAGAACTCTCACATATATATACATGTTCCCGGAGTGAGTGGGTTACGACCTCACAGGTCAATAAAATATTTATGGTCTTTCTTAAATAAAGGAAGTAGCTCTTCCATGTAAAGTATGTTTTATTGAAAATGTGGATGAAAATTTTTTATCATAACTTAACCTTATATGACCAATAGAAATATTTTTTGTCTAAAAACTATTTATCTAGACAAAATGGTCTTCCAACATCCCAAATGAAGAATAGAAAGGCAAATTGACAAGCACAAAAGACTTCTGAAGATAACAATACGATATTTAACTGAACTAAATGCATATTTTCACTAGAAGCACTTGAGTTTCTGCGTAGCTTCAAAGTTCTGAGTCTACTGATTTTACAAAGAATGAAATAATTTATGCAAAAACAATTATACTCAGGAGAGCAGTCAAATTGTACAGACATTATAGCCTGCCCACCTTCAGGAAAGGTGAGCTAAAACAGACAGCAAATCTTGCTAGTTAAACTCACCCCAATATGAGATCAAATATATAATGCTGATGATCTACTAATTGACATGATCAACTTTTACATGGTGGTTTAAATGTTTATTTAGTTGTTTTGTGTCATCCGGAATGGGACATCTTTTATCATAATCTAATCATATTATTAGTTTTTGAGTCTATCAATAGGACCATTGTGCAAGCCCTTCAGTTATCAATGCTACTTGAGACAAGTGTCTATCCAATTGCTTCACTGTTGACTTGCATGATCATTAAAGGAATCTGTATATAATTCTACTTGACTACATGGAACAGAGGCCACCCGAACCTAAAGCTGGGACAAGTAGGAATTTTGTACCCCGGTACCTGAGATCTCATTACCCGCAGGTCATTGAGTATTTTATCAACTAAATACAAAGGCAGATCCAGGATTTCTGTAAAGGGGGTTTGAACATACTAATTCCAACATGGTTTAAATAGACGCAGGTGTAGCTAGCATGTGACTCGAATATTAGTAGCCAGGACTCTAAATATTTTCTGATATAATTTTGAAGCACCATCTGGAATTCAACTTCAGAAAACAAGAGCCGTTAGAGACAGATTATGCTCCCCGAATAAGGCATCGTCACAAAAACAAGAGCCATGTTGGACATGGACATCCCCCACCAAGAAAGCTTCATAGTAAACTGAGCCAAATAGATAAAGGATTCTATGTACTGTCAAAGATTTGCCTCCTATAAAATCTAAGTAATAAAAATAACAAAGGGCAATAACTCCAAAACTATGCAAGCAAGAGTTGTAGTTCAGGTGTATTGCACTTCTCCTCTATGAGATCTATCCACCCATAAAGATTCAAGTTGATAGCTTGAGGATATATGCTCCAAACAAAATCTAAGTATCAAAAATAACAAAGGGCAATAACTCAAAAATTATGCAAGCAAGAGTTGCAGTTCTTGTACACTGCACTTCTCCTCTATGAGATCTATCCACCCATTAAGTTTCAAGTTGATAGCTAATATACTTTAGGAGATATGCTCCAGACATAATCTAAGTATAAAAAATAACAAAGGGCATTAACTCCAAAATTATGCAAGCAAGAGTTGTAGTTCTTGTGCACTGCACTTCTCCTCCATAGGATCTATCCACCCATAAGGTTTCAAGTTGATAGCTATTATACTTTAGGAGATATGCTCTGTGGTCAGATTGCAAGGACTCAAATAAGATGTTATCTTATACAGCAAACATAAAGGTAACAAACATTAAACTCCCTTTTTGCATGACATATTTTTAGACACAAATATCAAATACCTTACGGTAAAGGGCATCTGATTTGCTACTGAAATGTGAAATTTCATCAAATTCTGAGCATGAGACTAGGAAAAATGAAAGAATAACTTATTTTAAGTGCTAGCGTAAAGGTAACAAACATTTAGCCCCCTTTTTCCATGATATATTTTTTTTTACGTTAATTTCAAATTGTTTATAGTAAAGGGCATCTGATTTGCTACTCAAATATGAAATTTCACTAAATTCTGACTGTTAGACGGAGAAATTTGGGAAAAACTGTTTTTTACCCTAAGTCCCCTTTTCCCTTGACGAGGCCTCAAATCCAAAAACCATCAAAGATGCATCATCACTATATCATAGGGAGTTCACATGGTAAGTTTCATTTGATTTGGCCCAAGGGTTATGGAGAAATAGGTGGGGACGGACGGACGGAATTACTATTTTACATGCTAACGTAAGGTAACAAACATTTAGCCCCCTTTTTCCATGATATTTTTTTTTTACGTTAATTTCAAATTGTTTATAGTAAAGGGCATCTGATTTGCTACTCAAATATGAAATTTCACTAAATTCTGACTGTTGGACTAGGAGAAATTTGGGAAAAACTGTTTTTTACCTTAAGTCCCCTTTTCCCGTGACGAGGACTCAAATCCAAAAACAATCAAAGATGCATCATCACTATATCATAGGGAGTTCACATGGTAAGTTTCATTAGATTTTGCCCAAGGGTTATGGAGAAATAGGTGGAAATGGATGGACGGACGGACGGATGGATGGACTTACGGACGGAAGGACAGACGAAGCGGCGGCTTTATGCTCTCCCTTTGGGGAGCATAAAAATTGAAGACAGTTTTAAAATGGCAAATGTTGTATTTCATAAACTTGTAACAAATTTTAAGTAATAGGTATATTGTTTATTTGTTTTAATCGAGTTTTAAGCCGCTTTCAATAATCTTTCAGCTATATCGCTCTGGCTGATGCCCCTAACAAATGGACTCCTGGTATTTCTCCCACCAATACTACCGCAATATCCTTTGGAAAGCTCCAGCTGTTATCTTACATAGGTCTACAATTATCAGCTCATTGGTGAGAGAAAGTAAGAGGTATAAGTAGGGTTCAGCAAACCATAAGACATGTATGAAACTACTTTATCAGCTTATATTCCTATGACAAGCAAGAACAGCTTTTTGTATGGAAGAAAACTTCAGCATCATTTTTTGTTATTGTTATTATGAAGGTTACTGACACAAGAGAACACAATTAATAAACAATGTCATTTAAGAAAACTTAATACTATCAATCACTTTTGGACTATTTGTATTTGGCTGTTTTCATTATAAATAGTTTTGGTAAACCTTTAAAATATCTTCATACATTATTCCTAGGAGTCATTTCAACTTTACAAACATTGTCTTTATTTCATTCTTAAATGACATTAGTCTCTTTCTTTTGTTTTAAGGTTTGAAAGGATAAGGACATCAAGTGTCACAGAATAAATTATCCTCATTTCATGTTTGACACTATCCTGTCCATCAATGATTTCAACAGACAATTTGTACAACTAGTGTAAATTTAGTAACTGTTGTTAATTTACAAATAATCTTTTTTGTGTGACTATGTCAAATAACATAGTATCAGACTAAAATTCTTTAGACATAAAGATTTTAAGAATATTTTCACACTTATAAAATTCCATGGTTCAGAGTAAGGAAAGTGGCTTTGGGATTGGAGAGTCCCGGATCAATTCCTGCAGATTCCTTGGAAATTTTTCAGGGTAAAAAAATAACTTCACATTGCTCCTCTCTACTCAGGTGTATAAAAAGATACATGTACCTATCTAAGTGCTGTGGCAGCCAAGACATGTGGTATGTAAACAGTTGACTTGCAATTTGATAAACAGGCCTGGTGGTCTCAGTGGTAAGACACTGGACTACTTTTAAATCCTTAGGTCCATGATTCGAATCCAAAATTTTCCGATATACCCATTTTTACTAGTAGTCAACTGGTAAGAAACCTAGAGGTGGCTTCATATTGTATCAGTGCTTTACACTATAATGCACATTAAAGAACCTAGGGGGGGTCTATTTGAAGACGAGCTAGGAATGTATCCACTTCTTTTTCTCTCAAGGTCCATACCACATATGCCTAGAGCACCTAGGAACCTATATCCTACAAACACACACATATGATCAGTGTAGTGTCATATGAATGTGTATTTAATGCAATCATTTTCGAATTATATACTTACGCGTAGTTAGCTCTTGCTTTTTCTATATAATTTTTCGGTCTATTTAAAAGATGGAACGCCTCTTTTGCAGATACTGGTGGACTGTTGGCCAATGATGACTCCATGGCACTCTCAAAGGACAGACTGTACATGGATCCGGGTGACAGTGTACCGTTTAACATACTGTAGTTCATATTACCATTAGCCGACAATGTGTTATAAGGGCTACCAGGGGTCCCCGGCGTGCCCGGCATATGCTGTAATGTGTTCTGAAATAAGCAAAATATGGATTGTTACAAAAAACATTTCATTGGACTTAAAACATTTATAAAAAACCCTTACAACATTCAAGCCCAAAAGAGTTTTGTCCATACTCATGTTTGAGCCATTTTATAAGTGTTTAAGTCACTCAGTATCTCTCTTTTTTTATTTCCTGAATTATTGAACTAGAATTAAAATAGGTTCTACGTAGGTGTGAGAATGAATATCGATATAGTTGGATGAATATGAATTTCTGTACAAAGAATACCCCCTTTCTCCTTCAGAGTACATGTTACAGACAGTTATATGTCAGAGCTACATGTCAAGGTCACAGCAACATTCTCCAGACCTATGACAGGTCCTGATTATATTTGATTATATTTGATTATATTGGCCTACAGTGTCACATAAACTGAGGAATTATCTCTACACTGCACTATATCATGTTGGTGACCTAACTCATATCTCCTTTCCCTGAGAATGTAAAGTTTTACACAATGAGCTTTCGAAGATTGAATATACACTCAATAAGCTTTTCCCAAAAAGAATTGAGTTTTTCCCAAAAAGACAGGTTCTTTTTGTTTGTTTGAATGGGATTTTATGGTGCTTTCAATAATCTTCCAGTTCACCTAACAATAGATTCCTTGTTTTTCTCACACCAGTACTACCATTACATCCTTTTCTAGACTCGAGCTGCTATCCCTCATATAGGTCTTGGATTATCAACCAATTGGTGGAAGATAAATAGAGAGGATGAGTACAAGAAAGACAGGCTCCAATTTGTTTTCATACAAAGAAGACATAGCTGAAATTGATTAAAAAAATTTTATCAACTTGTTAATAGTAATTACCCCTGCTAGTAAATCCTTTAAAAGCCCCCCAAAAAATGACGAGGTTTTACAGGTTTCAGTCGTAGGTCAAACTCATACTTAAGAATTCAACAGGATTTATCCCTGGACAACCAATCCAACAATCTTTACATAGCATATGATTATGCTATAATTCCCTGTAAACTAAAAGCCTCTGTCACAGAAACCTGAGCACTAAAATGAAATGTTTTTGTTGTATAAATTGCCTAAAGCAAAGAATATTACTTGCATTAGAGGGAGTAAAATAAGAAATTAAAGTTATTTAAGTTGTAGTTTTGAGATTTTAGAATTATACCAACATGAAAGAAACTACAGGAAATATCTTTAACAGAAAAAGCTATATGAAATAAAGATTTTTCAAGCATAAAATGAGAGTTTATACATAATTCATACCAAGAATGAATAAACCTATTAAAGGATTTCTATACCATCTTTTATTTTTGACAACCGCAGGACAGCAGATGAAAAAACATCCTGAATGAATACGAAATAGATGAGATTTGTATGGATAAAATTATCCTCCACCGGCAGACAGTCTGCATACAAATTTTGTCCGTGGATTTCTAAAATAGATGTAACTAATGCGTTGAAAAATCTGTAGTTACGGGGTTTTAGAATTACATCCAGCATATATGGCATATATGAAATTATAGGATTAACTTGGTGTTTCTAAAATTATTTTCTATTTTTCCATTCAAACATGATCATAATTATCTTTCTTCAACCAACAGGAAAAATCTAGGACTATATTGTGGAGTTTAATTAAGGCATTGCTTGTAATGTGTAATTTCTCATTATCAACTTTTTTCTCCATCATAAAAAAGACAGATTGGCTCTTCCAAAAAGAGCTGCTTAAGCAGCTGATTTGCCTCACAGGCCTGAATCTACTGATATGATTAGATGAGAATTTAAGTGAATGAATTAATGAATATTTATTTTAAGTAAATAAGTGTTTCTAAGAGTCACATGCTGAGATATTACTGCAAAGAAAAAATCAAGATCGATGAATAACATAAAGAAAATTGACCTCTGTTCGTTAAACACATTTTTCTCATCAAATCACAAGTCTGTGGAGTCTGATAAAGGGTCACTTAGGGATCATTTCAATGAAATTAGATTGATGTCCATCAATTAGATTCTATGAAAATAATTTTCACAGTTTCCACCATATAACATATAGAGAAATGACCTCCGCCATTAAAAGTCATATTTTCATCTGATTGCAATCATATTTGTAGACTGATAAAGGGTCCCTAAAGGATCATTCCAGTGAACTATATGGTTGATATCCATTCATTACATTCTGAGAATAGTCACTTATTACCATATATGGAAATGAGCCACGCCCACTAAAGCCTTGTTTTTCACTGGATCAAAAATCTTTGAACAACTTTGAAAGAGTGTAACCCAAGGATTTTTCCTGTGAAGTTTGGTTAATTCATCCAGTAGTTTCTGAAGAGAAAATTTTTAAGGAGATAGTATACAACCAGATGCATGGATGCACTTACTGACGCACAACAAACACAGCGGCAATACAATAGCTGTTGTTTGTTGTTGGTTACAAGCTAAATGTAAACATACCGGTATGTGTCAGATGAAGCAGTTTCTAGAATGTTTGCTTTAATCCATTTAAAACAGCAATCCAGAAAATAGGAGCTGGGAATGTAACACTTCCCAGGTTGTTATCCCAATTACATGCTGGGTAGTCATTTAATGATGACTGCATAACTTTTTCTGAATGTCAGACAACCATCACAATTATTAAGATAACCTTAAATCTTATTTTGATAAAACCTAAAAATACATGCTTGCTTATTGCAAATATACCCTTATTTGGGCTTTTTGAATAAATCTTACCCAAGGACTTAGACTTCTGCATAAGGTGCTATTGTAACTATGATGATTTCAGTGTCAATATATTATTGACAATATGACTGACAGTAACACTTGATTGAATGAATTGACAATATGACTGGCAATAACACTTGATTGAATGAATTGACAATATCAAAGATGTTGTAAGTAACTTATATCAATCTTATCAGTAAGGCATCTTGTCAAATCTCAATCATAGTGCATACTCTAGCTATTATTGTGCATGGCCCCAAATTAGCCTCACAGAGCTTAATTGACCTAACTTTTTTCATAGGATGTTTTGCTATGGTGCCCTCATAATGGTGCAGTGTGAAAAACTACAACCATATAGCACACAAAATCTAAAATCTAACAAAATGAAACATTTCTGATATGGAACTATATTTTATTCAAAGTTTCACTGCATACACTGGTTTAAGCCTTGCTTTAGAAAGTTAAGAATTATAATTCACCCAAATGAATATATGGAATATGCGGATTTATGGAGAAGTGTGTGACTTCAAAAAGATAAAGTAATAATTTTGCATTATTTTTGTTGCCAAGGAGTTTTATTTCAGATGCACGATAAATGAAGAAGCAATCCAAATTTTTTGTATGGTCAACTAGCAGTTGTTTTACGTCAATTTTATGTTGATATTACCAACGGAATTGAACCCAATTTAATAGATATGTTAATGAAATATTTATTGATTGAAAATTTAAATTAAATGGTATGATAGCCTGACTTGAGTACAAGAAGGGTCAAAAGTCTTACATGCACAATAAATTTAGGTGAAGTGGATCCAAAAATACTGCAAATGATAATGATAGCCTATTTGGACCTCTCAGCCCATTCCAATACAATACCACATTTTCACGCCTCCTGAAGGAAAAAGCCTCGGAAAACTTGTTGGATGATGAAGAAATCAGTAGTTGCAAAAAAGCCCAAAGATTTTTTAAAATTTCTTCATCTGAAAATTGTCATCTGGCTGCAACTTTTATAAAATTTGACCACTCTAAAATGCTGCCATCTGATAGTGGTTTAAGAAGGATGTTTTTCTAAAACATTATTAAAACTGCTTTAAGCTTTCCAGTGAATTATAGAGAAATAATGGTAGACTATCATTTGATAAACTTACCGCCTAACCATTGAAACTACCAAAACCTTATACCCCACTTTAGTTCATTTCACCCTTTCTGACGTTATCTAAGCGAACCAAACAAGTGACATCATCATGAATGTTGCATGACAATTACATGAAAATTACTCGGATCTTTAAGAAATGTTGTCCAAAAGCTTCACATTTTGTCTCATTTTTGCTTTAAAGAAAAAGAATAATCATTTGTTTTTCCTGTAAGATTAATTGATATTTCATTTCATGACCAACAAAAGCTAAACATTCACTGGTTAAAATAGAGATTTTGTTGTTCATTCAAAGAAATTTAAATCAATCTTACACTGAAATAAAGGATAATCCTCCTTTTCTCTTATACATATACTCAATAATACTATCAGTTTTATAATTTCATCCAACACTGTACAGTTGAGTCCTGTACAGTTGAATCAAGATGACCTTGAGCACATGGAAGGTCATCAAGAAGGTCGAGATACAGTCTCTTATGATTAAGAGTTATGTAGTAAATGATTTATTCTGAATAAATGATTCTGGACCATTTCCAACCTTCTTTCAGACATGGCTTGTCAGAGGCTGATAAGTAAAGCTTACAAGTATAAGACAATAACCCTGAAAGTATTCCAGCCTATTGTTTTTTTCATAGAGCTTGAATTTCAACAAGAGGGCCATAGTGGCCCTTAATTGCTCACCTGAATGAACAATATTAAAATGTTTTTCTAAGATTTGACCCCGTGACCTAGTTTTTGACTCCACTTAACCCAATTTCAAACTTGTCCGAGATTTCATCAAGATAATCATTCTGACCAATTTTCAGGTTGATTGGGCAAAAAATATGGCCTCTAGAGTGTCCAAAAGGTTTTTCTAAGATTTGACCCCATGACCTAGTTTTTTGACCCAACTTGACCCAATTTCAAACTTGTCCGAGATTTCATCAAGATAATCATTCTGACCAATTTTCAGGTTGATTGGGCTAAAAATATGGTCTCTAGAGTGTCCACAAGGTTTTTCTAACATTTGACCCCGTGACCTAGTTTTTGACCCTACTAGACCCAATTTCAAATTTGTCCGAGATTTCATCAAGATTATCATTCTGACCAATTTTCAGGTCGATTGGGCTAATAATATGGCCTTTAGAGTGTCCACAAGGTTTTTCTAAGATTTGACCCCCGTGACCTAGATTTTGACCCCACTTGACCCAATTTCAAACTTGTCTGATATTTCATCAAGATAATCATTCTGACCAATTTTCAGGTTGATTGGGCTGATAATATGGCTTCTAGAGCGTCCACAAGGTTTTTCTAAGATTTGACCCCGTGACCTAGTTTTTTACCCCATTGACCCTATTTCAAATTTGTCCGAGATTTCATCAAGATTAACATTCTGACCAATTTTCAGGTTGATTGGGCTAATAATATGGCCTCTAGAGTGTCCACAAGGTTTTTCTTAGACTTGACCCCGTGACCTAGTTTTTGACCCAACTTGACCCAATTTCAAACTTGTCTGAGATTTCATCAAGATAATCATTCTGACCAATTTTTAGGTTGATTGGGCTAAAAATATGGCCTCTAGAGTGTCCACAAGGTTTTCTAAGATTTGACCCCGTGACCTAGTTTTTGACCCCACTTGACCCAATTTCGAACTTGTCTGAGATTTAATCAAGATAATCATTCTGACCAATTTTCAGGTTGATTGGACTAAAAATATGGCCTCTAAAGTGTCCACAAGGTTTTTCTAAGATTTGACCCCGTGACCTAGATTTTGACCCCACTTGACCCAATTTCAAACTTGTCCGAGATTTCATCAAGATAATCATTCTGACCAATTTTCGGGTTGATTGGGCTTAAAATATGGCTTCTAGAGCGTCCACAAGGTTTTTCTAAGATTTGACCCCGTGACCTAGTTTTTTAACCCCATTGACCCAATTTCAAATTTGTCCGAGATTTCATCAAGATTATCATTCTGACCAATTTTCAGGTTGATTGGGCTAATAATATGGCCTCTAGAGTGTCCACAAGGTTTTTCTAACATTTGACCCTGTGACCTAGTTTTTGACCCCACTTGACCCAATTTCAAACTTGTCTGAGATTTCATCAAGATAATCATTCTGACCAATTTTCAGGTTGATTGGGCTAAAAATATGGCCTCTAGAGTGTCCACAAGGTTTTCTAAGATTTGACCCCGTGACCTAGTTTTTGACCCCACTTGACCCAATTTCAAACTTGTCCGAGATTTCATCAAGATGATCATTCTGACCAATTTTCAGGTTGATTGGGCTAAAAATATGGCCTCTAGAGTGTCCACAAGGTTTTTCTAAGATTTGACCCCGTGACCTAGTTTTGACCCCACTTGACCCAATTTCGAACTTGTCCGAGATTTTATCAAGATAATCATTCTGACCAATTTTCAGGTTGATTGGGCTAAAAATATGGCCTCTAGAGTGTCCACAAGATTTTTCTAAGATTTGACCCCGTGACCTAGTTTTTGACCCCACTTGACCCAATTTCAAACTTGTCCGAGATTTCATCAAGATAATCATTCTGACCAATTTTCAGGTTGATTGGACTAAAAATATGGCCTCTAGAGTGTCCACAAGGTAAATGTTGACGACGACCGACGCACGACGCACGACGCACGACGGACATCAAGTAACCCCAAAAGCTCACCTTGAGCACTTCGTGCTCAGGTGAGCTAAAAATACTGAGGGCATTTTTTTAGTCAGGTTGATTTATCAACCAAATTTCAAAACCTTAATCTTGTAAGAATTATAGTTAAGGTTATTCTATGCAAGTGCTAATTCAACTTAAGACAGGTAATGCAATTCAAAGTGACATCCAACTCCATCCAACTCCATCCACTGTGACCTTACCATCATATCCTACCAAATTACCAAAAGTTTTCCATTTTTTATGTAAATAATTAAGATTATTCACTATAATGCTGTCTGCTTTAATCTATTTCCTCCACAATTAACATCTACGAGTGATCAGTTGATCAATAGGAACAAAATCAAATTTTATCCTTTAAGACTGTAATAAGCCTCTGTATAAGCTTCTAATATGAATCCCTTGAATTACCCATATCTATCTATTAAGTAAGATGGATTTTCCTGAAATATCAAAGCACAGCTGCTGCTTGAATTAAGCAGAATATATATATAAAATATAACTTCAAATGACCTTGACTTTAATCTTCAAGGCAGTAGATCATGCTTTACAATTGTATCACTTGGATAAATTGTTATATTATGCATAATGCACATTTTAGTCATAATAAATCACTAAATTCAGTGCAAAGAGGTGCCATAGTGTATAACTCAATTGTCTAACTGAATATTTTTCAATTCTTTTAGATTATACAGAAGCAATATCTAAGGGCAGGAAAAAACTGGAAGTACTAAAATGGATCAAAAACTTTTGGGTTAACATAACATTTGGGGGGTAGTACCATAAAAAGACTATATGTTAGATTTGCCCTTATTGAGAGCTGTTGGGGCTCATCTATTGCAAGTGTTTGATAGTTACAGTTATAATGTCGACATTGGTAAATTTTATGTAATGAAAATCAGAGTAATGAATCTTTGTCTAGAAGCTAACATGATGGTCACAGAAGCATGTGCAAAGTGTCATAGCAAAAGCTTTAGTAGAAACAGATATTCAGATAATAGTGTATTACATCAGTTGCAGGTAAAAACTTAAACCAAAAGGGTTAAAATTCCACAAAATTCAATAACAGACTAATGAATCTTTGTCTAGAGAATGATATTATCGTCACATAAGCATGTGCAAAGTTTCTAAGCACTGAGTAGAAACAGATCTATCACCGTTGGAAAGTAAAACCCTTACCAAATCAGTATGCTGACACAAACAATCTGAGGCGGGAACAGCCCCCAATTCTATGAATAGTGGAGCTAAAATTGTATTCTTGGCACAATTATTGTATGTTGATGGAATTGAATTTTTTTCTTCTCAGTGCAAGAAGAACATAGGAAATGTTATAACGAATGTCTTAATTCTCAGAAAGGTAAGAAATAATTAGGATTTTGTCGGAATGGTAATTTTACAACAGTATTATCCTCTGAATTTTTTTCTTTAGTATGAAAAAATGTGCAAGTCTTTATAATCATATTGGGATAATTAAAGAGTTTTAATTAAATATTCATGCTCTTATGAAGAACTAGGACATTATAGGGTGGTGAATATGATACACAACAATCAGACAAAGCATGCATGGTTGCAACAAGATATTTCACATGCAGATAACACGAACATGATCTCTCAAAAATGCAAGTGAACTGGGATAACCTGCTATTCATTTACTTTTTCACATACTTCAACACCACTTATTTCATGGCTAAACTCTGCATATTGATCCACATGGACTTTGCATGAACTAGTTCTGAGAACACTCTTTTGAGGACATTGATGCCTAACATTGTCTTGGCAAAAAATATGAAGGATTGCTACTCAAATCAAATCAAATCTATTGACCTAACCTTTGTAAGTGAAATAGAGTGACATTCAAATTATGTTAATTATCTTATGATTTCAGTTGGAAATGAGAAAAGTTTTATAACCTCTGACCCCGATAGAGGTTTCAGACAACAGTTCACACACAGTTTTTGTGAATGCAGTCTATGGTGAAGTCTGGTCTCCAATATTGGCAAGGGATCACTAAATCAGTAACTGTTTCATTTTACTGCCAAACTGCTGATAAGCCAATAAGCTAACCACTTATTGTATGAACATTATTATCAGACTTATCCAATAACAATTTGCCTTTTTCACACTTACATCAGGGCCAAAACATAATTCAGCCTTCACTTTCCAATACAACTACATATGTGCTATTAACAACTTTGAGCAAAAGTCTAGAAAAGAGTTGAGATGATTATAAAGAAAGAATCTTATATCATTTTTTTTAGAATAGTTTTCTTGGCCAATGAAAAAAGGTACAGAGAGATGGGTTTTCTCAAGATATACTACAATATATTTCACTAATTCTTCTAAAATCGTATTGCTCTGAATACTCATTGGAATCATCCCATTGAGACAAATTTTAAATGTGTTACACCTGCTAATCTGTCAAAAGCACAACAAAATACACTATTGTGGGTGCCTAACACAGCTTAAACAAACAACAAAACAACCAACATTGTTAGAACACAACATTAAGGCATACTCACAAAATCAGAAAATTGTCCTAAGGAGGCCTGACAGGGGGAAAACAAGATTTGAGTACTATGTAGAAGCATTTAACGAATTCTGAATTCAAAAAGCGTAAGACTGAATCTTAATTATTAATGACACATCTTACTGTCTTTGAAAGAAACAAATTAATTCCTCATACCAAAAGTCACAAAGTCAATATTCATCAACATACAGTGCATATAAACTAACCAGTACTTAGTGTGAGCACTCATACAAAATTTTTCCTCAGATTTAGTTTTCAAGATGAACAAAAAAAATTGAATTAGTGGATACCTGACCCTGACCCACAATCTCCATTACAGCACACTGACTCAAGATATTAAGGTAGTGGACCGTTAATAGTTCTGCAACATTTTGGAAGTCATAACTTCAACAGTATTAACAGAGGTTTCCTCATGATTTCATTTGGAAACCTCTGTTAACATTGTGAAAGATCCTGAGTGCCAAAATGTTTTGGACTTTTTATGGGTCCACTACCTCAAAATGTCACTTGTCTCAAAAATATAAAGTCTAACTTGGTTAGTTTGTTTGTTTGAGTGGGATTCAATTCCACTATGAAAAATTCTTCAGTCATATTGCGGTAGCTTGAGTACCCAATAATGGATTCCTGATATTTTCAGATACTTAAAAATCTGTCATTAAATTATATTAGTGGGCTTTCATTAAAAATGTTTGAGCAAAAAAGGTGGAAAATTGCAAGGTACCATCATTCCAAATGAACATGATAAAAAAAGTATTGAGGTAACAGGAAAATGGCAAGTTTCTTAGTTGATATTTTTGCAAAAAGTCAGGCAGACAGACACACACACATCAGTAAAACAAATATCCCAGGTGTTATCAATATTAGACATACATTATCTCACATATAATCATTTGTTATGAAAGATGCCTTAACATAGACATTGCCATTTGACAGAGCTGTACAAATATTCGAGGAAAAATGAGTTATTTGGATCTTGTAAGATAAAGTCATCTGATGTAATTAGACGGCATGCAAGCCCTTACAGGACTTTCTATAATGAAATCTTACTGTAAAGTCTAATTATGCATATTACTGATTAAATACCAGTAGGAATTTTGTCTCATGCAAGCAATGCATGCATTTATTGTGTTAGTAAGTAATAATGCTTTCCAATATATTTCTTACTTTCCCTTCTAGACAAATTGTCATTGGGCAAATAATGTTATATTGCAAAATCATTGTTTGAAAACAAAAATATTTCCAGCTTAAAGATACTTGGTGTTTGCCGAACAAATGGATGGGTTTTTTTTTTAGTTGATGACTTCATAAACAAGATGTGTTTGTGAAACACGAATGCCCCCGGAACAGCATTTTTTTTCAAAGTTTGACCTTGACAGATGACCTTTACCTTGTCTCATGACCTTGACTTTGGTACCAGCGGATGCAGATCATTGAGATTTATCATCATGCCAAATATTAGCTTTGTATCTTGAATAGGCTTGAAGATATTGGTAAGGTTAAGTTTTCTGGTTAAGTTTTCGGACAGACGAACGGACAGACAGACGGACAGACAGACAGACAGATGGACACGAGTAAAACAATATGCCCCCGATCTCTCGATACAGGGGCATAAAAAGGCAGCTCATTTCCTATGCACTAAAGCAACACAACATCTTTTTATGCTTGCTTAGTTTTTATAGCCAAATCTATTTAATTAATAAAGGAAGTATCAATTAAATGGTAACATGTTGCAAAAAAAATAATCAACAAAGTTACCTTTGAGACAGCATCCAATGCATCATGAAGCTCTAAAAGTATCTGTATTTCAAGGTAAGAATAATTGAATATTTGGACAACAAAATTTTAAAATCAAACAAGTAATCAGCCACCAACTTGTCCAAGGACAAGTAAGAAAATTTGGTATTTCCACACCCTGTCTGAGGCAAAAATCTGTCAATCTGTAAACTAATGAATGAATATAAGAATATGATTCCGAATGATACAAGTTTCAAGAAAATACTTGGCTAATATGTTGTTTACTTGTTTGGGAGAGGCAAAGCTTTATATAAAATACCAGAATGGTTTTCATACTTACTGAAGGTGAAGGTCCCATTGGACTGCGATTGTAAGGGCTCAATCTATCCAAACTATTTTGTGAATTATGATGTAATGTTCCATTGCCATTTACAGTTAAAGATTCATCGTATTTGTCACGTTTCTTTTTCTTGTCCTTCTGATTTAAATTTTCTTTAATGTTCTTTTTTAAATCGTCTTTATCAAACTTTTTCATTAATGACATTTCTTCTGGATGCCTAATACCTATAAAAATAGAAAAGGAAAGTTTTAGAATGCGCAAATAATGCTTCATATTTAAAACTTATGGCATAGTGCTTTAAACAAGCACCATAATGCAGTTTTTACAACCCTACTACTCCTGCTCTTCATGGCATATTAATCATAATGTACAAATAGCCTTGGCAAACAGTATAGACTAGGATCAGTCTGCATCTTAGCCCACTCTACCTGCTTTCTTGATAATTATTGAGGAAAGATACTGGTTTAAATGTTAGATAAACAAGAAGGACATCGTGGCCCTAATTTGCTCTCTTGAGTTATCTGTCTTAAGATCTGACCTCTTACCCTAGTTTTTAACCACTCTTGACCCAAATTCAAACCAGACTGAGATTTTATAAAGACAATCAATCTGACTAATTCTCAGGATGATTTGGCAAAAAATATTGCCTCTTTAGGGTATACAAGGTTTTTTTAAGATTTGACCTTGTGACTTAATTTCTGACGCCACTTTACCCAAAAGTACAAACTTAACGTAGATTTCATTAAAACAATCATTCTGACCAATTTTCAAGTTGAACTACAAATATAGTTTCTAGAGTGTTTACAATTTTTTTCTGAGACTTGGCCCAAATATCTGATTTTTAACCCCACTTGACCCAATATCAAACTTGTCTGAGATTTCACCAAGACAATTATTTTGACTAATTTTAAAGTCAATTGAGCTAAAATTAAAGCTTCCAGAGTGTCTACAAGGTTTTTCAAATGTTTGATCCCATGACCTCATTTCTGACCCCACTTGACCCAATTTTAAAATTGACCTAGATTTTATTAAGACAATCATTATTACCAATTTTCAGGTTGATTGGGCGATAAATATGGCTTCTAGAGTGTCTACATGATTTTTCTAAAATTTGACCCCGTTACCTCATTTTTGGTCCTATTTGACAAAAATTTGAATTCAACTAAGATTTCATCAAGACAATCATTCTGACTAATTTTCAGGTTGATTGAGCAAAATATATGGCCTCTAGAAGATCTACAAAGGTTTCTAAAATTTGACCCTGTGACCTCATTTTTGACCCCATTTGACCCAAATTCAAATTTGGCCTAGTTTCAATTATTCTCACCAAATTTCAGATTGATTTAGCAAAACATATGGCTTCTAGAGTTTCTACAAGGTTTTTCTCAAATTTGACCCGGTTACCTCATTTTTGACCCCATTTGACCCAAATTCAAATTTGCCCTAGATTTCATCAAGACAATCATTCTTGCCAATTTTCAGGTTGATTTAGCAAAACATATGGCCTCTCGAAGGTCTACAAAGGTTTCTTAAATTTGACCCTGTGACCTCATTTTCGACCCCCATTTGACCAAAATTCAAACTTGGCCTAAATTTCATCAAGACAATCATTCTGACCATGTTTCAGATTGAATGGGCAAAAAATATGGCTTCTAGTGTTTTAACAAAGTAAATGTTGACGATGGACGACACACGATGGATGACAGACATCATGCGACCAAAAAAGCTCACCTTGAGCACTTCATTCCCATTGATGTCTATCTGCTATACATTTCAAAGGCAGAAAAAACTATAAATGTCATTTCATTCTATAACAGCTCATTCACAATCTATTAATGCATCACTGCAATTATGAGTGGAGCCACAGAGCTAGTGTATGTTACTTTGATACCAGAGAAAGGGGATACAACAGCAGATCTGATGTCTTTAATCTAGGGGAATTTTGAAATATATTTTACCTACAGATATTTTTTCATTATTTAAAGTAGCATTTAACTTCATATTATAAACAGACAGGGTTATCTTAATGATAACTGCAATGCCCATTAGTCCTATAAAGATACATTATAAGGCTCCATGTGTATATTCTTAATTAGTCTGATGATCAACAATACTTTGATTCTTGAATCAGTCTTTTCTAAAGATTAAGAATTAAGAAACATTTTAAACAGTAGAAGAAAGCATTTTTCTTACCTAAATCTTTACAAAGATGAACAACAGAATCAAACACTGCTGTACTAAAGTCTGTCCTAAGTTCTAAGGTTTGAAGGTCTGGTAATTGAACACGAAGAATTTTATGCATAGGTGTAAAATGTAGCTTTGCGTCTGCTTGAACATTATACTGGTCCAATGTTGACCTTGACCTTTTTAACCATCGATTCTTTTCGGGCCACCATAAAGCGTGATCAGACCAATCCATTGCAATATCTGAAAATAGAAAAAGTGTAAAATTCAGACTTGTTGAACCTTTAGTGTAGAGCATAAACATAGTACTTTCAAAAATGCACATAATTGTTACATGTAAAGGTTTAGTCAGGCTGATTAGCTCAGTCCATCGAGTACCAGACTTCAAATCACCTCAAATTCTATATCATGGGTACTATCATGGATTTGATTTCTGTACAGTGATATCATCCAGTTCTCTAAAATATTGGATAAGGCTAAGCAATTTGGGACTATTATAATAGGCTAAGGATATTTCATCATATTTTTGGCATAAAATATTTATCTTCAATGAAAATAAATAATTTCTTGTGAGGGCCATAAAATTCACAAAATATTACAGGTAAATTCATCATGTGTTACTATTTCAAGCAGTGAAATGTTTTCACTGCATTTATCATGTAGTATAACAGCTACTCATCATCAACAAATTACCTTTCTCCAAAACATACTTATGTTATAGGTTTAGAAGAACTTTAGACTACCTCCAGCTTTATAAATGTGATGTAATCTTAAATATTGAAGTGCATTTTCAAGAAGAACAAGATGTGTTTAAGTAGCACAAAATGAATGCTCCCAAAATGGCAATTTTTCAAAGCTTTGTCCTTGTCACATGACCTTGACCTTGGTATCTGTAGATGAGCGTTATTAAGATCTACCATCATACCAAATATGAATATTGTATCTTGAATAGCCTTGAAGAAATTGGCAATGTTATGTTTTTTTGGTTTAGTTTTGCAGCCAGACCAACAGATGGACAGACTGACAACAGTAAAACATAATGTGTCTGATCTATCGATGTGGGATCATAAAAATACTTAAGAAGTGATAAGAAGTTAGTGGTCTTCAGTTATAGTCAGTTTGACTTCTATATGGACCAAAATTTTGCTGGAAACCTCCGAATCGAATTAGTGAAACATATTTTTTCTTGTCATATTGTTTTTTCCACCTAACACCAGAGCTTAAGATAAGATGCGTTTAAGCCTGAAATTTTCTTTTATAATTTTGATAATGCTGCTTTTCCACTATGATTCTGGCCACCATGGCCAAACTGGATCAAACGTGGGAATCACAGGGCAACAGGATAAGCAAACGTAACAGAACAGGACTGCCATGACAGAACTGTCAAAAATCTGTCATGGCAACCCTGACGGAAATGGGAACGATACAAAATGAGATGAACACAACAAACTGTGACAGCACGTAACATATCATAACAAAGCTTGGATTTGATTTGATTTGGGGTTTTACGTCGCTTTCAACAATCTCTCAGTTATATTGCGACGACTGGAGCACCTAACGATGGATTCCTGGTATTTCTCACACCAGTACTACCACCACATCCCTTTCCTAGCCTCCAGTTGCTATTCCACATAGGTTTACGATTATCTACCCATTGGTGGAAGACAAATAGTCGGAAAGGATAAGTGCCACGGCCGGGGATCGAACCCGTGCGAATATAGACAACAAAGCTTGGAAGAGATCCATAGCGCAACAGGAAGCTTGTTTGTAGCCTGGCAAGCCATGATTATTTTACGATTTGTTGCGTTTTGCCACGGATGTCTCACGTCTCATCCAGATCTTCACGGCAAGCTAAGGTTAACTTGACATGTTTTGTTGCGTTGAGTTACAGCCTACCATGGTGTGTGAGGGTGTTTGGTAAGTCATGCTAGGGTGTGTTAAGTTATGATAGAATTGTCACAGCGCATGTGGGCTGAGAAAAAATTCAGAGATCAGTTCATTCTAGTATGAGTTCTCAAGCAGTAAACGCCATACTTGACTTTTACATAGCACAGAAAATAAATGACCAAAGTTCCATGTTGTGCCTTGTTTTGGAGAAACGGGACCGCCGTGGTGGCCAGTGTGGGGGGATTGCAGCATATCAAATAAAATATGGAGAGCTGGGCTGAATATCCCACACAAAATATGAGAAATGACATCCAAACATTGGTGAGTTCAAAACGAAAAATTGACCTTGAAGTACACAGCCTTTTAAGTCATGGCTAAGGACTACTTTGCAAAAAAGCCTAGAATTTATTCAGTTTGAAAGATCAAAAGTTTTGTCATTGAATTAATGTATAAATTTTCACTAAATTGAAAGTTTCTTGTCACACAAACTTAACTTTAAGGTGAGCTAAAAATTTCAAAATTATCTCCAATCTATTTGCTAGTCAAATACCAATTTGAACAATAATTTAGATACCGTATTTCCCCTAATAATATCGCCTTCCCTAATAGTAGCACCCCTACATTTTTTACTAAGAAATGCCTAAATTTTTAGAATTTGTTAAGACTTCTTCTCTAACTTCATGTGAATTTCCTCTAAACTATCACCACAAATTAAAGGGAAAAGAGTCTATAAGACTCAGAAATTAATGATTTTTTTTATCAGAAAATAATTACTAAATAAATGCTCCCTGACCATGTAATGTATAGTTCCTGAGAGTGTTTATTAGGAGAAATACAGTATTGTATATACCAGAGGATAATGCACTTACCAATGGTTTACAGTTCAACAATGTGTGTATGACTTATGGCAAATAGAACAAATTAACTACCGGTAACAGGAGTTAACTGCCAAAAGTAACATACATTGTTTTAATGTACTATGGAATACTGTTTGCATACATTGTTTTAATGTACTATGGAATACTGTTTGCATACATTGTTTTAATGTACTATGGAATACTGTTTGCATACATTGTTTTAATGTACTATGGAATACTGTTTGCATACATTGTTTTAATGTACTATGGAATACTGTTTGCATACATTGTTTTAATGTACTATGGAATACTGTTTGCATACATTGTTTTAATGTACTATGGAATACTGTTTGCATACATTGTTTTAATGTACTATGGAATACTGTTTGCATACATTGTTTTAATGTACTATGGAATACTGTTTGCATACATTGTTTTAATGTACTATGGAATACTGTTTGCAAACTTCAATTCAGCTTGCAATTTTGTTGTCTTGTCATTTGTAATTCTGTCCATAGACTTACAGGAGTTTAACTGTCTATTATAATTCATAGGCAGCAAAATATTAAAGGTTGCTGTTGCCCAAAACTCATGTAATAAACTGCATCAATACATTAAGTAAATTAGCTGGCTCACTCTGTTGTGTAAATACATTGTCTTTTTGCACGACTGATCTAGAAACTTGCATCCTGGGGCAGATGGATTACTCAAGAGCGATAGTTTTACATCAAAAAGTGTAAGTTTATACACAGATTTGTTATAAATAAAACGGTGTAACTGACTTTCCACATACCGTAACTATAACACAAAAGTGATTTTATAATGTAAGTTTGACCAGACAAGTTTGACTTCTATATGGACCAACATTTTGCAGAAAATATCAAAAACTAATGAAACTCATTTTTTTTCTTGTCATATCATATTTTTCATCTTATACCATAAAGAATTTTGTTTTTCAGATTTTTTTAATGTAAAATAATAATTTTGTCCATCCGTCTACATGTAATTTCTCGGCCTGTCATATCTTCTTGTGTCTTTATACTAGAAAGCCATGAATGGCTTGAGTTGCTCCACAGGCTTGAAATTCTTGTAATAGCAAACCTAAGTTTGGGTTCTATTGATGTTAATTAGAATGATTTTCAAAGTTTCCACTATATATAACATTTAGAGAAATGACCTCCGCCCATAAAAAACATACTTTTCATCGGATCACAATTATTTTTGGTAGACTGATAAAGGGTCACTCAAGGATCATTCCAGTGAAATTTGCTTGATATCAATGAATTACATTCTGAGAAAATGATTATCAATTAAAGTTTTCATTATAAATGGCATATTGAGAAATGACCTCCGCCTATAAAAGACATATTTTTCATCCAATTACAATAATTTTTATTAGACTTGTAAAAGGTCACTCAAGAATCATTCCAGTGAAATTTGGTTGATATCCATCAATTACATTCTGAGAAAATGATTTTCAAAGTTTCCACTATACAACATATAGAGAAATGACCTCCGCCCATAAAAAACATACTTTTCATCGGATCACAATTATTTTTGGTAGACTGATAAAGGGTCACTCAAGGATCATTCCAGTGAAATTTGCTTGATATCAATGAATTACATTCTGAGAAAATGATTATCAATTAAAGTTTTCACTATAAATGGCATATTGAGAAATGACCTCCGCCTATAAAAGACATATTTTTCATCCAATTACAAAATTTTTATTACACTTGTAAAAGGTCACTC
This sequence comes from Fragum whitleyi, assembly GCA_948146395.1. Lineage (NCBI taxonomy): Eukaryota > Metazoa > Mollusca > Bivalvia > Cardiida > Cardiidae > Fragum > Fragum whitleyi. The sequence goes on from OX411544.1 coordinate 48,617,948, forward strand.
AAGAATCATTCCAGTGAAATTTGGTTGATATCCATCAATTACATTCTGAGAAAATGATTTTCAAAGTTTCCACTATACAACATATAGAGAAATGACCTCCGCCCATAAAAAAACATATTTTTCATCCAATCAAAATAATTTTTGGCTGCATGATAATGGGTCACCCAAGGATCGTTTCAATGAATTTTGATTGATATCCATCAAATTCATGCTGAGAAATTGATTTTCAAAGTTTCCACTATATATAACATATAGAGAAATGACCTCCGCCCATAAAAAACATACTTTTCATCGGATCACAATTATTTTTGGTAGACTGATAAAGGGTCACTCAAGGATCATTCCAGTGAAATTTGCTTGATATCAATGAATTACATTCTGAGAAAATGATTATCAATTAAAGTTTTCACTATAAATGGCATATTGAGAAATGACCTCCGCCTATAAAAGACATATTTTTCATCCAATTACAATAATTTTTATTAGACTTGTAAAAGGTCACTCAAGAATCATTCCAGTGAAATTTGGTTGATATCCATCAATTACATTCTGAGAAAATGATTTTCAAAGTTTCCACTATATAACATATAGAGAAATGACCTCCGCCTATAAAATACATATTTTTCATCCTATCACAATAATTTTTGGTAGACAGATAAAGGGTCACCCAAGGATCATTCATGTAAAATTTGGTTGATATCCATCAATTAGAATCTGAGAAACTCACTTTTTACCATATTTGGAAATTAGCCACACCCATTTAATCCATGTTTTTCATTGGATCAAAATTTCTTGAACAACTTTGAAAGAAGGTCACCCAAGGATCATTCCTGTGAAGTTTGGTTGAAATTCATCAAGTAGTTTCTGAGGAGAAGATTTTTAAAGAAAAAGTTTAAGATTGACACTCAGACACATGGACGGGCGGACGCACGACGGACACAATGCCATGACAATAGCCCCAGTGGCTTTCAGCCAGTGGAGCTAAAAAAGGGAACACAGAAATGTCTAAAGAACCAGTTTCTAAAATTTGTTTGTGGGGGATCATCATGGGCTACTTTACCTCAAAAGCTGTCAGAAACTCAGTGAGTTAAATGTAGACAACCTTTTAGAAAGACCAACCACTTTCAAGTTTAATCAACAATGCATTGCCCTATAATTTAACCATAATTACATCATAATAGCTACCATCATTTAACAGTATTAGGGCACTTAAAGCATTTGAAACCTAATTTAGTTGTACTTATTTGAACTGTATCCACAAACTAAACATTTGAACATCTTTTGTCATCTTCCTTTTTTCATGAATACCTATTTCTATTTTTTGTTCAGTTGTGTAAGTAAATATGTGTGTGTATGTGTGTTTTTGGGTGTTAAGAAAAGTTTGTATTATGTTACATATTATGTGATTGTAGCGTGGATTCTGTTTAAATCAGACAGAGCATGAAAATTAAAAGTTCTAAACTCACACAGACAGATAGATCAAAACTCTTTGATTGTTGTTATACTCTTTCCTTTCAGAATGGGAAATACATAAATTAATGAATAACAATTGGTCAATATATAGATTCAAAACTTGGCTTATCAGCAGAGAGCCATGTGAGTTCATCCACCTAGAAATTCAACCTGTTAATCAACTGGGGGTACCACTAGGTCGGTCAGTCTGAAGCAACTTGAGGGAATACCATGATCTCCTGGCAATATGGGGTCAAACACTATCATATTTACCTTGCGATTCCAGGTATTTTACAATCAGGCCATTTTACGTTTTTTTATTTTTTCTAGTTCTCCAGAGAGCGGACCTAATTTTTCTAAAAACCAGAATACTTATAAAATGACCTTCCATCAATTTTATTCCATATATTTCCAAAGGCCTGCTATTGTTTTTTATATACATATACTTAAACATCTTCTTATTTTAGAACCAAATCCCTCCAGTGGGATTTGGCTTTTTAAATAATATGTAAGTCTGCCTCAAGAAAGCAGTGATTTTTACATTTTTATCATTTTTTTTATTCCAAATACAAGATTTGAGGCATTTTATTTTTCATTTTTCCTTGGACTCTTCCCGAGAACCAGAAAGTAAAAGAGTATGATGACCTAACTTATTGTTGATTCAGCAGAGATACAGATATGAAGAGGAATACCAGTCTTAAATATCAATTTTGTGGGTACTCAATTAAATTGAGTTGGTTCAGCATGAAAAGCCTGTTACAGCTTATCAATATTTTTAGCCATGGCTACTTATTACTTCATGACCTGTAAAGGATATTATCTTTTATAGCTTTGAAGCTCTGAATGTAGTTGTTACATGCATGAATAAAGCAATATAGTTATGAACCTCTTGGGTACGGTTTACAGACTATAGTTCCATTACTCTGTCTGGGACTAAATTATGTACATAGTTGTTGCTGTTGTTTATTTACTGAGGGATAACATGAGAAAGGGTGTATGCAATGACTCTTGTTTCCATCGTGGTCCTATCTCATTCCAGATCTTATCCTGTACATAAAGACAACCCCTGCTACCCACATTAATAGCTGGCTGGACTGTAAAGTGTCTTGCCCAAATATACTAACCGCCTCCAGTGGGGCTCAAACCCGCTACCAGCAGGTTACAATCAAGCGCACTTATAACCACTTGGCCAACAAGTCAGACAGTCTATGTGAGCACTTAGCAAGCAATTAAGCAATCAAATTGTAAAATTTTAGGTTACAGTATATAAGATATTTTATTAAAAATTCGAGAGATGAAACCCAGTTGTTACCCTCAAAAATGTTTCTCAAGCGGGTCAAAATTACCTGCTTTAAAATGTCCCTTTGGGTGAAATATTTAAGGATCAAAATAAGATATTTTCAGATTTGGGGGGTCAAAACCCTGGTTTATGGGTCAAACACAAGCCGTTATTATATATACAAAATTATGTAGACAAATACAAACCTAATTGCATTATAAGTACATGTAACACACTGCAAGCATAAATACTTGTATATGTATGCATGTTACTTCTCTTCTTCAAGATATAGAAAGTAATGTCTCTAAAAGTTCTAGCTGTTCTTGTTATATCATGTATCAATCATTATCATGTAAAGGGTTAAGGAAAGGCCCCTAATAAAACAGTATTAATCATATTGATCCATTTTTGGCTTAACAGATTAACTACTTGTTTATATAACAAATAGCTTTGTTTGATTTGGGAATTTAATTTCAGATTAACAGATACAAATTTATACCAGAATTTTACAGGTAACTGAGAGGGGAGAGTCAATACACTTCCAAAGGCATGGTGAATAACCTAATATGTAGGATCTTATTTCTGCCTATGATACTGTATGGTACATGTGATTTTATTTCTGTCATTAAATGTTTGAATCATTAAATGATTGAATAAAGAAAAATCATGTGTTTAATGATAAGGCAATTGAAAAAGACTTGTGTTTCGATAATCATGCATAAAATAAGAGATGGAAATAAAATGCATGTACTTATTTCTCCCAATAAACGGGAGCTATGCGTAACATGGTCCTTAGTATGCATTTTCTGCAACATTGAAATTGATGTCGTTTAAGCCCATTTCCTTTTAATTTGAGGTAAATTTCCTATAAACAATCATATCAATGATTGTTTAGGGGATTTATCTCTAATTAGAAAACAAGCCTCAAAAAGATCCTAAAGTTTGGCACTTGAAGCGGGTTTTCTTGTTAAATAAGATGTGTTTGTGAAACACTAATGCCCCCGTAACAGCAATTTTTTTTTTCAAAGTTTGACCTTGACAGATGACCTTGACCTTGTCACATGACCTTGACTTTGGTACCAGCGGATGCGGATCATTGAGATCTATCATCATGTGAAATTTGAGCTTTGTATGTCAAATACTTTTGGAGAAAAGGCAAAGGTTAAGTTTTCAGACAGACGGATGGACAGACAGACAGACGGACATGAGAAAAACAATATGCCCCCGATCTCTCGATACGTGGGCATAAAAAGGTAAGGCTATTATTAGAGGAAATACTGTACCATGTATCGAGTTATACACCCTAATAGTGCTCTAGTCATTACAACTCCAGCCAATAGCATCCAATGGCTCAGCACGAAACAGTTGTTACTGCCTATAAACATATAGGCAGTTACAACTGTTTTGCACTGCTCCATCAATTTAAATGAACAAATTTCAAAGATCAATTTGTCAAAGGGAGTGCCTAAGAAGTAATTTCAAAATTGGAATAATACATGTTGTCATAGTGGGAGTCCGTGGTCTAGTTGTTTTGGGATCAAAAGGTCCCGTGATCGAATCCCGGGAATTTTCTGAGCAAAAAATTAACTCCAAGTTGCTCCTCTCCACCCAGGTGTATAAAGCGGTACCTGTGAGAATGTAAGTCTATGTGCTGTGGCTGCCAATGAGCGCTGTCTGCAGCCGACTTGCAATTCGATGATTGGGGGTTAAAGTGTGAAGTCGGTTGAATATGCCTGGCATAGAAACAGACTAAAAACCTTACTTTTTTTAACATAGATAAGCATCCCAGGTAATAAAGTTGTTGTTTTATTTTTTCATTTCTGAAAGACTTTTGTTAAGAATTGTTATTTTGCATTATGATTAAAATTTCCTGAAAAGCATTCTATTAGGAAGTAAAAGGTGACTATAATAAATCAAATTGCATGCCAGAAATAGATCAACTATGTTGCAATAAATTGTTTTATTCCTCAGAAGTCCATAGATTACACAAGAAATGTTCAATATCTCAATGTTTATGAGAAAACATCTGCATTATTACACCATATTTATCATTTATTGACCCTGCAAGACGCCTTAATGCACGCAACCAGTTGGTTAGTGCAATATGTTGCCAATTTCTCAGTGTTTTATTCTCCTAACGGTATTTGTAAGTAATAAATGTTAATTCAGCATGTTTGTATAAACCTCCAGTCAGTCATACACTCATTACAAACTGAATTGTGTGGCAGCTAGCCTCATAATTCCAGGGTTTTTTATTGAAATCACAACCTTTTTTCTTTGGTAGCATCAGAGCTACAGATAGAGGGAGTATTTTGGATTTCAAATATTTCATCAATACTAACACTAAACCTGTGTTGCAGGTACTCATTGGAATTGTCTCGCCAAGGGAGATCATATGAGTACCTACAACATAGGGTTTTTTTTAGAAACAAGGATTTTAGACTTTCATTACACCCACTTATCTTCACCTCTGTGACATCAAAATACTATGTCTGCTATTGGACGATTTTGCAACACTAATAATATTTTTTTTCTATTTTCATTTGAAGCATAGGAAGCCATCAGTTTGTAATTTGATGTGATGATGGCATCTATAGTACCAACACAGCTACCAAAATGTTACACAAATGCATGAATTGATTGTCATAACATCATTCAAAAGATACAACACATAAATTTATGGACCACCAAATGTCATAAGTGTGCACTGCCTCCACGTGCAGGTGGTAGCAAGTCTAACTATAAATCATAGGGTCCTGGGTTCAACCCCCAACAGCAGCACTCATCCTTTCTGAATATTTGTCTTCCACCAATGGGTTGGCAATCATGGACCTATGTGGGATAGCAGCTGGAGGCTAGGAAGGATGTAATGGTAGAAAAGGTATGAGAAATACCAGGAATCCATGTTAGGTGCTCTAGCCGCTTCGATATGACTGCAAGATTTTTCAAAGCAGCACAAAACCCCATTTAAACAAGAGCCATGTTGGACATGGGCATAAGTCCCCTACCGGCTTTGTTTGTCTCAATGTTTTCCCACGCCAATTCTATCAGGGACGTCAAAACCAGGTCTTGTTAAAGGGTTAAACAAGACTTACATGAGTTGTTGTCTCTGCTGTGCCCACTATACAATTCATGGAAGCAATAGACAGATGCAAGAAATAGTATCAACAAGTGCATGTCGTATTGCGATGCAATACAGGAGTCCCCCACCGGATAAAAAAAATCCTCTCTTATAATATATCTCCTACATACTAGATCTATAACTGTAAAAGTTTAAAGTTGCTAGCACTTATAGTTTAGGAGATATGATCCGGACAAGAATGTAAGACTAAAAACAACAAAGGGCAATAACTCAAAAAGTAGACATGGCAGAGTAACAGTTCTTGTACATGACATGTGTCCTCGATAAGATCTATCAGTGTACAAAGTTTGAAGTTGCTAGCACTAATGGTTTAGGAGATATACTACGGACAAAAATGTAAGGCTAAAAACAACAAAGGGCAATAACTCAAAAAGTGGGCGTGGCAGAATAACAGTTCTTGAACATGGCACTTGTCCTCAATAAGATCTATAAGTGTACAAAGTTTAAAGTTGCTAGCACACATAGTTTAGGAGATATGATCCGGACAAGAATGTAAGGGTAAAAACAACAAAGGGCAATAACTCAAAAGTGGGCGTGGCAGAGTTATGGATCTTGAACATAACACTTCGCCTTAATGAGATCTATAAGTGTACAAAGTTTAAAGTTGCTAGCACACATAGTTTAGGAGATATGATCCGGACAAGAATGTAAGGGTAAAAACAACAAAGGGCAATAACTCAAAAAGTGGGCGTGGCAGAATAACAGTTCTTGAACATGGCACTTCTCCTCAATGAGATCTATAAGTGTACAAAGTTTGAAGTTGCTAGCACTAATGGTTTAGGAGATATACTACGGACAAAAATGTAAGGCTAAAAACAACAAAGGGCAATAACTCAAAAAGTGGGTGTGGCAGAGTTATGGATCTTGAACATGACACTTGGCCTCAATGAGATCTATAAGTGTACAAAGTTTGAAGTTGCTAGCACTTATGATTTAGGAGATATGATCCGGACAAGAATGTAAGGGTAAAAACAACAAAGGGCAATAACTCAAAAAGTGGGCGTGGCAGAGTAACGGTTCTTGAACATGACACTTCTCCTGAATGAGATCTATAAGTGTATCAAGTTTGAAGTTGCTAGCACTTATGGTTTAGGAGATATGATCCGGACAAGAATGTAAGGCTAAAAACAACAAAGGGCAATAACTCAAAAAGTGGGCATGGCAGAGTAACGGTTCTTGAACATGACACTTCTCCTCAATGAGATCTATAAGTGTACCAAGTTTGAAGTTGCTAGCACATATGGTTTAGAAGATATAGCCCGGACAAAAGCGTGACGGACAGACGGACAGACGGACGGACGGACAGACGGACGGACGGACGGACGGACAGACGGAATCGAGCAAACCTATAGTCCCCCAACCGGTAACCGGTGGGGGACTAATAACAGTTACCTTGTCTGATCCAAGATGTTTTTCTTCAGTCTTGTTGGTAAGAAATGAGAACTTTCACTGGAGGTGATTAATACTGCTGCATCACCACCCTGACTAACATGGCTTATATTTTTTTTTACATTTTAAAACAGGTTTCATCAAGTTAGCTTGCTTAGTTATTAAATTATTGCAGGATCCATTTTTTGCCATATTTTCACTATTTCTGTTACCATAGCAACCGCACTTTTTGTCAAAGAACAAAGATAAAATGATGTGCATAATCTACACATTGCCATCTAGTCATATATCAAGTCTCATCAAATTAGCTTGCTTACTTATTAACTTATCGCAGGATCCAATATTTTTTGCCATATTTTCACTATTTCCGTAACAATAGCAACAACAATTTTAGTCTAAAAACAAAAATAAAATGATGTGCATAATCTACACATTGCCATCTAGTCATATACCAAGTCTCATCAAACTAGCTTGCTTAGTTATTATCTTATCGCAGGATCCCATTTTTGGCCATATTTTCACTATTTCTGTAACCATAGCAACCTCAATTTAAGTCGAAAAACAAAAATAAAATGATGTGCATAATCTACACATTGCCATCTAGTCATATACCAATTTTCATCAAAAACGCTTGCTTAGTTATTAAGTTATCGCGGGATCAAGATTTGAGCGGACAGACGGACGGACGGACGGACGGACAGACGGACGGACGGACGGACGGACAGACGGACGGACAGACGGACGGACAGACGGAGGGCAAACCTATAGTCCCCTCCGGTGTGAACACCGGTAGGGGACTAACAAACAAAATCAAGTGCACACCATTATGGTGTACAGTGTAAAGGATTACCTGCAAATAAATGGCTGAAGGTAATTAATCATTTATATATATATGCACTACATCCAGATAATTAGTCTAAATCACTGTTTACATAACATATTTACATACACTGCTTGCCCTCCATCACAGGTCTGGTCAAGTAATATCAAATACTATGAAATAGAGGGACTCATGGTCTACAAACTTTGACTAAAATGGCAGATCCTGAATTTCTGACAGGTTTTTTATGGACACAGGTTTAGCGAGTCTGAGACTCACAAATAAGTAGCCAGGACTCTTGAAACTATCCAATGATAGTCCCCAAGACCCTCTGGAAATCAACTTCAGAAAAGAACTGAAGACTGTTTTAAACATTTCTTCTCAGAAGTTGATAATCCAAAGTACATCTATCCAACACCATTATGTAGCTATTCCCCAAAATATTTTGATATTTGCACAAAATTTAGGAGAAAAGCATAAACAAAATAGTTTACATTCAAAACATGGACTCCAAAACCTTGAGAGAGGGCCCTTATGAGCCTTACAGCTGAGTCCTTGGAACATTTTGTGTTGAATATTTTCAAAAATTACAAAAATATCTAAAACGAAAATAGTTTACATTAAACCAGGGACTCCGAAACCTTACAGTAAGAGAGGGCCCTTTATGAGCCTTACTGCCGAGTCCTAGGAACCTTTTTTAATGACGCAGTACAAAGCCTGGTGGTTCATGTAATACAGTAGTGTTATAGAAATATATTTTCTTAACTGCTGCTGCAAAGACTCAGGATAGTATTTAGTGCTGCATTTTCATACCAAAATTGAACTAGCTTTCAGTAATGCCTGAAAGGTTACCTCTGCTTAACAACCAATAGACCTGTGGCCCAAGTGGCTTTCCTAAATTCAAAGCTCTGTTTGCTTGGTGAATCTACTCAACCTATTTGTTTCTATATAAGCCCACTCCATCCCATCCACTTCTTTGTGCATGGGTTTAGGAGATCTTGTCTATGAACCTGTGGCCGATAGATACACGCTGGACATATAATATTAGAGGGTGATCACAATAGCTCAATTGAGCATTTTGTGCTCAGTATAGCTAAAATGGTTTGCCATGCATATTTATGCAATTTTTCAAACAACTATCACCATGTATGTTCATGTACTTTATTAAGAGCCAGAAACTAACAGAATGAGTGCTATAGCGATGGTATATTAACTTGAACCTGACCTTTATGCAGAATAAATAATTATATTCATGAATACAATCCAAATGAAACTTCGGCACATAGCGATCAAGCATGGACATTCCGTTATACTGTTAAATTACAGGTAAAACAGGGGTGTGGAAATATGTCTTTTTTCCATTTGTCCATGGACAAGTAAAAGTCAATTTCCTACTTGTCCAGGATCATAATGAACTTGCCCACACAAAAATGAATTGATAAATATTGAGAAAAACATTGTTCTAAATGAAGAAAATGCTGTAACCCAGCATTTTCTCCATTAAGGACAATGTTTTCTCCCCTTTCAAACAAACAAAAGGGTGACTGTCCTCCAAAATCTTTGTTGTACTGTATCAAGTGTTGCCGTGGTATTTACTTGTCCACGGACAAGTGGCATAGAAATATGTACTTGCCCGCAAGAGAAAAAGCCCAAGTCGGACAAGTCGGGCATAGGATTTCCACACCCCTGGGTAAAATTATGTGGATTTAAGAGTATATCGGTATACAGGGCACATAGTCATTAAGCAGACAAAATGTACTTGTTTTTGTGCAACTATGAGAGGGAATTGCATCTTATTTCCAAACAAAAAGCATAAATTGCATAAAAGAAAATTGAAATTCAGTAGGAGACTCAATATTTGTATCGATTATGTGGGTAACCAATAATCGCTAATACTGTAAAACTACAGGTTTTTCCATGACACCCTGTTTCTTTGAATTTGGACCCCCCTTTTTTTGAAATGACCCCCAAAACTGTCGAAGAAATATTCTTTATCTAGTTTAAAGGGGGTCAAATTGTGGCAAAATGACCCCCAGTTTTGAACATAGAGGGAAAACCATAAAAAGGCATGAGCATTAACAGGTTTACAGAACTAGCACATGCACTCCAACTTTACGATGTAATCCCCTGGCAGGTCGTGTTTGGCGTAAAGGTTAAGACTGATATTTAATTTATTTGAATCACAAAGGTTCAGGTCAATTTCCTTCTACTATACATATACATTTAGTTCAAAGCAGAGGTACAGATAAGAGGGGGTAAAGCTAGTCTAAAATCTTTATTTCTCAATGAAACACTATGTTGTGGGTACTCATATGAATTGTCTTGACAATTTCAATGAGTACCAAGAACATAGGGTGTATGCTATGATGGTTTAAATACATTGTACTTTGATTTAGAATCCAGAATAACCAAATTAATAGCCATTCTCTGTAAGCACTTACACTTTTTTGGCACGCATAAGAACAGATTTTGTTCACACTTGCACAAGTTGAACCCCATATAAGATCATTACAAAATATATCACTCATTCGGAAATGGGTGCTATGTTGCCATAGAAACAGGCCATAGAAAGTCAGAATTTTGCAAAAATGCCAAATTTCAGATCCAAATTTCAGATTTTTGCAGCGTATATGGGGAAAAAAATTGTTTAAAGCAAATAGATTAGGTGTTCTAGTTATCAAAACATTAAAAATCCCATGGGGTACATACCCTAAATTTTTCACAATTCTCGATTGAAAATTGTATACTCTTAAAAATGGCAATAATATACATGAACTATCCCTGTTTTCAGGAGGTTACAATAATTCAATGCAAAAGATTTTACAGTACATGTCCATATTAATTGAAAGATAAATTAATAAATATTCCTTTAATAATCAGAATATATTGTTTTCATGTGGTATAATTTTAGAATTATAATTTGAAAAAATGGTGTAATTTCTTAAATTTAGTCTTGTAGTCTATTTTAGAGTTACTTCCCTTTGATCCCATAGCAACAATCCAAAATGGCGGATAGACATAACAAATGTGCAGTCAATATTTCGCAATTATTAATTCATTCTGTTAACAATTTAGCTAATTTAAAAGTTTAAACTTATTATTGTTATAAATTTTAAAACATTTTAGCTATTTTAAGCTGAAACTACAAGAAAAGGGACATTCCTTGATTTTGTTGTTTTACATATATTCAAAATTAAATAATGAAAGAATTGGGTACCATAAAAAAATTGTCAACCACATGCAGCATAAAAAAGCTCACTGTGTTAATTCAAGACATTTACAAGGCTCAAACCATGTTCAAAGTATAAGGAGGACCAAAGAGTAATGATAAATAAGAATAGGATTTATTTATGTGGTTACACATGCAGGGGATATCCATCGGATGGGATTATTTTCTAACTCAACACTTGAAATACATCTAGGTAGTGGGAATTACAAATTAATATAGAATCCAAAACACTATATTAGTTATCTTGTCACAAAAATATGACAATTATCTGTTTCTCTGATGCCTATCTTCCTCTTTGACAGGTGAAAAAAGTTTATCTTGACTGGTTTTTTATCTCTTTTTCAAAAAATTGTGCAAAAATGGTTAACAAATGACCTTGACCTTAAGTGAAAGACTTCTGGCTGACTATCATTGATGACATCTATATACCTACCAAACATGAATATCAAAAATTACAGTTATATTGAGCAAATAATGTGTTTTTAAGAAGAAAATACATAGAAAAATACTAAAAATTTTGCTTGACGGTGCCTGTCTGGTTACCATAGTAACCACCTTTACAGACAAAGGCCCAATATTTTTTTTCTTTTTTATGATAGAGGGATGGATGATTTATTCTTTAGTAGGAACACATAATTTCAAACTAGCTGCATTTTTTCAAAAATGCTTCAAGATATTGTCAAAATATGACATTTTCAAAAAATGTCTTACCCCACCCACCTAAATGTGGTAAAGCATCGAATATAACAAATAATTGAAATAAATTTAAAAAGTGCAAATGATTGAGTAAGGATAAAACAATTTATAATAGAAAGATTATTTTTTGTAAACCTTTAAATAAGCAAGATAGCAATGCTCGAAAAATGCCTATTTTCATGCTTATATTTGCCATTTTTTATCAAAAACTTTTAGATTTGTTTCCATGGCAACCTAAAAACAAATTGACAAAAAAACGATTATTTACTCATAAGGGCAAAAAGGTCTGATAATCAAACAAGTTTCAAGTAAATCCTAGACATGGCGTGCCACACTCACTATGTAAAAGTGTAAATGCTTACAGAGAATGGCTATTAATTTGTAACTCTGGCTCAAAGGAACTTCTAGTCTCCTGTGTGGGGGTGATGTTGTCACCTCCGAGTACAGGTTTACGAGAACAAATGATCAGCCACGAGTGTAACATTAACAAATGTTTTATGGACTATAAAAGGTTCATTAAATAAAGTGTTTGACTCGCCCAATGACAGTTTTATTCACATTCTTGATTTCTACAGAATATATTTATCCAGTACAGTGACCTTAAATTACAGTTTCTTTTGGTTGAACTGCATAATCTAGTTTTAACTAAAATGTTCATTCATGGCCTATTTTAAATCTCGTTATACTTGCCTTATTTTAATATAATGGAATATTGAAATCTTTGACATTTTCCAAACAAATTCCAGGCATTTAACTTAGAAAAATGTTCTTGAACATAGTAGCTGCCCTCCCGACTTTGGAACAATTTGTTATGCTTCTACCCCTTCCCCCCTCCCCCCTACAACAACACTCTGATCCCAAAACAATGGGGCATCTCCTTGTGTCATGGGCAACAGTTGTGCAAAGTTTCATGAATCTAGGTCACTTCGTTCTTCAGTCAAGTCAGACGAATGGATTGATGGATAGACAGGCAGAGTGAAACCAAAATGTCCCCTCTACCCCCAATTATAGGCAGAATTCAGTCTGCATATTGATGGACAAGAGCGTTGGATATACCTTTAATCTGACCTTTCAACATAGATAGAATTTTTTTTAAAAAAGAATGTTAAAGTAAATTGATTTGGAAAGTCCAATTTGCAATCTTTTTCTAGGCTAATGAGGAAAAACAGGTATAAAGACCTATATATAAATATATATGTATATATTCAGGCTAATCTTTGTCTTCACCTGCCAAAAAAGGAACATTCTGCAAAGCTACACAGATAGATGGGGAATTTTGGTTTTCAAATTTAAATATTTCGTTATTAATTACTTCAACCCTATGTTGTTGATACTTCATTTGAAATGTATCACCAAGTTATTGAAATGAGTGCTCACAACATAGGATTTCATTTTGAAACAATCTTTTTAGACAGGCTTCACCCCATCTTATCTGTGCCCCTAATTCTGGCAAGGGTTAAGAAACCTAGGACAAGTTTTTAGTCTGATATGGGCATGGTGCTCAACTTCCGAAAAGAAAACAGTCTTCAATTCTATTCTTAAGTTAATCCCAAGAGGTTACAAGGGACTCACATCAGTTAGTGTTGAGGGTCCTGGCTGCTTATTTAGAAGCATCCCTTAAAACCCTGCTAGGATAACCAAATTTAAGGGTTGAAGACAGGGGTCAAGGATCAGAGGCTGCACTTATACTACATATCCTGGCCATTAACTCAGGGCAATACCACTTGACTCACCAGGTAACTCAAGATAACAAACTTCAACAGGTGTTCTAACTCAGCCAAATAGAAACGGATGAATTGAGACAAAGACAAATTCGAAATATTCAAAAGCAATGATACAGGAAAGAAGCAGAAGCAGAAAAGCCCGTCAGAACCTTTCATTTCTTAGTGAAAACCTTAGTTGAGGGTACTCAGGCCTGCAGGAAGCACTTAGGATGGCACAGGTGGCCAAACTTAGGATAATTCAAGATATTTCCATAATCCCTATTTTTTCCTGAGAATAAATACATCAATACTTGCCTTGCACTTGTGTGGGCCCATGAAAGAACCAAGATCATGGGAATCAAACTTGGGTCCGTAGGTCTCAAAGCAAACACTACAGATATCACCAAGGCACACCATGTCCCACTACCCCCTATTCCTGTAGACTTATTTTCCAATTGATTGTGATTTTTTTTTTTCTCAAAAATCCAAGTTAACCTTCAAAATAGCTGGTACAAAGCAGCAAAGCTTATTTTAACCAATTCAAGACTAGTCCAATTTCAAGGAATTTTGACAGAATTTTAACAAGAGTGCCATCGTCACAAAATACACCGCCACTTTGATGCTGTTTCACAAAAATAATTGTAGACACTAATTATTTTGACAGAACCAAATTGAAAATGACCAAGTTTCATTTAAATCAAGACAAAAAGTTTGGAGGAGTTGCCTTCACAAGGCTGCAATTTCAATAAGCCCCAGGCACTAAGTTTTAAGGGGGCATAATTCAGGGAAATAAATGAGCCATAAAATCCTTGATCCATGTACATCTACAAATTATGGTGATGACATTGACCAAGTTTCATTTAAATAAAGACAAAAAAATAAGGAGGAGTTGTGTTCAAAAGGCTGCAATTTCAATAAGCACTAGTTACTAAGTTTTAAGGGAGCATAATTTAGGGTAAAATTAATGAACCATAAAATCCTTACTTCATGCTCATCTACCAATTTCAGTTACAACATCCGCCAAGTTTCATTTAGATCCAGCCAGAAACATAGGAAGAGTTGCATTCACAAGGCTGCAATTTCAATAAGCCCCAGAGACTAAATTTTAAGGGGGCATAACTGAGGCAATAAGTCCCAGAGACTGAGCTTTTAAGGGGCATAACTCAGGCAAAAATCAATGAACCATAAAATCCTTCCTTCATGCACATCTACAAATTGAGGTGATAACATTGACCAAGTTTCAAGAAGATCCAGCCAGAAACTTAGGAGGAGTTGCGCTGACAAGAAAAATGGACCCAGAGACTAAGTTTTTAAGGGGCATAACTCAGGCAAAAATCAACGAACGGTAAAATCCTTCCTTCATGCACATCTTCAAATTGAGGTGATTACATTGACCAAGTTTCAAGAAGATCCAGCCAGAAACTTAGGAGTTGCGTTGACAAGAAAAGTGGACCCAGAGACTAAGTTATCAAGGGGCATAACTCAGGCAAAAATCAACGAACTGTAATATCCTTCCTTCATGCACATCTACCAATTGAGGTGATTACATTGACCAAGTTTCAAGAAGATCCAGCCAGAAACTTAGGAGGAGTTGCGTTGACAAGAAAAGTGGACCCAGAAACTAAGTTATCAAGGGGCATAACTCAGGCAAAAATCAACGAACCGTAAAATCCTTCCTTCATGCACATCTACCAATTGAGGTGATAACATTGACCAAGTTTCAAGAAGATCCAGCCAGAAGTTTAGGAGGAGTTGCGTTGACAAGAAAATGGACGGACGGACGGATGGACGTACAGACGGAGAAGATGACGCCAATATACGTCCGCCTCCGGCGGCGTATAAAAATACTTGTCTTTTGGAGAAAAAAACAATGTGGAGAATGGAAATTTTTTCATAACATCTTCCACAAATTTCCCAAAACCAGAGCTACATTAGAAGGGGGATTTTGGCTTTCAAATCTAAAAATTACGTTTTTCCTTATTTAAACCTTATGGTTTTGGTACTCACTTCAAATGTCTCATTGGGACGCTTCAAATGAATACCAACAACATTGTGTTTCATTGTAAAGTTAAGATTTAAGACTGGCTTTACAGTTGCATGTACCCAAACAACAAAATAAGTGATGTATTTTAGTCATTATCATTCACCTCATCATTTCAAATCAAAGTGTAAGATTCAGTTAACAAGCCCATTCACAATTCAAACTAAGAACAATACAGCGAGATCCCTGTGAAAAAAAAAGGTTAAACTCTTTATCTGTCAATCAATGCAAAAAGGATTGAATTACTGTCAACAGAAAAGAAATGATAAGAAAATATTTAGAGAAGAAAAGACACAGAAGGTCACAGGCAGTCAGTTTAATTGACCCGAAAATCTAAATATTTAAGTTTGTGGTGTTGAATTTCAGGCTTCTCTAAATTCACAAAATGGAGTTGTTCAAGCCTGGTTACACCATTTTTTACATTATGATTCAAACATTTTATGGGCAATGCATTTTATATTCCAAGAAACTACAAGTCAAGTGAAGTCTCTACAGAGTAAAAAGTACGGTGAACATTTAAAGACTACCAGTCTATGTGCAAGCTTAATTGAGTATTAGATTAGCAGCATGTACCCTTTCATCCATCAACCCTAAAATACAATTTAACAGGGAGAAAGTATACTGCATGTGACTCTCTTTTGTGAGGTTGCTTCTTTACAAAGGGTTTTAACACCAATCTTAACAGTTTCTCATCAGATATCAGTGGCAGCTTGAGCATCTAACCATAGATCCCTAGTATTTCTTAAGCCTCAAACTGCTTGTCCTACCACATGGTAGGAAGACTCACTACGAAATGTGCTATGTTGGCTGCTATCTCTACAGTGAGTTATTGAGGTTTATATCTTTGTATTGATTGGGAAACAAGTTATAGTTTAGTTCTTGATTGTGCTACTAGGATAGCTAAAACACCAGTACTCAGTCCGAATAAATGGACACCAAAATTGACCTCTGTTAACAGAAATCTTAATAATCGTATCTCCTGATATTCACATATCATTATTGATGGCCCAGCATAAAACATTTGAATCTTGCTTATGCACATTAAGGCGGTTACTGTTGGGTTCTGAATAGTGGATAAAATATCTAAGCCAAAAAGGGGCATAATTTGCACAAAATGCATCTAGAGTTATCCCCCTGATAGTAAAGAGTGCTAAGTTTCAAAGTTTTCACATGATGTCAACAACAATGATGACAACAAAGACGAAGCCTTTAATAGCTATAGCATTATACCTCTGTGTTTCTCAAAAACAGGCTCGCTAAAAATGTATCTGTTGGAGTGTAAATCAGTTATACTACATGAAAACAAGAGAGCCAAAATGGCCCTAATTTGCTCACTGCCCATCGGTTAATAGGAGAAGATGTATAAAGATTTCTGGCTCAAAACAAGCCCCGCCCTGTCATACCTATATTTAGGGGTCAAGCAAACTTCCACCATCAAGCTTTCAGAAGGGTCACCCTAGAAACATATATGTCAAGTTATATTTAAATCCCCTCATTGGTTACAGATTCTGAGGATAAGACATTTAAAGATTTTGGGCTAAAAATAAGCCCCACCTGGCCATGTCCATATTTGTGGGCCAATCAAAATTTTGTAACAATTTTTGAAGAGGGTCACCCAAGGAACATTCTGGTACAGTTTCATTGAAATGGGCTCAGTGGTTCAGGAGGACTTTCAAAGATTTTGGGCTAAAAATAAGTCCAGTGGTTTATGGGCCAATCAATTTTTTTTTAATTTTTTTAAGAAAGTCGACCAAGGAACATTCTGGTAAAGATTCATTGAAATCAGCTCTATGATTCAGGAGGATATGTCGTTCAAAGATTTTGGGCTCAAAATACGTACCGCTCAATATTTATGGGCCAATCAAAATTTCCTGAACAATTTTTGTAGAGGGTCACACAATTGTAACACTGGTAAAGATTTATTGACATCAGGTTAGTGGTTCAGGAGGAGGGGCATTCAAAGATTTAATTTAAATTGCCAGGCCTAGTGATTCAGGAGAAGACATTTTTAAGATTGTTGAGACAGACTCTGGATGAGCATGTTGTGCTAAGGTGAGCTAAAAAAACCCACAAAAAGGTAACTTTTGTTTGGATACTCCCTTTAATTATCGTAATACAAAATAACTTGATTTTAATTAAAAAAAAAATTAAGGGTTGGACAAACCAAGGTCAGGACATAACCCTTGCTGTTATATGAAATATGAAATATTTCAAAACATTGAATAAATGAAAGTGGGATGAGGCTGTCCTGTGAATATAATTTCCAAGCCCTGTGGCTATTGGCCTTGCAATCATATTAAAGGTTAATCAATCAGAAAATTGCTATTCAAGCAGTCCTATTCAAATGGTGATAAATCTTCTTGCTTATCCCTTCTCTCTGTAATGGTAAGAGGGGGCCAACACTATAAACACAAAACCCTATGTTGTGGGGGTACACTATTGAATTGTCAATGTCGGATTATTCAATTGAGTATCCACAACATACATGTATGTAGTTTATGGTAGTTCATTTATAACACTGGTTATGATACAGTGTATTGAACCTACATGACTACATTATATTATTCAGATATGACAAGTCCAGAAAGGCATTGTTGACCTAAATGGAGCAGTTTGACAAGGATCTATGTCCTCCTGTACTCATTTGGAAGCAATAACAAATTTGGACACATGTGTAATCTATGAAAGTATCTAGACAGACTATTCCATTCATCTCTTTAGCATCAGCTTGATTGTGGTTGAGAATATCTTATCTTAAAAGGGTTCTGATATCAATAAGGACAGGTTTTCCATTAAATTGATATTGGATAGTGGCTAAAATATTTGATGACAGGTCAACAGTAGGGGTTAAATCAAAACTGACCTTTCCCCCAACAGGTATCAGGGGTGTGGAAATACATTTTTTTCCACTTGTCCATGGACAAATAAGTCAATTTCTGACTTACCCAGGATCCAAATGAACTTGTCCGAAAAAAGATAGAATGGTAAGTATCCAGAAAACATTGTTTTTAATGCTGTAACCCATTTTCTTTATTAATGATAATGTTTTCTACCCTTTTACAAACATTAGAATTATTTTTCTCCTAGATCACTTTAGTGCTGTTCCAAGATTAGCTCTGGTATTTACTTGTCAACAAACAAGTAGCTTAGAAACAAGAGGGCCATAGTGGCCCTTAATCACTCACCTGAATTAACAATTGAAAAAAGAATTTCTAAGATTTGACCCAATGACCTAGTTTTGACCTAACTTGACCCAATTTCAAATTCGTCAAAGTTCTCATCAAATTATTCATTCTGTCCATTTTTAGGTTGATTGGGCTAAAAATATGGCCTCTAGAGTGTCCACAAGGATTTTCAAAGATTTGACCCAGTGATCTAGTTTTTGACCCCACTTGACCCAATTTCGAACTTGTCCGAGATTTCATCAAGATAATCATTCTGACAAATTTTCAGGTTGAATGGGCTAAAAATATGGCCTCTAGATAGCCCACAAGGTTTTTCTAAGAATTGACCCCGTGACCTAGTTTTTGACCCCACTTGACCCAATTTCGAATTGGTCCACTGACCAATTCTGAGGTTGATTGGCCTTAAAAAATGGCCTATAGAGTGTCCACAAGGTTTTTCTTAGATTTGACCCTGTGACCTAGTCTTTGACCCCACTTGACCCAATTTCGAACTTGTCAGAGATTTCATCAAGATATTCATTCTGACCAGTTTTCAGGTTGATTAGGCTAAAAATATGGCCTCTAGAGTGTCCACAAGGTTTTTCTAAGATTCGACCCTGTGACCTAGTTTTTGACCCCAATTGACCAAATTTCGACCTCATCTGAGATTATATCAAGATAATCATTCTGACCAATTTTCAGGTTGATTGGGCTTAAAATATGGCCTCTAGAGTGTCCACAAGGTTTTTCTAAGATTTGACCCCATGATCTAGTTTTTGACCCCCATTGACCCAATTTCGAACTTGTCCGAGATTTTATCAAGATAAACATTCTGACCAATTTTGAGATTGATTGGGCTAGAAATATGGCCTCTAGAGTGCCCACAAGGTTTTTCTAAGAATTGACCCTGTGACCTAGATTTTGAACCCAGTTGACCCAATTTCGAACTTGTCCGAGATTTCATCAAGATAATCATTCTGACAAATTTTCAGGTTGAATGGGCTAAAAATATGGCCTCTAGATAGCCCACAAGGTTTTTCTAAGAATTGACCCCGTGACCTAGTTTTTGACCCCACTTGACCCAATTTCGAATTGGTCCAGTATATCATCAAGATAATCATTCTGACCAATTCTGAGGTTGATTGGCCTTAAAAAATGGCCTATAGAGTGTCCACAAGGTTTTTCTTAGATTTGACCCTGTGACCTAGTCTTTGACCCCACTTGACCCAATTTCGAACTTGTCAGAGATTTCATCAAGATATTCATTCTGACCAGTTTTCAGGTTGATTAGGCTAAAAATATGGCCTCTAGAGTGTCCACAAGGTTTTTCTAAGATTCGACCCTGTGACCTAGTTTTTGACCCCACTTGACCAAATTTCGACCTCATCTGAGATTATATCAAGATAATCATTCTGACCAATTTTCAGGTTGATTGGGCTTAAAATATGGCCTCTAGAGTGTCCACAAGGTTTTTCTAAGATTTGACCCCATGATCTAGTTTTTGACCCCCATTGACCCAATTTCGAACTTGTCCGAGATTTTATCAAGATAAACATTCTGACCAATTTTGAGATTGATTGGGCTAGAAATATGGCCTCTAGAGTGCCCACAAGGTTTTTCTAAGAATTGACCCTGTGACCTAGATTTTGAACCCAGTTGACCCAATTTCGAACTTGTCCGAGATTTCATCAAGATATTCATTTTGACCAGTTTTCAGGTTGATTGGGCTAAAAATATGGCCTCTAGATAGCCCACAAGGTTTTTCTAAGAATTGACCCCGTCACCTAGTTTTTGACCCCACTTGACCCAATTTCGAACTTGTCCAAGATTTCATCAAGATATTCATTCTGACCAGTTTTCAGGTTGATTGAGCTAAAAATATGGCCTCTAGAGTGTCCACAAGGTTTTTCTAAGAATTGACCATGTGACCTAGTTTTTGACCCCCTTGACCCAATTTCGAACTTGTCCGAGATTTCATCAAGATATTCATTCTGACCAATTTTCAGGTTGATTGGGCTAAAAATATGGCCTCTAGAGTGTCCACAAGGTTTTTCTAAGATTCGACCCTGTGACCTAGTTTTTGACCCCAATTGACCAAATTTCGACCTCATCTGAGATTATATCAAGATAATCATTCTGACCAATTTTCAGGTTGATTGGACTAAAAATATGGCCTCTAGAGTGTCCACAAGGTAAATGTTGACGATGCACGACGCACAACGCACAACGGACGACAGACGACGGACATGAAGTAACCCCAAAAGCTCACCTTGAGCACTTCGTGCTCAGGTGAGCTAACAAGTACATGCCAACAAGTGGAAAAGCTTGTGTCTGACACGTAGGGCATGGGAATTTAAAACCCTTGGTGTCCCTGTCCTGTGACATCTGAATGATTTTCGTCACAGTAGTTATTCAGAGATTCACAATTACATACATATTCTATCCTCTAGGCCCATCCAACATTAAAAGTTGATTGTTTTGCAAGTATCAATATGATTGGTTCAATTTCAAAACATCGTGGTCGATGAAGAATTTTCTTGTTTTCCTTACATTTTACAGAACTCCTTATATTACTCCAAAATAAGTATAGTTTTCACAGAGGACCTGTTCTTATCAGGGAGGACCTGTTAGATTTGGGGCTTATAGGTCCTCTGGGCTGGTCGTAAAGGGGAATTAGTGTCAAACCCTGTCTGACAATTCAATCATGTTTATATCAAATGAAGCAAAGGACAAGGAATGTAGAAAATGTTCATGATTTATATATTGGTATTAAGCTTAACCTTATCCCATAAATACATGCCACCTTTGACAGGCCAGGTATTCCGTTTGTGATCTTAGTTGATTAGTTTGACCTACAAATACACCATCATACTCAGTCCTTTTTGGTCTAATTTAATTTTAAATCTTAAGTAGTTATTCTTTGCTTGGTCTACTATGCAGAAACTTATAATGCATATGATATAGTATTTTTATTACAGTTAAACTATTATTCCAAATTCCTTGAGATAAACTAGTTTCTGTAGAGGGCCTAGAGAAGATAAGCAGACATGATCTTTGTGTATACCTCTTGCCAAAACATGAACAATGGTTAACTATAAATGTTGATCTGTCAATTCAAGCCATGTAAATACATTGATTACATTGGTTTGGTGATGCAGCATCATGATGGATCTCTCTTCACATTGATTTCAGATATAATACATGAACCAACTACTTTATTAACAATAAGCTTTAGGGCTTAACCTAGAATTGTTGAGACTATGAGCAACAATAATATTATTTATAGCTATTAGCTTTACGTCACTTTTATGGGATTTTGTATCTTTCCTCCTTTTTCTACACATTCCTGTAAGTTTGTTATTTTTTTCTCTTTTTATTCAATTTTTTTAAAGCATGTCTAGAAATTCAAAACAAATATGATTATATTTATCAAACATTAAGATAATATTTAAGAACTTTTTAAATGTCCTTTGCCAAGTTAAAACAGAAGTATTTATAACTCACTGAAGATATATAGACTGGCTCCTGTCCCACTGATCTGAAGTATTGTGAAATGAGCAATTCAACTAGAGAAAGTATTTCTTATCAGCTTATACTCCTCTGACTGGCCGATCAATGTCAGTTTTTGAGAATATGGGAGGTAATTTGAAATAGTAAAACATGAGTGGTGCACATTATTTTAGTATGCAGAGCTCCAGATAGGATGCGTATCTGCGTACTATACGCTACCAGTTGGCTAGAATACGCAAAGATATTGATCAAAATGCGTACAGATACGCACCAAAATTTGTAAAAACGCATTATTTATATTTACTTAGCGTAGGGGAGACTGGGGTACTCTGGGACATGGGGTACAGTGGGACACTTGTGATTTTAGGTACTTTGTGTGCTTTGATTTTATTCAGATTCACACAGAATAGTGATCCACACAAACTTCTTACCCTACAAAAGTTTCATGGCGGTAAAACGAAATTTTGAAATATTTCCAATCTTAAATGAGATTTTCACAACTGAAAGTAAATTTTGCAAAATAACTATACTTTCTTCATATTCTGTC
This sequence comes from Fragum whitleyi, assembly GCA_948146395.1. Lineage (NCBI taxonomy): Eukaryota > Metazoa > Mollusca > Bivalvia > Cardiida > Cardiidae > Fragum > Fragum whitleyi. The sequence continues at coordinate 48,640,920 of OX411544.1, forward strand.
AACTTAAACTGCCTTCTATTTCTTGTTAGTCATTAATGTAGTACTGTATATTAACTAAGATATGACATATTGATAACTGCTGCGTTATACATATTTTTAAAACTACATTCATTTACTTTTGCAGGGACGGGTTGGGGTACTCTGGGACATTGCATTTGGGGTACCCTGGGACAGTGTCCCAGAGTACCCCACTGTCCTTTTACATGATCTTCCATGGATGTGTGATCTCTTATTTGCTTTAGAATCATTTTTTATTCAATGAATGGCTTTAAATTCAATTATAAACTTCTTTATCATTGATATGTTAATCGAGTTTTAGCATATTCTTCATCTTCGACTGATGCAGATTTTCTCATCAGTTAATTGGAGAGGAAATCTTACTCTGCCTTCAAAACAATGTGTTTGTCAAAGGCCGAAGTTAAGATATCAATTTTCTAAACAATGTGCCCAAAATATCTTTGAAGACACCTTGAATTATGACTTTTCAATTAACCCGCTCACTTTGTACCAACAGTCAAAGTATTTTGGGCATTTTTAATGAACTTCAAATTCTTAGAAATTATCAACATAGTCTTCAAAGAGGCCAATATGTAAAATCATAGTGAATAAATAATTTATCGACTCTGCAGTAGAAGCAAGAGTTTTCGCTTAATGTTTGTCTTAACTCCAATGATATCAAGATAAAATTCTGATTACTAGGTCTTGTTGGTGAATTAGGCTGTAGATTTTGTTAATTTGTCAGTACATTGCTGTTTAAAGAATTTGCTTTGAGCTGCATCTAGTCGGTACATTTGGGCAAATAGAATAGGCATTAAATTATAAATTGATTATCTTTTTCACATACTAGTAGATTCCAATTGCTACTGTGATTTCACCTAAATATATTTATATTTCTAATCGGAGTATTTATAACTTTGAGATAGTGTAGTTCTTTGGGATTATGTAGTTTCTTATCGATCATAAACTTGTTTTCTTGTTTTAGGCCCTTTTAGTTACAGCTTTGATCCCTAGCAATTCAAATTTGAGGGGCCAATGACTCCTGGGTATGAAAAAACTAGCACTATTTAAGCACTGGTACAGTAAGTAACATCATGAAGTTGACATTCATTTCAATCAAAACCATTCTGAATTGCTCATTGATTGCTCGACTCATTCATTCCGAACACTCACTCAAATCATTCAAAAACGCTCAAAATAACTAAAAGATGTAAGATCAACAACTACCTTCAAATTGAATAAGGCGAGAACTAGATCGCGATTTCACTGACATAATTGAAATTTAAAGCTACTGACAGGTTCTTGAAGAAATAGGAAGCTACTTATAAAACTAACTGACATATTATATGAAAGGGAGTTAATACTTATCAATACAATATTGGATTACATCCCTTTAATTTCACTTAAAGCTCGCTCCACTCACTCATTCAATATCAATCCCAAATCATTCCAAAATAATTCATCTTGTCAATTCCTCGGTGTTATTAACTGTAGCCTAATGCATACTGAATAAAATGTTTGATTTTACATCTTCGAAAATCTAGATGTAATCATTTTTTGTGACCTGTTTTATTATATGTAAGAATTTACCCAAAGTCATGATTTTTGTTATCTGGCCCCTTGTACACTGATAAAATGTTTTCTAGAAAATTTTAAAAATGTCTACAGAAATGCATACCACACAAATTGTCATTGATCCTTTCCTAGGCCCTGGCTACTATCCCACATAGGTCTACGATTATCATCCCATTGTTAAGAGACAAAAAGTCAGAAAGGATGCTGTTGTCGGGGATCAAACCTGGAGCCTATAGATTGACAGTCCAATGGTCCGATGCGCTACCAAGTGCGCTATGATGGCTGTTAAGTGAGCAATGGACTTATTGGTTTTATCTCAAGTCAATGTGGTAGTCCTGTTATTGTCTCGAAATTTGGAGTGTCAATTTTTGAATCTTGAAATATTGATTCAAAAACAGTTCTTGCGGGAGCTAGACTTCAATGAACTTGTCTTCAATATGATAAAAAAAAATAAATGTGGAATGCCTCTTCTTTAAATAAGAGCCCTTTTTGTATGTCTGAGGCGCTTTTTATAGAGACCAGTATATTTCTAATCAGAAAAGTGGATGTTGAAAAGTATTCCCAAACACTGTCCCACTGTACCCCACTAGGTGTCCCAGGGTACCCCATATAAGGGGCACTCTGGGACACTTTTATGACATTTTTTAGATTGAATTTTCTTTATCTAATTATATCCTAAGAATCTAATAATCCATTCCTTACATAAAGTATTCATATATGTTTTGTGCTACAAAAGACTTCTTATGTCCTCTGAACAATTTGAGCTGTACGCACAAAAATGTAAATTTTGTCCCAGAGTACCCCAGTCTCCCCTACCGATTTTGGAAAACGACAGGGTGAGAACAAAAATACGGAAACCCAAAGGAGTTTAAAAATAGATTTCTTTGTTGTAAAAATAGTACACGCGAGTCTCTTTAACCGAACACAGCCTGAATCTCCTCGCCCAATTAAAACCGGGAAAAATTCCTTTTACGTCACCAGCAGAACGACATTGAGTTTTAAATTTCGCGCATCATTTCCGAGAATAGAAGATTTCCGTTTATCTTCGGTGACTTTTCAGTACATTGCAAATGTTTTTGGTTGATTGACTAATAATATTTTCTCCGTGTTCGAAATTGCTACCGAAGTATTTTTTTCAATGTTAATCCGTGATCACCATTTAGATTCGTGAAATCTCTCTCTAGGAAAAATCCCCGTCAGTGAAACAAAAAACAATTAAAACTAGCAGACGACATTTAATGTTTGTGTGCATACTTGAAACCCATATTAAATGAAAATTTGCATATATTCACAACTTGTTTTGGGTGTCTCTGTTTTGGTCTTTTGTTCGATAGATCTAAATCCGAGGTATTTTTCTTCTAAAATTCATTTTCTATCCAAAATCCCAAATTGTCAATGATATCTTTGGAGCCGGCTTTGCCGGTTCAAATAGATCTACGACTTTTTCGCACCCCTATTAAAACTTGGATTTTACCTGTCCAATTTAGCTCTTCCTATGGCTAAAATAATTTTTCAATCCTAAATTCCCCTCAGTCAATGTAAAAATAGCTGGCGACGTGGTTTCAAGTAACAAAAATAATGACACCCCCATTAAATTTTTATCTGTCCACAAAGTTTTACAGTATCTCTAATTTTTCTCTTGATATTGCTTTCGTTTTGCAGACGACGCTGGTACGAAAGTTATGACACCCCAAACTTTTTTTATTTACGAAAGTTATGACACCCCTGTAAAATTAGACTATTAAAAGGTAACAATGCCGTCTTATATCTAGATATTTTTCGTTTTATTCTCACTCTCATCCAAAAAATCAAAGCCAGTCAATAATAGCTAAGCAGATCTTATTATTTCTAGAACAAAAGCTAAGATACCCCTTCAAAATTTGACAATTGAAAATAAGATATTGTCTTTTATCTGAGAATATTTCTTTAAATTATTTTCTTCCAATAATCAAAACCAGTCAATGATAACTAAGCAGATCTTATCATTTCTAGAACAAAAGTTATGACACCCCTTTAAAATTTGATTATTATATACTGTGCTATATATTATTTTTTTCTTTTAAACTAGTATTTTCTTCCAAAATCATATTCAGATAATGGCTACTTACATGTAGCAGGTGATGATATATCTGGTAATTAAGTTTGAACAATTATAAAGATACACTTAAAAAAATGTTTGTTTATTTTAGGTCTGAAATGTGCTCTCGGATATTCGATCTTTTTCTTTTATTCATCACTCTCTTCCAATTTTCTTATCTTCTTTTCTTTTTTTATATGGGCCTTTTTCTTTTCATTTGTAAAAGAATGATGCATAATATTAAAAGGAAACTTTTTGTAAAAGATTTATTAAGACAGAAATACCCCGTCTGTTGAAAGCTTTATTGAAAAATACCCCTTGAAAAAAATTATGAGGGGTAAATACCCCTTGACTCAAAAAATTATCTGGAGCTCTGTTTTACACTAACTGACAGCCTGGGAGCCAGGCTATGAAGATGTACCGGTAATACCCATACATGTATATTCTATACTTATTACCAAACATGTATTCACAATGGAAGATTCCAATTGTTTTGTAATTGTTTATCAAGGATAAGGACTGGTACTCAATTACATACTTCTAATGGCCATATAATTTAGGTGTGCACATGACATGATATTAATTACTAATACCTACTAGATTGACCAAAATATCCAAACATATTTCAACATGTTATTGCAAGTAAACAGTCAGTGACCCAGGGTTCCCAAAAACCCTCAAATGGGGGTTTTTCACCCCCAATTTGAATCTTGTACCCCCAAATTTTGCCAGTAGCCTTCTTTGTTTCATGTAAAGGGGGCACAAATAAACTGTAAAATGACTGTTTTCACCCCCAAAATTAAAAGTGAGTAGAAACCCTGTGACCTTACCCCTGAAGCCAACTTATCAGAATTTGGTAATTATTGTTATTCAGCCTCCCTCAAAAATTACTTTCTTGTGACCACATCTATTATTAGTCGTGCAAGATAAATTCATTTGTGGAGGGTAAAATCTACTTTTAAATCTGAGATTTAGACAATGAAGTGAAGCCTGTTTCTTAGAATCATTCACCAGCTTTAATCTTTAAACTACTAGATCATTGAATTGTTTGTTGGCTGACTATATACAGTGTAGTATAGGCAGCCCTTTTTTTTCATTTAAACCATAAGTAGAGTGTTTGAGACAATTCCAATGAGTACACACAACATAATTATTTTGTTGCCGTTTAGTTGACATGGTTCCATTTTACCAATTCTATCTGCCCCCCTGCACATTTTACACAGGATTTGCACCTAAGGGTACCTCCGATGCTTGACTAGACTTTATAGTCTTTTTTTTTTTACCACAAACTTTGAATAAGAGTTCTAAAATGCATTGGTTTTCATCATCAGAAATTAAAGTGATTAGACAATTGCATTAGTAAATTAAGTTTCAAGCAATAAAACCATACTATTGTTTTACCAGTATTAGAAATTCACGCACATTTTGATTTGTTTGCAATATCTAACAAGATGTGTTTGTGAAACACGCATGCCCCCGTAACAGCATTTTTTTCAAAGTTTGACCTTGACAGATGACCTTGACCTTGATACATGACCTTGACTTTGGTACAAGCAGATGCGGGTCATAGAGATCTATCATCATGCCAAATATGAGCCTTGTATATTGAATAGGCTTGAAGATATTGGCAATGTTAAGTTTTTTTGAGTTATTTGACCTTGACAGATGACCTTGACCTTGTCACATGACCTTGACTTTGGTACCAGCAGATGCGGATTATTTAGATCTATCATCATGCAAAATATGAGCCTTGTTTCTTGTATAGGCTTGAAGATATTGGCAATGTTAAGTTTTTTGAGATATTTGACCTTGAGAGATGACCTTGACATTGTCACATGACCTTGACTTTTGTATCAACAGATGCAGATCATTGAGATCTATCATCGTGCCAAATATAAGCCTTGTATCTTGAATAGACTTGAAGATATTGGCAATGTTAAGTTTTTTGGTTAACTTTTTGAGTTATTTGACCTTGAGAGATGACCTTGACCTTGTCACATGACCTTGACTTTGGTATCAGCAGATGCGGATCATTGAGATCTATCATCATGCCAAATATGAGCCTTGTATCTTGAATAGGCTTGAAGATATTGGCAATGTTAAGTTTTTTGGTTAACTTTTTGAGTTATTTGACCTTGAGAGATGACCTTGACCATGTCACATGACCTTGACTTTGGTATCAGCAGATGCGGATCATTGAGATCTATCATCATGTCAAATATGAGCCTTGTATCTCGAATAGGCTTGAAGATATTGGCAATGTTAAGTTTTTTGGTTAACTTTTGCAGACAGACAGACAGACAGACAGACAGACAGACGGACAGACGGACAGACGGACAGACGGACAACGGTAAAACAATATGCCCCCGATCTTTCGATACGGGGGCATAAAAATATCATGTTTTCAATTTTTGCTAAATTTACATTGATATTTTCTTCTTCTTTTTTTATTCAGAACTGTTAATTCTGGAAATTAGTTGTCCATTAACCTTACATTAGGCCAGGCTTTTCTAGAGCTAATGAGATAGAGGGGATATGATCGATTTTCAACAATTCTTACAAAAATCTTGCTTTGTGGGTGTTCATTGGAATTAAACCATCAAGATGATTAATGAGAGTTCCTACATCATAGGCTTCCTTTGAACAAAAAATAATTATAGACAGGTTTACAAAGCCGAGTGCCTAAATTTTTACAGATGAAGCTTAAATTGGCATAATAATGATCATCTTTATTGTGATAGAGAAGCATCTTCACAATGTTCGCATTTGAATTCTCTTGTAGAGATGGCATGTTTCATATGTATCTTCAATGTGAGGTTTCAAAATGAAATACCAGATAATTTATCATAATGTAATCATTCATCCACTAGGAAATTGTGTTGAGTCAGATTCATTCATATTGCCTGGAATGATGTAATCTATGTTCACACAACAGGAATATTTCCTGTCTTTTCACTGTACTTCAACTGGAAAATCTCTTTAACCCTTCTCATGCTGCTCATCACATAGTCCTGCTGTAGATAAACTTTGGCAGATAGAGTTTTCAGCCACATTGTCAGTGGCTCGAGCACCAAATTATGGATTCTTGGTATTTTCCTCACCATCCTCCAGCTGCTATCCCACAAGGCTTATCAAGATCGGAGATAAATGTCCCAAAGATATTATGTGACCCCAATGAGTTGAAGACTCCAGACAAACCTATTGCCCTATGATGACAGACTGCTGTAGGCAAAATTTGAAGTATGAAAGAGAAAGTGTACAGACTGACAAACAAGTGCAGGGTCATACATTTTTTGAAAGGGGCATAACAATTCAATTGACAAAATATGAGCCCACTGTCATAAGGAGGGGCCAAGAAAACTCCAGGCAAGCAACCAGTAATTTTGGCCAAAATGTGGTTTTGTTATTTGACTCGAGAAATCTGGAAATCAGCTCTTTTACTCAGACTACAAAAATTTTGCTTGTACAGACAAGAAGTTATATTCAACTTACAAAATATTTCCAACATGAAGGAAATGGCCGGTAAGAAGAGTTTTACCTGAATAATTTTCAGTCTAAATTTAGACCAGCAGCTGCTGTTGAGTAACAGCAACCATCCTTTTGTGTTTAGGCATCCAGTAGAGAAATGTTTAGATTTCTACATTCCAAGGTAACTGGTACCTGGGACAGAAGTTGGGATGGTAAAGTCATTTCACATAGACCCTCACCGTTAAATAGCAATAAGGCTCTACATTTATTTAAGGTCATGCTTTTAATTCTAAAGGGGTCTTGATTCCAGCTCTTGACAAGACATAGTTTGCATCTGATCACAATATTTTTTGTAGACTGATAGTGGATTACTAAAGAATAATTCGAGTGAAATTTGGTTGATATCCACCAGTTAAATTTAGAGGAAATGATTTTCAAAGTTTTCACTATATAACATTTAGAGAAATGACCTCCGCCCACAAAAAGTGCTTGCTTTTGCCATTTTGGTTAGGGACTAACCAGAGCCAGAGATAGCGGGAGAGTTGCATTTTTAGGTTAAAATATTTCAATTATTGTTACACAAACCCTATGTTGTGGGTACTCATTAGAATCGTCTCTTCAACACAATTAAATGCGTACCCACAACATAGGGTTTCAAGGGAAAAATAATGATTCTGGACTGGCATTTAAACTCTCTTATCTGTACCTCTACATAACCATTATAATAACTGACAAGGGACTTGTCATTCACAAAAAAATAATCGTTATGAAAATCAACACATTAATGTTCAGCATCACTAATTTACATTTTAATGACACGCCTTCCTAACCACAAATATGACAACAATAAATTCATAAGTAGTAGAGTAATCTAAGTATCTTATCCAACCATATATTCAGTATGCCTTAATCTAAACATATTTGATTTTAGGTGCCACATAAAAAATGTCCCTTATATGTCTAAAAAACCCTTAAAGAAAGAAATCAAGCTAGGAATTGCAATCTGGTTTTAATCTCCATCGCCTTACACTTTTTTGATACCTAATTTTCACTCAAACATGAATGCGATTGATTGATTGATTGAAGTTTAACGCTGCTTTCAACATTTTTTCAGTTACATCCCAGCGGCTGGAGCACCTAACAATGGATTCCTGGTATTTCTCTCACCAGTACAACCATCACATCCTTTTCTAGCCTCCAGCTGCTATCTAACATGATTGTGAAAAGTCCGCCACAAGGTAGGCTTGGCTTCACTCCTACTCAAAATTCCACAAACAACACACCCTAATTTATCCACTCAATAATGATCTTGCATGAATAAATGAACATCGAATCTTTTATCAAGTGCTTATTGACCATCAAAACAACAATTACAAAACAAGAGGACTATTGGCCCATAGGCGCTCACCTGAGGCATATAGTTGACAAGGGTGGCAAAGTGTCAACACTACTTATTTGAAATTCATTACTGGCTTAACAAAGGTCAAAGATTTCAGATGACAAACGTTATAGTCGAATATGTTACCTAACAAAAAATATTCTTTTTTTGAAGTGAATCGTTTTTGTAGTTTTTTACCCTCTTTCAAACTTGAATAAGTTTTCAAGACAAACCAAGATGCAGAATTTTCAATCCAAGAGTGCACACAAGGATTTTATTAATTTGGCCCCTTGACCCCATTATAGACCCAACTTGACCCAATTTTTGAACATGACCTAGGATCATTCTGACCAAGTTTCAATACATTTGAGTAAAAAATGTGGTCTCTAGAGTGCACACAAGGTTTTTCTATGATTTGACCCTATTTGTGACCCAATTTTGACCTAGATTTCATGGAGATAAATACCCTGACCAAGTTGCATGGCAATTGGGCCAAAGATGTGGTCTCTATAGCACTCAAAAGGTTTTTCTAAAATTTGACCCCTCACCCAATTTTTGACCCCACTTAACTGAATTTTGAATTTTGCCTAGATTTCTAAACGGCAGACATTCTGACCAAGTTTCAAGACATTTGAACCAAGATGTGGCCTCTTGGATCCACAGAAGGTTTTTCAAAGATTTGTCCCAAAGACCCAACATTGACCCCACTTGACCCAATTTCTAACTTGACCTACATTTAATGGAGACAAACATTCTGGCCAATTTTGAGAACAATTGAGCAAAAAAAAAGGCACCTAGAGTGCATAGTTTACAAGGTTTTTCTAAGATTTGAACCCCACTTGACCCAATATCAAAGTTGGCCTAAATCTCATGGAGACAAACATTCTTGCAATATTTTAAGGTATTTGAGCCAAAAATGTGACCTTGAGAGGGCACACAAGGTTTGTTTTTTTTTAAATTTGACCCCCCTGACCTCATTTTTTACCCAACTAGACAGACCAAATTTTGAATTTGATGGAGATTTGATGTAGAAAAACATTCTAACAAACTTTCAAGATATTTTGGCCTTGTGACCTGCCCAACATTCTGACTAAGTTTCATGAAGATTGGGCCATATTTGGCCACAATTCGGCCTTCAGAGCCACACAAGGTTTTTTCTAAAATTTGACCTTGACCCCCATTTTGGACCCAATTTTGAACTTGGCTGAGATTTTATGAAACAAGAGGACCAAGATGGTCCTAGATCGCTCCCCTGAGTCTCTTTGACCGACATCTCATCAATCAAATAGGCAGATGTCATAAAGGAGATAATTTTTACAAAAAAAAAAAATTCATGAAGTTTAGACCAAATTTAGAGTTACATCAAGAAAATTATCATAAAGACTCCTTTTCCTGTGATATAACATGGATCTTTCCCATTTTCAATAAGGTTCATCCTTATAATCTGACCAATATTCTGACCAAGTTTCATAAAGATTGGGCCATATTTGTGGCCTCTAGCAAGTAAACAATAAAATTGTCTTTAAGGCCCCTTTTCCCGTGATATTGCATGGATCCTTCCCATTTTCAATAGGTTTTATCCTTGTGACCTGGCCAAAATTATGACCAAGTTTCATGAAGATTGGGCCATATTCGTGGCTTCTAGACAATTTAAAAGAAAATTGTCAATAAGGCCCCTTTTCCCTTGATATAGTATGGATCCTTTCCATTTTGGATAGGGTCCATCCTCCTGACTTGCAAAACATTCTGACCAAATTTCATAAAGATTGGGCCTTATTTGTGGCATCTACAGTGTAAACAAGAAAATTGTCATTAAGGCCCCTTTTCCCATGATATGGCACGGATCCTTCCCATTTTCAATAGGGTTCATCCTTGTGACCTGCCCAACATTCTGACTAAGTTTCATGAAGATTGGGCCATATTTGTGGTCTCTAGAGTGTAAACAAGAAAATTGTCAATAAGGCTCCTTTTCCCGTGATATGGCACGGATCCTTCCCATTTTTGATAGGGTTCATCCTTGTGACCTGCCCAACATTCTGACCAAGTTTCATAAAGATTGGGCCTTATTTGTGGTCTCTAGAGTGTAAACAAGAAAATTGGTCATAAGGCCCCTTTTCCCGTGATATGGCACAGATCCTTCCCATTTTCAATAGGCTTCATCCTTGTGACCTGGCCAACATTCTGACCAAGTTTCATGAAGATTGAGCCATATTTGTGGTCTCTAGAGTGTAAACAAGAAAATTGGTCATAAGGCCCCTTTTCCCGTGATTTGGCATAGATCCTTCCCATTTTCAATAGGGTTCATCCTTGCAACCTGACCAACATTCTGACCAAGTTTCATGAAGATTGGATTATATTTGTGGCCTCTAGAGTGTAAACACTAAAATTGTTGACGCATGACGACGCACGACGGACGACGAACGACGCACGACGCACACCGCACGACGGACGACGGACATTCAAAACATTTATGGAATTGAAAATGGTGAATGCTAAGGAGTCTCTTGCCTTTAATCCTCATTAATTTGTGTTGTTTTTTTACTATTTCTTATGATCTCAGTTTTTTCTGCCAATAGCAAAATCTCAGATCTAAAAAGCAACTTTTCATTATTTGGACCAATCTTCAAAAATCATCTAGGAAAAGATAGATTAAATTGTGTTTTAGTTTCTTTCTGTGTGTCCTTATAATGACCCAGATTCCACACTAAATAAATATACCGGTAACATAATATACCGGTATACTTACTATTATATCCAATATTGGAATTTCAGTTGGCATATTTGTTTGCTTTTTAATTTAATAGATATGTTTGCTTTTGAGGTGCTTTTTTTCAAAGAATATTGCCACAAATATGATTTATAAATGTTATTTTAAATAAGACCCAACTAAAGATCGAAGGGATCAAACTTGAGAACAGAACAAGATGCTGTGATCATGGAAACATGGCACATTTTTCTGAATTCTAACTTTTTCAGTTCTAGACAAGACCTATGTCTAGAGAATCACAAGAAGGTTACCTTTATTACACATTTTGTTATGGAACAAGGTTTCAATTAATTTCCTTTTTCATATGAATCACATCTTCAGAATAAACCATATTTTTCTTTTCCTCATTTGCACATTCAAGGAAAATATTTGTTTAGGTCGATTTTGACTTAATAGATTAAGGTAAATAAGAAATTGAGAGGGCAAAAAATGGCACCCAATGTCAGCATTAACCTGTGTCTAATATTCTGTTCACTACATTGTTCTGCTATACACAGATGTGCAGCCTTAACTTAGTCTACAATGCCTAGTTTCTATTGAATTATTTTTCTGATAAATTTGTCTTTAGTTACAAACCAAAATATAAATTCAGCAGGATAAGGGCTTCATTGTTTGTTTTTAATTTAATACAATTCCTTCTCTTCCTTCAGAAGAAGATTTAACCTATAAATGGTGGTGGGTACTTTTTGGAATCCTTTCCAAAACTGTATTGTTTTTTAACCCTAGTCATGCTGAAACCAAAATATTCCTTTTAAGGAATAAATATATAGACTAAGATCTGTCTGCATATAAATGAGAAGTCTGATCTTGTTCTTTACCCAATGATTTTGCTTTTTAACAAAGAAAAGTTTTCAAAAAATGTATTTCCAGCATAACTCAAAATCTAAATAAGAGCAAGATCCATTGTTTCTGCTATTTGATTTTTAATTCAAAATTGTCAGTTTTTATTCAGGGTGATAAGGGTCAGAAGACAGCCAATGTACATTGCCTTTGCCCATGATTTTTAATGAATTAGCAAAGATTTTTAATTCAGTTATTCTTAAAGCTTTCTAATCTTTTCATGCTATTCTCTTTAAAATTATTTGAAAAACCAGTGTTCCCCAAAACCCTCAAATGGGGTTGATTTACCCCCAAATTAAAGCTATACCCCCTATTTTTGCAAGCAGCCTTCTTTATCTCATATAGAGGGGGTACATGCATGCTGTAAAATACCCATATTCACCCCCAGATTGAAGCAGCAGTGGGAACACTGAATAACCACATTTATACTTCAGGGGTGTGGAAATATGAGTTTTCTCCACTTGTCCCTGGACAAGTAAAAGCGGATTTTCTACTCGTCCAGGATCAAAATGAACTTGTACGCTAAAGAGTAAATAGAAAAAATTGAAAAAAGCATTGCCTCTTGATGAAGAAAATGCTGGTATCCAGCATTTTCTTCATTAAAAACAATGTTTTCTACCCTATGATATGAACATTAGGATGATTTCTCTCTTAATTCTCTTAAGTAACATTCCAAGATTTACCCTGGTATTTACTTGTCCTTGGACAAGTGGCTTAGAAAAATTTACTTGTCCTCAAGTACAAAAGCCCAAGTCGGACAAGTCGGGCATGGGAATTCCACACCCCTGTACTTTGAGGTCAAATTTAGTTCATCATTTGAAAATATTGTCAACACCAATAAAATATTCAATCAAAGACGACTCCAAGTCTCCATTGTGTAAATTACTAAAGGTGATAAATTATAACGCAATAATATGAGTGAGAATTATGCCAACTTGTAACATAAGAACTGAATTTTAAATCTTTTAACAGAATTAACCCTTGTCATGCTGAACCCGGAATATTCCTGCTTCGGCGGGAGCTATAGACCAGCATCAGTCTGCACATATGTGCAGTCTGATGTTAGTCTACACCACCTGTTTCTCGATTTCAAATCAGAATTGTCAAAAGATTCAGTTTTTCAAATAAAAAATGACCTATAGTTGGTACTTTCAGTGCTTTTTGCCCTTTGAATTAATGAAAAATGTTAGCCAAAATTTATTCAGCATGACAAGGGTTAAGTTCTGAATTTTCTTACTAAGTTAAACAACATAGCCAAAACATATTTATTCATGATGACTCTTTTTACTGTTTTGACCAATTAATCCTTTTGCTGTTTAATCCCTACTTTTTGCGTGCCTGTGTTTTTATGATTGAGAAAACATTGTGAAAAAAGAAGAAATTGCTTCTGACAAGCAATTTCTTCTTTTTCCACACTATTTTCTACCCTACTTAATGGTTATTTTTAAAAATTAAATCCACTTTAAATTTTCGTTTGCAAAACATTTGAATTTGGACAGGTCCAAAATTTTGTAAAACAGGAGAGGGTTAAAGTGCTAGTTCAGTCCAGAATTTCATGTTTTTCTTTGTTTAAATCCTTAATAGTTATGCTTTTTTATCAAAAAATCCGTTGGTCCGAAAACGAACAAAATTCTAGTTTTGTTTTAATCCGCACAGGTGTGTTATCGTAAAAATCCAATTAGCGAGCTCCAATCGATTTTGGCGATAAAGCCGTGTGACGTCAGCACATGTAGACGCTTTACATCCGCCATTGTGTAAAATAGGGAAACAAGAGGAATTTCTCGAAATAAAAGAGGAAAAACGAAGTTCAAAATTTAAGACTGCGAAAAGGGGGAAGCAAAAAGGACAACAGCAGCTCTGGCGCTAAGCGACGTGGAGCCGAAATTTGTTGTAACCGGCATGTAGACGGAGTTTTCATGCATTTTCCCGAAATATTCAGCACGGAGAAATGGGTGGACTGATTTTGTGAATTCATGTGTAACGAGAAGGGACTTGAGCGACTGAGTTTTCTGTGTAATGTTACGATCATTTTACTAGAGACTGGTTTCCTTTTAAGAATTTCTTCGATAAAGAGCCATTAATAGGATTATTCCGAAAGCTGTTCATCTGAATTATAAGGTAAAGTACCCCCACCCTGTTTTTAACTGTTAGGGAGGTTTTGTCTATAAATTCAATGAACCAGAGAAATGTCCGATGAATTACTGCTACATATTGAAGGGGATTGATCCGCATGTTCATTTTCACTTACACAATACAGAATGATTTGAGGAAAAACTCAGTAGCCAGTTTGGTGTCTCAGGGCCTCTTGTTTCACCTTTAAAAAAACACATTTTGATTTTTGAAGGTAAATGGTTTTGAAGAAAAGAGTTCTAAAACTTGCATTTAATAATGGTTTAATTCAGTTGAGATTTGTATATCCTGATTGGTTGAAAAATTGGTTTCATAACCCCATGAAAACAATTTTGAATAAGCAGCTATTTTGTAAAAATTGTAACTTTCTTTTTATATTTTTGGCATCAAACATAAGATAAATAGATTATATTTAGTTAGTTATGAACCTAAAAATCTCACCACACTAATGTGTGAATCTGCTTCATGTATTCATACAGTATGATGAGGTTTAGTTTCATACCTCTATGACATGAAAAAATATTATATTCATCTCTTAATTAAATTTTCTGTTTCAGAGACAATGGTAACACTTGATTGTATTGTTGACAGTAGACACATGAGGAAAGATACTACGAGGTTGTCTTCTCATCTTAAAATGTCACCTCTTGAGGGATACCATTCAGTTATCAACCACTTTGCCCTGAAGATGATCGGGTTTTCCTATCATGGTATGTTGAGTAGGTATGTATTCTTAGTAAGTTTAACCCTTGTCATGCTGAATATAATTTGGCTAAAATTTTCATCAAAATCAAAGGGCAAAAGGCACTGAAAGTACCAACTGTAGGCCAATTTTTATTTGAAAAACTAAATATATTGGCCATTCTGGTTTGAATGGGAGAAACAGGTGGTATAGACTAACATCAGACTGCACAAATGTGCAGGCTGATGTTTGTCTATAGCTCCTGCCAAAGCAGGAATATTCCGGGTTCAGCATGACAAGGGTTAAATTCAAGATGTTCTTGAATTTTACCAAATGCTGATGATCAGTGATTTTGATATCTTTCAAATTTATTTCAAAGGAAGTGAAATTGAGAATTCTTTATAGGGAAACTATATAAATGCTGCTGCTTATGAAAAAATTAAATAAATATATGTGAACCATCGCATAAAAAGACTTTCTGCGTAGGACATCAAGTGTCAACCCCAGTCTGACTGTGCATATTGTGCAGGCGGATTACGGTTAATTATCTGGATCTGAAATGATTATTCAACCTTTCGGTATAAAATGCATTTCTGGAATTGTTTTAAATTACTTACCAACAGTTTTGTGCTTATCAATCAAAAGAATTATAGTTTCTCAAAATAAAATTGATATAAAATGATGAATCTAAAGGTTTCATCAGAGCACTATAGGTGCAATGTGAGTTTTTAATACACCATGAACTACTGTTAAATAGAAACTGAAATAAAACTTTAATATTGTTTTGTGTTAATATCTATGTCTTTGTTTTTTGAAATGCACCACATTGCCACATGAATCAAGTTTCAAAAAATTGCTTGCACAAGCAAGGTAAACTCAAATATAGGTTCAAAGGATATAAGAAATTTTAGCTCAACTGTTTAAATAAGAAGTGAGTCTAATGCCATAATCTTGGTGTCAATGATGGTGTTTGAGACTAACTTCAATATTAGTCCTATCTCTGATGTTGAAGATATCCTCTTGAAACTTGACATAATGTGTACACCATCACAAGAGCTAACCAGACTATGAAGGATAAATCTTGAGGCATTTTTGTAACAAGAGGTCCACTGGCTTTAAAATCCCAAGGCTTTCATTAAACAATGCTTACTTTGACTGAATACAACACTTTGAAGTTTCTTTAGAACCATTTTGTATTGATGTACTGGGTCTTGCCCACATTGCTTCACAAAACTCATAAATAACCTGCATACCCTTTACCCATCTTTTAAGTCACAAAAAGGTGATTGAAATAAGTAGAACATTCTAAAACATTTTTTGGGAAAATAAGAGTAAATGGTCTTTGATGGAGCATTTATTCCAAATTCAATGATATTAGTCCAATTGATTGGGAGGAGAAGATTTTTTGAGATTTCTGAGTGAAAATTTGCCCTGCCCTGCCACACCCACATTTATGGACCATTGGGCCCATCAAAATTTCATAACCAATTTAAGTAAAAGTGCACCTAAGGAACATCCATGCAAAGTTACATTGAAATCTGCCCAATTGTTTGGACTGAAAATATTAATAAAGATTTTTTTGGAAAAATAAGCCCTGTCCTGGCATTATTTGGGAATCAATCAAAATTTCTTTTACAATTTAAATAAAGGGTTACTAGAGAAATATCCAGGCTAAGTTTCAAAGAAAAAGGCTTGATGGTTTGGAAGGACAAAGGTTTCAAAGTGAAAAAATGCCCCATCCTATCACACCCCTTTTTTTAGGGGGGGGGGGGGGGTCAATTAAATTTTCTTTAACAATTTAGGCAAAGGGTGATCAAAGAAACATTTTGACACCGTTTTATTTAAAATCTGCCCTTTGTCAAAGAAAAAAATTACACGCCAACAGACAGATGGACACATTACAGACACACCAGCATGACAAGAAGGCCAGCGGAGATAAAAATCATGCCCCTTTTTTTTTTACTTGGATTTTTCATATCTCACTGAAATAAAACATCAGAAGCCACTGGGAGTGCTCTTGTTAAATGTAAATTGAAAGTTAGATTATGAAAATGTTATTTTAATTTACAGATTGTGTTGATTTCCCTATGAGTACAACATTTCAATTTGGTGAAAGGGCTCATATGGACAGGGATGGCAATCACTTACAGGTTTAAGCTCCACCACCCGTGAGCTGTCAAAGTGAGAGACCCATTCAGCACTACTGTTAGGAAGCTTTGTAACTGATTCAATCCGTTCCAGTCCCAGCATGCTTGAATCCTGTGTATGCTGGCTACAGTTTGGACAAGTTTGTCTAATCTAACTGACTAAACTTGATGGAAGAACAACTCACTTCTTTTCCCATGAAATGCCAGCACCATCTTGCAAACTGTCTATATGTTTATATGCTTTATAGCAATGTCTCCTATGAAAAATAAACGATATGTGACCCATTATGAAAAAAGGGAGCATCTTGGAACTCTGTGAAATAATCATTTTAAAAACAAGATAGTAGACATCAACGGTGGCAGATCCAGGATTTCTAAAAAGGGAGTTTCGTTTTGCTAGTATTTCAATTTTAACCCTTTTCTTGCTGAATTTGAATTTTATTTAAACAAATTTTCTTTCTTCTGGACATATCGAGTATGCAACAATTTCCAAAAAATAAAGGAGAAGACAGGCAGTGTATGCTAAGATCAGACTGCACAATTTTGAAGACTGATCTTGATCTTTACTGTCTACCAAATTTATGTTCACAACAAATATGTCATGAATTGTAGAAGATTAAATGAAATTCTGCATGTAAAATTAATTTGGTTTAGAGGGTGCTCGTTTAAAACCACGAACCCCCTCCCCTGGATCTGCCACTGGTCAGTCTTAGCTTGCATTTCGTAAATTATTATTCAGAATGACAATTATCATTCTAGATTCAGAAAAAGAACTAAGTGCAAAAAATAATGAAACTATACTTTTCAACTATTTCTATGGTAATTTTCAACTTGGTTTTGTTTAAAAGTCACCAATATGTCCAGTTAGAGTTTGAGTCTACAAAAAATTATTGTGATCAAAAGAAAAGTACACATGAATGTTTATTTTTGGCGAGGACATCCCCCCCCCACACACACTCACACAGAAAGATTGGGGGAATATTGTTTTACCATTGTCTGTCTGTCTATCTGCAAAACTTAACATTGCCCATATTTTCAAGGCCATTCAAGAAACAATGCTCATATTTGGTATGATTATAGATCTCAGTGATAGGCAGCTGCTGGTACCTAGGTCAAGGTCATGTGACAAGATCAAGATCATCTGTCAAGGTCAAATTTCTAAAAAAAAAATGCTGTTTTGGGGGCATTCCTGTTTCACAAACACATCTTGTTCTATATGCTATATCGTTTAAGCTTTGAAAATCTTACTGATGGATATCATCCAAATTTCTCTGAAATGCTCTTTGGGCGACCTTTTATCACTCTGCAAAAAATATTATGATAAAAGAAAAAGTATGTGTTTAATGTGCAGAGGTCATTTCTCCATATGTAACTTGTTATATAGTTAAATCTTTAAAAATCATTTTCTCAGATTCGAATGGATAGATATCAACCATTTAAGTGATCCTTGTGTGACCCTTTATCAGTCTACAAGAAATTTGTGATTAAATGAAAAATATGTATTTTATGGGCTGAGGTCATTTCTCTAAATGTAATTTAGTGTAAAATTTGAAAATCATTTTTTCAGAAGCCAAATGATGGATATCAATTATCAATCGAATTTCAATTAAGTGATTCTTGGATTTGTGATTTGATGAAAAGTATGTATTTTATTGGTAGAGACAGCATTAAACAAAATTCACTTGAATGATCCTTGGATGACCCATCAACAGACTAAACAAAATCAAAGTACTGAAGGTACTGATAAGTTGGAATGCGTTCGAGAGACGGCGACCTCAAGCTACTAACGAAGCTGACGCCCCCGCCCACCACAGGTGACCATATAATACGTGTCGTCTTTTGACGGGCGTATATAAATCAATGTATTTCAACAACGAGATGCGCTTAAACCTCTGAATCGCTATACAGCCCTGAATCTGATGAAAGAAAAATGATAACAAGAGGGCCAGAATGACCCTAAACCGCTCACCTGAATTCGATAGGTCCAATGGATCTTATCCAAGAAACTTTCTGACAAAGATTCATTCAAATTTGCCTAATTGTTGAAGAGAAGACATAATTCGAATTATAAGCAGTCACAATAGACCCTGTCAACCCATTCATTACAGAGGAGACTCAAAATTAGCCCTACCCTGCCACGCCCATATTAATGGGCTAATGACAATTTTGCTAACAATATTTGAAATCGGTCATCAAAGGAAATCTGCTCAGTGGTTCAGGAGGAGATGCCGTTCAAATATTTTGGACTCAAAATAAGCCCCGTCCTGCCATACCCATATTTATTGGCCAATTAAAATATAGCGACAATTTTGAAGAGGGTCACATTCTGGCAAAATTTCATTGAAATTGGCCCAGCGGTTTAGGAGGAGAAGAAGTCTTAAGAAAGTTGACGACGGACGACGGAGTCAGGATGATCCTTAAAGCTCCCCTTGAGCACGTTGTGTTCAGGTGAGCTAAAAAAGAAGGAAATGATATGGATCAAACAGCCGACTAATGGACGCACAGGGGAACACTTATACACTCAAAATAGTTTTTTTTTTTTTATTATTTTTCGAATGACTTCTGCTCCATTTGAGTTATCAATTACATTTTTAATTAGAAGTGTGGCAAAGTGGACCTCAACAAGATATTTTCGAAGGGAAGTCTTTTACTTCATGAGTTGGAATCTCAAGACAATTTTTTGACGAAGTTCAATTGTGATTTTGACCTTTGTGACTCCAAAATTGGGCACTTTCTCGGGTCATCAATAAATTTTATGATTTGGGTCAATTGGTTGTTCAGTCAGAGTGGAAACTGTTAACTGTTTAAATTTACTGATGACAGTGACATGTATGACCCTGAAAGAATAGGGTCTTTGGGTCATGGGCAATATTTGTGTAAAGTTTCGTCATTGCAGGTCAATTGTTTCTCCGTTTATCTAGCGGAAAGCAAAAGGTCAATGGACTGAGAGACAGACATGATGAAATCAATATATGCTACTCTACTTCTGAGTTGGGGGTACAGTTAATAACATCGTGAAATTGATAAGTTGAACGATTTTGGAATGATTTAGGCATGATGTTGAATGAGTGAGCGGAGCGAGTTTGAGTGAAATTTAAAGGAGGGAATCCAGTGTCGCTTATTTTGTTCAGGATGAACAAAATTAGCTATTCATAAAACCTATATAAAATATGTATAAAAGTTCAATGAATAGCTTTCTATATCGCCAAGAACCAATCATACGCTTTTATTTTCAATTATGTTAGTGAAATCGCGAATTGGTTCTTGCTTAATTCATTTTGAATGTACATGTTGAGCTTATTTTTTTTAATAACTGTGAGCGTTTTTGAATGGTTTGAATGAGTGTTAGGAATGAATCAATGGAGCGCTGAGTGAGCGATTAAGAATGTTTTTTATTGAGATGAATGTCAATTTCACGATGTAACTAATTGTATGGGGTGCTCTTAAACGTGTTGATGTGTATGAATGTGAAGAAAAAAACTTGAACTAATTGGTTTGTTTCAAATGGCAAATTGTCTTGGTGATAAATGCAATTGGGCAAAGATATTCATAATTCAATTAAAGATAGGGTGGTAAGGGGTTTATGTGGATGAGTATTGGGGTTTTACAATGAAACATTCGTGTAGATAACTGCAATATGACGAAAAAAAAACCACCGACAATAAGTTGTAAAATTATTTATTAACTTTAAAAGTGTATCATCACTTTAAGGAAAGATTTTTATTTCGTAGCTTAGATAGAAATTTACAACATAACACCTTGTCAATAGAAGGTCGTTCAGAAAGAGATACTATACCTTTAAAAGAAGCTATAACATAATTCTACGAAAAACAGGTCGCGACCTTACCAAATAAGCAGATCACGTAGTTGGTCTGTGCTATTGCTACAATACTGAGAAAACAGATCGCGACATTACCAAATAAGAAAATCACGTGATTGGCTAGTGCTATTGTCAATTGCTGACCGTATTGGGCTTGACTTATCACATGATTTCCAAATATAGTAATGCAAACATGTAATACTAATATATTCGTACGCGATTTTCAATAAATATCGTTTAAAACATAAATAAGCGTGTTAAAAATGTACGTGAAGTGATAGTTGTGTAATTGTACAGCATTATTACTTTTTGATGAAATAAACTGTATTTCTTTGTCAAGTTGAGATAGACAAGATAGGCCGAAGTGTATTCACATCCTGTTCACGTGATATGTGTTCTCAAGAAACCCGAAATGAAATTACCTTGTGTTCATTTTGCGGTTTTATTAAATCTAAGTTGGAATTGCTCCGCATTCCAACTTAATTATTGTGGTTGAATGAAAATATGTATTTAACAGGCTGGGGTCTATCTGTTTTATCATATTCATCAATCATGATTTTTTCTTAGAAGAAATATTTCTGCAGGTGACACTTAAAAACTCGTATTTACTTGAAATAAACATTCATTCATTCATTCATTCATTCATTCATTCACTTATATTCTCGACGAAGAGAAAGCCATTATTACTGTGCGTATTCAAAGACGTTTAACATGTTAAATTTTATGTCCCCCCCGCAATGATAAGATCCTAAGATGGGGGCATGTTGTTTTACTGTTGTCCATCTGTCTGCAAAACTTAACCCGAAACTTAAAATTGCAAATTACTTCAGCCAAGGCAATTGAAGATAATCAATACTCATATTTGGCAGAATGATATATCTCATCAATAATTATCTTTAGATACAAAGGTCATGTAAAGTGACGTCAAGGTTACCTATCAAGGTCAATAAGTTGATAATATTGCTGTTTTGTAGCATTTGTCTTTTACAATCATTTCTTGTTTGTACTGAATACATAAACTTTAAACATTTTCTTACTCATTTTTTTGCTCTGGTCTTTCTCCATACTGCTGCCTATACTGTAGATACGCTCAATGACATGAATATTCAAGCTATCAGCCCTTAATCCCTGATGGTCTGTAACGCATTCATGTCCGGCCAAATTGTTATGGCTCCTACGAAGTAGATGGGGGGGTATTATGATTTCACCCCGTCTGTCTATCGATCTGCCAACCTAACTACTCATCAGTCCTTAGTCCTTTTTCGTTTCCGGCTTCTATTTTCAAGTGACTTTAAATCATGAAACTTTGCATAGTTGTTACCCATGACCCAAGGAGGGGCCCTATTTTTATACGCCGCCGAAGGTGGTCGTATATCGGAATCATCATATCCATCTGTCCGTCCGTCCCGATATCAGTGTGTCCGTACATTACAATCTTTTGTCCTTGACCTAGCGCATATTGTTTGGTAAATTTCAGCCGTGTCATGGAAAGAGGAACCTTCTTGTAAAATTTCTTGTGAAGGCAACTCCTCCATTTATGGACTGATTTGGATGAAACTGCCGCAAATATTTCCAATCACCTGACCTTTGCCTATTGCTGAGGTTTGGTGAATTTCAGCTGCGTCATAGAAAAGGGGATTTTCGTGTGAACGCAATTCATTTATCTATTAAGTGATTTTAAAGAAACTGTCACGAAATGTTCTTTGTCACCAGAATTTGTGCATGTTTCAGTTTGGTGAATTTCCGCCGCTTCATTGAAAATGGGGCCCTCGTGTCAAATTTCTTGTGAATGTAACTCATTCTTCACGAAAAAAGCGGCCTTATTGTCATTTTCTTTATAATACAAATTGTTCATTTGAGATGAAAGTAAACAACTCCCCATTTACGGATTGATATGGTTGATACTTTCAAAGGTTATTCTTCATCTAATGAACATGTGCATAATCTCACCTTTCAATCTTATGATGTACCATCACAGTAAGGGGGCCGCCGTCATAGCGCAGTTGGTAGCGCGTCGGACTGACAATCTAGAGGTCCCGGGTTCGATTCCCGACGACGGCATTTATTCTTTCCGACTATTTGTCTCTCACCAATGGGTTGATAATCATAGACTTATGTGAGATAGTAGCTGGAGGCTAGGAAAGGATGTGATGGTTCTACTGGTGAGAGAAATACCAGGAAACCATTGTAAGGTGCTCCAGCCGCCGCGATATAACTGAAAAAATGTTGAAAGCGGCGTTAAACTCCAATCAATCAATCAATTACATTAAATGGGCCTTTCGTTTTAATGATAATCCTTTTGGCGGCGTATCTTGTATCAACGGCACTCTTGTTTGGGGTCACGAAGGTCAAAGGTCAAGGTCGCAATTGAACTTTGTCCGAAAAACGGCTTATGGAACTGGCGCTATGGAGTGTGTGTGGGAGGGGGTGGGGGTATTAGTCCGCTTTACGACACATCTAATTCTTCTATTTGGTATCCCTGTCGATTTCATTATGTATCGACGCTTAGTGCAAGACTGTACTAGGTGTATATCCATTGTATTTACACTTAGTACAGTCTTGCGCTGAACCCTCGATATGAATTCCCTTACAGATGACTTTATTTTGTAATTAAAACAATTACACCTGAAAAAATACTATCTTTGATTCGAAAGACGTTTTAAATCTGTCTTTATACCCCAGCTACAAAGTAGAAGGGATATATTGCTTTCATGCAGAAAAAAAATCAAGGTCACGAAAGAATTTCGAAGATCACCAACGTACTTAAAAAATTCAAAACATATTCCTTTTGATTCTACTTCCCGACATTATTTACTAGTACACCGGCCCTTCGTTCAGGATTAAATCGTTCGTGAAACAGTCTTAAGAATACGACACGCTTGTCACATGCAAAGTGAGATTTCATTTTTGTACACCATCGAATGTTGTCGTACATCGGCATCATCTCCGTCCGTTCATCCGGACAACTAATTCTTATTAACACAACTCCTTTAACTACGGACAGACCGCTGTCATAGCGCAGTTTTTAGCTTTTCGGACAATCATTTAAATGGTCCCGGGTCACAAGTTGATAACAGACAGCGGCATTCATCTTTTCCGACTATTTGTCTTCCATAAATGGGTCGATAATTGTAGACAAATGTATGATATGCAGCTGGAGGCTTTGAAAGGATGTAATGGTATACCTGGTGTGAGAATTACCAAAAATCCATTGTTACATACTCCAGCCGTCCTGATGTAACTGATAGATTGTTGAAAGCAGCGTAAAATCCCATTGAAACAAACAAATCAATTACGGATTTGCATAAAACGTTCACAGAATGTTTCCTATCGAGTGATCATGCGCATATCGCAACGATATTTTGATACATGTTCACTGCTGCGTCTCGTAAAAGATAATTTTGTTGAAAAATTGCCCGTAGCTGCGTATAGTGTGACCTGCACAATTGATTTTAAGTTTGAACGTAGGTTCGTTTACCTTGTGTAACACACTTTTGGTTGAATTTTTGCATGAAAATAAAATAATTATGCTATCGAGTTTCTTTAGACCCGAACCCCATCTGGACACACCACTGCAGTTGTAGTTAGCGCTAATTCAGGAATGAACTGTTCCCGATTTGGATTTTCTGTGCTCGAGCGCAAAAGCCCCACCCTCGGAATTTCTGCGTAAAATCTCTATACATCCTCTTAGTGTTTACGCAAAAACACGTACGAAGGGTTTTCCCGTTAACGGATGCGCAAAAATGTTCAAGAACCCTTTCTTGGTTTTCTGCTTTTACGTATATTAGAATCTACGCATATTTTTTCTTGTCGATTTTTTGCGTGTTTATATGTAGTTCCTATAAGCGACGTGGAAGAATTGTGCGTGTTTCGTACCCAACCTTGAATTTTTACGCAAAAAAACGCGGGGATGGGGCTTTTGGGCCGGAGCCGCGGCAGAAAATCAAAGTTTTAAGAGTGTTCATTACTCTCTAGTTTAGAAAATTAGTACGCTTTGCAAAAGTTGGCTTTAGTTTGAAAACTCAAATTCATAACAAAGGCATTTCACGGAATTCTGCATCGACTTCTTACAAGTTTACTAAATAAATGCTTTATTGTGTGTTTTGAATAAAATAGTCATTTTGTCTCGGTCATAAAGATCACGGCATTTGTGTATTTCTTTAGGTAAAAAAATAGTTAACTTTCAATAAAAAAGATCGGCGCGAACACTGTAAAATCACCGTAAATACAACTGATGTTGTAGTCTATAATATACATCAATAACTTTGTGAATTTTTGGATGATTTCTTTTTCTCAAAATACTAATTCATTCAAATAAAATTAATTTCTCAGCAGCCTCCTTTCGCCACCAGTTTCTTCCCGAAATGTTCTTGTTTGCGGTCCTATAAATACGGCTCTAATTGATTCGACTAGATGTCCTCGTCTATGTACTTTTGTCTTCCTTAATCATTGGAACCATCCGAGGATGAGCACGGCGAAAAAAGATCGAAAATGCCGTCTACACTATTCCATTTTCTCTCCATTTCTATTCGATATTCTATCGAGACTCCGGGTCGTGACGTCACGGGGTTAAAGTGTATTAACAGGCTACGATAACGGAAGCGAGTATCTTGACAGGTAAAATATCGATTTTTACAGCCGGATTACTCCCAAGCGGAAAATAATTTGACTATGCAGATAGGCGCATTGTGTTGTGTAAACACATTTTAACGTGAATTCGTATTAAACAAAAAATATTTTTTTGGACTGAACTAGTACTTTAAAGAAGCATTAGTGCAAAAACAGTTACATGACAAATACCATTACAAGTGTATTGTCACCTATTTGTTCAATTTACTGTAATTATGTCCATGTAAAGGTGAAAGACTGTCCCTTATACATGTCCACATGTCATAAATAGAATAATTGATAGCCAGTGCACTCTTGGTTAGCCAAGGGTGATCACTAACTGATGTAATGTTTCAACTCAGGACTCCAGATTTATAAGAATTTATGATCATCTCTACCCTTTTCTGTAAATCTCAAGGATTTGATGTCCTTGTGAATGTGATAAAATACTTGATAAATTTCTAATATATGAAGAACTTGTATTTTTTCCCTGTCCCAAAACGTTTCTACAGGATAGGATTCTTTTCCAAAAGCATAAACCATTTATTGTCACTTGTAACCTCATTTAATTCCAATGGCTCAGTGCAAAACACAGGGCTTGTGCTAGCTTTATAAATTTGGGAGTTATTGGCCCCTTGACCATAAAATTCTGGGGTCAAAACTGGTTTTATTGAGATCAAAAAGTAGCAAAACATGAGAACTTTTCAATCTTTAAAGTAATTCTACAACTGAATCAACATAAACAATAAAATGGTTCATTAGGTTGCACCACTGGAAATTCAGTGGGTCAAAATGGTCCCAGAGCAGGAAACTTTTGAGGGTCAAAATAGGATTTTTGAGAGTCCAAACCCTGGTTAAAGGGTCAAACACAAGCCCTGAAAGCAGTTGTAACTGTTGAAATGTTTAAAGGCAGTTACAACGGTTTTGCATCATTTCATTGATTTAGAATATTTCTGATTTAGCTTTTATTCAAATTTTTGAAGAATGGAACTTCTCACAGAAACTTTTAAGTCCTCTAGGTACCTAAGATAACTAAATAATTCTTATCTTGGGTGTTGCAGTCACTAAGTATGCTTATTCATGGTGAAGAAATGTGTTTTGTTATAATTCAAATGTACATGGCTGAAATCCAAGTACACTTCACACCAAAAGCAAGGGTAATGAAACTATAATTTCTGTGTACAAACGTTAAAAGGAAATTGAAGCAAAAATGCACATGAGCAGTAGATGTATCCCTGAAGGTCTTTCTAAAGGAATTATTATCAGAGACTGCCTTCTTGCATGCCTTCAGTAAAATTGAATATTTATAAACATGTTTAACTTCATTTGTCAATCTGATATAAAATCACCTTTGTCTTTATATCTACTATTGAATAAAAAGAGGTCATAGTGTTAAGGGTTACAAGATCCTTTGAAGTAGATAGATAAACAGAATGAGTAATCATTTCCCAGTGCAATACCTGTATACAACCAGCCAGCATAAGGGATAACGGCCAATTTACCCCCAGGCCAAGGAGGTATATGTTATCAGTAATTAATATAAAGTGCTTATCATTTCAATAGCTACCTACTATTTTTATTGATAGCCTTTTTTTTACAGTATAAGAAAGATGGATGGGTATAAAATCTGCACTTCCTGTCCCTGGGGCTAGATAAAAACTAACTGATTTTTTAGGACAAAAAAGTTTTAGTTTACTGCCTTTATTCTAAGCTGTCCAGATAAAATACTAATTATTAAATTTTCTTTCCCCTTGTCAAGCTGAACCAGGAATTTTTCTGCTTTAACAGGAGGTAAAGATAAAGATCAGCCTGCACAAATAAGCAGTCTGATTTTAGTTCATACCACCTGAATTTCATTTTCAAACCAGAAAGGTGTTTAACAATGCAATTAAATAATCAAAGCTAGTAAAAGTTGTTCTGCTTTATCCACACCAATCAACACTTTATTTGGGATAGTCTAATAAGGAGGTCTAATCACTGATTTCCCGATACTGAAATGTTAGCCTTACCTAAAGCATCAACAAGCTTCACCATAACTCCTCCAACGTGAAGCTCCCCTGTTACACGCAGAGTCCTTTCAACCTGTAGATCCGTCACCAAAATGTTTAACTCCCATGACCCATCAACACGATCTGAATCTCCTAACAATGCCATCGTCTCTAATTCCGTTATTAAATCAGCCTCACTTGTTATTCAATTGTTTTTTCCTCATACACTACACAATATTAAGATTAACATTAATTCCACATGAATGAATCACATTATGTAATCCTCACTTTTCTGTCTTAAGATCTGTAGAGACTTCTTATCTATGACCTGCTGAGAAAGATAATTAACCCTTTACTACATGTATCACAACTAAAAACATACTCAACATTTACATCTTAACATTTTGATAAAAATGTCATACACCCTTAGTCGTAGGTACTCTTTGGAATTTTGTTTATACACAATTAAAATGTGTGCAAGCAACAAAGGGTTTTATTCAGGCATCAAATGAAATTGATTACCAAAAAGTGATTATCAAGTTAACAGTTGAGATATAAATTTTGCTCCCTTTTCAAGAATGTTTAATTTCTCAGTGTGTTTCCTGTTTATTTGATGATACTTAAATAATTATATATAGCAATATAATAAGTATGCAGAATTTCAATTTCAAATTCTTCTTTCTTTAATAGTCCCTCTCCAATAATAACAAGAGGTGCAGATAAGAGAGGGTAAAGCAAATCTTAAATCTTTATTATTTCAATAAAATCAGGGCCTTCTCTGGACTGAAATTTCTTTTCGCCAACACTTTCGCCAAATCAAAAAAATTGGAGCCAAATTTGGATTTTAGGAGCCAAATTTGAAGCCGTTTTTCTTCTAAAAAAAACTCTGCTTGAGAAATTCTTATGTTCCTTTCATAATTTTTATAGCCTTTCGTCCAGGGGGGGGTTGTATTTAAATGTCAATTAACATATATTTGGAAGTTTATATTGTAAACAATCACAGAAGTGTTATGGGTAGCCAAGAGGTTACTAGTTGACACACATGCCTCTTGCCTCAATTAATTGCCAGTCTCTTGTGAGAGTGTCTTAACAATATCCTCTCAGCCTATGTCAAAATCAATAATCCCCGATGGGTCAAAATTCAGATTTTTTTTGTCGCCAGTCATTTCGCCAATTTCATTTTTTTATCGCCAAATTCATTTCATTTTCGCATTTGGCGACATTGGCGACCCCCAGAGAAGGCCCAGAAAATCCTATGTTGTTGATTCACAGTGAGACAATTTCAATGAGTACCATCAACATAGGGTTTGTGCTGTAATATTTGATATTCTTTAATTTATAATTCCAAAATACCCCTTCATCTGTAGCTCTGCATTACCCTTTTAAAAATGTGAAGATCTAGTGAATTCCTCCATCATTTTCAGTGTTTATTCTAGGCAGGGGAATTGGGGGATTCCCCCACATTTTTCAAAGATCCCCCATATTTTTTGGATTTGTGGGGGAAATTTACTATAACCTAAGAGCATTCATGAATTACTTCATTTCTCCATTGCTTCAATTCTTGGTGCTGAAATCCACCTTATTTTGAAATCCTAGAATAAACACTGTCATTTTATGAAGATCAAAGGGTTTGAATGACTTTGCATATAACATATTTACTAATATATCTATTCATGAAAAGTACCAAATTCATTTTATTTTACTAATTTTCCCTTTAAGTTAACTGATTGACAAGTACAATACACTACAATGTAATTGGGTGATAATTTTACACAACTTGGTCAGTGTTGGTGGGGGAATAAAAACAACATAACCACAAATGATACAATCCATACAGTCATAGTCCAAATGCTAACCATCCACAATAATTATCATCCATGATATGAGATCACCGTATATAAATCTAGGCAGTTCTGTTTACTTTTACTATTACACTCTAACTGGGTCAACATAAGTTGGTAAAGTAATGTGTATTGCAGTGTATCATAGAGGGCCGTCCCAGAGACCATCGGTCGATTAAATTACACACTACGTGTTCTATATTTACTCGGTTGTATGTAGAGTCTATAAATCGCTTACCTCTAAGTTAAAAGTTACCTTTTCCACGTAAGTCACTTTATAAACATTTCGAAATATATGACTTTTTTAAAGTGACTCAAAATTCAACACTCATGTCCCTATTTGGAAGCACATTATCTCCCAGTCTACACGAGTATGTAACGGTTGTTCTGATTGGCTGTAGTAAGTAGCGGGGTTTTCTCAGCACATTCGTAGTGTTTGTGTGTACATATCTTAAATTGATTAAATAGTTATATCGTGGCCTCCTTTTGGGTGTCATTTAAGTTGAATAATTTTCCAAGTGCAAACCATTATCAGATAGAATTTCCTTCTTCTGGTTGTAAAATCAAAAGATTACCTTTATACTGAAGTTTCGACTGGACCATTCAATTCAGTCCAAAATCAATTAATGAATGGTACATATGACGTCATTTCACGTATTTTTTTACGCACTCTAAATTGGAACTTAGTGCTGATTCAACCGACTAATTATCCCCGACAAAAATTTGGATTTCCCGAACATAAACTGTGTAAATATGTGTAACCCGCAATTAAATCTTCGACTCCGTCAGGATTCGAACCATTGAGCTCTGTGTCCAAAAGTAAGTGCTATCATTTGATTGAAAAAAAAAAAGCTAGCTTGTACGACAAGGCGGTATAAACACCCCTTAAACTCAACCCGGCTACATATGTAAAATACATGATTCTCACAAGCTCAGACGCTCGGAAAAATGATTAATTTATGCTTATTTTACAAGATCTATCAATGTCCTTTCAACAAATCGGTATCTAGGTCGGTGACCTATAGCTAGGCCTATTTAATTTTGGAATTTTCATCTTGGTTTTAATTCATTAAATAGGCACATCAAATTGATACAATTACATATTAAAGATGTTTGCATACAATATTAAACTGAATATCGAATGAAAAGAAAATAATTGATTTAAAAAAAAGGCAAAAGGGTTAATTTCTGAGAAATCAAGTCCTTACGAGCCGACTTTGGCTTTGGAAGATCTGGAACTGCCCGGTTGAGGAGTCCGAACTTGCGAACCCATGAAAACGAAGGCATTCGGGGTTCGTTTTCCCGGCCACCATGACATTTTTTATTGACTTCTTCTGCCGCTACCAACATTTTTGACTGAGATGAAAAGTTTCTCTCGCCTGCCCCCTCCCCCCTCTGAACCTGAAGGGGACCAGAATGACCATGAACCGCTCACCTGAACTTTATCAGTGTCCAGTGGATCTCATCCAAGTAACTTTCTGGAAAAATTTCATCAACATTCAACTTATTGTCAAAATCATTTCGCAAACCGTGAATTTCTGTAAAACCGGGTCACCCAAGGAACATTCTGGGAAAGTTTCAATGAAATTGGTCCAGTGTTTCAGGAGATGTTGTTCAAAGATTTCGGGCTCAAAATAAGTCCCGCCCTGCCACGCCCATATTTTTGGGCCAAGCAAAATTTTGCGAACATATTTAAAAAGGGTCACCCAAGGAACATTCCGGGGCAAGTTTCATTGAAATCGGCCCAGTGGTTCAGGAGGAGATGTCGTTCAAAGATTTCGGGCTCAAAATAACTTGAGCCCCGCCCTGCCACGCCAATAATTTATGGGCCAATAAAAAAATTGCGAACATTTTTTGAAAGGGTCACCAAAGGAACATTCTGGCAAATTTTTATTGAAATCGGCCCAGTGGTTCAGGAGAAGAAGATGTTATTAAGATTGTTGACGACGGACTCAGGGTGTTCCTAAAAGCTCCCCCTGAGCACGCTGTGCTCAGTTGAGCTGAAAAAAGAGGCACAAGAGGGCCAGTATCGTTCCACTGGCTTTCAAATATCTATCAATGAGAAACTAAGTCAGATATAGAAGTTTAAAGTAAATTTAAGAAGAGGCCCCTTTTCCATGACACAGCATCATAATGCCATGTACAAAGAATTTTGAAAGAGCCTTCCAGGCAAAACTCATTCATTTTAAATAATTTAGAGAAGTAAGTAAATTCATATTTCACTGCATGGGACCATTTTTTTGTTGTAAGAAAGCCCATAGTGCGATGGTTCGAACAATAAGAATTTAATAAAGACAAGAGGACAGGATTGGCCCTAAACCGCTCACCTGAATTTTATTCGTCCGGTGGGTCTCATCAAAGTATCTTTCTGGCAAAGTTTCGTTCACATTTGCCTAATTGTTGAAGAGGAGATGTTTTTCCAAGAATTTAAAGGGATAATAGACCCTGTCCACCCAGTAATTACTGCGAAGACTCAAAATAAGCCCCGCCCTGCAACGCCCATATTTAAGAACCAATCAATGTTTTGCGAAATTTATTTGAAGAGGGCTATCAAAGGAACATTTTGGTACAGTTTCATTGAAATCGGCCCGGTGCTTCAGGGGGAGATGGCGTTCATAGATTTCAGGATCAAAATAACCCCGCCCTACCACGTCCATATTTAGAAATTTTGAAGAGGGTCACCAAAGGAACATTCTGGTAAAGTTTCATTGAAATCAGCCCAGTAGTTTAGAAGGATAGTAGGACCAAAAACAAATTGCAACAAAAGCAATGACGTTTTTTTACACCCATAGACATACCCATTTAACATATATAAAGTAGGACAAAATCGGAAGATACGTATTTTTCCCCGCGATTTTTAATATAGATTTTTCCCAACTTAACCTGTAAAGACCTTTTGACAGAAAACATGTTTAAATCTACAGTAGAAGTTGTTGGTATATCAAAAGCCATGTAGTGGACTGTAATAAGGTATTCACTAACTAAAAATAGGATAATCTTTGTTATTTGGTCAGTTTAAGAGATAATTTGAAAAAACATCTTACCCTTGCCACTCACTTTAACATTAGAAAGTAGTAGAGAATGGTCGCTTTGGCAAAAACGGGGTATTGACTTCAAGAAATAGGTCTGAAACATCTTTTACAGCCAAAAGTCTTTTCAATGTCCAAGTCAAAGTAGATTTGAACCCTTTTAGCCCCCCCCCCCCGCCCCCTAAAAAAAGGGGGTGACTTGATCATGCCTTTGGGCTAATAAATTACATACGAATCAAGAAATAATCGAACAGGTTTGTGAATTTGACCCCCTAGCAAATTTGTGTAGTATATTTCCACAAGATGAGAAAGAAGAGTTTTTTTTAATATTTTAAAAATACCAAGGACCCTCCTAACCTTAACAATAATCTACCAGCTTTGTTTATGAAGTTATATTAATTTTATATTATGTTCTTGAAATAACAAATGAGTTGATAATCGAAGACCTACGTGGAATAGGCTATCGGCTAGGAAAGGATGCAATGGTGGTACTGGTGTGAGAATACCAAGAATCCATTGTAAAGTGCTGCTGCTGCGATATAAATGAAAGATTGTTGAAAACGGCGTAAATCCCATTCAAACAAAAAAACTTGAAATAACTTGTCTTGATATGAATGAAATAATGGTAATCAGGTGTTGTACGAAACCATTTCCAATTTCTATAATATTATGCTTTGATCTTAATTAATGTAAGAAAAAAGAAAGATAATTGAGAAAATTTTAAATTTTTTAATCAAAAATCATTTACTTAGAGAACCTGCAGAACAATTTGGGTTAAACGTGATTAGAATGCCACCCAAGACACATAATCTAGTATCTTTTTTAAGCTTCAGTGGGTTTAAGTTTAAGACATATTATTACTAAGATTAGACAAGTTTGTACAACCGAAAACTTTTGATATTTTAATGTTTCTGGAATTATAAAAAAATGTCTATAAAATTTGAGCGTAGTGCAGCTGTGGTAGCCCCCTTAAATGTTATCAAATGACCAGGGTTTCAGTGTCGTATCTTATTTTTGCAAAGCCTCTTTTAAAGTTTTAGATAAGGCTATTTCAGAATTTTAAAAGTTTCTATGAGTCATTATTGACATTACTGAATTAAAAAAAAGAAATGTAGCACTAAATTGGTGACATATATACCTTCATTTCGAATTGTTTGGAATCGAGGTTTCAGAAAATGATTCTTAGACAGACAGATCGCAGGCAATTTCATTATCCAATTTTCGTCAAATACACAAATGTGCGTTATTATATAAGACAGAGTGTCGAACAAGTCCTGTACCTCATCATCTCTCACCATTTCCGACATATTTTACACAATCTGGTAACAATGAAAAGTAATATTATCAAGACAAAATAAGCTGATGACAATATTGTAAAATAATTATTAGACTAAGGAAACAACTAAATTTCAATTTGGTGACTACTAGGAGAGTTTACATGAGCAGGTGTTGGATACATGGCCTTTTGTCAAGAAACAATTGCATGTGGGGTAGGCAGACATACAAAAAGGTCAATCCAATAAAACAATATTGTTTTGAACTTGTTTATACGGGTGTATATGAAAATGTTTCAATACCAGAGGCTATTTTTCTATCCATTCTAATGTTAAACCAAGCGGGTGGGGTAAGATTAATTTGAACTTGTCTTTTTATGTTTAAAATACCATACATTTTACTCTAATCATAAATAAAGCTGTGGTTAAATTTCTAGAGGTATATAAAGGATATTTGATAAGATTTGCTTGCATAATATCAGTTTTATTCCAGGTACATTGCACAATATTCTCATTACATTGTTTGTACTACAGGCATTACTAGTGGGTATCAAAACGTATTGAAAAATCAAAATGCGTACATTTTGTATCTTCCGATTTTGTCCTACTTTTAGTATATCATCTAGGGAGGGTCAAGCTACTCAAAAAAGCCAAGAAGGCTTTTGTTGCAATTTGTTTTGGGCTGGGGCCATATTTAGCTATTTTGACAATAAGAAATGACAATAATGATAACAACTTGATTGGGGTAGAACTTGAATAATTTCAGAGGACTACGAGCGCAAGAGACATTCGACAATTTTCTACATAGGAAACGTGTTGATATTGTGGTGGCTTAGTTAACAACCGTCCTTCGAAAGAGGGGAGGGTTAACTTCGGGCGGGTTTTGGCGTTTTTGTGTATGGCCATTTGCATCGCTGAGGAGGCTTTGTTTTCTCATTTTAGATTTCTTAAGTCTCTTATTTACCGGCTTAAAAATCTCGCTCAACCCAACGCTTTATCTTAAAAATCTTATTAGAGTCTTAAACTCGATCTAACGAACGCGCCCCTGATCTATGTCTTAGAAGAATCCCACTTAATGTCGTGGACCCGTAATAGTTCCGCGACATTTGTGTACTCATAATCAGTGTCTGTCCATCCTTAAGTCCACCCACCTGTCAATCCATAGACCGTAAAGTATTTCACAATGTTAACCGAGATCACTAAGAAACCTCAGTGAACACTGTTAAAGTTCATGACTTCCAAAACGTTGCGGAACTATTACAAGTCCACGACTTAAGTGGAATTCTGCTATACATCTAGACTCGAACACAACTTCATTTGTGATAATGAAAGGTTTTAGACTGAGTGTAACACCCGAGGCAATCTATTCATTTCAAAGTCGTGCGAGTTTTTAAATTTGATTTTCAGTAACAGGTTTGTTGTAGTTTTCCTGGTAAACCAATCAATAATATCCAACAGTTCAAACAAATTTTATTGTCTGATTCATACAAATATAGCCTACCTTATACAAGTATTAGATATGTCATCCCCCCCCCCCCCCTCCTTTACACTATTGGACCAACGACACGCAGAAAAATCTTTATTTAAAAAATCCTCATTATTACCTTTTTCCTGTACAATCCCGGGATTAAACATCGTTGTGATTTATAAGAGAGAAACTATTAATGAAACAAGAAGAAATAGTCAATTTTACAATAATTATTCGGTTCTTTTCATTCATTTTTATTGATGTCCGCAACTTCTTTCATTAGACTTGGTCTAAGTGTCGAAGTAGAGGGCCATGGTTGGTTCTAAATGATCGCTAACTTAAGTTGATAATTTTAAACATGCCTGTGCAAATGACCGAAATGAAGTTTTTGACCCCATATAAATTCATTCTTACCAAATATAAGGTTAAATGGACTTAAAATATGGCTTCTATAGTCGTAGTGTCAACAAAGTTAATCTAGGCTTTTAACATATATTTGAGCATGGATAGCCTCTAGATTGTTCAGAGGTTGTTTTTTTACGAAGGGGGGGGGGGGGGGGAGATTTGGCCCAATGACCTTTTTTTTTTTATCCCTTATGACTTTATCAAAACAATCATTCGGACCAAATGGTTGGTTGATTGGGCTTAAAATGTTGCCTCTGTTTAGTCCGAAAGCTAAATGTTGACAACGGACAGGCGGACTATGGATATCTAAGCGTGGAATCTAAAATTGGACACTCTGTCCTCATTTGCGCAAAAATACAAGAGAAAAAATAACAGACACGACATTTTTTTAAAATATTTTTGTATTCGTCGGAGACTGATGAATCTTGGTATATCTCCCATGCAGTCGACTATCAGTCCGTACGTTAACTATTTGTAACCCCCTCCCCCTACATCGCTGATACATTCCCATTCTTCGAAATTTTAGATATGTCAAAACCAAATTGAAAGATATAGTAGACTGCAATGAAAAGTGGTTGCAATTCAAAATGAAATGATCTTGTGATAATAGAAGATGTTGTGGGGAAAGGAGAAATCGCTTGATACAAGTATGGGGTGCCAGTCAACTCGATCCTCAGTCAACTCGTTCCTCAGTCAACTCGTGGCGATTTTGGTCAACTCGTTCCCAAAAATTGGTCAACTCGTTCCCCAATTGATTTTTCCTTGGTCAACTCGTTCCCCGAAAATTTTCTAATTCTCACTGGATATTTCAACGGACGTTTTTGTACAAAAAATAAATAGGAACGTGTTATTCTATTGCAATTTTAATATTATTTTATTGAAAATCGATATTTGGCATTTAATTAGCCCTTAACCATACTACCAGAATGTATTTTTTCAACGAAGATACATTTAAGTAAATCTCGCATTTGACTGGAGATTTCGACGGAGTTTATTGTACACAATAAGTTAGGAATGTTTTTTTTTATTTTTTCTTTTTTTTTAATAATTATATGGAAAAACTATTGTCTTCCATTAATTAGCCCATTAACAAATTACCAGAATATATATTTTTAAATAAAAAAAAACAAAGGAAACGAAAATTCAATATTAAATGTTTTATATGTAAAAGTATCGTAAAGTGGGGTTAGATATGGGTTTTTGGTGTTGTTATGATAAATTTCTTTTTTAATTAAAAACTTGTCATGCTGAATCCGGACTTTTCTCAATAAAACATATGATCTGTTCTCCAGAAAACCTGTCTAAATGACGTCACGTTACTGAGTTACTTTTGCTTTTTGCGCGATAGACAGGTAGACAGACATGAATTTATTTGGGGGAAACAACATTTTCTCTTGATTAACGATAAACAACTAACTTTCCTGGAAAGCGGATCATATATTTTCATCATGACAATATTCAATGGCTTTGTTGCAAAAAAACAGCGGCAAAACATCAAAGGTAATTGATACTACAATCTTATTCACACCATTAATGATCATCATTTAACCACCATTTTTTTCTTTCTTTTCTAAATCCAACAGTATCTTTATAATGTTTTCTATCTATGTTTTCGTCTTGTGTCTTGCCGGATAACCAAAAATTTTGCAAAAAAAAACAATAGAAAAATAAAAAAATAAAAGAAAGAAATACATGTATAGGATTGTTAAAAAAATATTTTATTTTTTTCGTTTCGCCATTAATTTTAATATGTTTTAAACCAGTATTCTTTTTTATATATAAATTTTCAGCTAATATTCAATTAGTTTTCCGGGGAATATCGGAGGGTTAAATCGGTCTTATAATTTTAGGTAAAAAGTTAACTATCATAAATTTTGCATTGTTTTTTTAAAAGACATTATCAAAATATCTTATTTTGATTACTTTAACCAATTCAAAAGAAAAAAAAAATATATAAAATTATTTCAAATAGATATGATTATTTTCGGGGAACGAGTTGACCGAGGAAAAATCGATTGGGGAACGAGTTGACCAATTTTGGGGAACGAGTTGACCAAAAACGCCACGAGTTGACTGAGGAACGAGTTAACTGAGGAACGAGTTGACTGTAAGCCCAAGTATGAACTCGGTTTAAATCAATAACTGTATAACGAACGGTTAATATCTTTGCGATTTGGGGTGATATTTTTTTGCAGAATGTTCCATATCATCAGACCTCTTGTAAATAATTTAGATTCTTCCTTTTTCTCAACTGTGTGACTTAAAAAGTGGAACCATACTAATTTCCTATGAACTGGGTGCTTCTCATATATTTCATGATCGACTAGGATGGAGTTTTTACCGAGAGCCAGACGTATGTCACCACTTGTCCTTTCACATATTGAATGGGTTCTATATAATATTCTTCTTGTGAGACCGAAAAAGGGGCTATATAGAACGCGTAGTTTCTGCCATTTCAATAAGTAGCATAGTAGTCCGGCAGAAAAATG
The DNA here is from genome assembly GCA_948146395.1 of Fragum whitleyi. NCBI lineage: Eukaryota > Metazoa > Mollusca > Bivalvia > Cardiida > Cardiidae > Fragum > Fragum whitleyi. The sequence continues at coordinate 48,678,903 of OX411544.1, forward strand.
GCATATTTTAGTTGAACCTAGAAGTGTGGTATAAAGTTTTTTTCTTGGCTGATTCTTATAGCCCAAGTTTTACTCATCAAGAATCTGTCTGATGACACCTTGTCATCATTGAGCATTTTGAGAAAATCGAGATGGCAGCCAGGACCCCTTGAACGAGTACATGTTACCACTTTACTTATCTTGATGATAGGTTTTTATGCATTTGTGAGCTTAGATTTGTCGTAAAGATCATACTTTTGAGTATTATGATGAAATTAACCCATAAAACGAAGGAAACTATAACTACAATAACGATTGTAGACAACATGGCAGCCAAACAGTAATATAACACGGTTTTTTAGAGAACAATTGATTCTATTTGACAAATAAACTTTGGAATTGGTTCAATTATAGCTGCACTTCTGTCTATTTGAAGTTTGATTGAAAGCCCCATTACCGCTTGTAAATTGACTTGTTATGTAGATGGCAGCCCGGAATACAGAATTGAGAATAATACCATTTTGGTTAACTACAAATGTTAAATGAACTTGATACATGTATTTAATATCACCATTAATCTGCTAACTTACCATTTACTGAAGAGGAAAACACCAATATTATTAAAATTAATAACCAACATTGTGTTTGTCAGTTAAGATGGTTGCCAAACAGAACGGTTGATTATTTGGCAACATTTAACTGTGAATAGTAGTTTACACAGTTTTCTCATTTCTTTTTTGTAATTCATATCAGATTTTATTCTCTTTTCATCCTCTTTTTATCAAGCGGATTTTTATGTCACATGAGTCATTTTTTCTTAGTTGAGATGGCAGCCAGGAATGTGGACGACAGCATCGTTAACCCTATCTTTATGCTGACCCTTTGATTTGCCCTTAAATCTTGTAGTTTTACATGAAGTCATACCCAAAAATACATAATGTAAACGTCCTTATTTAGGCTAAGAGAGGTCAAATGAACAAATAAATATCACTCTTCGACAATCCTTAGTGGTTATATGGTGATTCTTACTGGTCCATAGAAAAAGAGAGACATTTCTTGTTTTTAAACCTGGCTGTCATCTCGAAATTAGAATCTAATGATTTTCTGATTGACCATGATTTATAATGATGGCTTAAAGGATTCAAAAACAGATAAAATTTAGATACAAAGTGGAAGGATATCTACAAAAGTGTTTCTTACTTTTACGTTATTTTGCTGCCATCTTGAAATTTACCCTAAAAACCATGCCGACCCGAGAAGAACGCATATTAACACCTTGGATCTGCTTAACAGAGGTCAAATGAATAATTCCATACCTTAATTAGCGATATTGCTTCGAGGCCTGTATGGTGCCCCTCCTGGTCTCATGATTATACAGTTAACAACATCGTGAAATTGACAAGGTGAATGATATAGGAATGAAATTGAATGAGTGTGTGGAGCGAGTTTTGAGTGAGTTTAATGGGAGGTAATCCAGTATTGCAAACTTTGTTCAGGATGAACAAAATTAGCAATATTGATTAAATCCCTTTAATAAAATATGCATAGAAGTTTTATAGATAGCTTCTCATTTCTTCAATAACCTATCAGATGCTTACAATTTCAATTAATTAAGTGAAATACCGATTTTTTCCCAGCTATTTTTATTTTGAACGAAGTTGTTGTTATAAGTTTTTCAGTGAGTTTGGAGCGTTTGTGAATGCTTTGAGTGAGTGTCTGGAATGAATGAATGGAGCGCTGAGTGAGCAATTTAGAATGGTTTTGATTGAGTTAAATGTCAATTTCACGATGAAATTAACTGTACATGTATTTGAATTTAAGCAAATTACGTTTTTTATGGCTGGTTGCCATCTCGCAATTTTGTGATTTTAGAATTAGCACTTAGCGATTGAAATGAATATTGAAATACTAAAAAAAGATGCATGGGCCACTTAAATTAGAAAAAAAAACATAATAAGAAGCGTAGACAGTGTTTTTCAATCATTTTTTTTTTTAAATTCTTTGGTGGATATCTTGAGACCGCTCAGAACGACAAGTTGAACCCAAAATATACAATGTTGACATCTTGATTCTTACTTAGGAAGGTCAAATGATCATTTCAATCAATTGCCTCTTTGGCTGTCATTCCAATTTTACAATCATTATAAACATTCATCTTTTGTCAATTAAAATTCAATGTTTGTCTGAGCTTGGCAGAAAGCTTGACCAAAGAAATGTAAGGAAAGGGACAGCTGCAATATCAGTTGATTTTTTTAATTGGGTTAACTACCAATTTTATCAGTATTTCAGTAAAACGCGTTGCTTTGAGCAATGGTTTACACACATTCATAAGATATTTGCGTTGGCCGGAGATCGAACCATGGTACCTATGGTTGAGTCAGACACTATGAAATGGTCTAGGTAAAAAAGATAACTGTGATAAATATTTGAAACTTTTCCTCTGTTCAGATGTGATATTATACTTTAAATAACTTGTACTGTAATCAACATCATTACAAGATTCCGATGAATAGTCTGCATCTTTAAAAGGGAAGTTCTACAGCAAAATCTAGAGCAAATACAATGTAAAAGGCTTGAAATAAACTGATACAAAAAACTTTCTTTTTTCATTCGTGGCTGCTATCTTGAATATTAAAAGCAAATGGTATTTTCTTTTGAATTTTGTTTCATTTAGAGAAAGAAATACATTATTGTTCAAACTTCTGACTTTTATTTTGGGTTTTACGACAAAAATACACCTGATGAAGGCTTTCATCCATCCAAATTTCAAATAAGCATGATCTCAGATTTAAAATCAACTAGAAATAATAGATTTTAATTATTCAATGGCATGTGTATATTATAAGAATTCATTTAGAGCTATTGCCTTTAACTTTTATAAAAAGCTCGACTTGCTAAACACTATCCTTATAACCAAAATCAATTTCAGTTTATTTATGGCAGTCGTTTTCTCACCTATTTCGGCAGGGCATGTTTACAGAAAAACTGGCTTTTTGAAAGGTTTGTTTTTAGGTGGAAATCCACATTTCATTTTTCCTTGCTGACTTCCAATTTCAGACAGAAATTCAAATTTGAGGTTGGTTTTATGAGCCTAGCTTCAAAATTGGTTTCAAGATCAAATTACTTGCGGGATAAATGACTTAAGTTATTTAAAGGTTTTAGTTGGTTTCAAAGTGACTCGCAGGATCCCACTTGGCTACCATCTTTATTACAATTCTTAATTTATATTGAAATGTAAGTATGTTTCGTTTTTCCTGTTGTTTTAGCCCAGATAAGAAGAAATCATATGTAAAGAAATATGTAGAAATCATGCTTATGCTAAGCTTGTATATTGTATGAAAAACCTGGCTGCGATCTTCATTTTTTAAAAAATCTAAATGATTACAATAATCAATATAAAATCAATATACTTTTGATATGTAATGCCTTGGCTGGAAGAATCAATCAAGAATTCAGTGTAATTGGCCTTAAAAGAATCCTTCAGATTGACAATATATTTTGAACACACATTTGCATTTATGCATTCCTGGCGGCCAAGTTCAAATTCCGAAAATAAATCAAATCAGATAACTAGATTTCTTGACCCGTTTTAAAAAAGAAAATGGTTCAGCCCTTGAATAAAATGGTTGAAATCATGGTTGAAGTCTGTAAATACTATGGCTTTTTACACTGTTCACTAATCCAGAATTCCATTTGGCTGCCATCTTGGTTACAAGTCAAAATATCAATTTCAATTCACATATCTAATTATTTCGTGAGTTTACACAAGAATCTTATTGACCAGAACAAGTGAAAAAATAGGTTCAGAAAAATAAATACAGTAAGTTAATGATCAGTTTGTATATTTTACGATAACCCTGGCTGCCATCTCCATTTTCTCAAAATGCTCAATGATGACAAGATGTCATCAGTCAGATTCTTGATGTACAATGTCTAAGCTACCAGAATCAATCAAGAAAAAAACTTTATACCACACTACTAGGTCCAGCTTAATTTCTGCCGGACTATAAAAAAGAGAAAAATCATGACATTTCTTTTCAAAATCCATCAATAATTTTTAGTGCAATTCTCTCATGGACAAGCTCAATTTCAACATTTGACCTCAACCTGTAATACTGGTTTTAGACAACATTGAAGAATGAGTGCAATTTAAAAAGAAACCATCACATGAGGTAGAAAATAGTGAGCGAAAAGTAGAAATTGCTTCTAACAATTTTTCTTTAATCAAGTATCTAACATTACATTAAACAATTTTGACAAAGAAAACATCTTAAGCCTTTTCTTCATTTTCAAACTGTATTCTCCTGAATACTTTAATATGTACAATGTATTTATTGACCATTAACTAGAGCTGCTCGAGGAGCTGATTTGCTTCACAGGCCTGAATCTGATAAAGTTATATGAGACTATAACTGAATGAATGAATGCTTATTTCAAGTAAACAAGTGTTTGCTGAAAGATTTCTTCAAAGTAAAAATTAATGATTGATGAACAGCATATCAATGGCTCAGCGCCAAACAGATGTAACTATATTTATAGGGAGTTACAACCATTTCACGCTGAGCCCTCGATATAGAAAATTGACCTCCACCTGATTAATACATATATTTCATCCAATCACAAAAAAATTGTGCAGTCTCATAATGGGTCATACAGGGATCATTCCAATGAAATTGGTTGAATACCATCCATCATATTCTGAGAAAATGATTTTTAATGTATCCACTATATAATATATAGAGAAATGACCTCCACTCATAAAAGACATATTTTTCGTCTTATCACAATTATTTTTAGTAGACTGATAAAGGGTCACCCAAGGATCACTTAAATGAAATTTGGTTGATATCCAGCTGTTAGATTCTGAGAGAAGTCAATATTTATAGAAATTAGACACGCCCAGTAAAGCCTTGTTTTTCATTGGATCAAAAAACCTTGAATAACCTTTAAAAGAGGGTCACCCAAGGATCATTCCTGTCAAGTTTGATTGAAATTCATCCAGTAGTTTCTGAGGAGAAGATTTTTAAAGAAAAAGTTTACAACCTGACGCATGGACGCACAATGGACACAATGCCAGGATAATACCAGTGGCCTTTGGCCAGTCACTGGAGCTAAAATCAAGATATTATAAAGAAAGATACACAATTGCATTGTAGGCAAGCAATCAAAATCTTGCTAAAAGCTTATTGAATCTGTAGTTATAAGTTTTTTATTTCCGGCTGAATATATGAACTGAAGGATGTAAATTTATGATCATAATAAGGCAAAATGATGTTGCAAGTTCTTCAAGAGTTCTTTTGAGTCCACATGTGATTTGTAAGCATCCACAGCACGTTTTGCTGCATTGTAGCTACTCTGTAGGTCACCGAGCTGCAAGTAGATCAAATCATCGTTTAATATATAAAGATTCTTTATATAAATTGAATTTGTCACTTTTAATATACCATGTATTTCAGACATACAGCAGCCACTGAATAACCTAACTATTGATTCCTGGTATTTCTGGTATCAGTAGTACCACACCATCCTTTGAAAGCCTCTATCTGCTCATCATATGAAAGTTTACAATTATCCAACCAGTGGTGGGAGACAAAATGACAGAAAGGATCAAACCCTGAACCCCAGGACTGATTGACAGAAAGGATCAAACCCTGGACCTCAGGACTGATTGAAAGAAAGGATAAAACCCTGGACCTCAGGACTGATTGAAAGAAAGGATAAAACCCTGGACCTCAGGACTGATTGACAGAAAGGATTAAACCCTGGACCTCAGGACTGATTGACAGAAAGGATCAAACCCTGGACCTCAGGACTGATTGACAGAAAGGATCAAACCCTGAACCCCAGGACTGATTGAAAGAAAGGAACAAACCCTGGACCTCAGGACTGATTGACAGAAAGGATCAAACCCTGGACCTCAGGACTGATTGAAAGAAAGGAACAAACCCTGAACCTCAGGACTGATTGACAGAAAGGATCAAACCCTGGACCTCAGGACTGATTGACAGAAAGGAACAAACCCTGGACCTCAGGACTGATTGACAGAAAGGATCAAACCCTGAACCCCAGGACTGATTGACAGAAAGGATCAAACCCTGAAACCCAGGACTGATTGACAGAAAGGATCAAACCCTGGACCTCAGGACTGATTGACAGAAAGGATCAAACCCTGAACCTCAGGACTGATTGACAGAAAGGATCAAACCCTGGACCTCAGGACTGATTGAAAGAAAGGATCAAACCCTGGACCTCAGGACTGATTGACAGAAAGGAATAAACCCTGGACCTCAGGACTGATTGACAGAAAGGATCAAACCCTGGACCTCAGGACTGATTGACAGAAAGGATCAAACCCTGGACCTCAGGACTGATTGACAGAAAGGATCAAACCCTGGACCTCAGGACTGATTGACAGAAAGGATCAAACCCTGGACCTCAGGACTGATTGACAGAAAGGATCAAACCCTGGACCTCAGGACTGATTGACAGAAAGGATCAAACCCTGGACCTCAGGACTGATTGACAGAAAGGATCAAACCCTGGACCTCAGGACTGATTGACAGAAAGGATCAAACCCTGGACCTCAGGACTTATTGACAGAAAGGATCAAACCCTGGACCTCAGGACTGATTGAAAGAAAGGATCAAACCCTGGACCTCAGGACTGATTGAAAGAAAGGATCAAACCCTGGACCTCAGGACTGATTGACAGAAAGGATCAAACCCTGGACCTCAGGACTGATTGACAGAAAGGATCAAACCCTGGACCTCAGGACAGATTGACAGAAAGGATCAAACCCTGGACCTCAGGACTGATTGAAAGTCAGACGCACTTTATACAGTGTTATTGTCACAGCATGATTTATTCATTCATAGAAACGCATGATCTAATGCCCCTTCAAGAGGTCAGGGTAAAACTAATATAAGAATATTGACACTTACAATAGTTTGGCACCGACCCATTGGATGGCAAAAACATTTCTTTGTCATTTATGAGAGTAGCGGTCTAATGCTGTTGTTATTGTGATGTATTAATAATAAAGTGATATTCCATGAAATTACAGGCCTCATTGCAGCATTGGATACAACGTCTTTACTCTCTCACAAGCCTGTAGTTCTTGGAGATTAGGGTGTAGGGTAAGTTTACATGTCAACTGGCAAGAAAGCTCAAATCTGACATCCCCATATGCCCAGAAAACTGCCTTTATAACCTGACTACAGTACTGTGACTTTTGATTACAGTACATTCATATACAATTGACAATTCAAAAATAGACAATTCTACTTTAACATTTTGATTATCTTTATCATAGTACATAATGTTTAGTCTAAAGCATTTTGATAGGTCAGCACAAAACTATTGTAAAAGCTAATAAATATACAGGCACTTACACTAGTCTTGCACTGACCAATAAAGTTACACTTATTTTGACTTGTGTAAGTTACAAAACAGTAAAAGTTTTTCTCATAACGTTTAAAAGCACAAACTAGATACACTTAAATTCCATGGTATATTTCCATCATTATAACCAAACTATTCATTAAGATGGAAGAGGACAATAGCATTTTTTTGATTTTGGTATATATATAAACTCCAAGTTAGTGTTATATCAATGGCATTTTTTTTTAATTTTTAATTTCGAAATAATGTTTATATGACGTCATAAAAATGACAATTTAGGGCGCTTTCTACAAACTACCCTTCCCCTATTTAAATACGCAGTGCGATTTAATACATGATTTTTCATTCCGAAAATGGTACAAAAACAAAGCTAAATGAATGGTCATTACGCCAATGCCTTATTTAAATTTTTGTAACTAAATATATAGACATATGAGTTGCTTTAAATCAATATTCACATTTTTGACTGTTCCAAAACTCTCACTTTTAACAAAATCGAATAAAATTGGCCCGGTGTTAATTTTTCATATTATTTTCTACAATTCTAGTTTGATAAACAGGAAAAACTTTAAAAAATTTCACCCTGCTGATTTTTTATAGACGGGATTTAAAGTTAAAACTATGACGTTGACGTTTCAATTATACCTAATAATTTTCTTTGTTTATTTGAATTCTAATGCGATCTATTTGAGTAAAAAGATAAAAATTCATAGACGTGTTCAAAAGTCTTTGAGGAAAGGGCCCTCAAATTTGTATTCCAATACACCGAGAACGATGTGTTAAACACAAATTTACCTAACACAAGTGTTGCTAATCGTTGACTTCAATAAGTTTTACGTCAACGTCGCTATAAATGAAAATTGACTTTTGTAAGTTTATGTAATGTTATGATGTTACCATTAATAATCACATTCAAAGACCATTTTAGGGTAATGATAACATTTCAAACAAAATGGGAAAAAACTCAATGAATGTTTATGAAAAACGAAGAATCTTTTTAACATTTAATTTTTCAATATAACGAAATCAATCAAATACTTTTTGTGACGTCTGTCAAAAGAATTTAGCCAGTTTATCGACAAAATGTGTTTGTCTTTTTCCAATTTTCGATGTTAGGGTAATAAACATTGATCCCCAATTGTAGAAATCTGTACAGTAAAACGCCACAAAAGGATGCGAGAATATGGAAAGGAAGCTGGACAAAAAAATATCAGATTTCAAAAAAAATTCAAGGGGTCATTTTTTTTTAAAAAATAAGTTTTTTGGGCCGCAAAATATTGAAAATTTAACTTTAATTCAATCTCGTGTATCTATCTTCAAATAAAACAATGTTCTAATTACACGCCACTGTTCCCAATTCATTCAGTTTCATTTTGGTGTATTTCATTGAATTGCACCACCTTAAATATGACCAGGGTAAGCGTTTAAGAACGCGTAGGGTCATTTGTGAAAAAGGCGCAAAGTCTTCATTTGAAAGACGTCATGGTAACATAAATTCTAAATTGAACTTTAAAGACATACAACTTTGAGATTGCACTAACACAACATTTCCATAGATACCAATATTTGAGCATTTATGTCAAAAAACGCTATTGTTCTCTTCAACCTTAAGTTGTATAATTACCTGATCAGCCAACTGTCCCCAGTTATAATGTGGCTCATACATATGAGGAGAAATAACATAAGCTGCCTGGAAAAATGCTCTAGCCTGTAATACAAAGAACATGAAACATTAATATATGGCGCTGAACAAGACATGATTTTCAAACACTAATGCTTCTAACGACAATATTTTCATAAGGTTGACCTTGACATATGACATATGATGAGGTTGGTACCAGTAGATTCATATCTAATATATGATTTAATATAAGAGTATAAATGATCTATCATCATGCCAAGTATGAGTGAGGGTTGTTCAATTTTTATCCGGATTAGGTCAATTAATCATCATTGATTTATCGCTATGTGGAAAAAAGTTTACTCATAATAACGGGACACTTTATATGCTCAAACTTGCCAAAACCTGAAGCGGTTGAACAATGTATATTGATTTCACTCGCAAACAAAAATACATAAGTATTAGGTGGCGGCGCACAGTACATGACACTAGTGACGTCAAAAACTGAGATATTTGATGTTGTGAAATTTAGCTTGTCACTGCTTGTTATTCTTGGAAGAAGGAGGAAGAAAGTGTTCCTGTAGCTATGCTTTTATGGTTTGTACAAAAGAAAATAGAATGGTACAAAATCAAAGTTCAAATAATTGTACCCCTTAGTAAATCGCCGATATCTTTCAGAGACTTAGCAATTGAGGTCCCTACAGCTGATTGGATAAGTTTCTTTCTGTCCATTCTTCCTCTTATCTCCGGGAGCATCGAAGCGTCAACACAGATGAAAATAAAGTATTTGGAAGTATGTACTATTTCATTTCAGCATGACAAGTATTTGTTTTATGTCTTTTGGTATTTTTTCTAGATTTCGAATAGAATCATAAAAATTAAAAATTCCCAGCATTCAGTTGACTTCGTTAAGAAACACTTGCCCTGCCATATTTTAATTGAATCTTATCTAAAAATTCTACGTCCAAATTACTTCAAATTAAGACAAGGTATTATGTTATAATTATTCCAGCAACTCAATTAAATTCCTAGTTTTCAACAGATAGAAGAGAGAGAATATTTACCAAACAAGACCAAATACAGTAAAGTCTCGGTGGTTCGTATCTCAAGGGACCGGGACAATTTATGCGAACTAAACATAGTACGAACCAACCAATGTCAAGCTGTCGATAGCCTTTTGATGGCTCAGATCAGACACGATCTTAAGGTACCCTATATATGGGCTTTATTCTGGGGTTCTGTGGGATATGTTTTCAATCAAGTTCTAACGAGACCATTTTGTAGAGAGTAAGGACGCAACAAATCTCACTTGAACAATGATCATCTTTCGTTTTGTCCATATTTAAATCCTAAATAGAGTAATTTCGGCAATTATTTACATACCAAATATTAACTACATCAGAGTGTTTTCCCTTTGGATCAAATTGCTTTGAGTACTCATTCAGTGGACGATGAAATCTCGGCATTACGATGAATCTGTGTGGAAGTCATGTTGACAAAGTCTATGAAGATTTGCACATTCATTTATGCATAATCAGTATGAGAAAGCCAGATGAAATACAATAATTAAGATCTCTGACTGATCCTTTATTCGATTAAACCCGCCGAAAATTACAAATCAAACAATGCCTGTAAATATTGATGCAAAACAATAACTTCGATTAATACCAATCAACAGGTGTGGAAATCAAGGTATATGTATATTGTAACAACTAGGACAGCTATTGATTGCTTAATTCACACCTACGGATTAAACATATTAATTTGTGTTATTTGGAAACTCTCGGGACTTGACACGGGATACGAACTACGAACCACCGACGTGCGAATTACTCGGAGCCTTCTTACAAAGATAAAGAGGGAAAAAAATCGGGACCAAAGAATGTATACGAACCAACACATACCTACGAACCACCGGCGTGCGAACGACTAAGATTTTACTGTATATGAATTATTTTATCTGCTGCGCCAGGTACTCGTTACCATGGCATTTTATATGGCAGATGCGCACAGGCTATGTTTGATAACTATATCAATTTTACATAACCATACGGGGAAGGAATTTCGACAGCAAACGATTCAAAATTTAATTTGATTGCTTTAAAAATAAAACTTTGCGAAGCTAAATCTGGATAATTTTTTAGCAACCCTGGTATGAGCACTGTATCTAAAAAAAGTGTTAAATAAATGGCAATGTTTTTTTTTTAAGTTTTGTAGACATGATGGAAGGACAGTATGTCCAAAAGACAAACAGACAACAGCTAAACAATATGGCACACATCTTTTCAATGCAGGAGCAAAATTACTGTAACGCATTTAAGGTTCATGTAAAGTGTTTGAGACCCAATTTTAAGGGCGCTTCATTAGCCAAGAAATAGCAGTATGTCCTGGTATATTGTATATCAAAATAAAGCTATTTTTGAGAACAAGCAGTTGAGCAACATAAGACCCAAACACTTTACATGAACCTTAAATAAGAGTACTGCTTACGTGAAATGCTTAGCTGCAGGTGCTGGATAATGCAAAAAATTAAAGCAAAAAAGAGGCATAGCTCTTGTGATGGTGTACACACATGCAAAGTTTCATGAAGATGAATTCAATAACATCAGGGATATGACCAAGGTTTAAGTTTGTCACACAACCCAATACCTCAATTTTTTTTTCGAAGCTGAGCTGTAAAAATCTTTTATCCTCTCAAACTAAATCTCACTATGATATGTCCCTTTATAATTTTTGGTTACTTTAGTAATATGCATTTTCTACAAATTGTTCTACCTTGAAAGCCGTAGATTTTTTAAAAAAATTAACAATATGCTCTTGCTGGCTACAATATCTAATATAGATCAGTCTTATACTGTGGTGGTATTAAAATTCACCAATAATACAAGATGTGTTTGTGAAACATGAATGCCCCTGTAACGGCATTTTTTTTCAAAGTTTGACCTTGACAGATGACCTTGACCTTGTCACATGACCTTGACTTTGGTACCAGCGGATGCGGATCATTGAGATCTATCATCATGCCAAATATTAGCTTGAATAGGCTTGAAGATATTGGCAAGGTTAAGTTTTCGGGTTAAGTTTTCGGACAGACGGACGGACAAGGACAGACGGACAGACAGAAGGACGGACAGACAGACAGACGTACATGAGTAAAACAATATGCCCCCGATATCTCGATACGGGGGCATAAAAATATTTTCAGACAATTCACACTGATTATAACGTAGTTTTATGTTTTAATAGAAACAACAGAAAATGTTTGTCCTTACAAAATTAGTGATATAGTATGAAAGGACATTGTTATTCAAGTTGCCAAAAATTGTTTCATTTACGAGGGTCATCCAAGAAATAGTGAGACTGGTTCTATATCTGAAAGACTTATAAAGATATCACATAGAATTGATGATGACGTCACATAGAATGAAAGCATGACGATAACCATGGCCAGATGAACATCAAATTAACAGAAATGTCTTGAAAGTGCCTATTTTCAGATAGATCTAACCGAAGAAGATGGCAACGTGTTTTGCAATGAATAATATGCAGGGATAAAGAACTTTCTCACTATACCTTATTTCTACTGAATTTTTCTTTCATCAAGGGTAAAATTCAATTTTAGCAAAAAAATTCCTTTTTGCATAAATTGATCACTAAGACTTTATTTTTCATAGAAAATATTTGCATTTTAAAATTTAATTGAGTTTTTTTTTTATGTTAAAGATACCATCCTTTATCTTCACGAAAGCCATTGAATGCACAATCTTTAGGCAAATCTTACGAGTACATCAATGTAGAATTGCATTTGGATACCCTCCCATTTTTCAGAACAACATTGACAGACAAAAGGAAGGTATTTGTTTGTGACCTTGTTTCTTTCGAAAACTATACAACCATTGTCTACCACTTAGATATGATACCAGAAAACATTTATCAATGTAATTTGGGTTATCAGGTAGTTTAATATGGAGTTTTTTAAGCATTGAAATATCAAGGGGCTTAGTACATGGCCATTATATCATATGGTACCTCTTCCTGATCCCTAGCTACAATGGTTCCATAAAATGTATTAAGGTAGGTGTCTGGCAAACATTGAAGGAGGTGTAACACTAGGCCATAGTGGAATAATATCTCAAATATATGAACTAGTTCGGCATTATAGCACAAGTCTCACTTTTTATTGGATGGCCCATGAGTTAACCAATCTTTAATAAATAAGAAATAACATAATAATACCCTGTTAATGGGAATAAATGCAAGAAATCTGATTCTAAATCTTTAAATCTAGCAGCCCTACACACCCATGGTGACTGTTTTTATTCATAAATAATCAAATTATTACAGAAATCTGAGCTTATCTGTTTATAAAGGTGTCCCGGTGTGCATCAGGTCTCGGGTAAAAGTCACCCTACAAAGCCCCGGAATACTACCTGCTCAACCGACTATCATATAATATTCAAATTTCTATAGGCACCCTGCAACTATTCAGGTAAATAAAGTTTCACCCTTGCATTTTTTAATCTTTCTGTAAAAGAAAACCCCATCCAACAGGTATACAAACTCTTTAAACTTGTGAAAACTTTTCCTATTTATTTTTGTAAATGCAATCTTGACTATTGACCTTGAGTCATCAGATCTTGAAATGCATTCGGAACTTTACTAGGCCTTTTCCGTAAACAGCAAAAGACCTGGGATGTATGTAAGGCGGATGGGTATGCAACAAAATTGTGCATTTCCTAAGGTGGAAACTGTGTAAGAAAAACTAGCGCGGAAACAACCGGCACTATCTTTAGATTTATATCTTTTAATGTAAATAACGATTGAAAAATCTTAATTTTTGAGAATGTGGAATCATTCTCAAAAATTAAGATTTTTCAGCCGAGTAAGAATCTAAAGATAGTTATATAAGGATAACATGGTTTCACGTCAGTGACTTAAAGGAGTAGCGTTGGCCACGTCGAATGTTTTCACAATAAGTTTCAAGGGCTAATACGATTTCAACTTAAGTCATCCAGTTTTTCCAAGGTTTTCCTGTAATTTTCAAAAATAGTCCGCCTATGTACATCTGAGGTTGATCGTGAGATTGGCCGAGTGGTGTTCCGAATGCTTAAAATGGTACCAAACAAAAAGTCTTTCCACAAACAAATGTGTGTGATAAATTATCAGTAGCAATTCATGACAGTTCTATGGTAACAATTCTAAGTACATTAATTTTATAAAATTATGTATTTCTCAATCTTGAACAAAAACATATATTATCTCTTACCCTGACTTGTTTGACAAAATAAACATATAGGATTTATGCCACTGAATGCTTACCCAAAACAAGTGATTAGGGATTTTCAAGGATCTTGCAAGCTAGATCGATATATTGCATCGAAAAGAAAGACCCTTTTTTAGACGTTTTATTTCAGATGATTTGACCTTAAGTTTTATTTCATTGTTTTCAGCTGTCCTCTATACTATATCTCAAAAAGAACCAGTTTTATTATCAGTTGATGAACATGTACTAAATGGACCAACAAAAAGCAGTCCTTCTAGGGAATGGTCAAGTTTTGTTCACAAATAAGAAACATAAATTTGATGGAATATGTGAACTTCTTTGTACTGCAATGTTGTGTAAACACAATAGAATTGTTTCATGGAGACACAGGATTCATTTATAGTTAATTTTAGAGCAATAGTATAGACTTTTTTTAAGTTATTTTAATTTAAAAAATTGGGATTTTGAAAATGGTCGCTTAATAGATGTTGTCATGTCCCCGAGAGAGAGGCAGTGTTTTAAACCCAACACTACCCAATTCTACAGCTGGGTGAACTGGGGCTGGCTTTTTATAAGTCCTATCCTAGCTTTATCGTTCTACATGGTTTGATGTGTGGGAGGGTAGATAGGTTGATATCACAGACATTCCGTTTCCCCTCATTACAGAAAACACTGACCAGAACAACTGGCCTTGTCTTGTCAGTCATCCTGTAATGATTAATAAAAAAACAGTTATAGCTCACACAATTAAACACTACAGGATTTTGACCTTCAAAGGTATTTATTAATTCACCACAGTATTTGAAGCAAATTTTGAACAAGATAATTATGTTAGTTAAATGATTCCCCCCAACCCCCAAAGTTATGACAGTACCAAATTGTAACCAGATCTTGACTTTGGTATCAGTGGCAGATCTTAAGGGGGTTCAGAGGTTTAAACCACCCCTTTTAATACCTTATTATTTCATTTTCATGCAGATTGTGTAAAACTAGGATAACAAACCCTGCTTTTTGTTTGTTTGCTTGAACCCCCTCACAGACACTCTTAATTACTTCAGGGTAACCACAGATTACTGTCCATACATCTATCATCATACAAAATAGGAGCTCTGTACCTTTCAGTAAGCCTTGAAATCATTCAAAATATGAAGATTTTTAGAAATAAGATTTAAAGAGACAAGTGAAGCTCTACTGTATAGTACAACACTCATTTACATGATCATCTCAACAAAATATTGGATTGAATATAGTTGAACCAAGGCTAGTATATAGAGATCTAAATCTATATGAGAAAATTCAGACTTGTTTATCATGCATGATATTTTCAATGACCAACTAAAAGATATTTATCATTTTTCATCTATGACATGTCTGTAGTTTAGACATGTCCCATGTTACACTAATGTGACCATTAAGGGGTTAGTTATTGTCTCATATAGTGTTTGTGTGATTAGTACTGCTGGCCTAAATGACAGGTTTATGAATATTGATCCAAGTTTGATAACAGATCTGGTAACAAATTGTCTGACTAATCTCTGTAGTAATCGAATATCACTGCATCTTTACGACCCCCTCATTAACGGTTATTGCTACTTGTCTGGACAGACAGTCCTTTAGCCTTCCTAGTTCCCTTTCTGTCATAATGTAAATCTTGGACCAATCCTAGTCCTTCTCATGCTAGGGAGAGCAAAATTATTCCTGCTGTACACAAAGCTTGGGCTGACAGTATAGACTATGATCAGCCTGTACAGATGTGCAGTCTAATCTTAACCTCCACTGTCAGCTTTCTAGTAGATTATTTTCTGTAAAACTACTACCAGGCTGGTTGAAACTTTTGATAAAATGGCAGTTTGTAATAAAATTCAAATTCAGCAAAATAAGGTCAAAAATTTTATGGTAAATATGACAAGAGCACTGCCTATGGGTGCTTGCTCCTGGCTGATGGATGCTGGATAGTCAATTTGTTTGATTGAATGGGTTATACGTTGCTTTCAACAATCTTTCAGCTATATCCACGTGGCTGGAGCACCTAGCAATGGATTTCTGGTATTTCTCACACCAGCACTACCCTGATATCCTTTCCTAGCCTCCAGCTGCTATCCCACATAGGTCCATGATTTATTGACCCATTGTTGAGAGACAAATAGTTAGAAAGATGGATAGTCAAAGAAAGAACATAATTCTTACAAAATGTATTTCAAGTTATTCCTTATGGTAGTAAAGGTTGTTCTTTTGATAGTGAATATCTGTGTCAAGTTTCAAGTAAATACCTTTAGTGGAATAAAGAGATAAAAGCTAAAAATTTAAAAGCAAGTATACGACATCATCATAAATACTAGTTAAGGTATGATAGATGCCAATTGAAAATACTAGCAACCACCTCTTTTGAGGGGTAACTTATCTATTGAGCAACCAATTTCAGAGGACATGAAATCACCAAATTTAATACTCTCACCATCTCTTGAAAGTGATTACTTTCTGGTGGTCTTTGAAGTAACATACTATATTACTATTCTGTGTTGCTTTAACCCTTTCCTGTTTTTTCAAAATTTTGGACCTGTCCAAATTCAAAGATTTTGCAGACGAAAATTTAAAGTGGATTTAATTTATAAAATAACCCTTCAGTAGGGTAGAAAATAGTGTGAAAAAAGAAGAAATTGCTTGTTTGAAGCAATTTCTTCTTTTATCACAATGTTTTCTCAATCATAAAATCACAGACACGTAAAAAGCAGGGATTAAACAGCAAAGGGTTAAATAATTTGTGGTCATGAAGGACAAGCATCTATGTGTTATATGAGGCATGTGACATATGGCCTTCATGCCAAGGTAAACATGTGAAGGGGCATTAATTAGCAACCTGTTCAGTATGCATGAAGACAGCTGTGTTCATTTTTTTTTTTAAACAGTCAGCAAGTCTGTTTTTTTCTTTACCCTAAACTGAATGTTATTCCTGAGGAAACAATACTCAGATTTGGGTAACTTTCATCACAATGTTTTTCAAAGATGAATTTTCTTCCTGTATTTATATGAGCCCTTGCAACACCACATGTGGTCAAGATATTTAGACGCAGATCGGTCTGTGCATCAGTACATATAGATAGAGTCTTCACTGCAAGCTTAATAGATAGCTTCTGATTCCTAGTGTCAAAATCAGAGCTTAATCTTCAATACACTGTGTGGTTTCCTGTCCACTCTACTCAAAGTCTCTCCATCCAGCACAAATGATATTGATGGAAATGTCAAGCAATGGCTCATTTTGGATGTGCAAATCTCTGTAGCTAACGTTGATGTGCACCTTATTATATACATCTACTTCTTCAGTCAGTATTTGATAATATTGGGCATCTGATAATTTGATTGACTAGATTCACATAAACAAATCAAAAGCAAATACCACAAGTTGAAACAAACCATATTAACAAAATATAGGTTTAACTGTTGTCTGTCTGTCTGCATATGTCTGTAAGTATAGAATATCGGAGGGTCAGCTCAAATATATATGCATAAACAGGGCTCGTGTTTGACCCTTAAACCAGGGTTTTGACCCCCAGAAATATGAAAATAACATAATTTGACCCCTAGAAATTTCTCCCAAGGGGGTCATTTTGACCCCCTTAAGAGGAATAATTGAGGGTCAAAACATGGTTTTTCACAAATTTCTTTCTTAAGGTTCTACATATTAATTACTTGTTTCATTACAAGAAATAGTTAAACTGACTCTTAAAAATGTAAAATTCTACTAATGATTTGCTTTTTCTGTCGTTTTGACCCCTTTAAATTCAGATATGACCCCAAGAATTTCTTAGGTGAGGAGTCAATGACTCCCCAATATCAAACACTAACACAAGCCCTGATAAATATGTAGGCACTTACAATAGTTGTGAGCTGATTCCTTGATAAAGTCAACAGAATTGCACATATGGAATTTACATGTGAAATTTAAACTTTACTTAAAATGCATTGTTAACTTCAAATCCAGTAATAATTTTAAAATTTAAGAATATTCTTGAAGTCATAGAATATGAGTCAAATTATGAGATGTTGAATTGAGACTTTATTACATCTGATTCCTGGTCTACATGTTTGAAAGATAAGTTCAGTCTCCACAAACAATAGAACACTATATAACACTGTGAGCTTTTTGTCTAGATAAGACATCTGACAGGTAGAGTTAATTAAGAAAGCAGAGTAAGGTGTGATACAACATTATTATATACCTGCTTTGTTCTATAGAACCATCAGGAGTTTGAGAGTGATCAAAGACCAATTTTGTCTATTCGCTGTATAGACAAAATTGACCTTTGATCACTCACTTCAAATTGTTGATGTATTGTTGTATAAAAGATCATTTGTTTGTTTGGATGAGGTTTTACCCACTTTCAACAATCTTTCAGTTATATCCAGGTGGCTGGATACCTAACAATGGATTCCTGGTATTTCCCGCTACGCTAAAAGGGATTGATTACTTTGTCAAAATTAAAAGAATTTTTCTTAAATAATTGTGACTAACTATTTGTTTTAATTTGTAGTGTTATAAATCAATGCATTAAAGAACAAGATGTATTTGAGCAACAAGAATGTCCCTGAAACAGCAATTTTTTAAAACTTTGACCTTGACAGATGACCTTGACTTATCAGGTGACCTTGATATCTATAGATGCGCATCATTGAGATCTATCATCATACCAACTGTAAGCATTGTATCTTGAATAGTCTTAAAGTAATTGGAAATGTTAAGTTTCTTGGTTAAAATATGTAGACAGACAGACATATGCAGACAGACGGAAAACATTTAAACAATATGCCCCCAATCATTTAATGTTGGGGCATAAAAAGTTATTTGGTAGAACAGATTCTCTTGATTATCAAATAGCTTTTTTTAGTAAATGAAAATCCTCATGAGATTTTCATGGACTCACAGCATGTGGATTGAATGTCAAAACAGGTTATCATCTGAGCAATTATTGTGTGTGGTATTTTGTCAGAATGTTATTATAGCTATTATCTACAGCCTACCAAAAACCCTGCAATACTGGATCATTGTTAAACAGGTCATTGACATGGTAAAACCAGAAAATATATGTCTAAAGCCTAAATTTCATTTCCCACAGTGGCCATACGATATTGTAGCCTGCGATTTTTTGTATAATATTTATGACATCATACAATTTTACAGGGACCATGCAATTTTGTCAACTGTTTACAAGGTAAACAGTGCGGAAACTGTAGGATGTAGGATGATCCATAAAAGACTTATAGACAAAACATCGCACAGTGGCAGTGCGATGTCTGTGCGTCAATTGTGCAATGCCTCTTTGGAAAGTCTAGGGGCTAAGGTCACCATGTGGTCTTGCTATTTTTACAAACTTGCATAACTATTCTTTATACAAAATTGCAAGGGTCCACAGCACCAGTAAAAAAATGCAATGATCACACTAACACCATTTGCCTCCTCACAGGCATTGCAAAATTTTGGGGTTACAGCGGGCTACGGCCTCAGTACTGGCTCTGTAAGCCAAATGTAAACTAGACTTAAGAGCTAGTTATACAATGTCAGATGGTGAAAACTTGAGATGGCCTTTATTTTAGTCGTGCTAGATGCTTTGGGCCAGATATATATATTCTTTTTTTTTGAAAGTTCACTCAAAAGTGAAAACAACTAGAAAGCCTTGAAAGGCTTGTGTCGCTCCACAGGCTTGAATTTCTTGTAATAGCAAATCTAAGTTCTGACTGGATTTTTAGATATTTTGGGTTCTACTGAAATTGAAATGATTTTCAAAGTTTCCAATATTATAACATATAGAGAAATGACCTCCGTCCATAAAATACATATTTTTCATTGGATCACAATAATTTTTTGTACACTGATAAAGGGTCACCCAAGGATCATTCATGTAAAATTTGGTTGATATCTATCAGTTAGATTCTGAGAAAATAATTTTCAAAGTTTCCACTATATAACATATAGAGAAATGACCTCTGCACATAAAATACATATTTTTCATCCGATCACAATAATTTTTGGTAGACTGATAAAGGGTCACCCAAGGATCATTTATGTAAAATTTAATTGGTATCCATCAATTAGAACCTGAGAAAACTCACTTTTTACCATATTTGGAAATAAGCCACGCCCATTAAATCCATGTTTTTCATTGGATCAAAATTTCTTGAACAACTTTGAAAGAGGGTCACCCAAGGATCATTCCTGTGAAGTTTGGTTGAAATCCATCCAGTAGTTTCTGAGGAGAAGATTTTTAAAGAAAAAGTTTACGACCGGACGCACGGACGCACGTACGGACGGACGCACGACGGACACAACGCCATGACAATAGCCCCAGTGGCTTTCAGCCAGTGGAGCTAATAAAATTATCCTTTTTTAAAAGAATAAGACAAAGATCAAAATTAATTATAATGCTTTTTGGGGAATTATTGAGAAACAAGCAAATTCGTTGAATTGATATCCCCCGCAAAACATATTTTCATTGTCAATGGAGTTAATATCAAACTTAGGTACAGGTTATCTTTTATCTACATCAACCTATGGTTTTCAAGAAATAGCGCGGAAACGAATATCACTATGTATGTATATGGCTTAAACAGTCAGGGACAGTAACTCTAAATTTGACGGTCGAACCGGGTAACCCCGACGATATGCCCATGTCCTCATTGTCATGAAGCTTTGTGCCAGGTTTCATTGAAATCCGGTCTATAGTTTTCAATAAATAGAGTGGAAACGAATATCACTATGTATGAATATGGCTTAAACAGTCAGGGGCAGTAACTCTAAATTCGACGGTCAAACCGGGTAACCCCAACGATATGCGCATGTCCTCATTGTAGTGAAGCTGTGTGCCAAGTTTCATTGAAATCTGGTCAATAGTTTTCAAGAAATAGCGCGGAAATGAAAATCACTATGTATGTATATGGCTTAAACAGTCAGGGGCAGTAACTCTGAATTCAACGGTCGAACAGGGTAACCCCGACAATATGCGCATGTCCTCATTGTAATGAAGCTGTGTGCCAAGTTTCATTGAAATCCGGTCTATAGTTTTCAAGAAATAGGGCGGAAATGAATATCACTATGTATGTATATGGCTTAAGCAGTCAGGGGCAGTAACTCTAAATTTGACGGTCGAACCGGGTAACCCCGACGAAATGCGCATGTCCTCATTGTAGTGAAGCTATGTGCCAAGTTTCATTGAAATCCGGTCTATAGTTTTCAAGAAATAGCGCGGAAACGAATGTCAGATGGACGGACGGACGGAAGGACGATCAATGGACGGACGGACGGACATGGCAAAAACAATACCCCCCCCCCCCCCCCCCCCCGAAAAATTTTTTCGGCGGGGGATAATAACTATAGATTTTCATTTGATAGACTCACTGCCAAACCAGTGAAATGGCCAAAATATACCCAACTTTCATACATTTCACCCTATTTGATGTTATCTATTTTTTAGTGGAGCAAAATTCCCCCAAAAATCAAATGCCATCATGGATTTGCTTAACATAAAATGACTTATTCAAGGAAGTTCGTCCCTAAATTTTTGCATCTTGTCTGCATAAGAGAAATAGAATAATTGTTCCTTTTAGAGGAGGAATGATAAATAATCAATTTCTTGAAAAACAAAAGCTGTATTTTCACTCTCGTGAATATATAGCTGTTGTTGTTCACTCAATGCAATATAAATCAATGTTACACTGAGACAAAAGGATTATTCGATACATCATTATTTTCATCTAAAAAAAAATTGAATTGATCCATATTTTGAAAGAATTTCACAAGAATTAGATTGTCATTAAAGAGGCTCTTATAGCTTTAACTACAACTAAATGTACAACAGAAGAAAGAATTTCCTTGATCAGATTTAAGATAAAAATTAGCAAAGATATGATAAATCAAAAGTATGTTATTGGACAGAGCATTATAAGACTCAAACAAATTATTGTAACAGGGGATTTTTTTTCTTTCAACCAACCAATCAAGAAACACCTTATTAACGAATTTAGTGTTGGATCCAGAGGGGGGGTTCAAACTTATCTCCCTTTGTAGCCTGGATAATCATTTTGCTTAGTTTGGGAACTTCCAATAAAAATTAGATAATGATAGGGAAACAAATCTTCCATCTGTAAGTTTGAAAATTATGTACAGAAATTCTAGATCTGCCATATGCATAATTAATACAGATTAATCAATGAATCAGTGCAAAACTGTAATAACTTCCTGTTTCCATGTGGGTACATACAATACTTTAGTACTGGCCTCTCAAGAGTGTATAGATATTTGAGGAATATTTCTGACGGAGTAGAATCAATTACAAATTAAAATTCAGACATTCCACATTTATCAGATAATTATCAGTATCTCATTTCCGGACTTTCATTCATATGTGCATTAAAACTGGAGACTTACTGAATGGGTACAATGGTAGAGAAAATTGTATGCATTTTTCATGCGGGTGCTTTTGTACTCTATTGGTTCTAAAATTGCCATCACTATAAAGGCCTTGTAAAAGTTTTTTCTAAATAAAGTTCATCAATTTCTACAAACTTTCATAACTCTCAGTTCCTTTCAATGATAGCATCACTGTTCTACTTTTTCAGAATTTCACAAACTTAATGCCACTTAAATAAAGTCAACAAAACCAATCAAGGGCAATACTCTACTGATATATTCAAAAGATGTAGCATGAACTAGGAAGAAATTAGTCTCTTTCCTGTACAAATTTAATCCTTGGACCCTTTGGTTTCATATTTTATCAAATATTGTGGAAAAAGAAGAAATTGCTTGAAACAAGTAAATTATCCTATTATTTTCTACCACACACCATTTCAAATTTCACCAAGCTTTCATTGCCAATCTACAATCTTTCTTCAATTTGGGCTAGTCTGAATAATTTGAACAAGAGGACCACAATGGTCCTATACAGCTCACCTTCATATCTTTGTCTCATTTAAAAAATCAAAATTTCCAGCAAAAGTCATAAATGTACTTTAATGATTTGAGGCCTCCAAGACTCTAAACAAGAATATTGTCGTTTTCCTGTGATATGGCAAAGATCCTGCCCATTTTCAATAGGATTCATGACGATTGGACCATATTTGTGGAGAGTGACCTAACAAACATTCTGACCAAGTTTTATCAAGATTGGATCATATTTTTGGCTTCTACAGCGTAAAAAGAAAATTGTCTTTAAGGCCCCTTTTCCCATGATATGGTAGGGGTCCTTCCCATTTTCAATAGGGTACATTCTTGTGACCTCACAAATATTCTGACCAAGTTTCATCAATATTGGACCATATTTGTGGCCTCTAGAGCATTGCCAAGAAAAAAGTCATTAAGGCCCCTTTTCCCGTGATATGGCACAGATCCTTACCATTTTCAATAGGGTACTTCCTTGTGACATAACAAACATTCTGACAAAGTTTCATGAAGATTGGACAATTACTGTGGCCTTTAAAGTGTAAACAAGAAAATTGTCATTAAGGCCCCTTTTCCTGTAATATGGCATGGATCCTTACCATTTCGATAGGGTTCTTCCTTGTGACCTGACAACATTCTAACCAAGTTTCATGAAGATTGGACCATATTTGTGGCCTTTAGAGTGTAAACACTAAGATTGTTGATGCATGATGACAGAAGACAGACAAGGCATGACACACAACACACGATGATCGCCAAAGCTCACCTTGAGCACAATGTGCTCAGGTGAGCTAGAAAGGGAAACTACATGAATGTTTTCAAGATAAAACTACACTAGAGCTGCTTCAGCAGCCGATTTGCTCCACAGGCCTGAATCTACTGAAATGATGACAATTTCAATGATGAATTAATGAATTAATTGATCAATTTTAATTTCAAGTAAAAAAGCTTTTTTATTCGTCACAAGCTGAAATGTTTCTGCAAAGAAAAATTCAAGATTGATGAATAACATATAGAAATTTGACCTCCACCTGTTAAAAACATATTTTTCATCCAATCACAATAATTTTGTGCAGCCTTATAATGGGTGAACATTCCAGAGAAATTTGGTTGTTATTCATCAGTTTTGTTCTAAGAAAATGATTTAAAAAGTTTCCACAATATAACATGTAGATAAATGACCTCTGCGCATAAAAGACCAATTTTTCATCTGATCACAAAAAATTTTTGTAGACTGATAAAGGATCACTAAAGGATCATTCCAGTGATGTCTTGTTGAAATTCATCCAGTAATTTCTGAGGAAGAGTTACGATCGGACACACAGATAGATGGAAGCACAACACCAAAATTGGAAAAAGTCCTGTAAAAAACACAATACTGATTTCACCAAGAAAGTTTACTAATGACGAAAACAAAAGTAATTGTAGTGTGAATCAGTGGGAAGGAATTCATCAAGATGAGAGAGTACAGGATCTGCTCATCCTAATGGAAGTTCCTGCTTTATTTAAGTGGTTTGCTAATAGGCAATTCAGGTACTTGATTGATATAACAGTCAACAATACTGCTGTTATTATTTCAGTTAACTCACCCTAATGTAGGAGTACTATAGTGGTCTACACTAATAAAGAATTATGAGGGGGGTACCACTTAGCAGCACTAAATTAAACCTTACAGTATTGCATGATTACTTATCATTGTTGGGCCAGCAGAATATCGTAACTACAGCTTTAAGTATGATGTTTTACTCGCCTATTGACATTACATCAGTCACTACTCAAAAAGGGATTATGCTAGAATTACTGGTAAAAAGGTTACCCAAACTTTACAACCAAAGTACACAACAAAGGTGGATACATTTTGCATTTCCTCCCTGGTTTGCAAAGGTCTGGATTTCTTTCTTAAAGCAATCCAGCTGAATGTGTATATTTAACAATCAGAAAATGAAGCATATTTTAAAGTTTCAAAACTAAGTTAGCCTTTGTGCTTTGTACAGAAGGACAATGGTAACTCTTGTTACAACGACCACATTTGTTTCCATTGTTGTTGAAATGAAAATGTTAGGGTTTTGAATGAACAATTACATCAACTAATGCAGATTCATCAACGAAAAACCAGCATCCATTTATTTGATAACAATATAGCATGTATAGTAAGTACATTAGTATGTATAGTACATAGACAAACTGAAGGAAACACTTTTTCAGTTTTTATAGTTAATTATTTGAAATCCTTTATTGACTTAATATTTTGAAACTTTATGTTCCATAAACATTTTCTAAATGAAACTTAGAATGCCATGGTCTAAAAACTTACATTTTCTGTAGAGCAAAACAGGGAAAAGCTTTACAAACAAAAGTAGACCTTAACTGATAAAGAGTATTAGTGACAGGCTAAAGGTGTTAAAGGTGCTGAATAAAACCCTTGGCAAAATTGAATCAAATTATTGTCAATTAGCATTTTTGTTTATATAAATGCACTGAAAGTACTGAAGGACGTTTTTGGTGGCATTGTGTTAAAAGCAATGTTATGAGACAAACAAGAGGACCATGATGGTCCTAGATTGCTCACCTGCGTCTCTTTGGCCCCTCGGACATCACATTAATCAAATAGGCAGATTTCAAAAAGGAGATAACTTGTACATAAGATCAATAGCATGGAATGTTAGCAGCCAAGAGCAAAACAGATATTCCTTTTCGCTCTTTGATTCTATGTAAAAAGGGATGCATCCGGGTGGAGCCCAAATGTGACAACAGGGTCTTGATATGAAACTAGAAAGCCATGAATGGCTTGTGTCGCTCCACAGGCTTGAAATTCTTGTAAAAACAAATAAATGTTTTGACTAGTTTTTAGATATTTTGGGTTCTACTGATGTTGAAAAGGATTTTCAAAGTTTCAACTATATAGCAAATAGAGAAATGATCTCCACTCTTAAAAGACATATTTTTCATCAAATAAAAAAAATAAATGGCTGCATGATAATGGGTCACCCAAAGATCATACCAAAAATGTTTGATTGGTATCCATCAGTTACATTCTGAGAAAATGATTTTCATAGTTTCCACTATTTAACATACTGAGAAATGACCTCCGCCCATAAAATACATATTTTTCATCCAATCAAGATAATTTTTGGTACACTGATAAAGGGTCACTCAAGGATCATTCCAGTGAAATTTGGTTGATATCCAAAAATTAGATTCTGAGAAAATGATTTTCAAATTTTCCACTATATAACATATAGAGAAATGACCTCTGCCCATAAAATGCATATTTTTCATCCGATCGCAATGATTTTTTGTAGACTGATAAAGGGTCACTCAAGTATCATTCCAGTGAAATTTGGTTGATATCAATCAATTACATTCTGAGAAAATGATTTTCAAAGTTTCCACAAAAGAACATTTAGAGAAATGACCTCTGCCCATGAAATGCATATTTTTCATCTGATCACAATGATTTTTTGTAGACTGATAAAGGGTCACTCAAGGATCATTCCATTGAAATTTGGTTGATATCCATCAATTACATACTGAGAAAATGATTTTCAAAGTTTCCACTATATAACATACAGAGAATTGACCTCCGCCCATAAAATGCATATTTACCATCTGATCACAATGATTTATTTGTAGACTGATAAAGGGTCACCCAAGGATCATTCATGTAAAATTTAGTTGGTATCCATTGATTAGAATCTGAGAAAACTCACTTTTAACCATATTTGGAAATTAGCCACGCCCATTAAATCCATGTTTTCCTTTTGATCAAAATTTCTTGAACAACATCAAAGGATCATTCCTGTACAGTTTGGTTGAAATTCATCCAGTAGTTTCTGAGGAGAAGATTTACGACCGGACGCCACACGCACACACGCACACACAGACAGACACACGATGGACACAAGGCCATGACAATAGCCCCAGTGGCTTTCAGCCAGTGAAGCTAAAAACTGAAGGTTTTCCAATTTTCACCCATCATGCATAGATGAGCTAAACGGGATGCGCCTGTGTGGAGCCCAAATATGATCCAAAGGGTATTGATATGAACAAACTTGGTAGGGGCCAATGCTACATACCAAATACGAAAGCTGTGTGCCCTCTGGTTTCTGAAAAGAAAGTTTTAAAAGATTTTCGCTCTTTGATTCTATATAAAAAGGGTTGCGCCCGGGTGGAGCCCAAATAAGATCCTAGGGTCTTGTTATGAACAAACTTGGTAGAGGTCTACTAGATGATGCTACATACCAAATATGGAAGCTGTCTGCCTTCTGGTTTCAGAGAAGAAGATTTTGGAAGATTTTCATATTTTCACCCTTTTTGTCAAGGGTAAAGGGAAAGTTAAGGGTGGATTTCATTTATTTGAACAACTTTTGTAGAACTTGCCCCATGGAACATCCCTGCCAAGTTTCATCAAGATTGGCCCACTGGTTAAGGAGGAGAAGATGTTTAAAGAAATTGTGGACGACGGACCATGGACAATGCACGATCACAATAGCTCACCATGAGCACTTTGTGTTCAGGTGAGCTAAATAGCAATATTTCATTCAAACAAGAGCACGGCCTACGAGTGCCTATACTCGTCTGTTAAGTGCTGGATGGTGAAAAACTAAGTCAAATAAGGGGCATTATTTGCACAAAGGTGCTTCTAGAGACCACTTTTCAACAGGTTATGTCTTTACCAATCAAAAGTTAAAGAAAAATTGTCAAGTTTTCAAGTTTGATAATGCGTGACTTTCACCATATGATCTTGACCAATGACCTTGACATTGTTATGCATGTGACGATCTTATCACAAGCAATGCACATGTGAAATTTCAAGGCCCCATGACTAATCAATCAATCCAAAGTTACAGCTAATATTAGATTTAATTGTCACAAAAAACCTTAAAAATTGACCTTGACTAATGAACTTGAACTTAGTACCAACAGAAAGGCAATGATTATTGGAAGCCCAATAAATTATCTTCAAAAGTGTTGGCTATTGATAATGTTTTTTTTCACAAGTTTGACCATGAAAAATGACCTTGACTTATCATTCAAAAGTTAAGGTCAATGTTAAAGATTTTTTTTTCTTCAAAAATTTGACCTTGAAAAATAAACTTGACTGATGACATTGAACTGTGTACCAACAGAAAGGCCTTGCTCTGGGCAATCATCATGTGAAATATGAAGGCCCTGTACATTATCATTCAAAAGTTATGGCTATTGTAAAAAGGTTTTTTTTCGCAAATTTCACCTTGAAAAAGACCTTGACTGATGACCTTGAACCTCAGGTACTAACAGAAAGGCCTTGTCCAAGGCAATAATCATATAAAAGTTATCACAAAATGTCAAAGTTTTTGCAAGATGACGCCGATGTCGAGTCTTTGAATAATTTACAAAATGTATAAAATTCTTTTAAGAGGGATGTTCCAGAATTGTGTGGACTTTCTTTATATTTGAAAGATTTTTCAACGGAATATCTATATAATGAACAGTAAACATTCAGGAGTTAATGTATTATATAAATAATATTGGCGCATAGTACATGTATTTGAATGCTTATAATTATAATGACCGATATTCGGTGTACTTCCATTTGATTTAGTATGTGAGCAAAGGAAAGAAAGAAGACTAAGATCAGGCTGCAAACTCTTTTTCTATACCTCCTGCTAAAGCAGGAATTTTTCAGGTTCAGCATGGCAAGGATAACTGAGATTAAAGCTAACATTTTTTTCTGTGTAGTTTATTCAGTGTATCAGTACATTTTTCCCGATTATCAGTACATTTTTCCTATTTTCAAAGAAAATTTAATTCATGTAAATTTCATAAGTGTTTGTCACAAACCGGTATTTGATTTAAATTCCTTCTCAAATTGCTTTCATAATTATTATGACTGATAAATCAGTTATATAACATAATTTTGATTCTGTTTTTGACAATTTATCAAGTTTGAGTGAAAGACAACAGTGTGACACAGGGTAACCTAGGGTGTTCAGGGCTGTATGTAATGGATTTTTAATGATAGATGAATCTTGTCTATGTTAAATTACTTTAGGCTACCAGGGTTAAACCAGAAAAAAATCAATTAGGGAAACCAGATCCTGACACCTTAATTGGATTACATCTTTGATACACAGATCAAGTGACAAATAAACAGCAAGCATCAAGGTGACTTTAAATGACAATTTCTTTTCCAATCTCCTGATTTCATTCATCATGAAGTTTGTCTTCAATGTGCTGCCAAAACGGCTTATCTACAGCTTTATTTAAGCTGTAGTTACAAGGTTGTGGCGGCACATCAACAATGTTGTCAAAGGGGAAAAAGAAGCCCAGCTAATTGATAAGCCCTGCTTTACAACTTCACACTTAAAGAATCTTGTGTGATTTTCTAAAGACATTGAAATTTATAAATACTATGAAATATAATATATTTTGTTAAATTTAGTGATGAAGAGATTATTTTTTTATTTCATGAATACACAAAGCAGATTCATATATGAGAGTGACCCTAGTTTTTTGGTTTCATAACTCCAGGAAATCAACAAGTAGAATGTGACTCTAGGGTTTTAGTTAAAAAAATCATACCTCCAGGAAATCAACAAGTAGAATGTGACTCTAGGGTTTTAGTTTCATACCTCCAGGAAATCAACAAGTAGAGTGTGACTCTAGGGTTTTAGTTTCATACCTTCAGGAAATCAACAAGTAGAGTGTGACTCTAGGGTTTTAGTTTCATACCTTCAGGAAATCAACAAGTAGAGTGTGACTCTAGGTTTTTAGTTTCATACCTCCAGGAAATCAACAAGTACAGTGTGTCTCTAGGTTTCTAGTTTCATACCTCCAGGAAATCAACAAGTAGAGTGTGACTCTAGGGTTTTAGTTTCATACCTCCAGGAAATCAACAAGTAGAGTGTGACTCTAGGGTTTAAGTTTAATACCTCCAGGAAATCAACAAGTAGAGTGTGACTCTAGGGTTTTAGTTTCATACCTCCAGGAAATCAACAAGTAGAGTGTGACTCTAGGTTTTTAGTTTCATACCTCCAGGAAATCAACAAGGAGAGTGTGTCTCTAGGTTTCTTGTTTCATACCTCCAGGAAATCAACAAGTAGAGTGTGTCTCTAGGTTTTTAGTTTCATACCTCATGGAAATCAACAAGTACTCTCTTCATACCTTATAATTTAATGTCATGTAGGGCCTGGTCAAGATTAATCCATTATATCTCTAATTTCTAAAAGGACCGTTTATTAGAGTTTCACTTTAACCCTGATTACTTTTGTTTCACAATATTTGACATCATCTAAGTAGAGGGTCATAAAATCATCATAGATGTAACTTTGCCAATCTAAGCTCAAAACGCGCCCCCACCCTGCCACACCCATATTTGGGGGTCAATCAAAAATCCAAAACCTTGTTTTGAGACAGGTCAAAGCATTTCTACCTAGTTTGGTTTAAATCCACTCATTGGTTACTAAGGAGGGGAGGTCTACAGATTTCAGGCTCAAAACAAGTCTGCTTTAACAGCTGATTTGCTCCAGAGACCTGAATCTACTGATATGATTAGAGGAGAATTGAAGCGAGTGAATGAATTAACTAATTGATGTTTAGTTTAAATAAATAAGTGTTTGAAATATTTCTGCAAAGAAAAATTCAAATTTGATGAATAACATATAGAAAATTGACCTCCACCTGTAAAAACATATTTTACATCCAATCACAATAATTTTGTGCAGCCTAGCTGATAATGGGTCAGCAAAGGGACATTCCAGTGAAATTTGGTTGATACCCATCTGTTAGATTCTAAGAAAATGATATTCAAAGTTTCCACAATATAATATTATATAGAGAAATGATCTGCCCATAAAAACATATTTTCATCTGATCACAATAACTTTTGGTAGACTGATTAAGTATCACTGAAGGATCATCTCAGTGAAATTTGGTTGGTATCCATCAGTAAGATTCTGAGAAAAATATTTCCAAAGTTTCCACATAAAGAAAATTTTTTCATCCGATCCCAATAACATTTTTGTAGACTGATATAGGGTCATTCAAGGATCATTCAAGTGAAATTTGGTTGGTATCCATTCGTAAGTTCCTGAGAAAAGTTACATATTACCATATATGAAAATAAGCGGTGCCCATTAAAGCCTTGTTTTTCATTGGATCAAATATATTTGAACTACTTTGATAGAGGGTCACTAAAGGATCATTCCTGTGAAGTTTGGTTTAAATTCATCCCGTTGTTTCTGAGGAGACGATTTTTAAAGAAAAAAAATTACCACTGGATGCATGGATGCACAACGGTCAAAGTGCCATGCCAATGGAGCTAAAAACAAGTTTTGAGAAGGGTCACCAAAGAAACATTTCTGCCAAGTTTGTTTTAAATCCCTTCATTGGTTACTGAGGTGAAGACGTTGAAGATTTTGGGCTCAAAACAAGCCCCACCCTTCCATGCCCATATTTTGGGGTCAATCAAAAATCCATGAACAAATTTAAGAAAGGTCAGCTGCCACGTTTGGTAGAAATCTACCCATTGCTTACAAAGAAGCTGTTTAAAAAATTGTAGAAGTTCCGACAGACTTCGACTGATGATGGACGGACAATGCATGACCAAAAGAAATTGATCACAAAAGCTCACATTGAGCATAGTGCTAAGGTTAGCTAACAAGAGTTGTCAGTGGACAATGTAGCTGGCCCAAACTGCTGCTTGTCACAAACAGCACTTGACCAAAGATCTAAGTTCAAGGTCAATATTTTTCGTTAAAGTCCATGATCTAATATACGGTATATCAGTCTGATTTAGAGATAAGAAAGAAATAAAGGTATAATGGCCATAGGTAAAAGCATTCAAAAAATATAAGCTTAAAGTTTTTGGTTAAAGTTTCGAGTCCAAAAAAAGGTCAAGGTCAAGAAGTCAAGGACCTTTGTAACCAGTGAAAGCCTATCACCTAGTGAGTGTGTATATGAAGTAACAATGTCCCTAGGTAAAATCATTCAAAAAATATAAGCAAGGTTACAGTTTTTGGGTTAAAGTTTTTCTAAGTTCATAAAAGGTCAAGGTCAAAATGTTTAGGACCTTGGTAACCCGTGAAAACCTTTCACCAAGTGCCAGTGTATATATGAAGTAATGATGTCCCTAGGTAAAGCATTAAAAAGTATAAGAAAGATTAAAGTTTTTAGGTTTAAGTTTTTGGTTAAAGTTTTTCTAAGTCCATAAAAGGTCAAGGTCAAGGTCAAAATGCCAAGGACCTTGGTCTCTGGTGCAAGTATGAAGTAATGATGTCCCTAGGTAAAACCACTAAAAAAATATAAGCAAGGTTAAACATTTTTGGTGAAAGTATTCGGTTAAAGTTTTTCCAAGTCCATTAAAGGTCCAGGTCAAGGTAAAAATGTCAAGGCACTTGGTCTCTTGTGTAAGCATATTACCTTGTAAGTGCATATATGAAGTTATGATGTCCCTTGGTAAAGCATTCAGAAATCATAAGCAAAGTTAAAGATTTTTGGTTAAAGTTTATGTTTAAAGTTTTTTTAAAAGGGTCAAGGTCACTGTCTCAAGGTCATTTTGACATGGGTGCTTGTCTTAAATGAAAGCCTATACCCTAATGAGTGTTTATGTGAAATATAAAGCCTCTAGGATTAATATTGATAGAAATAAAAAACTTTAACCTAATGTGGACGCCGATACAGACACTGACCCCGACATCCAAGGGTATGACAATAGCTACTCTGAGACTTTCGTCCAGGGGGAGCTAAAAATAGAATTAGTGTTTGTTTTTCTTGTTTGATTGATTTTTATTATTCAATTTTATGAACAATGAAAGCTATAGTATCACTCATGGCTTGAGGCCAACTGACTCCTGAAAATATAGCTTTTGTAGAAAGAAAAAAAAAAAAAAACTGAAACCATATATCTATTTGATTCATTCTGTTTATCTACAATGAACAAAAACTGAAACGACAGAGGGATAAATCACACACAAGCTAATTAATCTTTTAGTGAAAAAGAGAAACATTGTAAGGTATGACTAGCAAAGAAAGTTTTCTTCTGTAGGGACTTGGATATATGGATTATCTTAACTTTACTGAAATACTGAAAAAAAACCCATCTTTTTTAAGTAAAATACATTTCAATCAGTCTATAAACTGATTTCTCTCAGTAATACTTCGTTTAAAGTGGATACAACTTTACTTGTAACAAAGTCATAAAGTACTTTTTAAATTTACCAAGTTTATTTAAAATTCTATCTAAAATTTAAGGTCTGAAAAAAAGCAATCCATTTCTTAAATGAGCCATCATGGATCATTCAGGCAAAATTATGTAAAAATCTAACCTGTTTTAAAAAAACAAAGCTCTTGGAAATTTAGGGTACCATTATGTTGTGATCTGTTAAAATATCCATCTTGTGTGAAATGTATCTTCACATTCACTTTTCAATGGTAAACAGGAGAAACAAAGCTTTGAAGTCAAATGCAGATTTAGGTCATTTAATAAATTTACAAACCGTATCAAATTTAGATCCCTGTGTAAGAAAAACATAACAAATATTTCCTTGAAAATGATCAAAATAGCAGACATATAAATACAACTGATATATTAATATTTTTTTTCCATATTGAGCTTGTAAACGATGATTACATATGTATCAGAAGCTGACTTGATTCTAGCCTTTAACCCTTATTTAGCAGAACTCCATGGAACTCTTATTAGGAGAAAATTCAAGGGGCTAGCAGAAGACTATTGAAAGTGCCTTTATACTTGTAGGCACTGAAAATAGTGTAGCACTAGAAATACAATAATTAGAAGAATGATATACAAGTTTACCCTCCTCAAACTTTTCATAATATATAAAGCCTTAAATGTTGCAGTCAATAAAGACTTAGACCAGAGGACACAGATGTACAGTCTAATCTTAGTCTAAACTGCCTGCATTCTTCTTAATCATTGTGGGGAAAACATGTGCCATACTGGCTGAAATGTCAAAACAAGAGGGCCAGAATGGCTCTAAACCGATCACCTGAATTCTATTGGTCTAGTGGATCTCACCTTAGAAACTTTCTGGCAAAGTTTTCTGGTTCAAAATAAGGCCATCCTTGCCACACCCATATTTTCCAATCAATCAAAATTTTGCGATCAATTTTTGAAAAGGAACATTTTGGTTAAGTTTCATTAAAATCAGCCCAGTGGTTCAGGAGGAGATGTCAGTCAAAGATGTCGGGCTCAAAATAAGCCCCGCCCTGTAATCCCCATGTTTCGGGTCAATCTAATTTTCTCAAAGAAGTTTTGAGATGGGTCATCCAAGGAGCATTTCTTTCAAGATTGGTTGAAATTGGCCTAATGGCTACTAAGGGGAAGATGTTTAAAGATTTCAGGGTCAAAAACTGCCCCACCCTAACACGCCCATATTTGGGGGGTCAATCAAAATTTCACAAACAAGTTTTGAGAAGGGTCACCCAAGGACCATTTCTGACAAATTTGGTTGAAATCAGCCCAATGGTTACTTTGGAGAAGATGTTTGAAGATTTCAGGGTCAAAAACTGTCCCACCCTGCCACACCCATATTTTGGCCAAATTTGGTTGAAATCAGCCCAATGGTTACTTTGGAGAAGATGTTTGAAGATTTCAGGGTCAAAAACTGCCCCATCCTGCCACGCCCATATTTTGGAGTCAATCAAAATTTCACGAACAAGTCTTGAGAAGTGTCACCCAAGGATCATTTCTGCCAAGTTTGGTTGTATTCGGCCCTATGGTTACTGAGGAGAAGATATTTAAAGATTTCAGGGTAAAAAACTGCCTCGCCCTGCCACGCCCATATTTGGGGGTCAATCAAAATTGTAAGAGCAAATTTTGAGAAGAGTCAACCAAAGAACATTTCTGCCAAGTTTGGTTGAAATCAGCCCAATGGTTACTGAGGAGAAGATGTTTAGAGATATCAGGGTAAACAACTGCTCCAGCCTGCCACACCTATATATGGGGGCCAATCAAAATTTCAAGAACAAATTTTGAGAAGAGTCACCCAAAGAACATTTCTGCTAAGTTTGGTTTTATTCGGCCCTATGGTTACTGAGAAGATGTTTAAAGATTTCACGGTAAAAAACTGCCCCACCCTGCCACGCCCATATTTGGGGGTCAATCAAAATTTCACGAACAAGTCTTGAGAAGGGTCACCCAAGGAACATTTCAGCCAAGTTTTGGTTAAAATCGGCCCAATGGTTACTGAGGAGAAGATGTTTCAAGAATTGTTGACGACTTCCAATGCACCACCGTCGACTCATGACGGAAAAAAGGTAATCACAAAAGCTCACCTTGTATTCAGGTTAGCTAAAAAAAGGCGTTCCTTCAAACAGAAATCAAATTCAACAGGTAGACAACTGAAAAGGATAAAACAACACAGAACAAGTATAAACCATCTGTTAAGATGATATCAAGGGGTCAGTGCAACACTATTGTAAGTGCCAATTAATATATAAGCCTTTACAATAGTGTTGCACTGACCTTTTGAATTATGAAATCATGGTTATCCTGTATAATGCACTGATGATCATTGTGATTTATTGAGAAAATAGTGTGTACAATCTCAGATCTAATTCTAGCAAAAAAACCAAAAAAAACACTCTTGCCTAATTGTGCTGGGAAGCCTTTAGGAAGATATTGAAAACACACTACACTACAACTCCATTACAACGAAATCTGTTAGAGCGCTGAATCCATTATAACGAGGGGTCCGCTTGGCTCCCGAAATTTGGGGGGGCTCGACCATTTTGGGATGCTGCGGCCATATTACCCGATCCACCGTTAACGCTGTTTTGATCGCGAAACTAGAGCATCACCTACAGGTGCCTATGCTGTTTGGTGCTGGATAGTGGAAAAAAAAATCTTAGTCCGAAAAGGGGCATAAAATGTGTCTAGTTATCCCCCTTGAAATAAAAGGTTGGGTTTTTTTTAGTGACCATATGTGCCAATTATCAAGTAAATGCCTTCAGTAGAACCAGAGATATCACAAAATGTCAAAGTTTTAGCCCAACAACAACAATAACAACGACAACCCCGCAGCCAAAGCTATAGCAATACCTCTGGTTTACTCCGAAAAGAGCCGAGCTAATATTGATGATATTGACAACAACAACTACACTACACAACAGGTAAAGCACTTCTTGGGGTTTTGTCCATAAAAGCTAAGCTATAGACCATAAACATTTGTGCTGATTTGTTCCATTGCTTGACTTTGACATAATATAGTTGCAAAACTTGTAGCTTTACCTTGACATAATTTGGATACAAAACTTGTAAATACCAAGAGAAATTCTACCAAATCCTATTGAAATTGTAAAAAATTGTAGTAGCAAACATTAGCTGACCAGCTTCACTCTTACCCTTTCTGTTAGCAGGTTATTCCTGCTGTATATTAAGCTTTCACAGATCAAGGTCAGTCTGCACAAATGAGTAGTCTAATTTTAGCCTACACTATCTGCTTTATACTTTATCATTATCAAAACTTAAGCCAAACTGATTGAACAATGTTACCAAAAATGTCAGGATAAAGGTTTGAGTTTTTCCTTTAAGATTCTAGTGCAGTATTTATCTTTTTATTACAGCAAACAATATAATATGCAATTTGCTGCCTTTTATTCCAATTCACTTATAATAGACATTTGTTTATGCATACATATATCTTCATGTATATTTACTTCTTGCATGCAATACCATCTATCCATCATTTGACAATATGAAGATTTCAGATGAGTGGAATTGAGTGAAAATTATAATGATCGTTCAGGTACAAGTCATATCTAGCCTGCAAATATTTGACTTTCATATGTGACCTTGATCTTATAATTAAAGGTAATATTTCAAACTTAAACCCCCAAAAACCTCTCTGCAAAATTATACAATCCATCCAAAATGTAGAAGGCATGATCCTATCAAAAATTCAACCTTGACCTTATCGGTACAGTGATATTTCTTCATAAATAAATTGTACATCTACCCATTTAGAGAAACAAGGGTGCAATATTTTTCATGTCAATCCATTTTGCTAAGCAATCTTCTAAACATTTTAGTTCCATACAATCAAAGCAACTAGAAAGCCATGAATGGCTTGAGTTGCCCCACAGGCTTGAAATTCGGGTCATAACAATTATCAAATTTTTTACTAGATTTTTTGATATTTTGGGTTCTACTGATGTTGAAAATGATTTACAAAGTTTCCACTATATACCATATAGAGAAATGACCTCTGCCCATAAAAGACATATTCTACATCAAATGACAATAATTTTTGGCTGCATTATAATGGGTCACCAAAAAAGGATCATACAAATGAAGTTGATTAATATCCATCAGTCACATTCTGAGAAAATAATTTTCAAAGTTTCCACTATATAACATATAGAGAAATGACCTCCAGCCATAAAATACATTTTTTTCATCCGCTCACAATAATTTTGATAGACTGATAAAGGGTCACTCAAGGATCATAACAGTGAAATTTAGTTGATAACCATCGCTTACATTCCGAGAAAATGCTTTTCAAAGTTTCCACTATCTAAAATACAGAAAAATGACCTCCGCCCATGAAATCCATATTTTTCATCCAATCACAATAATTTTTTGTAGACTGATATAGGGGTCACCCAAGGATCATTCATGTAAAATTTAGTTGATATCCATCAATTAGAATCTGAGAAAACTCACTTTTTACCATATATTGAAATTAGCCACTCAAATCCATGTTTTTCATTTGATCATAATTTCTTGAACAACTTTAAAAGAGAGTAACCCAAGGATCATTCCTGTGAAGTTTGGTTGAAATTCATCCAGTAGTTTCTGAGGAGAAGAATTTTAAAGAAAAAGTTTACAACCGGACGCAGGGATGCACATACGAACAGACGCACGACAGACACAATGCCATGACATTAGCCCCAGTGGCCTTCGGCCAGTGAAGCTAAAAATATGAACAAGAAAAGAAAAAACACATTTTAAGCACATTTAGGAAATATATTTTGATATAATTATAGTATCCTCTCATCCGAAAGCTTTCTAAAGACAACATTTACTTATCTTTACCTTTGCATGTGACTGCTGCTGATAAATTTAATTGTTAAAGGTAATAAGATGAATACTTGAAGAATATTGATTTTCAAAATACAATATTATCTGTCTGGCAAAAAGAAACAATCTAGGTTGTGTATAAAGTGTTCAACCCTAACCAGACTAAGCAAATAGCATAGACTGACTAGAAACAACACTTTTTGCACTTTATTGAGTTTCTGAATCTAGAATGATCATCTCACATCCTATGAAAGAATTTTTGAAATGCAACCTCTGGTTGACCTGTATTTCAAATATCTATTTCAAGGAGTTCCCAGATGGTCCCTTTTTGCGTGACATATCACAAATTCAAGTTGCTTAAATAGCTGAATTTAGCAGAGGAATTACTTACGATGGAAAAACCAAATGAACTAAATCATGTTCTTAGCCGTACCTAATACAAGACTCCTTCTCTAATAGTCACTCTCCTTATATTTATGCAATTTTGTTAGAAAATGAACTATTTCAAAGAGGTTTAAAAAATTCAAATAAATATGTTTAGTAAAAGAAATTAATTGTGAATCTGTTTGAACATTTTGGAATTATTATAAAGAAATCAGTACAGGTATATTAGAATACATCAATAAATATGTTAAAATCCTGTTAGAAATTAGTAGAAGTTAGTGAAGTTTAACTATCATTGTAGTTTATAAAACTAAACTAAATACGAGTCTATTCAAATATCTAGTTAAATGCAATTCATATTTGAATAACACTGTAATTGATCTGATTAGAAAAAGATTCAGACTCAATTGCGTAACAAAAGTTAAGTGTCATCCTAGGGGTCAACCATTATTTTTTTATGGTTAATCCCAGGTACTACTAAACATTTGTTATACAATTAGGCCTTTATGCTTTGTCCAATCAAGGTGCTTCTAAATCAAATTTAAATTAGACTAGAAGTTTTCTCTAGTGCATGATAACATATATATAGAGTAGTATAATGTGTAAAACCTTACCATGTCCACATGGCCCTTCCTCATCTCAAGGACACCTAGATTATTGTAGGCCTCTGCATGGTCATTGTTATTGGCTAGGGAAAGCCTAAATGCCTGATAAGCTAAGTTCATGTCACCAATACCCTGTGAAAAGAAAAGATATTATGTTAATCCATTACAAGACAAAATTTTGATGCAATGCATCAAAGTAGGCCGCAAATTATTTGGTTATCATCAATGAAAAATGTATTTTTTTTATTAAAATATTTTTCTGCAAATAATACCTATCTAGATTTTAAAGACTTTAACAACAATAATTGCCCTACTTTAGCATGCACACCCGGCTTAAATACACTAAGGAGTACTTTATTTCAACATAGGCACAATGAATTACACATGGTGGTAAAGTGATTGCCTTTTTTAGCTTGACTGTTTTCTAAGAAAACTTGAGGTATGGAGATAATTTTAGCGGCGTTGGCATTGTTGTTGTTGACCTGTTGTTATTGAAGTTATCTTCATAAAATTTAGCATGTATGTTCACTATCTCAAGAGCTATCCAGACAATCAAGGGGGACAACTCTGAAAAGGGGTTTTGTAAGAGTCCCTTTTTCCACTCAGCTTTTTGTATTATCCAGCACCTGCAGCCAAGCACAG
The DNA here is from genome assembly GCA_948146395.1 of Fragum whitleyi. Taxonomy (NCBI): domain Eukaryota; kingdom Metazoa; phylum Mollusca; class Bivalvia; order Cardiida; family Cardiidae; genus Fragum; species Fragum whitleyi. Next base: position 48,718,749 of record OX411544.1, read on the forward strand.
CCAAGGGTTGCACCCATAGGCGGTGCTCTTGTTAAAATAATATATTCACTCAACCTTCATGCTGATGTATGCGGAGTTATCCGAAGAAATGAGCATAAAGAAAGAATATACAGACTCAAAATAAAAGCACAAACAATTCTGAAATCAGAACACGAGGCAAAAGATTCAAGTAATCATTCAATAGCTGTCATTCAAACTAGTACTAAGACTGCTGTCACATTAAGTTTTATGGGAAAGGGTAAATTACTTAGTTAAGGCGAGACTACGCCTCTTTTTATTTGCCGTGTGGTTTAAATTGGCTGCTTTAATACATTTTCTGGTGGCTAGTAGTTTTAATTGTATATTATGTAAATCAGAATGCTTGGGTTAAGCTGCGGATGGGTGAGTAGATTTTACTAGTTGAGTGTGGTGCATGGGAATTGGGTGCTTGAAGTGAGTTTTCTTCGTAGGGTTTTGTATAAAAACCCTGCGTTGAAATGACTCGTTGGGGTAGACCATTTTTCGCATGGTAGCTGGAAAGTGAAGTTGAGATTTGTGTGTTTTAGATTCTTCTTGGGGTAAATACTTTTAAATGACATTGATTTTATTGTGTTAATGGTTTTAGAAATTTTGTGGCTTAAATGAGCAGCTTTTGGTCTGTTGAATTATCGCAAACAACGCGGGAAAATGACAAATGGCTGTATAGCTAATTTCTCATTTTCCTGCACTGTTATATCGGAGAACTATTACGTTGAATGTTTTGTCAGATTATCATTTAAGCCATGGTTAAATAAGCTATTTTTTTTTTTGTAACTATTTTCAAAGAAACAAACATTGTGATAATTTATAATTAATCGTCTGCTTAGCAGTTCATATTTTGTAAATGCTAATGTTGTATTGTTCAAATGATATTTGGATAATGTCAAATGCTGTATAATTGTATCATAACACAGTTCAATACTTTGAATTGTTGTTTTCAGATAACTTTGTGGGAAAAGATGCTATCATATTATATTGTCTGGAGATGTTTGTAAAACATGATGTTAAGTAGAGCTGTTAGAGCTCTTATTAGGTAATTGCTATAATATTTGTTATACTTCCTATAGGTTGCTTGTTGTTGATTGATGTTGATTGATTGTTTGTAACAACCTACAATATATACTGATGTCATATAGAGGTGAGTGGTGTGAGGGCTGGAGACCTGACCGTGTGAAAGTAAACGTGTAGCCCAGACCAGGAGACTTTGGTAGTATGTCGTGCCGGCGTCAGCGTTATCGGGAAAGGACGTTTGGGATGTGACGACCGGGAACCACATAGTGATATATAACAAACGGCTGGACAATCACATTATCTTGGTGATATAGGTGCGGTCAGGCGACAGTTTAATCTTAGAAATTCTGTGTTGATGATGTTTTGGAAGAAATTTAATATTTTTCAGTTGCATTAATTTATAAGTCATGTGAAGTAACATGGACATTTCGGGACATTAGACGTCAACCTAAAACATACAGTGGTAGTGGACTCTCGTAATTCTCTAGGAACTTAATTGATTTTTTTTTTGTGTTTAACTTGTTTACATTTTGATAAATTGGCATTTGGTTATTTGTTTATGTAAATAAAATTTGGAAATGCACATCCTGACTCTTTACTGACCCGTATCCAAGCCAACCGCTCAGCCGTCTTGTGACATTTGGTATCAGAAGATGGATAAATATGTTTTCCGGCGTTGTTTGCGATAATTCAACAGACCAAAAGCTGCTCATTTAAGCCACAAAATTTCTAAAACCATTAACACAATAAAATCAATGTAATATAAAAGTATTTACCCCAAGAAGAATATAAATCACACAAATCTCAACTTCACTTTCCAGCTACCATGCCAAAAATCCCTTTAAGCAAAGCACTTAAATACAGGGCTGGGACAAATCCCAGTGGGCCATGTATTTAAGTGCTTTGCTTAAAGGGAGGGCTTTGGACGTGTATGCTTTAATGCCGGTTGAACAGTCAAGTGAATTTGAATTCTTGAAGAGTGCTTTACTTCAGAGATATGATTTGTCGGAGGAGTCCTTTAAACGTAAGTTTAGGAGCAGTAAGCCGGAGACAGGTGAGAGTTTTGCCCAGTTTAACACTCGTTTGCGTAGTTATTTCAGCAGATGGATTGAACTAGCAGAATTGGAGAAGGACTACGAAAATTTGTTCGATTTTATGGTACGGGACCACTTTTTATTTATGTGTAACACAGAATTGAGAACGTTTCTCGCAGAGAAGAGATGCATGACATCGGACGAGATGGCTCAGATGGCAGATTGGTATCGCAATGCTAGATTTACCTCGGCAGTAAGTTTAACAAAGCAAAGTAAGAAGCCAGTGCAGAATAAGTCGGAAAATTGGGCCACGGGAAGTAATCAGTCAAATCAGCCACTGAGTCAGTCTAAGGTAAAAGCTGAAGGTAGGAGGTGTTTTAAGTGTAACAGCACAAGTCATTTAGCTAATGAATGTACTAGTCCAGCACAATGTTATGTTTGTAATAGGAGCGGCCATATAGCGAGGGAATGTCTGAAAAGGCATAAAGTGGCTAGTATGCTAAGCCATGAGGAGGACGACAATGAAGTAGGCGCGGAAGTGCCACCGGAAGGAGCTTTTACTTGTGGAGCATGTACCATCATTACTGACACAGTAACAACATCCACCGCACCGATGACGTTCGGCAGGGGTGAGCCCGTGACAGTAAACCTTGTTTCAGGTGTGCAAAATTCTATGCCCGTACTTAATGGTAAGGTAGATGGTAAGGTGGTTAAGGTGTTAAGGGATACAGGTTGCAGCGGCGTAGTTATACGTAGAAGTTTGGTACCAGTAGAATCTTTCATAGGTGTGTTGCAGAAGATAAGGTTAGCTGATGGGTCGGTGATTAGTGTACCGATGGCAGAGGTCGAGATTCAAACCCCATATTATACAGGAAAGGTAAGTGCTTGGTGCTTTGAGGACCCGTTGTATGACGTGATGATTGGAAATATTCCAGGAGGGTTAGATCCAGATAAGCCAGAATGGACGGAAATTGGGGCGGTTGAGACCAGACTTCAAGCTAAGGTAAGAACACAACCTTATAAAGGACTAAAGGTACCCGAAATTATTCGGAAGGAGGTTACGAGGGAAATGATGGTTGTGGATCAGAAAAATGATGCTACCTTAAGAAAAATACGTGAATTAGTAATGAGTAAAGATATTGTGTCGGAGAGTGGTAAGGCTAGATATTTTGAGAAGAGTGGTATGATATTTAGAGAATTCAAGTCGTTGACTATAGCAAATGGACAAGTGTTTACTGAGTTGGTGGTGCCAAAACCACATAGAGAGGTAGTTATGCGTTTAGCGCATGAGTCTATTTTGGGAGGACATTAAGGGACTAGGAAAACAGTTATGAGAGTTGTGTCTGAGTTTTTCTGGCCGGGTGTTCAGGCGGATACGAGACGATTCTGTCAGAGTTGTGACATTTGCTAGCGTACAACTCCCAAAGGGAAGACTGCTAAAGTACCGTTGCAGAAGATGCCTTTGATAGACAAGCCGTTTCAACGAGTTGCCGTGGATCTGATAGGTCCGATACATCCAGTTGCGTCAAAAGGTAACCGTTATATTTTAACCCTGGTAGATTATGCAACTCGTTTTCCAGAGGCAGTACCATTACCGACAATAGAAACAGAGCGTGTGGCAGAGGCCTTAGTAGATATATTTTGTAGGGTTGGAGTTCCGCGGGAGATGTTGAGTGACATGGGGTCTCAGTTTGTGTCAGGTCTTATGTCTGAGGTGAGCCGTTTAGTATCTATGAGGCAGTTGACAACCACACCGTATCATCCCATGTGTAATGGTCTTGTGGAAAGATTTAACGGGACGTTGAAGCAAATGCTGAAGAGATTATGTGGCCAGAAACCGAAAGATTGGGATAAATATGTTAATTTGGCTTTGTTTGCTTATCGGGAGGTGCCGCAGGAGTCACTGGGTTTCTCACCGTTTGAGTTAGTGTATGGAAGACAGGTACGTGGGCCTATGACTATTTTGAAGGAACTTTGGTCAAACGAAAGTGTTGATCCTGAAGTGAAGTCTACTTACCAGTATGTGACTGACCTGCGCGAGAAACTGGAGATTACGTCACAATTAGCCAGGGACAATTTGCGGAAGGCTGCTAACAGGTATTGTAGGTATTATGATAGGAAGGCGAGGACTCGGACGATGAAGGTAGGCGAAAGAGTATTAGTTTTGTTACCAACAGATAACAATAAGCTTTTGATGCAGTGGAAGGGTCCATTTAAGATTGTTGAGATGTTAGGAAACGTAGATTACAGGATAGAATTGAATGGGGTACTGAAAACGTTTCATGCAAATCTGCTCAAGTTATATGTAGACAGGAGTGTAGACAGTGTAGAAGGTGTAGGCAATGTAGGGTCGTTGGCCGTGATCGAATCAGAAGAAGAAAGTGACGCAGGTGATCAGGTATTATCAGGTCTGGTTAATGAAAGGAAGGAGTGGTCAGATGATGTTTATGTCTCGGACCAGCTGAATACCGTAGAAAGAGAACAAGTCAAGTCCCTGCTTAGTGAGTACGAAGATGTATTGTCAGATGTGCCGGGTCTAACACAGCTGTTAGAGCACAAGATAGTGACTAGCACGGAAACTCCGGTAAGACTAAAACCTTTTCCATTACCATACGCAATGACAAAGATTGTCGAGGGTGAGGTGCAGTCTATGCTAGATCAAGGGTTCATCAAACCATCAGATAGTCCGTACAGCTCACCATATCTATTGATAAAAAAAAAAGGATGGTTCTAACAGATTTTGTATAGACATGCGAGCTTTGAATAATATCACGGTGTTTGATGCCGAACCAATGCCTAACGCCGATGATATATTCGCAAAGTTGGCAGGTTGTAAGTATTTTTCGAAATTAGACTTGTCAAAAGGGTACTGGCAGATCCCATTGGAGAAAAGTTCAAGAGCCAAGACAGCTTTCCAGACACCATTAGGTTTGTTTCAGTTTGTGGTTATGCCTTTCGGTCTCGTGACAGCAGGTGCCACTTTCACGCGCATGATGCGCATGTTGCTAGAGAGATTAGAACATACAGACAATTTCATTGATGATATCATGATCTTTACCACTACGTTTTTGCAGCATATGGACACGCTCAGACAACTGCTTAAGCGTTTACGTATAGCGGGCCTCACAGCTAAACCTAGTAAGTGTTTCATTGCGTGCAAAGAGATAGATTGTTTAGGCCATATTGTAGGGGTTGATGGTATGTATCCTACGCCGGATAAGATTGAAGCAATCCAATCAGCGGATTGACCTACTGCCAAAAGACAAGTGCGGTCGTTCTTAGGGCTAGTAGGATTTTACAGGAGATATATACCCAATTTTAGCCTGATAGCGTTACCACTGACCGATTTGACCAAGAAAGGTCAGCCTAACAAGGTAGGTTGGGGTGATGCGCATGAGAAAGCCTTTTCTTCACTTAAGCAAGCACTAATGAAGAAACCAATACTGAAATTGCCCGATTGTGCAAGGAGTTTCATCCTTCAGACTGATGCCTCAGAGGGTGGACTAGGCGCAGTTTTGTTACAAGAAGATGAGGACGGGAAGTTACCGGTGGCTTATGCTAGTAGGAAATTGAAAGGTGGGGAATTTAACTATTCCACAATAGAGAAAGAGTGTTTGGCAATTGTTTGGGCTATTCAGAAGTTTGGAAAGTATCTGTATGGGAAAAGTTTTGTTTTAGAGACTGATCATCAGCCGTTGACTTACTTGTCAAGTATGAAAGGCTCAAATTCCAGGTTACTTAGATGGTCTTTGAGTTTGCAGCCTTACAGGTTTACAATTGTTGCCATTAAAGGTAGTGATAATGTTGGGGCTGACTATTTGAGTCGCTTGTGATTTTTGGAGAGTATTATCTTCCTAAAAACTTAATGTGGGGACAAAGTACTGCGTACTCTTTTGGTTGGGGAGGTATATGTCACATTAAGTTTTATGGGAAAGGGTAAATTACTTAGTTAAGGCGAGACTACGCCTCTTTTTATATGCCGTGTGGTTTAAATTGGCTGCTTTAATACATTTTCTGGTGGCTAGTAGTTTTAATTGTACATTATGTAAATCAAAATGCTTGGGTTAAGCATGCGGTTGGGTGAGTAGATTTTACTAGTTGAGTGTGGTGCATGGGAATTGGGTGCTTGTAGTGAGTTTTCTTCGTAGGGTTTTGTATAAAAACCCTGCGTTGAAATGACTCGTTGAGGTAGACGATTTTTCGCATGGTAGCTGGAAAGTGAAGTTGAGATTTGTGTGTTTTAGATTCTTCTTGGGGTAAATACTTTTAAATTACATTGATTTTATTGTGTTAATGGTTTTAGAAATTTTGTGGCTTAAATGAGCAGCTTTTGGTCTGTTGAATTATCGCAAACAACGCCGGAAAATGACAAATGGCTGTATAGCTAATTTCTCATTTTCCTGCACTGTTATATGGGAGAACTATTACGTTGAATGTTTTGTCAGATTATCATTTAAGCCATGGTTATATAAGCTATTTTTTTTTTGTAACTATTTTCAAAGAAACAAACATTGTGATAATTTATAATTAATCGTCTGCTTAGCAGTTCATATTTTGTAAATGCTAATGTTGTATTGTTCAAATGATATTTGGATAATGTCAAATGCTGTATAATTGTATCATAACACAGTTCAATACTTTGAATTGTTGTTTTCAGAAAACTTTGTGGGAAAAGATGCTATCATATTATATTGTCTGGAGATGTTTGTAAAACATGATGTTAAGTAGAGCTGTTAGAGCTCTTATTAGGTAATTGCTATAATATTTGTTATACTTCCTAAAGGTTGCTTGTTGTTGATTGATGTTGCTTGATTGTTTGTAACAACCTACAATATATACTGATGTCGTATAGAGGTGAGTGGTGTGAGGGCTGGAGACCTGACCGTGTGAAAGTAAACATGTAGTCCAGACCAGGAGACTTTGGTAGTATGTCGTGCCGGCGTCAGCGTTATCGGGAAAGGACGTTTGGGATGTGACGACCGGGGAACAACATAGTGATATATAACAAACGGCTGGACAATCACATTATCTTGGTGATATAGGCGCGGTCAGGCGACAGTTTAATCTTAGAAATTCTGTGTTGATGATGTTTTGGAAGAAATTTAATATTTTTCAGTTTCATTAATTTATAAGTCGTGTGAAGTAACATGGACATTTTGGGACATTAGACGTCAACCTAAAACATAGTGGTAGTGGACTCTCGTAATTCTCTAGGAACTTTATTGATTTTTTTTTTTTGTGTTTAACTTGTTTACATTTTGATAAATTGGCATTTGGTTATTTGTTTATGTAAATAAAATTTGGAAATGCACATCCTGACTCTTTACTGACCCGTATCCAAGCCAACCGCTCAGCCGTCTTGTGACAACTGCACCTATTTGAAGTAAAAGGACCTACTTTGGTTGTCCCAAAATAGTTTGGTTAGAAAAGGTGATATGCTCCTTTTGTCGCATTGTTTTAATGCTTGAATAACAGTAACTGGCTTGAAATTTGTTATGCTAAGTGCCAGACAACTGCTACAGATCACACACAGGATTAGATTAATAAAGGTAGAAACATTTATTCTCTAGACCAGAGCTTTGATATAAGTCATCACACACTTTTGTACCAAATGGATTTTGAGTGTAATTGTTCACAATGAAGTATTGTGGGTTTTTTTAAACCGCAAAAATGCCATTTTTACTATATGTTTAACAAGACCAAAACAGACAGGAGTGTAACCATAGATGTGTCTCCTATGAGAATCACATTGATGTAAAAAAAATGCAGAAAACGGGAAAGAGAGTAATCAAAGCACTGAAAGTACTGATGGTGAACGAACCTGGTGGCATTCTAGAGTGATATATTGAATTCAATTAGAAAAGAGAAATTATAAATGTAAAAAAAGGAGGGAGGAATTGTCTCGACAAAATTTCCGTTATTCGGAAATTTCACTGCAAATTCAAAGAAAGGGAGAGAGAAGAAAAATCTTGTTAGAAAAATATTTGTTAGAATATGAGTTGTTACTCTGTGAAAATTTCGTTTACACTTTTGAAATGGGTACATTTATTAATTAAACATATATGGAGAAAACGATTTAATCCTATCTCAAACTGTCTTCAACCTATATCCAATGGTGTTTGTTTTTACAAAAGTATTTGTTATCATGTTTAAGCTTATTTCAAGTAATTTTGTTGTATTTGTTTTAACTTTTTTTTGTATCTATCTTTGTTTTTTCTCAGAGGATGAAAAGGTCTTTGAGTACCAACCAAAGAAACACCTATGAATATCAGTCAGTTCTGAACTGTACTCATTGTTTAAAGTTATGATTTGTTAACTTATTAATAGTATTTTGAACCATAACCTGAGGGATTCATTTTTATCATATCTGAAGCCAAAACCACTTCCGTGGTTGACACTTTTGTCGTTATTCACTTTTATAACACTGCAGGATTTTTGCTGCTGATATTAGACTTTTCTGCTCTGAGCTAGTTTATGCTTAAACTGTAGTTAACCAATTCTTAACATATTTTGGGAAGGATGGAGCCAGTTTTCATTCATCGATTAAGATTTTTATGATTTCTGTAAAAAACGCAATGACTTTTCCAGAAAAAATTAACAACTAAACCCGCCTGTCGAATTGTAAACAAGTGCATGACGGATCTGGTCCCCCCTTGACCACGGCAATATCTACTCGTCAATTGGAGTGGTATCTAGGGTTGAATATTTAGCTATCATTTATTCAATTTTCATATAAAATTTTGAATTGATATGGTTTTACAGATTGAAAAAATGCAAAGTGGAATGGCCCCAATTAAATATCTTCCGTGCCTGTCGCATTTGGTATTCGGCAATATTCGCTTCTGAGACTGACGAATACGAAACGTTTTCGCTGGGAATAAGTTCACCGAATATTCGAGTGTATCCTTACAGCCCTACTTCCGTCAACGCAATTTTACAGAAAAATCTTATAAGCGCATAGCGCAGTTGGTAGCGCGCCGGACTGTCAAACTAGAGGTCCCAGGTTCGATCCCCGACGGCTGCACTCATTCTTTCCGACTATTTGCCTCTCACCAATGAGTCGGTAGTCGTAGACCGATGTGAGATAGCGGAGGCAAGGATAGGATGTAATGGTAGTACTGGTGTGAGAAATACCAGGAATCCATTGTTAGGTGCTCCAGCCGCCGCGATATAACTGAAATAATGTTGAAAGCGGCGTAAAACCCTATTCAATCAATCAATCAATCAATCAATCAATCAATCAATCAATCAATCAATCAATCAATCAATCAATCTTAATAGCTGCGTTCATCCCTATTCAAATAAAAAGTACAAGAAAGGTTGTACATGCAGAACACATGTCGAATCAATTTTAAAACCCGTCTCGAGACTGACTGTCGCTAGTTGAAAAGTTATGTAACACCGCGTTACCGTTTCTAATGACACAAGGTGTCTTGATGTGTCATTCGTCTGAACTCGGCCGAATCTGTAACCTATATTTAAATCGGAGACGTCTGAGATCGCCCGAGTATTGCCGAATGTAAGTTCAAGAGGACATGACCTAAATAAACACGTATTTCCGGCTAATTACTACAAGTTGCATCAGCGCAGGCTTGGGTCAAAAACATAGTATCTGTCTCTACGGTGTTTAGACACAAACTTTGTTTTTGCTTAAAACTCTCGACAAGCTTACGCCGATCAAAAATTCCCTTGATAAACATTGCAAGATCATTTTGTGTTTTTCAAGGAGAATTTTCATTATCTTCACTTGATAAAGAATAATAGTACCATGCCATTCAAGAAATAAAGAGTGATTTTGCGAAGAAAAATATTGAAAGATACTAAATTGAATTTTAAGAGGCGCTACTTTATTTCAAATGTATTAACATCCAACATGATTTTCCTGACATGGTATATAACACTGGTGAACGACGTTCGTTCACCAAAAACTAGGTCAAACATGTCTGAGTAATCAGTCATTTTAATGAAATGTGCAATATTTGTAAAATCAAGTTCATAACTTAAAACCCTGATTTTATTGCTCAATAATTTTCATTGCAAAACAGTTTTTGAAAAACTGTTGTTTGATCCAAGCTGCATTATACCGTTTTCTATGTTTTGAATAAAAACATTGGACAGGTTTTATAATAATGTATCCCTAATCCCCCATGGTCATATTCAAAACGCATTCATACTGGTAGGCCGCAGAAGCGGCCTACCAGTAACACCCAAAATTTTAGAATCAACCAAAATAAAAGAATATCAGCATAGTTAATTCTAATATATATATATATTTTTTTTTTCATCTTTTTGGAAAGAAAACATTTTTGGGAATTCAGTAATTAGGTGCTACAAGTAATTAATCCATCTTCTACCATCTTCTACAATGTTTTTCATACTCTTTTATTGAGTGGTGTGTGGGAATAGGTTAAAGCATCATAATGATAGAACAGATTGGGCTATAAATTCTGATAACTCAAAGAAATATGCGTCATGTTCAAATTCAAATTATTCTGTTGTTTAACCTATTCTATGCAGTGGGGCCCAGCTTAAATGGAGCTTTAATGTTGTTGATGAAATAAAAAGAATTGAAATCTGTTTTTTGTAGAAAAGTATGTAACCTTTCAAATCACACTTGCAAAGCTATGGGGATTGGAAAGAGTGGCCAAATACTTCTTTCTACAATCTTATATGAAATCTGTCTTTAATAGTTGCTATAAAATCATGAGTTGAAAATGAAAGGTACCCAAAACAATGTTATTTGATGTTAAAACAACTAGATTCAGTTGGCAGACAAACTAGGGCAACTTGTATAAAAAAGACATGATTTCTTTATGGTTTCCAACACATCTGGTTAGCCAATGATTGAAGACGCCTTCTTAAAACTGTTTTACCAATCTCTAATTGACAAATTACCGGTATTTACAAATGGAGTTTCTGATATTAATAACACTTCTAAAGTATAAACCAACAAATATTTTTAACCTGCATTTAAATCAGAATTTTAGCTTACTATCAACTGTCCTTTCATTTACAGAAATACTCTTTCTAGTCTTCCATGCTCCAGTCATGATCTTATGATTGAACAAGGTAGGCAGCTAAGATTAGAGAAAAAAGTTATCAAAGATGAAACCATGCCTTCTTTGAATGTTTTTATTTGAAAATACAAGACTTGAACTTTTTCCTTGTAATTGGCTAAGAAATAGGAAAAATTTAAACTTTTATCACATTATGGAACAAGAGGACCATGATGGTCCTATATGGCTCACCTTTGTTTCTTTGTCTTTATCAATAATTATCAAACTGTTCCAGCAAAATTCAAAATTGCATTTTATTATTTGTGGCCTCTAGAGTGAAAACAAGGAAATTGTCATAAAGGCCCCTTTTCCTGTGATATGGCATGGACCCTTCCAATTTTCGATAGGGTTCATCTGTGTGACCTGACAAACATTCTGACCAAGTTTCATGAAGATTGGACCATATTTGTGGCCACTATAATGTAAACAAGAAAATTGTCATTAAGGCCCCTTTTCTTGTGATATGGCTCAGATCCTTCCCATTTTCAATAGGGTTCATCCTTGTGACATGTCAAACATTCTGACCAAGTTTCATGATGATTGTACTCTATTTGTAGCCTCTAGAATGTAAACAAGAAAATTGTCATTAAGGACCCTTTTCCAGTGATATGGCACAGATCCTTCCCATTTTCAATAGGCTTCATCCTTGTGCCATTACAAACATTCTGACTACGTTTCATGATGATTTTTCCATATTTGTGGCCTCTAAGAGTGTAAATAAGACTAGAAAGCCATGAATGGCTTGAGTCGCTCCACAGGCTTGAAATTCTTGTAATAGAAAATCAAAGTTTTGACTAGATTTTTAGATATTTTGGGTTCTACTGATGTTGAAAATGACTTTCAAAATTTCCACTATAAAACTTATAGAGAAATGACCTCTGCCCATAAAAGACATATTATTCATCCAATCACAATAATTTTTGGCTGCATGATAATGGGTCACCCAAGGATCATACCAATAATGTTTGATTGATATCCATCAGTAATATACTGAGAAAATGATTTTAAAAATTTCCACTATATAACATATTGAGAAATGACCTCCACCCATAAAATCCATATTTTTCATCTGATCACAATAATTTTTCGTGGACTGATAAATGGTCACCCAAGTATCATTCCAGTGATTTTTGACTGATATCCATCTGTATCATACTGAGAAAATGATTTTCAAAGTTTCCACTAAATAACATATAGATAAATGACCTCCGCCAATAAAATCCATATTTTTTATCAGATCACAAAATTTTTTGTACACTGATAAAGGGTCACTCAAGGGTCATTCAAGTGAAATTTGGTTGATATCCATTGATTACATTCTGAGAAAATGAGAAAAGTTACCACTTTAAAACATTTATGACAGAATGACCTCTGCACATAAAATCAATATTTTCCTTCTGATCACAATGATTTTTTGTAGACTGATATAGGGTCACTCAAGTATCATTCAAGTGAAATTTGATTGATATCTATTAATAAGAATCTGAGAAAATGATTTTCAAAGTTTCCACTATATAACATATAGAGAAATGACCTCCGCCCATAAAATCCATATTTTTCATTCAATCACAATAATTTTTTGTAGACTGATAAAGGGTCACCCAAGGATCATCCTTGTAAAATTTTATTGGTATCCATCAATTAGAATCTGAGAAATCTCTGTTTTTACCATATTTGGAAATTAGCCACGCCCATTAAATCCATGTTTTTCATTGGATCAAAATTTCTTGAACAACTTTGAAAGAGGATCACCCAAGGATCATTCCTGTGAAGTTTGGTTGAAATTCATCCAGTAGTTTCTGAGGAGAAGATTTTTAAAGAAAAAGTTTACAACCAGACGCACGGACAGACTGACAGCTCCAGTGGCCTTCTGCCAGTGGAGCTAAAAATTGCCATTAAGGTCCCTTTTCCTGTGATATGGCATGGATCCTTCCCATTTTCAATAGGATTCAACCTTGTGACCTGACAAAAAGTCTAACAAAGTTTCAGGATGATTGGTCCATATTTGTGGCCTCTAGAGTGTAAACACTTAAGGTAACTGCGGACACATAGAGGGCCATTTTAGGTCCAACTTTTAAATTGTCTGCAAATCTTGAATAATGCTATAAAACTGAACTTTATAATACCCGCTTTCATATGTCAGTCATAATAAGGGATTTCATAACGTAGAGGTGACATTATGACGTCATCAAGGGGCCGACCCCCTTTTTAGGGACCAAATTCAGTAATTGTCCATTTTTTTCGGAGATAATTAACCAATTTTTATCCCGAAAACGCTATTTGCTTCAAAGAAAGACGCATTATGTTATGCTTTGATTGATATGAATAAATAAGTGTAAGAAATACAATAAAGTGTAACATACTAAATTAAAATGCCTCCTGCGTTGCTGTTTTCAAGTACAATTACTGAAAATATTGACTTTTTTCTCGGAAATTTGTCCTGTGACCTATGCTGAAATTTAGATACGTTGCTGCCAAACCATTCCGCTGAAGATTTTTTAAATAAAAACCACGTGTCTTTGGGTTAGATATTTTGTAAAATTCAATTCCACGAAGACATCGCAAATCAAAAGATATTTCAACATCGCGTAAAATGTTTACAAAAGCTGTCCTTTTAAAAGGATGAAAAATTAAGTGATTTTTTTGTATTTCTTAAAATTGCATTCAGATTGAATACTTCTGTAGCCTATATTTTACAATGAACCTTAATTCCAAATATTTCATAATATGTTATTGCACAGAGATTGGCGTCAAATAAGCATAAGAACCAGGGTTTTGGTGCGACGTCAAATTCGACAAAAAATGTTGCAACATCTTCACAAAATCAAATTTTATAAAAAAATCTAGCCCGAAGACATACCATTTTTATTTGATTAATGCAAAGCAAATTCTTTTCGCTACAAATTAACAAAAATCAGCATAGGTCACCGGACAAAATTTTGAGAAATTTCTATTCATTTACAAAAAATGAAATTAAAAAAGGAACGTCAAATCTTAAAAAATCTTGTAATAAATAGCGTTTCAATCCCGTTTTCTGTTTGAATTTGCATAAATAATAAACGACTATTTGGGCGTTCTTGGACTTTCTAAATGAAACTTTTTCGTAAAAATCGGCTGATTAATTCAGAAAATATCTGCAAATACTAATTTTGGCGGGTCTAAAAGGGGTTGGCCCCTTAATGACGTCACAACGTCAAATGAGCAAGCTTCAGACCCTTTTCATTGCCTGTTAGCTAATGCCCGCACTTCAAAGATATATCTCAGTAATTATTGTGAGATTTTAAGAAAGTCGAAAATTCGACAATGTTACCTGTCGGCAGTTACCTTAAATTGTTGAGTCTGTTGATGCACAACGCATAATGGATGACGGACATTCAATGATCACAAAAGCCCACCTTGAGCACCATCTGCTCAGGAGAGCTAATTATATGATATGAATACAGTTAATATAATTGCAGAGTATTTAATTGAAATCTTCAAAGTTTAGAAAAGATAGAGAATAATTTTAAATGTCTGCTCTATATGTAATGATTGTGCCAACTGATTAATGTCGCTCAATTTAAGTTTTCTTGTTTGTTATTATGTAAATGCTTATGGCTTTAAGACCTTCATACTTGATTGAAATATTGTGTTATATCAGCTGCCCAGCCCACTAAGGGTTACTATTTGCCCATTGGTGGGAGACAAATGACATGTGCCTCATTAACTTTTTCGGGATGAAAGATAGCAGAGCTGTGGACCAAGCTAAAATCCAAAAGGATTGAAAGCCAGCCTTGTAAATGATTGAGAGAACAAGGCTCTTCTACGAGTATAATGAAAGAAAGCTTCCGAATTTGAAAGAAAGACAAAGAATTGCAAGAGAAACAAGACAATGTAGTAAACATTTTTGCCCTCCATTAGAGCAGGTTGATGGCACTTCATGAGACCAAATAATTAGTCATGTCAATCATTTCAAGTTCCATTATTAATCAGCAGTCAAAGACAAACAATGAATCAGCACTCCTTGTGAATTCAGATACTGTAACTTGTTCCCCATGAGGCTTCTTGATAGTAATTAGAGAAACCATCATAAATGTCCTTGAGACTCTGGACAAACATACTTTGTCCTGTATCCTAATGCACAAAAAGTGGCCATGAGAGATCAATCTAGAATTTCTTGCAAAATGAACAAGGTAGCAAATTGTTGCAAGATATGCTGTTTCAGTGTTGGATTATGAAAAACAACAAAGTGAAATAACTAAATAGAATAAGCTAGATAGAGTAACAATCCTTGTGCTCCAAATCCTTGAGTGGAAGATAACTGCTAAGTTTTAAGTCAATCAAACTAAAGGTGACACAAGGTTTTGCTCCGGACAAAGTAGTGGATGCCATCCGCCCGCTAGATGACACAGGTGATCACATAATACCTGTCAAAAAAATCAAACACAAATGTGCTGACATGACATCAAGACTTTTTTATTATGCTCCCCTTCCAAGAAGAGAGGGTATATTGCTTAGCACATGTCGGTTGTTCTGTCTTTCAGTCCATAGACCGTTTTTGTCCGGAGTATATCGCAAAAGGTATGATATCTATGGTCATCAAACTTCATGGGTGAAAGATCACATCAAGGAGAAGAGCAGTGCATAAAAAACATAACTCTACCTTGCTTATTTTTTGTCCTTTGTTGATTTTCATACTTGAAGTTTGTCCAAAGGATATCTCAGAAAGTATAATAGCTATAGTCATGAAATTTCATGGGTGGATAGATCACACCAAGGCGAAGTGCAGTGCATAATGACTGTAACTCTACCTTGCTTATTTTTTTAGTTATTGCCCTTTGTTGATTTTCATACTTGAAGTTTGTCCAGAGCATAACTTAACCAAGTATAATAGCTATGGTCATGAAACTTTATGGGTCGAGAGAATAAATCAAGGAGAAGTGCGGTGCATAAGAACCATAACCTTTCTTTGCTTATTTTTTAAGGCATGCCCTTTGTTGATTTTGAAACTTGAAGTTTGTCCTGAGCATATCTCAGAAAGTATGATAGCTATTATCTTGAAACTCCATGGGTGGATAGATCCTATTGAGGAGAAGTGCAGTGCATAATGACTGTTACTCTACCTTGCTTTTTTTTGAGTGATTGCCATTTGTTGATTTTCATACTTGAAGCTTGTCCAGAGCATATCTCAGAAAGTATATTAGCTAAGATCATGAAACTTCATGGGTGGATAGATCTTATTGAGGAGAAGTGCAGTACAATGCTGTTACTCTACTTATCATATTTTTTGGGTTACTGCCCTTTATTGATTAACAAAAAATATGCAAACGACATGCTCAAATAGGGGGGGGGGGGGAGGGGGGGAGTAAAAATGTTTTACAAACATCTCTTGTTTACTATGACTTCAAGCCAAGAATGTATACTAAACAAAGTTTTTTTCCAATTAATGTATGCAAATCTTTATTTGACATTAAAAGCCAACAAGCCTCCAACAAATTTTTGAATTAAATACAATGGATAACATCAACAGATATTTTGACAGACGTGCAGTAGCTCAATTAAGTCCATTTTGTAAGGTTTCATTGGATTGAATGACATTTGTAAAGCTTTTAAGTATTAATTAGCTCTGTCAAATATTGGGAGGTCATTAGCCAGAGAAAGGCTACGATTCACCTGAGAACAAGGGGACAATGGGTTCACAGTTGCTGCAATTTGTACATCCGAGGCTACTGCTCTATCATTATACAGTTTCAGCCAGTATTCAGCTCAATTATTTACCTTTTCAAATAATAATTGGACTTTGACCAAAAAGTGTTCTTTGGCTTCAAAAAAAAAAATGTTGAAAAACAGGAAATTGCTTGCAAGAAGCAATCCACCCTTTTTACACAAGATTTTCTACCACAAATGATGGTTTATTTTCAAATCATTCCACTTTTTATTATCAGTCTTAAATTATTGTCAGCAACTTCATTCTAAAGTTTTGAATAATAGGATGAGGTTAATTTTAATTGGTTTTTAATTATGTACATAATCAATGGGAAAATGGAAATATTGATTTTGTTTTTCGTAAAGTCAATTATAAGTTATGACTTTGTCACTAAAGTACCTTTTAAGGTAACTGTGGACAGATAATACAGTCAATTTTTTAACTTTATGAAAATCTCACAATAATTGCTGAAAAATATCTTTAAAGTGCAGGCATTAACCTACAGGCAACAAGAGCCGTCAGAGACGGATTATGCTCCCCGAATAAGGCATTGTCACAAAAACTAAAGCCATGTTGGACATGGACATCCCCCGCGAAGAAAGCTTGATAGTAAACTGAAGCCTAATAGATAAAAGATTCTTTTGTACGGTCAAAGATTTGCCTCCTATAAAATCTAAGTAATAAAAATAACAAAGGGCAATAACTCCAAATTATGCTAGCAAGACTTGTAGTTCAGGTGTATTGCATTTCTCCTCCATGAGATCTATCCACCCATAAAGATTCAAGTTGATAGCTACTATACTTTAGGAGATATGCTCCAGACAAAATCTAAGTATAAAAAATAACAAAGGGCAATAACTCCAAAATTATGCAAGCAAGAGTTACAGTTCTTGTGCACTGCACTTCTCCTCCATAAGATCTATCCACCCATAAAGTTTCAAGTTGATAGCTATTATACTTCAGGAGATATGCTCTGTGGTCATATTGCAAGGACTCAAATAAGGTGTAATCTTAAACAGCAAACATAAAGGTAACAAACATTAAACCTCCTATTTGCATGACATATTTTTAGACACAAATTTCAAATAGTTTATGGTAAAGGGCATCTGATTTGCTACTGAAATGTGAAATTTCATCAAATTCTGAGCATAAGACTAAGAGAAATGAAAGAATAACTGTATTTTACGCACTAGCGTAAAGGTAACAAACATTTAGCCCCCTTTTCCATGATATTTTTTTTTTTACGTTAATTTCAAATTGTTTATAGTAAAGGGCATTTGATTTGCTACTCAAATATGAAATTTCACTAAATTCTGACAGTTAGACTAGGAGAAATTTGGCAAAAACTGCTTTTTACCCTAAGTCCCCTTTTCCCGTGACGAGGCCTCAAATCCAAAAACCATCACAGATGCATCAACACTATATCATAGGAAGTTCACATGGTAAGTTTCATTTGATTTGGCCCAAAGGTTATGGAGAAATAGGTGGGGACGGACGGACGGACGGAATAACTATTTTACATGCTAACCTAAAGGTAACAAACATTTAGCCCCCTTTTTCCATTATAATTTTTTTTTTACGTTAATTTCAAATTGTTTATAGTAAAGGGCATCTGATTTGCTACTCAAATATGAAATTTCACTAAATTCTGACGGTTAGACTAGGAGAAATTTTTACCCTAAGTCCCTTTTTCCCGTGACGAGGCCTCAAATCCAAAAACTGTCACAGGTGCATCATCACTATATCATAGGGAGTTCATATGGTAAGTTTCATTTGATTTGGCCCAAGGGTTATGGAGATATAGATGGGGACGGACGGAAGGACGGACGGAATTACGGACAGACGGACGGACGGACCGACGGACAGACGAAGCGGCGGCTATATGCTCTCTCTTCGGGGAGCATAATAAAAGGGGGTTTGAAGTTTGTTCTTTTGATGTTGTGACGTAAATTAGGGGCCAACCCCTTTTGACATGCCAAAATCATTATTAGTAAATATTTTTTGAATCAATGGGCTAATTTATTCCAAAACCGTTCATTTAGAAATTCAAAGACCACCTGGGCCTGGGCTTAAGCCCTCTTATTTCTGTGCACATTCAAACATAATAAACAGCCTGAACACTATCTTTTTTGTTTTAAAAATTTGACGTTCCCAATTCAAATTCAATTTTTGTAAATAAATAGAAATTTCTGAAATTTTGTATGTTGAACTATGCACATTTTCCTATATTGTGTGCAAAATAATTATGCTTTATATTCATCAAATGAAAAAGATATGTCTCTGGGTTAGATTTTTCGTTACAGTCGATTTCATGAAGTTGTTGCAACAAATTTGTAGAATTTCAACATCACACCAAAACCATCGTTACAATGCTTTTTCGATGCACATTTTGGTGCAATTTGGAATTCTGAAATATTTCAAATTAAGATTTGATATAACAAGAGTGATATATAGGCCCTTAACCTCTCACATGAATTTTATTGGTCCAGTGGAACTCATTCAAGTAACTTTCTGGCAAAGTTTTATTCACATTTGCCTAATTGTTGAAGAGGGATGATATTCCAAGAAAAAAGTGATAATAGATCCTTCCCACCCATTCATTTACTAGAGACTCAAAATAAGCCCCACCTTGCCGTAACCATTTTTATGGGCCAATCAAAATCTTGTGAACAATTTTTGAAGAGGTTCATCAAAGGAAAGATTCATTGAAATCCACCAGTGGTTCAGGAGATGTCAGGAGATTTTGGGCTCAAAATAAGCCCCTCCCTCCATGGCTATATTCATGGACCAATAAAAAGTTCGCAAACAATTTTTGAAAAGGGTCACCCAAGGGAACATTCTGGTGAAGTTTCATTGAAATTGGCCAAGTGGAAAGGAGAAGAAGTTTTTAAGACTGTTGAAGACAAACAATGGACAACAGAATTAGGGACATTACTTGTTATTATCAATTTTTTCATTTTCCACAATACTTTCTTCCCAAAAACAAAGCTTGTAATTTTTCATCCACTAAACACTATCATCATTAATTTCTTTTAAATTTGACTCTTCTACTGTTTTTGAAACTAATAATAATAATAATAATAATAAAGACTTTATTTAAGTAGGCAGTTGGGTTTACCCAGTCTTCCCTGAGAGCCTCCAAAGGCCTGAAAAGATGAGACGAAAATTCAAATTGGACTAATGAACATATGTTTATATTAGGTATTGGTGGTTGATATCTACATATCAGAATCTGAATAAATGATTTTCAAAGTTTACACTATATATCAAATAGAGAAATGACCTCCACGCATAAAATACATATTTTTCATCTAATCACAATATTTTTTTGTAGACTGATAAAGAGTCACTCAAGGATCACTTAAATGAAATGGTTGATATCCTTCAATTAAATTCTCAGATAAGTCACATAAAATCATATATGGAAACTACCACATTAAAGTCTTGTTTTTCTTCGATCAAAAATCCTTGAACAATTTTGTAAGAGGATCACCCAAGGATCATTCCTGTGAAGTTTGGCTGAAATTCATTCAGAAAGTTCTTAGGACAAGATTGTTAAAGAAAAAGTTTATTAATGGATGGACACACAATGGACCATGATGATAGTCCAAGTGGCCTTCGGCCAGGGGAGATAAAAAAGAGTAAATACATTTGTAACTTGACCTACACAAAAAGTCCCTCTCAGTCAACTCATTGGCTGAGATTAGAATCTTAATGAATCAGGCCTGCGTTCAGGATGACAAAATATCTTTTCCAATTTTACCCTGCTTGGCATGCAAGTGCACTTGCAAAAGGGGTATAATTGACATACAGTTTGCACCATTTAATCATCCTGAAAGCAGGGCAGGTCAAGGACTTATATTTATAGGTAAGAAATTTACACGAAGTAAGAAACAACAAAACATACCAGTGCTACATGTCCTATATTAAACCAGACATCTGACATGGTGATCTCATCAGCCAATGACAGGGCTCTCTCAAAACAGGTCAAGGTCATATCATATTGCTGGGCATAAAAACAACACAGTCCAAGGTTGTTGAACAGTTCTGCATTATACACACCCATCTGTAATAGTCTCCTGCAATCAAAATTGTGTGTCTGTTTGTTTGAATGGGGTTTAATGACACTTTTAACAATACATGTACATGTTTTTCATTAATATGGATGGAGTACCTAAACATGGAATCCAGGCCAGTGTTCAGGATAACAAAACAGTGCAAAATGTTTGTAAATTATACCCACTTTTCACACAAACAGTTTGCTCTGTTTTGTCAAATTGAACACAGGTCTTGTGCATAAGTTCCAAGTCTGCTGCTGTTCATCTGACTATTCACCAATTGCTGGGAGATTCATGTGTGAAATGATAATTGCATTCACCATACACATCAAACCCTGGACTCGATGAATGGGGAGTCAAACATACAACAAACTGTGCTTTGGCAGCAGCAACAGTGAATATGGAGATAACTGAAATAATCTAGCCAAGCAAATAACCTTATATACTTGCTTATATGGTAATAGGTTAAACATATGGTCAAGAAAGTATAAGATTTTACCAAGTTAGGCTACGTACTTAAATAAGAAAGAGTCTACAGCCCAGCATCTTACTGTATGGAAAGTGGTCTGATAAAATCTTCAAATTCAAGTTGTCTCTCTGATCTAATAGTCTTTGTTTCTTTTAATGGAATTTGCTGTTGCTTTTAACATTTTCAGTTATATGTCGGCAGCTGGAACTGGTATTTATCTATAACAGATTCTACCATCATGTTCGTTCCTAGCCGTGTCCGAGCTGATTTCCCATTTAGGTTTACAATTACCCACCCATCGTTGGGAGATAAATGTCAGATAGATTATGTGCCTTCAACAGAGATCAACTCCGTGACTCCATAATCGAGACCCAAGAAAATGACTAAAGAAATCCTACATCTATTCAGGTAAAAAGCCTCAAGCATAACAAACTAGAAAGCCTTGAATGGCTCGAGTCGTTCCACAGGCTTGAAATTCTTGTAATAGAAAATCAAAGTTTTGACTAGATTTTTAGATATTTTGGGTTCTACTGATGTCTTAAATGATTATCAAAGTTTCAACTCTATAACATATAGAGAAATGACCTCCGCCTATAAAAGACATATTTTTCATCCAATCACAATTATTTTTGGCTGCATGACAATGGGTCACTCAAGGATCATACCAATAAAGTTTGATCAATATCCATTATTTACATTCTGAGAACAGTAAGTGAAATCGTCATTATAGTAAGGTTTCCACTTTATAACATATAGAGAAATGACCTCCGCCCATAAAATACATATTTTTCATCCCATCACTAAAATTTTTGGTAGACTGATAAAAGGTCACTCAAGGATCATTCCAGGGAAATTTGGTTGAAATCCATCTCTTACATTCTGAGAAACTGATTTTGAAAGTTTCCACTATATAACATAAAGAGAAATGACCTCTGCCCATAAAATACATATTTTTCATCCATTCACAATTATTTTTTGTAGACTGATAAAACGTCACTCAAGGATCATATCAGTGAAATTTGGTTGATATCCATCAGTAACATTCTGAGAAAATGATTTTGAAAGTTTCCACTATATAACATAAAGAGAAATGACCTCTGCCCATAAAATACATATTTTTCATCCATTCACAATTATTTTTTGTAGACTGATAAAACGTCACTCAAGGATCATATCAGTGAAATTTGGTTGATATCCATCAGTAACATTCTGAGAAAATGATTTTGAAAGTTTCCAGTATAAAAGATTTAGAGAAATGACCTCCGCCCATAAAATACATATTTTTCATCCGATCACTATAATTTTTTGTAGACTGATAAAGGGTCACTCAAGGATCATTCATGTAAAATTAAATTGGTAACCATCAATTAGAATCTGAGAAAACTCACTTTTTACCATATTTGGAAATTAGCCACGCCCATTAAATCCATGTTTATCATTGGATCAAAATCTCTTGAACAACTTTGAAAGAGGGTCACCCAATGATCATTCCTATGAAGTTTGGATAAAATCATCCAGTAGTTTCTGAGGAGAAGATTTTTAAAGAAAAAGTTTACCACCGGACGCACAGACAGACGTAGACGGACACAACGCCATGACAATAGCCCCAGTGGCTTTTAGCCAGTGGAGCCTAAAATCATACCATAGTTAATGTTTACTTAGAAAATACTGTCAATGGAAAATAAATGAGTAAATTGTTTAAAAAACAATAAGGATATGAACCCAGAAGGTTGGTGTACGATATATTTTTAGCTAAGGAGATGTAGTTATAATGCAAACAGAGGATATTGATTGTATATATCATTCGAAATGAAATGGATTTTCTTAGTGGAAATTTAAGAGGCAGGGCTACTAGAGGAATTATGTAAGTCTTAACTCTAAATGATGCAAGTCTTAACTCTAAATGATGCAGATACGGCGAGTTGTGGCATGCAAGCTAAAAGAAACCGTAGCAATAATGTTTTAGGAGTCAAAATATGGATCACTAAGTGTAGCAAAAGCTTAGAAAATTTATTGTAAAAGAGAAACAGCTTGTTGTTTTTCAGCATTTTCTTCTGTTCCAAAAATAGTTTCCATTGCAATTCTGTATTTGGTCAGTACATTTAATGCAATATCATATAGAGTTTGATAATTAATTACAACATGATATCATGTTGAGCTATTTTTGCCCAATAAAAATGTAGGCATAATGTGATCAAGAGTAATACTTGAATCAAAATCTGAATCTACTGATATGATGAGAATTTCAGTGAATGAATGAATTAATAATTTCTTATTTCAAGTAAATATTTTTTTTTAAATGTCACATGCTAAAACATTTCTTCAAAGAAGAATTTGAGATTGATGAATAACATATAGAGCATTGACCTCAGCCTGTCAACTACATATTTTTCATTGAATAATAGTAATCTTGAGCAGCAATCTTGATAATTGGACACCAAAGGAACATTCCAGTGAAATTTGGTTGATATCCATCTGATAGATTCTGAGGAAATGATTTTCAAAGTTTCCACTATATAGCATATAGAAAAATGACCTCTGCCCATAAAAGATTTATTGTTCATCAAATCAAAATAATCTTTTGTAGACTAATAAAGGATTATTCCAGTGGAATTTGAGAAAATGATTTTCAAAGTTTCTATTATATAACACATAGAGAAATGTTTTTCATCTGATTTCAATAATTTTTTGTAGACTCATAAAAGGTCACTCAAGGATCATTCTAGTGAAATTTTGTTGATATCCATCAGATAGAGGCTGAGAAAAACCACACTTTACCATATATTGAAATGAGCCATGCCCATAAAAGGCCTTGTTTTCACGGGATTAAACTCCCTTAAATAACTTTAAAAGAGGGTCATCCATGGATAATTCCTATGAAGTTTGGTTGAAATGCATCCAGTAGTTTCTGAGTAGAAGATTGTTAAAGAAATAGTTTACAACCGGACGCACAAATGGACAGACAGTCACATGACATACACACCAGTATGACAAGAGCCTCAGTGGCCTTCGGTCAGTGGAGCTAAAAATAGCTGCATGTTCAAAATTGTTTACCTTGGGAGATAAAACCAATTTTTCAGCCAATCAAAAAGCATAAGAATTGATGGAAACCAATGATATTAATTCATATAAAGCATTAGATTTAAGTTTAGTTTTCAAAGACTCTTCTGATTTCTTTCAGTATATTAGATGTTAAGAATTCACTCAGGTAAAGCCAGTAACTAGAGCACCCCATATGCTTCCAAACTTAGAGCAGTCAAGTGCTGAAAATTGGGAAAAAAATCTACAAAAATATATTTAGTTCACATTTAATGCACCTTGATAGGATAGGCTGCTATTTTGAAGGAAACTGATAAATATTGATTCTTGTCAGATGGCTAGGACTACTTAGCCTGATCAGAGTCGACACTGGATTTTGTTCTTTGTTGATTTTATGATCTTCTATTGCATTCAGAACACTACTTGGATTAATTGAAAAGTACCTTAAATGCAAGTATAGTTATTTTGGGTCATTCATTCGGTAATTGGGTTCTTGAAGGGACTTCCATTATTTACTACACTTGAAGAAAATCTCATTTTGTTAATTGTTGTGAAGATCTTTAAATCACAGCCTTTTGTTATCAATTATTATATGCCCATTTTTATTCTTTTGTTGATTTTGTTTACTTTATGTTAATCCATGTGTGGAATGACGCGCTTTCATGGCTGCCCCTGTATTATTCCTGCGGTCTATTTTGTAGAATTGCCGATTACTTCTATTGATCATTCTTTCATACTATATTATTGTGTTCTGGAATTTTCTTTTTTTGAAATGTGACCTTTGGTTAAGTTCAGCTAAATCATCTTATTTGAATCCTTATTCTATTACAAATCAACTCAAGACAATTAATAGTTATTTACAGTCAGATATACATAACAAATAATGTATGCGCCAAGAGCAACTAAAATCTTTCAAGGGGAACAACTACTGAAAAAATATTTCAACATTCCAGTAGTGACTATCTCCCCTGAGAGAATTTTGACATTGATGTCTCAGCATAGAACCAGCGCAAGTACTTTTAAATTTATAGGGACTAACAATTACTCAAATACTTGATTTACAGCATTAAAAGGTGGTAATGTACTCTTGATGAACCATAGAGTTTCCCAAATGTTTTCGTGTAATCATTCTGTCAAGCAAAGACATCAGCATATTGTGAGACATTCTACTAAAGGGAATTTATGAAGCTTTACTTCGCTGCAAGGGGACTAATAAATGCCATAATATGATTTTTCAACAGTATTGTACACCTAAAGTGATGTTTGAATGAGATTTCACTTCATTCATAACACTTTCCTGTTTTACAAAATTTTGGACTTGTCCAAATTCAAAGGTTTTGCAGACGAAAAATTTAAAGTGGATTTAATTTGAACAATAACCATTCTGTAGGGTTGAAAATAGTGTGGAAAAAAAAGAAATTGCTTGTCAGAAGCAATTTCTTCTTTTTCACAATTTTTTCTCAATCATAATAATACAGGCACGTAAAAAGCAGGGATTAAACAGCAAAGGGTTAATTAAGACAGGTACATGTTACCTATAAAATTTGAGAGCCACCTCAGGTTGATCAGTATAAAAGTGATGTGTAGCTATACAGGCTATTGCTTCTACATGCATGTTGTCATATTTTAGCACATCCTTGTAAAACTTCACTGCATTGTCCATCTCATTTAAACCCTGAAAACAGTAACCGATAAGTGTGATGAATTCTACACCAAACATTATTTACATAAGATTCTTTACTAAGACAAGAGGACCAAGATGGTCCTAGATCGCTCACGTGAGTCTTTTTGACCCCTGGGACATCACACCAATTAAATAGGCAGATGTCATAAAGGATACTACACAAAAACCATTTGTTTAAAATGAAGTTTGGGCCAAAATTGTGGCTTTAAGAAATAAAACGAGAAAATTATCATTAAGACCCCCTTCTCCCGTGATATGGCATGGATCTTTCCCAATTTCAATAGGGTTCATCCTTGTGACCTGACCAACATTCTGACCAAGTTTCATGAAGATTGGGCCATATTTGTGGCCTCTAGAGTGTAAACAAGAAAATTGTCTTAAAGGCCCCTTTTCCCGTGATATGGCATGGAGTTTTCCAATTTTCAATAAGATTCATCCTTGAGACTTGGCCAACAATCTGATGAAGATTGAACCACATTTGTGGCCTCTAAAGTTTAAACAAGAAAATTGTCTTTAAGGCCCCTTTTCCCGTGATATTGCATGAATCCTTCCAATTTTCGATAGGGTTCATCTTTAAGACCTGGCCAACATTCTGACCAAGTTTCATGAAGATTGGGCCATATTTGTGGCCTCTAGAGTGTAAACAAGAAAATTGTCATTAATGTTGTCCCTAGGTAAAATCATTAAAAAACATAAGCAAGGTTACAGTTTTCTGGTTAAAGTATTTGGTTAAAGTTTTTCTAAGTCCATAAATGTTCAAGGTCAAGGTCAAAATGTCAAGGCACTTGGTCTCTGGTGTAAGCATATCACCTTGTGAGTGCATATATGAAGAAATGATGTCCCTGGGTAAAGTATTCAGAAAATAAAAGCAAAGTTAAAGTTTTTTGGTTAAATTTTTTTTTTTTTGGTTAATGTTTTTGGTTAAAGTTTTTTTTAAAAGGGCCAAGGTCACTGTCTCAAGGTCATTTTGACATGGGTGCTTGTCTTGAATGAAAGCCTATAGAAATAAAAAAATTTAACCTTATGTGGACGCCGACACTGACCCTGACGCCGACATCCCAAGGTATGACAATAGCTCTTCCGAGACGTTCATCCCGGGCGAGCTAAAATGTGTTGTCTAAAAATTCAAATGCTTTTTAAGTAACCCCACTGTATCAAGTCTAGCTATCCCTAACAATAGCCAAGATCTGGCTTGAAATATCTCTAACCCTTGTTTATAAATATACTGAAACACAAATGAAACATTGCACTAGAACAATTTTATCTATACAGAAAAGTCTTTTGGCAAAAAGGCTTATCTTTACACTGTCAAGGAATAGTCACTTTCCAAATAGATGCAACAAAATCAATAATAGTTATAGTTAAGGTAATGACAATACAATGTATATGGCCAGCACCAAACACAGAACCATAGAGGCATGGAAAAAAACCAAATTTATTCTAAAACAGGCATTGGTTATAGATATTTTCTCTAACTGATTGCATGTGTGTTAAGACAGAATTTTGGGTAGTTTTTCGTGCTTTGTTGGAAATAAGTGTTTTCAATTCCATTTTGCTGTTTGTGTCATTTAATTGTTTTAAGGGCTATAGATGAATAACTGATATCTGTCACAAAGCATGGTTGATTCTAGTGAAAGAATTATATGAATACAGTAATTTTGAAAGGAATCTTTGAAGCATTCAAATGAAAATAGACACCAATTCATGTTTGGCTATTTTAACACCAATGCCTACCAATGATAATAGGGATCATTTGATTTTTTAAAAAATCCATTGACAAATTCTTCCCATCCAATGCAGAGAGTACCAAAGCTATGTACAAAACATTTACATAGCCAAAAAAATGACCAAAGAGGTATTTTTTCTTTTACTTTGAGCCCAGTTGAATTTATTGTTTCCAAAGAAGATCAAATGTCTCTTGATTTTCATTATTTTACATGTCTAAATAATGTGACATTTCTTATGTGGTTCGTTATATACTGCTGTAAGGGGCTGATCTACCTGCAAATATGTTTTACACACATATACACCCACCTTATATATTCAAGCTAACCCTGAAAATAAGCAAGTCTCCCCTGAAAAATCCTACAACACTAAATCTTGTTTATAAATATGTACTGATTCTTACTTTGTGCCGGACATACACACTTTACAACAAAATACACTCACCTCGTATATTCTAGCTATCCCTGACAGTAAACTAGTTTCCCCTTGAAACTTCTCCAACCCTTGTTTATAAATATCTACAGCTGTGAGAGGTTGATCTATCCGTATATACACTTTACACAAATATAAATAAGTGTCTATATGGTCCTGCTGTTTTAATGCAGATTTAAACTGTTGTTCCGAGTCTCTGTACATACCTAGTCTGGAAAACAACACAGTGCAGAGTGCAATTAAACTTGTATTAAGCACTAAGGAGACCATCAAAACAGTCACTTATGTGTAACGTTGCTTAATACAATATTTCATGATAGGTGATTTTGATTGCATATATAGATTGTGGCATAAATCTTACGGAATATGACAGTTGTTTTGTAAAATTAGATGCTTAATAGAAATGGTCGCTTGAGCAATATTCACTATATAGGCAAATTAGTAAAAACTTTAGAAATAACAGAGCTTCAGAGGATGGGGTTTGAATTTTAGATTTAAATATTTCAAAAATGCTGAAACAAAATGTGTTTGTGAAACACATGTGCCCCAGAAACAGCATTTCTTTTTTTAAAATTTGTCCTTGACAGATGACCTTGACCTTGTCACATGACCTTGACACCAGCAGATGCGTATCATCATAGGAGCACTGTATCTTAAATAGCTATGAAGTAATTTTTTTGGTTAAGTTTTGCAGACAGATAGACAGATAGACAGACAGACGGATAAGGGTAAAACAATATGCACCTGATCTTTCAATGCAGGGGAATCAAAAGTCATGTAGATGCCTCAGTGCAACACAGTTGTAAATAACTATAAACATATTTTCAGTTACAAATGTTCCATTGTGAAGAAAGAAGTCATTAGTATTGTTTCAAGACAATTTAAGTGAGAACTGATAACATAGGGTTTTGTTGAGAAATGAATGTTTTAGATTTCCTCAAGAATGAATAACCTTTAGTGCTGCAAAAGGACGGTATCTAAAATTCACTTTTGGCATTATTCAATTGTTACTGAATTTCAATTTAGTAATCAGACTTTTTGAGCAATAATTTAAAAGACTGATTTCCACTACCATAACAGTTTGTTTTTTCCATAATGTGAAAAAAATCAATAGATATTCAAACTAAAGGGTTGTACCAGGACACCTGCTGTCAAGCCCACAGAAGTTTGACCATCAACTTGATCTTGCCTTTGAAC
This sequence comes from Fragum whitleyi, assembly GCA_948146395.1. Classification (NCBI taxonomy): domain Eukaryota; kingdom Metazoa; phylum Mollusca; class Bivalvia; order Cardiida; family Cardiidae; genus Fragum; species Fragum whitleyi. Next base: position 48,748,158 of record OX411544.1, read on the forward strand.
TATTCATAGTGAAAAATTATTGTTTGAAACCATTTAAAAATAAATCCATAAATGGAGGGAGGCCATATGCTTGGGATGAACTGAGAACTACAATAAGCAAAGATAAGAACTACAAGAGGACCATGACGGTCCTAGATTGCTCACCTGCGTCTCTTTGACCACTGGGACATCACATTAATTAAATTGGCAGATGTCAAATAGGAGATAATTTCTACATAAGATCAATACCATGGAATGTTATGACAAGAGCAAGATAGATATGCCTTTTCGCTCTTTGATTCTATGTAAAACGGAATGCACCCAGGTGGAGCCCAAATGTGAATCCAGGGGGTTGATATGAACAAACTTGGTAGAGGTCCACTAGATGATGCTACAAACTAAATATGAAAGCTGTCTGCCTTCTGGTTTCAGAGAAGAAGATTTTTGAAGGTTTTCCTATTTACACCCATCATGCTAAATTGAGCTAAAAGGGATGCGCCCTGGTGGAGTCGAAATACGACCCCAGGGTCTTGATATGAACAAACTTGGAAGGGACCCACTCAATGATGCTACATACCAAATATGAAAGTTGTGTGCCCTCTGGTTTTGGAAAAGAAGATTTTTAAAGATTTTTGCTCTTTGATTCTATGTTAAAAAGGGTTACACCTGGGTGCAGCCCAAATATGATCCTAAAATATGAACAAACTTGATCCATTAGATGATGCTACATACCAAATATGAAAGCTGTCTGCCTTCTGGTTTCAGAGAAGAAGATTTTTGAAGATTTTCATTTTTTTACCCTTCGCACTCATAAGAGATAAAGGGATGCACCCGTGCAAAGCCCAAATATGACCCTAGGGTCCTGATATGGACAAAATTGGTAAAGGGCCACTAGGTGATGCTACCCACCAAATATTAAAGCTGTCTGCCTTCTGGTTTCAGAGGAGAAGATTTTTAAAGATTTTCACCTTTTTACCCTTCGTGCTCATAAGAGATAAAGGGATGCACCCGTGCAAAGCCCAAATATGATCCAATGGTCTTGTTTTGAACAAACTTGGTAGAGGCCCACTAGGTGATGCTACACATCAAATATTTAAGCTGTCTGTTAAGGGTTAAGGGAAAGTTTAGGGTGGATTTCATTTATTTGAACAACTTTGGTAGAGCTTGACCCAAGAAACATCCCTGCCAAGTTTCATTAAGATTGGCCCACTGGTTTAGGAGGAGAAGATGTTTAAAGAAATTGTGGACTATGCAAGATGGGCGAGGGACATTGTATGATCACAATAGCTCACCTTGAGCACTTCATGCTCAGGTGAGCTAAAAATGGCACTTGAGAAAAGGGGGTTATAGATAGAATTATAGAATCCCAACTACAGAAAGTTGATAGACTGGATAGATTGGATCTACTCCGAAAGAATACTGACAAAAAACAAAATAACAAGAGTCCCCCTAGTCATGACATATTCCAATCTACATGATGTTCACCAAATCGTGCTATGACATGTGACCTGTCTTTACTGTTCTAAGAGAATAAAGCAGGTTTTCAAGGATCGGCCTCTCATAGCCTACAGAAGAGACACAAGTCTCAGCGATATGTTGGAGCATGGAAAGACAAACAAGTCCACAATAACAGACAAAATGGAATGCTGTGATATATGTAGCTAAGTAACTGAAATGTTTCGGGGCTGAAAGGACAGAACACCAGTTACATGAGGGATTATGGATTCAGAGGCTTAAGACAGCAAAACCCTATGGATGCAACATTAAAAGTAGCATGAGGACTCTCCAAACAGTATTCAATGACTTATGTGCACCAAATAGTGACAATACGTCTAGCAACGTCAATTTGGCAGATGACTTTACACTAATTATGCCAAATATACAAACATTCAATATGGCCGCACAGTAGGAATGTTAAGATGTGTTCAGATAACATTTCCATGTAATATTTCTTGAAAAAGGTATTAGCCGAAATATAGTATACAGTATTTTATCTTAAAGTGTACAAAGAAACTAGCCAATTATTGTTGACCTAAAATGGCAGAACCAGAAGGTAAAACAATAGAAATGGAATCATTGTTTTTAACAAACTCAATAAAGGCTAAGCAGTCATGCACTAGTATTCAAATGACAAAGCCGTTAAAGAGAAGGACCAGTGTCAGTTCAGGCTGCTGAAAAGTGCAGATGAAGACCATCCATACTATTTGGAGATAATAGGCTGCACATTTCCGTTTGAAAGATACCATAATCTGAACTCTGAATAGAAAAGGATACTGATTCCAGTGATTTCCAAAAATAAAATATTGGAGCTGTAATCAAGAAAGCCAATGAACATTAAAGACAACCCTCATCCACTGACCTGTCATAGTATACAGTTATTTCATGGTGTTTCATTAATAGTGAACACTATTGTCCAGAGGTGCTGAGCTGTTATAACAGTTCATAATTTTATATATGACACTGAGGGCAATAGTTTTTCACTATTACACAAATTTCCATGAAATAACTGTTTTTTTACTTGATCAATAGTGTTTACATTTGTTTTATCATTCAACAAATATGTTTAAGATGTTCAAATGAGACATATGGAGAAGAAAAGCCATTTTTTTGGTAAATTTCTTAGAGCCTGTCACTCCACATGTTTATTACATTACAAAATTACCTCATTTTTGAAAGCGTGCAACAGTTTGGTTCTCAATGCGCATGGATGAAACAGTTCTTACTGTTCACCAGTCATGTGATGGAAATTGTAATAAACTATGAAATTGTTCTAAATGGTTAATACATTTATAAAGGAGATAAGGTAAAAATAACAACTTTGTCTGGCTTCTAGCAAGGGAGGGGGGGGGGGGTGACAATAACCCTGCAAAGAAGTACACAGTATTGGTATTAAAAATTAGTTAAAATTCATACCTGTAATAACACTTGCCCAACTGTACTTTCCACCACCAATCTTTAAACTGACAGGCCTCTGTGGCTAAAGCTGCTAGTTCTAATGCCTGTACAGAAAGCAATATTACCTTAGTTACTCTAATAAAAGCACCCTCCCTTATAGTAGCACCCCTACAGAATATGCATACTAAATAAAAGCTCCCTGACCATGTTATGTATAGCCCCTGGGGGTGTCTATTAGGAGAAATAAGGTGCATGCTTACAAATACTATCTTCAACAGATTTTCATATGAATCTTTGGTCAACAATTTTTCTAAATTCTTTTTGACACACATACAAACAAAAAGCTCTAATAATTTCAATCTGGTGAGATACCAAAGCTTATTCCAGCCTTTGTCAGAAATTGAGGGGTCAGTGCAAAACTATTAAAAGTGCCTTTATATAATTATAGGCCCTTACAATAATATTGTGCTTGGTCTAAACCTTTTTATTTGAAATTGATTGGGATACAGATTCTTTCAACTTAGATTCAACCCTCTCTATTCATTCTGCTTCCTTGACATGAACTTGTACTCAGCCAGATGTGTAGGCTGAATTCAAAGTTGATTGAAATGACTCTCAGTTTAAATAGAGAACAGTCTGTTGTACAATGGAAAATCAAATTCAGATGTCATATATATGTGGGTGAAAAGGGACCATCTGAGAATTCTGTTAAATAAATTTTGAAAAAGAGATTGCTTCAAGTACAGGCCTACTTGAGGTGGCTTTTCAAAAATTCTAGATTCAGAAAATTAACAAAAAGTTTTGACCTTTGTCAGGCTGTGCAATATGCGCAGTCGGACTAGAGTGGACACTTTATACACTTCCCATATAGTTCCTTTAGTGTGATGGGTCATATATATATACTAACTTACATTTCTAACATCATTTTCATGATGAAATATGTACTCAAATAGTGCCTTAGCTAGATTCTGTCTTGTTGCATATTTACTCATGTTGATTCTTGCCAGGTTGATAAAAGGTCCGTCAGGTGTAGACAACATAGAGGCCTAGAAGTAGAAAACATGAAGATATATGAAAAATGCTCTAGAACATAGAAGAAAAACATGTTTGAACAACACTAATTGTCAACAAAAAAGGTTTCACATTCATAGATGACATTGACAGATGACGTTGAACTCGCATAAATAAATACCAATCAACAAAAGCTATTCCTTAAGTATCAAGGAACTCATCACAGGTTAAGTTTTCAATTGGCAGAGTTGGATAGATAGAGGATCAAAAATAAAGCAATATGCCCTGATCTTATCAAGCTAGAGAATAAATGGTTGTAGACTTGAGATGCAAAAAGTTTATGGGGCAAGGCTGACAGATAAATCTGGTGGGCCAAAGATGAATCAGGATAAATTCCACAGTCGAGCCAGATTAACTTTTCCATCTCAAGACTGTTTAATATTTAACAACAAAAGAACTATGCTTACATATCTTTTTGATTAAGAAGATGTGAATTAGTTGATTTCCTACTCAATTGCCATCTCAACCACCAAAGGTTTTCTAAAATTTGGTTGTCATGCAGCTGAAAGCAAACCTCAATTCAACGTCTTCCTTGCAATTAATAACAGGACTGACATAGACTGAGATCAGATGTTAACTACTAACTCTGCAATCCTCCTCTGTCAAATAAAATCTACCTTGATTCCATCCAGATAAGTGTTTAAAAATGTTGAATGTTTTTGAGGCTGGAATGTAATCAAGCATGTTAGCCCTTGTCATGCTGAATAAATTTTGCCTAAAAATTTTCATTAAAATCAAAGGGCAAAGAGCACTGAAAGTACCAACTGTTGGTCAATTTTTATTGAAAAACTAAATCTATTGACAATTCTGGTTTAAAAGTGAGAAAAGGTGGTGTAGACTAACATCAGGCTGCACATATGTGTCAAAATCCACTGATTGGTTTGGGATGAGAAGATATTCAAAGAATAATATATGCATGAACACATACACACAACGGACATAGCACCATGACAATAGGTCACTGGAAATTCTTCCAGTGGAACTTAAACCGAAAGAAAGAAGGCACTTAATGCACTAATTGCGGTTCATCAATGCCAATGAAAATTGCAGTTATACATGGGTAATCAATTTATTACTAAGAAGAACCAACAGATTAGGAGCAGGCTGAGTTAATTAAGAGACTGATTTTAGACTGGGAATATTCAGATTTTCAGATTAAGTATGGGTAAGTTAAATATTTTGTATAACTTACGGTTCCAAGCCTGACATATCTGCCTGAAGCACTGGTGACTGGTCGTGCAGTATGAGCTGTTCTGGGTGTTCTGATAGCCTGTTCCATGGTCCCTGGACGACCTGACTGAGTACCTGGTCTAGCAAATCCAGTCACTGGTCTGCCTGACTGAGACATCGGTCTGATGGTGAAATAATGAAAATACTAGAATTGGTTGTCAAGGAACAACACAAAAGTCTGACTGACCTTGAAAATGTGACCTTAACCTTTGACCTACAGCCATAACTTATTGTTATGACACTTCCTTACCTTATAGGAAACATTCTGTGCCATATTGTTTTGAAATCCACGATTTTATGCAGAACTTATACTTCAGACAAATTTATAATCTTTAACTTCAGTGTGACACTGATTGTTTGTTTGTTTGAATGGGGTTTTATGCCACTTTTAACATTATCTGAGTCATATCATGGCGGCTGGAGAATCTTCAAATGAAAAAAATGTTGGAATACTCCTGCATTGGCAGTAGCTATCTATAGACAAACATATGTGCAGTCTGATCAAGCCATATATACCATCAAGCTTAAATTCTTTTTTGAAACCAGAAAAGCTTTAATAAAATTTATTTTCCAAAAAGGACATTTTTGAAATAATTAACTGGGTATGGGTCACATTGCACTCAAATACTCAATCCCCATGAACCTGCATCCCTTTACTCATCTTATTAAAACATAAGAATTCAGGAGATGTCTTTCAAAGATACCATGCTCAAAATAAGCCCCGCCCTGCCACGCCCATATTTATGGGCCAATCAAAATTTCACATACAATTTTTGGCAATGGTCTTCCAAGGAACATTCTGGTAAATTTTCATTGAAAATGTCCCAAAGGTGCAGAAGGAGATGTCATTCAAAGATTTTGAGATCAAAATAAGCCCCGTCCTGCCATGCCCATGCCCATATTTATGGGCTAATCAATACCTCATGAACAATTTCTAAAAAGGGTCAATCAAGGAACATCTATGCCAATTTTCATTGAAATTGGCCCAATGGTTTGGGAAGAGAAGATTTTAAAAGACCACGCCCTGCCATACCCATATTTATGGGCTTATCAAAATTTCACGAACAATTTTTAAAAAGGGTCATCCAAGGAACATTCTGGTAAAGTTTCATTGAAATAAGCCCAGGGGTTCAGGAGGAGATGTTGTTCCCAGATTTCAGGCTCAAAATAAGCACCACCCTGCCACCCCCATATTTATGAGCCAATCAAAATTTCATGAACATTTTCGAAAAGGGTCACCCAGGAACATACTGGTAAAGTTTCATTGTAATCAGCCCAGTGGCTCAAAAGGAGATGTCATTTAAAGATTTCAGGCTCAAAAGAAACCCCGCCCTGCCATGCCCATATTTGGGGGTCAATCAAAATTTCTTTAACAATTTTACAAGAGAATTACCCAAGGAAAATTTCTACCAAGTTTCATTGAAATTGGCCCAATGGTTTGGGATGAGAACATTTTTAAATATTTCAAAGTGAAAAAATGCCACACCCTGCCACACCCTTATTTTGAGGTCAATCAAAATTTCTTTAACAATTTTAGAAGAGGATCACCTAAGGAACATTTCTACCAAGTTTCATGAAAATCCGCCCATTAGTTTGGGAGAAGAAGATGTTTAAAGAAAAAGTTTATGCATGCACGGTCCGACGGACGGACCATCACACACACAAGGGACACACCGCCATGACAATAGCTCGCTGCCCTTTGCCAGTGGAGCCAAATTAAACGATATTCAATGGCTTATGGGCAATAATTTCGTTCAGCGAATACTTTGTAATTTCACGAGTATCTGTCAGATAATTGATGATTATTACTTTCGTTGCATTATTTTGTGTTGTTTAATGGATATGTGATAATGATTTTCCTTAGTTTAAAGTGTGTGAATGTGAATGTTGGTTATTTGAATGAATGTTGTTTGAAGGCCTTATTTTAAATAAGTTAATCATTATGATGTTGTTTTGTGTTAAGATATCATAATTATTATTAAATTGTTGGAAATGTCCCACGGAGGCTCATATACTCAGTAATTCCCCTTTAACAGTTTCACCCTAAGTCCTCATCATAATCCTATATTCTTACCTAACACCTTGACTGACAGCTCCATGTCCTGTAGCAGGTTGTCTAAGTGAGGTACCGGGTCGAGCTATATTGGCAGTGACATTATCATCCATCAACATCTCTGCTATACCTTCCTCGTCCCAGTCTACTTCATCTACGTACACCTGACCAGTTAATGCGCGGGTCTTCAATGTCCAGGCAGCCTAAATCAATTAACACATCATTGCTGTCAATCCAAAAACTAGAGGTGCTTGAGTACCAGATTCGCTCCACAGGCCTGCATTTTCTGATAATGTTCATAGTAAAAATGACAATGCTCTTCTGAATAGAAGAGTAGTACCATATTTCCCATAATGATAGTGCCCTCCATAATAGCAGCAACCCTACATTTTTTTTAAAAAAAAAATCCCTTTCAAATGCTTTAATTTTAAGAACTTATTTAGAATTCTTCTCTCATTTAATGTGAATATTCTCAGAGCAAGCATTTATATGAGTGTTGTGAGGAAATTTACCTCAAATTAAAGGGAAAAGTTTAATGATTTTTTTAATCAGAAAATGCATACTCAAGGACCATATTTTGTATAGCTTCCGGGAGCATTTATTAGCTAGTTTGTCTATAAAAGCTATGCTTTCCTTCTAATTGAAATAATTTTTTCGGGTTCACCCGAGCTTTCACTCAAAAAGAAATTTAGTGGATTTCCACATGTAACATATTTCTCATCCCATCACAATAATTTTCCCTAGCCAGATAAAGGGTCACAAAGAGAGAATTCTTGTGAAATTTGGTTGATTTCCATCCACTATGTTCTGAGAAAATAATTTTTAAATTTTCTAGTCTATAATATTTAAAGAAATGACCCCCACCCATAAAAGACACATTTTCGATCCCATCATAATAATTTTTTTGCATTGTAGCCCATTAAAGGGTCATCCAAGAGGAATTCATGTGAAATTTGGTTGCTTTCCATTTGTTTTGTCTGAGAAAGTGATTTTTCAAAGTTTCCACTATATTTTATATAGAGAGAAATGACCTACACCCATAAGATACATATTTTCCATCCAATCACATTAATTTTTTGTAGCCTCATAAAGGATCACCCAAGAATGATTCAAGTGGAATTCAGTTGATACTAATCAATAAGATTCTGGGAAAAAACATTTTTAACCATTTATGAAAATTAGCCAAGCCCATTTAAGTCATGTTTTTCATCAGGTAAAAAATTCTTAAACAGCTTTGAAAAATACTCGGACAAAGTGTACAGATTAAACAAAATAAATGCAATTATCCAAACCTGTACGGAATTACACAGATGGACTCTACCTTATGAACACTCTAGAAGCCTTATTTTTAGCTCAACTGAGCACAAAGTGCTCAAGGTGAGCTATTGTGATCACTCACCCTCCTTCATCCGTCCATTGTCCATCTGTCCATATGTCTGTCCATCCGTCTGTCCGTGACATCAGACAACAATTTCTTTAAACATCTTTACCTCCTAAACCACTGGGCAAATTAAGCTGAAACTTTGCAGAGATGTTCCTTGGGTAAAGCTCTTCAAAAGTTGTTAAAAGAATTTAATCATATAAATAACTCTGATTGCCATGGTAACAGAAAGGCTGAAAATTGCGAAAATCTTAGAAAAAATTCTTTTCCTCCTAAACCACTCAGCCAATCAAGCTGAAACTTGGCAGAGATGTCCCTTTGGTGAATCTCTTCAAAAGTTGTTAAAAGAATTCAATTTCATCAAAAACTCTGGTTTCCATGGAAAGGGAAAGGTTGAAAAATGGCCGAAAATGGCCAAAAATCTTAAAAAAAATTCTTCTCCTCCTAAACCACTAGACCAATCAAGCTGAAACTTGACAGAGATGTTCCTTGGGTAAAGCTCTTTAAAAGCTGTTGAAAGAATTTAATTTCATCAAAAACTTTGGTTTGCATGGTAACAGAAAGGCTGAAAAATGGAGAAAAAAATTGCTGAAAATCTTAGAAAATCTTCTTCTCAGAATATTCAAATTACATTGTTAAAAAATGATGATTTCAACTTGAATTTTCAGGCTACTTTAACAATTGAATGATATTTTAAAAATGACAAGTTATGAGCAAGGTTCCTCTTGATGTTAAAATTTGTGACAGTTTTAATTAACATTCATGGAAATATGGTAGCCTTGAGACTCCCTTATTTGAGTAGGCTCCCGTATGCGATCATTTTGATTTGGGGGGTAATCTGATGTCCTAATTTTTTTTACAATTTTCAACTTGTTAGAAATCATTGTCAAAAAACTTTAATGCATAGTGGATGATTAAAAAGTGATAAACTTTCCAAATATAAAGATTTATTCTATCTTACCATTATTTAGTCGGCTATTTTTAAATTTTTTCAGGCCCTTCAATTGAAATTGTTGTTGCTCGATGGGCGTCATGTGAATGACTTTTGAAATAATTCTAGGTCAATAGAGAGAGGTCTCTTTGATTTTGAAAGTCTGTTTCAATATTGTGTGGTATATAATTTTGATCTCAGGGTGAAAATTGCCAAGGTGCTCGAATATAGGAGACTGTTCTTAGACCTTTCTAGTTAGTTTGTGTACATGTAACCAATCTAATTTTTCTTCACATCGATATATATCACAATTAAGTTTATGCAACTTTTGGTGTAGCTTACAAGGTAAATTTACATTGTTCACGTGTACCTGTGCAAATTTCATAGCTTAAGGCAGAGTTCTGCCCAGGCCGCGCCATTGCGTGAATGCCGCAAAAAATTTGCAGACGGCGCAAAAAAATCAATCAAATGAGCCAAACGGCGCGCTGAATTTTTTACAAACAGCGTCGGCAGAAAGAGGACTTCCTGTACATCGTAAAGCGATTTAGCCTACTCCAAAATAAAAATCAATATGGTACCCCGGTACTGTTGAATGGACACCTCGTTATCGGAAATTAAAGATTAGTCAGGGACCATTCCTTGTTTACATGTTTCTGAACAATGAATCAAACTAAAAGGTGTCAAAGGACTATTTTTGTTTTTTTTGCATGGACATTGGCTAAAACAGAGAAAGTTTATGATGATGTTGATTGGTCTGAACCCGGGCCGAGTCCTCAGTGCGCCGTGGATAGGCTTCAATACCATCCAATGTCACAGATTCTCAAGAAATCCGTCTCCAAGTTGGCTTGGCAAACAATCAAACGCCTCGGATTGAATATTTTGGCAAATCAGAAAAATAAAGAGGCCCGGATTTTTCATTTGACAATGATTTGATTTGTGTAACTGCTTCAACAACAAAGAGAAATATAGATTGAACATAATTGTGACCTGTCAACACGCCATAAGCAACGCGACCAAATTATAACCCCAACCTAAATTAATATTATTTTACGTCAATTCACATTATTTTTGAACTATGATTATTATTCATATTCATTCAACTGCCAATGTCCAATGTGCCTTAAAAAAGAGATACTTTCACATCTGGTGCCTGTAAACACAACAGATGGTATGCTTATGTGTTAATCTGCAAGTCAAGTAAAAGGTTAAAAAGCTTAATAGTCCAGTATGTTTACTGATCTTTAAATGATGACACAATCCTGGCCGGCTAACCTTTTGTTATTGTAATTATTGGTAAGGCCCCACAATTTCTGAAATGGCCAACTTTTTCTAAACCCAATGGGCCATTTGGCCCAACAGATTTGATTCCTGGGCAAATCCCTGGCTTAAGGTGCTCGAATATATAGTTCGCCCTCATCTGGAATTTGCTAATGTAGTGTGGTATCCACATCTGAAAAGGGACATTCCTATCCTTGAGAAAGTACAAATGAGGGCAACCAGGCTACTTCCAGACCTTAAGAGACCTGCCCTATACTACAAGACTGAAAGAGCTTAAACTACCTTCATTAGCACATCGAAGAACTCGTGGGGATATGATACAGGCTTTCAAGTTAGTTAAAGGATTTGAAGATTGCCCAATGGATAACTTCTTTTCATTTGCCCAGTTCAACAGGAGAGGACACTCTTTAAAATTGGAAAAACCAAGGAGTACTACTTCCTTTACTCTCAACCAGTTTTTCACATATAGCAATCAACACTTGGAATGGTCTCCCACAAGAAGTTGTAAATGCAGATACTGTCGATTGCTTTAAAATGAGATTGGACAGGCACTGGCATGGGAATACCATTTTATACAAGTTTTAACAACATTTTTACAACTAACAGAAGTAGCGAGTGTGCCAAATATACTTATGATGTATTAGTCACCATACCTAGTTTTCACACCATTTATGAGACCCTTACCACACCTTGCCATACCATGACTATAAGATGGAGGGCTAAAAAAGGACTTTGTCCTTACTGATGAGCCCGTAGATCATCCTACAGGTAATATGGGACCAGGGGTGTGGAATTCCCATGCCCGGCTTGTCCGACTCGGGCTTTTGTACTTGCGGACAAGTAAATACCAGGGCAAATCTTGGAATGTTACCTAAAAGAATTAAGAGAGAAATCATCCTAATGTTCATATCATTGGGTAGAAAACATTGTTTTTCATGAAGAAAATGCTGGATATCAGCATTTTCTTCATCAAAAGACAATGTTTTTTTTTTCAATTTTTTCTATTTACTCTTTAGCGGACAAGTTCATTTTGATCATGGACGAGTAGAAAATCGGCTTTTACTTGTCCAGTGACAAGTGGAGAAAATTCATATTTCCACAGCCCTGGGGACACTACAAGCTACACCAGGATACGTGATCATTTCTAGGTTGTTGATTTCTGCATCAAAAAAAGTTGTACCTGGTCGTACGGATTTTTCTCCAGAAGTTGTGTACAAATATCAACACATTGTTGATATTTACGTCTTCGGAAGTAGCTGCATGCAAGAAATAGTGGGTCCATTTTCAGTTTGTTTTCATTGGAAACTGGAATGTCTCAAAATTATGAACAGGGGAGGCAACCTAGAAAGTGTAAAAACTATCATAGACTAGAAACTTTAGGTAAACTTGACTGGAAGGCCTTCTCAATCTGAGTAACATTTACCTACGAGAAATTCTATCAAAATTAATAATTTATACTCAAACTATATTCAAACTCAATTTAAACCTCATTGTATCGATCTATCCACTGTAATGTAATGGGTCTCGTAGATTTTCGAAACTAGTCAGCTTCTGTTGGCCTAAAACGCCTTAAGGCAATTTATAATTGATTTTCGCTATCTTTTAATATCGTTCTGCTCAAATGTTTTACCTCGATGTACCCGTTCATATTGCCATACGTAAATGCTTGAAGTCGACTCGAGTTTTTTACCCTATAGTGATTATCCATGCATGTCAAATTTCGTGAAACCCGTCATGAATAAAAATTAATCTGTCCCTGGTCCCATGGACTCTATCGTCTATTTACCTGTTTACGTCTACTTAAGAGGGTGTTACAGGAAGGTTGAGTTCAAGTAAACTTTAAAATCGAAATCAGTATATCAGTTTAGTCCTCCATCTGTTTTTTATATTATTTTAATGTTTTAAACACAAAAGAAATAGTTCATTCAATCAGGGACTCTTAATATATTTATTTAGTGTCCGTGATTCAATAAGCGTTTTTATATGCTCGATTAAAAGTTAAGGAAGTTCTCTCCTGAAAATTTGGTTCATTGCGCAACAGGAATTTTCGGCCACTGTGGTACCACGTACTCGTCCACGCCAAATTCAACAAATAATTCATATATAAAAAGGGGACAATGTCACAAAAATCTTCCTTTGGGCCGCCAAGAATATCCTGTACCAAAACTCCCTTTTAAAAAATAATAGCAAAAAGACCCTATCTCTCTGATTGTCCGTTAATACCCCATTAAAATTGTCAGAGAACAGTAGACCGTCTCGACTTTGTGATGTATGCGGTTTTAATTACCCTTATGGGCACCGAGAAGCCATAAATTTATTCAGTCGGATTGTTGGACACATTTTCATTGTCTGCCTGGTCTTTCACTTTATCATTGCTTACAAATGGCCAGTTTAAAGTAGAAAAAGTTGTGTTACTTTGTTTTCTTTATGGTATTCGATTCTATTTCTTAAACTTATTTAAATAACAATTATACGTTACTTCAGGAATACACAAAAATCAAAATGAAAAAAAAAAAAAAAAAAAAAAAAAAAAAAAAAAAAAAAAACACACACACACAAAAAACCCCATAAATTCTTGCTTTCGTCGCAATTTTTTCAATACGTAGGTCTAGGATTGAACTTTAGTTGTAAAGTTTTATATTAAACCTTAAAAATAAGACAATTTGAGAAAATAAAAAAAAAATGCTCAAAAGAATGGGTTGGATCGATCAAAGGTTGATTAGAAATGCAGCCGGGAAATACCGTCTTCAAAATTCTTCTTTTTTTTCAATTAACATCGTGCAAAGATTTTTTTCAATAACACTATTTCTGCGAAAGAGATCATGTTATAGCAGTAAGGCATTGGAATATTGTAATATGGTATTGGGTTATGGTAAAACAAAGGGAAGATAAAACATTATTCTTTCCCATGCTGATTTCTGGAACAATCCGGGATCGATCGTTTAGTTTGAAATTTGTCATCTTCTATCGTTTTGTTAAAAAAAAATACAAAAAATATCCTAACCAATCTTCTCCTCTATCTGTCTGAATTTATCTTTTCCTGTCTCTTTTCTTTTTCTGTCTCTCTTGCTTTTTCCGCCTCTCTGTCTGTCTGTCTCACTCTCTGTCTGTCTGTTTGTCTGCATGTCCTCTCTCTTTCTTGTTCTCTCTCTCACTTTTCATCTCTCTCTCTCTCTCTCTCTCTCTCTCTCTCTCTCTCTCTCTCTCTCTCTCTCTCTCTCTCTTTCTCTCTCTCTGTCTCCCTCCCCCCTCTCTCTCTCTCTCTCTCTCTCTCTCTCTCTCTCTCTCTCTCTCTCTCTCTCTCTCGCTCTCTCTCTCTCTCGCTCTCCACATTTTTGTTCCGAAAGTTTCCGATTATGTAGTTTTACATGTAGTAGAGTTTATTTTATAAAACAAGAAATAAAAAAAACAAAAACAGAAGATTTATTGTATACAAATAGAGTAAAAAAAAATCCTACACGAATCCTCTACGAAATTGACTTGTTTGTTTTTATAAGGTTAAATGCCCTTTTGAACACTATCAGTTATATTGCGGCGGCTGGTGACCATCACATGATTTTCTTTCGTTTCTCACACCAGCGGAAGATTAACAATATTTCGTCCGAGTCATCAACTGCTTATTCCTCTTAAGAATACTACTTATCAAACGAGCTAGGTTGGAGAATAATGACTCGTGTCACAACGACTTTAGTTAATTTTGCCGTATGAATCTTGCCAAGTCGTTGTTCGAACTCTCAACCCAGGATTTGCAGCCAAAATCGTTACCGTTGAGCTAGCCTGACTCGACTCTCTTAAAAGTTCGGTATTTTATTTATCAAGCTAAGATGTTACACTGGTTGGGAAAAATAAAAGCATCTTCCATTGTAACCATAGCAACGCAATCAAAATTTGATATGTCCAACAATTAATTACATGCAATGGTCATTTCACTCCCATAAATAACACATCTGGAACCATGTTTGCGGCTCGAATTAAACATGTGGCCTTAGAGTCTTTTGGAAAGAAAACAAAATTTGAAGTAAATAGAAGGAAATGCGCCCCGTGGAAGCTCTACGATCTTTCTTTTTGGAAAGATGAGTTGGGTGGGGTAGGTGGGGGTTCAGAGATATGATGATGCGTTGTTGAATGCTTTCACGCCTAAACTTCTATAAATGATAATGTAGAACATTAGTCAATGTCTCGCTTCCTTTTATACGCAAGATTATACATTTCATCATTTACGCAAAAAATGTTACTTTAACGTTCGAAGGCTCTATTTAAAATGCATACAAATTCTTACTCAACTTTGTTACTAGACTGTGCAAAATGATCGGACTGACCGAGATTAAACTTTTTACTTTTGGAAAATGTTCTTAATCTATTCAGTATCCATGTATTGAAATGCAAACGATGATTGGCGAGCTACATGCTGAGTATAGCAAACAAATATGGCAGATTTTTTTTCTGTCATGGTTTATGATGAAACATTGAAGCATTTATCTATTTATTTTTAAATATCAGTTTTAAAGCGCCAACGTCCGGTATGTTCAAGATAGGCCGCACGCTATCCTGAACACTGTTTATGTTTAACGTTTTCTATTTCCTGAATGTTCAGCTAACTTTCAGCTCACCTGAGCACATGGTGTTTCATGGGGACGAGCCTTTTTGATCATTGAATGTCTGTCGTCGTAATTGATCTTATTCTGCAAAGGTCGAAAAAGCTACCTCGAAAATATGATTTCTATAGACGGTGCAACTAAGGTTGGTTTTTTTTTTTGTATTTTTTTCATGTATAACATGACAGTTGGAGCACCCAACATTATAATCCTGGTATTTCTCGCATCAGCATTACCATTAAAAATTACTTCCGTTCCTGGCCTTAATGGTGGGAGATGAATGTAAGAAAAGATATGTGCCGCCGTTTCGGTCATATTTAGACTACCGATCACATTTCACTGAATAGTGTTTCAAAGTAATAGTCACAGATGAAATCAAACCATTGCCTGGGAAATTTCAAAACCACCCATGTTGCAATTCTCAAAGTAGTAAAGTTGGTATATCGTAAGCGGAAGGCTTAACCTCGTATCTACAGCTTGAAAGAACGTGAGTTACGAGGTTTTTGTCGTACATTGGTAATATTGTTTTCGAGACTTTATAATACAGTTTCGTGCTTATATGTTCATAACAATTTTTTTTCTGGAGGTAGGTATACTATTTCCGAAATGGAAATGTCACAAAATCGAATTATTTGAGCATATTTCTACAAAAAGGAGATCTAGTACTATAAAAGATTAAAAAAGGGTATCAGCTTATTTCTGTGAGTACTTGGGTATTTACGAATAAGATTTTTTTTTAGCTCACCTGAGCACAACGTGCTCAAGTGAGCTATTGTAATCACCTTTTGTCCGGCGTCCGTGCGTCGTCCGTCGTCCGTCAACAATTTCTTTAAACGACATCTCCTTTAAGAATTGCTAAAAGAATTGAAATGAGTGAAAAACTCTGGTTGCTATGGCAACCAAAGTTAAAAATCTTTAAAATTCTTCTTCTTCTGAACCAGCAGCCCTACAGCCTTGAAATCTGGCATGGATGATAAGCTCATAGTCCTTAATAAAAATAGCTAAAATAAAACCTGTTGGGCCACCAGGTGCGGAGCACCAGAGGGGAGGGGGTAGTACCTTGGGTAAATTTTGTAATCTTTAACCTTCTTCTTCTGATCATGAAAGCCTACAGCCTTAAAATTTTGCATGTATGATCACCTCATAGACCTTTATATAAATGGCTAAAATCTTATTTGTAGGGCCACCAGGTGCAGAGCACCAGGGGGGAGGGAGTAGTACTTTGATGAAAATTTTGTAATCTTAATTACCTTTAATAGACCTTAATATAAATAGCTAAAATCTTATTTGTAGGGCCACCAGGTGCGGAGCACCAAGGGGGAGGGGGTAGAACTTTGATGAAAATTTTGTAATCTTTAACCTTTTTCTTCTTCTGAACCAGAAGTCCTACAGATTTGAATATTGGCATGGATGATCAGCATATGGACCTTTATAAAAGTAGCTAAAATCATGACTGTAGATTCACCAGGTGCGGAGCACCAAGGGGGGAGGGTAGTACTTTTGTGAAAATTTTGTAATCTTTAACCTTCTTCTTCTGAACCACAAGCCCTACAGACTTGAAAGGAGGATCAGCTCATAGACCTTAACAAAAATAGCTAAAATCATGACTGTCAAGCCACCAGGTACGGAGCACCAGGGGGGGTAGTACTTTTGTAAAAAATTTGTAACTTTAATCTTCATCTTCTAATGAACCAGGAGCCCTACAGACTTCAATATTGGCATGGATGATAAGCATATGGATCTAAAATAAAATAGCTAAAATCATGAATGTAGGGCCACCAGATGTGGAGCACTAGGGGGCAGGGGGTAGTACTTTTGATCAATTTTGAAATCTTTGACCTTATTCTTCTAAGGATCAGGAACCCTACAGACTTGAAAATTGTCATCGGTGATCAATATATTGACATTAATAAAAATAGCTAAAATCATGACTGTAGGGTCACCAGGTGCTGAGTGTCTTGGGGAGGGGGTAGTACTTTGGATCATTTTTGAAATCTTTAAACATCTTCTAATGAGCCAGGAGTCCTACAGACTTGAAAATTGGTATGGATGATCAGCATATGGACATATATTGAATTAGCTAAAATCATGATTGTAGATTCACCAGGTGCAGAGCATCTTGGGGGAGGGGGTGCTTTGTTGAGAATTTTGAATCCCTACAGCCTTTATGTTTGACATGGATTGATCAACTCATTAAAGAAAACTTTAAAAGTCTCAGACTCAGCCTGTATATCTGGCACAGATTAGCTGATCACAGACCTTTAATGGAAAAAGCTTAAATAAATAATGTCCAGGGGAGGGGCAGAGGGGGGGGGGAATGATTATTTCAAATGTTATCTGATTGAATAAGTGAAAATCTCTTTTTCATGCTAAGGTTTTCATATGGTATTTAAAATAACATAACCAAAATAGACTGCATTTGCAATAGTTGGGCGATCCGTTAATTATATTATGCAGGTCAGCAAGAACATGGATGTCGAATAAGGGGGCATCAAACCATTACCTGGTATCCCAATTTTTTCTCAAGTTTACGGAATTCGCAAATACATATTCTACATTTAATAACTGAGTAACACTAAAGCATTCCTTCTCTGCTTTAAGCCTTGTTTACATTTGCCACGATCGCCTTACGATATTGCCACGATTCACAAATCGTGCGGTGTCCGCACGGGTTTCATAAAGCTGTCACAAGAATCATTGAGGTACCCTTGCGGCCATCGCAAGGTAAATGTGCGACCCCCGCTTCGAGAATTGTGCGATTTGACAACTTTATACACTGTAGACAGTGCAGACAGTGCAGCCGCCGTACAACCATCGTGTGGAACCCGCGCGGGGACCCTAGGATGATCCGTTCTATACTTATAGGCAAAACATCATACGGTAGCCTTTCGATGTCAGTGCGGCGATCGTGCTATGCCTAGACGACGTGTCTACGGACTACGCTCTCGGTACGGTCTTTCAATTTTAAAAATTTGTATTCCTATTTTTTATAAAAAAAAAATCGCAAGGTTCTGCGACACCCGTAAAACCATGCGATGATCGCATTGACACCGTATGTCGCCGCACGGGCGACGCACGATTTTTGAATTGTGGCGAGTTACGGGCGCCGTACGGGCTCCTTAATCCAAATGTAAACTAGGCTTTACGGACACATACCGGTATAAGAAATTGTCAAAATAGAAATATGTCTTAAATATGACCATGGTTTTAAGATGAGCATTTTTTTCGAGTCCGAGACTCCCATATGGTAATTAGGACTCGCAAAACTATCCGATAAAGTGCCAGGAACCCTCTTTTTTATGACTCTTGTCTGCTTTGTACTAGTCGACTTACAAAATTCTGTTCTGCTCTGTTGGTTAAAAAAGACACGCAATTCTAAGCACAATGTATTGGTTAAATAACGAATCTATGGAAATATTAAGAAAAAGAAAGGAAAGCAAGAAAAATATATGATCAGTAAATTTTTCTCGCAAGTCAACATGTCTGAAAAATGCATAATCCTTCCTGTTGTTTTTTTTTTATTTCTACATGTGCGCAACACCCAGACTCAGATCTGTCTCTGCATCCGCACATTCTGATCAAAGTCTTCAAATATCAATCTCTCAATTTCTCGCCATTACGCAAAAATAAAACGTTTTGAAATTATTATTATTATTAAAGGTTACATCACATACGATTGTTTCATAATATTTCTTTTATAAAGAAGTCTCTTGGTAGTACATTTAGCAACATACACTTTAAAATCGGATTTTAAAACAAAATGCGTGTCAGGTGTATCATTTTGATTACTCGATTGGTATATCAGATTCTTGATTTTGTCAGACATACATAAAAGTATTGGAAAGTTAAAGATGTTTGGCAAAACTGAAAACAACCTCCAGTATGAATTGTAGCTATGGCAACGGAGGTATTTTGACATATCTCACTAAATTTGTGAACTATTAATTACATGTAATGGTCATTAATAAGGGCAGCTGGTATTGAATCCATATACATGTAGCTTTAGAATCTTGGATTACATGGATAACATGAATTCGAGGAAAAAGTTTCCTTTTCACATCAAAAATAGAAAATACATAATTCTGAATGATCTTGTAAAAAGAGAAGTGAGTTGCAAATATGACCCGTCAGGCGAAAAGGAATCTTCTTGGTATTGCGTGACGAGTCGATCATAGCCAGACTGTGCGGACTGTTCACAGGCGTAACATTTTGCCTTTGGCTTTTTTTCTGAATCTGTGATGATCTTTCTTCTTTCCAGTAAGAAAAACTTTGAAATGCGAACTCCGACTGACCTCTACTGGAACCAATATCTCTCTAAGATATTTATTTTACGGAGTTCCCGGGAGATCATTTTTGCATTACTTATCACATAAATTGCAAGTATTGTTTATTCCATCTCGCTTTCTTTCATAAACTATAGGTGTATTTTCAAAACTGAGCTCTGACCTAGGCGTTGAGTCCATTACGATAGGTTTATGAGTAAACCTTCAGATCTAAGACAAGCACTAAGTTTCATTTGAAGGGTAGTTTGTATCTTTTTTATGTTTGTTTTATCAATTTTGAAACAATAGCACGGAAATTTAACCGTTAAAAGTAGATTTCACGGCTCACCGTTCAAAATCTACCTATAGTTCCTTAATTTCGATGAAATATTTTCATTTTAAATACATAATAGAAATTTCAATAGCTTCAAAAATCAAACAGGGAATAGTTATGGTTCCTGTGCATTGTAATATCATTTTAAAGGATCTTTTCACCACTGAAGCTTGAAGTTGATAGCAAATGTACATAAAGAGATGCTCCGGAAAAAAATCTGAGTCATTATAATAACACAAAGGACAATAATCCAAAACTTATGCAACAAAAATGTTGTGGTTCTTATGCACCACTTTTCTACTTCAAAGGTGTAAGGCCAGGTGCCACTGCACTAACGTATGAATTGAGAATGCAAAGCGTATGAAAATCTTACAATGCATCGAAAAGATGATTTGTAAGCGTACATGTGTATGTATTCATCGTTTAAAATTTATTGATCCGCGTTATCTTTTGTCTTTCAGCGTACGAGGAACATACGACATATGCATCCGCCCTTTCATCTTGTCGTACCAAAAAATGGGCTATATTAGAAAAAGTAGACAACAAACATTTTTGCTCTCCTTTACCACCAGTTTGCCCTTCTTTCTTTGTTCAAAACTTTATAGCCGCCGTCATAGCGCAGTTGGTAGCGCGACGGACGGTCATTCTAGAGGTCCCGGGTTCGATCCCCGACGGCGGCACTCATTCTTTCCGACAATTTGTCTCTCATCAATGGGTTGATAATCGTAGACCTATGTGAAATAGTAGCTGGGGGCTAGGAAAGGATGTAATGGTTGTACTGGTGAGAGAAATACCAGGAATCCATTGTTAGGTGCTCCTGCCGCCGCGATATAGCTGAAATAATGTTGAAAGCGGCGTTAAACTCCATTCAATCAATCAATCAAAGCTTTATTGTGTCGAAAGTCAATATACAATCTCTATCAATATTTACTCGTTTGTCTTGGAAAGAAAGCGAATGAAAATATGTCCTTATGTTAACGGGAAAGACGAAAAAAATAAATGCATGAATCTTTTAACCCCGTATTTAATTCAAATATGGTGGCTTGATTCTGATGTTTATTTTCCCCTTTTTTCTACAATCCAAATTAAGAGCGCTAGCGAGGACTCCAATCTTGCTACGAGAATACCCATGGTTATCTGCTTCTACAGTTAACAACATCGTGAAATTGACAAGGTGAACATTTTTCGAATGATTTAGGAATGAAATTGAATGAGTGTGTGGATCGAGTTTTGTGTGAATTTAATGGGAGATATTCCTATATCGCAAATTTTGTTCAGGATGAACACAATTAGCGATGTTGATGTATGTTTTCCAAAATTGAGGACATTGCCTACTTGGGGTACTCACTATGATCGGCGGGCTTCCTTACAAGCATAACAATATCGACGATGGATTCTTTGACTCTCAACGATTTTTAACCTACAACTTTATAACGTTAAACCTTTTTTGTATTCAAATTATGGGTTGCCCACCAGCCTGTCATTTTTGAAAGCGAACTCAGTATGTCTGAAATTGAACGATCACTAGCCTGGATTCTGCTCGCGGTGAGTGCATTTAACATCCTGTACATGAAGCTGGGATTTTACATGAATTGTGACCTGTCTGGCAATAAGGGGTTATCTTGGAAGTGCGAAAAGTAACGATCCAAGTCAGGCTTTACCAGCTGTGCGGACTAACTATTTTAACTCAGACCGAATGGAACTTCCTTCGATGGTTTCATGATGCTTCGAATCAAAAGGTAAACAGGGTGTGCAATTATAACTTAACTTACATTTGATTTTTTTTATTGAAATTAGGCTTTGCATCGCTTTGTAACAATTTTCCAGTCATATCTCGGAAGCTGGGGCTACTGACCATGAGTTCCTGGTATTCCTCTTACCAAATTACCGATATATGCTTTCCGAATCTCCAGCCACTCATTCCACATAGATTTACGATTTAAAACCTCCTATGGTTGATAGTGATCACCATGGCAACTAACCCAAGAATGCCAGTTTCGTAAAATTTAAACATAAATAATTGCTTTAGGTGTCAGTAAAATAATCACCTGTTTCTTGTATATGCATGTATGGTAGAAAATTTGCCGTAACATATAGAATGGAAGCACTCTACCTTAAGTTCTTTTTCAAACTATGAAAGTTGATAATTATAATTTGTTGAATACTATTTCTCTTTAAAAAAAAAAAAAATAATAATTTCGACCTAAAGACATACATGCATTATTTTTAAATAAAAGAAATCACAGGCTGTAATTATAACCCTAAACAGCTCTTTAGTTGTCACAGAGTTCTAGAAAACAATACCCTGTCAATACTTTTACAGTTAATGTCCCCGGTAAATAAATATGCAACTTCGTTAGGATTCGAACCAGGGACCTCTTTGTCCAAAAGCGAGAGCTATACCGCGTTGCTATAAAAAGCTAGCTTGTACGACAAGGCAGAGCAAAACCCCTTACACATAAACCAGCTACCATATATAGTTAAAACAAAAGCAATCATAACATCATAACTACAGTACAAACTTTAGTTACAAGGCAGACGAAATTTATAAAAGGATTTTGTTAAGAAAAAAATACGTAATTAACTTCAAAATTCAAGTTTGGGTTTTACTATACAACGTTGCTAATTGCATATTATCAATTAAATAAATCATTCGAATCTTCTTCAAAATGTAAGCGGTCTGGATGTGTTGTAAGTTCATGTTTAACAGGGTTTCTTAAAGGAACAAAATATATTAAAATTCCAAAATGAGATCTTGAGACAAACTAGACACTAACACCAGTTATTCCTGGATATTGATGTGCAGTGGATATAACAGGACATTAAGAATCAGCCCCGACCCCTAGCTGACTAAAGAAAACAAACCCCGGGAGTAATGGCTATTAACGGATAACAAGTCAGATTTATGGCATTAGTCCCAGTGCTCATTTCACCTATCTACGGTCTCCGGTGCATTTCTTAAAAGGGAGCAATATTCTTCGCATTTTTTAAAGCACAATACGAAACATTTGTTTTCAATATTTCGACAAAGTTATTGCTAGATATCGTATAAATCAACACAGCTATTTTGTTTGTTTAATAAAGGATGTTGCGTCAACGTCGTTTTTGTACGTTTAAGCGACGTCGACGTTTCCGCGCTTTATAGGCCGTCAAATTACGTTATATTAAATTTTTTACCCTTTTAAGTGCAGTCCGTCTTAAGTTCTGTCTGTAGTTGGTTTATCCATGATAATTTATATATCTAATTTGGCCTTGTTATTCACTAAGGTATGTGCATTCTAGACTTAAGCTCTATAGGACTATTCAATAATGAACCCCGTTTTTGACCTTTGACCTTTAACTGTGACCTTACGGCACTGGATTAACAGACTCAATACTTGACAATGACAACTTTACAAACGATGGTGTACATGATTTGTGGAAGATGTGACGAGTCATCATAAAATCTATTACAATATATCCGAAATATCGTGAAAACATTAATAATTTACCCCTTTTTTTAACTTTGGCCTCTTTGTGTGATCTTGACATTAGAGCTGCACACAAAATGGTTACACATGACACATTAAATGGTTACACATGACACACTGTCCCGTGATGGTTAATACTTGTGCTAATCTTTTTTTGAAAACGATCCATTAATACCAGAAATATGGTGTGGTAATGAATATTTTCAACCGATTTTGACCTTTGACCTCTTGGTAGGACCTTGACCTTCGAGATCTAGTCTTGAGATAAGAAAAAATAGCTATGTGAATTGGAAATGCAATTCTTAAGATGGCTTCCCAAAAGTATTTCACTGTTTTATTGATTTCGAATACTTTTTCTTATAATGGTATAGAAATGACATTATTTTTTATTACCTCCCTGTAATCCAAGAAAAAGTCAAAATGTGGCAAAACCCAACTCAATGACCCCATATTCTACTTATTTTTCCAGAATCCTCATCATGTCTAAAATTTACTGAGAAAATTTAAAAAGGACTGTATTACTATTTCTTTATAATTTTCATATGTATAGATGATAATACCAATCAAATTTAAGAGAAAAAAGTTTGACTATTATTGGTTTTGAAATGGTCGTTTTCCACACACATATAAATATAAACGTTTTATCTATCTTTCATTTAACTAATATGATTCCTAATTCAAGTTTTAAGGTATAAGGGTATTATCTTCGTTTAATTCATAGACACGCCTTTTTTTGAAATACAATTTGAGGGGGTCTTTTTGACATACATTTCTCACAATCAAGAAAAGTATACCCCACCCACTTAAACAGTCGATTTTCTCAAAACCCAATCCAATGACCCCTACTTTTAAATGCATTTTTGTAGTAGAACAACGTTTGCCTACGTCATGTGAAAAAAATAAGGAAACCTGTATTACATTGATCTCAGGAGCGAACTTCCTTAAGGGTCCTCCGAGACCGTTCACCAGACAAGATATGATACCAATGCCTGGGTGGGTCTAAAACGCAGACAATATAGAATATATAATAACGCAGACAATATATAACAAAGAACGATATTGAACTGGGGTCTAAAACGCAGTCAATATAGATAAAGAAGGATTATATCCTTACGCAGACGATATATACAAAGAGCAATTGACACCTATAAATAACATGTGAATGGTAATTGTCACTAGATTTTGAATAATTATTTGTCTTCTTTTTTGTTTTTCTGTACGTTGATATTGAGTAGATTTAAATTATGAGCAAATCATTTTTTGAACTCGTGTTTTTCGAAAATAATATGATCTTTTCAACAATGTATATTTTTTCAGGTTATGTAATTTTAAAAAAAAATGTATCAGACCTGCCAAACAAGAAATATTAATACAATTTACTATTTCTTTAAGCCATGATTAGGTTTGCTTGCATCTGCATTTAATATTTTAATTACTTACTTTAACTAGAACTGCATATGTTGTTTAATCAGGCTTACTCCATGACTGAATGCGAAATTTAAATGATCAATAACTCTTCACGGGCCAATAGTGCAATTATTTGAAAACGAGTAAAGCAATCACGGCTGCATTATTGATAAATATTTATGTTCTTCCAAAATGAATAAATCATGAAAAGAAATGAAAAAAAATGTATGAAATTGAAGAGAAAAAAAAAAAATTGTGTATTTCAAATTGAACGTAGATTTAAAGGCAGAATAAATATTGTAACAACAGGCAAGTTGTTTATGCTATGATCGCAAAGTTAGGACACCCATTGATTTCATCTTTAAAAGTAAATATCACGTTTATCAGAAAGAGTTAAATGCACTGCACAATAAATTTGTATTGATCATGCGACCATGCGCGACCGAAATAGCATTTTTGATAGTGTACAACTTATTAAAGTCGACTGTGATTGCAGTCCTACCAGACGGATGTCAATATTGAACACTCCAAAACACGGTATAGATGCATAAGTTTAAGTGGTCGATTAAAGGTCAATTTATCTATGCTTATATCGGAAAACTGATCATCAATCGCTTGTGTACACCATGTATGCAGTATTTTAAAGCTGCGCATCATCGAATTAACACAGGAAAAACGAGACTTGTCCTATATTCAGTGCTTCTGATATGCGTTTTGGTTTCCTTATACATGTACATGTTCGCTTTTTTATGAACTTTTGTGATAAAATGACGTTAAAGTCTCTACGTTGACAGAAGTATTTTCTTTTTGGAGACTTTATGAATATTTAATGGACATACTTCCTGAGTAAAGCAAAGCCGCAACGCTTACTAGTATCAACACGATTCCCCCACGCGTATTTTTCTTTAAATCATCAATTGGTGGATTGTCATAACGACATAACTACATCATATCTTTCATATTGTACATAGATATGGCGTTTTGGCCATACAACAAGCACTTGATCGATGAAAAACTGCGCGCTTCTCCTGTGGGTCCCATGTTGCCTTAACATTGATTCTCATTTGTTCGTATAAAAAATGAAGTAACTTTTGCACTTACGACATTTTTTTGCACAATATTCAGCACTAGAAAAAATGGATTTTAACTTGTCAGTCAAGCCGTTGAAGTTTACAAAATGCATAAATAGTGTTCACAGTCTTCAGCGCGTAACTGATTCGGTCGTTTGAAAAATGTATTAAAAGTTATTTAGACATGGGCAATTGTTCTTAACTCGATTTCTATTATTGTCATCATGCTAGTCCTTCAAAAATTCAATTTGAGATTAAAGCCGTAATTCTGTTTCAATACTCATTTTAATGAATTAACATAAAGGATAATATTAATAAGTTGTTATAAATAACAACTTGTTAACACTATCTTTCATTTTCATACATTTATTTAAATTCAAAATTTGAGAAAAAAGAATTACGGCTTTAATCTCAAATTGAAATTTGAGAAAATCCAATTCTCCATGCTTGATCGTCACGTGCCGAAGCATCTTCGGAATTCTATTCATGAGCCTAATTATTTATTCTGCATAAAGGTTAGGTTCAAGTTAATATGCGCTCGCTATACATAAACCTTATTATTCACAATTTAAGAAATTAATAATAATATATGTCAATGGTAAAGGTCATGAACAAGGGTCCAATCTGATACCAGAACTGAACAAAATTCATTGACAATCATTGATTAACTACAGCCCTAGACACTGTAATTAAATTTTTCAGAATGAAGGTCAAAGGTCAAAGGGTTCAACATGATGTTGAAACCACCAATTTCAGGAAAAAATGAAATTTATTTATAAGAATGTTGAAAAATTGTCGATTGTTATCAGTTTATCGAATTTTAAGAAGAAAATAAAGCTTTATAATGATAGGAAGACTTTAAATGTAGACCAAATAGGGAGACCCAAAAAATTGGTCTGTATTCTTGAAAATAGAAAAAAATCGATTTTGACCATAAAAGATGCATTCTCGCATTTCGTTCAATAACGAGTATGAGAGCCGGCACTGTCAATAGCAGCCTGACAGAGCATCTGCATACTCCTAATTAAGTTCTGGATTATTCTTTGGGGGAAAACAGACCATTCTTCTCTAAGGATCTGGCCGAGCTCCTGGAGTGTCCTTGGCTGTACCTGGCGAGCCGAAACTCGTACATGTAGCTCATTCCACATATGCTCTATCGGATTTAAGTCCGGTGAGCGAGTCAGTCCAGACGTGGAATGCCCTCATCTTGGCATATAGCACCTGCGTAAAATATTACGTGGGTATTGAGAATTTCATCAATGTACCTACCAGCTGTCAGAGTTCCTCTTTCTAAAATAACAAGATCAGTCCGCCCATCCCAGCTGATGCCACCCCAAACCACGATGGACCCACCCCCATAACGACTGTGCTCAGCAATGTTTGCTGCATGAAACCTTTTATCCTGGCCTTCTCCACACCGTAGCCCGCCTATCAGTTTAGTCCAGACAATACCTGGACTCATCAGTGAATAGCACGTGAGCTAACGTCTTATGCGCCAGCCAACGTGATCCAATGCCCATGTTAACCTACGCCGACAATGATTTCGAGAAAACAGAATACGAATACTTGGTCTTCTTGACCTCAGGTTATGCTCATGCAGCCGTGTTCGTGTGGTTTTATTTGAAACTCGCACTCCCGAGGCGTTTTGAAGGTCGGAATGTAACTTCTTTGCCGTAGCAAACATGTTCCTTCATGATTGAATTACCAAAAAACGGTCTTCTGCGACGGAGGTTGCCCTACTCCTACCCTACACCATGTCTCCTCAAAGGTGTACCAAACTGTTGGTATCGTACCCAAGCTCTGATCACAACAGTATGGTGTATCCCAGTACCATGTTAACATCACGGTGGGAAGCCCCTTGCTCCACCATACAAACAGCACGCAACATTTGTTCGACAGATAAATGTCGTCTGACATTTGGATAAGCCGTGAGTAACGACTTAAAAGTCAATAAAGTCCTGAAAAACAGAAACTAAGCATCTACTCGAAGCCTGTACATGTGGAAAATGAGAAAGGACAGGAAAGAAACCAGGGTTCCTCACTTTGCATGAGTTTCGCGAGAAAATTGAGTGTCAAATTTGCAAATGTATACATTAGATATCTTGTCAATACATTATTGTACAATTTTAAACACGAACACGAATGTTTCTTTTTAAAATCAGCCCCTGTAGGACAGCAAAAAAGTTTGGTGCTTAGCAAACTTTGAGTAGTATATTTTTCAAGACCTTAAAATATATATTTTGAAAATTAGGTCAAGGGACAATGTAAGGAACGAGGTTTAGACATGATGCTAGAATCAAATACAATCATCTACAAATCGTTGTTATTGCTTAGAAAAAGTCCTTGAATATCCAATTAATCTTTGAAATTGGATCAAGGGTTCTTCGCGATGCCATAAGCGAAGACAAGCACATCTGAATCTTTACTATTGATTGAATACCGTCCTACACGAAAAATTATTCGTCATCTTAGTTTAAATTGAATTAGAATTTTAATTTCTCCCTCTGGGCGCCATGTTGTGCCGACTTGAAAGCCTTTATCAACCTGATCCAACGCCAAATTAGATTTTATTAAGAAAAACGAAAGAGCATGACATAAGGAACATTTTACTGAAGTTTTGTTACATTTTTTAGGGGAAATACTGGAAAAGGAATTTTACAATGATAACAATACTGCTACTTATCATAAATCCACGACATTTTCCAAGTGGTGCCTCCGGTTTCAAAAATTCAAGAATTAAAAAAAAATAGGTGATAAATATTTCCCTAATGTCACTATTCGAAATAATAATTCGGCTACTTACAAAACATGACAAGTCATTATTTACCAACGTCGTGCTTGTTCTACACGGTTCCAAACCATGCGTCTTTCTTGCAGAACTATAGTGATTTTACTATATGTCTACTATATTTTACTACCATTTTTTCTACTAAACAGCCTCCATCACCCCTTGTGTTTAAGACCGGAAAATGCGTAAATATTAACATTAACTATATATAGAAAATCGTTTTTTGAAACCATTTTATATTCGAAAAACATTTTTTTTTTGCATGGTATAAAGCTGAAATTTGGATTTTTACCACATACAAATCGTTCATTCAAACGCAATTTTATGCAATAAACGAAAAGGTTTGTCCATATGGAAGTAAAACGGACTATAATTGCCTGTAAATATATAGACCCTTACAATAGTATTACACTGACTCTTCGAATTATGTATTTGGATCGAGTTATTTAATGTTCTATTTCCCATGGGGCTTGCCGCTATAATGATGATAGATAATTCAAATTAACATAAGGCCCCATTCTCTTGATACTTGAATGACCCGGTTCATTTTCAGTTGCAGGATTAAATGAAGGATCACGCGGAAGAGGAAATCGAATGCTATTGCTCTGTCCACAGCAAAAGTTAAAAACACCCCAAAAATAAAAGGGAATACAGCCTTGAAACGGAGATGTATGACTTGGTTTTCAGCTAAAATGACAAATTTCTACCAACGTATGACAAGCGTACTCAACGTATGAGAAGCGTACCTCGGGCATCACTCCTGCGTATTTACCGTATGCATGTCGTATGATAAGCGTATATTCTATACGCTGGCATACGCTGAAATCTATCATCACATTTAAAGTATTGTTGGGCTTTTGCGTATAACAACGTACACAAGCGTACTTGTAGCGTACAAGACTTATGGCAAATGCATGCATCAGCGTATGCGAGCGTATAATTCGTTGTTAGGTGCCACACCCCTGCGATACAACTGAAAATTTGTTGAAAGCGCCGTCGAACCCCAAACAAACAAACAAAAAACACCTCATTTTCAAATGTCAATATTATCATGTTTGCAACAAGCAACATAAATAACGCATTGAAAAGCTATATAGCTACTACAAATATTTGTATCCCTAGAATCAATTAGTAGACCTAATATTATTACCTTACCATGTGCTTACATTTGATATAGTTGTCTAAAGTCGTTTCTTTTTTTATAAATCCACTGTTTCCCCTTCGATGGCAACCTTTCACATGACTGTTCGTAAATGGACCTTAAGCCTCGATCCTCTACGAACATTTGATTGCATTTTTTTCTTAAAAACGGAAACTCTGCAGAATAACTAAATCAAAATCTTTTTGGACGATAGGCAATTTTTAACTTTCCCAAGTTCTTATGGTGTAGTGATCATACACCAGTCTTTAAGCCAGGATGCAGTTATACCAACTTGCATGAAGAATTTAGTGATTTGATTTCAGATTTCAACCTCACGCAGATGGTAACAGAGGACACTAGAGGAGAAAATACACTAGATTTTTTCTTAATTTCAAATCACACTTTAATTAAAATGTGTAAAATGTATCCCATGTATATCATACCCTAGTAGTGTTTCTATTCTTGCAGATAAAAAGCCATAGATGACTTAACAACAACCGGGACAGATTCATCAAAAAAGTTGACTGGGGAAGCTTCAAAATCCATATGGACCAAATTAAGAATTTAATATTGATAAATCACCAATCTAAATATGTCGAAAAAAATTGGCTAAGTTTTTAGATGTAATTTCTATGGGTATCAAGAAATTTGTTCCAACTAAAAGACTAGGGAATAAGAGATCACTTTCATGGATTAAATTACACAGCCTATAAAACGTCTAATTAGAAAAAGGGATCAAGTCTTTTTCAGATTGAAGAAAGAAGGAAACAACAATATAGAGACAGTATTTCTGGTTTTAAAAAGAAACATCAAGAAACAAATAAAAGTCTCTTACAATAACTTAATTGGATATTTTTTAGGGTTAGATGGAAACACTAAAGACGAGGAGAAAGCCACAAGATTTAACAATAGGAAACTTTTCAGTCTGATAAAAAAAATGCTAAGCAAGACGCAACATGAGTAGCTCTCTTTCTCGAAAAAATATCAGGTTCCATCAAATCGGACAATACAGAAAAGGCGGATATTCTAAATCGACAGTTTCAATCAGTCTAAACTCTAATGACACTAATTTCTCTGACTCAGTCCTGCCTTTCATCCATAAGACAAAATATGTTTTCCTCCTCTTTCAGCAAATATCAAGTCATGCCAACCATTACCATCTGCACTGCTGTAGTACAAAAACTAATTTCCAACTTGAAATCAGATAAAGCAGCAGGACCAGACAACATTTAACATCAGAACTAAAAAACTTATGTTATCAAATTTCCCCTATCTTGCAAATTCTCTTTCTGAAATCCCTAGATACAGACACCCTCCTCCAAGTATAGATAAAAGCAAACGTGACCCCACTCTATCAGAAAGGCAACAAAGAAGATCCTGGAAATCACAGACCTATATCCTTAACATGTTTATTGTGTAAAGTTATTGGACATATCGTAGCATCAAATCTAATGAAACAATGTGACAAAAACAATGTTCTTTGTGACTAAAAGTATGGCTTCGGAGAAAGGCGTTCATGTGAAACCCAGCTACAGTAACTGACCGACCATCTTGCCAGAAACCTTACTGAAGGAATACAAACTGATCTAGGTTCGTTAGACTTTAGAAAGGCTTTTGATAAAGCTAGCCACTTAAAACTTTTGTATAAATTGCAGGAACATAGAGTAAACAATACTACCCTTATGTGGATTAAATCTTTTCTAATAGGCAGAACTCTTAGAAGGTGGATGCTCATCCAGTACCAGTCACGTCTGGAGTACCTCAAGGATTGGTAATTGCTCCTATTCTGTTTCTTTTATATATTTATGGCCTTCCTAATGCCATCGTCTCTCAAGTCCATTTGTTTGAAGATGACACTGCCGTTTACTAAGCTATAAACAACAAGCAAGACTATTTCACCCTGCAAAAAGATTTAGACAAGTAAATGCAGTTGAAGAAAAAATGTGAAATGGAGTTTAACCCCAGCAAATGCATTATCCTAAATATATTACTAAACGGAGAAAAAAATTTACTTTGATAACAGGCTACACGGACAAGTGCTAGAGACTGTGGACAATGCCAAATACCTTGGAGTTACAAGATCTGCAGATCTTTCCTTGAACAAGCATATTGACCAAATAACATCAAATGCAAATAAAATTTTGTTTTCTCCGCAGACCAGAAACAGTGTACAAATCTTTGGTTCGACCCCAGGTTCAAAACGCACCAACCGTTTTGAACACAAAAACCTATATCAACAAAGTACAAAAAGTTCAACGTAGGGCAGCAAGACGGGTCCAAAATAATTTCTCTTATTATGACAGTGTCACCTGCATGCAGAAGGAGCTTGGCTGGCAAACTCTTCAATATAGAAGAGACGTTACCAGCGTCACCATGTTTTATAAATTTGTTAATAGCTTTGTTGCAGTGCCCATACCAACTTATCTTGAAAGACTAGCTAGGATATCCCGACATATGCACACATCATCTTATAGACAGATCCCCGCCCATAATGGCATAAAGTCACGTAGCTTACTTATCCGAGCAAATCGTCAGGTTATGGGATATGTTTTTTTGGAATTTCAAATGAAATAGCGGCCTTTCAGTGGCGGAAAAATTTGCGATCGGTAATCTCATTTATAGTATATATCGTTTTTTTAAATAGTGAATGCTTTTCAGTGATACCACATAATCCTAATTTATCACGACGACGTCAAAGCTTTCGTGATACTTGAGATTTAGTTAATAAAGCATACAAAGTGTGTGATGTGTGTTTTAAATCTGTCTGTAGTCTGTCTCTTAAAATGTATTGGAAATGGCGAATTATCATGGTTATTTAAAAAAAAAACAAAAGAAAAAAAACAAAAACAACAACACGCGAAGAAGCATACAACAAATATTTAAAATGTCAATATTTTTATTAACATTTGCGCTCTTTACCAATACCAAAACAATCTTATTTTACAATATTGCATTAAATTGTCTACATCAGAAAATATTATAAA
This sequence comes from Fragum whitleyi, assembly GCA_948146395.1. Lineage (NCBI taxonomy): Eukaryota > Metazoa > Mollusca > Bivalvia > Cardiida > Cardiidae > Fragum > Fragum whitleyi. Next base: position 48,781,027 of record OX411544.1, read on the forward strand.
ATATATTTGCCAAGATTTTCTTGGCGCGTATCCTACTTCAGGGGGCCTGTTTAACTAAATATCTTACATCTTCTAAAGGCGATTCCAGGGAGATATTGCAAAGTAGAATATAACAATGAATGAAAACACCAGGTACGATATGTGATTATGACTGACCAACGGTTCATTTTTTCATGAGAAGTTCAGTAAACTGTGCCTCACTGTTATAATTTTCATCCTATCCAGGAAAGGTACACCTTAAATACCGACATTTGGACCCTATTTCTTTAACCTCCTCTCTACTGGGTGTCTTAACTGTCAAAAACGTTCGTCTGTACCCTATATGTAGCTCATCAGTTGTTCTTCGGATCTTCTCTTGACGTTCATATTGCTTCTGCACCATAATTCTCGCAGACTTTTTCTCCTGTCTTCTGTGGGGATCCGGAATATTTTTGTTCACATAAAACGATGTGGAGTAGAATGGATTGTCTCTTTTTGTTTCAAGTCGCCTCTCAATATTCCGTATATTTGCACCTCTAACTTTTGCTTGTTTATGAGATGTTTTCAATAAATCCAGGAAAATGATATTCTGGTTGTCTTCTAGATTAGTCTCTGTATAATTCACTTGTAATTGTTTAAGGCCAGTTCTTATTGAGGTTAGACAAGTTTTGGCTCTACTAAAATTGTTTTCTCCACCATGTATATAAGTTGTAGATTTTTCCAATACAGGGTCATAACAGAGAGACTATCGGCGTTTCGTAATCTCAGACTGCTTCTGTTGAACTGTTTCCGACCTTTTGATTTCGCTTTTTATCGCTTTCTTTAATCGATCCTTCCATGGCATTTTGTGCGTTTCATTTCGAAGTCGCGTTTCCCTCTTCCAGTCCGACTTTGAAGCTGGTGTGTTTTCTAAGTGACTTGTACTTGGTCTATCCTGTATACTACAAATTGGAGTTTTAAGGCTTAACGCCTGTTTGAGATCCGATTTTGACCGTGTCAAAGAGAGTTTTCTAGAAATTCTCTCCTCGACATGGACGTCTCGTGAAGAAGGAGTTTTGGCGCAATCGATCATGTCATTTATATCACAGAAACTTACATTACCCTTCGAGATCGGCTCTTTCATAAAAGATTCAATATAAGGGCTTTTGTTTGAATTTCTGTTGTCGTCTTCTTTCTTTCTTTGTTTGCCATCTCTACCACTTGTTGATGATGGATATAGATCGAATTTGTACTGAAACTTTTCATCTCCCTCTCTATCATTTAAAGTATACACAAACTCATAATCAAAGTCACCACAAACACCATCGTCATTATCTGACGTACCTTTGTTGTTGTGCGTTGTTATTCTCCCATTAAGTAATGTCCTATTCTTCTGAAGAAGCAAATGTCTTCCAAGTTTTTCAGTGTTGAACAGCGCCATTGTTCTGATTGTATATCATATATTCATTCTTTGTTTCGTTTATTTTTTGAGTGAAATCATTATTCAAGATCTTCCTGTAAGTTATAAGATTTTGCTAAAATATTTTGTTTTTTTCTTGAAATTTGTTATTAGTTGCGACACTTGTTAAAAGCGGCGTAAAACTCCATTCATTCAATCAATCATTATTCAAATCCAAATTACTCTATTTTTGCGGCACACAAACATTCCAGTAAGAGTATCTGTTATCAAGCTAATGATGTTCACAGACTCTTATACGTATGTGTAAAAGCTTGCACTGATAAAACAAATCCAAATATTTTATTCTGGTGTAAGATGAGATGAAAAAAAAGTTCAGTTTGTCAAATACAGATTATATTGCATTATAGATAAATTCGATTTCAATAAAGTGACAGTGTTCAATCATCAAGTGTCCACACATTTATGATTGTTCAAGATAAGACAACAGCCTGAGCGACTCGTTTGTTTACATTGACTTGTATCCACAAATAAGTCACAGGTGGAGTTTTACATCATTTAAATCGATTCAGAAAAAAGCACATTTGATAAAAAAAAAATGTATTCTGAAAGCAAATAAGAAATTCTTCATAAAGGTATTTACTACAAATAACATTTGTCGAGAAAGTCATGATAATTGTTTACATCATAACATTAGTAGGAAAACATTTTTAGTTGTTGTTGGGACCTATCCTTCATAAATGATAGTTTTTTTTTTTTTAACTTGTGGCAGTTTATTGCGTTTTTTTTCCTCATTAGGGTTAAACATAGGTTTTAACAGGTTATTTCTGATCTATGCCTTCAATTTCTAAATAATTATTGGAAAATTTGAATCAGAATAGAAATTAAGTGTCTTTTTTATTGGCAATTCGTTTGAAACGAAAATTAAAATGCAGCAGGAAAGGGTTTATAATAATACAACAAAACTGATTGTAAGGAAGAGTTGATTGAGCATGCGCACCCTTTACCAATGTCATTCGAACGCATTATTTTGGGTGTGCATGGTTTATTGACTTACGTAGGCCACAAACCCTGTTTATTTCCAACCTTTATAGACCAAGTTGTACACAATACAATAATAAATTGCCGCAATAAATTCTATATTCACATTATTGTTTGTTGGTTTTGCCACCACAACGCGTCATAATAATTCATGTTTGAATTGAAAAAAAATATTAGTCTCGACATTTAAGTACAGAAAACCGTGACATGATGCAATGGGCAGGAACCATCTAGTATTTAATTATTCCCCCTAAATAATTCGCGTTTGGGATTGGCGGGGGTGGGGGTGGGGGCTGTGCCCGAATAGTCCTATTTAATCTGAATTCAAGGGGGGGTCACTATTATATTTGTAGCACGCTGTCGGAGAGAATTTTCGGTAGATCTAGGGGACAGTCCCAAGTATAGGTCACCGCTTTAAGTATGCATTTACTCGATTTATCTTTGTTTGCGATAGGATTAATATTAATTGTAAGTCCCCGCATTGATAGATTATTGCATAAATATTGTCTTTTCCCGCGCTGTTTGCCCGTGACTGTTAATCCGCCAAACCCTTATGCCAAAATTTTGGAAAGGTAAGAAGGGGTTGCCCAAATGAAATATTAGAAATATTTGAAATTAGGTCAAATGTGGACAAAGACTAGGTAACAAAATTAAATCATTTCAAAACCTTGTAGCAACACACTCTATTAAAAAGAGGTAACGCCTTTAAATAGCCAACACAACCCGAAAATTTGACATAATTATTGATATTTTACAAAACTATGAAAATCTGTAATAATTTGTTAAATGCTAGGACAATGAGATTTCAACTATTCTCTGGACTATCAGGAAGTGCCTTCAATTGTTTATCTATCCCTAAAAGTAACCTTGTCGCCAGTTAAATTAATATCTTGAATTATACGAGAGATGGTAAGGTAGAATAGTCATGGGATCATTCAATATGTACTATTTCCTGCATTCAGGATACATATATGCGTAACAAATGTTTACAAATTCTACCAACCAAAGTGTGCATCTTTTCTTAAACGTTTTCACATTTATCGCAGGTCTCGACCATTTCTTTTCACCTCCCACTACTGTTACCAGAGACGGACTCGTGGTGAATGTGCATGTGTGTTTTTGTGTACAGTACCGATTACAAAAACACCACCACCACCACAACCAACAACAACAACAACAACAACAACAACAACAACAACAACAACAACAACAGAGTAATGCCTTGATATCGTGGGCGTCGGCATTAAAATGACGTGACAAACAGTATTCTCCTTGATTTAATATTTCCTTGCAGGGCGGAGCCTAATTAACGGGTCGTTGCATTTAAGGCTTAGGGAAATCATCGTTCTTTAAAGAGTACACAAACGCAATAGAAACTAGGCATTGTGTTTAGGGAATTTTTGTGGGCATCTATATGACCTAATCCTAAACAAATTTGATACCAAAGTGCAGATAATTCATTTACATGGTGATGGCTTCACGTTGCATAACGTCCGCCATGACTCTTGCTCTGTGGGGTCTGGCGTTATCATCCATGTACACTGTTCTTGTTCGAAGAGGGTGATTGTCAAAATGTGAAATTACCACAGGAATAAGGATGTTATCGCGATATTTATCGCCAGTCAATGTTCCTGGAACTGTCACTAGGTCCAGATTACAGCCGTAGGAGACACAACCCCATATCATAACGGAGCCACCGCCACCCTGATAGGTTGGTTGGACGTACTTTTGTGCAAATCGGGTGTTAGGTTGTCTCCAAACACGAATTCGGCCATCGGTAACATGCAACAACATCCTGCACTCATCTGACCAATGGATCCGACGCCATGATGCCAAGTTCCAACGTGCCCTCTCTCTACACCATATTAGACGTTCATTGATGCGTCTCTATTGTAACTTTGGACGTTTGAGGGGTCTTTGTGCCTTATACCCAGCCATCCGAAGTCGATTTCGCACTATTGAAATAGAGACCCGTCTGTGTGTATTCCAGATGTCCTTTAGTACAGGCGCACTGGTGAAGGGCAGACGTCTGACGTGACGCAAAAGTGCTCTGAGACGTCGCAGCAAACTGAGGCTATAAAGCGTAACGTAATTTGACGTTATTTTTGTAGCGTAAAATTGGAAAAAAATCAAGATATCCCCTCGAATAGACGTTACTCTAGGGCGTCCAGATCTGACACGGTCCTGAAAGTCGTTTTTCTGTGCGTGTTTTTGTACCAAACGTGTTATGACACTGTGGTGATACCCCAGCTGTCTGGCAATGGCTCTACAAGACATCCCAGAATCTCGCATTCCAATTATTCGCCATCTTTCATTTGTAGACAATCTACGCCTTGCCATGACTGAGTTTCAAATCGAAATGTAAACAATTGCACGAGCTATAGTTCTGCAAGTTTATGTGAGTATCGAGAAACCGTTATTGCCTATCATTTTCAATGTAAAATTGATCTTTGACGCCTCACAATAAATTGTACAACTGTACACGACGTAAGTATCTCTGACAGAAAAGCTGATTTTCCACTTTGCATGAGCCCTGGCTTTACAGTCATTGCACGAGACTTGCTGAATATGCACGTGCATCCGAAATGTTTTTAATCAATAGCTACAAGGCTGTTCTAACCGTTTGACAACATAGATACGTTATTAAAGTTTTCGATAGAAATTTTATTAACTTAAAACTTAGTGGCGCTTAACTTTATGTTCTGAGTATATATTCATTTTTATAGATAGTTGGCTAAGTAAACTCGAAACATTAAATCATCGTAGGTTAACTAAACCTCCATAGCTGAAGTTACTACCCAAGTAATATAGTTAAACGCTAATAATTGAAAATTAAACGATTTAAACAGCCGAAAGGAGGGAGCGTAGCGACCGACTGAGTCTGTTGAAATCTTTTAATTTTCAATTATTAGCGTTTAACTGACTAAGTCTTTTTCCCGCGCTTAATATAATTGACAGCACATCGCACGATTTACACGGAATAAGCCGAATATATTTATTACAAGTGAACGCCCCCCTCTTTCCAAATACGGTGTTGTTGAAATATGCACGTAAAAACCGAAGTTTTTTAAGGAGCCATTGCCGATAATAAAAATTGCAGTACTGTTTGTTTTTATTGACATGACCTCCGCTCTATATATGAACGAAAAGATGATATTCCTTGGCTAATTTCGCCTGAGACTGTTTATTTTCCCTGAGTGAAATCGGAAAATCAACGATGATCGACGTATTCCGCTAATTAGCATTAAGATTTATGTGTTTACTTTGGGCATGTATTCTACTCAGACAGTTGTGTAGAGGTTAAGATAACCGCCTCTGATACAAGAGAACCTAAGTTCAAACCGAGTAAGAGAAAGTATAATTTTTCTCCCTGAATGTTTTTTCTGTCTTATAATCACATATGATATTTTTTAGACAGAGGGTGTATTTAGGTTGATCCACTTTCTTTTAATCTTGAAGATTTTTTCATGTATTTAGTTTAGTTTTGATATATAAAACAATAACAGCAAATGTGACACTGTTGATACAGGATGCCTTTGTAGTAACTTTGGCAACGGTGTTAGTTATTTTTGTTGTTCTTGTTTTTGTTTTCCGTAGATATTTTTTTTTTAATTTTTTTCCTTTTGAGAACAAGTTTGAAACTAGGTTAAATAGGAACATTTGCTATTTTCTGAAAATTGGGAAATATCTTTTCCTCTTTGTTTAAGAAAAAGAAGTGCAGTGTATATCTCACTTTGATACGGCAGCCAAAGATTCTTTGCATCTTTGATGTCGCGATATGAATCAGCAGAAAGTGGTCGTTTAACAATTCACCAAAACTAATAATTCCTAAGTGTAAACTTGTAATAGGGGTGAAAAAATATGAAAAACACAGCACGTCGGTGACTCGAACCTATAAACGTGTGATTGAGAGCGATACAACTTAACCAACTGGGCTATTTTATCTTACTCTCATATGCTGGTTAAATTGCGTACATTGTATTTGAAAATGTGTTACTAACGGTTTATGAAATAAGAACTCGAGGATCATCCGAAGATATACGGAATATACATAGAGTCTCAGGCGAAATTAGCCAAATAATATGTGTCCAGTACTTTCGCAAGAATAAACGATTTACGGTATCAGATTTTATAAATAGATGGTATATCGATAAAAGGTGCCAGTAATTGTTAAGGTTCATGTTAAGTGTTTTAGACCCATTTTTGGGGGCATTCATTTGCCAAGAAAATGCAGTATGTCCAGGAATATTATATATCAAAATGAAGCTATTTATGAGCACACGCAGTTGAAAAGCATAAGACTGTTATAACTATAGCGGTATAGCCAAAACATTGTGGAAAAGGGTCATTTTGTACAGAACAAGCAACTGCATGACTGTTGGATAAAATTGGCTCAAATTCTAACAAAGTCTAGCCTAAAGTACCATTAGTATCCATTGATTTCGATTTTCCAAAAGAAATCCAGGATGCGCGTAGTCGTTTGTGGCCGAAATATAAAGATATCAAGAGAGATAATCCGAGATCTAAGGTAAAAATTGTATATCCAGCTAAACTGATTCAAGATGGGGAGATACTGTGCGATGAGCTTCCAGAATGGGGTCGATATATAGGAAAAGATAGACTGGTTAACCTGAAACCAATAAAACATGTGAATACCTATAAAACATACACAGAGACACAGACTCTAGTACTAGATCAGGATCCTGAATATATGGAAAGTGACTTACCCCAGTCGTTTAATCCAACATTTAGTTCTTTCATTTCCAGTGATGACAAACACGAAAAGTCAGAAGATTCACAAATACCCATGACAAGCGACCAGTCTAATTGCACGCTGTCAACAGTTGGACAATTCGTAGTTGAATCACTTGATATTGTCAATAATCCAACAGAAATCACAAATACTGTCAATAATATTGGCAACAATTCATCCACAGTCAATAATCAACAAATGACTAACACGGATAACAATTCGGGAATGGAAACACATTCCGTATTCAACCAAAATATTACAGAAAGTGAAAACTCGTTGAATACCAATAACTCCACACAAACATTTGAAATAGCTTCAAATAATAATTTAGAAAGAATTTCCACAGTAAACACTAACAAAATCACAGACAATGAAATGATTACACAGAACATAAATAGTGACATGAAAAAATCCAGTCAGATTGACAGGGGACGTGAGTCTCGTGCACAGAAAAGGTCGGACAGGAGGCCACAGTCTATTAATCCGTTCTCCGTCAGTACGCGTAAAAGACCGAAAATTGCCGGATTCTAAAAATACTCATATGACGCAATCTATTGGGGTATCCCAAGCACAGGGGAATTCCTTAGCAAGAGATTAGACTGTACGCCCAGAGAAGGTCAAGCTAAAATGTGCCTTGTTAAATGTACAGGGGTTAATGACAAAAAGGGTAAACAAACTGAACTCAACAGAACTTAAATCGGTTTTTGAAAATCATGATATCGTATTACTAACTGAAACATGGACTCGCGATAACTCTGATCTGCAAGTTGGAAATTTTGAATATTTTGTGTTAAACAGACAGAAAATCAAAACAAATAGCAAAAGGTATTCGGGTGGTATTGTTGTATATGTACGTAATGAATTTGTCTCAAACGACTCATTAGTTTTTCAAAGTGAAGATGACACAATTTGTATTAAATTTCTTGGGAACAAGATGGGTTTGGACACTGACTTATATATATGTCTTTGTTATGTGATCCCAGAAAATAGCAGCCGTCATGACGTGACGGAATCGCATACTTTTGATAGATTGCTGGAAAAAATCATATCAATTGATGCTCATCACGATAATAATTTCAAGATGGTCCTGTGTGGCATTATGAACGCACACACCTCGGACGATCCTGATTTTGTTTTAGATGACAATTCTTCCCTTGAATATTTGCCTGATAATTATTTGGTCGACTCATTCACTGAGAGATACTCACAGGACAAAAGTCGGCCAAAGAACGGGAATGGCAAACTACTGTTGGACTTATGCAAGCAGACTGGGATGCGTATTGTAAATGGTCGAGTAGGTGAAGATAAGAAAGTTGGTCGCTATACATATGTTGGTAGTAGAGGACGAAGCGTTGTCGACTATGTTGTCTGTACACCAATACTATTTGATTGTATAAGTGAGTTCTCTGTTAAAGATCCAAATATTATTTCTGACCATTGCATTATAGATTTTTGTATTAGTATTGATATTAGAAACTCTGGTAATGGTTTAACAGAGTCTGAACCTACTTTAGTCGCAAAATCGGATTACAAATATAAATGGAGAAATGAAAACAAAGAAAAGTATATTAACATGATTTCATCGGGTGCAGTGACTGATCAATTTAATGATTTGGATACTGATGTCAGTAATGCACGAAACGAAAAGGACATCAATTCTTGTGTTAGTGATTTCTGTTATTTGATAGAGGAAGTTGCTACTCATATGTTTAAACAAAAGGTTAAAAATAATGATGAGGCAAATACAACGAACGAAAATGTTTGGTTCAATGATGAATGTCATGGTAAAAGAAAAATATTTTATAAATCGCTTAATGCATATAGAAACGAAAACTCGGGGATTAATAGACAAAAAATGGTAAAGGCTAGATCGGATTACAAGTCTTGTGTAAGAAAATGCAAATACGAATATGACAAACGAAAAACTTCTGAACTTGTGAAAGCGAAGTACAGTAACGCCAAACTTTATTGGAAAATGTTAAAGCAGTGTGCAGGTATGAAATGTAATGACAATGATTTTCAATGTTTAATTTTTGCGCTAAAGGTATTCAACGCACTGAAAGTAATAATGATGGACGTTTCTCTTGTCATACTAGAGTGATTATAAGTCATTCATTCAATGCGGAATAAGTGTACAGTGAAATTACCAAAGAACCAGAGGAAACAGCTTAAAAGCTGTTTAAACGACAATCAAGCACCGTGATAAGGAAAAAAGTTTTGGCATAAGAGTAGTAGACTCTTCGAAAAATCTCCCCAACCAGGTTATCTCGTCACCTTACATAAATGCCTTTAAACAATTGAAACAAACAGTGGAAAAGTCACATTCCCCCTCCCCCCCCCCCAAAAAAAAAAAAAAAAAAAGAAAACAACCTTCGGCCGTTTCTGGGCTTACCCTAACTTTATTGTGTAGTAAATGTTCTATTACAAATTTATTTAGATTGGAAATATTCATGGACGAAGTTTTGGTACATATAATACATATCCGGGAAAAAATCCAGGTGGTGCATTTTCATTGCTCGTGAGTATACATGTACAAACAAAATTTAGTTCAAAATAGAATAACTGTCTTTTCATGGAAAGTAGGATAAAAGATAATATGCCCCTTGGGCGACGCACGGGGGATTATGTGAGTGACGGTGAGCGGACTATATAAGCCCAATCAGGGGATTATTGGGTCACTTTCAATTTGAACGTGGACCAATATGCTTTATTATAGTAAGTAAATGTTGATTTTTTTACCATCTTGAACTTTTTCAGCAGCTTTCTTTATGTCGGCCGAACTGGTATTATGCGCAGATCCGACATTTTTTTCTGGGGCCAACCAAGTTATTTTCTTGTTTTCTTCGCGGATCGAGCAGCTCTAGCTTGAACAATGCTGCAGTTTTGACGTTTTTTCGCCGATAAGGTCATTCTCTATCCCCGGCGGAGTGCATGTCATGATTTTGCTCTTGAGTAAAAATGATTCGGATCACACTTTACCACGGCTTGATTACAATGGGTTAACGGCTTCGGGATTTCGAACTATGCAAGGGAATAAAGTTATGTCTGCTTTCAAAATATAGTTCTAATGTGTTCACAGTGCGCGAACAAGAGCAAACCATTCCGATCAATTAACTATCAATATGCCGTACCTACAGTTTTGTTAAGACTCTAGTTGCGATATTTTACTCGCCCTTTGGCGAGCAATATATTGACCATTGAAACATTTTCAATCAGTTTTCCCTCCCCAGTAAAAAGGAGCTGGATGTGCGCATGAATCAGTCACCGCCGGAATACTCCGGATTACGTCATGCCAATCGGAACATCACTCGTGCATTTCCGTTATAGCGACACTCGTAAACCCAAACGGGAACCCTCGTCAATTCTACGGAATATGTACTTTCCAGTTTACGGAAAAGTCCGATTGATGTTCCGAATGCCCAGAACTGCGTTCAGGATGACAAAATGATTTAAACTGTTTGCAAATCATACTCCGTTTTACAAGTAAGCATGTGCACGTGCATAGCGGGTTACACTGTTTTGCCATCCTGAACGCCGGATATCATGCCTTGTTTTGGTATGACAGGACATAGGCTTCGTACCCGGTAATCGTTAATTTGTTTGGATATATTTACTTTCCTGTAGTTGGTATAGATCGACATAAAAACAACAACAAAATACTGATGAAATCGCCGGTGGGTAACAAAATTTGTGAAGCTTGAGTACATGAAAGGCTGAAGTTACAAGGTTTTGTAACCAACGATAAAATTTGTTCACTTTTGCTCTGCACATTAAAACTTGGTTTTAGAATAGTAAGGCTATTGGAACATGTAAACGATAATTGCGGATCACCTCTTGAAACAATCCAATAGATCTAGTGAGTTAAATGATCAGATTACATCATTATTAGGCCACGCTTTGTCAGATCACAAACCAATCCGAAACACTGAGGTTATAGAGGATTCACAGCGGGAAAATTTCAAACTGTGTTGGTATATTTCTTTTTTACAAATAGATCTATTTTTTTTACTTATTTTCGAATCAATTCCATGACCAGATTGATATACCTAAAATCAAATGTGAATAAATTCGCGACTCCATTTGTTATTTGAAGAATCTTAAAACACCGTGACTGCAGCCCCAAAAAATTGTTTAATGATCATCCTTATAATTTGCCACTTGGCAATGAACTTTTAGGTAAAAACTTAAAGGCAAACCTTGGAATTGTACTTGTAAGATCATAAAGATATATTATACCAACCTTTACAGTATACCAGAGATCAGAAAACATGGTTTTAGTGAAGAAAATGCAGGATACAAGCATTTAATTCATAAAAATCATGATTCTCAATATTTATTTTTTCACTTTTTATCTTGACAAGTATCAAATGATATTTTATGAGTGGGGAAAACTTTATTTTCTTTATTGTGTGTAAAGATAGTTACCGGTATGCCCTTGTATTTTAAAGTTTCAGTTTGTAGCCTGGATGGTCGTGGTGGATGGCAGAAGATATGGTGGATGGCAGAAGATATGGTGGATGGCAGAGGATATGGTGGAGTTCACATCAACAACTATTGAAAGTTAAGTCCTATTAATTTATCAAAATTATCCAATCATTAGTCATTCAAAATGTAATTGTTAATCAATGGTAATAAAGGAGTGTCTTTTCCTTTGGCATCATAATCATTATTTTTCAAAATTAATCTCTTCATAATAATATTGAAAAATCCAGAAAGATGAAAGTAAAAGAGAACTGGGCCCAGCTTTTACTCTTATCATAAATGAGTTAAAACAATTTGAGAAATATATAGGTACCAATAGATTTCTACAGATTGTTTTGGTTAAGAATTAATGAATTAAGTTTGGAAAAAAGTAAGAATTGAGGTCAAATGTTTGTTAGTTAGGTTTTGACGATGTAAGGTTTTGTTTGTACTTAACTCCAGAGGAAGTGGTACCAAGTAAGTGTATATTACAAGTTATATTAATTCATTTAATGGGGTTTCAATGTCAGTCATATCACGGTAAATCTCCTAGCCATGGACTTAGACACCTGATAGTTCAAACCCCAGTTTATGCTGTTTTTTTTTTTTTCAATGTCACATTCAAAAAGGTAGGACGATTGTGGTATTTATTTCTTCAATTTTCACTCTGTAAGTAAGTCAAGCGAATTAACAGTACAGGTATGTCAGTAATTTCACACCACCTACTCTCCTAACCATGAATTCCTGATAGTTTTTCATTGGGTATATTTATGTCATACATTTACAACTTGGAAGTCTGGCAGACATCTGTAAGTATATTAATAAATTAATAAAAAGGTTCTTTACACATATCGTAACGCGGCATAATTTCAATGGATTGTTATTTCGCGGAAAAAGTTAATTAGTTAGGATAATTTATTCCAACCTGTCAACAAATCTAAACTAGACAATGCACATTGGTTCCAATCATTATCTCTACTTGTTCTTGTGAAAAAACTTAATCATTTAGGATAATTTATTCCAACCTGTCAACATATTTTCAAAGGACTTTATGTCGTGGTTCCAACCAATTTCACATTTATTGCTCTTGCAAATACTTACAAGTCAGTTAATATGCTACAATAATTTATACCAACCTGCCATTATATTTTAACTGGACAATACAGCATAATTCATGCCATTGTCACACTTCCTGTTCTCACTCACTCACTCCTGGGTTTCATATTAAATGTGCAGGTGTAGAAGCACTATCCACATCAGTGGGCTTCCATGCAGGTAGCTGTCAGTTGTTTCCAAGTCATCTTGGGCCTTTCTTGCCTGTGACTTCCTGTTACCTGCATGCTGTATGCTGTTTTTAGAGCACCTTCAGATCTCTCCACATGTTCGTACCATCTGAGCCTTTGTTCTCTCAAGATGGGTTCTGAGTCATCAAGACCAAGCAGTTTGGAGATATCCTGTGGCCATTGCAGATCCGTCTAATCATCGCATGATTCTTTCGTTGCAGGCATTGTAGGTTTGGCTTGGAAAGGGGCCACGTCTGGCTCATGCCACTTCTGATGCATGTTTAGTACACTTTTCCTCATGATTGTAGGTGACGTGCCGTGAAGTCAGTATGGCATCAGTTCTTTGAACTTCTTCCATGCAGATTTGACTCTAGTTATGGTGGATGAGTCACATCCAACAGCTGCCGAAAGCATGTCTCCTAGATAGCAAAATGATGCCACAACCTCCAACTTGTCCTGTCCTACCGGCACCTCTGTCTGGGGTCTTTCATCCAGTGGTCTTGCTGCTCCCAAACAGCGGGCACACTTGAAGTTTGGGTCCTCTTTGAGCTTTTTCACTCCGCTGCATTTCTTATGAACCCAGCTATGGCAAGCCCTGCATAGGATGCTGTTATTGCCTACACAAGTGCAGCCTACAGCGCATGGGAACTTCCAAGAGCTCTCCAGAATATCTAGCCCTATTCCGCAGATCATGATCTTCGTCTTTTTTGTGTTCATCGCAGTCCTTTTTTCTCCATTCCTTCCTTCCAGATAAGTAGTCTGGAGACACATCCTTGAGCGTTTCTGTGATGACAACAAGATCATCTGCGTAGAGAACCTCCCAGGGGACACTAGACCTGAATTCATGAGAGGGCTTCAAGTACTGTGATGAAGAGGAGCGGGTTAAATACCAAGCCTTGGAAGACACTGACCTCAACATGAAACTCCTCACTGTAACCACCTCACTGTAACCATCTCCTACTCGCACACAGCTCAAGCATTGGTGTACATACCTTGGATGAGGCGGACTATCCATTCTTCTACTCCAAGCTTCCTTAAAGCACACCAGATAACCTTAAGGGGGCGGAGGCATCCAATGAAACTACGCTCCCAGTCTGATGGCACTTTTCCGTCCTTGATGATGGATGATTCCATGATCTTCGTCTTTTTTGCGTTTACTCGTAGTCCTTTTTTCTCCATTCCTTCCTTCCAGATAAGCAGTCTGGAGACTCATTCCTCCAGTGAATGACAACTAGATCATTTGCCTAGTCCTCCCAGGGGACACTAGACCGGAATTCATGAGAAGGCTTCAAGAACTGTGATGAAGAGAAGCGGGCTTAATACCAAGCCTTGGTGGACACTGACCTCAACATGAAACTCCTCACTGTAACCATCTCCTACTCACACACAGCTCCAAGCATTGGCGTACATACCTTTGATGAGGCGGGCTATCCAATCTTCTACTCCAAGCTTCCTTTAAGCCCAACAGATAACCTTTTGAGGGACAACGCATCCAATGAAACTATACGCTCTCAGTCTGATGGCACTTTTCTGTCCTTGATGATGGATGATTCCATGATCTTCGTCTTTTTTTGCGTTCACTCGCAGTCCTTTTTTCTCCATTCCTTCCTTCCAGATTAGCAGTCTGGAGACACATTCCTTCAGCGTTTCTGTGATGACAACAAGATCATCTGCCTAGAGATTCTCCCAGGGGACACTAGACTGGAATTCATGAGAGGGCTTCAAGAACTGTGATGAAGAGGAGCGGGCTAAATACCAAGCCTTGGTGGACACTGACCTCAACATGAAACTCCTCACTGTAACCATCTCCTACTCACACACAGCTCCAAGCATTGGCGTACATACCTTGGATGAGGCTGGCTATCCTTTCTTCTACTCCAAGCTTCCTTACAGCCCACCAGATAACCTTACGAGGGACAAGGCATACAATGAAACTACGCTCCCAGTCTGATGGCACTTTTCTGTCCTTGATGATGGATGATGCCAACTCAAGGAACTATTCCACTCCACAATTGCCTGAACCTCTGAACATCTCTGCCACTATGCCTGAAGCTGGTCCTGTAGCTTTGCCCATTTTCATTTTGGAGATGGCCTTCTTCACCATTTCTGCTGTTATGGGAATGGGAGGTCCTTCTATGGGTGCTTCCTCAGACAGATGCTCTGGGTCCCATTCAAACTCTACATTTAGGAGTCTTTGATAGTGCTTTGATAGCCAGACTTGTTGCTTGGAATCATCACTCAAGGACATCTTACCAGTATCATTCCTTAAATCATTCTCATCAATAACATCTGCATTCTCTTTTCTCATCTGCTTGCCAGGCGGTAGTGGTCGGATGATTTGGGGTCTATGTCTTTAAAGATGTCTTTTTCTGCTTCTTATCAGGCGTGATGCACAGTACGTCTAGATGTGCTCTTGGCTGCCTCACATTAAGCTCTTGTTCCTTTTCCCTTTAATCCATGCTTTAAAGGCCCGTCTCTTTGCTGACATGTCTTGTTTGACCTGTTCATTCCACCACCAGGTTTCTTTGGACCAGCCATGGGGACGTGTTTTGCCTCAGACCTCCTCAGTTGTTTTCAGCAAGCCTGTTTTAAGATTAGCCCAAATTTCCTCTGTGTTGTCCTTTCCTGGTTCTCGATGATATAATTTATTTGCCAACCTACCAAATTGTTAAACTAGACAGTGCACGGTGATTCCTTCCAATTTCAGAGTACATGTTTGTGTCCTTCCAGATATAAGTCAACCAGTTACTATAATTAATTCCTACCTGTTGGCATATTTTAACCGGAAAATACATCACAGTTCCGACTAATGTCTCTCTATGTGTTCTCATGGAGTTTAGTTGAGTAGGTCAGATAATCAATTCCGATCTTACATCGTCCTACCTGCCAATTTATTTAAACTTGACAATTACCAGTCCATTCCAATTGATGTCTCTGTATGTGTTCTTGTGGAAACAAGTTAATCAGTTAGGATAATTTTTTCTGTCCTGCCAATTTATCTTATCAGGATAATGCATCATTCAATGTCTTATATAAAACGTGTCCTTTTGGAAATAAAACAATTAGCAGGGATAATTCATTACCACCTGTCAAATTATTTTTACTGGACAATACACCAAGGTTCAAATCAATGTGTCTTTAGGCGTTATTGTGGATATCAATTAATTAGTTAGTATAATTTAGATATTCTAACCTGCCAAATTGTTTTTACTTGACAATGCACCACAGTTCCAATCCATTTCTGTGTTCTTGAAGAAATAAATTAATGAGTAATAATAATTGATTTCTACCTACAAACATAGTTTTGCTGGACAATTCATCTTAGTTTGAATCAATATCACTCTTGTATTCTTGAGGAAATAGGTTAATGAGTTAGGATAATTGATTTCAACCTACAAACATTCTTTAACTGGACATTATGCATCAATGTTTGAATCAATGATGTAAGTTTGCTTAACTTATTTCAACCTTTCAACATACTTTAACTGGACAATGCATCTTGGTTTGAATCAATGTCTCTCTATATGTTCTTGCGGAAGTAACTTTGCTTAATTTATTTCAACCTTTCAACATACTTTAACTGGACAATGCATCTTGGTTTGAATCAATGTCTCTCTATATGTTCTTGGGGACGTAAGTTTGCTTAACTTATTTCAACCTTTCAACATACTTAAACTGGACAATGCATCTCAGTTTGAATCAATGTCTCTCTATATGTTCTTGCAGAAGTTAAGTTTGCTTAATTTATTTCAACCTCTCAACATACTTTCACTGGACAATGCATCTCGGTTTGAATCAATGTCTTTCTAAATGATCTTGCAGAAGTAAGTTTGCATAATTTATTTCAACCTTTCAACATACTTTAACTGGACAATGCATCTTGGTTTGAATCATTGTCTCTCTATATGTTCTTGCGGGCGTAAGTTTGCTCAATTTATTTCAACCTTTCAACATACAAGTACTTTAACTGGACAATGCATCTTGGTTTGAATCAATGTCTCTCTATATGTTCTAGCTGATATAAGTTTGCTTTATTCGTTTCAACCTTTCAACATAATTTAACTGGACAATACATCTTGGTTTAAAACAATCTCTCTATATGTTCTTGCTGAAGTAAGTTTGCTTGATTTATTTCAACCCCTCAACATACTTTAACTGGACAATGCATCTAGGTTTGAATCAATGTCTCTCTATATGTTCTTGCTTAAATAAGTTTGCTTGATTTATTTCAACCCCTCAACATACTTTAACTGAGCAATGCATCTTGGTTTGAATCAATGTCTCTCTATATGTTCTTGCTTAAATAAGTTTGCTTGATTTATTTCAACCCCTCAACATACTTTAACTGAGCAATGCATCTTGGTTTGAATCAATGTCTCTCTATATGTTCTTGCTGAAGTAAGTTTGCTTAATTTATTTCAACCTTTCAACATACTTTAACTGGACAATGCATCTTGGTTTAAATCAATGTCTCTCTATATGTTCTTGTGGACGTAAGTTTGCTTAATTTATTTCAACCTTTCAACATACTCTAACTGGACAATGCAATATGGCTCTGTCGAATATCACACTATGTGTTCTCATTGATATGAGTGAATTATTTAGGCTAAGTAGTTTGAATAAATTGTTTCTTACCTACAAAAACTTGCCTTTACTGGTCAATGTATCGAGGTTCCCACAAAAGTACACTCTTTATTTTTATGGATATAAGTAAGTTCATTAGTTTTTTTCCAACCTCTCAATTTATAATTTTTCAGTTATTCATTTTCGAAGATATCTTACTTTTGTTCATGCGTTTTATTCGCGGCGGAATCTGTAGAACAATTTGTTTACGTGAGGTCCTGTATGTGCACATTTATCCTTTTCTCACACAGTTTTCTAATAGTAATTTAGTTCAGTTGATAATCATTAACCTTACTTATTTTCTCTATTTCTATCTTTACTAATTGTATAAACATTAATTTGTTTATAAATCACTACTGCATAATTTATGTTATGGTAAGTCTATACTGGTAGTTAAGATGTAAGGTTAGTGGATTATCAAGATTAACAAACTCCCATCTAAATATTTCAAATGAAAAAGATTAAAATAAAATTTATACAGAAATTATCAATTTGTTAAAATCCACACATTTTTTTTTCTCTTCTGTTAAAGTATCACATTTTTCACAATCATCATCTACACTTACCATCTATTGAATATCTCATCAGTGGCCAAAGCAACTTTTCATTATTGCACCCATCCTCTAGAACACCATTCAAACAACATGATGCTAAGGAAGGTCTTGTAAGTGCTTGTTTATCCATTTTACACACTACTTTATGATTGTAATATTTCGGCCTTCGGCATTCAAAGCCTCTTAATTACAGCTTTAAAGCTGGAGTTATGATGTTTTGATTGCCCATTGATAATATGTCTGTGTAGTCTACCTGCCAGCTTCACTCTTACCAATTTCCCTCATCCTTTGTGGCGCCATTCATACAACATTATGCTTAGTTAGGTCTTTCAAGTGCTTGTTTATCCATTTTACACACTACTTTATGATTGTAATATATCGCCCTTTGAAGAACAAAACCTTGTAACTACAGCTTGTAAGCTGGATTTATGAGGTTTTGATCGCCTATTGACAATATGTCTATGTAGTCTGCCTGCCAGCTTCACTTTTGCCAATATCCTTCATCCTTTGTGGCGCCATTCATACAACATTATACTTAGTTAGGTCTTTCAAGTGCTAGTTTATCCATTTTACACTCTACTTTATAATTGTAATATATCGCCCTTTGAAGAACAAAACCTTGTAACTACAGCTTGTAAGCTGGATTTATGAGGTTTTGATCGCCTATTGACAATATGTCTATGAAGTCTACCTGCCAGCTTCACTTTTACCAATATCCCTGATCCTTTGTGGCACCCTTAGTCTTTTAATTGCTCGTTTATCCATTTTACTCACTACTTTATGATTGTTACATATTGGCCTTGGGCGATCAATACCTTGAAATTACAGCTTGTAAGCTGGAGTTATGATGTTTTGTTTGCTCAATGACAATATGTTTACGTAGACTGCCTGACAGCTTCACCAATATCCCTCATCCTTTGTTGCGCCATTCATACAACTTTATACTTGGTTAGGTCTTTTAATTGCTCATTTATCCACACTACACACTACTTTATGATTGCAATATATTGGCCTTTGGCGATCAAAGCCTCGTAATTACAGCTTTAAAAGCTGGAGTTATGATGTTTTGATCGCCCATCGAAGAAATGTTTATGTAGTCTACCTGCCAGCTTCACTCTAACCAAAATCCCTCATCCTTTGTGGCACCATTCATACAATATTATGCTTATTTAGGTCTTTCAACTGCTAATTTATCCATTTTACACACAACTTTATGATTGTTACAAATTGGCCTTGGGGGATCAAAACCTTGTAATTACAGCTTGTAAGCTGAAGTTATGATGTTTTGATTGCCCATTGATGATATGTCTATGTAGTCTACTCTTGCCAATATCTCTCATCTTTTGTGGAGCTATATATACAACACTTTGCTTAGTAAGGTCCTTTTAGTGCTCTTTTATCCGTTTTACACACTTCTTTATGATTGTAGTATATTGCCCTCCTTTTGAAGAACAAAACCTCGTAACTACAGCTTGTAAGCTGGATTTACGAGGTTTTGATCGCCTATTGACAATATGTCTATGTAGTCTGCCTGCCAGCTTCACTCTTGCCAATATCCCTCATCCTTTGTGGCGCGCCATTCATTCAACATTATGCTTAGTTAGGTCCTGAATGTGCACATCCATTTTACACAGTTTTTTTATTGTAATATATATCTGTAAATAATGATTATCTAAGGTGTTTGTATTAGTCTATCGAGTCTGGCAGATTTACTAACAATATTAACAAAAACAAACATGTTTATTTGAGCCACATAATAACAATATAATTATGTATTTATATATAAGCATTGGGGCCCCATTATTAGTTTTATATGTTTATTGTTCATTAAGATTGGTGTGTCATTATATTTGCCAATTGTATTTGTGAATTACTTGTATATAGTCTGCCAGCCTTACTAACAATATTAATAAACATGTAAATATAAAGAGCATTATCATAAATGTTAAGTTAAGAGTTTAGATGTGTCTGTCAGCTTTACTAACAATATTACTTATTAAACATGTTAATTAGAGCCTCATCATAGATGTTTAAGTTTAGATGTGTCTGCCAGCTTAACTAACAATAATTACTAACAATATTTATATTGATAAACATATTAATTAGAGCCTTATCATGAATGTTATGTGATTAGAGTTAAGATGCGTCTGCCCGCTTTTCTTACAATATTAACACATGTATTAATAAACATGTTAGTTAGAGCCTCATCATAAATGTTATATGTTTAGAGTTAAGATGTGTCTGCCAGCTTTACTAACATTATTAATCACTAGGACTTTTTTAAATCTGCATAATAGAAGTTAAATGTTCATAGAATTATGATATTTATGTCATTATATTGGTCCACAAGATCTTTCTTGCATCATGTTTAAATGTAAGATGTATTAGGAATATAGCAAATTTTAAGAATCATCCATAAATCGAAGGCTCATCACAATTAATACTCCTATAAGTGCCAATATAATTATTGACACTTACAGCAGTGTTGCGTTGAGCACTCAAAATACTTTTTTCCCTTTCTCCCTTCTTTCTTTCTCTCTATTTTGATACAAACATCATTCGTTTTCTTTTGATCAATGGCCAAAGAATCCTTTTCATCTTTAAGTACCAACATCAAGGGTCAAACCAATTTTTGCAAGTCATCAAATATTTACGTCTCAAGATTTAAAAAAAATTTGGTAGCAAAATGCTCAAATCATGTTTAAAAGCTCCCCAATATATACCCTAAATAAAGTCATTATAACTGATTATAGTAGTAGTAGTAGTAGTTGTACTAGTAGTAATTATACAATTTTCACACTCATCCCTTCAACAATAACATCTGCACATTTATCCATTTCACTTAAATTTTCTTATTGTTATCTATGTCTGTATATAACGATTATCATTAATCTCTGCATGTTTCTCAAACTCTCTCTCCTTTTCTAACAATATTAGCATTAAAATCATGTTAACTACACACATATTATTATATTATTGTATTTGTCAATGAGATTTATTAAGGGTTTGGAACAACGCGATTATGTGTTTGATACATATTTGGAAATCAAGGAACTACAAGAGCTGCAAAAATGTTTTTCCTCTTCTTCTAATACATCAATTCTCTTTAAGAGTTAAGTTCTTTATGTCATTAAAATCTAAGTTTTAAAGGGTGGTCCATCTTGCGTTTGGTTTCCAATGACATTTATAAAATCCACCATTATCATCTTCATGGCCAAGTGCAAAATAGTCGTAACTGTATATGTTTATAGGCAGTTACGATTGTTTTGCAATGAGTCTCAATCTTCCATGTGATACGAATTGACCTGCTTACTTTGAGTTTTCAATAACTGTTAATCATAGGATTCATATAGCAATTAACAAATAAAGGGAACCTGCAATAATTTGGCATTCCTTTTCAAATATTGAATCGTTATTTCTGCAAACATCTTAGGGGTACCTTGTCTAGTTTTGAAGCAAATTCTTCTAAACATTCGCGGCGTTGTCCATTATATATATTTGTCGACAATTTAGGTAGTATTGTAAGAGTTTTAGTGTTTAAAATATGTCAATAGGATTTAGAGGTGTACAAAAAAATATGGACTGACATCTCAAATTGTGTTCTGAATGTCTATTAATTATAGGATTCATACAGCAATTTACAAATTAAAGGAACCTGTGATAATTTGTGTTTTTAATGACTCAGTTCTTTATAGGATTCAAATGGCAATTGAAAAAAATTAAACCGGCAATTGAACCTACAATTTGGTTTTCCCATTGTGCTATTGCATAGTCATTTCAGCCAACAGCATCAATTCTGCCCTGTATGTATTGTCTAGTTGTTAAGGAAATTATTCTTATTATTTGCATTGACATCCATTTCATAGTCTATAGTAAGTCTATATTGTACAAGTTTTAGTATTTATATCAGTATGTCAATAGAATTTAAAGGTGTAAGGTATAATACAGATATACCTTACACCTTTACGGCTGACATTTTGTTTTGATTGACTTGATTAATTAATTAGGATTCATATGGAAATCATCAAATTAATGGAACCTGAGCTAATGGTATTTTTTCCTCTTCCACAATTTTCTCTTTATTTCTTCCAACATCATTTAATCTTCCTTGGCTGCATTGTCTAGCTTTAAGCTTTTTCTTTTTTAAATATTCATGGTGACTTCTTTAGTTCTTTAGGTATTATCTGAGTTAATGATAATCAAATAAGATTTAAAAGTTTATGGTATATGCATTGACTAATGCGCATTGTGTTTTGAATGACTCGGCTAACTATTGGAATCATGTTGAATAAATCAAATTAAAGGAATGTGATAATGTGGCTTTTTCCCTTCTCCATTACTGTATCATTATTTTTGCCTACTATGTTAATTATTCCTTGTGTGCATTGTCTTGTTTTAGGAAACTGTTCTTAACATTGTGATGACATCAATTATAAAGCCAATAAGTTTAGGTTGAAATTTAAGCTTGAAGAGTTCATAATGATGTCAATACGAGTTAAAAATGTTTGGTATAAAGATGGACAAATTCACATTTTGTTTTGAATGTCTTGGTTATTTATAGGAATCATGCGTTAATCAGGACAAATTTCATGAATACCTGAGACTTTATTCCCTTTTCTGCTATCGTTTTGTCATCACTGCAAAAAATGGTTGTTTTTCCTTGAGTGCATTGTCTAGTTTTCAAGCAAATTATTCCAAATATTTGCAGAGACGCATATTATAAAGTTAACAAGTTAGGTTATACTGTTAGGTTATATTGTAAGAGTTTAAGTGGTTATATTATTATGACAATAGGTTTTAAATATACATGGGATGATACAGATTTGCCAACTTTCAATTTGTTTAAATATTTAGTGATTTATAGGGATTCACAGTGTTTAGATTAAAGGAAATAAAGATATTGTGGCTTTTTTAGCTTGAAAGGGGGGGGTGTGTATTCCTATCACTTGGATATGGGCGTTGTCGTAATATTTTAGTAAGGTTTTTTGGGCAACTATGTCAAATCTGTTTCTACTTAAACTATTGCTTGATAAGTTTTCACATGCTTCTGTTACTATTATATCAGCCTCTAGACAAAGATTCATTACTGTGATATCCATTATATAGTAAATGCCTTTGGTTGTATTGTTAGAGCGATTATGCCAAGATTTAAATGTGAAGAGGATGATAAATACAGACCAACCTGTATTGTGTTTTGAATGACCTCCTCTCCTAAGAGTGGACCGACAGAAAGACAGTTATGTATAGGATTCATCTGAAACTTAAAACAAATTGAAGTAACCTGCCTTACATGGATTAATCACCTTTGTGCTAATGTTTTCTAATTTCTGCCAATAATACTCAGTTCTTCTTCACCGTGCATTGTCTTGTTTTTAAGAACTTTATTCTTTTTCTTTGATGCTTGGTATTAATCAGTTAACTGTAGGATTTCTGCTAACATTAAAACTAATTGAATAAACCTGCCTAATGTGGATTATTTGTCCTTTCCACTTTTGTATCATTATATCTGCTCAACATTAATTCTTCCTTGTGTGCATTGTCTAGTTTTCAAGCAAATTCTTCTAAATATTTTTGGCAACATCAATTATCATAGACAAATTAAAGTCAGGTTATATTATAAGAGTTTAAGTGGTAATATTAGTAATTTGATGAGATTAAGAAGCTTAAAAATTAAAGGAATCTCTGATAATATATTACTTATATTTTCATCTCCTTCTAGTATAAGGTCATTTTCATTAATTCTTCCTTGCATGGTTTGTCGAGTTATTGCTGTGAAATATTTCAATTATTGCTAGTCGTAAGTTTTGCGTCGGTTAATTTTCACATATTTTGCTGATGGCCGAGGTCTATTCAAGTTCATACAAAGTATGGGATAAGATTTATAATTTCTATATTCTACTTTATTGAAGGGGAGTTCTTAATATTAGGTGTTCAATCAGCTGCAAATATTAGCAGAATAAAACTTCTCCCTATTTATTTAACTACAGCTCATGTAGTAGTTACTAAGGTGTCTGGTCTTTATTGGTTATCTCTACAACTCGGTAAATGTATATCTTTAAAAAAGGTAAAATATCATTAGGAACTTGGAGATATTGTGGCAACGAAAAAAAATTGCAGTCTGTATAATAGTTTTGATTCAGCGGAATGAAAATATCATTGATGGGAGATGAAAATGTCGTAAATACTGCTTGTAAGTTGTATTTATTCTATTTTGGTCTGCCAATGAAGTGATAATACATTTCTGTTAATGATCATTTTTAATTCAGAAGAATGTGAAATTTCACAATTCAGAACTGTTGTAAGTACCTATATTCATATAGGCTCTTACAAGAGTTTTGCATTGGGCTATATGTCAAAATTTGTCAATGGTGATTTTGATAGGATTATATGAATTGGGAAATCTTGGTAAGCTTCCTGGTTCATGAAGTTCTCTGTAAGATGTTTTTGAAGGCACTGACTGAATGTCATGGTAGGTAGCTAGGTTATTGGGAGGTTTGTAATGGACAATGCCTTAACTTGCTGGTTGGCTGACTTATCTTGGTGGATGGTGGACTATCAATGTGGGATTTGGTGTTTGGTGGATATTGACTGAACTTGGTTGTTGGCTGACTCATCTTGGTGGATGGTGGAAGATCAATGCGGGGTTTGGTGGACAATGACTGAACTTGGTGGTTGGCTGATTCAACTTGGTGGATGGTGGACTATCAATGTGGGATTTGGTGTTTGGTGGATATTGACTGAACTTGGTTGTGGGCTGGCTCATCTTGCTGGATGGTGGACGATCAATGCGGGATTTGGTGTTTGGTGGACAATGACTGAGCTTGGTGGTTGGCTGATTCAACTTGGTGGATTGTAGAAGAATTGAAAAGAAGTCAATCTGACAGTATTTATGTATGTAAGCCATTACCAGATGTCATATTACACTAGTCCAAATTCAAAAATTTTGCAAACAACAGTTTTTAGTTGTTGAAATTTTAAAAATCATAGAATTTAGGATTAGGGGAGGGGGGTAAACATTGTGAACTATAAAGATATTGTTAAATTACTACATAACATATTAGAAACTGCTTTTCCAAATTGTTTTTCAAAGTTAAAAATCTTCAAAACTGAAAAGTTTGGTAAAAGGTTAAACTCTTTGCACATATTTGCAAGTGATTATAAATCAGAATTTCTACAATTACAATTAAACTTTGTAACAGACCACACATACGGTTTAGCAAGAATCCATTTTGAAACAGCTTTTCTCCCAGGCCTAAGATTATATCCCTTAAAATTGATTTACTCTCATAATAAATCTATTCTTATTACATTCATATGGCAGCCTTGGTAGTAATTTAGTGACAAGTTGTATTTTTTCCAGATGAAGTCCAAAGTCCAGGTGATCTATGATGAATACAACTCCATGAAGGCCCTGATTGCTGTAATCATTGACAGAAAACCCATAGAGACCAGACTGGGGTCACATACCTGGACACAAACTATCGGAATATACCCAACAACAGGTTGGTTACCTCTTTAACAGGGAACACACTGATAAAAAATCTTTTGTTTACATAAGTTTTATTAGATTTCTAGTTTCATGCCTTCATGAAATAACAAAACCTCATCATGATAAATTGTCTCAACTTCTACCATATAACATAAATATTTAGACACTAGATGTTATTCTCTATATTCTCTTTTTGTTTCACTGCCTGCTTCTAATTGGAGGAAATCTTTAGCAAGAATAGTTAAAAGCCCAAAGATTAGCTATTTGTTTGAATAAAAATTCACTAAGATAAGGTTTAATTAGATGATTAAACGAGACTTACTTGGAAGTTGATGTTTAGTCTGGATTCTATCGTCTGTCAACTCTTGGATGGGCTTACACAGAGATAACGTAGCTTGCCAGCAGGTATCAGCCTTTAGAGTCCATTGGAGGTCGAAGTTTTATTTTAAGTACTTTACATCTTATAAACTTGACGACAATGTTTTGAAGGTTGAACAGAGTAAGAAATGCATTGGGTCGGGAAGGGTTGGGTGTGTAAGCCCATCCAAGAGTTGACAGACGATAGAATCCAGACTAAACATCAACTTCCAAGTAAGTCTCGTTTAATCATCTAATTCTATCGTCTGTCATACTCTTAGAGGGGCTTCACAGAGACTTTAGAGTTAACTCTGTTCAAGCTGATCTAATAATTAAGAACTTAGACATGAAAGTGTGATGTATATAATCTTCTCTTTAACAAATCCAACACTATTTGAACATTTATGATTAATGTGCAGTTCTTACTGTAACATGCTACTGAATTGTAGAGAGATATCTTTTCCAATGACTTATTTATTAAACTTAGAACCGGTGCACCACTCAGAAGTTTTAAGTTAATTTTGAAGAGAGGCCTTCTAGCTTTTGCTTTACTTGTAGCTGCTTATTGGGACCATAATTTTCAAAAATACTTTTTAAGAAAATCCTGACGCAGTAGCCTGACACATGTTATTGCATGTAGAAATGTCTGAATAAGGTTTGTGGGTGTTAATCATTAACTTTCCACAGTAATGGAAACCCTCAGTTCTACTTATGTATTCCAGGAAAAACTTTTTAATGCATAGTGCTTACAACATTATATGATTCCAATATCAGGGGACACAGGTGATGACCTGGCCTTGACTGCTTTAGTTAATGATTGAGCTTTACAATCATTTTATCTTAAACCAGAGAAATGTTAGTCAAATTAATCACATGTGACATTTGACACATTTCAGCAGTTGACTGCAATAAAACAACTAGCTATTTTTCAAGATAGCACTGCCACTATAAATGCAATGTCAAGTTGATATGATCCAGAACTGATACTCCATAACTGTCTAAGCATCCCATGCATGATTTATATTAATGTCTTGGTAATGAAGACAACAATTAAAATAATCCTTCCTGAATTTGTTTGTCTATGAGCAGTGCCCGAATTTTTCCCCTGATAAAAAAATTTAAAAGTTGATCTATAGCCGATCTGGTAGTGTTTATGGTACTGTACCCTTCCAATTCAATGACACATTTCTGTTTTTACAGAGAAAGTCTTAAGCCAGGTGATCTATGATGAATACTTCTCTATATCAAGACCCTGATTGCTGTAATTGAAGGCAGACCAGACTGGAGACACCTGGACATAACAGACTGTGGAAATACCGCAATAACAGGTTGGTTAGCTCTAACAGGGAACACCATAACAAACTTTGTGGAGGACTTTAAAGCTGGGACAAGTAAAGTCGATATGGCTCGTTCGACCACTTCTATTAAGCGACCATTTTATTAAGCCACCATATTAAAAAGAAATTCAATGAAGCAAAATCTCTGAGGGTAGACATTTTAAAACATGCAGTTTTTTATGTCTTAATCTCGTGCTGTTGAAAAGCATTTGAATTGTCTCAATGAAACCAATTTGTCAGCCAATCAGAATGCATGAATCTTGATGGACACAAGTAAAATTAAATTATTCACCTGTGTTTAATTACAGATGTTCAAGTTAATTAAATAAGACATGAGAACCCTCAAGTCAGATCCCTACAAGAACCCTGAAGTTAGATCCCTACAAGAACCCGCAAGTCAGATCCCTACAACCCTGAAGTTAGATCCCTACAAGAACCCTCAAGTCAGATCCCTACAACCCTGAAGTTAGATCCCTACAAGAACCCGCAAGTCAGATCCCTACAACCCTGGAGTCAGATCCCTACAAGAACCCGCAAGTCAGATCCCTACAAGAACCCGCAAGTCAGATCCCTACAACCCTGGAGTCAGATCCCTACAAGAACCCGCAAGTCAGATCCCTACAAGAACCCGCAAGTCAGATCCCTACAACCCTGGAGTCAGATCCCTACAAGAACCCGCAAGTCAGATCCCTACAAGAACCCGCAAGTCAGATCCCTACAAGAACCCTTGAGTCTGACCATACACAAAATAGAGCTAGTGCCTCAAGTAACAGATAAAGAAACACTAATTGATGACAAGCTTGTCCCAACAAAAACTTAAGGAAAGAGGATAAAGAACTATGAAGACAACAAAGAAAGATGAAAGTCCTGTGAAACATGGATACCATGTAAGTCAATACATCCATTTTGTTAACTCGGATGATTTGTAAAAAAAAAAAAAATCAGTTATTGTGATGATCTGATGCAGTCTTTGTTGGATTGACAAAATTTAACCCTTTTCCTGCTGAACCCGAAATATTTCTGCTTTGGCAGGAGGTATGGACAAAGATCAGCCTGCACATATGTGCAGTCTGATCTTAGTATATACCACCTGATGTCACTTTTGTTTGTTAAAAAAAGGTTTTAAAACTTTTGATTTTTCAAAATTAGAAGTAACTCATAATAAGTGCATCCAGTCTTTCCAGCACTTTTATTTTCATACAATTTGTACCAAGGTTTTTTATTTAACATGACAAGGGTTAACATAACCCACTCCTTGAAAGATATGTATTAAAATAACAAAGTGTTTGAAGCACTAGATGCAGTTTTTCCGGGTCGGTATAATTATTGTGAAGATGTAATTGTTAAATCGTCTTGTTTTTAAGAGGAAATCAGGTGGCATAGACTAAGATCAGATTACACATATATGCTGACTGATCTTTGTCTATGGATCCTGCAAGCAGGGATATCATACAGTCAGGTTGACAAGAGTGAAGATTTTTTTTCACTGTAAAGAACTCTTAACAGCGCTCTTGTTCAACAAAGCATAAGATAAGTCCAAATAACCAAGGCTAGGGAAGATAAATCAAGTATCTTATTTTCCAGAAAAAAAATATTATCAACATAGGCGTAACTAGAATTTTTATATGCTCTTAGAAGGCGACCACCATAGAACATATGGGATAAAGGCAATATGTGACAAAAGATTAATGTCTATATGTCCTCCATCTGCTCCTCTTTTCTATGATTTGAGCATTGGTGAATGATCAAAACATCGTAACTACAGCTTAAATAAGCTGTAATTTCAATGTTATGATTATATATCAAAGACATCTTTCAAATGAGGACGTATTTCTATTATGCACTTGCATAATTAGTGTAATGATAGTTATGATTTTGATCAATAGTAAATCCCTCTTCTTCTTCTCAACCCTTGTCATGCTGAAACAGGAGTCGGAAAATTGTATTGAAATCAAGGTGCTGACAGCACTGAATGAACTAATTTTGGGTCAGTTTTTTTCTTTTGAAAATATTTCATCTTTAAATTATTCTGGCTTAAAAAGGAGATTATAGGTAATGTAGACTAAGATCAGACAGCACGTAATGGCAGATTAATCTTTTCCTTTACCTCCAGGTTACTTCTCGAATACATAGAATTGAAATACATTGTACTATGCATATTGAAATTGTTACAAAAACTCTCCCGCTCCTCTAAATACCTGTTGTTTCCAGATTTTGGTTTTTGTTATTATTTTGATAGAATTAAGTTTTCTTCTTTGAAATTTTTTATTTCTGAGATGAATACTGTACTGGGTTAGACTGGTCGGCAAAAGCTTATTTGATTCTTTGCGATAAAATATCGTTTAAACTATTCGAAACAGAACTAGAAGAGAAATATAATTGATTTAAAATATGCCTTTTTGTAGAGTCTAAAATGAGGAAATAAGTCAATCTTGAAGACATCATAAAGACAACAAAGATACCCAAGGATCTAACCAAAACAACAACAACAATTAAAGAATCCATTCTCTATTATATTAATCTGACATGGCTTGCTGATCTGAGAGGCTATAGAAAAAAGGAAGTTAATCCTATTACAGGTACAAGTATTACTTTCAAGTTTATATAAAGTTTGGCTTAAGGTTTTGTACCTGTAATAGTTCTGCAACGTTTAGGAAGTCATGAACTTTAACAGTGTTAATCAATGTTTCCTAGTATTTCAAACTTGGTTAACATTGTGAAAGTTTATGCCTTCTGAAATGTTGCAGAACTTTTAGGGTTCTACTACCTTAAAAAGAAGAGTTCAGAACAATTACGCAATTAAGTACATGTACTGGTTGAAACAGTCAATCTGCAAGTTCTGGACTCAAAGCAGAATGAAGATTGTTCACCCAAGTCAAAAGAGCCTTAGCTTTACTGCTTAGCCTCGACAAGTTATCAGTTCAGAATTAAACCCTTGAACAAATGTCTGATAATTTATTTCAGGTTTTACTATACCGGCAATTAATTGGAAATAAAAACCTTACTTAAGACTGGACTGTTTTTAGCTCTGCCTTTTCGAAGAAAAGCTGAGGTATTGTAATCCCCCTGGCCTTGTTTGTGTTGGCATTGTTGTTGTTGCGTAGGCCTTGGTGTGACAAACTTTAATTTTGGTCATATCTGTTTTTATTCAATATATCTCCATGAAACTTGGCATGTGTGTTAACTATCACAATAGCTATCCAGACTATCAAGAAGATAACTGTGAAAGTATTTTTGCTTTATCCAGCACCTGCAGCTGAGTGTTGCACTTGTAGGCAGTGCTATTGTTTACTTCATGATATAGATCATAATATATGAAGATGGTACTTGATTTCATGGAGATATGACACTAAAAACCTAATCCCACTTATGTTTTAATCTGCTTTGCAGAGTTATACACTGTATTTAGTTTTTTTGTTTTATGACTCCATGAAATCAACAAGCACTTTCATCATCAAAACTTTGATAAGCGCATTAATTTGTTTGGTTTACAGATATACTTGTGTTAATAATTTTTCACAGAAATTATATTTTGAAAAATTCAACCCTCCGGAAATAATGTCTTCTTTTGGGCACTCCCTACCAGGTGGGAAATAGGGGATTTTGAATGTGTGGTCATTGAATACCAAATTTGTTTAACGAGTCACCTTAAACAGATAAAAATGGGGCTACGCCGAGCTTTAATCTGTTTTAGATGACAAGTTTAGAAATCTTGATTTTTATATTTCAAGTTATTCCGCAAATCATATAACACAATTTGCAAATTGACGTCATCAAAATCACTATGACGTCATTTTCCCAACAAAAATATAACATTCTAAGCTCATTTGCATAGTTTATCGACTAGTGTGATAACACCTGTGTAATATCAAAAATATTCAACGGGTTTATTTCACTCCCGCGACGTAGGTCATATTATAAAGCACTTTATCCCGAGTTTGCAATTAAGAAATCAATTTAAAACTTTAACAGTATTTGTTTAAATGTTTACAGGACCTATGAGTGATGATCTCTCAAACAATTCAAACAGTGCAAAATTAAAGTGACTTTTCCATATAGAGGGACAAACAAAAGTGTAAAAAGTGTAATGTGTTATCAGTTAGCAAAGACTTGTGAATAATTAAAATGAATACACTCTCAGAAATCATCCTCATGAAAGACCATTCCATTGAGTGCCTGCAACACAATGTTTACATGAGAAATAACAAGAAAAGATAGTCGACTTTACATCGATATGTCAGAAGAAGCATACAGACAATAGTTCTTGTGAAAGACGTGCAGTAAAAATTCTATGGAAAATCATTGAGTTGTGTATATCTCTACAGACGAGCTGTAAGATTCTATGGCCAATCATCAAATTGTATGACTCTTCAGACGTGCTTTACGCTTTCATGGACAATCATCAGGTTGTATGACTCTTCAGGCGTGCTGTAAGCTTTCCTGGACAATCATCGGGTTGTATGACTCTTCAGACGTAATGTAAGATTCTATGGACAATCATCGGGTTGTATGACTCTTCAGACGTAATGTAAGATTCTATGGACAATCATCGGGTTGTATGACTCTTCAGGCGTGCTGTAAGCTTTCATGGACAATCATCGGGTTGTATGACTCTTCAGGCGTGCTGTAAGATTCTATGGACAATCATTGAGTTGTTTATATCTCGACAGACTTGCTGTAAGATTTTAAAGGCAATCATCGGGTTGAATGACTCTTCAGAAGTGCTGTAGGATTCTGTGAACAATCATCGGGTGGTATGAACTTGACAGACTTGCTGTAAGATTTTTTGGACAATCATCGGGTCGTGTTGTATAACTCTACAGACATGCTGTAAGATTCTATGGACAATCATCGAGTTGTTTATATCTCGACAGACTTGCTGTAATATTCTATGGACAATCATCGGTTGTATGACTCTACAGACGTGCTGCAGGGTTCTATGGACAATCATCGGGTTGTGTGACTCTTCAGACGTGCTGTAAGAATATATGGACAATCGAGTTGTTTACATCTCAACAGACTTACTGTAAGATTCAATGGACAATCATCGAGTTGTGTACATCTCTACAGACATGCTGTTAGATTCTAAGGACAATCATTTCTACAGACGTATGGACTTAATAGACAATTATTGTAAATCTTTTCTTACTTGCATCAATTATTGTTAGAACTTGGACAATTAAGTAAAAATAACATTGCCCTCTTTTTTTATTTTTGTTTCCCTTTTCTTGTAAATACAGTAAATTAAGCATACAAAGATATCTCTCAATACAATATATTGATTACTAGTTGAATGTTATGGTTGCAACTGTTTTTTTTTTAATAATATTTTTTCTGTCATGTTGAATGAATATCTTGGCAAAATTGCACTGAATGTATAGTGTGTATCTCGTATCTCTTTACAAAACAAAAGATGAAAATTTTCTGTCATACAAAGAAAAACATTCGGGGAAAAGCCTATTTTTGCAGGCTACTCTTTTTTCTATAACTCAAATACGCTATTGTGACTTGTGATTACGGTACAATTGTATACAATCGACGACTCACAATAGCGAATTCTACTTATAATTTAGAAAACTTGTTATTCAATATCCTATTTCAATTTAATTCAATTGTAAGATTTTCTCTTTTCCAGTTTTAGTAAAACGTTATACAGTATTCATTTATCTTTTTTATACTTCACACAAAACTTTGGTAAATGCTTATGTTAATATATACCCTTTTTAATAATTTTAATGTTAGTTGTGCCTATCAGGGTTTTTGTTTTCTGATTGGCTAGGAAATCATTTTCATTTCTCAATAGAATTTTTGAATTTTCTTTTTATGTAAACTTGCACACAAAGTATTCGAAATGAAATCTGTCTTGTTATTGAGAAATCTTTACATGTTTGCTTTTTGGTATTAAATTTTAAGATATAAAGAGGCTTATCTTTTAATTCACAGAGGTATGAAACTGAAAACCTAATTACACTTATGTTTGAATCCATTGTGTATTAATTAATACAGTGATATGCTTTTTCAGTTTTATTCTTCGGTGAATTATAAAAATACTCCCTTTATCCTTTAAAACTACCTAGGAGAGTTGTTATCTTAGTGAACTAGTTAGAAATTTTATTTTAAGTTAGTTTTGTGTTTGTCATGGATTACTTTCTTTACCCCGCTCTTGAAAAGATTTTTTGACATTATTTTGCATAATTCTGTCAATTGAAGTTTCCTTTTTTATGAAAAATTCATAAAAAAGAAACATTCATTTGACAGAATTATGATACATAAAGGTTGTGCTTATATTCTACATCAAGGTAATCAAAACAAATGGATTTGATGGAAAAGAAATGTTTTTATTTGAAAAATATGGTGCATATATTTACCAGCATCGAAAGTTTCAAAAATTAAATTTTGATTACGACGGGTCACTTCTACAACTGACTGACCAGTGCTAAAAATAACATTACCAGTACTTGTAATTCAGCCTTAAAAATGATTATAGACCACCATTAAAGAAATACCTAAATATTCAGAAGGGGGGGGGGAGATCTTGTCCACAAGTTACCTCAAGTTACACGGCGACATTCATCTAACATGGGGAGTTTGACTGAGACCTGTGGCTGACTGTTGAAAGGACTTAATCTATATCTTATTTTATCTGCTTTCACTTTTTGTTGAAACCTTTTTTTTTAAACAACTACATCATTTCATAAGTATCTCAATGATTAATTCTGTAATAAAATCTAACTAAATAATTAAAACTAAAGTATTATATCAAATCTCAAAAAGTAATAATAATTATTAAAATTACTTAATTCTCAATAATCTAAATAGATAAAGTAAATGATAACAATATATTTAAGGGCTAAATTGATTGAACATATTTATAGAAATATAAGATAAATATCTGTATGATAAACAAGTATCATAAAATTTTGAAAGAATGAGGCTAAAATTAGTGCATTTCTTTTAGTAAAGGCGTGCTCTAGTTTTGATTGAAATCCTATTGATCAATAGGTGACTAGAGATTTATTCTGGGTGCCTAGAACCATATTCTTCTAGGCACTTTTACCAAACATTATCTAATGACATAGTGTAACTAATTGAAGACTCAGTGCATTTAGGTGCTGAGCTATCGAAATGAAATTGAAATTTTTGATATTTTATTTCTATTAATAAATTTGAACATATTAATAGAAATATAAGATGATTATCTGTATGAACCATATTCTTCTAGGCACTTTTATCAAACATCATCTTATGACTTAGTGTAACTAGGTACTTATGAATGATGTAGTTATAGTTAGAGTTTGTTATTGCCCCAACCTTCCCCCTTTGAATAGAATTATGACTTAGTGTAACTAGGTACTTATGAATGATGTAGTTATAGTTAGAGTTTGTTATTGCCCCAACCTTCCCCCTTTGAATAGAATTAATGATGTTGTTATTATTATAATTTGACTGTTGCTACCCCCCCCCCCCCCCCCCCCCCCCCCCCCCGAACACATGCTTATGAATGTTGTAGTTATTATTCCAAACCTGACACACACACACACATACACTCTCTAGAATGACATGGTTATTGTAATATTCATAATTTGACCATTGTTACGTCCACACAAAACACATCCTATGTTATTGTAACGATTTTAAATGATGAAGCCTTTTTAATTTGTGGTGACTGCTTCCTTCTTTTTGAAAACTGAGACTCTAAAGTGACTTATATTTTTGACTGATGCTTTTTCAAGTCTAAAAGTTGGCATAAAGTTTAAACCAAGGACAAAATGACGTTTGTGTACCAGCGACATGAAGCTATGAGACTACAGACTGGATACCATGACCATGTCTAACTTCTTTGAACTTTCATTCTAAAAAGTATATAACTTATCATTTCAGATACAGTTATTTATAACATTAGCAAATGTTGTCATTTGACTCCATTTCATTGTAAAATTCAATATAAATTTTCAGAAGATATTACATTGTGATATCACTGAAGAAGTTCTCATTGGGGGAAATAGGCTATCCTATGACAAGCACTTGTTAAGTTAGTTGCATGTTTATTTTGTACCTACTTTTATTGTATGATTAAGGTAGTGGACCCGTAATAGTTTCGCAACATTTTGGAAGTAATGAACTTTAATAGTGTTAACCGAGGTTTCCTAATGATTTTTATTAGGAAACCTCGATCAACATTGTGAAAGTTCATGGGTGCCGAAATATCACGGAACTATTACGAAAGAGTTGGATAGCATTATGAATTTTTTAAGTTCATCATTTCATTGTTAAGATCAATTGCAAGCCTGAAAGTATGTGTTTTCTTTTGCATTCACTGTTAAAAAACGAATAACATGTCTTCAAAGCATATTTTCCCCTGAGGTTTTAATGGTTCCACTGTTTAAAAAGATTAACAAGTTTGATATATTTATTCTTGAGTAGTCAATATTTCATTGTTAAAAAAGAACTCTATAGTCTACAGTTCTATAGTCTATTTACATGTATTTTTGTTTTATCATTGTACTTCATTATTAAACTAGAATTATCATTTTATTATGTGCATTCAATGTTTAACTATTAAAAGGAAATAACAATTATTTAAGTCTGGTCCTTAGCATTGTTAGATTAATCTCTCTGTTAAATGCTCCAAAGTCCTTCCGTCTTTTTTGAAAAGTTAAATTGTCCATTCAATAAGCAAAGTTTACACTTTTTAGCCAAAAAAACAGTTTGATTGTCCAATACTTTGATTGATAGGCCGTCTTCTCTCTTGCTTTTTCCCTTTCTTTAAGCACCTTATTTTAGATGTTAAAAAATCATCTTTCAAGAACTAACAAGGGTTTTTTGCAAGAGAGTGATAAATCATATGTGAAACATGGGGTACACACATTTTTTACCCTGTCATGCTAATTTTTTATGACTTTCTAGATAAGGGTTGAATATATAATTTGTAAGGCTTGTAAACATTTACCAGTAAATATAGATATAAATGTGATTACATTGTAAGTTTTTTTTTATTAAGGCATTATTTCATACAAGACTCATCTTGAATTTTGAAGGAAACATGAATTAAGAAAAATATATTAGATTTATGTAAGTTACAAACATTGTTATTCCTTATTTGGTGCTTAATACTCTTGTAGTTTAAAGGTAAAATGTCTGGGTGCAAATACCCAGGAGTTCTGAGTTCAAATCTTGGCAGGGGTCAACTGAACACCAATAAGATAACAATTTTGTGAAATATATAAATCTAATGATATATCAACCTTTTTACTCCGTCTGAGTGGAAGTTGGATTAGTCATCTTTTATCGTAATTATTTGTTTGTCTTGTGTATTTCAAAATTCATATTTGTTAAGCCATATGAACACATGTTTGTCAAGGGTTTCCAATATTAAATTCATCTTGCGTTAATGCATAACAAGAGTTGTTAGTTTTGTTTTGTCCAAGGGAGAATTGAGACTGGATTTATTCACCAGGCTTGTTTAGAAAAATGCCTATTACACAAGGAGGCAATGTCACGGCACACTTATGCGATCTAAAGATTCCCAGAGTGCAGTGAATAAACCATGACAATGCCTAAACCTCAGCAGGAAAGCAGTTCGAGAGTTATGTTATCTCTTAGAATGCCAAATTGAAAGAGAAGCATTAACTGTATACAAATTTTGCATTCTTTTCAATTTTATTATCAACTTTCCGCCATCATAGCAGAGCTGGTAGCCCTTCTGTCAATCTAGAGGTCCCAGGTTTGATCCCCGGCAGCACTCGCCCTTTGACTATTTGTCTCCCACCAATGGGTTGAAAATCATTGACCTATGTGGGACAGAAGTTTGAGGCAAGGAGAGGATGAGATTGTGGCACTGGTGTGAGAAATACCAGGAATCCATTGTTATGTGTTCCAGCCTCCGCAATACAGCTGTAAGATTGTTGAAAGTGAAGTAAAACTCCATTCAAAGAAACAAAAGTTTGATATCCGACCGTGGCACACTCATCCTTCAAACTATTTGTCTCTCACCAATAGGTTGATTATCCTAAGCCTATTAGAGATAGCAGCTGGAGGCTAGGAAAGGATGTGATGGAAGTAATGGCGAGATAAATACCAGGAATCTATTGTTAGGTGCTCATGCTGCTGAGATATACTCAAGTATGCATGAATTTTAGCGGGCATGGAGTAATGAACTCTTCCAAATCTGGATTATCTGCGCCAAGGCGGATTTTTTGCATACCGTTATTGTGATCCAGGAAAGGTTTCTTTGCATACAAATGCACAATCATTTCAAGCCATTTAATTTCTTTTTGTGTATCTGTACGCGTAAAATAAGATTTATTTGTTTTGCTTTAACACTTAGTTGAGAATAACAGTATTTTTACACAGAAATTCCGGGGGTGGAACTTTTACACCAGGGCGCAGAAAATCCAAATTTGGAACAGTTCATTTGTGTAGGCAAGTTGGTAGTGTAACATACTTTAACCTTGGCTATATCTGCTTGAAACTTAGCATGTGTTTTCTCTGTCATAAGAGCAATGAGTACTATCAAGGGGAATAATCCTATATACATTTTTGACATCCTGTTTGTGATGTGCGAGACAAAGTTGTTACAATGACAGCTCGGCGCGTGATTATGTGATTCTTTATCTGTCCATAATTTCAATATTTGAAAAAGAGATCTGTTCCAGGAGAGGTCAGTAGGGGAGGGGCACATTTCAAAAATTGATATACTACTAGAAGGTAAAATGATCATTTGTTATCCAAAAAAATTAAGGTAGTGGACGGTAATAGTTCCACATCGTTCAGAATTAATGAACTTTAAAAGAGGTTTCATTAGACATTGTGAAAGATCATGAGTTCTGAGATATTGTGAACTTTTACGGGTCCACTACCTTAATCAGCTCAGTCTGACTAGAATTGACACTTTATGAAAAAAATCGGATGGTCTCTTTTACAGTGTATATGTGTACCGGTAATTCTGTTTTGTTAACAAATCTATAAAATAGTGGCGCAACCATACCAGTACTATGGTGATTTCTAAACTATCACAATGAAATTAAGTTTCTGAAAATTTTATTTTAATACTGAAAATATCATGATAAAATTATTGAAATATTAATCTATCTGATATCACTCAGTTAGCTGGGGTTTTTTTTTTGTTTTTATTTTTCAGAGAAAACCCCAGGTATTGATATCAGCATTGGCTTGACTAACTTAAACCTTGGTCATATCTCTGTTATTATTGAAAATATCCTCATAAAACTTAACAAGAGCTATCCAGACAATGAAGGGGGACAACTATGAAAGCTTTTTTGTAAGAGTTATGTCTCTTAAACTTTGAAACTTGCATCATCTGTGGTCTTCTTTGAATATTTTACCGAGAGATGACCTTGTCGCATGACCTAGATCTTGGAATCTGTAAATTGAAGTTTTTGCTTAAGTTTTGCAAACAGATAGACAGGAATGGTATAGCAATGTACCCCTGATCTTTCTAATTTATTAATGAAAGAGGCCGGCATGGAAGATTGGGAAACCAAATGTTTTGACTATGTAAATAAGGTCATTCTAATTATCATTTTCAGAATTCATTATTTTATAACAGACACACAAACCCTTATAGTTATTGGACTGTGAAGAAGATATTGATTGCTTGATGCAATTTCTTCTTTGCCCAAAACTTATTTTAATTAAAGCCTGATAAAATTTAAACATTTCTTAAACCCTGAATTTCAGGGTCATCCATAAAGTAGGCCTATTGTATATATATTTGACCCGTCACGCAAAAAGGAACCATCTAGAAACTCTGTAAATAAAAAACTAAAAAAGAGATTGGTTCTAGTACAGGCCAAACGGGAGCTGCATTTCCAAAATTCTTTCACAGGAAGGTAGATTGATCATACTAGATTCAGAGAACTATTTAAAGGCAAAACAGACTGACTAGGGTCGAGAGTTTACGGACTACCCAGATGGTCCCTTTTTGCATGATGGGTCACATATGTCAGTCCAATTTTCGAATTTCACCATGTTTTTAAGATCATCTTAACCCTACTTAATCCTTTTCCTGCTAAATTTGAATTTTGTTTCCTATAAATTGCCATTTATAAGTTCTGCTGTTTTCGTAGAAAATCCAAGATATTGTGATCACATTGGCGTCATTTGTGTTGGTGTAGGCATTGGCATGACAAACTTGAACCTTGGTCATATCTCTTGTTATGGAAGATATCTTCATGAAACTTGGTATGTGTGTTTATCATCACA
The DNA here is from genome assembly GCA_948146395.1 of Fragum whitleyi. Taxonomy (NCBI): domain Eukaryota; kingdom Metazoa; phylum Mollusca; class Bivalvia; order Cardiida; family Cardiidae; genus Fragum; species Fragum whitleyi. The sequence goes on from OX411544.1 coordinate 48,820,525, forward strand.
AGAGCTATCCAGACTATCAAAGGGGATAACTCTAGAATAATTTTTGTAAGAGTTATGCCCCTTTTCTGACTAAGACTAAGATCCTTAGGACAATTGATTAATTAAATGGAGATTTACGCCGCTTTCAACATTTTTTCAGATATATCGCGGCGGCTGGAGCACCTCACAATGGTTTCTGTTTATATCCTGGGTACTGACGGGGTTGCTTATGAATAGTAGGCAAATAATTCAACAATACATTCGTGCCGTGGTCAATTTTAATAGTGTTAATCTAACAATGCTCTCTAGTAGTATAGATATAGTTATTATTCATATGCATCAACAGTTTCCTAGAATTTTCTCACATCCTTTCCTAGCCTCTATCTCACATAGGTCTACGATTATCAACCCACTGGTGAGAGACAAATAGTTGGAGAGAATGAGTGCTGCTGTTGTAGATTGAACCCTCCTTAGGACAAGGACTTTTAAAATACTGCACAGAATTGGAATCCATGAAAAAGTCTGCTTGCAATGAAGGTCAAAAAACTTAAAAAATCTTCTACTTTCAAACCTGGACGGTTAAAACTGGTTCATTTGGCATAAAACCAATTAACAAAAAAAAGCAAATAATTGCACTTGCTTTAATACAAGCCCTATGTTTTGGAATCCCTGATTTAATATAGAAAAAAAGAACAATTAACAAATTTATAAATGTTCTACTTCCAGACCAGATAGCTAGGTCTATTTAGCAATAATTGGTTAAATAGGAGTGCCAACTTGAAAAAAAAACCTATGTTGTAGGTACATACACTAAACAATAGAATTATGAAAGAAGAACCAACAATCTTCTCAAGGCATACATCCTCTAAATTTGGCCTAGAGAATTGACATATGGCTCAGAATAAAACACTGCTTACAGATTATACTTGAGCCTTTGTTGTTGAGATTCTTTTCTATAGACAGATTTCAGAAAAAAATCTTAAACTAAATCATTTCCTCTAACACATTTAGGCCTGATACTTTTCATTTTAGCTCAACTGGCCGAAAGCCAGCAAGCTATTGTCATGGTTGATTGTCCAAGGTATGTTGGTGTGTGTGTCAGTGTGTGTGTAAACTTTTCTTTAAACATCTTCTCCTCCTAAACCAATGGGTCAATTTTGACAAAACTTGGCAGAAATGATCCTTGGGTGACCCTCTTCTAAAGTTGTTCAAAGAACAAATATGGGTGTGGCAGGGCGTGGCCTTTTTTACTTCAAAACTTTAAAACTTTTCTCCTCCCAAAGCATTGGCCTGATTTCAATGAAACTTGGCATGAATGTTTCTTGGGTGGCCCTTAACTTAAATTATTCTAGAAATTTTTATTGGCCAATTAATATGGGTGTGGCTTATTTTTGAGCCTAAAATCATTGAAGGACATCTCCTCCTGAACCACTGGGCCGATTTCAGTGAAACTTTAACATTCTTTGGGTGACATTATTCAAAAATTGTTCGCTAAATTTTGATTGGCCCATTTATATGGTCAATTGGCAGGGTGGGGCTTATTTTGAGCCCGGAATCTTTGAAAGGCATCTCCTCCTGAACCTCTGAATGAAATGAAATGAAATTACACCAGAATTTTTCTTGGGTGACCCTTTTCAACAAGAGGGCCTGTATCGCTCCACTGGCTTTAAAATCTTTAGACTTTCATTAAATATAGCTTATTTAAAATAAAAACATGAACACTCCGAAATCTCCTAAGACCTAATCTATAATGATTAGCTGGGCATGGTCCATATTGCACCAGAATACTCAACACAATGAACCTGCATCCCTTAACTCATCTTATTAAAACATAAAGTTCAGAAGGAGATGTCGTTCAAACTTTCGAGCTCAAAATAGGCCTCTCCTGTCACGCCCATATTTATGGACCAATCAAAATTTCTTGAACAATTGAAGTAAATAGTCACCCAAGAAACATTCTGGTAAAGTTTCATTGAAATTGGCTGAGTGGTTCAGGAGGAGATATTGTTAAAAGATTTTGGCCTCAAAATAAGCTCCGCCCTGCCAATCCCAAATTTATGGGCCAATCAAAATTTATCAAATAAATTTTGAAAAGAGTCACTGAAGGAACATTCTGGTAATGTTTCATTGAAATTGGCCAAGTGATTCAGGAGAGATCATTTGAAGATTTGGGGCTTAAAATAGCCCCCCCCCCCCACGCCCATATGTATGGACCAATCAAAATTTAGCATACAATTTAAGTAAAGAGTCACCCAAGGAACATTCTGGTAAAGTTTCATTGAAATCGGCCCAATGGTTCAGGAGGAGGTGTCATTCAAAGATTTTGGCTAAAAATTAGCCCCGCCCTACCACGCCCATATTTATGGGCCAATCAAAATTTTGCGAACAATTTTTGAAAAGGGTCACCCTAAAATCACAGGGCCAATTTCTGTGAAACTTTACCAGAATGTTCCACGGGTGACCTTTTTCAAAATTTCTTCGCGAATCTGATGAGTATAACCAAGATACCCTTTAAAGTCTTGGACTCCACATTATATAAGCATTTGCTTTCAGTGAAAAGTGATTAAAACAACATTTCATTGTTAAATTTGAAAAAAAAATATCACCAATTAATAGCAGTTTTTAAACTTTTTGAAAGGAAGGTACACGTCTTTTTCTCTTTCTTTACAACATCCTTTTAACTGAAAGCAATGGCAACTGTTTTTCAAATGGGCAGGGAAAATGGTTAGATGCTAATAACATATCATCATTATATTTTCGTTGTGAAAATAATGTCATAATGGATTTGCTGACGTCATTTTGCAAACGGTGTTATATTTATTTGGGAATAACTTGAATCGATAAATAGCGTAATTTACTCTTTTTATCACAAGAATTAAGGCCATTTTATAAATAGGATATCAAATCTGTGCTAATTAGATACCAAATTTATTATCTCGTCATCTAAACAGATAAATTTCGGCACAGCCTTGTTTTTATGTGTTTTAGATGACTCGTTAAATAAATTTGATATTCAATGAACATTCATTCTATATCCTCTTTAAACTACACCATAAAAATCAATCAACTCTTCATATTACACTATAAAAATTAATCAAATTGAAAGTTTTTTATCGACTAAGGTTTTACTTTGATTTTACTCAAAAGTCTTTTTTGCGAGAACATAGATAAAGTCCTGTTAAACGTTGATTTAATGCTCCAACGTACATAGCAATTCAACCATAATGATAACAACAATTATCCAACTTTATGATATAACTACTAACCCAATGTTAAACAAACCTGTCCTGTGTTGAAGATGAAATGGTTCGTGAAACTTTCAGAAATGTCATCAGCCCTGCGTTCAGAAAAACAAAATGGTGCAAACAGTTTTCCAGTTACACTCAGTTTTGCATGCAGGTGCATGTGCAAAGCCAAGTATAATTGGACAACTGTATGCGTCGTTTTATCATCCTGAACGCAAGGCTGGCTTTGCATGCAGGGTACAATTGTTAAAAGTCTGTTAACGTTATGACATTCTATAAGCAGGGATGGTTAAACGAAAGACAATGTTAACACATGAACCATGCTTTTTAAACCGAACTAATGGTGCTGTATAAACTCCCTTTATGCATGGCTGCTTTCCTGACAGACACCCGAGACGGTCGACTGAGGGTACATGATGTTGGAAAGATGTCAACCATGATGTTACCATGTTGGTCTAGTATCATCACTCGACTCTCCTTCTCGATAGTTACAAATACAAGCGTACATTTAGTGTCGACACTGAGAACTGACTTGTTTTTCAGGTCAGACCAGATGATATCACTATTACGCCTTAACATACAACCCCAGCTTCTGTGCCAACCAGTAGTTTACGAGGATCTGGTGCTGTACATATGTGGTAGATATTCTTTAAAACTGGGTCATCATTACTACCACAAATAGTCTTCACCTTAAATCAAATGTTGAAAGTTATGTAAACAAGAGGGCCATAGTGGCCCTTAATCGCTCACCTGAATGAACTGTCTAAAATTTTCAAAAAGAAGTATGAGAAATAGAATGATGAATGACTGAGCTAAACAAAGCTGTTGCTTCTATACAACTTGAGAATCCTTTTTTTACAATTTTAAGGTTGACTAACTTGGATTTTTATAATTGATTTCTTGACCTAGTTTTTGACCCCAGATGACCCAATTTTGATCTCATCCGAGATTTCATCTAGACAATCATTCTGACCAAAATTTAGGTTGATTGGCCAAAAAATGTGGCCTCTAGAGTGCAAACAAGGATTTTCTTAGATTTGACCCTGTGACCTAGTTTTTGACCCCAGATGACCCAATTTCAAACTTGTCCAAGATTTCATCAAGACAATTGTTCTGACCAAAATTCATGTTGATCCAGCAAAAAACGTGGCCTCCAGAGTGCATACAAGGTTTTTCTTAGATTTGACCCCGTGACCTAGTTTTTGACCCAAATTGACCTAATTCGGAACTCGTCCAAGATTTCATCAAGACAATCATTCTGACCAAAATTCAGGTTGATCAGGCAAAAAATGAGGCCTCAAGAGTGCATGCAAGGTTTTTCTTAGATTTGACCCTGTGACCTTGTTTTTGACCCCGGTTGACCCAATTTTAAACTCGTCCAAGATTTCATCAAGACAATCATTCTGACCAAAATTCAGGTTAATCGGGCAAAAAATGTGGCCTTTCGAGTGCATACAAGGTTTTTCTTAGATTTGACCCTGTGACCTTGTTTTTGACCCCGGTTGACCCAATTTCGAACTTGTCTGAAATTTTATCAAGTCAATCATTCTGACAAAATTTCAAGTTGACCAGACCAAAAATGTGACCTCTATGGTGCATACGAGGGTTTTCTAAGATTTGACCTTGTGACCTAGTTTTTGACCCCAGTTGACCTTATTTCAAACTTGTCCGAGATTTTATCAAGACAATCATCCTGACCAAATTTCAAGTTAATCAGACAAAAAATGTGACCTCTAGAGTGCATACAAAGGTTTTCTAAGATTTGACCCCGTGACCTAGTTTTTGACCCCAGTTGACCCAATTTTGAACTTGTCTGAGATTTCATCAAGACAATCATTCTGACCAAATTTCAAGTTGATTAGACAAAAAATGTGACCTCTAGAGTGCATACAAGATTTTTCTAAGATTTGACCCAGTGACCTAGTTTTTGACCCCAGTTGACCTTATTTCAAACTTGTCCGAGATTTTATCAAGACAATCATTCTGACCAAATTTCAGGTTGATTGGGCAAAAAATGTGGCCTCTAGAGTGCATACAAGGTAAATGTTGACGACACACGACTGACGACGAACGACGGACATCCACCCAACCACAAAAGCTCACCTTGAGCACTTTGTGCTCAGGTGAGCTAAAAACATGGAATTTAAAAAATTTAAACTTGATAAAAACATCAGAACAAGAGGACCAAGATGGTCCTAGATCGCTCACCTGAGTCTCTTTGACCCCTGGGACATCACATTAATTGGATAGGCAGATGTCAAAAAGAAGATAATTGCCTTAAATCAATACCATGGAATGTTTTCAGCGAAGAGCAAGACTTTGCTCTTTGATTCTATGTAAAAAGGGTTGTGCCCGGGTGGAGCCCAAATATGATCCTAGGGTGTTGATATGAACAAACTTGGTAGAGGTCCACTAGATGATGCTACATACCAAAAATGAAAGCTGTCTGCCTTCTAGTTTCATAGAAGAAGATTTTTGAAGATTTTCATTTTTTTACCCTTTGTGCTAATAAGAGATAAAGGGATGCACCTGTGCAAAGCCTAAATATGACCCAAGGGTCTTGATATGAACAAACTTGGTAGGGGCCCACTAGATGATGCTACATACCAAAAATGAAAGCAGTGTGCCCTCTGGTTTTGATTTAAGAAGACTTCAAAAGATTTTCGCTCTTTGATTCTATGTAAAAAGGGTTGTGCCCGGGTGGAGCCCAAATATGATCCTAGGGTGTTGATATGTACAAACTTAGTAGAGGTCCACTAGATGATGCTACATACCAAAAATGAAAGCTGTCTGCCTTCTGGTTTCATAGAAGAAGATTTTTGAAGATTTTTTTTTTTTACCCTTAGTGCTAATAAGAGATAAAGGGATGCACCCGTGCAAAGCCCAAATATGACCCAAGGGTCTTGATATGAATGAACTTGGTAGAGGCCCACTAGGTGATGCTACATACCAAATATGAAAGCTGTCTGCCATCTGGTTTCAGAGAAGAAGATTTTTAAAGATTTTCGCTCTTTGATTCTATATAAAAAGGGTTGTGCCCGGGCAAAGCCCAAATATGACCCAAGGGTCTTGATATGAACAAACTTGGTAGAGGTCCACTAGATGATGCTACATACCAAATATGAAAGCTGTCTGCCTTCTGGTTTCAGAGAAGAAGATTTTTAAAGATTTTCATATTTTCACCCTTTTTGTTAAGGGTAAAGGGAAAGTTAAGGGTGGATTTCAATTATTTGAACAACTTTGGTAGAGCTTGACCCAAGGAACATCCCTGCCAAGTTTCATCAAGATTGGCCCACTGGTTTAGGAGGAGAAGATGTTTAAAGAAATTGTGGACGACGGACGACGCACGACGCACGACGCACGTCGCACGACGCACGACTGACGACGGACATTTTACGATCACAATAGCTCACCTTGAGCACTTCGTGCTCAGGTGAGCTAAAAATATGTTAGAATTATGGTATGATGTTGCACCATGCCAAACAGCTATTTTAAAAAATGACCAAACCGGCTTGTGTTGTATATGACGAAATTGCAGTTTACAAAGGGCCTTTAGGGTCTGAGTTATATATCTTTGGTTGAAGTAATACAAAGTAAGTACAATTGTCTATATTATCTACAAATTCTGGCCAATTTTATCCAGCTGAAATGAAGTTGTTGGTTTTGAACAAAATATCCCTTTTCCATTATGGATTGGCTATACTAATATGAGATGCGCAACTAATGCTGTGTAATTGTTCAGCTCACCTTGAGCTTCAATTCGATATATTGGTTAGCTGAGCAAACTATCTTTTTTAGTAATTAGAAATATAATGAATTTGGTCAAAAACTTTTTACTCTTAAATAAGAATCTACTATGGAAAAATAGTAGGACAAAACGGATGAGTAGTCTACACATCCTATGGTAAGGTACGGTGTTCTGCGGTATTCTGTCACTGCGTTAAGATATAGTTTAAAATGTTTAGTGTGACAGCAATTTTTCTTGCAACATACTTTGTCCTAATTGACAGTGTGAATAAATCAAATACGGTACATGTACTGCAACAGTAGTTGTTCACTTGATCAACCTTGATCAATCATAGTGTACGGTTCTTACGATTATGACTTACAGCATGTTCCTACGGTCATGTAAGTTCAGGGTTACAAATAGGCAAGGATGAATTGATGTGAGAGTACACTTTAATTGAGGACAAATTACCATACTTAAAGAATATAGTATTTTGAACATTTCTTATAATTCTCAGATGTTTGCACTCCACTTTACACTAGTGTTAACACAGCTTATTTCAACTAACTTTGCAAAATACGAACGGCTATGCAAATACGGATGACTACATTGATGCACAAAAAACTACATAAATTAACATAAATGTGACCATGGCTTAAAATAAATTGTGACCTGCAGATGCACAGATAAGAGGGGGTAAAGCCAGTCTAAAATCTTTATTTCCCATTGAAACCATATGTTGTGGGTACTCATTTGAATCATCTTGATAAGATGATTTAAATGAGTACGTACAACATAGGATTTTTGCATGTATTCTTGAAATAATCTTATTTAAAAACGAAAGAATCCCCCTCTTTCTGTAGCTCTAGGCTCAGATAATTACTTTTCATGGTGTAATAGTGATTTCCTCTACCAACCCAAATGTATAAGTATTCTTCTCAAAGGTAACAACCATCACATCAACACAATCTTCTCTATTCCATACAAGTGTGAGAGCTAGATGCATATGATACAAACATCGACTGTATGGGTCCTCTGTCATCATGATTCCCATATGGCAGACACCAGTGTATCTGAAGTACAATCATGTCATAAAGTCTTAGTATAATTTATGTGAGAAGTTGAAATTTAAAGATTTCGAGATTTGAGTCTGTGTGTGACATTTCAATTAATTGAAATATGTGTAAGGTGCAACTATTTAGCAGCCTCAAACAGTTTCACAGTGCAACAGGAAGATTTTCAGTCTGTCTAAAGACATTTCTAGACCTGATCTATCTACAAAGTGCAAAGTGAAGGCTCTGATAAGACTGTGCAGGTGCACAGGCTGGCCAGAGTCTTTGCTAAGCACAAATTGCAAATTGTTGATTGATTGATTGATTGAATGGGGTTTTACGCCGCTTTCAACATTATTTCAGTTATATCGCGGCGGCCGGAGCACCTAACAATGGATTCCTGGTATTTCTCACGCCAGTACTACCATTACATCCTTTCCTAGCCTCCGACTGCTATTTCACATAGGTTTACGATTATCTACCCATTGGTGAAAGACAAACGTCGGAAAGGATATTTGCCGCCACCGGGGATCGAACCCACGACTTCCAGATTGGAAGTCTTATGCCTTACCAACTGCGCTATGGTGGCGGCCTGCAAATTGTTGAAAATGTCTCTTTTTATATTGAAAGAAAGTTGAGTTGCCTCTGAAAAACAACTGCAATAAGGCATTTGGTTGCAAGTCTTGTAATGTTGGCATCTGTTTGTATCGAACTAGATTCTATATAATGGACGGTAAAAATGAAATACAATGTATGCGACATTTAGAGAGCTATACCATTTGAAGTATTGGATTATATAAGGTTGAAAACTGTACAGTACAAAAACATAGAATTTCATAAAATTGCAATTACAATGTAAAGTATAAAGTTGCTATTTTAAATTTCTGTTCAGCTTTGATTACAATAGGCACTTACGCATAAGGCCTTCAAAAATTAAATAGCATATTTTAGAAACAGAAACAATCATAGAAAACATCTTGCAGTGAAGACCATACAGTGTGTTACCCGTTAAAAATGAAATTGGACACAATCATTCTAAGTGAACAGCTTACGCTGTATCTGTATCAGTCTCAATCTTACATAGAAGCTGTAGTCTGGGAGCTGTTGCTATCAGAGACAGTCCACAACTGTTGTCTAGAACCAGAACATTGTGACTGTCGTCCCTCATATAACAAAGCTTAAGTGGTGCACGCAGTGCCATACTTTGTAAAAGCTGGTACCTCAACGAGAACTTCTGGACAGCTCTCTCAGTTATTGTTATAATGTTGTTGTCCAATGAGAGTATATCTTCGCATGGAAACTCAAATATTGACTGCATGCTGATACCTCGAAGCTTCATGGCTCGAATATTGAATACCTTAGAAGTGTCTCCGGACGTGAGGTTACCGGCTGTTAACTTTGGAAGAATGGTTGGATTTTGGTCATGTATTCGCTGTTGATGCAAAGTGGGATCTTTGTGAATGGACATTGGACTAAATTGTACAATTTGATTTCCGCCTTGATTCACAATAACAGTTCTATAAGAGCTCCTAGAATGGGGGAAAGTTGCTGTATCCCTGCCTGACCTCGGGATAAGTTAAGCCTAAACGAGTCTTTGTCATTGGCTTGTTTATCCGGTTCCCTAAAACTCAGTTTTCTTTTTGATGACTTTGTTGTTCTTGCACTCTGTCCATGTTCTTGAATGGATTTAAAAGGTTCCACTGCATGCTGTCATTGATGACTTCCAGCGGCTCGTGATTCAGAGAAATCAGGTCCATGAAAGAATCATCCTTTTTTAAGTTCACACAGAATGGTTGTTTTTCAACCTCTTGCAATATGGATCCAAAATGCTTGATCTCTCCATCTAAAGGTTTCCAGAGGTGTAATATATTGTTTTGCGCTTCTTTTGTTTAGTAATAGCTGACCTTCACTTATCTTCAACTAGAAGTTTAATTTGCAGAACGGAGGAATGGACCGTTTTCAGGTGAATTTTTTCGGCTGGTGGTAGTGGAGTGGCATTTTCTATCTGTGTTTTTGCGTCTTGTAATTTCTTCTTCATAGTTTTGCGAAGCTTATTCAACATGTGATCAACCTCCCGGACTTTTTGCAGCAGGTCTTCAGTATGGGCGGCAGCAATCTTAGAGTCTCGTACCCGAGTTGCATGTATGTCTTGCATCCAAAGCTGACCGACCAGATCATAAGTGTGCTTCCTATCTTAAGTAACGGCATCTTTGGAATATCTAGGGTAATATGGACTGGATGTATGCTTCTCAAACTATTATACAATCAGGACAGTAAATCAGGAAAGTATAGCTCTCTATGGTGAGAAAAGAAATACTCCTTGAATTTATCTTCATGGATCTGAAATTTTAAAAGATGTTGACCTTAATGTTTTATTAAGGTATTGGACCCATAATAGTTCGACAACGTCTCAGAAGAAATGAAATTTAACAGTGTTAACCGATGTTTCCTATTGACTTTCATTAGGAAACCTCAGTTAACATTGTGAAAGAATATAAGGTTCGAAATGTTGGGGAACTATAACAGGTCCACTACCGTAAGCTTACATAGCTTAAAGGCATCTTACTTGGTTAAAATAAGTAGTCAGATGTATAAAGATCTTGTGGGGTTTGATTTTTCCCACTGTATAACAAAAATTGATTTACCGTTATCTACCAGGTAATCATCTACCAGGTAATCGGTAAAAAGGGTTATTTGATTTTCTACACCATTTGAATTTGACAGTTTAAGTTTTAATTGGTCAACATTGATTGTGATGCTGCAGTTTGAAAAGAATGTAATTTGTCTTCATCGAAAACGATTTTATCAAATCTGAAAATTCCCTCCAGTCAAAGATATTAAAACTACTAAAGTATTGTAAATCATCCATATTAAGCAATAAATAGTCCACAACACTCATGCCGCGGTCGCTGCAATACTGGTAAATTTGCAATCTACGTCATCATGGCATCTACCATTAGGGATAATATGATTGGTCGCTTTAGATAGTGATAACAAGGCTCGCGACAGCCATTCAGTGTCAGCCCAATTAGCTCAGTTGGTAGAGCACCGGACTTCAAAACCATTGAAGTCCGAATGTGTGGGTTCAAACCCCGGCTGGCACTCTAACAAATTAAACCGAGGCCCCGTGAGACGGTGCTTTACACTGAGCACGTTAAAGAACCATGGCGGATCTCAGCAGTAGTTTCCTCATGTATCCTTGCACTATCCCCCGTAACAACTAACCGTCTTCTGAGGGGGGTTGTCACTCATATGGGCATGTGCTATGGTAGCGACGATAAATAAAACGGAAAAACACACAGCCATTCAGTCAGAGTTTACACTTGGTTGGATAGTTCTAGGAATGTCACCATATTCAAAACGACATAGGTGGCATTTGAGACCAGAAACATGTTTTTCCTTTAATTATCTGCTTCTATTCCAAGTGTGTGAATATTGGTTCTCTTCAAGTTATAGTCCGTTTGACTTCTATTTGGACCAATATTTCGCCAAAAATCTCAGAATCAAAATTAATGAAGCGTATTTTTTCTTGTCATATCATAGTGTCCAACTAATACCATGAAGAATTTTGTTTTTCAGAATTTTTGAAGGTGCAATAATGATATTGTCCGTCCGTCTACATTTAAACTTTCTGCATTTCATTCCTACTTGTGTCTGTAATGAACGGAACAGCGAATTGTCTATCCAAAAATAGCTCTGATTTGCAAAGGGGCCGAGTCAAAAGTGTATGAATTTTGGCAAGTCATTTTAGTATAAAATTGAGAATGTTTGTAAAATTTATTTTGTAGATTTTTTTGCTTCCTTAGGATATCAAATCTTAATGTCTTCTGTATTTGTTACAAAAAATTTTGACCAGATAAATGATAACAGTTTTTATCCATTCTCATATGAACCCCATATTCCCTTATTTAGACCAATCAAAAAGGGTTATTGTAGGAAGTCGTTGGGATTTTCATGAGGAAAACTAGATAAGCAGGCAAGTAATACCGGTACAAATCACGGGATATTTAAGTTTAAGATGTCCTGACCGTCGATATGCTAATTAGCTTTTCCAAATTTGGAATAATTAACATTTCTTCTGTCAAATGTTAAGTATAAAACCACGTGTTTTTATTATTTGTTTACATCTTCTCTCAGCTAAACAGCCTTCACCACCCCTCGTGTCTAAGAGCAGAAAATGCGAAAATATTATTTACATCTACATTTTTCATTGATTCCATCACTCGCGACGATTACTCAATGGGTGGTGCAGGTCTAGAGAAGAATAAAGAGAAAAGGTTGAGATATCCAGCTGCATGTTCACCTCCTCAACCCAAGCCTCTACGGTTACGGTGGCCGCTGCCAATACAGCCTTGGGAACCCTTGAGGGCTTCTTACAGCTGGGGTCCTGTCGTTTGAAAGAGATGGAGCCCAGTCCCCACTTGAAGGATACTAAGTCTGGGGATTCTGCTATATCAGATGGTAGTTGGTTCCATGCTTCGATTGTCCTGGGAAAGAATGACTTTCTGTGGTAGGCAGTAGATGTAGACGGCATGAGGTAGTTTTTCTTGTGTGTTGATCTGGTGACACTTGGAGCTGGTGTGAGATACTTGTCCACAGGGATGTCTATAAGGTTGTTTGATATCTTGTAGAGCATCACTAGCTGTGCATCAGCTCTCCTAGTCTTCAATGTGTCCGACCCGAGATGGTCCAGCATGCTGTTGACGTGTTGTGGTGTATTTGTTACATACCGGCTGGCTCTTCTTTGTACCATCTCGAGTTTCTTGACTTGTGCCTGGGTATGGGGGCTTCAAACAGACGAGCAGTAATTGAGGGTCGGTCAAACCAGGGCCTTATATGCTGTACCCTTGACTTCAGATTTGTAGGTTTCTGCGCAGGAATCCTAGTGTGCTGCTCCCCCCCCCTTTTTTTTTAGAGATAATGTCAATGTGATGGTTACATGACAGGGTGCGGGACATATGGACTCCGAGGTACTTGGTGTGCTCTTCTGTAGCCAGTTTGACTACTTCAAGGAGTAGGCGTATATGTTTCCTCGTTTTAGGTTATTAAAGGGTTAGAATTATTTATTTAAAATGGATTAATTTCCATAAATATTATTAAAACAATTATTTTAGAATATTTAAAATATCTACAAACAAAAAATAAGATTAAAATCCATTAAAAAAAAATACTATAACTTTTGGGGAACGAGTTGACCGAGAAAAATCGACTGGGGAACGATGTTGACTATTTCAGAAAAATGAGTTGACTACGGTGCATAGAAAAACCGAATTACGCCTGAAATCAGAATTACATCGAATTACGCCAAATTTCACCAAATTACAGTACAAAAATACAACAAAACCGAATTACGCCTGAAATCAGAATTACATCGAATTACGCCAAATTTCACCAAATTACAGTACAAAAATACAACAATATCGTGCTGTTTTTTTTTTTTTCAAAAAAAAAAAAAAAAAAAATACTGTATCAAACGAAATTGAATCTTGAATTTCTTTTGAGGTCACCAAATTTCACATGACAATTTATAGGCTTAGATGGTGAAGGAAATCCGACTGATTACTCTTTTCTTGGCAACCATGGAGTAAGGTTTAAACCGATTTACACTTAATGAAAATGTTAACTTTACATTTTAACATTACATTTATTATGTTTCAATTTGATAAAATCTGTCATTCAAATTATAAATGAAATCTTATGTAGTTTATTTGTGCACTATTTATAAAATGCAGACTTAGTAACAGTATGAAGTCATAAGTGAAATTCGGTGACTTCAAATAAACATATGGGATTAAAGCGGCATTCAAAAAAAAAACCAACATCGCCAGCATATTACTCATGATTTATTATGCTTAAGATTCAATTAAAATAAGTGCTGTCAATAGAATAGGAACCACATTTAAACTATTTTTGTAATGTTATTCGGTGTAATTCGGATTTCAGGTGTAATTCGGTTTTTCTATGCACCCAGTTGACTAAAATCTCCACGAGTTGACTGAGGAACGAGTTGATTGGCACCTGGCGTAGAAACGACCACCAAAAATTGTCGAGCTCAGTTTTGAAAATACATCTATAGTACTTTACATAAACAACTATCAAATCTAAAAGAATCTGAAACTCTTTGCAGACGAATGTTTTATACATGCGGCTAATGAAAGGTTCTTTGGGTTTAGTTGAATGTAAACATCGTTCGGATACCTTCCGTTGTTTTCCGTAAGGCTCTTACACGTTTGTCAATGTCAAAAAATATTTTATAACCAGACTGTTAAATCGTTGAATTTACCACTTTAAATGGTAGTTATGAAGAAATTATGGATCATTTTACACCTAAAGTACAGTTTCTGTTTTCTGGCTCATTTACTTTGTCTGACAATCACGCAATGTAGTGATAAATTTTCTTTTCTGAACTGATGCAACTTAACCGGTTAAGACGTCAAACAGGTGTATCGAAACAAGTTTAGGCCGTCCAGTTTACATCCGGAATCTCTTTATCTCACATTTAAAAGGATCTAAAACATTCGATCTTATATATATATATCCCTGTTTCTCATCAATTCGTGCCTTCTCATTGGATTGTGCATGTCAAATCTCTGTTATGAGTATTTTTGTAAAGGAAGTGACTAGCCGTACGGGCCCGTACGGCTAGTCTCGTAGGCTAAACGTACGGACCCGTACAGCTAGCCAGTCCTCACTGGACAGGCTAGCCATACGGGAGTTTTTCAACCAATCAGAATACAGAAAGGGAATGAATAATAAATGTTTTTCGATATTTTTCCGTTCTGTCTGTATGTGGCTTAAAAGTAGCCTGTAGTCTCCCATATTCGTGCACCTTAAGCTATGAAATTTGCTCATGCATTCTCCAATATTGCAATTTTCCCTGTAAATTACACTGAAAGTAGCACTAACTTAATTGTGATATTTCCATGTGAAGAAAAATTAGATTGGTTACATGTTTAAGTTACATCGTGTGATGTTTGCCCAAAGGTACACCAACTAGAAAGGCCCAAAAACAGTCTCCCATAATCGAGCACCTTAACAATTTTCATCCCAAGATCAAATTCACATATTACACACTGTTGAAACTGACTTAAAAAATCAAAAAGATGTCTTTCTTTAAACCTAGAATCATTTTTAAAGCCATGTCGCCAGTCGAGCAGCACATATTTCAATTTAAGGGCCCAAAAAATTTTAAGAATGGCTAATCAAACAAATAGTAGAGCAGAAAAAGTTGTTATTTTAAGAGAATTTAGCACTTATGTAGCATTGTGTACCCATATAAGTTTGTTGAAAAATATTCCTGACAATTTGCAAATTGTTAAAAATCATGAGACATCAGAATATCCAAAAAAATAAGAATAATCGAATACAGGAGCCTGCTCGAATAGGGGAAACTCAAGGCTATATAAAATATGTGCAAAAGTTTAAGTCTATTACCGGACGACAAAAGCGTAAACTTTGAATATATCTTCCTTGATAAGGAAATTATTCGCTGGGCAATCAAATTGTCGCAAAGTCGCATTGAATAGGACCCTAATTCCCTGCATTGAATAATTCTTAAAATACGATCTTCTGCAAAACTCTTATTACCGGATATTTACAATGTTATTATTTTTGCGGGAAAAGGCTAGAAAGAAGGAAATTTAAATTGTCGTTGTCGTTGGAACATTACAGAAATTACACATTTAAAATGACTTTTTGTTTGTAGTTTAAAATCGAAGTACGAAAAAAATCAAATAACCAAAGGCTGCAAGTCGGAAAAGCAATTCAGTGCCTGTATGACTGTGTTAATGGGAAAACTAAACATCTGAGCATATGTAAATGTGATTTTTTTCAAACGAAATTGATACGACAATCTTCAAATAAGGAAATATAAAGAATGCTTAATTTTCTACCTTCATTTTTTTAGCGCCCGTCTCTAGTGAATTTTTGCTACCACAAACATTCTTTTTGTATCGGAAAACTTCCGTAACATGTTGAAATTGTTCTGGGCACGTTTACAGGTTATCGTCCATCAAGTTCTATAACATTTGGTGAAATAAGTAAATCCTATTACAAGTTCCCAACGCGTTTGCACATTAGACAAGATTTTCAACAAAAAATGACAAACCAGTAAGAAATCTGCTATAGGCCCGGTCTAATTAATAACAATTAATTGTCGGTTGGGCTTTCAAATTATGAGATAATGTTTGTTTCATTCCAAAACGGTGAGAAAAACAAACTCGGCAAAGGTGATATAAAATACAGTAGTTAATTAGGTCTCTGATTGCAAAAGACTTAGGTAACAGACCATTTTACCGTCATAATTGTTGTTACAGGCACTTTCTAGTGTTTTATGATTATCTTTCTTTTTTCCTAATGCGTAATAAAAGATAAATAATAATTGAACAATCGATAGCTGAACCCGCAGATGGTATATAATCGGAAATCAAATACAGTATTGTGATTGGTTGAAAAACTCCCGTACGGCTAGCCTATCCAGTGAGGACTGGCTAGCCGTACGGGTCTGTACGGCTAGCCTACAAGACTAGTCGTACGGACCCGTACGGCTAGCCACTTCCTTTTGTAAAACCTAATCATGTTTTCTTTTTCAGTATTAGCAACGAATTAATAAATCTTAAGAAATTACTGACTTACCTAAATTGACTGTAGTGTTCGATAATAGGTAGACTCAAGACCAGGTGCCCGGTTAGCTCAGTTGGTAGAGCGCCGTGCTAGTGTTCCGGGGGTCGTGGGTTCGAGTCCCATGTCGGGCACAACTTTTCCTCTATAGTTACTTCAATGGTGTCAGAAGTAAACAGAGAACGCTGGGTTCGGCTGTTTGGGAGCAGTATGGGACCGGCTCCAATTGGTTAAATGGGGGAGGAGTGTAGTGTTCGGTGATGGGTAGACTCATGACCAGGTGCCCCGTTAGCTCAGTTGGTAGAGCGTCATGCTAGTGTTCCAAGGGTCGTGGGTTCGAGTCCCGTGTCGGGCACAATTTTTCCTCTAAAGTTACTTCATGGCTGACTAACTTGTTATACCATCTTAGAAACTAATGGCTGTGTCTGCAACTTGCTCAAATTTTGACTTTATAAATGTTAAAGATAGTGAAGAGAAAAAAGAATGGGAAAATTTCTTTGTAACGTAAAGTGCCCTCAAGTCGTCAGTGTCCTATTGTCTTCACTTTTTTGTGAACTTGTTTTCTGTCGTATCTATTGAATTCAGGAAAGACTTAACATCATTATTTTTTAGAATAATGTTTTTTATTTCATTTTTACTATTTGAGCATTAAATGTCTTTTAC
Source organism: Fragum whitleyi (assembly GCA_948146395.1). Taxonomy (NCBI): domain Eukaryota; kingdom Metazoa; phylum Mollusca; class Bivalvia; order Cardiida; family Cardiidae; genus Fragum; species Fragum whitleyi. The sequence continues at coordinate 48,837,810 of OX411544.1, forward strand.
AATAAACTGAAAAACGCCCAATGTTCCGAACTCGTGTTTTTCGCACTAGAGATGGAAACACGCGAAGGTGTTTGGGAAAGACGGGTACTGTTGCGCGAAAGCTAAATGTAAAACAAACCAATACATGAACAATTTAGGGGATAAATCCGATTCTCAGATGATATATTTTTCTAAACGCATGACTTCCCTTTATTACTTGGTCATAGATATTTTCTCAATAAACAAACTTGAATCTTGGTGACGACTTTAGGTCGAAGATGACAAGTTTAGGACATACATCAAATTTTTGGTTTCTAGAATCAATTAGTCAGCCCCTTTAGCTCAGTTTAAGAGCAGGCTGACTTCAAAAGTTAATGACATGAAGTCCAATATCAAGGATTCTATTTCCGAGTAAGCACACTAGCACACATTGTCTTTCGGATGAGACGTTAAGCCAAGGCCCTGTGTGACGGTGTTTTACGTCCATCAAGTAAAAGAACCTCGATTGATCTCAACAGTAGTTTCATCATGTATTCTCGCACTATCTCCCCTAATAACTAACAGTCGCTTTTATAGGTACATGCTGCGGTAACAATGTTAGGAAAAAAAAGAGAGAGAGAAAAACACACTCTAGAATCATCATTTTCTTGGTGGCCTAGTGGTATAGGCGCTTGGCTCTTGACATGTTGAAGGCCCGTCGTCTCAGCGCTACCATCGTTTTGGTGTGTTTTATGGACAAACCCCTTTAAATAACAAGCCCACTCAATCATCTGCCTCTCTCTTCGGGACATTGAAACACCACGATTGAATGTTCGAGAGCGACCCTTGAAAGGCGCTCGTTACAATGCAGTCGAATTAAATTAAACTTGTATTAAATCATTTTTATATCAATGTGCGATGATATCTTTTGTAAATGAGTTTAAGAAGAACATTATTGTTTAAAGGGTTATGGGTTTAATATATTGTGCAATTTTATTATTATTTTGTAATGATTTTGCGTGATCAATAAATAAAAAATACTATTTACAACAAATATCTTCAAAATTTATATAATATGGTAGGATTTTTTTTTCATCTAAATACTATTTGTATCAAGCATTTTATTCTTTTCCATAGTATTTTAACCAAATTAGAAGGAGTTCTGTAGGTTGTTCACTACTTGAATTTAGTGTATGCTGCTTTGCAATTTACAATTTCACCTGTTCGTAAATCCATACAGTAAGAGAACTTGTAAAAGGACATGAAATAAGCTAGCAGTATATATTTCTTGTAACGTAGGCCTAATATTCTATTTTCATATGTCATGTTGCGGCATAAGGCTGTTATTGTTTTTATTAGCTCCACTGGCTGAAAGCCACTGTGGCTATTGTCATGGCGTTGTGTCTGTCGTGTGTTCGTCCGTGCGTCCGGTCGTAAACTTTTTCTTTAAAAATCTTCTCCTCAGAAACTACTGGATGAATTTCAACCAAACTTCATAGGAATGATGCTTGGGTGACCCTCTTTCAAAGTTGTTCAAGAAATTTTGATCCAATGAAAAACATGGATTTCAGGGGCGTGGCTTATTTCCAAATATGGTAAAAAGTGACTTTTCTCAGTATCTAATTGATGGATACCAATTTAATTTTACATGAATAATCCTTGGGTGACCCTTTATAAGTCAACAAAAAATATTGTGATCAGATGAAAAATATGTATTTTATGGGCGGAGGTCATTTCTCTATATGTTATATGGTGGAAATCAAGTCAAAACATCCGAGGCGAAGATTAGGGCTGATTATTCACGGACGAAAAAAAAATATCCAAGTACAAATCATATGGGAATATTTTTTGACATATATCCTTCGTGTAAATTATAAGCGTATTGGTTGATTTTGAAAAAAAATGCACTGGTGCTGGTGCCAAAGGTAACGCTATTTGAATAAATCCCCCCTCAATGCAAAGGTCAGTGTCATACTTCATTAGTGATTTTGCAGGCTCCCCAGATCCTTGAAACATAGCTCACAGATAAATTGAATATAATAAGACTTCTTAACCCTTTGCTGTTTAATCCCTGCTTTTTACGTACCTGTGATTTTATTGAGAAAACATTGTGAAAAAAGAAGAAATTGCTCCTGACAAGCAATTTCTTCTTTTTCCACACTATTTTCTACCCTACTGAATGGTTATTTTTCAAATTAAATCCATTTTAAATTTTCGTCAGCAAAACCTTTGAATTTGGACAGGTCCAAAATTTTGTAAAACAGGAAAGGGTTAAGTAACGAGTCCGTGAAAGGGGCCTTTGTCAGCAATGCAGCTAACCCCAAAATTATCCGTTACAAGCACTTTCTCAATTAATTCATCCATATTTATATAAGAAAAAAACAACTTCATTTGTTGTCTGCATTGATTTGATTTGGATCATGACAAAACTTCAATGTCTCGTATTCATAAATCTTGGTACCAAAGGCCACTTGATTTGGATGAGACTTTGTTTATCTAAATTGGATTAAGGACGCTTTGTACAATATTTTAGTCACATTGCGGTGGCTGGAGCACCTATCAATGCGTTTCAAGTATTTCTCGCAACAATTCTACCATTTCATCCTTTTAAGCCCTAAGATGCTATCACTCTTAGGTTACACATAGGTAAACGGTTTATATCTGTAGTATCTAATTTTCCCACATCATATTGTAACCCTTTGTTTGGGAGCGATGTTGTTTTATTGCATAGAAAATAAAAATATAGCATGTTTTAGAGTGTTCATTTATTATAAGTTGGGCTATTTTTACAGGCTTATAGTCTGTGACGACTTTTGGACCTATTGACAACTATAGGTACCTACCTGGTCATGACGACTTTAGGTTTACCATGTCCAAAAATCGTCAACATGACCCCCACCTTCTTTGTTCACCAATATCTTAGGCGTTTTAATTGTTAGAATTAATATCTATATGTAAAAATGTGCATATATGGTTTCATTTTAATATAAACGAAGCAGGGAAACAATTATCTGACGACATTAGGTACAAATAGTATTTGAAAAGCTAGATATGATGACTTTAGGGCACTTTACATTAGTTACTCCAAATAACCTCCCTAAATCAGATGCAAGAATCCAATGAGAAACTTTAGTCAGAATTAGACTGGCCACCCATTGCACTTTAGAATAAAATTTTGGTAATTTCGGTTGTGTCCTTGTTTTAGACTAACTCGACGCATTATTTATCAACAATTCTGGTTTATATACTGGTCTCCAAGTAGTAGTAGTACTAGTAGTAGTAGTATTTATTCAGATCAAATATCAACATTTACAAATGAATACCACACTAACAATAAGTTTATATCTTGTTAAATACATATAAAAATGCAAGCCAAATTTTAATTGAGCCAAGTTTTCAATTAGTCTTTAGGTAATTTAAAAGGTTGATATTTAACCTAGGATAGCCCATAAAAGCTCTGAAACTTATTTCCAATGGGGTCCTGTTAATGACAGATTGATTGTAAAAGACTAAAAGTTTAAAAAGCATCAGCTTGGCCTGCACAAAACTTTGGCAGGCAAATACACCAAAGATCATTCAATATGTACTTTATTGATAGTAAAGTTTCATACGTTCAAAGATAGTAATGTTGAAACAGCCTGAAACAAGCATTTTCTCACTCTATCCAGTGCTCTACAGTTATGAATCTAAGAAGAATCTACAACTTTTCTAATAGGTTATTGAGATTATTGCATATCAAGTTTAAGGACATGGGTCATCATGAGGCTTACTATCAAGGATCTGTTGCAGATTCACAGCATGTGTCTGTAAAGGCACCTGCTATGTCTTCGCTCCAGTCCCTTGATATAATATTACAAAGTAACAAAATCATTGGTGTATTCAATTTCCATTTGTTCCAAAAGAAACTTTTTTACACCAGACTTAAAATTATTGATATTTTTCACTCTTCTCAATTCGGGTGGAACACTGTTCCAGTCTCTGATGGCACTATAGTAAAAGGTACATGCAGAATGTTGGTTGACATATGGAACGTGAAAGTTAAGTTCACTTGATCTGGTATTATGTGTGTGAATATCACACGTTTTTGTAAAATTTGTTTTCATATAATTAGGGCATTTACCATAGAATATGCCATGTGCATGGTTTAGGCGCATTTGTTTTACTCGAAGTTCAGCATTTAAGAAGCCAAGTTCTTTAAAGATTGGGAAATCTATTCGCTTCCTATAGTTGTAACCTTTGATATATCTAATGACCTTGTTCTGCAATATCTGGAGCTCTTTCTTGAGCGATTTATTAATAGAGCAATCATGAGTAATCGAAATGACACTGAATGAGTGCCATGCTAAGTGTTTTTCTAGCATCTTCAGACAGACAGTTAGCGTATCTATATAAAAATTTCAATTTGGCATTTGCCTTTTGCATGATACTCTTTACTATCATGTCACCAGAGACAAAGTGGTCAATATTAATACCTAAGTATTTTACACTAGATTGAGATAATATAGTATGTTTATGCAAGTAATACTAAAGTTAGCTATTTTGCGTAGTTTATGTTTTGATCCAAAAAGAATACACTCTGTCTGTGGAGAGACAACTTGTTGTCAATTAGCCAGTCACTGCATGACTGGAGTTCTTTACTTAGTTTTGTTTGAAATTCGCAATATGCAGTTTTATAAGTATAATCACTAAAACGGTAAAGCCGGTATCAATTTTCGCGTCTATTAGACTTGGCAATTTATCTGATGATTTAATGAAAATGAGGTTGTTTACAATTTGGTTTTACGTCCGATAATAAACAGAAAACAGTAGAGGACGATGAAAAAGAGCTAAAAAATGCCCAATCTGAGTAAGATAAAAAAATATGACTTGCAAAAACGAGTGGGCTTGTTCCAATTGCATTGGAAAGAATCATTTTCTTCGGTTGTATATGACGAGGGTAATAAAGAGATGACTTGTTCAATCTGCTGAAAATACCCACAGCCTGCAGATAAAACTTCTGCATTATATAAGGGCACTGCCAACTTTAAAATTGATCCACTGAAGATTCATGCTTCTTCTAAAGAGCATCTTTCCTACATGAGGCATGATTGTTCGAGACCTAGCACTTCAACTTCCTTGATTTTTTTTCATTTATCTTTCGTTTTAAATTAACCTTTTGAATTACTCTTTTGTTATTAGTTTTTTGTCAGATGCAATTATTTTTTACATTCTCATATAATTCAATTTTGGTTTTTTGCACCAACTTAAACTTGTATTTGTTTCATACCTCAATGAAAACAACATTTAGTATTTAAAAAGCTTGCACTTAAAGTAGTCCCAAATAGAAATTTCATTTGCATCATGATATTGAATTATAAAATACAGTATGAAAATAATCAAGCTTTTGACATTAATAACCTAAACACACTAAAACAAGAATTTGATTATTCTATTCAAACCCAGTATAGGCTTTTAATTTCATACCGTCATAAAATGAAAAAAAAAAAAAAAAAAACACACAACAACACCTGCATCCTCATCTCTTAGATATAAATACAATTCAAATTTTCAGCTATTCAGTTTTGCTTGCGATGTATTTGAACTACAAAAAAGAACTACGCAATTGATCGCATATCCAGTACGACCTCTCAACGCACAAATTTAATCTACAGTGATGAATGGATAGATCAAATTTTAAATCAAATTAGAGTCTGACATATTTCTGTACAGAATACCGATAGCCCAATGCATCACTGGTGTATCAAAATATGGTACTTGACAGATTGCCCTTAAAAAGAAATATAAATAGAACTGGTCATGATCCGGCTTGAACTCATGACCTCCTGGTTTAGGGACAACAACCATACCACCTGTGCTATACTTCCATGTGCATGATGATTATTGATACATTTTGTTAAATCTGAACTTTGCAAGTTTAAGTCTATATTAAGAAACACATATGTCGACTAATAATAGGGGTCAAAAGGAATATTTAATGAGTGCCAGGTCATTGTAGATCAATAATAACCAAAGATATTTACATTACACAAGAATGCAACAACAAGGTTTAAGATATAAACATGATTTAAGCAAAGGGTGTAAATTTTGTAGTAGAGAATATAAGTTGTCTGGTAATGGGTTGAATTTTCCTTCATATCAAGGTTAGTCAAGGTCAAGTTGTGCGTGTTTATATTTCAATGAGAATTTGGACTCTATATAAGAACATGCCATTTGTTTGTAAACTTGACCTTTGTAACTCATGAGCACAGACTTCATTCATAAGAAGGCAGATAAAATCGTAGTAGGTCATCACATGTGGTAGGGCTAATAAGAGGTGTGAAGAAGTTCAAGAGGTCACGACGTAAATGAACACATATTTCCGGCAAATTACTACAAGTTGCAACAGCGAAGGCTTAGATCAAAAACATAGTATCTGTCTATACAGTGTATGGACACAAACTATGTTTTTGCTCTAAACCCTCGACAAACTTATGTGGATAATCAGTACGCTTTTCTAAACAAGACAACCTCATTTTGTGGTGTTAAATGGTAATTTTCATTATCTTCACTTGATGAAGAATTCTAATATCACGCCATTAACAAAAAACAGTGATTTTGTGGAGAGAATTCCTGAGAGATACTAAGTTGAATCTAAAGGGGTACTACTTTATTTCGAATCTATTAAGATCATACATGATTTTCCTTACACAGTATAACACTGGTGGACGAAACTTTTGTTCACCAAAAATCAAATAGAAATATGGTGATTTACAGTACAGTGTGAATCATAAGTTTAGGTTTGATATAAAAGTAACTTGTTTACCAGTAATATCACACACCTCTATGGATGTCTGCTAACTGCATTTTGCTCATAATTGAAATTGTTGGAAATAATGTCTCAATATGAACTTCTATCATTGCAGGATCTAACATGGCTTAGAAGATTCAAAAGAAGAGCACAAAAAAAGACTAAGTAAAAACAGGAGGACCCATTGAACTGATTATCTTAGGTGGAGTTTGAGCCCTGATGATCATAGATACAACTGAGCTGATACAATGTCACTGATCATTGGTGGGTGCTGCCTGACAGTGTTTAGATCATCTAGTTATCTCCCCTTGATCTGTGGCTACAGATCTTTCAGCTTCTATAGACCAGTGTACAGGAATTTAAAAACTGTGAACCATTTCCAGAGAAGACGGATTTCTTTTGGTAAACAAAGGTTGTGTTCTAAAAAAGGACAAGAACCAACAAAAGTTAACAGCGGAGGCCACACATCAAGAAGTTCTTTATCAGAATCACAAATATCAGAATTAAGAAGACTTTTACGTGTAGCACATCCAGAGAGATGGAGAATTGCAGGTATGTGTCTACCTTACTAACAACCTAACAGATTTATATATAAATGGTGTCTAGGGGTCATGAGTATCGCAACATTTATTGAAAGGAATCCCAACAGTGTGAAGGAAGAGATCCCATTAGGATCCCTAACTATTTTTACAGGGCACCATGTAATTTCAAATAACAACAATTCTTTTTCTTTAGGGATGCCCACAGTTAGAAGTAGAGACTCAAGTGTGTTGAAGAACAGTTTGCGTCCATCTCTGTCTTCCGATCAGAAAGAGTCACCATTAGGAGTTTTGTAAAATGTTGATTTGCAAATATCATAGGGCTACAGATAGAGGCATTTTGGAGAACAAAACTTGTATTATAATGGAATAGCCCCAGTGTTGTGGGTAGTCATTATTAGAGTGGCATTTCCTATACAATTTGAATTAGGCCAATAACTAAGGGTTTTATTGAGAAATCAAGATCCAGCAAAGAAAGCATCACTGTTGATGCTCCAAAGTGTTGTGTCATAACTAAAGCTTTAATACAGCTGTAGATACAAATAAACACCGTAAGCATAACCAAGAAATAGAAGTCAATAATATAGAAGACAATGAAATAATACTTTGACAAGTTCTTGTATGTTTTATTTCTTTGATATACAAACTTTTCTGGTTTAAAAAGAAAAAGATGGTATAGATGAAGATCAGACTGCACATAATTGAGGTCCAAGTGGAGGACTGTACTTTGTACTATACTGTGTTATTTCTCCCTTTAATCAACTTGCAGGTGCTGTGTGTTTTCTGTTCATATCCAGCAGTGTCTCCCTAGCAGTTCCATTCTGTATGGGTAAAGTGATTGATATCATCAATACTTCATCTAAAGACGGCTCATTAATGACCAAACTCAATTCCATTTGCTCTGTGTTGTTAGTTGTATTCATCATTGGAGGGCTGGCAAACTTTGCACGCGTTTATCTTCTACAAATATCAGGTAAGAAACATCCATTCCTTTAAAATGATTCTCAACTGCTGTTCTGTTGTCAAATCTTATTCATTTGGCTGTTCAGGTTTTTTATTTTCAGGGGAGCATACAGTCGTCAGCACTTGTGCCCACATCCGTCTGATGTCAAATCTCTGGAACCACTAGGCCTAATTGGTTGAAACTTCCTATACGAGGGTTGTCCCAGGAATTTGTGAACTTTTGCGATAACTTTTATATCAAATGTCCAATGAAAATGAAACTTACAAGTAATGTGGATTAATCATTTTTCTTTATTCTTATGTAATTACTGAGGGATATCTGTAACACTAGCAGAGATATGAATGAAAACGTAACACAAGTAAATGGGTGTCGGCACACGATATATTAACGTCATTCCAAAGTACAGGAAACATTTCAAAACTGATTCCCTTCTTCTCTAAGTAGTGTCCTTACCGGCCCCATGCATTTGTTACAAAGAAAAACCTTTTTTCATGACATATCTTGAATGCAATGTTGATATAGACTTCTTTTGTGCATTTGATAAAATCTTTGGTTTTAAAAAAAAAACTCCAACTTTTTCGTAGATATGCAAATTCGTATTTTTTTTAACCCAAGTAGGGATGAGTAAAGTAAATGTTATTTTTTCATAACCTATCATTACATTTTTAGACATTTCATAAATTGAATTTTTATAATACTCTTAGGAAATGATTATTTGAGTTAGTTTTGAATATCTTAGTCAATCAGAACGCTTGATGGGCTAAATGAAAACTAAGATTAAGTAAATCGGCAGTGTTAGTTTGAAACAACTTGATCCTGAGTCGCACCAGTAAACCCTGGGTAACTATACTTTAAAGAAAATTCCATGCAGTTTTGGCATCAATGGAGATTTGGAAACAGAACGGTACTCAAGAAGTACTACATTTCATTGGTGGGCCCATCTAGGTGACTTAAAGGTTTAATTTAAAAGTTTAATTTAAGGCCATTTTTCAAGGTCAAATTTTTGTAGTTGAAATTAATTTTAGCCTTAAATTTGGATTGGTAAGTCATAGAGCCTTGAAATTTCACAAGTGCATTCTTTGTGACAAGACCGTCACATGCATTACAATGTCAAGGTCATTGGTCAAGGTCATTTGATGAAAGTCACTTATTTATAACATAAAAACTTCACAATTTGCTTTAAGTTTTGATTGGTAAAGACACTTACTGTTGAAAAGTGGTCTCTAGAAGCATTTTCTGCAAATAATGCCCCTTTTTTGGACTTAGGTCTTTTCACCATCAAGCATTTAACAGCCGAGCAAAGGCCCTTTAGGCGATGCTCTTGTTTGTTTATCCACAAAAAGCATTAAAGAAAATGTTTAATTCACCATAGCATGAGCTACTGTTATATTAATTCACTAGTAACAAACACTGAATAAAAAATATATTTCCAATTAACATGTCTTTTAAAAGGCACTTGATGTGATATTGTTACATTTCTCCAAGTAATCGGTCCTAAACTTTTTCTCCACAATCCTGGGAACCCTTCAGCACAAACTTACCAAGAAGATGTAATGATAAGCTGTTTTGAGTAAATTTTGAATGTTGGTTTAAGAGTGATTCCATGTAAAGACCAGAAAATTTAAAGAAGGGCCCTGCACGCACCGTCTTGGATTTGCCTCATTCTTTAGAATTTGTTGACTATCACCCAAAAACAAACAAATGATATGGCATTCCTCCAAAAAATCTAGTGTTGCCATGGCAACAGCAAAATAAGATTTTGTTAAAAAAAGTGACAAATTTAGATGAAAAAAATGGCAGTCTTTGACTAATAAATTGTTTGAAAATTCTGGGCAGATATATTTTTCCATTTTAGCTGTTTGATTGGCATCATTTTATAAAGAAATGCTGGTATTTTGCGATATGAAGAGTTTATCCTATATGATATTATAGCTTTGTTAAATGACAGTAGGGTTCCTCATCTTTAAGATTTTTGGAAAATCCGTCATTTTTAGCCCTTTTAAGAATCAATTAGTTCTAAAAGGCGGGCAATCCAATCTTATCAGTATATATCTTATGAGACCATATTATCAGTAGGAAAAAACAGAACAAAAAAATTGCTGGGCACTCAATACATAGAATTTTTACATGCTATCAAATATGAGTACTGAACCATCTTGTACAATTTCTAGCAATATTCATTATCAAAGTTTGTATTGTCATAATTTCAAATTTCTTACTTCTAATATCACCAAAGCTACAAATTTCAAGCTACAGAAAATAATGATAATGAAAAAAAACATATTGTCTGGAAAGAAACTTTCGATATGAGAATTAATAAATTTCTTACCCCACCCACTTAAAATACATGGGAAATTCATATCAATTATATTGTCATTTTAAGATAATGTTCAATAAACTTAATGAATACTATACATCTAAGGATGCTTTTACATTTTTCTCCATCTGTCCGTCTGTCTGTCCGTCCGTCTGCAAAACTTAACAAAAAAACTTAACATTGCCAATATTTAAAGCCTATTCAAGATACAAGCCTCATATTCGACAGGATGATAAAACTCAATGATACACAACTGTGGATGCCAAAGTCAAGGTCATGTGACAAGATCAAGGTCATCTGTCAACGTCAAATAACTAAAAAAATTAACCAAAAATCTTAACATTTCCAATAATTTCAGGTCTATTCAAGGTACAAGCCTCATATTTGGCATGTTGATAGATTTTAATGATATGCATCTGCTGATACAAAAGTCAAGGTCATGCGACGTGGTCAAGGTCACATTCCAAGGTCAAATAACCCATAAACTTAACCAAACAAGAGGCAAGAGGCCCTTAATTATTGTGGCAACATTTGGGGAAAGACTGGTTGAAATGCATGAAAAGTTGGCAATTTGATAATTAAGATAAAATTTAAATTCAGTAGGATAAGGATTAAGATATATTTGGAAAGCCAGACAAGTGAAATTCTTTTGAAAGCAACTGTCCAACATTTAACTATTGGTAAGGGGGCAAGAAAATTGTGAAGTTTTGCCAGAAATTTTGGCATGGTTATTTTGAAGTTGAAATTTAAACTTGACACGAAGGCTGTCATATCAAATTCTGCAAATTATTGATATATCTAGGGTTGTGGATATCACTAATTCTCACGAGAATTGGGATATTAGTGTCACAGCATTTTTAAAAGCTTAAAATATATTTTATGTGATCGTTTGGTGCTTAATTTGATAGATCCTCAGGAACTTAGTTTATGCACACTAAGAAAATGATCATGGTTGACGTTTCGGAGACAAGAGATTTGTTTATATGTGCATTTTGTAATATTCGATACTGTTGCTTTTTCATTTGACGATTTTTGCTCGTACATTAAGCCGAGATGCCTATTTTCAGAACAAAGATATTCTTTCATACAGATCATACACATGTCCTTTACCTCTAGAAAACGCGCCGTGCACTGTTTAGGCCAATTTCAATAATTATTGAGCCAAAACCTAGTGTGGCCGAAAAAAGCAAAAATGAAGTAATCTTTGATTTCAAGACTTTGAAGGGGCTAATTTGATGGAATAAAGCCCAAAAATCGAGCAATTTCTTTTCCTCAGCATGCTGAATTAATGCTTAAAAAATAATGCGATTTAATTATAATTAAATTGACACAGAATTCCTTAAACCAGTTCATTCAGACAAGGGGTCTTGTTGCAATGAACTAATGTATTCTTCGATACTAGGTTTTTCAATATGTTCCACAACAAAATTATTACGTATGAAATCATCAAAACATGTAACATACCCAGTATAGACAATTATCACTGAGAAATGTTGTAAACAGGGTTCAGTGTGTTAATTATGCTGTAAAGCAGTGCGTTGTGTAATCATCGAGACCGTAATATTCGATACAAAATTTTAATGCCTAAGAAAAGCTTTTATCAGAACACATTAATAGACCAGATATCTGTTCCTATGGTACCTAAAAGTGCAAAACAACATTTCTATCATGGTAAAACCTAATTCCCTACCTTTACATGCTACAAGAATAACTTTTTGTAACCTTCGAGACCGTGTGAATATATTTCATTGCATTGGTATTTCACGGTGGTACAATTATCATATGTTTTTTATCGGCATTCTAAGTCTTGAGAAATAAAAGTTTGACTGGGCCATCATTGCATTTTTCACTTAAGCATGTTTGAGAAACTGCAATCTTCGATAATGTGACTATTGGACAGAAAATACGATGCTTAAAGTGATGACAAATCTTTGTGAGTGGATCAACCCCGTTGTGCGATGTGCATAAGTATTCAACCATAGAGAAGTTAATTTGCGTTTTATATTTAGAGAATTTTTGATGTTCAAAAGGTTGCCATTGTTTTTTTTTTTAATTCAGATATCTCACATTTTTGAAACAGATTAGATACCTAAAACCATTTCTTTCAAAGCGTCAGATAATTTTTCAACCAAGCATGGTTTTATATACAATTTAACAGGTTTTGGGGCTATGGGTCATCATTTAAACTGCACTCGATAAATCATGAGTAATCTTTGACACAATATACCTTATTCGAGAATTCAAACAGAAAATCACAATTTTGCAATGAAAAAATGGTAAATTCATTATTTTCATTTGATATGCATCCCAGTAGATTTTTCGAAGAGCTTAAACTTTAGAATGTTATCAGGCACTCTGAAAATAAAAGTGAAAGTCAGTGTAAAATTAAAAATCTATCTTTGAAAAGGTCTGTCACCGACACACATTCTAATATCAGAGAAATATCCATTTCCTGAAAGTGAATAGAACTAGAAACCATGAATGTGCAGAAAAAACACATCTGGGTTGAAAGAGAATCACAGCAAAAGATAACAATTCTTTTTTACTTTGATATTACTGCGGCAAGGGTACAAGGAGCGAATAATACTTGATGAAAAATGCCAAAATAAGATAGTTACTTGCTGCTTATTAACTTTTCTTTCTCTTGGATGTAGTATAAAAAATATCACATCATTATAGGTTTATGTTTACTTCAGCTGATTTTGGAAAAATTGGAGCGGTACTAAGATTTTCATTTTTTTATTTTTTTGAACCCCAAAATCCTAACTCTTGGGAGAATCATTGTTATAAAAATTGTCCTCAAACAAAAAAATATAGTTGTCTGAATTTTAAGAAACATTTCTTTTTAGCTCAACTTTCTTAAAAACTTCTTCTGAACCACTGGGATGATTTCAATGAAACTTTGCCAAAATGTTCCCTGGGTGACCCTCTTTATAAATTGTTTGCAAAATTCTGATTGGCCTATTGATGTGGGTGTGGCATTTTTCACTTAAAATTTTTGAACCTCATTTTCATTTTATATTCTTGGAATAACATTTAATAATTAGGCAAATAGGAATGAAACTGCCAGAAAGTAACTTGGGCGAGATCCACTTGACCAATGAAATTCAGGTGAGCTACGTAGGGCAATTATGGCCCAATTTTTTTAATATCGCATCATTTTTACAGTGATGGAGATTTTTGAGCAAACCATTAAATTTTTTGAGCTGATGAAAAAATGTCAAAAGAAAACACTGTGATACAAGGAGTAATTGCTCTCCTTTTCTCAGATGTTTTCTAATTATATTTATTACTTGTATTAATTCTAAACTATTTTTAGTGGATGTTTACGTTCACCAGTGTTAATAACAGGTAAGAACAATCCTGTCAGATGTTAATAGGTTTTCAAAACAGTAGTGCTCACTATGATTCAATTTACTCTTTTCCAAGAATTGTATCCGTCTGACAACTATGCATTTTAAAAATGGAGTGAAACAAGGATTCTACATAACTTGTTGCAACCTCAAAGACATCTTTTAAGTGCGAAATCATACGCATTACTGAGATCAGGTGAATGTTTTGCTTGCGTAGAACTACTTTTCAGGAAGAGTGAGTAATTTGCCCCTTGTCTCCAAATGGTCTATGGGAGGTCACTCATGAAAACTTTGTGAATGGAATCACTGGAATGGTAACCTCCCCTAATGTATATAAAACAATGGCCAAATAATGGAAATACTGTATTTCACCTAATAAATGCATACTCCCTAATAAACGTGCCCCCATAAAATACAAATCCGAGAGGTCTATGAACTACCCCACCAACACCCAAACTAACATGGTCCGTTTTGAAAAGATCTGGTCTCAAAATTAATTTACAAACTTTTCAAAAATTCATGCCTTAAATATCGTCTATTCCTTTCCAGCTAAGTGAGATTGAATAATTCATCTACATCTTTCTAAGAATGACTGACTTCTGTAAAATAGCGCGTAAAAATTGCGCATTTTTTGGAATGCAAAAAAAAGGAAAATATTAAACAGAAGGTCTTTTAACTCTTTAAACAATTATGGGAGGAAAGTATGTGTGATGATATCAATCCGACTTTATTCCTGAACTTTAAAATTACTTCAACAACATAAATGAAATTGTTTTAGTTTTAGTCACGTTATTTTTGGAAAAAATCTTAAATTATTTTACCTTTTTAGCTCCACTGGCTGAAAGCCACTGGGGCTATTGTCATGGCGTTGTGTCCGTCGTGCGTGCGTCCGTCCGTGCGTGCGAGCGTGCGTGCGTCCGGTCGTAAACTTTTCTTTAAAAATCTTCTCCTCAGAAACTACTGGATGGATTTCAACCAAACTTCACAGGAATGATCCTTGGGTGAACCTCTTTCAAAGTTGTTCAAGAAATTTTGATCCAATGAAAAACATGGATTTCAGGGGCGTGGCTTATTTCCAAATATGGTAAAAAGTGAGTTTTCTCAGATTCTAACCAATGGATACCAATTAAATTTTACATGAATGATCCTTGGGTGACCCTTTATCAGTCTACCAAAAATCATTGTGATCGGATGGAAAATATGCATTTTATGGGCGGAGGTCATTTCTCTATATGTTATATAGTGGAAACTTTGAAAATCATTTTCTCAGAATTAAACTGATGGATATCAACCAAATTTCATTTGAATGATCCTTGTGTGACCCTTTATCAGTTTACAAAAAATCATTGTGACCCGATGGAAAATATGCATTTTATGGGCGGAGGTCATTTCTCTATATGTTATATAGTGGAAACCTTGAAAATCATTTTCTCAGATTGTAACGGATGAATATCAACCAAATTTCACTGGAATGATCCTTAAGTGATCCTCTATTAGTCTACAAAAAATGAATTTGATCGGATGGAAAATATGCATTTTATGGGCAGAGGTCATTTCTCTAAATGTTATATAGTGGAAAATTTGAAAATCATTTTCTCAGAATCTAATGTTTGGATATCAACCAAATTTTACTGGAATGATCCTTGAGTGACCCTTTATCAGTGTACCAAAAATTATTTTGATTGGATGAAAAATATGCATTTTATGGGTGGAGGTCATTTCTTAACAAGTTAAATAGTGGAAACTATGAAAATCATTTTCTCAGAATGTAACTGATGGATATAAATAAAAAATTTTTGGTATGATCTTTGGGTGACCCTTTATCATGCAGCCAAAAATCATTTTGATTTGATGAAAAATATGTCCTTTAAAAGCGGAGGTCATTTCTCTATCTGTTATATAGTTCAAACTTTGAAAATCATTTTCAACATCAGTAGAACCCCAAATATCTAAAAATCAAGTCAAAACATTATTTGCTTTTTCAAGAATTTCAAGCCTGTGGAGCGACTCAAGCCATTCATGGCTTTCTAGTTCAAATATTAAATTAAATCTGTGTAAAAAATACATCCGAGTGGAAAGTTCTACTGATATAATTTGACACGAGAAACCCATAAAATTTGTGTCCGAGTTTTTAAATGACGTCACTTCAAGATTTTGGCCGGGGGCTTCAAAGGACGCTGACACCTGGCTTGAGACTGAACGCGTCGTGTGTTCACAGCGACACACTTATGTCCCAGATTTAGGACCACAATGGAAATAAGAGGATCTAGTTTTCTTCTTTTTTGAAAACTTATCCTTGGTAATGGAAAGCATAACATGGTGTGTTTTTTTTCATTTTTTTTTCCTTGATGCAAAATTTATATGTCATACAACTTTTACAATGCCATGTTCTGTACTCTTTTACTTAAATAAACTTATCATTATTATTATTATAGATATTGTGTGTATTTATGTATCAAATAATTTGCAGATTTAAAATGGTAGTTTTCTTTTCACCTGTGAAAAGTTAATGATTAGCCTGGATTTTCCATCCATAGTGGAAGATTAAAGTTTGTTTTCGTCTGCAACTTTAGGTCATACCAAACTTATTTTCCTTGGCTACTGCTACAGATATAATTTGCATTTTGAAAGCTGCAAATAAGTATTGAGGGTGGCCAAGATGGTGAAACAAGATTTGCAATGTCGGAATAAAAAATCTTTGTCAACATTCAAATCAATTTTTGTATTTTCATAGCGGTAATAGATAAATGGAAAAGTGTATCATGAGCCCTCGTCTTTCAATCGATAATTACGTACGGGTTCAAAGTTTGCCAGTGTTATACTGTATTCACCCAAAATTGCGTAGGTCATTGGAATTGAAAAATTGGTCTGAAATAATAGCACCCCCTTGGTGTTTTGCATCTCGCCCGGTGGCAGTGAAATACAGTACCGGAATTCACATGAGTACCCATACAGCCCGAGCAGGTAAAGTAAAGCATTCAGGTCGTGCGATAAAAGTTTGTGCAAAGGGGTTTTACTTAATTTTCAGCTCGACTTTTCGAAGAATAGGGGGGCTATTCCAGTCACGTCGGCGTGGGCTTCAGCGTCGATGTAATGCTTTGGTTAAGTTTTTACGTGCAAGTGTTTAAAATCTCTGTGTCTATTAAAGCTATTGCTTTGAAACTTTGCACATGCTTCTGTGACCATAATATCAGCATCTAGACAAAGATTCATTACTCTGATATTGAATTTAGTGGAATTTTAACCCTTTTCGGACTTAAAAATCTTGGTTAAGTTTTTACGTGCAAATGTTGTATATCAGTTATAGCTCTATTTCTACCTAGGCTTTTGCTTGGAAACTCTCCACATTCTTCTGTTACCATGATATCAGCCTCTTGACAAAGATTTATTACTCTCATATTGAAATTCATTGAATTTTAACCTTTTTCAGACTCTTGGTTAAGTTTTTACATGCAAATGTTGTACATCAGTTATATCTCTAATTCTATGAAAGCTATTGCTTTCAAACTTTGCACATGCTTCAATGATCAGAACAATAGCCTCTTGATAAAGATTCAATTCTCTGGTATAGAATTTAGTGGATTTTTAACCCTTTTTGGACTCAGAAATTCTTGGTTAAGTTTTTACGTGCAAATGTTGTATTTTTGTAATATCTCTATTTCTACTATAGCTGTTGCTTGAAAACTCAACACATGCTTCTTTGACCATAATATTAGCCCACAGAAAAAGATTCATTACTCTGATATTTACTTTAGTGGAATTTTAACCCTTTTCAGCCTTAAAAATCTTGGTTATGTTTTTATGTGCAACTGTTTTATGTTAGTTGTATCTCTATTCCTACTAAAGCCATTGCTTTGAAACTCTGCACATGCTTCTGTGACCAGTATATCAGCCTCTAGCTAGATTCTTTTCTCTTGACTTTCAATTTATTGAATTTCCAATGTCTATATTGATTTGCTGTTACTATCCAGCACTATGAATAGTTGAGCTTCGCTGTCCTCAGACAGCTCTTGTTCAACATGCGACGGCTAATCTTGTGACGAGTGTCTGCAATTTTTTATGTATATATAAACACTTAACCTTTCTTTATTTGAGAATGAAAATCGCAGAACAATTATTTATTATCCTTTAATAGAATTTTTTTAGCAGATAACACCATAAATTTAATTATGAGGTTACAGAGAATCGATAAGCACTACAAAATAAGAATAATAACCTAGATAAAGGTCTTTTCTTACCTTTTATACACAATGGATCAGACAATCATTCTTAGAACTACACCCAGCATAATGCTGAAAGTTATCGAAACCTTGTAATTAAAGGACTTTGGTAGACGATCAACGATATAATTATGTTGAGAAATGTATATCTGAAGCAAGATGCGAACTTGGGTCAGGTCATTTTCCTTTTATCATAATTTTAAATGTAAAATTTCTCTTTTCTCAAAAAATGGAAGAATCACTCTAGTATGCCAACAGAAACGTCCACCATCAGTACTTTCAGTGCTTTAATTTAGTATGTCACTTGCAGTATGGACTAGTTCAGAATTTTGTTCTTATTTTATGATCCATTTGCCCTTGGACAATTACATTCACAAGGAAATTTCACTTGTCTGCTTACAATATGGCAAAGTGAGACAAGTTGGACGTAGGAATTCCATAGGCCTGATTAAGATTCAAGGTTTTAAATGGACATTACATATTCTTACTAGCTTATTAGTCCCCCACCGGTTACTGGTTGGGGGACTATAGGTTTGCTCAATTCCGTCTGTCTGTCCGTCCGTCTGTCCGTCACACTTTTGTCCGGGCTATATCTTCTAAACCATATGTGCTAGCAACTTCAAACTTGGTACACTTATAGATCTCATTGAGGAGAAGTGTCATGTTCAAGAACAATTACTCTGCCACGCCCACTTTTTGAGTTATTGCCCTTTGTTGTTTTTACCCTTACATTCTTGTCCGGAACATATCTCCTAAACTATGTGTGCTAGCAACTTCAAACTTTGTACACTTAAAGATCTCATTGAGGAGAAGTATCATGTTTAAGATCCATAACTCTGCCACACCCACTTTTTAGCTCACCTGAGCACAAAGTGCTCAAGGTGAGCTATTGTGATCACTCACTGTCCGTCGTCCGTCCATCGCCCGTCCGTCCATCGTCCGTCCGTCTGTCTGTCCGTCAATAATTTCTTTAAACATCTTCTCCTCTTAAACCACTTGGCCAATCAAGATGAAACTTGGCAGGGATGTTCCTTGGGTGAAGCTCTTCAAAAGTTGTTAAAAAGATAGAAAAATGGCCGAAAATGGCTGAAAATCCTAGAAAAAAATCTTCTCCTCCTAAACCACATGGCCAATCAAGCTGAAACTTGGCAGAATCCGGATCATATCTCCTAAACCATAAGTGCTAGCAACTTCAAGCTTGGTACACTTATAGATCCTATTATGGACAAGTGTCATGTTCAAGAACTGTTATTAAGCCATGCCCACTTTTTGAGTTATAGCCCTTTGTTGTTTTTACCTTTACATTTTTGTCAGGATCATATCTTCTAAACCATAAATGCTAGAAACTTCAAACTTGCTACACTTATAGATATCATTGAGGATAAGTGTCATGTACAAGAACTGTCACTCTGCCATGTCCACTTTTTGAGTTATATCCCTTTGTTGTTTCTATCCTTACATTTTTGTCCCGTAATTATCTCCTAAACCATAAGCCCTAACAACTTCAAACTTTGTACACTGGTAGATCTCATTGAGAAGAAGTGTGATGCACAAGAACTGTTACTCTGCCACAACTGTTATAAAGCCACGCCCACTTTTTTAGTTATTGTCCGTTGTTGTTTTTTATCCTGACATTTTTAGCTCCACTGGCCGAAAGGCCAGCAAGCTATTGTCATGGCAGTGTGTCCGTCGTGCGTCCGTCCCTCCGTCAGTCTGTGTGTGCGTAAACTTTTTCTTTAAGCATCTTTCCTCCCAAACCAATGGGCCGATTTTGATGAAACTTGGAAGAAATGTTCCTTGTGTGATCCTCTTCTAAAATTGTTAAAAATTTTAATTGACCCCAAAAATATGGGCGTGGCAGGGCGTGGCATTTTTTCACTTTGAAATCTTTAAAAATCATCTCCTCCCAAACCATTGGGCCAATTTCAATGAAACTTAGCATGGATGTTCCTTGGGTGACCTTTTACCTAAATTGTTCAAAAAATTTTGATTGACCTCCAAATATGGGCGTGGCAGGGCGGGGCTTATTTTGAGCCCAAAATCTTTTAATGATATCACTTCCTGAATCACTAGGACGATTTCAACCAAACTTTACCAGAATGTATCTGGGGTGACCCTTTTCAAAAATTGTTCCTGAAATTTTTATTGGCCCCCAAATATGGGCGTGGCAGGGAGGGGCTTATTTTGAGCCCGAAATCTTTGAACGACATTTCCTCCAGAACCATTGGGCCGATTTCAATGAAACTTCACCAGAATGTTCCTTGGGAGACCCTTTCCAAAAGTTGCTCTCAAAATTTTGATTGGCCCATAAATATGGGTTATGGCAGGGTGGGGGCTTATTTTTAGCCCGAATTCTTTGAATGACATCTCCACCTGAATCATGGGCTGATTTCAATGAAATTTTACCAGAATGTTCCTTCTGTGACCCTTTTCAATAATTGTATGCAAAATATTAATTAGCCCATAAATATGGGCATGTCGGGGTGTGGCTTATTTTGAGCCCGAAATCTTTGAACTACATCTCCTAATAAAGGGCCGATTTCACTGAAACTTGAGAATTTTGGTGCAATGTGAGCCATACCTAGTTAATTAATATTAAAAAGGTCTTAAGAGATTTCAAAGTGTTGTTTTCATTCAAAGAAAGATTCCTTTAATGCAAGTCTAATGATGTTATAGCCAGTGGAGCGATACAGGCCCTTTTGGGCCTCTTGTTGTCTGGACCACATCTCCTGAGCCATCAGTGCTAGCAACTTCAAACTTGGTACACTTATAGATCTCATTGAGGACAAGTGCATGTACAAGAATCATTCTTCTCCGCCCACTTTTGGAGTTTTTGGCATTGGTTGTTTTTACTCTTATATTTTTGTTTAGGACATTTTGTTCAAAACCTAATTTGCTAGCAACTTCAAATTTTGTATACAGTTATAGTTCTAGTAAGTAGGAGATATATTATAAGAAAGGATTTTTTGTTATCCTGTGGGGGACTCCTGTATTGCATCGCAATACGACATGCACTTGTTTTAACTTGTCATTATACATACACACTTAAACTTGTATGAAATGACTGCTCAACTTCAAGGCAGGGGTGACTGTGAATCCATAGGGGCTTCAGGGGATTCATACATTATAGCTTATCACATAATTCTCTACAAATTTACTTTTGTTGAAATAGATTTAATGCATATAAAAACACAGAAATTAATTGCAATTATTTTCGAAGCAATCTTTTGTCAATTTATAATTTTTGATAGGGCCACCTTATGAGAGATTACACCTAAAGGAAATTGTCATTTGAGGAAAAAAATGATTCAGATTGTGAATAGATATTTATATGACTCTGAATTAAGACTGAAAGTGCCTTCGGAGATATACTGGTTCCCTTGACCAAGATCAACAACATATGAATATATTTCTGGAATACTCAAATTACTGGGAGTCAGTTTGCTTCCGACTGTCTTTAGCTCAGATGTTTTCAGAGAAAAACTGATTTTTCAGAAAGCATCAAAGGTATTCCAAAATCTTGGTGTCAGTAGCCTTACCATTGTTATACACCCGAAGGGTCGTATTATGTTATGGGCTCGGTCGTCCGTCAGACTGTCCGTCTGTCTGTCTGTTACCAATTTTGTGTGTGCGCAACTCCTCCTAAGACAATTACTCCCTATGATGTCTAGTTGTGCATAAGACCTTTGAAATTCAAATCACTCCAGAAATTACTGAGAAACCTTGAATTATCTGCCCTTGAATAAAACCCAAATCACTATCCATGGGAATGAGCTGAAACTAGACTTAATTACTCCCTATGATGTCTTGTTGTGCATAAGACCTTTGAAATTCAAATGGCTCCAGTCAATCCTGAGAAATCTTGAATTATCTGCCCTTGAATTAAACAAAAATCACTGTATTTTGTGTGCAACTCCTCCTTAGCTATCAATTGAAATGAGCTGAAACTAGACACAATTACTCTCTATGATGTCTAGTTTTGCATAAGACTTTTCAATTCAAAATGCTCCAGTCATTCTAGAGTTATCTTTGATTATCTGCCCTTGAGTTAATATGTTGCGCCTGATGTAGGCAGCATGTTTTGTGCTCTTCAAGTTTTGGATTATTTCTTGAGAACTAGTGACTTTTGAAACTGGATTTTTGGCATAGTCATCTTTGAACATACGAGCAATATGAATATATATTTGTTTCTTGGAATTTCATTTGGATTAATGAGAAAATTTGATCTGAAACAATGCATATATGACAAAAGTGACTACAATTCAACAATTACTAAGTTGAACACATTCTCACAGATCATGGATTATAATCCCCCTACTGTTAATCAGTATAATAGAGACCAATTATTGGCTTTACGTACAGTGGTGGCCAAAAAGGCAATTAAGTTGGACTATAGTGTTTGGTCAACCCTGAAGCAGTATGGTATACTAAGGTACCGTTACAGGGGCAAACGAGCTGGTCGCCCCAGGATAAAGAGAAATGCTGGCGTGAACTCAACCAATTTAATACAGATCAAAACAGACCCTACATTTTTGATGAATGAACATAGACAACGAAAATTGAAACTATCAACAGTCAATACTAGATCAATCAAAGGGAAAACATCAGACTTTTTACAACATATACTCGAATCAAACATTGATCTTTGTGTTATCACCGAAACCTGGCTAAGGGCTGATGGTGACGATGTTACAAGAGGAGAACTTTCGCAAGATGGTTTCGGTTTCACTGATTTCCCACGGCTTGGTCGCAATGGTGGTGGCCTCGGCTTGCTTTATAACAGTAGTCTTAAAGTGTCTAGTTGCCCACGTAAGGACTATCAGTCTTTTGAGTGTGCCGAATGGAAAATCTGTAATCAAACATTACATTTCTCTGTTTTTGGTGTATACCGTCCACCATATTCTGAAAAACACCCCATCACTATGGCAACATTCATTCAAGAATTTACGGAATTTCTAGAGACCTTTAGTTTATACTCCACTCCGATAGTGATTATGGGTGACTTCAACATACACATTGACAATCCATCAGACTATTATGCTAAGCAGTTCTTGTTGTGCCTTGAAACTTTCAACCTTATCCAAAATGTTGGTACGCAAACACATATTGGTGGCCACACTCTTGATTTGATCATAACACGAAAGGATGACAAACACACTAAAGTGACTAAACCTCTATCGGACTACTACATATCTGACCATTGTTTTGTTACCTGCTACATTGAACAGTGCCGTCCACCTCTAGTTCAAACTACTGTGAAATACAGAAACTGGAAATCTGTAAATGTTGGCTCATTTAAAGAAGATCTTACACAGTTAAACACTGTATCTGACGGATTCTCACATGTCGATGTATTAGTGACTGCTTTTTCTACAGTCACTCAAGAAGTTATTGATAAACACGCCCCTATCATTGAAAAGACTTTCATTAATAGACCCAGTGTTCCCTGGTACTCTTCCTACCTAAGAATGCTCAAACAATACAAAAGAAAAATAGAACACATTTATTTGATCGATAAAACAGGTGTCATGAAATCAGTTTACAAACACGTTAGAGACATATACACTGCTGCAGTTACTACCGCCAAGGACAATTACTATCAAGATGTGATTAGTGATGCAGAAGGAAATATTAAGAAGCTCTATTCTGCTACCTCCAAGTTGCTAGGCCGAGCAAAGGAAAACCCATTACCACCCCATTCTAGTGATGAGAAATTAGCAAATGAATTTCTGTACTATTTTGACAATAAGATCACCAAGTTGCGTGACACCTTAGACAATATTCACCCTGACATACCAGAATGTGATACCGTAACCACACCCACATCTAATCCTTTCCATGAATTTGAACAAGTGACTGAAAATGACATTCTTAAATTGATTAGTGATTCTAAGGCAACAACATGTGATCTGGATCACATTCCTACATCAAAACTGAAGGAAAACTTGTCTAGCTTTGCCCCTGTGATAACTGATATTGTGAATAGATCACTAACATCAGGTGTATTCCCATCAGAATGGAAAACAGCTTTAGTCAAACCACTGTTGAAGAAAAAAGGCCTTTCCTTAGAACTTCCAAATTATAGACCTGTATCAAATCTGTCATTTCTTTCGAAGATTTTGGAGAAAGCTGCCTTATCTCAAATAACTCAATTTGTTGAAAGTAATAATCTACTGCCATCATACCAAAGTGCTTATAGGAAATATCATGGTGTGGAAACAGCCATGTTGAAAATGTATAGTGATATACTTAAAGCAGTTGATTCGAACCTAGTGACAATTGTTGTGATGATTGACCTAAGTGCAGCATTTGACACTATTGACATTCCCATTGTCCTTCAGCTCATGCGTTCAGAATTCGGTATCATAGGCACTCCTCTTAAATGGATTCATTCTTACTTGACAGATCGAACAATGAGGGTGCAAATTGAACACACAACATCTGACCCCACACCATTGAAGTATGGGGTTCCCCAAGGCTCCTGTGCGGGACCGGTAATTTTCACAATGTACATTGCTGCCTTAAACAAAGTTGTCCAGAACTATCCCGCAGACCTCTATGGATATGCAGATGACCACAAAATTGCTTTTAAAATACAAGCTGGCAATAATCAGAGTGAATCTTGGGTTCGTGATCAATTACACAACTGTCTTGATAGTGTCATTTCTTGGATGACGAAATTCAAATTAAAAATGAATAACTCTAAAACTGAAATTATCGCATATGGGACGAGACAACAATTAGATAAGTTAAATATCACCAGTATTACAGTAGGTGGCTGTGAAGTGAACTGTGTTGAACAAGTACGTGACCTTGGTGTTCACATGACTAGTACACTGAACTTTGACTCGCATATTCGTAAAAAGTGTCAATCAGCGCAAATTCAGTTAAGAAACCTAAAATGTATTCGTAAGCATATTACACAGAAATCTGCAGAAACTCTAGTTCATGGACTTATTCATTCGCATCTAGACTTTTGTAATGGACTCTTTGCCGACATTCCTGCGTATCAGATAAACAGATTGCAAAGAGTTCAAAATCAGGCTGCCAGACTAGTAACAAATGCTACATATGAACAGCCTAGTTATATGATTTTGAAATCTCTCCACTGGCTGCCTGTACGTGCGAGAATCATGTTCAAAGTGCTTCTCACCGTCTTCCGGGTTGTACATGGGACTGCGCCAGCGTATCTTAGTGCCCTTTTCAAACAAACTCAAAGCAAATATCGCTTGAGATCAGCTGGTGGTTCTTGTGTAACGTTTGTGGTACCACGCTTTAAAACCAAGATTGCAGACAGATCATTGGCAGTGGTAGGCCCAAAATGGTGGAATAGGCTTCCAAACCACTTGAGATCTATTGAAACAGAGACAAAATTCAGATCTCAACTCAAGACTCATCTATTTAGACAATTTTATAGTGACTGAAATAATCCTACTTGATTTGCACAGTGTTGATGTTAATGTACATAGCTCATAGACTCTGTGAAGCGCAATTGAATATTTATACTTTTTGCGCTATACAAATGAAGTTGTATTTGTATTTGTATTTGAGTTGATGAAAAACAAAACTTCTTGTCAGCTTATTTTCTCCTACATTTTGGATGGGATTGAAAGGAAACTTGCCATAATTACTCTGTAGGTTGTCTTTTTGTGCTGAGGACTAAATATATTTACATATTTAAAGTAGTTCCTGATTTATATGCCTTTTACTTCACAAAATAGTTTAAATTTACAGATTTTTAGCTCCACTGGCTGAAAGCCACTGGGGCTATTGTCATGGCGTTGTGTCCGTCGTGCGGTCGTCCGTCCGTCCGTCCGTGCGTCCGGTCGTAAACTTTTTCCTAAAAAATCTTCTCCTCAGAAACTACTGGATGAATTTCAACCAAACTTCACAGGAATGATCCTTGGGTGACCCTCTTTCAAAGTTGTTCAAGAAATTTTGATCCAATGAAAAACATGGATTTAATGGGCGTGGCTAATTTCCAAATATGGTAAAAAGTGAGTTTTCTCAGATTCTAAATGATGGATACCAATGAAGTTTTACATGAATGATCCTTGGGTGACTCTATATCAGTCTACCAAAAATTATTGTGATCGGATGAAAAATGTGCATTTTATGGGCGGAGGTCATTTCTCTATATGTTATATAGTGGAAACTTTGAAAATCATTTTCTCAGAATGTAATAGATGGATATCAACCAAACTTCACAGGAATGATCATTGAGTGACCCTTTATCAGTCTACCAAAAATTATTGTGACCGGATGAAAAATATGTATTTTTTGGGCGGAGGTCATTTCTCTATATGATATATAGTGGAAACTTTAAAAACCATTTTCTCATAATGTAATTGATTGATATCAACCAAATTTCACTGGAATGATCCTTGAGTGAACTTTTATCAGTCTACCAAAAATTATTGTGATCGGATGAAAAATATGCCTTTTCTTGGCAGAGGTCATTTCTCTATATGTTATATATGAAACTTTGAAATTCATTTCAACATCAGCAGAACCCGAAATATCTTAAAATCTAGGAAACCTTATATTTGCTATTTCAAGAAATTCAAGCCTGTGGAGCGACTCAAGCCATTCATGGCTTTCTAGTTTCTTTGTGTGTTTGTGCACAACTCCTACAAATTTATTTGGATTGAAATGAATATTGCCATAATGCAACCCTGATATTTGGTTAAGCATAAGACTTCAGAAGTTCAAAAAGCTTGGGTCTTTTTTGTATTATCTGCCCTTGAATTGATTGAAATTCACTGTATTTCTTTTGTGAGCAACTCGTCACAGTTTGAATTGGAATGAAGTGAAACTTGCAAGATAACTGTTTCGCATATAGTTGTGCATATAAAATCATTTTACACTCAACAGGTCATACTATGTTATGGAACCAGTTGTCTATCTTTCTGTTTGCAATATTTTTAGCTATCATTCAAGCTCACGTTAGTGACAAGCCAAGGTTACTGACAAGCTCCTTCGGGCGTATATGCACCGCTCTGTGCAGCTCTTGTCACCTATGTTGTAGACATGCGAAAAACTTTGATATTTTTAATCCTATCACTGGTATTATTTAAGTTTATCTCTTGAAACTTGGAATAAGATTATCACTATGAAAATAGTAACCTATAACATCATGGGGGGATAACTCTTAATGTATTTTGTTGAATTAAGCTCCTTCTTTGCTTGGATTTTTAGCTCACCTGAGCACGAAGTTCTCAAGGTGAGCTATTAGGATCGTAGAATGTCCGTCGTCAGTCGTGCGTCATGCGTCGTCCGTCGTGCGTCGTTCGTCTTGTGTTGTCCACAATTTCTTTAAACATCTTCTCCTCCTAAACCAGTGGGCCAATCTTGATGAAACTTGGAGGGGATGTTCCTTGGGTCAAGCTCTACCAAAGTTGTTCAAATAAATGAAATCCACCGTTAACTTTCCCTTTACCCTTAACAAAAAGGGTGAAAATATGAAAATCTTTAGAAATCTTCTTCTCTGAAACCAGATGGCAGACAGCTTTCATATATGGTTTGTAGCATCATCTAGTAGACCTCTACCAAGTTTTTTCATATCAAGACCCTTGGGTCATATTTGGGCTTTGCCCGGGCCCAACCCATTTTACAAAGAATCAAAGAGCGAAAATCTTCAAAAATCTTCTTCTTTGTAACCAGATGGCAGACAGCTTAAATATTTGGTGTGTAGCATCACCTAGTTGGCCTCTACCAAGTTTATTCAAAACAAGACCATTGGATCATATTTGGGCTTTGCGCGGGTGCATCCCTTTATCTCTTATGAGCATGAAGGGTAAAAAAATGAAATTCTTTAAAAATCTTCTCCTCTGAAACCAGAAGGCAGACAGCTTTAATATTTGGTGTGTAGCATCACCTCTGGGCCCTTTACCAATTTTATCCATATCAACCCTAGGGTCATATTTGGGCTTTGCACGGGTGCAACCGTTTATCTCTTATGAGCGCGAAGGGTAAAAAAATGAAAATCTTCAAAAATCTTCTTCTCTGAAACCAGAAGGCAGACAGCTTTCATATTTGGTATGTAGCATCATCTAGTGGACCTCTACCAAGTTTGTTCATATCAAGACCCTAGGATCATATTTGGGCTCCACCCCGGCGCAACCCTTTTTACTTAGAATCAAAGAGCGAAAATCTTTTAAAATCTTCTTTAATCAAAACCAGAGGGCACACTGCTTTCATTTTTTGTATGTTGCATCATCTTGCGGGCGCCTTCCAAGTTTGTTCATATCAAGGCCCTTGGGTCATAATTGGGCTCCACCCAGGCGCATCCCTTTCAGCTCATCTGAGTACAATGGGTGAAAATGGGAAAATCTTCAAAAATCTTCTTCCTGAAACCAGAAGGCAGACAGCTTTCATATTTAGAATGTAGCATCATCTTATGGACCTCTTCCAAGTTTGTTCATATCAAGACCCTGGGGTTACTTTTGGGGTCCACCCGGGTGCATCCCTTTTTACATAGAATCAAAGAGCAAAAAGGCATATCTGTCTTGCTCTTCGCTGAAAACGTTCCATGGTATTGATCTTAGGCAAATATCTTCTTTTTGACATCTGCCTATCTAATTAATGTGATGTCCCAGGGGTCATAGAGACTCAGGTGAGCGATCTAGGACCATCTTGGTCCTCTTGTTTTTCCATTATCCAGCGCTCTGCAGCCTAGCATACACACTTGCATGCAAATATCCCAAGTAATTATGATTTTTTTTTGTTATAGGTCAAAGAATAATAACATTCATGAGGGAAAAATTATTTTCATCCATCATGAGACAGGAAATTGGTTTCTTTGATAAGACTAAAACGGGAGAGATTATTAATCGTTTATCATCGGACACAGTTTTAATTGGAAGTTCAGTGACTCAGAACATATCAGACGGTCTAAGAGCTCTCATGCAGGCATGCGGCTCTATGGGAATGATGGTATGCCTTTTTATTTATGAAAGATTTAGTGATAAATTTTCAATGCCCTTTCATGGAGTTTTTAGAATGTGGTTAACCCTTTTCTATACAATCTTTGGATTTTATTCTATTCTAAGAAATTACCTGTTCTTTGTAAATGATCATGTGATCACTTTCTCTCAGCTACAAAAAAAAATTGAAAGATTGTTTTTGGAAAAAAAGGATAGGAGGGGTGTGTGGGTGTGAGTGTGTGTGTGTGGGGGGGGGGTATAGTTCCAATAGAAGTCTTGTAGTTTCATTTTTTGTATTCAGCAACCATGTCATTAAGCGACCATTTTTATGATGTCCCTTGAATGATTGTTTAAGACAAGATTTACTGTATTGATATTTGCGGTAGAAAAAATTTGCACAATCATATGAAATATTTGATCCTAGGCTTATTCTATTAGAATACAGGACAAAACAACTGATGAGATCTGCCTGATTCTTCAGCATGAAGCATAAACACCATTGAATAGAAACTTTTTAGCTCACCTGAGCACAAAGTACTCAAGGTGAGCTACTGTGATCACTCAAGGTCCATTGTCCGTCTGTCCATCAAGAATTTCAACATCTTCTCCTAAATCACCTAGCCAATCAAGTTGAAACTTGGTAGGGATGTTCTTTGGGTGAAGCTCTTTAGAAATTGTTAAAAGAATTTAATTTTATAAAAAACTCTGGTTGCTTTCGGAACTGAATGGCTGAAAAATGGCCAAAAATTGTCGAAAATCTTAGAAAAAATTCTTCTCCTCCTAAACTACTTGCCCAATCATGCTGAAACTTGGCATGGATGATTCTAGGGTGAAGCTCTTCAAAAATTGTTAAAAGATTTTAATTTCATCAATAACTGGTTTCCATGGTAACGGAGAAAATTGCCCAAAATCTTAAAAAAACCTTTTTCTCCTTACTTACAGGGCAAATCAAACTGTAAATTGGCAGGGATGTTCCTTTGGTATAGCTCTACAAAAGTTGTAGAAAGAATGTTATTTTATCAAAAATTCTTTTTTCCCTGGTAACAGAAAAATGGAAAATTGCCAAACATCTTAGAAAAAATTCTTCTTTTCTTCAACTTCAACTTAATCTTTTATCACCTGGAAAATCAATGTTGATTACTGGCGGCTGGCGCTGTTTGGAAAACAGTTGTAATAAGAAAAAAAGGGGTAATAAGAAAAAAAGAGTGTAAGTTAGGGGATAAAAGGAAAGAGTGCAGTGTTAAAATACTAAATACAGGGGTTAAAAATAGAAGGGTGAGTTTATGGGTGGGGGACCCCTGACAGTACAGGAAACCTGTCGGAGAATTGGCCTTTGACTACCAATTGTTGGGATTTATTTTTCAGGAAGGACTTGACCCAGCCAATAACTTTTCCTAAACAACTTGGCCAATCAACCTGAAACTTGATGTTCTTGAGGTTAAACTCTACTAAAGTTGTTAAAAGAATTTAATTCCATCAAAAACTGTGGTTTCCATGGTACATTGTAATTGAATGGCTAAAATTTTTTAACTGGATAGGGATGTTCTTAAGGTGTAGATCTACTAAAGTGGTTAAAAGAATTCAATTCCATTGATAACTTTGGTTGCCATGGTAAGTGAGAGGTTGATAAATTGTGCAAAAATAAATAAAAAAAAAAATTGCAGTAGGAAGAAGTTAGTCTGTTTCTTTCAAAACCACCCTAAATGTACATCAAACAATCTCTGGTATTTATAACAAGGTTGACAAGTTATCAGTTGACTCACTTAGGTGAGTGATATATATGTTCTCTTGTTTTACATCTGTCCAAACATACAGTCAGTTTGTTAGCCTTGAGATCAATGTTAAGTGCTGTAGCCACTCCTGAATGTAACCACTCCTGAATGTTACTGCTATAAAATTTATTTCTATGCTAAAAAAGAATGCATGATTGAATTTTTTTTCAAACTTCAAAGAAAAATATTGAAGCTTTCATTTGCATTTTTTCAGGTATATATTTCTCCAAAATTGACACTGATAGCTCTGTGTATCGTACCTCCAATAGCAGTTATGTCTAGAATTTATGGTCGATATGTAAGAAATATAACTAAGAAAGTACAGGATTCACTGGCAGCTGCTACATCAGTAAGTTAAGACATAATGTGTAGAGTCTATGGAGGATATGTGCTGAATTAAACTAAAGAAGAAGAGTATTCACTGATATCTGCTACATCAGTAAGTTAAGACATAATGTGTAGAGTCTATGGAGGATATGTGCTGAGTTAAACTAAAGAAGAAGAGTATTCACTGATAGCTGCTAAATCAGTAAGTTAAGACATAATGTGTAGTGTCTATGGAGGATATGTGCTGAATTAAACTAAAGAAGACTTTTCACTTGCAGCTGCTTCATCAGTTAGCAAAATAACTTATTTAGAGATAATATGATCAGTCTAAGTTACACTAGAAGTATAACTGAAAAGTTACTGTATTCACTGGGGTCCTGGGTTCGATCAATCTGTCCGTCCGTCTTGTCTGTCAATCACGGCATCAACAATTTCTTTAAACGACATCTCCTCCTTAACTTCTGAGTCAAAGCAACGAAACTTGGCAGAAATATTCTTTGGGTGGTCCCTTGTAAAAATTGCTAAAATGGAAAGAATCTGTGCCTTATCACGGGAAAAGGGGCCTTAATGACAATTTTCTTGTTTATACTCTAGAAGCCACAAATATGGTCCGATCTTCATGAAACTTGGTCAGAATGTTGACCAGGTCTCAAAGATGAATCCTATGAAAAATGTGAAGGTTTGTGCCTTAATTGGGAAAAGGGACCTTAATGACAATTTTCTTGTTGACACTCAAGTGGCAACAAATATGGCCCAATATTCATGAAACTTGGTCAGAATTTTTGTCAGGTCTGAAGGATGAACCCTATCCATATCACAGGAAAAGAGGCCTTAATGACACTTTTTAGCTCCACTGGCTGAAAGCCACTGGGGCTATTGTCATGGCGTTGTGTCCGTCGTGCGTTCGTCCGTCCTTGCGTCCGGTCGTAAATTTTTTCTTTAAAAATCTTTTCCTTAGAAACTACTGGATGAATTTCAACCAAACTTCACAGGAAGGATCCTTAGGTGACCCTCTTTCAAAGTTGTTCAAGAAATTTTGATCCAATGAAAAACACGGATTTAATGGGTGTGGCTTATTTCCAAATATGGTAAAAAGTGATATTTCTCAGGTTCTAATTAATGGATACCAATTAAATTTTACATGAATAATCCTTGGGTGACCCTTTATCAGTGTACCAAAAAATATTGTGATTGGATGGAAAATATGTATTTTATGGGCAGAGGTCATTTCTCTATATGTTATATAGTGGAAACTTTGAAAATCATTTTCTCAGAATCTAATTAAAAGATATCAACCAAATTTGACATGAATGATTCTTGAGTGACCTTTAAATAGTCTACCAAAAATTATTGTGATTGGATGAAAAATGTGTATTATATGGGCGGAGGTCATTTCTCTATATGTTTTATATTGGAAACTTTGAAAATCATTTTCCCAGAATCTAACTGATAGATATTAACCAAATTTTACATGAATGATCCTTGGGTGACTTTTTTTCAGTCTACCAAACATTATTGTGATTGGATGAAAAATATGTATTTTATGGGCGGAGGTCATTTCTCTATATGTTATATAGTTGAAACTTTGAAAATCATTTTCTCAGAATGTAATCCATGGATATCAACCAAATTTCACTGGAATGATCCTTGAGTGACCCTTTATCAGTCTTCCAAAAATTATTGTGATTGGATAAAAAATATGTATTTTAT
Organism: Fragum whitleyi; assembly: GCA_948146395.1. Taxonomy (NCBI): domain Eukaryota; kingdom Metazoa; phylum Mollusca; class Bivalvia; order Cardiida; family Cardiidae; genus Fragum; species Fragum whitleyi. Next base: position 48,870,682 of record OX411544.1, read on the forward strand.
GGGCAGAGGTCTTTTCTCTATATGTAATATAGTGGAAACTTTGAAAATCATTTTCTCAGATTGTAACGGATGGATATCAATCAAACTTGATCCTTGGGTGACCCATTATCATGCAGCCAAAAACTTTTGTCATTGGATGAAAAATATGTCTTTTATGGGCGGCTGTCATTTCTCTATATGTTATTTAGTGGAAATTTTGAAAATCATTTCAACAGCAGTTGAACCCAAAATATCTAAAAATCTAGTCAAAACTTAGATTTGATATTACAAGAATTTCAAGCCTGTGGAGCGACTCAAGCCATTCATGGCTTTCTAGTTTTATTTTACACTAGAAGCCACAAATATGGTCTAATCATCATGAAACTTTGTCAGAATCTTTGTTAGGTCATGAGGATGAACTCTTTTGAAAATAGGAAGGACCCATGCCATATCATGGGAAAAGGGTCCTTAATGACAATTTTCTTGTAAGAGCTCAAGATGCCACAAATATGGTCCAATCTTCATGAAACTTATTCAAAATGTTTGCCAGGACTCAAGAATGAACCCTGTTGAAAATGGGAAGGATTCATGCCATATCACAGGAAAAGGAGACCTAATGATAATTTACTTGAAATAACTCTTATGGCCACAAATATGGACCAAACTTTGTGAAACTTGGTTTTATGTAGAAATTATCTTCTTTATGACATCTGTCTTTTTAATTGATGTGATGTCCCAGTGATCAAAGAGACTCAGGTGAGCAATCTAGGACCATCATGGTCCTCTTGTTTTATCAATCAACCTGAAAATTGGTCAGATTGATTTTCCTGTTGAAATCAAAGTCAAGTGTGTTTAAAAACAAGGTCACAAGGTCAAATTTTGGAAAAAACTTGTAGTCACTGTAGAGGCCGTATTATAGGTCAATAAATCTGAAATTTAGTTTAAATGATTGGTGAAATCCCAGACAAGATTGAAAGGAAGTTGGATCATTAATGAGTTCAAGAGGTCAGATCTAAGACAGCTAAATCAGGTGAGTGATGTAGGGCCACTATGGCCTCTTGTTAAATTTACAGATATGTTTTACCTATAGTTTTGAATAAAGGTAACTTTAACATATTTTTATTTTCATTTTTGGCTCCACTGGCCAAAGGCCAGCTAGCTATTGTCATGGCAATGTGCATCCGTAAGTCTGTCAGTGCATAAACTTTTTCTTTAAAAATCTTCCAAACCAATGGGCTGGTTTTAAGAAAACTTGGTAGAAATGATCTTTGGGTGACCCTTTACTTAACCCTTTCCTGTTTTACAAAGTTCAGACCTGTCCAAATTCAAAGGTTTTGCAGACGAAAATTTAAAGTGCATTTAATTTGAAAAATAACTATTCAGTAGGGCAGAAAATAGTGTGGAAAAAGAAGAAATTGCTTGTCAGAAGCAATTTCTTCTTTTTTCACAATGATTTCTCAATCATAAAATGACAAGCACGTAAAAAGCAGGGATTAAACAGCAAAGGGTTAAATTGTTCAAGATATTTTGATTGACCCCCCAAATATGGGCATGGCAGGGTTTGGTATTTTTAGGTCACCTGAGCACAAAGTGCTCAAGGTAAGCTATTGTGATTGTAAATGCCTGTCGTCCGTCAACCGCAATTTCTTTTAAACATCTTCTCCTAAACCAGTGGGCCAATCTTGATGAAACTTGGTAGGGATGTTTCTTGGGTCAAGTTCTTCCAAAGTTGTTCAAACTGCCGTCATAGCGCAGTTGGTAGCGCGTCAGACTGTCAAAGTAGATGTCCCAGGTTTGAACCTCGACGGCGGCACTCATTCTTTCCGACTATTTGTCTCTCACCAATGGGTTGATAATCGTAGGCCTATGTGAGATAGCAGCTGGAGGCTAGGAAAGGATGTGGTGGTTGTACTGGTGAGAGAAATACCAGGAAACCATTGTTAGGTGCTCCAGCCACTGCAATATAACTGAGAAAATGTTGAAAGCGGTGTTAAATTCCATTCAATCAATCAATCCAAATTTGTTCAAATAAATGAAATCCACCCTTAACTTTCCCATTACCCTTAACAAAAAGGGTGAAAATAGGAAAATCTTCAAAAATTTTCTTCTCTAAAACCAAAAGCCAGACAGCTTTCATATTTGGTGTGTAGCATCATCTAGTTGACCTCTATCAAGATTGTTCATACCAAAACCCTGGGGTCATATTTGGGCTCCACCCGGGCGCAACCCTTTTTACAAGGAATCAAAGAGCAAAAAATCTTAAAAAATCTTCTTCTCTAAAACCAGAGGGCAGACAACTTTCATATTTGGTGTGTAGCATCATCTAGTTGGCCTCTACAAAGTTTGTTCAAAACAAGACCATTGGATCGGTCATATCTGGGCTTTGCCGAGGCACATTATTTTTAGGTCATCTGAGCACTAAGAGTAAAAAAATGTCAATATTCTAATATCTTCTTAACTTAAACCAGATGGCAGAAAGCTTTCATATTTGGTATGTAGCATCATCTAGTAGACCTCTACCAAGTTTTATCATATCAAGACCCTAGGATCATATTTGAGCCCCACCCGGTTACAACCCTTTTAAACCTAGAATCAAAGAGAGAAAATCTTTTAAAATCTTCTTTCCCGAAACCAGAGGGCACACAGCTTTCATATTTTGTATGTAGCATCATCTAGTGGGCCCCTACCAAGTTTGTTCATATCAACCCCCTGGGGTCATATTTGGGCTCCACCCAGGTGCATCCGGTTTTACATAGAATCAAAGAGCAAAATGGCATATCTATCTTGCTCTTGGCTGAAAACATTCCGTGGTATTGATCTTATGTAGAAATTATCTCCTTTTTGACATCTGCTTTTTTAATTAATGTGATGTCCCAGGGGTCAAAGAGACAAAGGTAAGCGATCAAGGACGATCATGGTCCTCTTGTTTCATAATAAAATCTTTAAAAATCTTCTCCTCCCAAACCATTTGGCCCATTTCAATGAAACTTGGCATGGATGTTTCTTGGGTGACCCTTTACTTAACCCTTGTCATGCTGAATATATTTTGGATAAAAATTTGCATCAAAATCAAAGGGCAAAAAGCACTGAAAGTACAAACTGTAGATCAATTTTTATTTGAAAAACTAAATATATTGACAATTCTGGTTTGGAAGTGAGAAACAGGTGGTTTAGACTAACATCAGACTGCACATATGTGCAGGCTGATGTTTGTCTTTAGCTCCTGCTAAAGCAGGAATATTCCGGGTTCCGCATGACAAGGGTTAAATTGTTCAAGAAATTTTGATTGACCCCCAAATTATTGGCGTGGCAGGGTTGGGCATTTTTTTATGTTAATATCTTGAAAAATTTTCTTCTCCCAAACTATTATGCCGATTTCAATGAAACTTGGCATGGATGTTCCTTTGGTGACCCTTTACTTAAATTCTACGAGAAATTCTGATTGACCCTGAAATATGGGCATGGTAGGATTGGGCATTTTTTCATGTTAAAATCTATAAAAATCTTCTCCCCCAAGCCATTTGGCCTATTTCAATGAAACTTGGCATGGCTGTTCCTTAGCTGACCCTTTAGTTAAATTATTCAAGAAATTTTGACTCCCAAATATGAGCGTGGCAAGGCAAAACTCTGGGGTTATTCAAACCAGTGGAGCAATACTTTTATTAATTTTAATAATAAATTGATATATTTTAATGTCTTCTTATCAGATAGGAAATAATTTTAGCCAAAAAAATGAATGCCTATCAAATTTTAAGTGATTTAAAATTTCCTGAAGCGTTTTATGAAGTGACACTTGAGACTAATTTAAGAATTTTAAGTCTTAAAGACCAAATGAAGAGATCACAAAAATACACTGTAGAAAGATCACATAACCGACCCTGTCTTTTCAAACTTACAGGTAGCAGAAGAAAAGATCAGCAATATAAGAACAGTCCGATCATTTGCTAAAGAAGACAATGAGATGGCTATATATAATGAGTCTGTCAGAAACATCTTAAAGTTATCATATAAAGAAGCTTTAGCTAGGGGAGTATTTTGGGGCTCTGTAAGTTGAAAATATTTCATCTTCACAAAAAATGTATCTTTATTCTGCTCAAAGTAATTTTGTAAACAGCAGGAGAAGAGCTTACATTGTGGATAAGCATGTGGCATATAATTTTACCAATGTCCGACTGTCTATCTGTCTGTCCGTCTTTATGTCTTCTCCCTGTTTGAAAAACTTTACCAAAATACTTACATTTGCAATAACTTCCACCATATACCAGATACAATGCTCATATTTTTCATGAAGATAGATCTTATTAATATGCATTTACAGTTACTAAGGTCAAGAACAAGTGTCAAGGTTTTGTGAAGGTCAAACATGTGAAAAATTTGCTGTTTGAAGGGCATTTGTATTTCCCAAATGCATCTTATTTTCATCTTCATTGGACTATGTACATTGGAGCTTATGTCGTGGCGGGTCATCTGTCGTTAGTCTGTGCGTTAACATTTCAGTTAAATATCTCCTTCTCTGAAATTACTGGGCAGAATGTAACCAAATTTCACAGGAATGATCCCTGGGACATGCTCTCTCCAATTCCTTTGTTAAATCTGATCGAGTAAATAACTTAGGTGCTACAGGCCGTCGAGAGACCAAAACAACGGCCCCAATAGGGAAATATAAAAGAAAGTCTTCTCCTGTGAAACTAAAGGTCAGAATTCAACCAAACTTAAAAGAAATAATCCTTGGGACATGCTCTTTCAGTTACCTTTGTTAAATTCAGAATGGGTTGATACTCTGGGCACTGCAGGCCGAAACTTTTTCTATGAAATTACAGGTCAAAATTGAACTAAACTTTACAGAAATGATCCTCAGGACATACTCTATCATGTTCCTTTGTCATATTTTCAGATTGAGTTGATACTTTTGGAGCTTTGGGCTGACGTGTCACCAAAAAGGGGCCCACAATGGTGAAATAAAAGAAATACTTTCTTCTCTGGTCAGAATTCAACCAAACTTTACTGAAATGATCCTCAGGACACATTCTTTCAGTTTCTCCATTAAATACTGATAGGAATGATAGCACAGCGCTACGGGCTGACATGCCACCAAAAATAAGGCCTAGTTTCAATGAGATTTCTAGCAGAAAAATGAGACAAATAAATATCTCAAACACAAATGGTATTTGATTGTCTTGATTTTGGTATCATAATGGAGCCTTGACCCCAGCCCTGACCATTTACCTTCTTTCTTTAACATTGAATAACAAGGTCTAGGGCTGAAATAAGTCAATTATAATTGTTGGTAGATGATTGTTTTTGATTCTGGCATCATTATGAACCCTTGACTCTGACTGTGACCTTTGACCTACTTTCTTAAATTTATAATCATAGGGTCTAGGACTGTATTAAGTCAATAAGAAAGGTAGGTAGATGATTGCCTTTGATTCTGGCATCCTATTGAACCCTTGGCCCAACCTTGACCTTTGTCCTACTTTCTAAAATATTGAACTATCAGGTCAAGAACTATATTTTGCCACTAATAAATGTTTGGGAATGCTAGTCTTTGATTCTGGCATCATGATGAACCTTAACCCTGACCACAACCTTTGACCTACTTTCTTAAATTGACAAATTGCAAAAAATATTTGGCATAAAGGTTTACTATTGTCTCCCTTAAAATCTTAACTAACAAAAGTAACGATTCTAATTGCTATGAGCTGAATCAAGATACATATTTGGTTAGATTTAACTGTTATGCATTTACAGATTCTTGTGTCAGGGTGATCCTATGGAAATTAAAACATTTGTCAAGGTCAAATTTCTTCATAAAGCAGATTGCATTGTATAGGGATGTAGGAAAATGCATGCAACAATCACTTCTTAATGAAAAAAAGTTGCCCCCTTGTGTTTAGCTCCACTGGACGAAGGCCAGCGAGCTATTGTCATGGCGGAGTGTCCGTCGTGCCTCTGTGTGTGCGACCATCCGTCATGTATGCATAAATTTTTCTTTAAATATCTTCTCCTCCTAAACCAATGGGTGGATTTTGACAAAAATTGGCCAGAATGTTCCTTGGATGACCGTCTTCTAAAGTTGTCCAAGAAATTTGGATTGACCCCCAAATATGGGTGTGGCAGGGCTGGGCTTACTTTAAGCCTGAAATCTTTGAACGACGTCTCCTCCTGAACTATTAGGCTGATTTCAATGAAACTTTACCAGAATATTCCTTGAGTGACCCTCTTATAAAATTTAACAAGAATTTCGGATTGACTCCCAAATATGGGCATGGCAGGGTGGGGCTTATATTGAGCTCCGAATCCTTGAATGACATCTCCTCCTGAACCATTGGGCCTATTTCAAATAAAAATTACCCGGAATGTTCCTTATTTCACCCTCTTCGTAAGTTGTTCAAGAATTTTGGATTGACTCCCAAATATGTGTGTGGCAGGGCGGGGCTAATTCTTAGGACGAAATCTTTGAGTGATATCTCCTGAACAATTGAGCCGATTTTATTGAATTTTTACTAAACTGTTCTTTGAATGACCCTTTCAAAAAAATGTTTGCAAAATTTTGATAGGCCCATAAATTTGGGTGTTGCAGGGGGGGGGGGGGGGGGAGGGAGGGGGGGCTTATTTTGAGCCCGAAATCTTTGAATGGCATTTCCTCCTGATTTGAACAACATCTCCTCCTGAACCAAAAAACTATTTTTCAATTGTAGAAAGTGAACACTACCAGTACTCCAGAAAATTGCCCTTCTTATTCTTTTGTTATTCTGAACAAAGAAAAATGAAAAATATTTTATTTTAGTGGTATATGTAAGATGTGCCAAAATTACTAACTTCCAATTAATCAAAACCACCAAATGTGGACACCACCAATGTAAAGCCGTTTACAGTAACTTGATTAATTACAAAAGAAACAGAGAATTTTATGCCAGGAATAGGGTAATATTATGAAAAAACTTGTAAGAAAAAAAAAGAAAAGAAATAGCTTAAAAGAAACAATTTCTCTTAAACAGATTGCTTTCTACTACTTTTCAGTTTTTAATGAAATTAGATTTTATGTCTGTTATTTCTTTTTATTTGGACTATTCTAAAATGAAGTTGTTACCTAATTAGTTATGTATTCTTTCTTCTTCCAATTTCAGACTGGTTTATCAGGCAACATAGTTATATTATCAGTATTTTATGCTGGTGGTATGATGACAACCAATTCTTTATTATCTGTTGGTGATCTATCAGCTTTCTTGTTATATGCAGCTTATATTGGGGTGTCTATATCAGGTATGTATTCAGTATAAATACAGTCGAAATTTATTGAGTGACCACACGTATTAAGCAACCACTTTTATTAAGTAACCATTATAAAAAGTCCCCTTCTATAAGAAAATCTCAAACTTGGCATGGATTTTCCTTAGGTGAAGTTCTACCAAATAAATGAAATTCATCCTTAACTCTCAAGTCAAGTCAAGTCAAAATTTTATTCAAGCCCCCCTAACCGAGGGTATGTGAATTTAACAAACATGTAACAATTACAAACAAATATGAACAATTGATGGACATAAAACTAGCATTATAAATAAAATGAAACTGATATGTTGGACACTATAGACAGACTTTTTACAGCTATAGATCAAAACATTTAATTTCATTAAATTGTTCATTTAACCAGCACTTTAATCAAAACTAAGTATTCCAGTTTATGTGGTCAAAACAAGCACTACAGACCCTGATATATCTGCTAAGCAGCTGATTTATCATTGTCTGCACCTAATGCATGTAAATTTAAAGTGTCCTTGTAAAAAGTCAAAATGCATATATTTAGAAGAATCATGGGAAGAAACCTTTACCATTAGGAACATTTTTGAAAATCTTCTTCTCTGAAACCAGAAAGCAGTCAGCTTTAATATTTTAAATCTAGCATCATTTAGTGGACCTCTACCAAGTTTATTCCAATCAAGACCCTGGGGTCATATTTTGATTCCACCCGGGCACAACCCTATTTACATCAAATCAAAAAGCGAAAATCTTCAAAAATCTTCTTCTCTGAAACCAGATGGCAGACAGCTTTCATATTTGGTATGTAGCATTACCTAGTAGACCTCTACTGAATTTGTTCATATCAAGAACCTGGGATCGTATTTGGACTCCACAGAGGCAACCCTTTTGACATAGATTCAAACAGCAAATCACTTAAAAAATGTTCTTCTCTGAATCCAAAAGGCAGACATCTTCCTCATTATGTTTGTAATATTATATGGTGGACTTCCACCACTTTTTCATGTCATGCTCCTTTGGTCATATTTGGGTTCTGAATGAATCCATTCATTTTTACATAGACACAAAGGTGGAAATCTTAAAAACTTGGTATCCTAAACCAGAAGGCAGGGACTTCTCATAGTAATCTCATTTAACTGTTTTTCATGAAGTTTGTTCATTGCATGCCCATATATTCATACAATGTCTGTGCCCAGGCATATCCTTATTACTCTTTGCAGAAAACATTCTATGGTATTGATCTTATATAGAAATTATATTCTTGTTGACATCTGCCTATTTAATTGATGTGATGTCCCAGGGGTCAAAGATTCTCATGAGAGCAATCTAGGACCATCATGGTTCTCTTGTGACATAGATTCTAAGAGCAAAAAACTTCAAAAATCTTCTTCTCTGAAACCAAAAGGCAGACATCTTCCATATTTTGTTTGTAATATCATATATTGGACTTCTACCAGTGTTTTTTTATGTTATGCGTCTGGGGTTATAATTGGGCTCTGAATGAACCCTCCCTATTTTACATAGACAAAAAGGAGGAAATCTTGAAAACTTGTTCTCATGCCTATATGTTCATGTAAGGACTGAGCTCAAGCATATCCTTTTACTCTTTGCTGAAAACATTCCATGGTATTGATCTTATATAGAAATTATCTCCTTATTATCATCAGGACTCTGGTGAGCTATCTAGGACCATCATGATCCTCTTATTTATTGAATCACATGATATTGGAACCAATTAGAATTATCTCACTGAGCTTTGTCAGTCCTAATCCGTTTTATGATCATAGTATCAGTAAGAATTATGCACCAAAATCTAAATAATATCAAAATGACCTATCTTGTTTAACATGAAATATTGTATTAAGCAAACAATTCCTATAAGGGAACTCTTTTTAATGGTCTCCTTAGTGGCTGTTTAACGCAATTTTTTCTGTATGTGATTTGTCACACAGAGAAGCTGCCGTCATAGCGCAGTGATAGTGTGCAGTGATAGGACTAAAATTTTAAAGGTCCCGAGTTCGAATCCTGATGGCAGAACTCATTCTTTTCTACTATTTGTCTTCCACCAATGGGTTGATTATCCTAAACCTTTGTAGAATAGAAGCTAGAGGCTAGGAAAGGATGTACTGGTGGTACTGGTGTGAGAAATACCAGGAATCCATTGTTAGGTGCTCCAGCTGCTGCGATACAACTGAAAGACTGTTGAAAGCAGCTTAAGGCCCCATTCAAACAAAAAAACATCACACAAAGAAGACTAACAGGAAACTCTGCTAAGTTAATCAAAAACCTAGTAGAGATAAACATGACTTTGTCTACCAATTTATAATCACATTAGAAGATAGAATGTTCATTTTTGATACATTTATTCATTATGTTCATTCATTTTAAGATTCAACTCATGTTGAGTCTGATAAGAGTCAATGCTTTCATTCTTCCTAGATGGTCCCTTTTCAAGTGACAGATCATGCATGTCAAAGAGATCCTTAAATGGAGAAGTTTTTCAATACTTTTTACCATAGTGCAAAAATAGTGACCTCAAAGCTGTGATGGGCTGATTAATCGATATAATTGATAATCTGTTGGTTTTGGCATCTGATGCAGATAATGGATTAATAAATCTCATAATTGATTTAATCCGTAACATGTAAATTACAGCCATTTGATATTTTGAAAGATTATTGCCACTAATTACTCTGGTTTAATACTCATTTTCTGGTAACATTCTTTTACTTGAGAAAAACAATTAATTTTTAACCCATGTATTGATAAGGTCTATGAGTAACGTCCCTGGAAGCAGTCTGGAAAAATGTTCAATTTTTGATTCATGAAAACAAATATCTGAAGCTTTAATTTATCAAACATTGATTTAAAGACGAGTTTCTGAAAAATAGGGAAAATGAAGAGGATAATCATTTGTTACAGTGTAACATTGATTTATGTTTAATTTCATGAACAACAAAAGGTATATTTTCAGGAAAGGAGATATCATGAGTGAAAATAAATAGCTTTTGTAAAAATAAGTATCTATTTTATTTGAAAAACAAACAATTATTCTATTTCTTTAATTCAAGAAGGGGACAAAATGTAGAAATCTTTGGACAATTTTCTTAAAGCTGTTAATTTGCATGTGATTGCTATGCTTCATTCGTGATGACGTCACGTATTGGTCTCTGCTTAGAAATTGTCAGATAGCATGAAATGAACAAAGTGGGTTTATAATTGTTTGATAATTTCACTGGTAAGGTGGTGAGTTTATCAAATGATAATTACCATTATTTCTTGAGTAGTATTGAAGAAAAGGGAATTACTGTTTTATCTGTGTTAAACCCTCTGTAATATCCCAGCTACTTTAATTCTTCTGAAAGTTACAAACTGTTAAAATCTGATACACTACTTTTTATTTAATTTAGGTTTAACATCATTTTATACAGAGTTAATGAGGGGTCTAGGTGCAAGCTCACGTATATGGGAGTTGTCTGACAGAAAGCCTCAGGTACCTTTTAGAGGTAAGATATAAAGGATATAAACTTGTTCTGTACAGTATCTGCATTTCACATTCAGTTATTTTCGTATTTGTAAAAAAAAAAAATGGAAAAATTAAAATAAATGCTTGTGACAAGCAATTTCTCCTTTCCCTGCCATATTTTTTACCAAATCCAATGTTTTCTTTTCAACTACCTGTAAGTGGTAAGGACTAGGTATTTTTACTTTGCTATGAAGTGATGTGAGAAAAACAAAATTAAATTACTTCAGTATTTTCTCTGACATCCTTAATCTGATAATTGGATAAGCAACCACAAAGTTAGAAAAGCATATTTTTTGTGTTCTATCAGATTTCTTTTGGTTCATTATACCCCCCACCTACGAAGTAGAGGGGGGTATATTGGTTTCACCATGTCTGTCTGTCTGTCTGTCCGTCCGTCCATCCGTCCACCCGTCCGTCCATCCGTAGACCTTTTCGTTTCCGGACTCTAACTCAAGAACCAAGTGGCCTACAATCATGAAACTTTATACAAATGTTCCTTATGACCCAAGGAAGTGCCCTATTGTTTTTGGGTCATGTAGGTCAAAGGTCAAGGTCACAGTCAGCCTTTGTTCAATTTTCGTTTCCGGACTCTAACTCAAGAACCAAGTGGCCTACAATCATGAAACTTTATACAAATGTTCCTTATGACCCAAGGAAGTGCCCTATTGTTTTTGGGTTACATAGGTCAAAGGTCAAGGTCACAGTAAATTTTTGTTCAATTTTCGTTTCCGGACTCTAACTCAAGAACCAAGTGACCTACAAGCATTAAACTTTATGCAAATGTTGCTTATGATCCAAGGAAGTGCCCTATTGTTTTTGGGTCATATAGGTCAAAGGTCAAGGTCACAGTCAATTTTTGTTCAATTTTCATTTCTGGACTCTTAACTCAAAAATAAAGGGACCTAGAATCATGAAACTTCATGCAAATGCTACATATGACCTCAATATTAGTTACCAACACATCATGCACTAATAGCACTTGCATTCTGACAAAGCGCTTGTGGGGGGTATTAGTCCGCTCTGCGACAGTTCTAGTTTTTTTTTTGAAGGTGGTTTGATACCTGTGAACCCAGTGCAAGGTCAGATTGAGTTTAAGGGTGTCAATTTTTCTTACCCATCCAGAGTGGATACACAGATATTATCCAACTTTGATCTCATAGTCCCTAAAGGGTCAGTTACAGCAGTAGTAGGGGCCAGTGGATCTGGGAAATCTACAATAGGGAGTCTCTTACTACGCTTTTATGACCCTGAGAAAGGTGAGAAATGTACCTTTTATAACTTAAACATACATTAGAATAAGAGCTGTGACAGGTACTCGACTATCTAGGCATCAGGTAAAGTAATATTTCTACCTGGGTACTGAATTGATATCTATTACCCGAATTTTGTATAAGCTCTATGAACCTTTGGGGATCAACTTCAGAAAAGGTATGAAGACTGTTTATATTCAGTCTTCATAAAACAGTCTTTAAACAGTCTTCAATTCTTTTCTGAAGTTGATTTCTAACGGGTCATAAGGACTTGCATCATATAATTTTGAGAGTCGATACTTATTTGTGAGTCTATGACTTGTACCACCTGCATCCCTTAAAACCAATAAATGGACAGTTATGATTGTGTACTCGAGTACCTAGGGGTAATGAGATCTCTCAGGTACCCGGCTACAAAATTTCTACTCATCCCAGATCTTATTAGTATGCACACAAAAAGATGGCTAAAAGTTGTCGCAAGCAGTTTCTTTTGTAGCTTACCTGAGCACGAATTGCTAATGGTGAGCTACTGTGATCAAGCTGTGTGCGTAATCCAGGGGGTCAGTCAATCGTAGAAAAACCTTGTGTGCACTCTAGAGGCCACATTTTTTGTTCAAATGTCTTGAAACTTGGTCAGAATGTTTGTCTCCATGAAATCTCAGTCAAGTTCAAAATAGGTTAAGTCGGGTAAAAAAGAGGTCAATAGGTCAAATTTAAGAAAATCCTTGTTTGCACATATATGTTTGCACACATATTTGGTTGAACATATTGGTAGAATGTTTGTCTTGTAATCTTAGACAAGTTCGAAAGAGGGTCAAAATCAAGGACACCTCTTGAAATCTTGAAACTCTTTAAATAATTTAGAGGCAACATATTTGACTCAAATGTCTAGAAATGTAATCGAATGATTGTCTTCTAGATATCTTGGGCTTTTTTTGAGCCAGTCATGAATTTCAAATAAATAATTTTGACACTTTGCCACCTTTGTCATCTAAATATCTCAGGTGAGGCTTAAGGACCAATGGTCCTCTTGTCATTTATAAGGTTTTCTATATCCTATCCAATACAAATATAACTGATTTATTGCATTTCATCATTAAACTCCAAAAAATTGGCCGTGTCTGAGATTTATTCATCTGGTAATGGATAAATTAAAGAGAGGGATGTTCTCTTTTAGCAATGAAACATGACTAGATTTTTGTTGTAATTAGCAATGTACTTGAACGTTTATTATACCCCCCTTAAACTATGTCTCGGGAGGGGCGGGGGATATAGGATTCAGCTTGTTGGTCGATGGGTTGATTCATCTGTCTATGGTTCCATGCATCTGTAGCCTTTTCATGTCTGTTCAATTTCTCAGCAACTAATAGTTGGATTTCATTCAAACTTTACTAATGAGATCAGTATTAAGCAGAGATGTGCAAGTGAATTTTGGGTTAGGATCCATTGACTTTTGAGTTATGGCTCTTTGAGGGAAAATGGCTTTTCATTATTGACAAGCACTTGAAGGGGAGTCTGCATTTTTTACAGTCTAGTTGTACAGTATTGTTACATGTTTTTGAAAAGTTTACTGAACGTTCACTTGTTGACAAGATTTAGTTAAATTATCAAGGAATATAAGTTAAATATTAGAAATTTGAATGTTAAATGAATTTTTGTGTTGTTAATATATCTTTTTATGCCCCCATATTGAAAGATCAGGGGCATATTGTTTAGCCGTTGTCCATCTGTCTGTCTGTCCTTCTGTTGGTCTGTCCGTCTGTCTGAAAAAGTTAACCAAAAAACTTAACATTGCTAATATCTTCAAGCCTATTCAAGGTACAAGGCTCATATTTGGCATGATGATAGATCTCAATGATCCGCATCAGCTGATACCAAAGTCAAGGTCATGTGACAAGGTCAAGGTCATCTGTCAAGGTCAAATAACTCGAAGTTAACCAAAAAACTTAACATTGCCAATATTTTCAAGCTTATTCAAGATACAAGGCTAATATTTTGCATGATGATAGATCTCAATGATTTACATCTGCTGGTTCTAAAGTCAAGGTCATGTGACAAGATCAAGGTCATCTCTCAAGGTCAAACTTCTTAAAAACATAACCAAAAATATTTCATTGTTCAGTTTATTCAAGCTTATTATAGATACCCTGTATCATAGTTGGCATGATGAAAGATCTCAGTGATGTAAATCTATAGGTATTAAGTTCAAGGTCATGCTAAAAGGTCAAGGTCATCTATCAAGGTCAACGTTTTGAAAAAGAATGCTGTTACGGGGGCATTTTGTTTCACAAACACATCTCGTTTTCTTTATTTATAGGTAGTGTATGTCTAGATGGTACAGATATAAGACAGATTGATCCAAACTGGCTAAGAAATCAAATAGGGGTTGTTAGTCAGGTGAGAGATAGGACAGGGTAGGGTTAACATATTCAAGACAAGCAGGGATGAGTACATTAGTTTTATGATCGGAGAACTTAGGGAGTTTGGGGTAATATCTCACCATGTATAAGGGTAGGCAATCTAGAACCTTTTGTGATTCTAAGGAATAGAACTCAGGAATAATGAGGGCGCAGACATGAGAGCGTGTCATATCACATATGAGTTTAGGTGAAATCAAAAACAGTACTGAAGATGACATTTGGAATAACAAAATCAACGAAAGGTTGAAACTGGACATTTTACAATTTGATAATGAAACACAGGAATTTGTTTTTTCGTCAAGCATTTTGACCAAAGTACCACCAGAAGCTGAACACTCTATAAAAGATGACGAAAATACTTCTTGTATGTCCAGGGTACTTTCCGGTTTACGTAAAAATTTATACCATGTTCCAATGTAGGGGAAGGATAAAGTTCGAAGCTAGTACTGGGGGACTCAATCAAATCAGATTCAGTCTTTTGAATATGAAAGGTTGCACCAAATGTATTGCAGAAAGAAACCATGGCTGGCTGAAGTCAACCCCATGTAAACATTTACTGGTTGTATTATCACACTTCTGAGAAAATATAATCTTCTTTAGCTATCAAACTATGATTAGAGGAGAAAGTGGGTTCTTATGCCACACAGAATATCAAAATATGATGGAATACTATACTATAGTAAAGGTATCACTCGTGTAGAAATAAGGTTATAGTGAAACTTAAAATTTTGAGGAATGATAGAAGCTTTTCTTTGAAAGGCATTGATATGACATTGTGTGAGCTTCACCTTTAACACATGTAGGTTGATACTAATATGAAGGAAAGATGCCGACTGGGAAAGTAGGTTTGTTAAAAAATTGGGCAAGTTTCTCATTTACACATCTGGTTTGTTGAGCATATTTGCGTTAACAACAGATAATGTATGTAGGTAGTTGGAAAGTAGTGGGGAGTGATAACACTTTCCTTGTCTGGCTTGTCTATCTCCATTATTCTATATACAGTGTTTATTTCAAGGGATCACTTCTATTAAGTGACCATGTTATCAAAAGGCTAATATGTATGGCAGAATTTCTAAACCAAAGGATGGTCTTGACCTTAAAGTTATTGTATCCTATAATCAGTAATAAAGAATTCTTATAATTAAGGTAGCAGACCCATAATAGTTCTTCAACATTTCGGAACTCATAGTTTTTAGCTCCACTGGCTGAAAGCCGATGGGGCTATTGTCATGGCGTTGTGTCCGTCGTGCGTCTGTCCGTACGTGCGTGCGTGCGTGCGGTCGTAAACTTTTCTTTAAAAATCTTCTCCTCAGAAACTCCTGGATGGATTTCAACCAAACTTCACAGGAATGATCCTTGGGTGACCCTCTTTCAAAGTTGTTCAAGAAATTTTGATCCAATGAAAAACATGGATTAAATAGGCGTGGCATATTTCCAAATATGGTAAAAAGTGAGTTTTCTCAGATTCTAACTGATGGATACCAATTAAATTTTACATAAATGATCCTTAGGTGACCCTTTATCAGTCTACAAAAAATCATTGTGATAAGATGGAAAATATGCATTTTATGGGCGGAGGTCATTTCTCTATATGTTATATAGTGGAAACTTTGAAAATCATTTTCTCAGAATGTATTTGATGGATATCAACCAAATTTCACTGGAATGATTCTTGAGTGATCCTTTATCAGTCTACAAAAAATCATAGTGATCGGATGGAAAATATGCATTTTATGGGCGGAGGTCATTTCTCTGTATGTTATATAGTGGAAACTTTGAAAATCATTTTCTCAGAATGTAAGCAAAGGATATCAACCAAATTTCACTGGAATGATCCTTGTGTGACCCTTTATCAGTCTACAAAAAATCATTGTGATAAGATGGAAAATATGCATTTTATGGGCGGAGGTCATTTCTCTATATGTTATATAGTGGAAACTTTGAAAATCATTTTCTCAGAATGTATTTGATGGATATCAACCAAATTTCACTGGAATGATTCTTGAGTGATCCTTTATCAGTCTACAAAAAATCATTGTGATCAGATGGAAAATATGCATTTTATGGGCGGAGGTCATTTCTCTATATGTTATAAAGTGGAAACTTTGAAAATCATTTTCTCAGAATGTAAGTGATGGATATCAACCAAATTTCACTGGAATGATCCTTGTGTGACCCTTTATCAGTCTTCAAAAGATCATTGTGATCGGATGGAAAATATGCATTTTATGGGCGGAGGTCATTTCTCTATATGTTATATAGTGGAAACTTTGAAAATCATTTTCTCAGAATGTATTTGATGGATATCCACCAAATATCACTGGAATGATCCTTGAATGACCCTATATCAGTCTACAAAAAATCATTGTGATCAGATGAAAAATATGCATTTTATGGGTGGAGGTCATTTCTGTGTATGTTATTAAGTGGAAACTATGAAAATCATTTTCTCAGAATGTAAGTGATGGATATCAACCAAATTTCACTGGAATGATCCTTGTGTGCCCCTTTATCAGTCTACAAATAATCATTGTGATCAGATAAAAAATATGCATTTTATGGGCGGAGGTCATTTCTCTATATGTTATATAGTGGAAACTTTGAAAATCATTTTCTCAGAATGTATTTGATGGATATCCACCAAATATCACTGGAATGATCCTTGAATGACCCTATATCAGTCTACAAAAAATCATTGTGATCAGATGAAAAATATGCATTTTATGGGTGGAGGTCATTTCTGTGTATGTTATTAAGTGGAAACTATGAAAATCATTTTCTCAGAATGTAAGTGATGGATATCAACCAAATTTCACTGGAATGATCCTTGTGTGCCCCTTTATCAGTCTACAAATAATCATTGTGATCAGATAAAAAATATGCATTTTATGGGCGGAGGTCATTTCTCTGTATGTTATTAAGTGGAAACTATGAAAATTATTTTCTCAGAATCTAAATTTTGGATATCAACCAAATTTCACTGGAATAATCCTTGAGTGAACCTTTATCAGTGTACCAAAAATTATTTTGATTGGATGAAAAATATGCATTTTATCGTGGAGGTAATTTCTCAATATGTTAAATAGTGGAAACTATGAAAATCATTTTCTCAGAATGTAAGTGATGGATATCAATCAAACATTTTTGGTATGATCTTTGGATGACCCGTTATCATGCAGCCAAAAATTATATTGATTTGATGAAAAATATGTCTTCTCTATCTGTTATATTCAATGTAGTTTAAACTTTGAAAATCATTTTCAACATCAGTAGAACCCCAAATATCTAGAAATCTAATCAAAACAATCATTTGCTTTTGCAAAAATTTCAAGCCTGTGGAGCGACTCAAGCCATTCATGGCTTTCTAGTTCTCAATGTTAACCAAGGTTTCCTAATAAAATCATTAGGAAACCTTGGTTAATACTGTTGAAGTTCATGACTTCTGAAACATTGTTGAACTATTACGTGTCCACTACCTTAATACAATTTTGAAAAAAGAGTATAATTTCTATCTTTCAATTGTTTTGTATACCTGTATCTATCCAATTTTACCGTCTTGTTATTTCAATACCTTAACAAGTTAACATTGTCCTAATTTCTTTGCTAATTGATAATCTGGCTGTGTCGTACCTTGAAAAGAATTCTATACAAAATTCCTGAGAGCAATAGGACTCACATATTAGGGTGCTGTGTATTAGTCTATATTGAGTGATAGTAGATGATGGTGGAAAATCTTATGACAGATACTGATGATAAAGTTTTTTTGGTTTTTTTGACTCCCGAACTAGGCTGTATTCACTAGAAATTTTCTACAGTGCTTGTATCTGACCTAACCTTTCATGTAGCCCATCTTACCTCAGTTGCTTTATTCAATCAGCTTTTAACCCATAATTCATCTAACCAATAAAAAGATTCAAATTTGCAGACAAATAGTTGGTTGGTTTAGAACAATCCCCTCAGTTATTCGAATACTGAAAGCTTCACTTTTAAATGTGTTTTGGATAATAACTGCGTTTGGATTTGACTATTGATCAAATTTTAATATGAATCCCATTAACCCTTAACAAGTCAAAAACACAGGTCAAAAGTCTGACTCTTCAACCATTCTATCTATTTATACAAATTTTGGAATTTTGATTTTGTTTCAGGAGCCAGCTTTGTTCTCATGCTCTATAGCTGATAATATTCGTTATGGTGCCACTGATCCTTCTTCTGTTACCATGGGGATGATAGAGGAAGCAGCCAGACAAGCCAATGCTCTTGCCTTTATCAGCTCTTTTCAAGACAGGTTTAATACTCTGGTGGGGGAGAGAGGTGTTTTGTTGTCAGGTAACATTTTAGCTTTGTCTCTTTATCATCTAAAACTATTTTCTGCTTAGCTAGTTATAAACTAGTTAGGCTGTTTTGGGAGAATGGTCATTACTTAGGGTTGGTGTTGTTGTTATCATAGGTGTTTTCTTGACAAACTTTAACCTTGATTTTATCTCTGTTGTTATTGAAGATATCTTCAAGAAACTTGTCATGTATATTCACTATCTCAAAAGCTATCCAAACTTTCAAGGGGGAATATCTCTGAATTCAAATTTGTAAGAGTTATTCTCCCTCTCTGACACAGTTTTTAGCACTATTAGTTTTTAACTCCACTGGCCGAAAGGCCAGCAGGCTTTAGTCATGGGGGGTGTCCGTCGTCCGTGGGTGCACCCATCAGTCCGTCTGTAAACTCTTACTTCAAAAATCTTCTCCTCATAAAGTACTGGATGGATTCCTTGTGTGACCCTCTATCAGATTCCTTTAAAGATTTTTGATCGGTTGAAAATCATGGCAGAAGAAGGTGTGTCTATTTTCAAATATATGGTAATAGGTGGGCAGAGGTCATTTCTCTATATGTTATATAGTGATTATTTTGAAAATCATTTTCTCAGAATCTTACAGATGGATGTCAACCAAATTTTACTGGAATGAATCTGTAGTGATCCTTTTTCAGTCTGCAAAAAATTATTGTGATCAGATGAAAAATATGTCTTTAATGGGCAGGGGTCATTTCTTCAGATAGGTTATATGGTGGAATATCCAATATAGGGTAATACAAACTATCCTGAAAGTTGAAACAGATAGATTAAATATCATGGAAATTTTATTTCTGTGAAGTTGTATCCGTCTGCAAAAATATTTTGATTGGATGAACAGCATATTATTTTAGCTCACCTGAGCATGAAGTGCTCATGTGAGCTATTGTAATCACCTTTTGCCACCGTCCGTCCGTCGGTCGGTGTCCGTCAACAATTTCTTTAAACAACATCTCTCTCAAAACTGCTTGGCCAATTAACCTCAAATTTTACAGAAATGTTGCCTAGGTGGTCCCCTTCAAAAATAGCTAAAAGAATTAAAATCCATGAAAAACCCTGGTTGCTATGGCAACCAAAGGTGAAATTTTATGAAAACCTTAAAAAAATTCTTCTTCTCAACCAGGAGTCGTACAGACTTAAAATTTGGCATGGATGATCATTTCATAGACCTGAATTAAAATAGCTAAAATCATATCTGTTTAGCCTCCAGGTGCGGAGCACCAGGGGGGAGGGGTAGAACTTTGGGTAAATTTAGTAATCTTTAACCTTCTTCTTCGGAACCAGGAGCCCTACAGACTTGAAAAATGACATGGATGATCAGCTTATAAATCAAATTAAAAAAGTTAAAATCATGACTGTTGAGCCACCAGTTGCAGAGCATCTTGGGGGGGAGGGTAGTGCTTTGTTGAAAATTTTGAAATCTTGTTTTTAGGTGAGCTATTGTGATTGTACAATGTCCGGTGTCAGTTGTCAGTCGTCCATCTTGTGTCGTCCATCGGCCACAATTTCTTTGAACATCTTCCCCTACTAAACCAGAAGGCCAATCTTGATGAAACTTGGCAGTGATATTTCTTGGGTCAAGCTCTACCAAAGCTGTTCAAATAAATGAAATCCACCCGTAACTTTCCCTTGACCCTTAACAAAAAGGGTGAAAGTATGAAAATCTTCAAAAATCTTCTTCTCTGAAACCAGAAGGCAGACAGCTTTCATATATGGTATGTAGCCTCATCTAGTGGACGTTTACCAAGTTTGTTCATATCAAGATCTTTGGGTTATATTTGGGCTCTATACGGGCACAACCCTTTTTACATATAATCAAAGTGCGAAAATCTTTTAAAATCTTCTTTTCTGAAACCAGAGGGCACACAGCTTTCATATTTGGAATGAAGCATCATTTAGTGGGCCCCTACCAAGTTTGTTCATATCAAGACTCATGGGTCATATTTGGGCTCCAACCGGGCGCATCCCTTTTAGCTCATCTGAGCATGATGGGTGAAAATAGGAAAACCTTCAAAAATTGCCTTCTCTGAAAACAGATGGCAGACAGCTTTCATATTTAGTTTGTAGCATCATCTAATGGACCTCTACCAAGCTTGTTCATATCAAGATCCTGGAGTCACTTTCAGGTTCAACCTGAGTGCATCCTGTTTTACAAAGAATCAAAGAGCGAAAAGGCATATCTGTCTTGCTCTTTGCTGAAAACATTCCATGGTATTGATCTTATGTAGAAATAATCACCTTGTTGACATCTGCCTTTTAAGCTCACCTGAGCACAAAATGCTCAAGGTGAGCTATTGTTATCATTCAATGTCTGTCGTCAGTCGTCCATCGTACGTCTTGTGTTGTACATTGTCCACAATTTCTTTAAACATCTTCTCCTCCTAAACGGGTAGGCCAATCTTGATTAAACTTGGCAGGGATGTTTCTTTGGTCAAGCTTTACCAAAGTTGTTCCAATAAATGAAATTCACCCTTAACTTTCCCTTTTGATTAACAGAAAGGGTAAAAATATGAAAATCTTCAAAAATCTTCTTCTCTGAAACCAGATGGCAGACAGCTTTCATATTTAGTATGTAGCATCATCTAGTGCACCTTTATCAAGTTTATTAATATCAAGACCCTGGGGTCATATTTGGGCTCTACCCTGGCACAATCCTTTTTACATAGAATCAAAAAGTGAAAATCTTAAAAAATCTTCTCTGGAACTAGATGGCAGACAGCTTTCATATTTTGTATGAAGCATCACCTAGTAGGCCTCTACCAAGTTTGTAAATATCAAGACCCTGGGTCATATTTTGGCTTTGCCTGGGCGCATCCCTTTTAGCTCTTCTGAGCACGAAGGGTAAAAAAATGAAAATCTTCAAAACTCTTCTTCTCTGAAACCAGAAGGCAGACTGCTTTCATATTTGGTATGTAGCATCATCTAGTGGATGTTACCAAGTTTGTTCATATCAAGATCTTGGGGTTATATTTGGGCTCCACCTGGATGCATCCCCTTTAGCTCATCTGACCACTATTGGTGAAAATATGAAAACCTTCAAAAATCTTCTTCTCTGAAACCAAAAGGCAGACAGCTTTCATGTTTAGTATGTAGCATCATCTAATAGACCTCTTGCAAGTTTGTACATATCAAGACCCGGGGGCACATTTTGGCTCCACCCAGGTGCATCCCTTTTACAGAGAATCAAATAGCAAAAAGGCATATCTGTCTTGCTCTTGGCTGAAAACATTCCATGGTATTGATCTTATGTAGAAATTAACTTGTTTTTGACATCTGCCTATTTAATTGATGTGATGTCCCAGGGGTCAAAGAGACTCAGGTGAGCGATCTAGGACCATCATGGTCCTCTTGTTAATTAATGTGTTGGCCCAGGGGTCAAAGAAACACAGGAGAGCGATCCAGGACCATCATGGTCCTCTTGTTTTTTAGAATACAATTGTTGCCCCTGCTCCTCAATGTTTATGCAAGTACATGTGTAATTATTGGAAATGTCACACTCTGGCTCAGATAGAATCTTCTTTATAGGTGGACAGAGACAGAGAATTGCCTTAGCCAGAGCGATATTGAAGGTGAGGATTACTTTAGTTTGTGAAAATATACTCAGAACATAAAGTTAAGCGCCACTAAGTTTTAAGTTAATTAAATTTCTATTGAAACCTTTAATAACATATCTATGTTGTCAAACGGTTAGAACAACCTTGTAGCTATTGATTAAAGACGTTTCAGATACATGTGCATATTCAGCAAGTCTCATGCAATGACTGTTAAGCCAGGGCTCGTGCAAAGTGGAAAATCAGCTTTTCTGTCAGAGAAACTTATGTGGTGTAGCTCGTGCAATTGTTTACATTTGGGTTTGAAACTCAGTCATTGCAAGGCGTAGATTGTCTACAAATGAAAGATGGCGAATAATTGGAATGCGAGATTCTGAAATGTCTTGTAGAGCCATTGCCAGACAGCTGGGGTATCACCACAGTGTCATAACAAGTTTGGTACAAAAACACGCACAGACAAACAACGTTAAGGACAATGTCAGATCTGGACGCCCTAGAGTAACGTCTATTCGAGAGGATAGAGCACTTTTGAGTCACGTCAGACGTCTGCCCTTCACCAGTGCGCCTGTACTAAGGGACAACTGGAATACACACAGACGGGTCTCTATTTCAACAGTGCGAAATTGACTTTGGATGGCTGGGTATAAGGCACGAAGACCCCTCAAACGTCCAAAGTTACAACAGAGACACATCATTGAACGTCTAATATGGTGTAGAGCAAGGGCACATTGGAACTTGGCATCATGGCGTAGGATCCATTGGTCAGATGAGTGCAGGATGTTGCTGCATGTCACCAATGGCCGAATTCGTGTTTGGAGACAACCTAACACCCGATTTGCACCAAAGTACGTCCAATCAACCTATCAGGGTGGCGGTGGCTCCGTTATGATATGGGGTTGTGTCTCCTATGGCTGTAAACTGGACCTAGTGACAGTTCCAGGAACATTGACTGGCGATAAATATCGCGAAAACATCCTTTTTCCTGTGGTAATTCCACATTTTGACGATCACCCTCTTCAAACAAGACCAGTGTACATAGATGATAATGCCAGACCCTACAGACCAAGAGTCGTGGCGGACGTTATGCAACGTGAAGCCATCACCACCATTCCATGGCTGGCTTGTAGTCCCGATCTTAACCCCATCGAGCACCTGTGGGACATTTTAGGGCGCCGTATACATCGGAGAGAGCCTCCTGTACAAAATGTGGTTGAGTTTGAAGCAGCACTGCACCAGGAGTGGCATCAAATCCCTCAACACATCATCCAGAGGCTGATTCATGGCATGCTGAGGAGGGTGCGCGCAGTGATCAATGCTCACGGATCTTACACACGCTACTGACTAAGATGTGACTTGAATTAATCACATTTGTGTTATCTGACTTCTAAAACCAAGTTTCGTTTCATAGACAACACCGTTAGTAGGATTTGACAATAGTTTTTCATGTTTTAAAAAAAGGTGAATATACGTCATTTACATTTCAAGGTACAAAGTCAATAAAATTTGTCACCACCCATGTATTGTTGGGAAATTGTTAAGTCAACATACCATTTTCAACATTGGAACTCAATATTTACATCTCTGTTGTTTTGAATTAATGCAGGCTTCCTGCCTTTAAAAATCTTCTGTCTAAAAACTGGTGGCGCTTAACTTCTTGTTCTGAGTATACATTTGTTTCCATTGCCTACATCCATGGAATAATATCAAATACATGGCTCATTTCTGACACGTTGATGAAAACTGAAAATGCAAATCCGTCAGTCAAAAAGGGAACATCTGGGATACTCTGTATTGTGTCTATTTGAAAAAAGGATTGGATTCAGCATAGTAGGAGGTATTCATAAATAGTTACATACCAAGGTTGAATATGCATTCTAGATTTAGAAAATTGGTTATTTGCAAAAAGATTCAACCCTGGTCAGACTAGGCAGATTGCGCAGTCTGACCAGGATCAATGCTTTACCAGATGGTCTTTTTTTGTGTGACTGGTCTTAGATGATTTTTTTACACTTGCCTCAGGTCAAAGCTGCAGTCAAGCGTTCATAACAATGTTTTTTATAGATCTCACTTTTCTTTATGGATGGATTTCAAGAAATTTTGAACTCTTGTTTCATACCAAAATATTTTGTGGGTGTGCCAATGATTTTGATTCCCCTACATTTATAAAATACAAAGTATGTTGTTTTATTGGCATCTCAATGTCCTTCAATCTCTCTGTCATAAATTTAACCTACAAACGTAACATTTCAGAGATGTTGAGAGTATTTTTTGATGTCATGAATAAAAAAACTAATAATACTATGAAAACACAAAGTGAATTCATACATCAGTGTTGTAAGGTTTTAAGTTACAATACCTCCATGAAATCAACCATTACTCTCTTCATATCTTATAATTTAATATATAATGTACCAAAAATGTAAAGATTTTTTCCAAATGTGACAGATTTCTTTTAGGACCTCTTTTTGCAGAAGCTTGCAAAATGAATGTGTACTTAAAGAATTATTTTCATTGAGTATTGAAACCAATTTGTTAATCCAACTAGAATATACGAATCTTGATGATCACAACTAAATTTGAAATATTTTTCTATGGCTTCAAAATGATTCTAGGTACTCAGATCCAACATGAATGTACATCCCACCTCTAGAGTTCATTTAATGTCATGGTCATTGGTGCAAGTTATTTATCAAGGTCAAACTAGGCAAAGTTGCCATTTTGGGGCATTTAGTGATCAATGTAAACATCTTATTTTGAATCATAACTTTCACAATTTATTTTCTAAGCTATATGTTGACATCTGAGATGGTCTATATGGTTTGAGTAAGTCCAATTAGCCATTCATGTAAAACTCAAATTCCACACCTGTTTGTCTTGTTCATATATCTGTATCTTCTGCAGAAACAAATATTCTTTCCTTCATTTGTCTTCCTCCAATTTGAAATTAATTGTAAACCGAAATGGGATTGATTGTAGTACCCATTCATCAATCATTTATATAGAGAATAATCATTTGATAATACTCAACCCCACCTATGAAGTAGAGGAGTGTATATTAGTTTCACCTCATCTGTCCATCTGTCTGTAGAACTTTTCATTTCTGGACTATAACTAGGTCAAAGGTCAATGTCAAAGTCAGCCTTTGTTCAATTTTGGTTTCTGGACTCTAACTCAAGAACCAAGCGACCTAGAATCATGAAACTTCATGCAAGTGCTGCTTATGACTCAACGAAGTGCCCTGTTGTTTTTGGGTGATATAGGTCAAAGGTCAAGGTCACAGTCAATTTTTGTTAAATTTTTGTAAGACCTTTTCTTTCCCAGTCTCTAAGTTAAGAACCAAGTGACCTAGAATCAATCACAGGCATATAACTTGAATTCTCAATATTTGTTTCAAAGACATCCTGCACTAATAGCACATATATTTTGACAAATGGCTTGTGAGGGGTATAAGTCCGCTTTGCAAGAGCTCTAGAATTGTTAGAATGATTTATATTTCAGTGGGTGAACAATAAAAGCTATATTTTCACTCATGACTCTGCCACTCTTGAAAATACAGCTTTTGTTGTTCACAAAGTGAAATATTAATTAATCTTACGTGGGAAAAAAAACCCAAACAATTATTCTATCTCTTAAGTGCAAAAATGGGCCAAAAGGAAACATTTTAGGACAAATTTTCTTGAAGCACTTTATTTTGCACATGTTTGCTATGCAATGTTCATGTAAACTTCTGGGCTCTGCTTAGATAACATCAGATAGGGTGAATGAATGAAAATCGGGTATTATTATTTGAAAATTTCACTGGTTTAAATGATAATCTTCTTATTGTACTATTATCTCTCGATAATCTACTGACAAAAAAAAAATAAAGAAACAACTGTACTTCATGTACTCTGCTTTTATTCCTTGCATTTCTTCCCTTTCAGAATCCAAAGATTTTACTGTTGGATGAAGCAACAAGGTAAACATTGTTTTCACATGTTTTTCAATTCAAGATTAGTTGGAGTTCAGATATATCAGCAAGTATATTTTCGTATTTGTTTCATGCTGTTCAAGACTCATATGTTCACAAAGCTTAGGCAGACTGCTTAGACTAAGATCAACCTGCACAGTTGTGCAGTCTGATATTTAGCATACCCTACCTGCTCTCTACATAACAATTGTGAGGAAAATTTAGGCAAGACTGGTTCAATGACCAAAAAATAACAACTTGTTTCAAACAAAATGTAAGTTCAGCAGATTAAGTATTTAAATGACATTCCTATGATACACGTAATGCCTTTTCCCTTGGATGTTCCCTGTATTTCTAATTCATACTTCCACCAATGAAGAAGATGGGGGGTATTGGTTTAACAAAGTTTGTCTCTCTGTCTGTCCATCCTTCTGCCCATCCATCAGTCTTTAGACCATTTTCGTTTGCAGACTCCAACTTAAGAACTGAGTGACCTAGAATCATAAAACTTTATGCAAGTTTTGCCAATGACACAAGGACCTATAGTTTTCTGGTAATGATTGTCAAGATCGCAATTGAACTTTGTCCAAAAAGCTTTTATGGAATTGGAACAAAGCACTGGTAGCTGGGTATTAGTCAGCTTTGCAACAATGAAAAGGACATTTATATGGCCTTGTCTATCAGTGTCTTTTAAATAAAAAAATATATACATATACTGTACTATAAATACTAACCTATAAATATCACTTCAATGTATCTAAGAATGAGTCCAGGAACATGATGTAAGGCAAATAAAGCTTTTGTAGTTGTGTTCCAGTGTTATGAAGCTGAATTTCTGTGTCATCAATCCTAACTATTTATCCATGAAAGTGTGACAACCTACCAATTTTCAGTGTAGACTTTTCTATGAGCTCTTACTGTTTTCAGTGCCCTAGATGCAGAGAGTGAATATTATGTTAAAGAGGCTCTGGAGAGACTCATGGTTGGTAGAACCACAATAACTATTGCGCATAGACTATCAACAATCAAATCTGCAGATCAGATTGCTGTGCTAAACTATGGACAAATTGCTGAACTAGGACGATATGATGAAATCATGAACATTCAAGATGGAATCTTTAGGCGTCTTGTTGAAAGACAAACTATTATGTCATGACAAAGAGCACTTAGAGTAATATTGTTGTTATTTAAGATATTACTACCTAGGACAAAATATCATATTTTTGACTTTGGAGGGATAGCAAATTATTGAAAACATTTTCTCTAAAGGAGAAGTTTTTGCATTATAAGACAAGCGTTAGGTGCGTGCGAGCTCTGGAAACACTTAAAAAAATAGCCATCAGCGTCTTTGGTAATCTGTTTACTCTCTGCGTGAAATAAACTGTACCGCATCTGTTACCTGCTGCAAAACAAAAATATTAGTTATCCCCCGCCAAAAAAAATTTTCGGGGGAATATTGTTTTTGCCATGTCCATCTGTCCGTCCTTCAGTCCGTCCGTCCGACATTCGTTTCCGCGCTATTTCTTGAAAACTGAAGACCGGATTTCAATGAAACTTGGCACACAGCTTCACTACAAAGATGACATGCGCATATCGTTAGGGTTACCCGGTTTGACCGTGAAATTTAGAGTTACTGCCCCTGACTGTTTGAGCCATATACATACAAAGTGATATTCGTTTCCGCGCTATTTCTTGAAAACTATAAACCGGATTTCAATGAAACTTGGCACACAGCTTCACTACAATGAGGACATGCGCATATCATCTGGTTACCTGGTTCGACCATGAAATTTAGAGTTACTGCCCCTGACTGTTTAAGCCATATACATACAGAGTGATATTCGTTTCCACGCTATTTCTTGAAAACTATAGACCGGATTTCAATGAAACTTGGCACACAGCATCACTACAAAGAGGACATGCGCATATCATCGGGGTTACCCGGTTTGTCCGCCGAATTTAGAGTTACTGCCTCCTGATTGTTTAAGCCATGACAATGAAAATATGTTCGGCGGGGGGGTATCAATTCAACAAATTTACTCTTTCAATTTGCCTTCATTGACCAGATTTCCGATTATTGAAACAAATATCATTGAATATAGGTTAATTCTTTCTATTCAATTGTTTCTTAAGAATTTCTTAATTTTAGATAAAAAGATAGTAACTATGTTTCGAACATAAGATATTCAATTTTCCCTCAGTGGGAGCTGAAAACATTGTAGCTACAACTAACCCAATATCATGCATGCAATCTTTCTTTGACACCCAATTTGAAAATATTTTTGATAATCAGTATTTAAGATAAAAACAGAAGCAAAGTTATTAAAAACTGAGTAAATTATGCAGTCAAGATCATTGCTTACATTAGTTGAAAAGGATCACAAGCAATTTTTCCTGATCTTCAATAAATCTCGTAAATGAATCCAAGTTTATCAAAATCATCGAATCATAAATCAATGTAATTCTTGGTATTCGTCGAATGTGTTGCAAGTATTTTATTCTATTTGTTGGAAAATTCGGAATTTTATTTCAAAAGTGTCTGGGATTTTCTCTCAAATTGGGGGATTATTAGAGTTGTCAACTTTTTATACGCCCGAAGGATCGTATTATGTTATGGCCTCGGTTGTCCGTCCGTCTGTCTGTCCGTCCTATAGCAATTTTTTGTGTGCGCGAGTCCTCCTTAACTATCAATGGGAATAAGCTGAAACTACACACAATTACGCCCTATGATTTCTAGTTGTGCATAAGACCTTTGAAATTCAAATCGCTCCAGTCATTCCTGAGAAATCTTGAATTATCTGCCCTTTAATATAACCAAAATCACTGTTTTTTGTGTGGGCAACTCCTCCTAAACTATCAATGGGATTAAGCTGAAACTAAATACAATCATTCCCTATGATGTCTAGTTGTGCATAAGACATTTGGAATTCAAATCGCTCCAGTCATTCCTGAGAAATCTTGATAGCCCTTTAATAAAGCCAAAATCTTTGTTTTTTGTGTGCGCAACTCCTCCTAAACTATTAATGGGAATAAGCTGAAACTAGACACATTTAGTCCCTTTGATCTCTAGTTGTGCATAAGACCTTTAAAATTCATATTGCTCCAGTCATTTCTGAGAAATCTTGAATTATCTGCCCTTGAATTTAACAAAAATCACTGGTTTTTGTGTGCGCAACTCCTCCTAAACTATCAATGGGATTAAGCTGAAATTACACACAATTACTCCCTATGAAGTCTAGTTGTGCATAAGGTTTTTGAAATTCAAATTGCTCCCGTCATTCCTGAGAAATCTTGAATTATCTGCCCTTGAATTTAACGAAAATCACTATTTTTTGTGTGCGCAACTCCTCATAAACTATCAATTGGAATGAGCTGAAACTAGACACATTTACTCCCTATGATGTCTAGTTGTGCATAAGACCTTTTGAAATTTAAATTGCTCCAGTCAATCCTGAGAAATCTTGAATTATCTGCCCTTGAATTAAACGAAAATCACTGTATTTTGTGTGCAACTCCTCCTTAACTATCAATTGAAATGAGCTGAAACTAGACACAATTACTCTCTATGATGTCTAGTATTGCATAAGACTTTTCAATTCAAAATGCTCCAGTTATTCTAGAGTTATCTTGGATTATCTGCCCTTGAGTTGATGAAAAAAACAACATTTCTTGTCGGCTCATTTTCTCCTACATCATGGATGGGAATGAAAGGAAACTTGCCATAATGACTCCGTAGGTTGTCTTTTTGTGCTTAGGACTAAATATATTTTCATATTTAAATGTTATGGCACCAGTTGTCTGTCTGTCTGTTTGCAATATTTTTAGCTATCATTCAAGCTCACATTACTGACAAGCCAAGGTTACTGACAAGCCCCTTCGGGCATGTATGCGCCACGCTGCGAAGCTCTTGTTTGGAAAATGGGTCTTAAAATGGCGGATTTTGGGCAGTATTTTTCGGGGATGGGCAATTATTAGAATATGGGCAATATATAAGAATATATACAGTATTATCAATTGCATGAATATATACAGTATTATGACTAGAAAAGATAAGTTGGTCGCCCATCTACAATTGTTGCAAATAATCATGCTCGTGCACTTGATTTATTGCCGGTAAAAGGACAATAATTTATTTTTCTTTTAAATTGAGCAAAGTGATAAAATATATCAACAAACGCTGCGTGGCCGTCGTTTTTTCAATTTCATTCAGGCATATTGACAATTGTTTTGACGTATTCGAAATTTAGCAAACAGGTTTCAACTCTCCAAAGGTGTTATATCAACACATTCATACATTGGTGGATGTTTCACTGACAGACTATTGAACGAAGATTTGCAACCTGTCATGATTATTGATTCTTGACTCTTATATACATACAATTGAAGATAAATGTGAGAAAATCGTTTCAATATTGAGAAATTGATTTCCACTTCTCATATTTCTCTTTCCAGAAATAAAAAACAAATGCCCAAATTCAGTCTTATTAAAATGAATATTCGTATTTGAAAATTGTATTGGAATATTTGTGAAAAACGAATATTGGAATATTCATTCCCGTCCCTAGTTATAACACTATTTCTTCCTACACACTATATTTTATCTCATAGGAAAATTTTATTGGAATTTACTACATAATCTTCAACTTAATAATCCAAGGGTAACTGTATGAAAGAACATACATGTATTGTGAAAAAAATAAGTTGTTTGTAACAAGGAATTTTTAGCTCCACTGGCCAAAGGCCACTAGGGCTATTCTCATGGCGCTGTGTCCGTCGTTCGTTCTGCTCAGAATTTCAACCAAACTTCACAAAATTGATCTTTTGGTGAACCTCTTTCAAAGTTGTTAAAGGAGTGAACAACAAGGCTTTAATTGGTGGGCTAATTTCCATATATGGTAATATGTGACTTTCTTAGAATCTAATCAATGGATATCAACCAAATTTCACTGGAAAAATCCTTGAGTGACCTTTTATCAGTCAACAAAAAATTATTGTGATAAGATTAAAAATGTGTCTCGTATGGGTGGGGGTAATTTCTCTATATGTTATATAGCGTAAACTTTAAAAATCATTTTCTCAGAATGAAACTGAATGATATCAACCAAATTTCACCAGAATGATACCTTAGTGACCATCTATCAGTCTTCAAAAAAATAAATTTGATCAGAAAAAAAAAATCTACATGGGCGGAGGTCATTTCTCTATGTGTAATCTAGTGAAAACTTTGAAAAACATTTATTCAGCAGCTAACCAATCGATATCAACAAAATTCCACTTGAATCTTCCTATAGTGTCCCTCTATAGTCAGTCTAAAAAAAATGTTGTGATCAGATGAAAAAAAAAAATGTCATTTATAGGCAGAGGTTATTTTTATACGCCCATCGAAGACGGGACATATTATGGGATCCCCCGTGACGGCCGGGCGTCCGGGCGGCCGGCGGCGTCCACTTCTTTGTCCGGAGCATAACTCTGTCACTTGAAGTCCGATCGACTTCAAACTTGGCAATTGTGTTCTTCTCATCATTACGGAGTGCAGTGCACAAGAACCATAACTCTACCTAGCCTATTTTTTGAGTTATTGCCCTTTGTTGTTTTTCAGACTTGAATCTTGTCCGGTGTATAGCTAGGATCATGAAACTTAATGGGTGTATAGATCTCAACAAGGGGGAGTGCAGTGCACAAGAACCAAAACTCTACCTGGCCTATTTTTTGAGTTATTGCCCTTTGTTGTTTTTCAGACTTGAATCTTGTCCGGAGTATATCTCTTAAAGTATAATAGCCAGGATCATGAAACTTCATGGGTGTATAGATCTCACCAAGGGGGAGTGCAGTGCACAAAAACATAATTCTACCTGGCCTATTTTTTGAGTTATTGCCCTTTGTTGTTTTTCAGACTTGAATCTTGTCCGGAGTATATCTGTAAAAGTATAATAGCTAGGATCATGAAACTTCATGGGTGTGTAGATCTCATCAAGGGGGAGTGCAGTGCACAAGAACCATAACTCTACCTGGCCTATTTTTTTAGTTATTGCCCTTTGTTGTTTTTCAGACTTGAATCTTGTCCGGAGTATATCTGTATAAGTATAATAGCTAGGATCATGAAACTTCATGGGTGTATAGATCTCAACAAGGGGGAGTGCAGTGCACAAGAACCATAACTCTACCTGGCCTATTTTTTGAGTTATTGCCCTTTGTTGTTTTTCAGACTTGAATCTTGTCCGGAGTATATCTGTAAAAGTATAATAGCTAGGATCATTAAACTTCATGGGTGTATAGATGTCATCAAGGGGGAGTGCAGTGTACAAGAACCATAATTCTACCTGCCCTTTTTTTTGAGTTTTTGCCCATTGTTGTTTTTCATACTAAAATATTGTCCAGAGTATATCTCTAAAAGTATAACAGCTAGGATCATGAAACTTCATGGGTGCAAAAAACATTCATTCAAATAACCTCAGTTCTATTCAAACCCCCAGTTTATACTAAGCAGTGTCACGGGCGTATCTTGTGACAATTTGGCACCTTGTTCTTTATGTTATACAGTTGAAACTTTAAAAATCATTTTCTCAGCACCTAACATGGATATGAATGTAAACTTAAGTGATCCTTTGGGTGATTCTTAATCAGACTACAACAAATTATTGTGATCAGACATAAAATATGTTTTTTATTGGCAAAGGTTATTTCTCTATATGTTATATAGTGGAGACTTTGTAAATCATTTTCTCAGAACCTTACCAATGGATATCAACTTAATTTCACTGGAATGCTTTAGTAACCCTTAATCAGATGCAAAAAATTATTGTGATTGAATGAATAATATGTATTTTATGGGTGGAGGTCAATTCTCTTTATGTTTTTCATTGACCATATATTTATCTTTGTAGAAATATTTGAGCATTTTATCATTCTTGTAGAAAAACACTCTTTAAAAGACTTAAATTAACATCTCATTATATCAGTTGATTCAGGCCTGTGGAGTGAATCAGCTGCTCAAGTAACTCTAATAATAATTCTTTCATAATTTTTGATTCCTCATTTTACTTATACCAACCAATTTAAACAAACTCTGAAATGTCGCCTTACAATTTAGACCAGGACATCTTTTTTACAAAGTAGAGGGGGATATATTGGTTTCACAATGCCTGTCCATCCGTTTGTAGACCTTTTCATTTCCGGACTCAAACTTAGGAACCAAGTGACCTAGAATCATGAAACTCAATAAAAATGTTGCTTGTGACCCAAGGAAGTGCCCTATGAGTTCTGGGTCACATAGATCAAAGGTCAAGGTCAGGGTCAGCCTTTGTTCCATTTTTTGTTTCTGGACTCTAACTCAAGAACCAAGCAACCTAGAATCATGAAACGTCATTCAAATGCTTCTTATGACCCAAGGAAGTGCCCTTTCATTTTTAGGTCCAATGGTCAAAAGCCAGAGAGCTATTGCCATGGCAGAGTGTTCGTCATGCGTCCATGCGTCTGTCTGTCTGTGCATGTGTAAACTTTTTCTTTCAACATCTTCTCCTCCCAAACGCATTGTGAAAAAAAAACAGATGAAAGAAAAACTTTATGGCACTTGCCTAGCGGCTTATTTGATAATGAGCGTGTTCATAAAGCTTTAGAGAGGATTCAAATAATAAACAATTGTATAACTTGAAAATCTGTTTCATTTAAATAGTTAGGGGTCTATTTTCTCTTTGAATTCTTGGAATAACATCTCCTCTTCAACAACTAGGCAAATGAGAATGAAACTTTGCCAGAAAGTTTCTTGGGTGAGATCCACTGGACCAATAAAATTCAGGTGAGCGGTTGAGGGCCAGAATGGATTAATTCATATTTTATTTATCCATAAAAGAGAGGATAAATTAAGAAAATTTATAATTCATTAAGGTGTGTGTCTAGCCAAAATACGAGAATTTTCTTTAAATGAGATATAATTGAGCAAATTACAAAATATTTGTTCTTTTTCATTGCCATAGCAACAACTGTTATTATTATTGTTATTTTATTTTAAGCTCCACTGGCGGAAAGGCCGTCCATGGCGGGGTGTCCGTCGTCGGTGCGTGCGTGTGTGTGCGTGCATCCATCCGTAAACTTTTACTTTAAATTCGTCTCCTCATAAAGTACCGGATAGATTCCAATCAAATTTCACAGGAATGTTCCTTGGGTGACCCTCTATCAGATTCCTTCAAAGAATTCTAATCGGTTGAAAATCATGGCTGTAGTGGGCATGGCTAATTTCCATATATGGGAATAGGTGAGTTTGCTCAGATTCTTAATGATGGATACCAATTAAATTTTACATGAATGAGCCTTGAGTGTCCCTTTATCAGTCTACCAAAAAATGGAAAATATGTATTTTATGGGTGGAGGTCATTTCTCTATATGTTATATAGTGGAAACTTTCAAAATTAATTTCTCAGAATATAATTGATTGATATCAACCAAATTTTACTGGAATGATCTTTGAGTGACCCTTTATCAGTCTACGAAAATTTAGTGTGTAAAGATTGTAGGTTAGAAGGAACATAAGCTTTGTTATAATCCAAATGTGTAGAAACATTAGGTGAAATAGGGAGCCTAATATACCCCCTTAGAATTGGTCAGTTTAGTTGAATGAAGGGTGACTCTGCTCAAAGAGGTCAAGTGGTGTAAAGTGGCCTACTGAGGTACAGAGTGGGGAAGAAAAAGCTCAGTTGACTGCACTCTAAGGCACTGGGCAGAATAAAAATAATGGATTTAATATTTTACTTCTTCTTATCATTAGATAGAATTTTGATTTGGTGACTAACAAAACCTTTGTTGAAATCAAAATGTATAGAAACATTAGTTGAAATAAGTAGCCTGAGTATACCCCCTGAGAATTGGCCAGTTTAGAAGTACGAAGGGTTACTCTGCACAGAGAGTACAAGAGGTGTAAAATGATGTTCTGTGGATTGAATATTTTACTTCTTGTTATCATTAATTAGAATTTTGTTTTGATGACAAACAATTATTGTGAAGTAACACCCTTATAGTGGTATTTAATGAGAAGCGGAAAGATCTACAATCAAAATTTTGTGGACAAAATACCAGTAAATTATGCAGTAACATTCTGTTAGTATTGAAATTTTTATTTTTGGATTTCAAACAAATTTCACTGGAATGATCCTTATTTTTAACACCCTTATTATCCTCTAATAATCATTATCAGGATATTCAGGCCTGTGGAGCGAATCAGGCGCCCAAGCTCCTCTAGTTTATTACTAATTTGAATGTATCAAAATAAAAGATGATATTAATAAGTTGTTGTAAATAACAACTTATTAATATTGTCTTTTAATTTCATACATTTATTTTTAATTAAAATTTGAGAAAATTGAGCCTGAGTCTGAGAAAAGTTTTATAACCTTGGGCCCAGATGCGAAAATCGCGTTTCATTCCCTATCAAATTCGAGTATCATTAATCCACACACCAAATACGACTAATTAGCTGACAACTCTATTCTGCTTTTATTTTTGGAAGTATTTGTCACGCAGACGAGTTGAGATGTTGATTTCGTCAAGTGAAGGGCGTAAATTAGCGTAGTCTTACAACACGGTTTTCTTAATTCAAGAACTATTATTAATCTACACCAGTTATACCATAATCAGTCCCTAACGAACATAATCCGCATGACAAGTTTCCTGGATAATGTCATAATTCTATACTTTAGAAATATAGAAGGGCATTATTGTCATGGTGAAATTTTGAATTCTCCACATCGAGTACCATATTTTTACTGAAAATTGGAATATGTAGGTCTGTCGTCGTGATCTATCTATCGCTCTCGTTCTGTCTCTCTCTCTTTCTCTCTCTCTATCTCTCTCTCTCTATCTATCTCTCTCTCATTAAAGTAAATTGCCAATCTTATCTTGAGCAATGCCATGGAGATGATTGCGAACCGACTTTTGAAAATATAAATCCTGGAATTTTTTTAGTTTGGCTGTTTTCGTGTTTTTGTCGTCGTGTTGCGAAAACTTTGACATAATGTTTCATTAGAGGTTCTACTAGAGGTGAATAATGCCCCCTTTTCGACTTAGATATTTATCCAGACAGCACCTAACAGCTGAGCGTAGAAAACCGTAGGAGGTGCTCTTGTTTTTTCCTAGGTCATTAGTTAAGAAACGGTCATAAACTTATTAAAGACGGTCTCTAAGGTGCCGATCTAACATCATTACATCATTGTACAGTAAATAATGATAATAATAATTTCTTTATTTAGAGAAGGTAGCACATTAAAATAACATTAATCTAACAGGCAAAAGAACCTTAATGGCCCATTATAGATCTCCATGCATTGAAAGGCCTACCAGTTTAGAGTCGTAGTAATATAAACATATATTCAATAAAAATGTGTTTTTCTCGTTTTCATTGCGTGTAAGTACAACCTACAAATAAACATGCGACTCCTTTGAGATTCGAATCCGGGATCTCTGCCCCTAAGCGAATGCTAAACACGTCGCTATAAAAGCTAGCTTGTACGACAAGGCAGAATAGACACACCTTATACTCAACTAGGCTACATACACCTCCTCGACTATTAAGTTTTCTCCAAGAATCTACTCTTATTTTGACATTTGACCTTGAACTTTAACTCTTTATAAAAATCATTTTAAGATATGTTTAAGTTAGTCAAGAGTAACAACTGTGACCAATATCTTTAAAGTCTTATTATGAATTTGAGCTGATTTTGACCTTCGACCTTAATGCGTGACTTTGAAATTTGACCTTTTACAAAAATAAGGCTTTATCACAAATGAGTTCATGTGTTGGAACAAATGTGCCAAATATCATTGAAATCCATGTGACTTTGCCTTGAAAAGTCCAGTTTAAAGCTAAATTTTGCTAATATCTCATATTTAGGGGCAGATAGTTTCAAAGTTAATGAACTGTTTTCTGCGAGAACATGTAATTTCCTATTTTACCTGAATAAAATCTATCTATCTATCTATCTATCTATCTATCTATCTATCTATCTATCTATCTATCTATCTGTCTGTCTGTCTGTCTGTCTATCTATCTATCTATCTATCTTTCTCCATCCATCCATCCATTCATCCACCTATCCGCAAAGTTGGTTGGAAATAAAACAGAGAAATCCATTAAAGACAAAAAAAATGGGGAGATAATCACAATGAAAAATATATGTCGGATATTAACTAAGAATAGTTATTTGTTGTATTGTGTTGCAGCCTCAAACTCAAAAGCAATTAATTTGGGTAATATAAAGGTTTAAAAATAAAACTAAAGTTCGTAGTAAATTACCCCACCCACTTTTAACATGAGGCACATCTAGAACCGATAAGTTTTGAGATGCCAATCTTTTGACAGTAGACGCAGATTATATCATAGTATATATGGAAAAAGTTTAATGGAAATCTTTTCTAGCCGCGAAAAGGCCCTCATGGAGACCCGTCCTTTTTGGAGTTTAATAATCTTCTCCGAGATCCGGGTGTTTAGGCCATTGCTTCGTTCATTTAAAATCACGCAAAGGGAATAATTAACAAGAGTTCCATTCTAATTGGAGAAATGGTAGCAAAGTTTCATGTAGATTCAAAAATTCCTGTAGGATCTTAATAGATTCGAAATAAAGCAGTACCCCTTTAGATTCAATTTAGTATCTCTCAAGACTTCTCTCAACAAAATCACTGTTTATTTCGTTAAAAAGTTGGTTAGGCATAAGACTTCCAATCTGGAAGTCGTGGGTTCGATCCCCGGTGGCGGCAAATATCCTTTCCGACGTTTGTCTTTCACCAATGGGTAGATAATCGTAAACCTATGTGAAATAGCAGTCGGAGGCTAGGAAAGGATGTAATGGTAGTACTGGCGTGAGAAATACCAGGAATCCATTGTTAGGTGCTCCGGCCGCCGCGATATAACTGAAATAATGTTGAAAGCGGCGTAAAACCCCATTCAATCAATCATTATTTCGTTAATGGCGTGATACTAGTGAAGATAATGAAAATTACCATTTAAATACACACAATGAGGTTGCAATGTTTAGTGAAGCGTATTGATTATCCGCGTAGGCTTATCGAGGGTTTAGAGCGAAACA
Organism: Fragum whitleyi; assembly: GCA_948146395.1. NCBI lineage: Eukaryota > Metazoa > Mollusca > Bivalvia > Cardiida > Cardiidae > Fragum > Fragum whitleyi. The sequence goes on from OX411544.1 coordinate 48,909,034, forward strand.
AAGTCTGTGTCTATACAATTGTTGACAGATACTATGTTTTTTATCTTAGCCTTCGCTGTTGCAACCTGTAGTAATTTGCCGGAAATATGGGTTTATTTCTGTCGTGACCTCTTGAACTTCTTCACACCTCTGATTGGCCATACCACACGTGGTGACCTACTATGATTTTATCTGCCTTCTTATGAATGAAGTCTGTGTTCATGAGTTACGAAAGGTCAAGTTTACAAACGAAATGAATGTTCCTTTATTTAGTCCAAATTCTCATTAAAACATAAACACGCACCAATTGATCGTGACCAGCCTTGATATGAAGTAAAATTTAACCCATTACCAGACAACTTATTTTCTAGACTACCAAATTTACACCTCTTGCTTGAATCCCGTTTATATCGTAAACCTTGTTGTCGCATTCTTATGTAATGTAAATATCTTCGGTTACGGGTATTTTTGTATCATATTCTCCAAATCCCATTCCTTGGTGGTTTTTTTTCGTTTCCAACAAGGACGGAAAACAGGGGATGTAGCCATCTCGGTACGATTTACTGTAAATATATGAATGTCGTTGTTATTTTGAATTAGATAAATAATCAAGTGGATAATTATTCCATCACAATAGATCTTATTTCAAATTTTAACATCGAATGGTGACTGTAACGTCGTAACTATAGAATACTTTAACTGCAGCTGCGATGTTTAAGTCCCCAACGGGATTTTCGGTTTTGTCCCCTAGTTTTACACTGATAACAAAATATTTTTCTTCAAAGTACTTGACATAGTAACTACAACTGTATAGTAGCGCTTCTATCCCTCGGATAGGTCTAAAATTTCCTCAGTCCAATCATTCATCTATTTGTTTTACCGGGAGGACTTAAAATATTACAAAAAAAACCAACGAAATTTGGATTGTGAATCAATCGCCTGTGAACTGGAGCACCTTAATATGGAATCTGGTATTTCTCGCACCAGAACTATAATTAGCATACATCCGTACACAGCTGCCATCTTCTACCCGCTTAGGTTTACGATTATACGCCACGACTATATTTGGACAATACATTAGCTGTACAAAATACCTACCCACATAAATCGAATTGTTTTTCTTTAATTCTTTTTTACGCAATGGCAGGAGATAATCATTCTTTTACACAAACTGAAGAAACAGCGGTCTTTTAATTCGGTGGTTTGGGGGCCCATTCAGGTCGTTACAGAGCCGTAGCGGATAACGTTTAAAAGTCAAAATGCAGAAAGACTGCTGTTTAATCTGGTAAAATATGGGATCCGCATGTGTAAATTGAATTACCTTTCTGACTGCTATTTTTTGAGTTAAGAAAAGAATCATTAGTTTAGACACTATAGTTGCCGGTTCTCGTTTCTGTGTCGCTCTCTGTCTATCTGTCTGTCTCTGTCTGTCAGTCTCATTACCTTTCTTTTCCTCTCTTTCTTTGAATTTACAGTTCGGCCCGAATTTCCGAAATTTTGTCGATACACCTTCCCTTGATTATTTTTTTCATTTATAATTTCTCTTTTCTCAACAAATTCAATATATCACTCTAGAATGCCAACAGATTCGTTCACCATCAGTACCTTCAGTGCTTCGGTTTATCTCTTGCAGTGGCGATGGCGTGTTTCACCTTGGTCTTTTTATTCATTTGTCCGTAAAAAGTTTTTGTTTAAGCGAACTGTAGTCCATGGATACTTTCGGACTTCCTTGAAATGTTTACGGGATGATTGTAAGGCAATAAAGAAGTTTCTTTTCTGAAAGGAGATCGATCTGTCGGAACACATTGGAAAAGGAACCTGGTGGATTCTTTATTCTCGTTTACGCGATATAGTCCACAAATATTGTCGGATCTTCCTGTAACTTACACGGGATGAAAGTAGGGTCATATATCGTTATGAAGAATCCTTTCGAAAAACGAAGAAATAGGCATAATTTTCACTCAAATTTCTCGTTTACGCGATGAAGTCCATAAATATAATTGAATTCTCTTCACGGGATGATTTGATGTTTGTAAGGAAGTTTCTAGTGAGAATGGAATGAAAAAGAAAAGGAAGACTACTGCTTTAGACAAATAGAACTGTTTGGCAATAGTAACTTTACGCATTTTTTAAACAACATAGTTCCTGACATTAAAATCAGATTGAACTAAGTAAAAATTGATAGTCATTAGAGCATTTTGATAGTCATTAGGGCATCCCAGCCCCTTACGGAGCTTTTGTTTTCGAAGAAAAGGAAACAAAAGAATTGTTGAAAAACTTAATTGAATTGAAGTAGATTAAATCCGAATGATCAGACAAAAATGATACTGTTCCTATTTCAATCAGGTTGCAGACATAAAAAACTTCAAATGTTGAAAATTTTAAAATTATTTTGTAAGAGGAGAAACGGAAAGTGAAATATTAATTTGTAACAAGCTTTCCGGCGCACCTTTTGCGAGAAGTGAGGTGCAGAGCGAGATGGATAAATATAACGATTTCAACATCGATGAATATTCAATAAATCGTAACTACAGCATGAAAAATCCATAATTATGATGTTATGATCATTCATCGACACAAGATTTAATGTAAAATGCCCTTGCGTAATGTACGCAATAGTAGTTAAGCCTTTGTTTGGTTTATGGTGTCGCTATAAACCTGTGGGAGGAGAGGACTTCTTGTAGGCGTTAATCGTTAACGGAATCAAAAAAAGGAGTAATGACCCATTGATTGGAATTATCTACAGAATTTTAGATCATTTAAGCAGACACTTCTACTTACGGATAAATCCCGCTTAGGTAACAAATTTCTACTTGCATTACGAGAGTTCTCGATTATTATTTATTAATTTTAGCTCCCTTTAATGAAGGTCAGTAGTGTCACTGTTATAGAATTGTTTCTATCGTGCGTGCTTTTACTCTCTACCAAAGTACTAAAAGTACTGAAGATGGACGTTTCTGGTAGCATGGTGTTAAAAAAAAACGAGAAGAAAAAGGAAAGTGTCCACGTAAATATACGCATGATAAATGTAAAGACGTTACGTCAAATATTCCGACGTATTTGAAAATAATACACGATGGTATAAGTTGTTTTTAATGCTGGCTACCATAATTTTCATCTTTACGAAATAAATCTTGCACTGTTCGATTTGTAAAACATAAGCGAATTCAGATATACATAAATAAGCAACATAAAGGTTGAATACTTATTTCAAAACATACTTGAAGGTACAAACACTGGTAAAAAAAAGCAATGCAGAGATGTTACAAGTTTACTTCATGTTATGTTTATATACGTTGTAACTACAGTTTTAAAACATCAAATGATGAGGAAACAATATCATATTAAGCAATAGTCGTAAACGTTTTAATGACACAATTTGCGTTTCCGTCGGTAAATGGGAAGAAAAAAATAACCAAAAAACCTCCGGATAAATTTTGTAGAGATTTGCACTTTTACTCTACTGGCCAAAAGGCCAGCGGGCTATTGTCATGGCGGGATGTCCGTCGTCCGTCCGTAAACTTTTACTTTAAAAATCTTCTCCTCATAAAGTACTGGATGGATTCCAATCAAATTTCACAGGAGTGTTCCTTGGGTGTCCCTTTATCAGATTTATTCAAAGATTTTTTAATCGGTTGAAAATCATGGCTGAAGTAGGCGCGGCTAATTTTCATAGGTGGCTTTTCTCAGAAACTAATCGATGGATATAAACCAAACTTCACATGAATTTCCCTGAGTGGCCCTCTATCAGCCTACAAAAATCATTGTGATAAGATGAAAACTATGTCTTTTATGGGCGGAGGTCATTTCCATGGTAAATTTAATAATCATTTTCTCAGAATTTAACCAATGGATATCAACCAAATTTCCCTGGAATGAGTCTTGATTGATCCTCAACAAGTCTATAAAAATAATTGTGATCAGATGAAAAATATGTATTTTATGGGCGGAGGTCATTTATATATATGTTATATATTGAAAACTTTGAAATCATTTTCTCAGAATCTAACGGATGGATTTCAACCAAATTTCACGGAATGATTCTTTATTGATCCATCATCAGTCTACAAAGATTTATTGCAATCAGATGAAAAATATGTCTTTTGAAGGCGGAGGTCATTTCTTCAGATAGGTTATCGGGAAGAATATCCAATATATGGTAAAACAAACTATCCTGAAAGTCTAAATAGATGGATTAAATATCATGGGAATTTTATTTCTGTGAAGTTGTATCAGTCTGCAATAAATATTTTGATTAGATGAACAACATTTTTTTTTTATTTGCAGAGGACATTCTAACATATAAAGTGAATATGTGATCACACTTTTGGTATCATCTAATTGATGAATTTTTCTAGACTTATAAAATGTAATAGGTGTAAAGGTTATAGATTATAGAAGGAACAAACCTTTGTTGAAATCCAAATGTATAGAAACATTAGTTGAAATAAGTAGCCTGAGAATACCCCCTGAGAATTGGTCAGTTTAGTAGTACGAAGGGTTACTCTGCACAGAGAGTACAAGAGGTGTAAAATGATGTTCTGTGGATTTAATATTTTACTTCTTGTTATCATTAATTAGAATTTTGTTTTGATGACAAACAATTATTGTGAAGTAACATTCTTTTAGTAGTGTGTAATGAAAAGTGGAAAGATCTACGATCAAAATTTTGCAGACAAAGTACCAGTATATTATGCAGTAACATTCTGCTAGTGTTGATTTTTTTTATATATTTGGATTTAAACCAAATTTCACTAGAATGGTCCTTGGGTGATCGGTCCATTATGAGACTGTACATAATTATTGTGATTAAATAAAAAAATATGTGTGTAATAGAGTAGAGGTCAATTTTTTAATGTTATTCACTGATCATGAGTTTTTTATGCAGGAGTATTTCAGCATATGACACGTATAAACACTTATTTACTTGAAAGAAACATTCACTAATTTATTCACTTCAAATATCGTTTTAAAAGCCTTATCATCCTCTAATAATCATTATCAGGATATTCAAGCCTGTGGAGCGAATCAGGCGCTCAAGCACCTCTAGTTAACTATTATTTTTCTTTCAATTTTCTAATTTGAATCTCTACGGTTTGAATAGTTGAAGGAGTATTTGATATAAAATCGAATCTCAGATATCTCTTTTCCTAAGAATAGATTAAAACCAAAAGAATATTGATATTGTTATTATTTGAAATTTATTAATAAAAATCTCAGCGTCGTAATAATATCCCATAAACACAACAAAAATATGTGCGTTAAAATTTGTAGCCAAATGAAAACTCGATTTATCAGTCATTTTTCTTCCGTTTCAATAAAGAAATATTTTTTGTAAAGAATAGTCTGTCCAAACTTCATTAAGATCGAGCATTTAGTAAAATAGTTATTAGAACTTAAATTGCGTCTTAAAAATGTCCAATAGCGTTCTCCTTCCACGTCTGTATCTTCATGACGTTATGGTGACCCCCTTATGTTACGAAAACATACACATATAGACGGATTGGATATTTCATAATGCCATTATGTCAAAAACTTCGGTCGATTAAACCAAAGCGTTATAGTATACTATAAAAAGATTTGAATAATTATCTACATTAAGATCTTGTTCAGCATATACTGTAATTAGTATGTGATTGTTTCTCCAATGAAAAAACTTTAAAATGTCTTCTTAAACGACAGAAAGGATCATGGAGACTGGGTTGTGGTTTAAAAGCACGACAGACATGTTTAAAATACAACTTAATAATAATAATGATAATAATAATAATAATAATAACTTTATTTATAGAAGGTAGCATGTTAAGATACATATACAATCTTATTTTCAACATGGCCCTCTTGAAAAAAAAAAAATTCGATCTTCGTAATCTCTCTCTCTCTCTCTCTCTCTCTCTCTCTCTCTCTCTCTCTCTCTCTCTCTCTCTCTCTCTCTCTCTCTCTCTCTCTCTCTCTCTCTCTCTCTCTCTCTCTCTCTCTCTCTCTTTTTAACTCACTCACACTCTTTCAAACGCACACACACTCACTCAAGCTCAAACCACACCACACAAGCACATAGGCTACCAATTACATGTACTATATATGCATAAAGTACGAAGCAAATAAATTTCAATTTAACTCCTGAAAAAAAAGCAGCATGTAAGACATACACAGATAATATTAGATTTGAAAACAATTGCTGTACAATCATTTTATATGTAATATAACAGTGGAAGAGTGTAGATGCTTTATTAGAAATCAACTGACAATAGAAAGCTCCTTGTGTTTAAAACATCTTAAATTGTCAATAGATCGTATATCTGTTGGAATCGAATTCCAGTATTGCATCCCAATATAGGAAAATGTGCGCTTTTTAAATTCTGTTTTAGGTACTGTGCTTTTGCTCATTATATCATTATTTAACTCGGACCTAAGTAAGTAATGTTGGTTCTTGCAATAATTAAAAGCATTAGACATGTAAGGGGGTGCCAGACCATAAAGCGTTTTATACATCATGATGATAGTGAAATATTGTTGTCGACCTTTTATGCTTAGCCATTTTAATGAGGTGAAATTCGACTTAGAGGAAGTCTTTCTAGTTTTTTAGCTCCACTGGCTGAAAGCCACTGGGGCTATTGTCATGGTGTTGTGTCCGTCGTGCGTCCGTCCGTCCGTCCGTCCGTGCGTCCGGTCGTAAACTTTTCTTTAAAAATCTTCTCCTCAGAAACTACTGGATGAATTTCAACCAAACTTCACAGGAATGATCCTTGGATGACCCTCTTTCAAAGTTGTTCAAGAAATTTTGATCCAAAGTAAAAACATGGATTTAATGGGCGTGGCTAATTTCCAAATATGGTAAAAAGTGAGTTTTCTCAGATTCTAATCCATGGATACCAATTAAATTTTACATGAATGATCCTTGGGTGACCCTTTATCAGTCTACAAGAAATCATTTTGATCGGATGGCAAATATGCATTTTATGGGCGGAGGTCAATTCTCTATATGTTATATAGTGGAAACTTTGAAAATCATTTTCTCAGAATGTAACAGATGGATATCAACCACACTATACTGGAATGATCCCTGAGTGACCCTTTATCAGTCTACAAAAAATCATTGTGATCGGATGGAAAATATGCATTTTATGGGCGGATGTCATTTCTCTATATGTTATATAGTGGAAACTTTGAAAATCATTTTCTCAGAATGCAACTAGTGGATATCAACCAAATTTCACTGGAATGATCCTTGAGTGACCCTTTATCAGTGTACCAAAAATTATTTTGATTGGATGAAAAATATGCATTTTATGGGCAGAGGTCATTTCTCTATATGTTATATTGTGGAAAATTTGAAAATCATTTTCTCAGAATCTATTTTTTGGATATCAACCAAATTACCCTGGAATGATCCTTAAGTGACTCTTTATCAGTGTACCAAAATTCATTGTGATTGGATGAAAAATATGTATTTAATGGGCGGAGGTCATTTCTCAATATGTTAAATAGTGGAAACTAGGAAAATCATTTTCTCAGAATGTAACTGATGGATATCAATCAAACATTTTTGGTATGATCTTTGGGTGACCCATTATCATGCAGCCAAAAATTATTTTGATTTGATGAAAAATATCTTTTAAGAGTGGAGGTCATTTCTCTATTTGTTATATAGTTGAAACTTTGAAAATCATTTTCAACATCAGTAAACCCCAAATATCTAAAAATCTAGTCAAAACATTTATTTGTTTTCACAAGAATTTCAAGCCTGTGGAGCGACACAAGCCATTCATGGCTTTCTAGTTTTTTCAATATTATACATGCAGCTCTTTTTTTGTAATTTACTAACTCTGTTTAAAAACGCTGATTTGCATTGACTCCAGGAAATACAACCATAGTCAAAACAAGGGGCAATGTATGAATTATAAAACAGTTGTTTCATATCAAGCGTGAGAAAACAATTAATTCTCTGGAGTAAATGCACTTTCGATGAAACTTTTGAACAGATCATGTCAACGTGAGACTTCCAACTAAGGGAATTGTCTATGTATAGACCGAGAACCTTTTGAATACAAACATTCGCGATCTTGTTGTTTAACACCTTTAATTGAAGTTCTGGTAGATTTTTTAATCTGTTATTACTTCCTACAATCATACATGTGGTTTTCTTTGGATTTGAAATCATATTGTTATTTTTTTTATCAGGTATCTATTTTAGATAAATCATTTTGTAAGCATTCATTTATTTCGGATAGAGATTCACTTGATTTATAAAGTGTAGCATCATCCGCATACATGTCGATGTTAGATTGAATTTTTAAAGGCAGATCATTTATGTATAATAAAAACAAAATGGGTCCTAAAATTGATCCTTGGGGAACACCAGACGATATTAGTTGCATTTTTGATGTGACTGAGCCATTTTGATGACTTGAAATCTACCGTTTAGATAAGAACTGAAAAGTTTACAAGCATTATCTGTGAAATGATGTAATTTAGGCTTATATTATAAAATTTCATGATCAACAAGGTCGAATGCCTTTTTAAAATCGAGGAAAAACGTTCCAAAAATTTTCCCATCATCCATGTCCATTAACCATGAGTCTATAAGCCTTATAAGAGACGCCTGGCAAGAATGATTTTCTCTAAAGCCAGACTGATATCAGAACAAAACATTCGTATTTTTTAAAAAGATTTTAAGTTGATTTGCAATATGTCTCTCAAATATTTTTGAAATCGTAGTTAAAACTGAAATCGGCCGATAGTTATTTGGATCAGATTTTTCACCACCTTTGAAAAGTGGTCTTACATTCGCCTTTTTAAGATCAACTGGAAAGATTCCGGCTTAACTTAACATGTATATCAGTTTGGAATATATCTTAATTCAAATTAATGTTTTAAAAAATTCGTCTTTAAACGCCCGTCGAAAGCGTTCACGGGGGAGCGGTGTCAATAACCTTTCTTATGTCCGATAGACTTGAAACTTGGCAGTAATGTTTCTCTAATGAATTTAGATTACAATGCACGAGAACTGTTACTCTACCTAGCTTAATTTTTTGCTCAAGGTGAGCTAAGGTGATCACACACCGTCCGTCGTCCGTCCATCGTCAGTCCGTCCGTCCGTCATTAATTTCTTTAAACATCTTCTACTATACCACTGGGCCATTCAAGCAGAAATTCGACAGGGATGTTACTTGGTAACGCCCTTTAAAAGTTGTTAAAAGAATTTAAATTCTATCAAAAAACTCTAGTTGCCATGGTAACAGAAAATTCGAAAATTGCTGGAAATCGTAGATAAATTCCTCTCCTCCTAAACCACGAGGCCAATGAAGCTGAAACTTGTCTATCCAAAAATAGCTCTGATTTGCATAGGGGCCATGTCAAAAGTGTATGAATTTTGGCAAGTCGTTTTAGTATATCGAGTATTTTTGTGGATTTTTTTTTTTTTTTTTTTTTTTTACTTCCTTGGGATATCAAATCTTAGTGTATTCTGTATTTGTTTAAAAACTGTTTGACCAGATAATTGACAATAGTTTTTATCCATTCTGAGATCAACCCCATATTCCCTTATTTAGACCAATCAAAAAGGATTTTTTTACGAAGTCGTTGGGATTTTCACGAGGAAAACTAGATAAGCAGGCGAGTGATAACGGTACAAATCACGGGATATTTAAGTTTAAGATGTCCTGACCGTCGATATGCTTATAAGCTTTTCCAAATATGGAATAATGGATATTTCTTCTGTCAAATGTTACGTATAAAATCACGTGTTTTACTATTTGTTTACATTTTGTAACAGATAAACAGCCTTCACACCCCCCCCCCCTCGTTTTTAAAAGTAGAAAATACGAAAATATTATCATTAATTAGGTAGACAAAATCATTATTCTAAAACGATTTTGTTTCGAAAAAAAATTTTTTTAGAATGATATTAAGCTGAAATTAAGATTTTTCCACTTAGAAATCCTTCATTCAAACTCAATTTTATGTAATCGATGAAAAGGTTGGTCCATAAAGAAGTCAAACGGACAATAACGCGCGTGTTTTGTGACAATTTGCTCCTTGTTCTTTTTGATATCTCGGGAATTAGGCCCTGGGGGTCAACCATACACATGTATTACTAGAAACTTTTGAAAGCTTCATTTATTTCATAAAAATATCAGCAATGTAAATTTTATGAATAACATGTTTTCCAACGTCGAGTCTGCTTAACGTCGTTTTATACGTGTAACGACGTTTGTCACCAGTATTTGACTTTACGTCAAAATGTTTCCATTCAAGTTCGGCAAGTTTCAAAGTAAATGCAAACTTTGAATTAAATACACTAATTTTTGTTAAGCATATGTTTTCTAAGGTCCATTATACGAATGAAATATGGCATTATTACCTGAGTTAAAGAGATATGTGTGACCTGTCACACAAAATAAAAAGACCACTGAAAAAGAATTTGGAAAATAGTTTTGTTCCAGTACCGGTCAACCAAGGGTCTCATTCTTAAAAAATCATTTTCGCAATACCCAGACCGTTCCATTTTGAATGGCGGGTCACATATATAATAAGGCGCATCCAACCCTCTTTTTACATCTGAATTGTTCACTCCATATGTAATCTAAAAACATACTCTCAGTGTAAAACTAACTTAAAATGTGCTAAATGTTAAAATAAATCAGTAGCTTTAATGTACACATCCACAAATAGCGCCAAACAACTATATTTATAAGGAACAAATGAAATCTCGCAAATACAGCTGCGGTTTCAAGGTTTATGGTATGATCTAAATTCAAAGTTTCATTTAACAAGCCAAAGAACGCCCTAGTTATTTTTTTTATTTCTGTGCACTTGTAAACAAAATAACGGCTCTTAAACTCTATCGATTTTGTTATTTAAAGTTTTGACGCTTCCTTTTTATTTCACAAAACGTAAAATAAATACAATTTTCTAAAAGAAATTGCCCGGTGACCAAATGCTGGGGTTTTTTTGTGAACCTTTTTAGCTCCACTGGCTGAATGCCACTAGGGCTATTGTCATGGCGTTGTGTCCGTCGTGCGTCCGTCCGTACGTGCCGCCGTGCGTCCGGTCTTAATTTTTTTCTTTAAAAATCTTCTCCTCAGAAACTACTGGATGAATTTCAATCAAACTTCACAGGAATGATCCTTGGGTGACCCTCTTTCAAAGTTGTTCAAGAAATTTGGATCCAATGAAAAACATTGGTTTAATGGGCGTGGTTAATTTCCAAATATGGTAAAAAGTGGGTTTTCTCAGATTCTAATTGATGGATACCAATTAAATTTTACATGAATGATTCTTGGCTGACCCTTTATCAGCCTATCAAAATTTATTGTGATCGGATAAAAAATATGTATTTTATGGGCGGATGTCATTTCTCTATATGTTAATTTGTGGAAACTTTGCAAATCATTTAATCAGAATGTATTAGATGGGTATCAACCAAATGTCACTGGAATGATCCTTGGCTGACCCTTTATCAGTCTAGCAAAAATTATTGTGATCGGATGAAAAATATGTATTTTATGGGCGGAGGTCAGTTCTCTATATGTTATATAGTGGGAACTTTGAAAATCTTTTTCTCAGATTCTAATTAATGGATATCAACAAAATGTCACTAGAATGATCCTTGACTGACCCTTTTATTAGTCTACCAAAAATTATTGTGATCAGATGAAAAATATGTATTTTTTGGCGAAGGTCATTTCTCTATATGTCATATAGTAGAAGCTTTGAAAAATTATTTTCTCAGAAATTAACTGATGGATATCAATCAAACTTCATTGGTATGATCCTTGGGTGACCCATTATCATTCATCCAAAAGTTATTGTCATTGGATGAAAAATATGTCTTTTATGGGCGGAGGTCATTTATCTATATGTTATATAGTGGAAACTTTGAAAATCATTACAACATCAGTAGAACTCAAAATATGTAAAAATCTAATCAAGACTTAGATTTTTTATTTCAAGAATTTCAAGCGTGTGGAGCGACTCCAGCCATTCATGGCTTTCTAGTTACGTCGACGTGATAGTGCGTGAGAAAAATCCGGTCAGATGTTTTAAACAGCTTTTCAAAAAAAAGGCGGATGGCCACCGAGCTATTGTCATGGCGGTGTGTCAGTCGTGCGTCCTTCCGTCCGTGCGGGCGTAAACTTTTTCTTTATATATCTTCTCCTCCCAAACCAATGGGTGGATTTTCATGAAACTTGGTAGAAATTTTTCTTGGGTGACCCTCTTATTAAATTGAAAAAGAAATTTTGATTGACCCCAAAATATCGGCGTGGCAGGGCGTGGCTTTTTTTTACTTTGAAATCTTTAAACATCTTCTCCTCCCAAACCATTGGGTCAATTTCAATGAAACTTGGCATGGATGTTCCTTGGGTGACCCTTTACTTAAATTGTTCAAGAAATTTTAATTGACCCCCAAATATGGGCGTGGCTTATTTTGAGCCCGAAATCTTTGAACGACATCTCCTCCTGAACCACTGGAACGATTTAAATGAAACTTTACCAGCATGTTCCTTGGGTAATCCTTTCCATAAATTGTTCCTCAAATTTTGATTGGCCCCCAAATATGGGCGTGGCAGGGCGGGGCTTATTTTGAGCCCAAAATCTTTGCACAACATCTCCTTCTGTACCATTGGGCAGATTTCAATGAACTTTACCAGAATGTTCCTTCCGTGACCCTTTTCAAAAAGTGTTCACTAAATTTTGATTAAACCATAAATATTTGCATGGCAGGGTTTGGATTATTTTGAGCCTGAAACCTTTGAACTATATCTCCTGATGAACAGATGGGCAGATTTCAATGAAACTTGAGAATTTTTGTGCAATGTGGGCCATTGCATGTTTAGTATCATTATATAGGTCTTAAGAGATTTCAAAGGGTTGTTTTCATTCAAAGAAAGCTTCATTTAATGAAAGTCTTAAGATGTTAAAGCCAGTGGAGCGATACAGGCCCTCTTTGGCCTCTTGTTCGTTATATAAGGGGGGCAAAAATTATGTGGCTGGACCTATAGTCCGCTGTTTGAGAGACAACGCAAAGTATATAAATATTCCTTCAAACTAATCGATAATTTTAAGCCCGAGTAACTAAGTCGGCAGAGTACTGGAATACAAAACAATTTAAGGTCGATCGCCGGGCTGGCACACTAACAAACATTTCGAATGATTCATTAAACCGAGGTCCCGTGAGACGGTGCTTTACACCGAGCACCTTAAGGAACCATGGCACCAGCAGTTTCGTCATGTATCCATGCACCTTTCCCCGTAACAACCTACCGTCTTCTGAGGGCGTCGCGTGGTACGTTAGCGATAAAATATAAACGGAAATACAAACACACAATTTGATAGTGTAATCTGCGAGTTGTGCGAGAAGCAGACGACGCATTTGCTTGGTGCCACATACCCTTAGTTCTTTTATAACCAGTGGTGTGTTCGTTAGAGTAGATGAAAAATCCCTACAAATATTTTTTTAACACGATAAGGACATATTTTTGTTTTTTTTGTGTGAAAGATTTGTTTTCTCATTTATAAAATTTACCAATCTTCATGGAAAATATTAGAAGAATCAAAATAAGCAAATCAGTGTCCTGCAATTCAAATTTTATACAACATGCTTTATTTAGATAAAAACAATCTTCTAATGCCGGTCAATTCTGTTACGACATCTAAAAACGTGACCTAGTGCTGATATCTCTCTGTCCCGTAAGACAAGTGCCCGATAATGCGAACTAAGGGGCCTACATTTTGAGATATTTTTTATTTCGACGATGTCATTATCCAGCTGTATTTGCGAGATTTCTTTTTCGAGAGATCGGGGGCATATTGTTTTACTCATGTCCGTCTGTCTGTCTGTCCGTCCGTCCGTCTGTCTGTCTGTCTGTCCGAAAACTTAACCTTTGCCAATATCTTCAAGCCTATTCAAGATACAAGGCTCATATTTGGCACGATGATAGATCTCTATGATCCGCATCTGCTGATACCAAAGTCAAGGTCATGTGACAAGGTCAAGGTCATCTGTCAAGGTCAAACTTGGAAAAAAATGCTGTGACGGGGGCATTAGTGTTTCACAAACACATCTTGTTTCCTAAGTAATACAGGTGTTTGCTGTTATTTGTGGATGTGAACATTAAGGTTCATGTAAAATGTTTGAGACCCAATCTTAAGGGCACTTAATTTGCCAAGAAAAAGCAGTATGTCCAGGTATATTATCAATTAAGCAATATACGACTGCAATAGCTATAGCGGTATAACTAAAACATTGTGGAAAAGAGTTATTTTGTACAGAACATGCACCAAGATGACTGTGGGATAAATTTTGCTCATATTTTAACGAAGTACAGTCTAAAGTACTACCAAAGTACTTCTACAACCGTCGGTATAAAATTCGAGCCAAAAAGGTATTAATGCAAGAAATTTATTTGACATATTTTATTAACACATATATCATATATGCCATTCTAGTTTTGTAAACGCGTAGATCTTTGTAAGGTATGGTGTGTTACAACATAAATGGACATAAATAGTTTATATACCTGTAAGGTTGTTTAGCTATAAATCAATTTCTATTTCAAAAAAAAAAAAAAAAAAAAAAAAACGATTAATATATAATAATTTATTATAGATCATTGAAGTAAAAAAAACCACTATAATTTGAAATTCGTAAATGGCAGAAAATATTTCACAATATCATGGGATGATGCACCATACCTAAAATCTACTCCAAAAATAAATGGAAAATGATTGTTTTAAAAGAGCCTTTTGAGACTGAGTTTAATATCTAATGTTGTAGTAGCAGCTAGTAGGAATAATTCTGATCAAATCTAGGAAAATTTTATCCAGCCGTAATGAAGTTGTTGGTTTTAAACAAAATATACATTTTCGATAAGGGTTTGGCTAATCAGTTTTGAGATGGGGTCTTAAATGTTGTGCAACTGTTTGTGCTCATCTACAAGTTCAGTTGGATATATTGTCTAGCTGGGCAAACTGTCTTTCTTGTAAATAGAAGCAGCATTAAATTTGGTTAAAAAATAACTCTTTACATGAACCTTAAAGTTACTAATTTATCAAAAGCACTAATTAGCACATACTAAGTTTCTTTCCACTAGAGTATTTTTAGAATATATATAAAGTAAACAGTTCATGTGAAAAAGAGGGTCGGGCACCCTGAATATATTTGTGACCCGCCATTCACAAGGGAACGAACCCGGTATTGCGAAAAAGATTATTGAAAATGCTAACTCTAATTGACAGTTCCTGGAACCTTTTTTTTTCGGTGATTCTCTTTTCCGTGACGACCCACACATATTTCTTTGAAAAAAAAGAAGACAAAAAAACTCAGGTGTATATGCCATATTCCATTCGTCTTTTGAAATTCAAACATAAATAAATTCCTTAAAGGTTTGCATTAACATTGAAACTTGCCGATCTTGGTTCGAAACATTTTAAATTTATCACATACTCACGTAGACTGTTTCCTTCTCGTATTTATACCAGAAACGTCTACTTTCAATACTTTCAGTGCTTTCATTTAGTAAACTGTAGCGAAGCAAATATGCTTTACAATTTTAGCTCCACTGGCTGAAAGCCACTGGGAGTATTGTCATGGCGTTGTGTCCGGCGTACGTCCGTCCGTGCGTCAGTTCGTCCGGTGGTAAACTTTTTCCTTTTAAAATCTTTTTCTCAGAAACTACTTCATAAATTTCAACAAACTTCATAGGAATGATCCTTGGGTAACCCTCTTTCAAAGTTGTTCAAGAAATTTTTATCCAATGAAAAACATTGATTTAATGGGCGTGGCTAATTTCCAAATATGGTAAAAAGGGACTTTACTCAGATTCTAGCTGAAGGATACTAATTAAATTTTACATGAATGATCCTTGAGTGACCCTTTATCAGTCTACCAGATTTTTGTGATCGGATGGAAAATATGTATTTTATGGGCGGAGGTCATTTCTCAATATGTTATCTCAATATGTTATATAGTGGAATCTTTGTAAATCATTTTCTCGGAATGTAAGTGATAGATATCAATCAAACTTCATTGGTATGATCCTTCGGTGACCCATTATCATGCAGCCAAAAATTATTGTGATTGGATGAAAAACATGTCTTATATGGATGGATGTCATTTCTCTATATGTTATATAATTGAAACTTTGAAAATCATTTTCAACACAAGTAGAACCAAAAATATCTAAAAATCTAGTCAAAACTTTGATTTGCTTTTACAAAAACTTCAAGCTTGTGGAGCGACTCAAGCCATTCATGGCTTTCTAATTCAAATAACATCATATGTCTTCGAGCTTCGAGTTAGATTTTTGTTAATCTCGATTTTGTGATTTTGAGCTCCAAAACTATCCTTACTTTTCTTTTTCGACGCCAATTTCCGTGCAATCTGGTGTCCAATATTTAGGGACATTTCGAGTTTTCGTCCTTTATTGATCCACTTTGTGCCCGCAGATACCTTGTATACAGGGTTAAAGGCCTAGTTATAGATTTAAATACATCTGTGTCTTTTGACTTTGATTTTTGACTCATACAAAAACAAAGGTATGTCTTGTTGCCCAGGCAAAAATGAATAAAGTTTTGTAGTCATAGGTCAAATGTCTTTTTGACGTATAGGCAGTAACAAAGGCTAGGGTCTTTTCTTAATGCCATTGATACATACTGATTTGTTTTCCTTTTTGCTATTGGGCTACCCTAAATCTCACGATATAATTATTTTATATAAATATATGAAAACAAGTCTCAATGAGTAAATGGTCATTGCGAGGAGTTTCTGTATTGTGTATTAGGATGGCCACAAAATATTTCCAATGCTTTAATAACAATTCCTTAGATTGTATTTATATTTTCAAATATCGCTGTATATCCTAGCTATTTATTGAAGATGGCAACAGGAAACTTTGTGCACTATTGTAGGTTCATATCATATTTTGGTTAATGAATTCGCATCTGTTGAATTTCGCAGCCGCAAAGTGGTTGATCATACAAGTGAATTCCTCGGGGGTACGACAGATTTCATTTACGGAGCCCTTTCCCCAGGAATCAATGCGCTGATGGCAGGAACCAATCAAAGGACGGAATTCCAATTAGTGCGTATTTGGCGTTCCCTCCAATGAGGTGTCTAGGCTGAAACCAATGGTGACGTGATTCAATTAACACTCTCGGTATATATACAACTATTTAAGGTCGCGCATCTTCCATTTAGACAGAAACAAGATCTTTGGCAACTACGAACAGTCAACTTAACATTTAAGGTAAGAATCTTATAAAAAGTATACAAAAGTTATTTGATTGAGTTGTTTGTTAGATTATTTCTTATTTCACTGATCAAATAGATAAATAAATAAATGAATAATCTATACATGCAATTTTAAACAAAATAAATCTTTTAACATTTTTCTTATGAAAATCATAAATATTAATTTGAGCATATAGATTTTTTAAATAAAGAAGTTGGAAACATAAACAGTGAACGAATACAATTCACTTCGATGGGAATTTATTATTTGGTTCTTTGCATTTTAATCTGTCAGTTATCTTTTTTTTTTATCTTAAATATTTTGTGAGATATATAATCTTTTTTTTTTTTTTTTTTAATAATTACGAGTTAAATTCCTTTCTAAGTATTTGTTTTAACGGTGAATAAATTGTTTTAACGGTGAATAAAACACATGTTTTAACGGTAAATAAACTCCATCTATTTTTACTCGATTTTTCTTTTTCGATTTCTAATGAAAACTATTCATAGTAGTTGGCGTTGTTTTTCCTACTCCACCACCTTTTAGTTAAAAAATCTCTGAATTGTTTGGAATTTAATGCAGCAAAAACTTGTACTTAAAATGTTTCAAAATATATATTTTAGACTTTGTCGTTGACTCTAAAAACAAGTTTTATGGAATAAGAACCAATGTGTACTGGACAAGTTATCATTAAGTTTATAGAACACTTAAGAATGCGCGGACTAAACTCAAGGTGGTGTACCGAACAATTAAGGTAAACCTTTGATATTCCCTACTTAAGCTAGCTGCAATAATCCCATTTTACTCGTCCGTTGGCCTAAAGATAACGTTACCTCGATTTCTCCGATTTTCTGACCGTATTTGAGGAAATTTCTTGGAGAAATAATGAATCCTGGTCCTCACCGTCGTAGGCCTAAATTTTCTTAAATACAAATATATTTTGTACTCGTCTGGCTCGATAGCCGAATGCCTAATGTGCTCGTATCGTTCTCAGAAGGTTGCGAGTTTGATCACTACCGGAGACAGGTAGTGTAATTGGGAAGGACACTTTAAAGATGAATCAGCAGTCGACCCAGCTTTATAAGTGGGAAGCATTCGTTAGAACCCATTTTCTCTTTTATATGCATGGTAGCTCGTCGGACTGTCAATCATTAGGCTCTGGGTTTCGAACTTTGTTTCAGTCAGTAGGAACCATTTCTATGAACTAAGATCAAATACTAGAAATCAGATTTCTCACAAATATGCTCCTAAAACAGATATTTTTAAAGAGGACATTCTTTTTCACTGGCATGGAGTACTGGAATGCTGTTCCAATTCATTTGCGAAGTATCTCAAATATATCTACCTTCAAGCGCTCACTCAAAAAATATTTAATGCTAAGTAATGACTTATAAAACCTTGTTGCATATGTCTTATTTCCGCCATTAATGTGTACATAACTCATTTTTATTGTGTTTTTATATTTGGTTTATCACTTAATATTATCCCTTATCCTACACTGAGTGATAAGTGATATAGTTGATAATATCATTTTGACAACACTCCTTGTCGAATTTTACTCATTATCATCATTTTTATAATTGAGATGTTTTCATATTATCATCATTTATCATTGGTCATTTTAGGGTCACAACCATCTTTTTATCATCTCGTTACTGATTACTGATCATCATAAACATCATCTTGTCATTTTTCGTTTGTTAAGAAGGCCTCATTGTAAATAAGTGTTTCATTATTTATGTCAAATCATGTTTAATGATGTCAACTTAATGAGTTACCTTCTATAAATAAAGAATTTATTATTATTATTATTATTATTATTATCCGCGGCGGCGATACCAATTCTTTTCGACAGCTTGTTTCCTACCAATGGATTGATAATCGTTAAGTTATTGTGGGAGAGCGGATGGATGATAGGATATGGGTATAAAAAAAACAAGAAGCCATTGTTAGGTGCTTCAGCCACAACGATATGTCTGGAAGATTGTTAAAAGTGGCATATTGCCCCATTCAATAAACAATATCTAATGCGCATTGTTAAATCTGGAAAGAGCTAGGATCTACGATTGAAATAAGAGTCCCTCGACCCTATATCGTGTTATCTTCGAGTTAATAAATGCCGATTCAAATATCACCTGACTCTTTGATTCTATATAAATGATATCATCGTTATCTGTTTGTATTTTGATTGTCTTACTGATAGAGTCTAATCACTTTGATATATTAAACATATTTCCGAATGCATCATTACATTAAAAGGACACTCTATGTGTAGGCAGCACACAAAACAATCACAGCAAATGATCTATTTTGTAAGTATTTTATACACGCAGTTATGTAAGATACATGAAAGTTTTAGGGGGGTCCTCGAATTAACAGTGAAAGTCTACTAGTTTAAAAAAAAATAATCAAGTGAACAATCTAGTCCAGTCTATAAAATTGTCGTCTGAAAATGGGTCAAATTTCGAGCGATAATCGCCAAACTTAACGTATTTTGTATATCAAGACGTATCTTTATATGGCCCCGAGAGAAATTAGGGAGACAATCTTGAATTAATTCTTGAATCAAAGAACCGTATAGACAATAATGTCTCCCCCGGGGTCAGCGGAAATACACCAGACGATTATCAAAGGTTTTTTTTCAGGAATGATGACTTCCTAATACGGTCTATTTGCATTCATCCAAAAACTCTTCTCGGGAAAAACAGCGATAGATTACTTTACTGTGTTCATGATGTCATTTTTCCGTGTTTTTTTTTTTTTTTTTTTTTTTTTTTTTAAGGCTAATGAGCACATTTTTTTGTTTACACTCTAGATGCCATAAATATGGCCAAATCTTCATGAAACTTGGTCCTAATGTTGGCCAGGTCACAAGAATGAACTCTTTTTAAAATGGGAAGATTCCATGCCATATCACGGGAAAAGGAGCCTTATTGACAATTTTCTTGTTTCCACTCTAGAGGCCACAATTTTGGCCAAATCTTCATGAAACTTTGTCAGAATATTGGTCAGGTCACACGGATGAACCCTATCGAAAATGGGAACGATCCATGTCATATCACAGGAAAAGGGGTCTTAATCATATTTACCTTGTTAACACTCTAGATGCCACGAATATCGTCCAATCTTCATGAAACTTGGCCAGAATATTAAGGTCACAAAGATGAATCCTATGGATTATTGGAAGGATTGGTGCCATATCATGGGAATAGGGGCCTAAATGCCAATTTTCTTGTTTACACTCTAGAGGCCACAAATATTGCCCAATCTTAATGAAATTTGGTCAGAAGGTTGGCCAAGTCACAAGGATTATCCCTTTTGAAAATGGAAAGGATACGTGCCATATCAAGGGAAAAGGGGCCTTAAAGACAATTTCTAGAAGCCACAAATATAATTCAATTTTCATTAAACATGGTCAGAATAATGGCTAGGTCACAAGGATGAACCCTACTTAAAATTCGAAAGATCCGTGTCATATCACGGTAAAAAGGGCCTTCATGACAATTTTCTTGTTAACTCTCTAGAGGCCACAATTATGGCCCAATCTTTATGAAACTTGATCAGAATGTTGACCAGGTCACATGAAACTTGTTTAGAAAAGGCTAGAAATTTATGCAGCGATCATAGGAATAGAGTAATGTCTTTCTTTGAAAAAATTAATAGTCATTTAATGATCTTTCGAGCATTTAATATTGCTAAGGGAGAAGTCAAAGAGACGAAGGTGAGCGATATAGGACCATCATGGTCCTATTTTTTTTAATTTTTTTTTAGCTCACCTGAGCACATCGTGCTCAAGGTGAGCTTTTGTGATCATTGAATGTCCGTCGTGTGTCGTCCGTCGTCCGGCCTCAACAATTTTTTAGTGTTTACACTCTAGAGGCAAGCCACAAATATGGCCGAATCTTCATGAAACTTGGTCAGAATGTTGGCCAGGTCACAAGGATGAACCCTATTGAAAATGGGAAGGATCAAGGCCATATCAAGGGAAAAGGGGCCTTAAAGATAATTTTCTTGTTTAAGCTGTAGAGACCACAAATATGGCCCAATCTTCATGAAATTTGGTCAGCATGTTGGTCAGATCACAAGGATGAACCCTTGTTGGTCAGATCACAAGGATGAACCCTTTTGAAAATGGGAGGGATCAATGCTATATCATGGGAAAAGGGGCCTTAATAATATTTTTCTTGTTTACCTTCTTGAAGCCACAAGTATGGCCCAATCTTCATGAAACTTGGTCATAATGTTTGTCAGGTCACAAGGATAAACTGTATTGAAAATGGGAAGGATCGAATCCATATCAGGGGAAAAGGGGTCTTACTAATTATTTTCTTGTTCACACTGTTGGGGCCACGCTTTTGGCTCAACTTTCATGAAAGTTGGTTTTATGTAGAAATTATCTCCTTTATGACATCTGCCTATTTAATTGATATGATGCCTCAAGGGTCAAAGAGGCTCAGGTGAAATCTAGGACCATCATGATCCCCTTGGTTTTTTCTTTTTTTTTTTTTTTTTTTTTTTTATTTTTTTATTTTTTTTTAGCTCACCTAAGCATGAAGTGCTCAAGGTGAGCTATTGTGATCGTAGAATGTCAGTCGTGCGTCGTCCACAATTTCTTTTAACATCTTCTCCTCCTAAACCAGTGGGCCAATCTTGATGAAACTTGGCAGGGATGTTCCTTGGGTCAAGCTCTACCAAAGTTGTTCAAATAAATGAAATCCTACCTTAATTTTCCCTTTACCCTTAACAAAAAGGGTGAACATATGAAAATCTTTAAAAATCTTCTTCTCTGAAACCAGAAGGCAGACAGCTTTCATATATGGTATGTAGCATCGTCTAGTGGCCCTCTACCAAGTTTGTTCATATCAAGACCCTGGGATCATATTTGGGCTTTGCCCGGGCCCAACCCTTTTTACAAAGAATCAAAGAGCGAAAATCTTTAAAAAATCTTCTTCTCTGAAACCAAAAGGCGGAAAGCTTTCATATCTTGTATGTAGCATCACCTAGTGGGCCTCTACCAAGTTTGTTCATATCAAGACCCTTGGGTCTTATTGCACGGGTGCATCCCTTCATCTCTTATGAGCATGAAGGGTAAAAAAATGAAAATCTTCAAAAATCTTCTTCTATGAAACCAGAAGGCAGACAGCTTTCATATTTGGTATGTAGCATCACCTAGTAGACATATACCAAGTTTGTTCTTATCAAGACCCTAGGATCATATTTGGGCGCAACCCTTTTTAGCTCCACTGGCTTAAAGCCACTGGGGCTATTGTCATGGCGTTGTGTCCGTCGTGCGTCCGTCCGTCCGTCCGTGCGTCCGTGCGTCCGGTCGTAAACTTTTTCTTTAAAAATCTTCTCCTCAGAAACTACTGGATGAATTTCAACCAAACTTCACAGGAATGATCCTTGGGTGACCCTCTTTCAAAGTTGTTCAAGAAATTTTGGTCCAATAAAATACATGGATTTTATGGGCGTGGCTTATTTCCATATATGGTAAAAAGTGAGTTTTCTCAGATTCTAATTGATGGATACCAATGAAATTTTACATGAATGATCCTTGAGAGACCCTTTAGAAGTCTACCAAAAATTATTGTGATCGGATGAAAAATATGCATTTAATGGGCGGAGGTCATTTCTGTATATGTTATATAGTGGAAACTTTGAAAATCATTTTCTCAGAATGTAATTGATAGATATCAACCAAATTTCACTGGAATGATCCTTGAGTGACCCTTAATCAGTCTACCAAAAATTATTGTGATCGGATGAAATATATGGATTTTATGGGCGGAGGTCATTTCTCTATATGTTATATAGTGGAAACTTTGAAAATCATTTTCTCAGAATGTAACGGATGGATATCAACCAAATTTCACAGGAATGATTCTTGGGTGACCCTTTATCAGTCTACCAAAAATTATTGTGATCTGATGAAAAATATGGATTTTATGGGCGGAGGTCATTTCTCTATATGATATATAGTGGAAACTTTGTAAATCATTTTCTCAGAATGTAACTGATGGATATCAACCAATTTCACTTGAATGATCCTTGAGTGACCCTTTATCAGTCTACCAAAAATAAATGTGATCGTAGGAAAAATATGTATTTTATGGGCGGAGGTCATTTCTCTATATGTTTTATAGTGGAAACTTTGAAAATCATTTTCTCAGAATGTAACAGTTGGAAATCAATTAAAATTCATTGGTATGATCCTCAATTAAAATTCATTTGTATGATCCTTGGGTGAACCATTATCATGTAGCCAAAAATTATTGTGATTGGATGAAATATATGTCTTTCATCGGCGGAGGTAATTTCTTTATATGTTATATAGTGGAAACTTTGAAAATCATTTCAACATCAGTAGAACCCTAAAATATGTAAAAATTTAGTCAAAACTTAGGTTTGCTATTACAAGAATTTCAAGCCTGTGGAGCGACTCAAGCCTTTCAAGGCTTTCTAGTTACATATAATCAAAGAGTGAAAATCTTTTAAAATCTTCTTTAATTGAAACCAGAGGGCACACTGCTTTCATTTTTGGTATGTAGCATCATCTAGTGGGCCTCTACCATGTTTGCTCATATCAAGACCCTTGGGTCATATTTGGGCTTTGCACGGGTGCATCCCTTTCAGCTCATCTGAGCTCGAAGGGTGAAAATAGGAAAACCTTCAAAAGTCTTCTTCTCTGAAACCAGTAGGCAGACAGCTTTCATATTTAGTATGTAGCATCATCTTATGGACCTCTTCCAAGTTTGTTCATATCAAGACCCTGAGGTCACATTTGGGGTCCACCCGGGTGCATCCCTTTTTACATAGAATCAAAGAGCAAAAAGGCACATCTGTCTTGCTCTTCGCTGTAAACGTTTCATGGTATTGATCTTAGGCAATTATCTTCTTTTTGACATTTGCCTATCTAATTAATGTGATGTCCCAGGGGTCAAAGAGACTCAGGTGAGCGATCTAGGACCATCTTGGTTCTCTTGTTTTTTTCTCAAACAGTGACATATATGCCAATGGGGCCGGGTGTTATTTATTCATTTAAAAGTTTACCTACTTACTTGGCAATCACAACATGAATGCTCAACAATGCTCATACTTTATCAGTCCATTTATTATGGACGGCAATATTTAGACTAGGAAATATTAAAAAAAAGTTACGACCGACATTCAAAATGTTATCAAATTGACAAACAAGGACCCGCATTTAGGTAAGAAGATCAGTCCTGAAAGATCCGTAGAAATTGCAAACAATATTATATAACTTTCTCATAATAATACCCTAATTCATTTTTGCTATATCATAAATAGTCGAAATTGTTTGTTAATTGGATTTAAAAAAAGAAAAATGATCAAGGCTACCTTGTAATATTTTGCAGAATCGCTTAAAATTCTACTGTCTGAATGAAGTAATCAATTAGACCTTATATCATAAACGCCATAACATGTCCCTTTTCGCTGTTCTAACCGAATTCAATTTACCATTAACGAAACTGCAATTTACATACCAATGTAACATTTTACAATGTATTGTTATTTGACTTTTTCTTTTTACAAAAATACGTATCCAAATCAATGATCCGAGGATTTAACTCCGTCTGAAAATTCAATAGCAAAGGATCAGTCTTCGCGTGTATAAGGTCTGGGCTCGAGGTGCCAGCTAGAGAATCGAACCCACGATATCCTACTTTGAAGTCAAGCGCTGAATTTATGGGGTCAAAAGGCAACACATATGATCTGCCCATCGTTTGATTATCAGTACATGTGTATGAAATATCAAAATATTTACACCATTATCCGGTCTAGTTAGCTCCACTGGCCGAAGACCAGCGGGCTATTGTCATGGCATTGTGTCCGTCGTGCGTCCGTCCGTGCGTGCGTGCGTAAACTTTTCTTTAAACATCTCCTCCTAAACCAATGGGTGGATTTTGACGAAACTTGGCCAGAATGTTCCTTGGGTGACCCTTTTTTAAAGTTGTTCAAGAAATTCAGATTGACCCCAAATATGGGCGTGGCAGGGTGGGGCTTATTTCGACCCCAAAATCTTTGAACGACAACTCCTCCTGAACCATTGGGCTGATTTCAATGAAACATTACCAGAATGTTCCTTGGTGCCCTTCTTCTACAGTTGTTTAAGAAATTTGGATTGACCCCCAATTATGGGCGTGGCAGGGTGTGGCTTATTTTGACCCCAAAATCTTTAAACGACATCTCCTGAACCATTGGGCTGATTTCAATAAAACATTACCAGAATGTTCCTTGGTGACCCTCTTCTAAAGTTGTTTTCAATAATTTGGATTGACCCCCTAATTTGGGCGTGGCAGGGCGGGGCTTATTTTGACCCCAAAATCTTTGACCCACATCTCCTCCTGAACCTCTGGGCTGATTTCAATGAAATTTAAGAAGAATGTTCCTTGGGTGACTCTCTTCCAAAGTTGTTCAAGAAATTCAGCTTGACCCCAAAATATGGGCGTGGCAGGGTGGGACTTATTTTGACCCCGAAATATTTGAACATCATCTCCTCCTGAACCATTGGGCAGATTTCAATGAAACTTTACCAGAATGTTCCTTAGAAGACCCTCTTCTAAAGTTGTTCATGAAATTTGGATTGACCCCCTAATATGGGCGTTGCAGGGCGGGGCTTATTTTGACAACGAAATCTTTAAATGACATCTCCTCCTGAACCATCGGGCTGATTTCAATGAAACTTTACCAGAATGTTCCTTGGGTGACCTTCTTCTAAAGTTGTTCAAGAAATTTGAATTGACCTCCAAATATGGGTCTGGCAGGGTGGGACTTATTTTGACCCCGAAATCTTAAAACAACATCTCCTCCTGAACCATTGGGCTGATTTCAATGAAACATTCCCAGAATGTTTCTTGGGTGACCCTCTGCTAAAGTTGTTCAAGAAATTTGGGTGGACCCCAAAATATGGGCATGGCAGGGCGGGGCTTATTTTGACCCCAAAATCTTTGAACGACATCTTCTCCTGAACCCTTGGGTGGATTTCAATGTGACTTTACCATAATGTGCCTTTGGTGACCCTTTTCCAAAGTTTCTCAAGAAATTTGGGTGGACCCCAAATTATGGGCATGGCAGGGTGGGGCTTATTTTGAGCCCAAATTCTTTGAAAGACATCCTTGTCATTGGACCAATTTGAATGAAACTTTAACAGAATGTTCCTTGGGTGACTCTCTTCCAAAGTTGTTCAAGAAATTCGGATTGACCCCCGATTATGGGCGTGGCAAGGCGTGACTTATTTTAGTCTGAAATCTTGGAACGATATCTCCTCATGATCCTTTGGATCTATTTCAATGAGACTGTGCTCGAATATTTCTTGGATGACCCTCTTAAAAATTATTCATGAAATTTTGTTTGGATAAGATCTACTGGATCAATAAAATCAATTGAGCAGTTCATGGCCATTCTGGTCCTCTTGTTTGAAAGTGATATCTATATAGTTTTTTCCTTGTAATTGTGGGTTCGATCTCCAACTCGGCCATCTTTCATCCAATATTTGACAAAAGTCGTCGTGACAAGTGCATTTGTCTCCTACATAATGGGCGAGTGATACCCCTAATAGAAAAGGCCAACTTGTGAAAAATTCTAGCCGTGCCTTGAGAAACTACTAGAAACAATGGATAGGTGCACAAGCCGTCGAATTTTTTATTTAAAACTATTGAAATCTATGGAAATATGTCCAATCGATTACAATGTATTTCAACCAATCATTTTTGCCATGCAACTTAAAAGCAACCTAAGTATTATTTTTTTCAAAATTTTGATTGAATATTTTCAAATATGGAAACAAGCTCTGCTCATAAATGGGGAGGTTTTCAATAGAATTATATAAATATTCCTTCTGTTAAAGGGCCACCTTAGATAATTCTTGTGAGATTTCGTTGGCATTCATACATGCTTTAGCTTCTCGCCAAATGATCTAAATGAAATTGACCTCTGCTCATAAAAGACATTATTTGCATGTATTCATACTCATATTTTGCAGACTGTTGCAGCATTGCCAAGGAATCGATTTCGTTAATAGATTCAAACTATAGACAAAATTAAGTATTTTTTATTAGATAGTTGTATTGCTAACTTTATTTACCTAATGTGTTTTAGGTACAAAACACACGTTCCCGGCAAATAACTTTAAGTTGGAATAGCGAGGACTAAGATAAAAAACAAAGTATAATGTCTATATAGTGTATAGACACAAACGTTGTTTTTGCTCTAAGCTCTCGATATGCTTACGCGTATCTTATAAAAGACCTTTGTATAAGAATGCTTGAAGTGGTCGCTGTTATGGCCTTTCTTGTGTTTGCAATTTCTAATTTTTTATCCCTAACTTTCTGATTTTTCCCCCAAAACCCTAGCTAGCTTAATTTTAAATTGTTCGTTAAAATATAAGAAATGTATGATCATTCTGGCTACTGACTTAGGCAAACCTAATCGCTTTGAGTTATTAACAGAATAGTTATTGTGTTGATGTTTATAATATTTGTAGAAAATACGAGGGATGATCCAGAAGTTCGGAGAATAGGCTAATAATTTTCGCATTTCTAGCTTCTTCAATATATATTTTGGTCAATTGGCAGTTTAGTAACTACGGAGCACATTCATGTTATAATTTTTGCAGAATTGTAACGGTCTTAGAATACGTTACCATAGAAACATATGTATGCTAAGGCAGGGAAGCGTGAAAAAATATTGAAAATCTTTTGAATAAATCAAGTTTTCTGTAAGCTTTCTGAAACTTTTGTTGGAATTCCTTTGCTAAATTAAAGAGGAAACAAAGAGAATTTATTTGTTATTTTTTAAAACCATCGCGACACTTTTAAAGGGCACAGAATATATTTAATAATTTTTGATAAACGAGGAAAAAGTGACAAGACGTCAACACCTAAATATGAATGCATTTTAATTTTCGAATTTTGACATGATCTATGCTATTCATCAATCTAAACATTTCAAATAATTTAGAAAAATGATAAGAGTGTGCAGAAGAGAACTTTTCCTAAAGCTATCCCGGATATTCGAAAAGGGACAGGCTTCAAAGGAGTATTTAGAATGATATAATGGAGTTTCAACAAACGAAAATATTTCAATTGATTCTCAATATTTTCCAAAAATAAATGCCCTACATATGGCTTTCCTCTTTACTAAAAATACCATGAATATAGGAATTTTAAACAAATTTGATTTAAAATGGGATGTGGATAATTTCTGTAAGTGGACGTGTCCGGTACAGAAAGGCATGAGAGTTAGCGTAGACTATGTAGAAAAGAGTTATCATTGACGTCGCATTTGACGTTCTCGCTCTCCCGCAATTGTAGGGGGTCTCTGTCTTGTTTCGTGCATTTTTCAGCCGCTATTGAATGTAAACATTTAAAAAATTCTACGTTTATTACACAGATGGTGCATTAAAAGACTGTATGATTTATGTTTTTATAGTGAACTTTTCTGATGATTTATAACCTCATTTTACGAACTTTTGGATCAACCCTCGTATGTCGCTTTTACGTTTTTTTTTTTTTTACGTTAAAACTTTATAAAATTTATGAAATTAATAAGTGAAACGATACATATAAAGAAAAAATAGTGGTAAATTGGATGCTATTTATATTCACGCTTTTTTTTTACTTTTTATCTAAGACTTTTTTCCTACTACCTGAAAATAAAATATACTCCGCGTTAATAGAAAGTTACCAACAACAAAAACAACCGTACAACATTGAAAATTTTATTTAATTTAAGGGTATTTAATTCATTGACAATGGTTTTAATCAGTGGCTAGGAGTAAACGTCTTATCTTTCTCGTTTGAAGAAACTTACCTTAAATTGATAAGTCACTAACATCAATAAGGAGTATAGCCATCGTTTTCACGGAGAATTACAGTGCTTTTGCGCCAAAAATTTGTATAGCACGCTGTATACGTTAATAGAGAATGGACTGCCATTCGTCCGTAAGAGCGTTGATGAGCTGCTAACGGTTCCCGATATGAAGTCAATCGTCAACACTGTACGTTCTAATTGGCCCACACATGCCTTGCGGGATGGAGATCAGAAGAGAAGCCAGAACAGGGAAGCGGATTAACACAATTGTCTCTAAGAAAGCCAATATCAACATTGCAAAATGCAGCCGAACGTTGATCTGTAGGAAAACGTCAATCTTAACGTGTTCCATTTATGGGTTTCATTTAGAACGGACAAACAAATGACCTCAAGATGTTCTCAACATACTATTTCGTTGTATACGGCCAAAACCAGATTTTTGTTTCATGTCTCCATGCAATGCCGTTATACTCCCACCACCCAACGCATAGCCTGGCCACCACGACATAACGCATATGTTCACATTGACACATTCGACCATATCTAGATAAGGTCTTGATTCTTATGTGAATAGAACTCTTTGTCGATTACCTTATCTCCGATTCAAAGTACACAAATTAACAGGATCTTGTTGACGGTCTGGCCTTCAAACGTTCTCCCGAAAGCTTTATCAGCGCTTAACATGACCTGTTTTAAACAATGACGTATATTAGATGCGCACATGCATCCCCTTTGAGGTCCTTATGTGTCCCGTGCCGTCTTCGAAGCCGATCGGAACCTGTCGCGAACGTGCCATTGGATTATTTGACCACCAGTTCATGTGGACGTCACATTTTGGTGTCCTTGTCGTGGCCTATCATCTACAGACCGAGTTTTTTGTGGATTTTTAATGGCAACGGGCAAGTTGGATTATTTTTTGGCTAGGACAGCCGATTCAGCCTACAGTTTGAAGAAAGGACAACCCTGCTTCGACCATACTGAATACCCAATGGCGTCGTTTGTTAGTCAAACGTCTCATTTATGCAAAACTTTCAAGAATTTATGTGTCCTTATTTCGGCATGATTACTGGCTAGCATAATCCATAAACAATTGATGATGAATTTTGTATACACGTCAACAACGTAAGAATTACCCAATTTGCGCTAGACGTATTGTGTCAATAATGGAAACACTTTATCAACAAAATTGTTAATTTGTACATACACATTCTTACCTAGTATATGACGCTTAGTATATAATTCAGGTCTGTTAAGAGATATGGGCTCCGAAGTGTCTCTTGTTGAATTGGTATCATATCTTGTTGCCATGTAATGAAACATCAAGCCATTAGAGATGGAGACATTTATTTGTAGAATCTGTCAATTTTCGCTACTTTTAACAATAATGTGAACAACGACGCTTATTGTCACATTCTACAAAAGGAATCTCTTGAAAAGCTAGGAATGTTATCTAACGAATGTTTTTCGTCCGGTTATTGCCAATGTAAATCATCTCTGTAGCTGTAACACTATTGTTCCCCGACACATAATTGAGGGCAAAAAATCTTATTAAGCATTTCGATGAAAGGCAATCGTGAACTTTATTCAATCTAGGTGTTTTATGGACAAATAAAGATTCACTCCGGACCTGACATTCATTCATAAAGCTTGAGAATGGCAATGTATACAAGGGATTGTATTTTTAGCTCCACTGACCGAAGGCTTCTGGGGCTATTGTCATGGCGCTGTGTCCGTCGTGCATCCGTCCGTCCGTGCGTCAGAGCGTCCGGTCGTAAAGTTTTTCTCTAAAAATTTTCTCCTCAGAAACTACTTAAATGACAACCAAACTTTACAGGAATTATCCTTGGGTGAAGTTGTTCAAAGATTTTTGATCCAATGAAAAACAAGGCTTTAATGGACGTTGCGAATTTCCATATTTACCTTTTTTTTACCAATTTACTAATTTTATTGACAAATATATTTCTAGGCCACTGGCCCATAATACAAGACACAAATAAATTTAACAATACCAGTAGAAGAGTAACTTTGATTATGCTGAACAGTTTCATTTAAGAAATTGTATAGAAGATGGCATATATAATAACAATTAAAGTTCCATTTCAGAAGAAAAAAATACACAACAGTTGTTATCGTAGAAATACATACTATTATTTCGTTATATTAACAACAGGAAAGCATTTTGAAATGAAGTTTGAATTTCGAATTAAATTATAATATTCGTTTTCATATCCGAAAAGCATGACAAACCACACTTGATTCTTTTTTCAGAAATTGAAAATGAAAAGCCTCACTGTGGTTGACGTGCTAAAACGACAATGGCAAATGCATATTTTTTATTGTTGTTGTTGTTGTATCAAGAAAGTAATTCCAATCCCCAATTGTGTAATTCCTTTCAAGAAACGAAAATTGAAAGGCTTTACACTGGGTATTGCGTTCTGTTTCGTCTTACTTATTGGGTTTCAAGGAATGAATCTATCTCCTTAAATGCATATGTTAAAAAACGTGAGAGGGAAAATACGCCATTCTTTGAACTCGAACTCATTATTTTGTAAAATATTTGTTTCGTAGGTAAAGAGTTTTCCCATTTTTGCGTGAAATAGGTTTCTCGTGTAGCGTTGTACAGTGGGCAAAAAAGACAAAATGAAGCTCATCATCAACATAATAGATATTATGTTTTAAACAAAATTTACAAAATCTATATTGTCTATTTTTATTTTCATGTCGACCCTTTTCAACGGCAAGGCTATGGTTTGAGCATCTAAAGTTTGACAAAATTCTTCTATAATTGTAAGGAAGATCAATAAATAGATTTTTTTCAACTTCTAATAAAGATTTATATTCTTTTTAGTAATTGGCTATAGGACAATTTTCAAGTTTCGAGAGCCATGTTGGCAAGGATATATCTCTTATCCTCTGTTTAAATGATTTCAAAAAGAGTCCTGTGTCTCCTATTTCTTGGGAGATCCAAATGTATCCGAAACCATGTTCGAACAAAAGCGCTTTTATATGTGTTGCCCATGTTGTTCTATTAGTATCGTCAAGTTTTCTAAGCATATTACTGAATGCACTGTGAAATGTAATTTATGGTAGTACGTGACTTTTCACAGAATATTACCAATTGATATCAACTAAAATTCACTGGAAAGATCCTTGAGTGACCCTTTTTCAGTCTACAAAAAATTTTGATTAGATGAAAAATATGTAATTTATGGGCTGAGGTTATTCCTCTATTTGTTATATAGTGGAAACTTTGAACTAACCGAATTTCACTGGAATGATCCTTGGGTGACCAATT
The DNA here is from genome assembly GCA_948146395.1 of Fragum whitleyi. Taxonomy (NCBI): domain Eukaryota; kingdom Metazoa; phylum Mollusca; class Bivalvia; order Cardiida; family Cardiidae; genus Fragum; species Fragum whitleyi. The sequence goes on from OX411544.1 coordinate 48,941,374, forward strand.
ATCAGACTGTAAAAATTATTGTGATTGGATAAATAAAATGTGTATAACAGGCAGAGGTAAATTTTCTATATGTTATTTATTGATCGTGATTTTTCTTTGAATTATTTCAGCATATGACATAAATGAAACCACTCATTTACTTGAAATAAACATTCACTCATTCATTCCTTTCAATTCTCGTCTATTTATATCAGAATCAGGCCTGTGGAGCAAATCAGCTGCTCAATCAGCTCTAGTTTAACATCTCTTATAATACTAATTAGACATTGAGCTGATCTGTCATATTTTAAAACAGTAAAAATCATTTACGTGTATACACAAAGAAATAAGTATTGCAACATCAGAAATTTAAAGTAGTTTTTTATCCACAAAGGCGAACTGTTGTTACCTTAAAACAAGACACTCGACTTCATGGATAACAATGAGATGCTATCCTATTTGATTAGTTTTGTTGTTGTTGTTTGTTTGTTTGTTTGTTTTTCGTTCGGGCTTTTACAAACAAGCTTTCTTATTGGCTGGTAAAGTAGTTTCATACACCAAGCTAATATTTTTCAGCTAGTTTGTTAAAGTCTTCCTTTTCTGTCTTTATTGTGTTAATTGGCCAGATCTCATAAAATGGAAGTAAAAATGACGTAACAAATGAGCGTGTCTGTTATATGAGCCTGTGCGTGAGATTTCCAACAATTTAAAATATATGCAAAGCTAAGACTCTGACCAGCCTGTGCATCCGAATAGTCTGACCAGGATCTTCACTGTGCATTTAGTAGATAAACAAGGTCTCAAAGTATCTGTAAACCATTTCAAACATTTCAAATTGTTGGAAATGTCACGCACAGGCTCATATGATTTTGTTATATGATTCTGAACCTAATTACATGGTTCTAGTATTTTGCGATTAAAGCTATGCCTTGTACTTTTGTGAAGTAGACCCGTGGAAATCTGTCAATATATTTTAAAACCGTTACAACTACATGCTAAATAGACAGAATTTACCATGTTTGGAAGGTCGAAGACGGCTGGAAAAACGCATTAATACAAGTCGGCAGTTCTAACAGTATTTCATTTTGGGGGGAAGAGTGCGATCAAAATATCGTTTAAACAGCTCTATTGGAGCTCTAGATACGTCATATTGGTTGCTGCACCAGATTTTATTGCCCTTTCTACGTCGAATCAGTGTTACTTGTTCTATCAATTATCTGTCACGAGACACATCCAAGAAAACAGGCGATACTATTTTTTATGCAAGCACGACACACATCCTGATTTCATTCACAAAAAATGCAACCTTGTACCTTCTTGACATGTGCACGCACATATGTCAAAAACGTTTTTATTTGGATATGTCCCTGAATTAATTCATTTCTTGATAATTGTATTTATAGATACATCGATTTTCTTAATTATGCCGAATTCATAATCTTCTAAAATAAAGCATTTTTGCTGATTTTGTTCAATTTTAAACAGAATATTATTTTTGAATTTTTGATAATTCAAACAAATTGATTTATTACAAATTTGAAGGTTTTTATAAGCACTCATTTGAATTCTATTTATTTATGTAAGCAAATCCTTTGTTGGCATGACCTTTCTTTTCTATAATTTTAGTTTTTTATGGTACATTACTGGTCAATGAATTGCGTTGCTTCTAGTTAACTCATAATCCACGTTCTGTTAAGAATACAATCATAATCAAATCGTTCTAAACAACAAAACTAAACGCGAAGAGTTTAGTTTGTCTGAATAAATCTTTGACACGATATTTAAGCTCTATTGGTCTCAGTGACCTGGGCTATTATTCCTAGGAGATATAGTAAATTAATCCACCATTAACTTCTCGACATTGTCTCGCTTTTAGCCGTAAAGCCATATTACATTAGGTCTAATGTTTTATTGTATGGGCTTTTGCTGATGACCCTTTCAGAGTTTCTCATGGACAAAACTACTGACCATTCCATAGTTTGAACAGTTACTTTGAATGGAAAAAAAGGCGTTAACGCACATTTATTTATGGCTAATCTTTTACAACAATTTTGACATGTGTGTTTTCGACATTAACTACTTGTAGAAGAGTTATAGTGGCCTTGTGGTCAGACAGGGCTGTAACTTGGTAAAATGAAAAGTGTACGGTAGGAGATGAAAAGGGGTACAAAGTACCGTTGGGAAAATAGTGAAATATTGAGGGTATATCTGTTGTTACATTGCCCTCTCCCTGTTGAGCTTATGGAAAAACTTGCTAATTGGGTTAAGGTAGTCTGACATCATTATAGACTTGTTCCAATCTTTATCAAATAAATTTATTTCGAAGTGTTGTACCTTTCCGATAATGTGATAAAAAAAATCAGAAAAGCTTTCCATGCATTTTTCGGAGAAATTAGGTTTTTTGAAAATACCATTTTTTCTTGCAAATTGCCAAAAAGAGGAAGATAAGAAGCTGAATGATACCCTTCAATGTTAGTGAGTTGGTACACATGATATATTGAATACAAGGAACTGTAAATATTTGATAAGTAACACTTACAAGACGAAAAAACAGGAAAAAACGTTCTCGGAAAAAAAACTCGTTTATTCACCGAAATCTAATTTTTATTTTAAAATCAATACAAAACATACTCCAACATTAAATTTAGTTGAAATAATAAGATAGAAAATTAGTTTAACATTGGTAGGATTAGAAAAGGTAAGGTAAAATATGTGTGTCTAGGCAGTTTTGGCCACTTTGCTTTCCTTGAAACCACTAACGCTCCAAATTCATGCGCTCGCATATTTCCGTATTCTGTAAATGACTATCAATAAGACAAGAGGTTAATATTGTGTGCTGCAATACAAACATGTACCTCATTGATATTTGGATAACTGCTTTTTAAGTCTTAAATATTTGTAATCCAGGCACGTAGGAGGCCATTTGGGGGAATGAGTGGGTTAAATGAAGAACGTTCCTTTATGGGCTCTTCTTTCCTTGCAAGACAAAATAAAATTTCGATTTCTTCACGTGTAATAATAACTGAGAAGGATTGATGCTTCTACTTCTTTGTACTTTTACAAAGGAGTCTACATATGCAAGAAAAAAATATTTATAATCAGTCCAATCATTATGTATATCCGTCATAAGATGATTCATTCTAGGAACAATTTTTAAGCGTCCATGTCATACTAAATATCTTAGTCCTATTTGCTGAATCTTCTAGAAGATTATGAATCAAGTGACAAAAAACAGTTGAAAGATTATGCAATGGCAGAGAAAAGTCAGGTAATGATATTAAAAAAAGGAAACATTGCTTGCAACAAGAGTTTTCTCACTTTCCAACAAAATATCTCAATTTTTCAAAACGTTGGCTATGAAAGAAATAAATGTTCGCCTTCAAGCTTCTATGGAATTGTTACCTACCAAATTTTCTTCCAATGTCCCAGTCGGAAAAAAAATTTGTAAAATTGAAAAGGAAAAAATGCCCCTGAATGAATATTATACACTGTTCAAAAGGGTTTACAATTCTATAGCCGAATAATTTTAACCTGAGCAGTAAAATCATTTCATTTATAATTTCAAAATAGAATAACAATAAACTACCAAATTGCCATATCTAGTTAAGGTTTGCAATTGTGTCTGATAGCCTTAATTAACAGAAAGTTGGTTACGTTATTACAGCCAGAATTAGCCCCTCATGCATTTCTTATCTGGGGTTCTTTGAAATTATAGTTGTTTAGTCTTAACCCTAAAATGTATTTTTTTTTTAATTAAATCGCTCACTGCGGTTGCATAAACAGTAACTGTGACAGCTCATCAGCGTGAGTGTAATTCCACCACTCGACCCCCTGCCTTGAATTTTATACCTCTTAAAATCTCCTGTGTGATCAAAAATCTGAAACAGTTGGAAAGAGAGGTATCGAAAAGGTTACAGGTTATTTCTGATTATACGTGATTATATTATGTGGTTATATACCGTTCTTTTCAAACGGCCAGGAAATAATTTGCACTTGGGAGTCCCAATGGTACATCTACGTATATAAAGTACAGATTGTTTTTATAATTCGTCTTTGTTATTCAAAAACCTCGTAACTCTACCTTTAAGAGGCTGTAGTTATGAGGTTTTAGAATTACATTGTTGATATATTGTAATATTCCACGACGCCAATAATAAATATGGCAAGAGCTCATTATGAATGATAGCTCATTGACTCGTAAAACAAAGTTGTCTTAATTGTATCTAACCTCAGAATGACCGTCCATGTACTTTTATACTTAATTTACTAGACACGACTACAACAACCAGAAGAGATTTACTAGAGACCAAATCAGTATTATATGTATAGGTCTACACGTATCTGAAAGCTATTGTTAGGGATTTCCTGTGCCCGAAGTAGAGTAGAAAATTTAAAGTACGCGATTAAAATATCAAACAAAAAATGTCAATAGTACAAGCTTAAAAACCAACCGTACAATAAAAAAAACTTTATAATATTTATTATATATATATCAACGTGATTACAGGAAACATTGCTTACTACAAGCGATTTCTCTTTAGAGTAGCCTTTCTGTAATGTAACGTAAAACTACATGGGTGACACTGTTAGATTTACAAATTGCTTTTTCTTAAATTTAGAATAATACCGAACCGTAAAACAAGCACCTGCTATTTATACCAGTAATACGGTATTATTAAATCGAAAATTTTGGATGGGACTTCTAACGGGTAAGAATTCTGGTTACGCGCTTGAAAGAACTTAAATCAAATCAGACTTTTTTAAAAAAAAAAAACAAAAAACGTTAACTTGCAGTAGAAAAATGTTTCATCCACACGCTACGCAGCTTTGTTTGTCATCATATGTACATCCATGGGTGCAACGACCAGGCTTATCATATTTGACGGTTTTGCTTATTTTTGACGTGAACCTTATCGAAAACGTAATACTTAAAGATCAATCACGAATCAAAGAGATCCGAACAAAGATTCGCAAAATTACAAGTAAACCTCATTAGACTAAGATAAGATGTGGGATAATTGTAATGACAAATGATCCGATAGCATGCTAGTTCATTTAAACATCTTAACGTTATGTTCATGATCAGTAACTTAATCTGTGTTCCAACTAGAAAATAACTTGTTAACATCGATCCTTAATGATGGTCCATTAAATGGGTGATCTACATCGCAGAGTTCAGAGAACTTTTGTTTTAATCTGTTAATAAAACTCAGTTTTATTTAAGAGATAAATACACGAATGTGGTCAGATTTTTCCTAACCATTTCTCCATGCAAACAAAAAATGTATTTTCGTTTACTATTCACGTCTTATAATTGCCTGATTTTGAAAATTTAGATTTTTAGCTCACCTGAGCACGAAGAGCTCAAGGTGAGCTATTGGGATCGTAGAATGTCCGTCGTCAGTCGTGCGTCGTCCACAATTTCTTTAAACATCTTCTCCTCCTAAACCAGTGGGCCAATTTTGATGAAACTTGGCAGGGATGTTCCTTGGGTCAAGCTCTATCAAAGTTGTTCAAATAAATGAAATCCACCCTTAACTTTCCCTTTACCCTTAACAAAAAGGGTGAACATATGAAAATCTTTAAAAATCTTCTTCTCTGAAACCAGAAGGCATACAGCTTTCATATATGGTATGTAGCATCATCTAGTGGACCTCTACCAAGTTTGTTCATATCAAGACCCTAGGGTCATATTTGGGCTTTGCACGGGCGCAACCCTTTTTGCATAGAATCAAAGAGCGAAAATCTTTAAAAATCTTCTTCTCTGAAACCAGATGGCAGACAGCTTTAATATTTGGTGTGTAGTATCACCTAGTGGGCCTCTACCAAGTTTGTTCATATCAAGACCCTTTTGTCATATTTGGGCTTTGCAAGGGTGCATCCCTTTATCTCTTATGAGCACGAAGGGTAAAAAAAAGAAAATCTTCTTCTATGAAACCGGATAGCAGATAGCTTTCATATTTGGTATGTAGCATCATCTAGTGGACCTCTACCAAGTTTGTTCATATCAAGACCCTAGGATCATATTTGGCCTCCACCCGGGCGAAACCCTTTTTACATAGAATCAAAGAGCGAAAATCTTTAAAAATCTTCTTTAATCGAAACCAGAGGGCACACTGCCTTCATTTTTATACGCAGCAGGAGGCGGACGTATATTGGCGTCATCTTCTCCGTCTGTCCGTCCGTACGTCCGTCCACTTTTCTTGTCAACGCAACTCCTCCTAAGTTTCTGGCTGGATTTTCTTGAAACTTGGTCAATGTTATCATCTCAATTGGTAGATGTGCATGAAGGAAGGATTTTATGGTTAGTTGTTTTTGCCTGAGTTATGCCCCTTTAAGACTTAGTCTCTGGGTCCACTTTTCTTGTCAACACAACTTCTTCTAAGTTTCTGGTTGGATCTTCTTGAAACTTGGTCAATATTATCACCTCAATTGGTAGATGTGCATGAAGGAAGGCTTTTATGGTTCGTTGATTTTTGCCTGAGTTATGCCCCTTAAAAACTTAGTCTCTGGGTCCACTTTTCTTGTCAACGCAACTCCTCCTAAGTTTCTGGCTGGATCTTCTTGAAACTTGGTCAATGTTATCACCTCAATTGGTAGATGTGCATGAAGGAAGGATTTTATGGTTTGTTGATTTTTGCTTGAGTTATGCCCCTTAAAAACTTAGTCTCTGGGTCCACTTTTCTTGTCAACGCAACTCCTCCTAAGTTTCTGGCTGGATCTTCTTGAAACTTGGTCAATGTTATCACCTCAATTGGTAGATGTGCATGATGGAAGGATTTTATGGTTCGTTGATTTTTGCCTGAGTTATGCCCCTTAAAAACTTAGTCTCTGGGGCTTATTGCCTTAGTTATGCCCTCTTAAAATTTAGTCTCTGGGGCTTATTGAAATTGCAGCCTTGTGAATGCAACTCTTCCTTAGTTTCTGGCTGGATCTAAATGAAACTTGATGGATGTTATAACCGAAATTGGTAGATGAGCATGAAGTAAGGATTTTATGGTTCATTTATTTTACCCTAAATTATGCCCCCTTAAAACTTAGTATCTAGGGCTTATTGAAATTGCAGCCTTTTGAAGGCAACTCCTCCTTACTTTTTGTCTTAGAGAAATGGTTAGGAAAAATCTGACCACATTCGTGTATTTATCTCTTAAATGAAACTTGGTCAATGTCATCACCATAATTTGTAGATGCACATGGATCAAGGATTTTATAGCTCATTTATTTCCCTGAATTATGCCCAATTAAAACTTAGTGTCTGAGGCTTATTGAAATTGCAGCCCTGTGAAGGCAACTCCTCCTAACTTTTTGTCTTGATTTAAATGAAACTTGGTCATTTTGAATTTGTTTCTGTCAAAATAAGTAGTGTCTACAATTATTTTCGTGAAACAGCAGCAAAGTGGCGGCGTATTTTGTGACGATGGCACTCTTGTTGGTATGTAGCATCATCTAGTGGGCCCCTACCAAGTTTGTTCATATCAAGACCCTTGGGTCATATTTGGGCTCCAGCCGGGCGCATCCCTTTCATCTCATCTGAGCACGATGGGTGAAAATAGAAAAACCTTCAAAAATCTTCTCCTCTGAACCAGAAGGTAGACAGCTTTCATATTTAGTATGTAGCATCATCTTATGGACCTCTTTCAAGTTTGTTCATATCAAGACCCTGGGGTCACATTTGGGGTCCACCCGGGTGCATACCTTTTTACATGGAATCAAAGAGCAAAAAGGCATATCTGTCTTGCTCTTCGTTGAAAACGTTCCATGGTATTGATCTTAGGCAATTATCTTCTTTTTGACATCTGCCTATCTAATTAATGTGATGTCCCAGGGGTCAAAGAGACTCAGGTGAGCGATCTAGGACCATCTTGGTCATCTTGTTTTTCTTTTGCTAGATTACACTAAAGTTAAAATAAATTTGTTATTCAAATAAGTGGCAGCTTGTTTATCGTGCCTCATATAATCATATGAGAGCAGGACTGTTATCATATTGTTATATGCTGCAGTCCATAACTTGCCTTCTAGGCATAAAAAAGAGGATATATGTGCGAGGTTCCTCAAATTACACTGCCAATTGCTTCGATCTTGCTGATTTCAATATATATATATAACTTTCTAAGCGCTTTCCATTTTAAAAATATTTACCGAAAGTCCATAAGAAACGTGATCAAATGACGGGATGTGAATGTTCGTAATCATACACTGTCAAGCTATTGTTTTCTTAGAATTTATTTTGAAAAACAATTATTAGGAAGTAACACCCTTATAGTGGAGTTTACTGAAAAGCGGAAAGATCTACAATCAAAATTTTGTGGACAATTTACCAGTATATTGTGCAGTTACATTCTGTTAGTGTTGGATTTTTTATTTTTGGATTTCAAACAAATTTCACTGAAATGATCCTTGTTTTATACAGCCTTATCATCCTCTAATAATCATTTTCAGGATATATTCAGGCCTGTGGAGCGAATCAGGCGCTCAAGCGCCTCTAGTTCTATCGTTGACATACTAATTCGAAAATCATAAAATTTATAGCGTAGAAAATGGGGTGTTAACTATTAGAATTACAAAATCATGAATTTAACCCTCAAAGTGGAAGGGGGGTGTAGAATAGCCAAATATACTTTAAAATTGCATCAGAAAAGTGCATATCCATGGTATAGTGTATAGAGGAGACCGGAGCCTGCACGACCCCTTTAAAACTACTACTTATTTTCAGAATTGCTGGTAAAGATATTTCCCGGATTTTATGCATTTAAATTAAGTATATAACGGTTACGTGCTCTTATAATCCCTGTAAACGATCTCTTATTTCGCTCACCTGCTTTCTCTTGTTTTTGTACGTCAAAGAGGTCAGTTCGAAATAGCTGAACTCCGTATCGGGGCAAGTCTAGCCATTTATAGGGGAAAATACGGCTCCATATCTAAAACTATATATTTATATTTGCATTTGTGTTTCTGATATTTTGGTACCTTAAATATTTGATTAAGCGATAGGTTTTCAGGATCGAGAGCCGGTTACGTAATTTTTACCACACGTGACTTTGGCAACGATCTTAGGTTGTGATTGCGTTCGTTGCATGTCGTTAGGTACATATTTTGACGTCACGTGAAAAGCTCTATATAACGATAGTGTTATGAAATTTCCTATAAAAAGTTGCGAATGTCACAGGATGTAGTCAAACATAGTTTTTAGGCTACGTCACATCCTCGATTAGCCCAGTCTGTTTAATACTCACTGATTGCATATTTTTCTTATGTGCGACATAAATACTTACCAAGAGATTTGGTCCAGCAGAGACCAGATTTTTTAAAGAAAGCAAAAGATCTTGTGGTAAAGTACACCATAGTTATATTTAATAGACTATGCCCAAAGAGAAAGGCTTCGACCCTGGCCAGAAAAATGCTGTCTGAACACTCTAACCAGTCTGTACTTGTTGTACTTTTGATATTGTACTTTTTCTCTTGACGGATCACATTTGTATATACAGCTATAAGTCCAATTTCGATTTAAAAGGGTTTCATTCACGCATTTACCTCGTTCATAACAGCTATAAAATTAACCCAATCCATTACCCACTGATTTAATTATTACTTATGCTGGCACCCTTGTTGCAATCCATCGAGTTACTGTTGTTTAGTCGGCATTTTCTCAGCATGTTGAGTTTCTTATCTCGATTTGATATGCAGGAATAATATGTATGGGATGTATCGTTTTGGTTCTGTTGAGCCGTTCTTTCGTCAATCGAAAATCCTCGGCAATTTTGCGATATAGACCCCGGGAATAGCCATGAAAGCGCGTCATTTCGTACGTGGGTTAATATGTCGTTACAAACAGGAACGATACCGCTAAGTATGACATTGCATAAACAAAACTAACGAAAGACTAAAAGTGAGAATATTATTGTTTGAAAACAAAACACATTTTGTTACTGCGTGTTGTCATCAAATTATATTATGCCTAAAAGATCTCCACCGACAAACGGTAAGAATAAACATTATGTGATTTTCAAGCGTATTAAATAATCGAAGTGCCCAAAATGGCTACTGTTACGTCCGAGATACTTATCATTTTACGGAAAAGTCGGAGTGGCTCACCGCATGATCTCTTGTATGAATTGCATTTAATAAAAGCTTGATTGATTGATTGAATGGAGTTCAACGCCGCTATCAAAAGTAATGTCATATATAAATCAAAGCGCTGAAAGCACTGGAGGTGGACGTTTCTGGTGGCATCGTGGTGAAAATGAAACGTTACGAAGAAGGAAACTATCCGTGTTAATATATGATAAATGTAAAATCTTTCCACCCAAGCTCGGCAAGTTTCAATGTTAACACATTTTTTTTTGGGGGGGGGGGGGCGTATGGTGAGGCTGTGTTTTTTTTTTTTTTTTTTTTTTTTTTTTTTTTTTTTTTTTTTTTTGGGGGGGGGGTCTTTTTTATTAAGCCTATGTAAATGCGAATGTAATAAGGCATCAACAACTTCAAGGGTTTTTTTTTTTTTGTATGATTCAGAAATATGAGCGACCCGTCAGGCAAAAAGAGCACCATAAAAGAATTCAAAAAAAAATAGATCTGTTCCAGTACCGGTCAACCAGAGGTCGCATTTTGAAAAATCTTTTAAGCAATACCATTTTCGTTCCTTTTTGAAAGGCGTGTCAAAAAAAGTCAGGGGCATCCAACCCTCTTTTATTCGCATGAGCTGTTTACTTCGTATTTAATCTAAAAAAATACTAAGTTTAAAAGTAACTTAGAATGTGCTAGTGAGAATTAATGATAGATAAGAATCTTTAATGTACACATCCGCTAATAGCACCAAACAACTATATTAATTAGAAACAAATGAAATCTCGCAAGTACAGCTACAGTTTCAATGTTAATGATATCATTGAAATTCTATATCTCAAAACGTAGTCCTGCAGTTCTTTTCTACATGTAGTGTATTCGATAACATAGGAATTGCAAGACACTGTTTTGCTTTTGTTGATTCTTATATTTTCCTCGAAGCTTGGTTAAAAATATCATAAATTCTTAACGAGAAAATGAATCTTTCTCTCAAAGGTCGAAAATCTTTCCATTATGTGTTTAAAATTAAATTTAAAATACATAAAGCGGGATTTTCTTCTTTTCTAACGAACATACGGGAAAAGTATTGCAAAGCGCTTTGTAGCTTCCTGCTTCTAGATAAAGCGTGTAAAATATTGAAAAAAAGTAGAGACAAGAACATATACCGTCAAAGTTGGGTTTTTTAGCTCCACTGGAACAAGGCCAGTGGGGCTATTGTCATGGCCTGGTTTCGGTCTTGAGTGCGTGCGTCCGTCCGTCCGTGCGTTCGTCTGTTAACTTTTTCTTTAAACATCTTCTTCTCTGAAACGACTGGGTGGAATTTAATGAAACTTAATCCTAATCTTTCTTAGGTGACCCTTTTCAAAATTTTGATTGGCCCATAAATATTGGCGTGGCAGGGCGGGGCTTATTTTGGACCCGAAATCTTTTAACGACATCTCCTCCCGAACCCCTTTGCCAATTTCAATGAAACTTAAGTAGAATGCTCTTTATGTAAACCTTTCTAAAAATTGTTAACGAAATTTTGATTGGCCCATTAATATGGGCTTGTTCGGGCGGGGCTTATTTTGAGCCCGAAATTTTTGAACGACATCTTTTCCTGAACCGCATAGCCAATTTCAATGGAACTTTACTTGAATGTTCCTAGAGTAAACCTTTTTAGAAAATATTCGCGAAACTTTGATTGGCCCATAACTATGGGTATAACAGGGCGGGGCTTATTTTGAGCCCAAAATCTGTGAACGACATCTCCTCCTGATCCACTGGGCCGCTTTCAATGAAACTTTACCAGAATGTTCCTATGCCTACCCTCTTCAAAAATTGTTTTGCTTGGCCCATAAATATGAGTGTGGAACGGCTTTTTTTGAGTCTCTAAGTTTCTCACCTTAAATTCTTGGAATAATATCCCCTCTTCAATAATTAGGCAAATGTGAATGAAACTTTGCCAGAAAGTTACTTGGATGAGGTCTACTGGACCAATAAAATTCAGGTGAGCTGTTTAGGGCCATTAGTATGTTTTTAAAGTGATATATAAATAGTCTTCTGCCATTTAATTTTGAATACAAGTTATATGCGTTCCATCTCAAAGCTTGTAAATAAGCATCGATTTGGAAATGGTTAGAATTCCTTCTGAATGATGGTGACTTATATTACATTCTACTTTCAATACGTCTCTTTCAAATCTTGCGATGTCCTCTAGGGCCCCGTGTTTTGTTTTGTTTTCATGGCCTACATGGAGAATGATAATCTCTCGAGATTTTGCCATTTTGTTTTATTATCTTTTTTAATTTATTTCCTTTTTCTTAATAAAATTAGGATAAGAATCAGGCTTAAAGTTAAAGTGTTGTAAAAAGTTGCTTAGAACCTCGTCTGGGTAACGTTTCCTTTTTACCCTCTGCAAATGACGTCCTTATACACTTTGGAGAAATCAGACGCTTCTTTTTCCCGCTAAAACGACGTTATTATTGTATAGTTTAGAGATGAAATCTATGGCAATATTCCCAGTTAATACTTGTATGAGATGAAATCTATAGCAATATATTCGCAGTTTGATTTTTAGCTCCAAAGGCCACTGGGGCTATTGCAATGGCGTTGTGTCCGTCGTGCGTCCGTCCCTCCGTACGTGCGTCCGGTCGTAAACTTTTTCTTTAAAAATCTTCTCCTCAGAAACTGTTGAACGAATTTCAACCAAACTTCACATGAATGACCCTTGGGTGACCCACTTTCAAAGTTGTTCAAGAAATTTTGATCAAGTAAAAAACATGGATTTAATGGGCGTGGCTAATTTCCAAATATGGTAAAAAGTGGGTTTTCTCAGATTCTAATCGATGGATACCAATGAAATTGTACACGAATGATCCTTGGATGACCCTTTATCAGTCTACCAGAAATTAATGTGATCGGATTGAAAATATGTCTTTTATTGGCGGATGTCATTTCTCTATATGTTATAAAGTGGAAACTTTGAAAATCATTTTCTTGAGTGAGCCTTTATCAGTCTACCAAAATTATTGTGATCGGATGAAAAATATGTATTTCATGGGTGGAGCTAATTTCTCAGTATGTAATATATTGTAAACTTTGAAAATCATTTTCTCTGAATGTAATTGATGGATATAAACGAAATTTTACTGCAACGATCCTTGGGTGACCCTTTATCAGTCTACAAAAAATTATTGTGATCGGATGAAAAATATGTCTTTTATAGGCGGAGGTCATTTCTCTATATGTTATATAGTGTTAAACTTTGAAAATCTGTGACTTAAAATGATCAAGGAAAAGTTACGCAAAGCGCCTTTTCGCTTCCAGAAAACGCGTGTGAAACATTGAAATAGCCAAAAACAAAAACCAAAGCATGTACCTTCAAAGTTTAATTTCGTTTTCGTAATTGCGGCCTACATGATCTCGCAAGATTACGCCATTTTTTATTTATCTATATATTTTCTTAAAATCTTTTTTTATTAATTTTATTTTATTGATCAAAATAATCGTTCTAGTAAAAGAAAAAAACGGTCTTATCTTTAAAAAGTATCAAGATTTTCCTTTAAATCTTGTTCGAGTCACGTTTTGTGTACCTTCAACAAATGACGTATGTGTTTTCTTTTTTTTTTTTTTTTTCTTTTTTTTCCCCCTTTTTTTTCGCTAAAAAAACGTCATTGTTATCGTTAACTTACGTCGGGATAATAAATGGGATAAGGCTGAAAAGAAAGGAAATCTATCGGCAAAATCCGCATTTTGACTCATAAAGCGTTATTTGCTACGGGTGCTTTTAGCTTTCGTGCCATGACTCGCCATATTAAGAGTTAAGGCTGAAATAGTTCCTCTAATCGTGACGAGCGCCCTTTTCTTAGTAGCCCACCTTTCACTAAGAAAATCCTTTCATTTAGAATGAAAAATATAAAATATATCCGCTGTTTGACTTGCTGCAACTACATTTTTCTAAGCTAAAACTTTGTCGTGCAACAACCTTCTGGGTCCACATCCTTAACGTTTAGAAACAGTTTACTCGTTTATTTTCCATTGGCAGTATTTCTAAGAAGTATAAGTAGACATTAATTCATGTAATGCTTTTACGTTATGTTAAAGGCTTTTTTACCACTGAATAGATCTAGGATTTCTTATGCCATAAACTCGGTTCTTTGACAATTGGGTCCCTATCTGAGGCACACAATCTTTTGGACATTTATCTCCCAAAAATGGATGGATAATCGTAAACCTAAGTGGGAATTCAGCTCCGACTCGGCTAGGAAAGAACACAATGGTAGATTTTATTAGATAAATACCAGATTCAATGTAGATTGCAGGGATGTTTATACACTATCTGTTATCTCACAAACAGCGGGCTACCAGTTCAGTCACCTTGTTTTCATCCCCCGTACACCACGGAAAACCCAATAGGCGAATCACCGCCAAGCCTACGAATAAAAATCTTGCGAGAAAGGAAAAAACGCGGGATTAAGATTTGGCAACTGATTTCTCATTTAATAGGACTCTTTAAAAAATCTTCAAATTGTATAGAATTCTTGTATAATACGATTTTCAAAAAGCACCCTTGTCTAAAATTTATATAAAAGAAAATTGAAACCAAGTTGGTAATACTTTTTTGAAAAGCTATTAACAACTGACAAGGCTGTACCTACGAACTAACACTCGTGAACGTAGACACTTCCCCCAAAAATACACCCTCTAGCCGAGTAATAGATAAGTAGTAATATATAAATATCGACTCTTTTCTATCTACCTATATTTCGCTGGCTGGTAAGGATTGGACAAGTTCAAATAAGATATTCTAAATGAAGTGTGGCAATCCAAACTTTGCTTTATTTCACTTGGATTAAATTTACATGGCAAAGCTTGGTTTCATAACATATCAGCAAATTTCAAAATTTATAAACTTGTGATGGTTATCCGTCTCAAAATCTGTAAGTAATCTAATTATTGATATCTGGACATATCTGGTTACCTACTTAAAAATAAGCATGCAACGATCAGGCGAATTTTCGACATAATTAAATATATAGACAATCTGGAGCTTAAGCTTAACCAAAATTTCTGTCACTGCCATAAATAAATCCAAGCGCTGAAGGCCTGCTTTATAAAGAGGCAAGGTGTCATTTGAAGCCATGCACTCCATTTTTACCTCACCTGAGCACGACGTGCTCAGGGTGAGCTATTGTGATCGTAGAATGTCCGTCGTGCGTCGTCCACAATTTCGTTAAACATCTTCTCCTCCTAAACCAGTTGGCTAATCTTGATGAAACTTGGCAGGGCTGTTCATTGGGTCAAGCTCTACCAAAGTTGTTCAAATAAATGAAATCCACCCTTAACTTTCCCTCAACCCTTAACAAAAAGGGTGAAAAAAGGAAAATCTTTAGAATTCTTCTTCTCTGAAACCAGAAGGCAGACAGCTTTCGTATTTTGTATGAAGCATCATCTAGTAGACCTCTACCAAGTTTGTTCATATCAAGACCCTAGGGTCATATTTGGGCTTTGCCCGGGCCCAACCCTTTTTACATAGAATCAAAGAGCTAAAATCTTTAAAAAATCTTCTTCTCTGAAACCAGATGGCACACAGCTTTCATATTTGGTATGTAGCATCACCTTGTTGGCCTCTACCAAGTTTGTTCATATCAAGACCCTTGGGTCGTATTTAGGCTTTGCACGGGTGCATCCCTTTATCTCTTATGAGCACGAAGGGTAAAAAAATGAAAATCTTCAAAAATCTTCTTCTATGAAACCAGAAGGCAGACAGCTTTCATATTTTGTATGTAGCATCACCTAGTAGACCTCTACCAGGTTTGTTCATATCAAGACCCTAGGATCATATTTGGGCTCCACCCGGGCGCAACCCTTTTTACATAGAATCAAAGAGCGAATTTTTTTTTTAAAATCTTCTTTTATCGAAACCAGAGGGCACACTGCTTTCATTTTCGGTATGTAGCATCATCTAGTAGGCCCCTACCAAGTTTGTTCATATCAAGACCCTTTGGTCATATTTGGGCTCCACCCGGGGGCATCCCTTACAGCTCAACTGAGCACAAAGGGTGAAAATATGAAAACCTTCAAAAATCATCTTCTCTGAAACCAGTAGGCAGACAGCTTTCATATTTAGTATATAGCATCATCTTATGGACCTCTTCCAAGTTTGGTCATATCAAGACCCTGGGGCCTCATTTGGGGTCCAGCTGGGTGCATCCCTTTTTACATAGAATCAAAAAGCAAACAGGCATATCTGTCTTGCTATTCGCTGAAAACGTTCCATGGTATTGATCTTAGGCAATTTCTTTTTTTGACATCTGCCTATCTAGTTAATGTGATGTCCCAGGGGTCAAAGAGACTCAGGTGAGCGATCTAGGACCATCTTGGTCCTCTTGTTTTAATTTAGCATGGCAATGATTAAAACAGACAGGAGTGTAACCATGTATTTTAGTAGACCCACAATGCATAACGACAAACAACAACACAACTGAGACTGCGGAATCTTACTGGTCTGACCATAAGATTATTTTCCTTTACACATAAATTTGTTCAATAACTTTATCATCTGAATCAAGAGTAATACAAGTTACCCTTATGTGCTTTGACTCATGTGAGCGGACCGGGGCCAAAGGTCCTCTTGTTTAATTTATACCCTAGATATATATCAAATTACAGTCATGTTGATATATTGTCTACAACCTGTTCCAAGTTGGCCCAGTCTAAAGTTGTGTCGTCTGTTTAAGAGTTTAAGGATGGGACTTTTTTTCTAATTTAGATTTACCCATTACAAGACAACAAATGTTTAGACAGGTCCAAATTGTAGAGAGTTGCAGATTACATACAATATGTGGTAAATAGTAAAATTTGTATAAGAAAGGGTAGATAATGTTAGGGAGAAAGTGTTAGTTAGCAGCATTTTCTTCTTTTCCCTATTAGCAAGGTCATCCGTCAAGATCAAATATTAAAGCTATGTATCTTTAACACAGCAGTGATTTTTGTCCATGCTTTGGGCCGTTTTGACCAAATAACGGGCCGTTTTGACCGAAATACGGGCCGTTTTGACTTGCACCCTGTAAATAAATACCAATTTGAGTTTTAAACGGAAAATTGATAAGCTGAAATTCTTGTGGAACGAAATCTTTTCAGACTGTAAAAAAAACCCTGTTTTTTTTTTCCCATTTTAAAAACGCTAAAAATAGCAGTTCCATTATCATCGTTGACCGATTCAGGTTGATTTTGTGCTGTGAGCCGTGAAATATACTTTAAAACGTTAGATTCCCGTGCCAAGTTTTCAATATAGATAAAACAGGTTTAAATAACTCATTGAAATGGTAACAGACAGACTGCAAGACAGATGGACAACTGCCACAAAACAATATGCACCGATCTTTCGATAATTAAAATAAAAAAAAACAATAAATATTATATTTCTCTTGATAATCATAATAAAATTTCACGGAAGATTTTTATAATTAAAAGAGGTGTTGATATTAGTTTGTGTGGAACGATTTCTAAAAAAAAACCCGCGCATTTTCTTACAACGACGTTATGTTTGATTCGTTGAATTATAAAACCGACGCGCCTTCAGACGTTGATAAAATCCGCAATGTCAAGGAAAATAAGAAAATAAAAAGAAAACGAAACACCATGCAAGAGGAATATTTGTGAGGAAATGGCGATGCGAGTAGGGGCAAGGAAGAACGAGATAAAGACAAGAGGGTCAATATAGCCCGAAATCGCTCATGTTAAATTTGATAGCAAAAAAGAATGTTTAAATACTTTTTTCGCAAAGACTTGTATTCTCGGACTGCAACTCGCTATTTAATAGACCCAAGAATACTGAGTTCGAAGCATGCTCAACTAAATGCAACAACTTTTTTCAAACATTCTTAGAAAAAAGGGGGAATGAGACATTTTCCTTTTACCAGAACGTGTGTATTGATGACATCACTTTATATGAACTGCTGTTTGAATTGATCATTGCAATAAAAAATAAGGTAAAACTTTCGAATGTTAGATATACCTCTGCCTCTGCACTTTATCTTAAATAATGCTCAAAAGAAGCGCCAAGCCCAATACATCTTCAGATTAAGAGCCCTACTTAATGACCATCCAGTTTTTGCATGTCTATACATTTATGCGAAGTTGAAAATTATGAGACAGTCTTCATTCTTTGCGAGGGAAAATGGTCGAATTTTATTTTTCTTAGGATGGCTATATATTCTGACATTGCTATTGCTGTAGAGTGAGTGAGCAATATAATAATTACATTTACTTTTTTCCGACAAAAAAGAACTAGACCCTACACCATCGACGTTCGCCATTTTGACGTTCATTTTAGTGCCGCATTACTGTGCGCGACGTCTATGCCTAGCATTGTATCATAAAGCAGTGTATATACCGACTCAGTCATTTCTGCAAGTTGATATATATGATTTATGCGATCTATTTTCAGCAACAAACACGACAACTAGCATTCCAAACAAGATGAACAGCCTCACCATGTCCTGTGTTATTATATGTGTGCTGGGATGTGTCCTGGTGACC
This sequence comes from Fragum whitleyi, assembly GCA_948146395.1. NCBI lineage: Eukaryota > Metazoa > Mollusca > Bivalvia > Cardiida > Cardiidae > Fragum > Fragum whitleyi. The sequence goes on from OX411544.1 coordinate 48,959,938, forward strand.
GCCACCCCAGTATACCCCACTCTACCCCTCAAACATTTCTCTCCAGTTGATATATGTCTCTTCATATGTAACATCTGCTTTGACGATATGGTATGTATGATAGTATAGTTTTCTGCTAAATCATCTTTACCCTTGACGTTTTTACGGAATATCATACTGGTCCAATATCAAAACGCATAAAGAGGACAATAGATTCTGAATATATTTTGAAAGTAAACAATCCTACGGATTGGAGAATGCTATGATAAAAGATAAGATTTCGTGAATTTAAGTAATTGAAGAGATAGTTTTTGCATCCGTTAAGTAGCGTAAAATAGTCGGTTAGTGTTTTGTAAAATCCCCGAGTTGAGATTGTCCAAATGGTCACTGCTAAGCCATTGTGATTTATAAAAGAAACATCGGACAACATGAAGAGTTCAATCACTGGCTGTACTACGGGCATATATCACATATGCTCGGAATGATATTTTTTAAAGAAAATAGGAATATATCTATGTAGGTGTATTTTCAAAACTGGGCTCAGACGTAGGCGCTGAGTACATTTACTGTATAGGTGTATTTTCAAAACTGAGCTCTGACGTAATGAGTAAACCTTACGATTTTAGACAAGCAATACGTTTCATTTGAAAGCTAATTTGTATCATTTTTAGATATTGTTAAAACTTCTTGTATCTATTTTGAAAGAAAAGCTCGAGAATTTAACCGTAAAAGTAGATTTCACGGCTCACCGCGCAAAATCTACATAATTGGTAACTCGGGTAATATGTAAAAAGCAAATGATAGGAATTTAACCTGATCCCTTCAATGCAATTATGAAATTACACGTTTGAGTGAATCTTACATTTTAAGACAAGCAATAACGTTGGTTTAAAAGGTAAATTCTAAATTTTCTTTATGTGTTTTATCTATTTCAAAAGAATGGCACGAGAATGTAACAGTAAAAAGTTGATTTCACGGCTCACCGCGAAAAATCTACCTATATACATCGGATTTTATTAACATCGTTGACCGATTCAGGTTGATTTTGTGCTGTGAGCCGTGAAATATACTTTAAAAAGTTAGATTCCCGTGCCATGTTTTCAATATAGATATAACCTGAAATTATTGACATGATTTGACCTTTATGCAATGAATAAATTTATCGATGAATACATTTACCATCGAGTAAGATCGGTGATTACGGTTAGCTTCGTCTTAACCCGGGGGACTATTCCTTGCGTTCAGGATGAAAACGTTAGCGAACCGTTTTCGAAATGATACCCCGCTTTGCTCGTATTTGCACGTGCTAAGCGGGGTATCAACATTAAACGTTCGTAAAACGTGTTTACACCCTGTACGCATGGTATGTTTTAATATCAATACAAAATTTACCTACAGTAACTAACGGTTCCGTGGTCGAGAGGTGTAGGTCGCACTCATACGATTTATACTTTTGGCGGATCGAATCTGCAGAAAGTCAAAAATTGTCCTTTTTTCTTTTAACATATCACGAAAAAAACATACGCATGACTTTCTTGTGTTTTGACAATATATTTATTAGAAATCTTTACTTTATACCTTTGTCAAAGAAATTGTCTTCAATTTACTAGTGTGTCGAAATTTGAAGCATCAAATTAAGAAGTGTAAATCAGACTACAATTTTTAAAAGCAGCTTGTAGAACCTTTTTTGAAACATTTGAGAGAACACACGATATTTGAGTTTGACAGCATACAAACGATGGTATTTGTTATTGTCTGAGAGATACTGTACTGAGAGATATTTGATTTGTAATAGAAATTATAATGAAAAATGAAAAAAGAGAACTTGAAGAAATTGAAACAAGTAATGGGTTTAACATATATTATTGTTTTCGAAAAATAAAAATAAGATTCATCGAGGCTCGAACCACGGACATTGTGTTCTGCAGTTCGGCGACCTTACAACTATACCTAGAAGATCCCTCTACCTTCGGTGGCGCTAAATAAACATATAACTTATCACGGTCGACTCCCGAGAAAAATCGAAAACTAACGATTATGTAAAGTTGGAATCAATAAAGCGTGTAATTATTTAGATAGAGGTCATGCTCAATCATGTCAAATATTTTGAATTATAAAACAGGTTTAAATAACTCATTTAAATGGTAACAACTGACCTCTCAAACAAAAATTATTGCTTGTCTTGAATCGCAAGGTTTACTCACTTTGTGTACTTTTATAACTGATGTGAAGGGATCAGGTTCAATTCCTACCGTATGTTTTGGGTTTTTTTTTTTTCCCCAAGTAACCGATATACCAATGAAAATTGACTCGGCGCTTACATCAGAGCTCAGTTTTGAAAAAAAAAAAAAAAAAAAAAAACCTATATAGGTAGATTTTGAGCGATGGGCCGTGGAATCTACTTTTAACGGTTAAATTTGCATGCTATTCTTTCAAACTAGATAAAACAGACATAACAAAGATACAAATTACCTTTCAAATGAAACTTAGTGCTTGTCTTAGATCTTACGGTTTACTCATAGACCTATGGTAATGGACTCAACGCCTAGGTCAGATCTCAGTTTTGAAAATACACCTATACCTTCTTTTACTACAAGGCAAATTATATTCTGCGTTATTATTCAACTGGTAGGGCGTGGCTTAGCCATGACGTATTATTTATCTACAATGACCTGGCACTCATTAAATATTCCTTTTGACCCCTATTAATAGTCGCAAAATATGTTTCTTAATTTAGACTTAAACTCGCGACGTTTATATTTTAATCGAGTGTATCATATCTCATCGTACACACGGAAATTTAGCGGTGGTAATAAGTTTGTTGTCCAATAACTGGGAGGTCATGAGTTCAAGCCGAATTTGTACCCAATATATTTCTATTTCTTTTTATAAGGCAACAGTCTTTTAAGTACCTATTTTGATACAACAGTATTGCATTAGGCTATTGGTATTTTGCACAGAAATCTTTCAACCAAGCTTTATTTGTATGATTTAAAATCTGATCATTGCAAAGTGTTGTCCATTTATCACTGTGAATTAAAACTATACATTGCGATGTCGTATAGAAAACGCAATAAATTGTGGATCACTTTTTTGCTGATCAAACACACCTCAATCGCAACTGAATAATTGAAATTTTGAAATGTATCTTTATTCAAAAGAATGACGACGACAGGTTTTTTTTTTTTTTTTTCATTCTATGGCTGTATGAAATTAAAAACATATACACGGTTTGAATACGTTGATCGAATTCCTGTTTTAGTGTGATTAGGTTATCAATATCAAAAACTTAAATATCTTCATATCTCATGATTAAATATCATAAAGCAAATGAGATCTGTATTGGGATGTTTTCATTTAGGTATGAAACCAATTTTTCAGTCGATCAGAATGCAATACTCTTGGTTGGCGCAAACAGCTAAAACTGAATGATATAGAATAATACAATATAAATTGCAACCTACAAAAAACTTATGACAATTTATAAGATAATAGAAAAAGAACATTTACGATAATCACAAGATTAAAATACGTACCTGTCGGGATTTGAACTCGACCCGACATTTTACCGCCTCACTGGAAGGCGTCTGTACCCTCTGTACTACAGCGTCTCTTATAGTTGGTGTGAAGTAATACAAATAAAACGGTGATATGAAATTGAATAACGCTGCGGGAATACTCGAACACTTACGGTTAATGAGTGCCAGTTCATTTTAGATAAATAATAATTTGGCGAGCTATCTTTTCAATACTCTAGATTCTTTCAAAGTTAGTGTGCAACTATCTCTAACGCGTGCAAATTACTGTATCCTTCAACTAAAAGGATCCACATGATTAGAGGAGGTGAACACATTTCATCGTTTGGTTACCAAAGCCTCGTAACTTCAGCTTAGACTAGCTGAAGTTACGAGGGTTTGGTTAACAACTTACGATTTAAGATCTGAAGTTATTTATATCGACACTCTGTAGAAGTAAAATAAAAGCTGATTTACCTTAACCTTAAGTGTAACGAACCATTATTGTGAAACATTATTGACCTGTCGCTCATTAAATATTCCTGTTGAACTTCATTGATATTCGGAACCCACTTTCTTATATAGATTTGAATACATGAACGTTACTGTCAAATAATACAATATACCTTGTTGTTATAAGTGATCAGAAATAGCTATAGGTATAAGGTCGGAGACTTGCATTGCAAAGGTCCGAAGATCGAATCTCCCTCTCGTTTTTTTTTTTTTTTTTTTTTTTTTTTTGTTGTTGTTGTTGTAATACGGTGTTTCTTTTAAGGACATTTAGATCTGATAAAGAAATATATAAAAAACACGACACAGTTTACTCAAATATGTTCCCTATTCTGTATATATTTTCCTTTTGATATTCTGCACCAAGTGATTTCCTATTGCCCAGTAGCCTACGCACAACACATAAATGTGTTTTAGAAAAGTACGGGATGAATTAATCACATTCCTCTTTTTCTTGATTTCTGTCTATATCTGATGGTCTATTCCGGAAAGTAATGAAAAATAGGATCAAGAACTCCATAAAAAGAATTAACAGAAGTAACGACAAGCATAGGAATGTATAAAAGAAAGGAAAACAGTCATCATATCATTCGCATTAAATCTCATGAACGAAAGAAGAAAATTCAATTCAGTAGCTGCGTCAGAAAAAAGGGCAAAATTGACGACCAAAAACCTCGTGACCTCAGCTTGAGCAGGTGAAACTCAGATCATCAATTCCATGAAAATTAAAGAAATATGGAATTTGATAGAGAAAAAAAACTACCATTACAAACAAGAAATTAAAGAGACAATATGATTGTTCCTTTATTTAGTGATAATAAAGATAAAAATTGAGTTAAAACAATTTTGAAAATATAATTACTTTATCCAACTCCGTGCGTATTCGAACCGGGTCTGTCAATTGAATGTCAGTTACTTACCTAACGATTTAGACCACTGCGCTACGGACCCAATTATAACTATTGCATCATTTTATCTGATATTTAAGTAAAATTCTGAAAATGTCCTCGCGGATGTAACCGAAAGGTAACGAAAATTAATGAGTGACAGGTCAACTTTGTTTGCCAATACCTCCGCCCTGTCAGGGCATTTATTATGGATAATACCGTATGGTAAAATTAACCGTAAATTGTATGTTGGTTTGTTCAACATATCACGCTGATGGGAATAATTATTCAATACCCGATTCAGGTTCTTTATGCAACGACCCGTTAGTAACACTTCAACCTTCCATGTCAAAATCATAGATATTGAATATGGTCAATTTATAGATGATACCATATCGCATATTGCAGGTTCAGGGCAACACTATTATAAGTGCCTTTAAATATATATCGAGGGTTCGGTGCATGACTGTTGTAAGTGTATATAATTGTATATACACTTACTACAGTCCTGCACCGAACCCCACGATATGCACTTACAATAATGTTGTGCCTACCCTCGATATGTTGATTATTACCCGTTTGTTTTACAGGGACCAGAAATGATGGACTGTGCCAACCACATCTGCCTCGCCAAAGAACAATTTGAGATGAATCTTGGACTCCTTAAGGTTGGACGAACATGCAAAAACTTCAACAAACTGGACTCCTTTGTGCTGGGAAACAACTCCGACTAATACACACTTCTCAATACATCCTCATATTTCCTACTTCTATACTTATTACTCCAACAAATCGATATGTTAACAAACTTTCGGCCCATTAGAAAGAAACGTTTCTTTATCTAAGTACAAACGAGCAGGTTCGTTCAAAAAGAAAGTTTTTTTGAAAGGAATTATAAAAAAATGACAAAAAAACAAGGGAAAAGGGGAAGTTTTCAATGGGAATTATGAAAAAGAAAAAAAGGAAAGGGGAAGTTTTCTATAGGAATAATGAAAAGGAAAAAAATAATAAAGAATTGTGAAGTAAATTCACAATCATAAGATCTCTATCACAGTAAAATTTTTTGACAGAAATCAACAAAGTTGCGAATAAACTTATATCATCTTCGAGAACACATCCTTATTTCATAAATATAGGCCTTTACAATATCAAGAACTAGTCCAAGTGGACATTCAATGCCTTTCAAAATAGACACTGTGTTCTCACGGCGATTTGTTTGGGTAATATTTTTTTAAGTCGTATCATCCATCTTTCAAAGATTTGTTTGCGTTCAAGTTTTTCCAAAAGTGTTTTGTAAACTAGTTTTGTGATTTTATAAAGACAAGCGTTCTCCTTTATACTAAGATCAGTACGAAAATTCCTTTAATGTAGTGAAACCGTAATATGCTGATGGACAAAAGTCATTTCCGGTTTCACAATACGCAAATAAGGCAAAATCTATTTTATGACAAATAGAACATGAATGAATGCAGCATTATTGCAAAGTAGACAGTTAAACCTTCCAATCTATGGTAATTTTGTAAAACATTGATCTACGGTCTAAGAATTAAACGACGTAATAACAAACACGTTAGAATGTCTGATTACGACTCGGTCAAATCCAGGCGAGGGCAAAATTTTATGAACAGCAAACCTGCAAAAATTGTACACAGTATCCATCTTAAGGACATCGCGCATAGAATTTTCTTCAACTGTTCTGACTAGAATTCAGAATGAAGATGTCAGGCTTCACAAACAACGCATAATTAATTATGTGCGTGTTCCGATAATCCAAAAAAGTCAGAAAACGTCTTTATTTTGTGATCCAACAGCAATAAATAAAAAGTATGCTAAAATTTAAATGACGTTTCTCAAAGGCAACCGATTTTCTACCAACGTTTTTTGTGTTTTCCTGTTGGATCGTCAATACAGAAAGGCTCTGATGCAAAAGTTTACTATGCTATGTCGTGAAAAAAATTAAAAGTCATTACATTCATTGGGACTAAATCAACGTCATTTGTGACCAAATGCCGGTGAAAGCAGCCCCAATCTTTAAAAGATAGGGCCGATATTGATAAGCAAAATTTTCAAACATTATCAAATCAAACATTTTATTGAACTAAACAAAACCGGGCAGAAATTTCGTCCTTAAGTATAGTTTCGAGCCGGTTCAGAAGTAATGGGTTGTAACGGTGAGAACCGAGATTTCCTATGATTTCATCAGGGAAATCTCGATTAATATTGTGAAAGGTTACGCGGACCGAAATGTCGCGGGACTAATACGGATCCACTACCTTTAATAAAAATAAAAAAGTTGTTTGTAAAAAAGCTATTTTTCCTTCCCAAAAATACTTACAAAATAAGCCGGTCTCATTTCAAGTTGTGCTCATCTTCCGATGTTTATAAATCAAAATGCAGAAGAAAGTGTAATTTTTGTGGAGACGAAACTCGTGCATTTCGAAGACAAGTTCGTACTAATGGTCCATTTTACAGATATTATGCAAGAAAAATTTATTATCTTACTTGTTGAAACAATGTTATTACATCAAGTTTTGGGTGCGGCAAATCGGCAGTATATTTCAATGGGATAACTTTAGCCTAATTGAAGTACATATATTTAGAAATATATAGGCTTATAGTATAAACTTACAATGGTTTTGCAATCAGCCCCGATTACGAGCTTGGCGGCCATACAGCTATCAAAAAGTTTAACTATGTTAGAATGAAAAAAAAAAATAAATGGCAGACACGGAGTAAAAAAATAATTTCAAGCAATGCAAGCTATTTGTAAAAAATTTTGTTGTTTTTCATAAATAAAAAACAGGTAACATTTTTTTTTTATCTAAGCTTTGTATAAATAAACATAGTATGAAAAACTGTCTAATCAATTTAGGATGATTTGAAATAGATCCATATTCATTTTATTTTTCTGCGAAGAATAACTGTATTTAAAAGAAAATTAACTAAGGTCACTTGAATTTTGAACTGTTTCAAGAAAATACAAAGTTTGTAACAATAATAGAAATAAAGTTGAGATACAATATTCCCAAGTGTGACTTTTAATGCATCCCTATGGTGTCTATGGTCTAGAGGTAGAGTGTCGGCCTCTTGACCCAAAGGTCCTGAGTTCGTTTCCCGGGAGCGGCTATCGATCTTGGTTCTTTTATTGGCCCACACAATCGGCGCGAGTACTGGTGAATTTTCCAGGAAGCAGAATCGAGAGGGATTCTTCTAAATTGTAAGAACTTGTTTCCAAATCGATGTAAAATAAATAGGTTTAAACCAAACCTTAATACGATGCTAAAAGCAGTTTATATCTTACTATAACGTTGTTTTGGAATTTCGAAATAAACAAAAATAATAAAAAATAGTGAATAGTGCTCAAGTGAGCTATTGTGATCACCTTTTGTTCGTCAGTCGTCCATCGTCAGTCGTCCGTCAACAATTTCTTTAAACTTTATCTCCCCCTAAACTACTGGGCCAATTTACACCAAATTTTACAGAAATGTTCCCTAGGTGGTCCCCTTCCCAAACTGCTAAAAGAATTAAAATTGGTGAAAACGCTGGTTGCTAGGGCAACCAAAGTTGAAAATTTAAGAAAATCTTTAAAATTTTTCTTCTTCTGAACAAGCAGTCCTACAGCCTTGAAATTTGGCATGGATGATCAGCTCAAAGACCTGAAAAAAAAATAGCTAAAATCTTATCTGTTGGGTCATCAGGTGCAGAGCACTCGGGGGGGGGGGGGAGTTCTTTGGGTTAATTTTGTAATCTTTAACCTTCTTCTTCTTCTGAATAAGAAGCCCTACAGCCTTTAAATTTGGCATGGAGGATCAGCTCATAGACCTTAATAAAAATAGCTAAAATCATATCTGTTGGGCCGCCAGGTGCGGAGCACCGGGGGAGGGGGTAGTACTCTTGTAAAAATTTTGTAATCTTTAACCTTCTTCTTCTTCTGAACCAGGAGCCCGACAGATTTGAATATTGGCATGGATGATCAGCACATGGACCTTTATAAAAATAGCTAAAATCATGACTGTAGATTCACCAGCGGAGCACCAGGTGGGAGAGGGTAGTACTTTTGTGAAAATTTTGTAATCTTTAACCTTCTCCTTCTGAACCACAAGCTCTACAGCCTTTAAAATTGGCATGGAGGATCAGCTCATAGACCTTAATAAAAAAATCATGACTGTAATGCCACCAGATGCGGAGCACCAGGGGGGAGTGGGTAGTACTTTTGTGAAAATTATGTAAACTTTAACCTTCATCTTCTAATGAACCAGGAGCCCTACAGACTTCAATATTGACATGGATGATAAGCATAGGGATCTAAAATAAAATCATGAATGTAGGGCTACCAGATGTCGAGCATTAGGGGGAGGGGTACTTTGGATCAATTTTGAAATCTTTAACCTTATTCTTCTCCTGGATCAGGAACCCTACAGACTTGAAAATCATCGTGGGTGATCAATATATTGACATTAATAAAAATAGCTAAAATCATGACTGTAGGGTCACCAGGTGCTGAGTGTCTTGGGGAGGGGGTAGTACTTTGGATCATTTTTGAAATCTTTAAACTTCTTCTAATGAACCAGGAGTCCTACAGACTTGAAAATTGGTATTGATGATCAGCATATGGACATTAATTGAATTAGCTAAAATCATGACTGTAGATTCACCAGGTGCAGAGCATCTTGGGGGAGGGGGAGTGCTTTGTTGAGAATTTTGAATCCCTACAGCCTTTATATTTGACATGGATTGATTAACTCATTAAAGAAAACTTTAAAAGTCTCAGACTCAGTCTGTATATCTGGCATAGATTAGCTGATCACAGACCTTTTATGAAAAAAGCTTAAATAAATAATGACCAGGGGAGGAGCAGAGGGGGGGATTATTTCAAATGTTATCTGATTAAATAAGTGAAAATCTCTTTTTCTGTGGTTGCACGGACATACCTAGGTTATGAAGCTTTTTTCTCAGGTGAGCGACCCAGGGCCAACGGCCCTCTTGTTTATTATGTAGGATTTCAAAAATAGCAGTAGAATATGCTTTGAAACTAGTTATGACCCTTCAGACTGAAAGAGCTCATGAAGACTGCGCCGGCTGAGAAGGACCGTAACTTTTAACACTTAGCTGATTTTCTGAATATAACATAAATATACTATTATACGTTAAGTCATATTGACTTTTGCTTGATCTAATCTCATTAAAAAAGATATTTTAAATGTGTCCCGTCTCACAAATCCGACCTGGAACTCTGTGGTAATTGTATTTTAAAAGGAAATTGTATTGAACAGAAGTAAAACGAGGGTCAATTATTGAAATTAATCTCATATATAGTTAGAATCATCATTTAAGGTTATTAAAATTGATTGAAAGCTAAACGATACAATCCTGTACTGTGTTCTGGATGACGGAAGGATGCAAACTGTTTGTAAATCGTTTGTAGATCGTTAAATTCTTCTTTTCGTGAACAACAACGGCTATATATTTTTACTAAAATATAGCTATCGATGTTCACTCAATGAAAGACATTGATCTTACATTGAAACAAAAAAAAAATATATCTTTGTCTTTTGAAGTAGATGAGTCAAACCGGGTCAAACCGGGTCAATTAAGGTGGCAATGGTCAGCGGCCTCCCGACTCTATAAACCGGAAGTGTGTTTTCGTTTATTTTACGGCTCTTTTTGTGCGTTGTTTAAAAAGACCGGTTTTTGAAAGATTCTACTTATGGAAATAACGTAGAAAAATGATGGAAAAACTTCATAATTTAGCTTCTTTTCAACACTTGATATTAATTGAATGACTGGATCATTAATTTTAACAATAAAATGCGTTAAAACCGTCATTCGATTAAGGGGGAACACTGAAAAATAACGAAAAACTTTCTTATTTGCATGGAAAGGTATGCTGAATTTTTTACCAAATAAAGGAAAAATATGGATTATAAACATATCGGAAAATAAGAAAAATTCATTGGGTATTTTTTTCAAAAAATAGGGTTTTGTGGCATTTTTACCTAGTAAAATTACAAAAATTAGTGCATTTTCTACTTTTGAAAGCAAATTGTGCAAATGCAATTGATCAAAGAGAAATTTTATTGTCAATAGCCATTGTGTACATGTATATGGTCTATCAAATTGTATGTGTTTTACAGCTATAACCTAGTACAGAGTTTATACTAAACCTAAAACGAATATAACCATTTTACTGAAAAATGGCCTATACCACTCAAGGGCAGATAACTCTAGCATGAAAACGAACATGGAAAGGTACCTTGAAATTTTGATATAATGACTACACAATGTTAATCTACAGCATATGTGACCTAGAAAAAAAATCATTGGGCGGAAAAAAATGACGCCATGTGTCCATTGCTACCTTAATATACGTCGAGCATGTTAAAGAAGTAAGCTGTCTAAGCAGTGACACGGTCGTGTGTCCTTGTACTTTTTCCAGTAATAACTCAGTAACCTGTCGAAGAATGTCGTTCATATGGACAAATGCAACGGCAGTGAAGGCAAATAACCAGAATTATAAACATCATAGATAAATGCTAACGTTTCGGGATTTTTTATGGAAATGAAAGAACTTTCGATCCTACAATTCCTACACCATCTTGTTATCTGTGAAATATTATGGAACTGTTTGTGTCTCTGTTCTCGGGTATATCCCCCAGTCTGCCCACTAAATTTATGCGCTCTCTCTAATTGTTTAATTATCGCTAATCTCAGGCAAAAAAAGACATGTGTATAATTTTTGGTTAGAATGAGTTACCGACTCAACAGTTACTTTAATGAGGTAAAATATTCTCTTTGATTTGTGACATCTTCATACACACATCTTTTTTATGCTTTACGGTGTATAATCGAGAAATAATGGTAGATTATCATTTGATAAAGTATCCGCCGAATCTGTGAAATTTCTAAAAAATATATACTGCTTTCGTTCCGAGTTAGGTTTGACCCCTGTTTGTAGAAGTTGATAGTTAAAAAAGGTTGTAAAACCATGGTCATCAATTTTATTGGACATCCTACACTGACTGTCATTAAAAATGCCTCACCAAAAGTTTGAAAGAACTTTTTATCGATTGACAGAAGACAATATTTTTATCAATAAATTTAAATTATAGCCTAAACTCTTAACATCCTTCTATCACAAACTCTCTTCACAAACTTGTGCTTCCCGTGGTAAGTTTGTCGTAAGTTTTTACTCGTGCGTCACGTGCTACTTTGAGAAATGATTTTGTTGTACACGTGGCTTCGTTAGTCAAAACACAACTCGAAATTCGTCCAAGAAGGATAAAAAATATTCATATCCATAATGCCAGGGATAAATAATGAAAAACGCGCACGCATTTTTTGGCATGCTGGAAATGGGAAGTTCCCAAGATCATGTCGCTAGACGTTTAAACGTATCAAGATCAACGATAGTGCGTTTGGCTAGACGTGTGAACGCCACAGGAAGTCTTCAGGACAGGCGTAGTTCTGGTAGGCCTCGCTCAACATCTGTACGTCAAGACAACTTTAAACGTCAACTTCGTGACCGTTATGTTTAACAGCTACATCGACATATGCAGCCGTTGTTGGTAATCACGCTAGGAATATTAGTGCAAACACGGTAGGACGCCGGTTACATGAACGTGGGGTTATGTGCAGGAGACCCTTTCATGGCAAGATTCTTTCACAACGTCATCGTCAACAACGTCGCGTATGGGCTAAAATAAAATCGGACGGCGATAGCAGACAATTGTGTTCAGTGACGAGTCAAGGTTCAATTTTTCACACGCCGACGGACGCGTTCGGGTATATCGACGTCGAAATGAACGTTGCGTGCATAATTGTGTTCAGTACATAACCGCTTCGGTGGGGGCGGGGTTATGGTGTGGGGCGCCATTAAACATGCATTCAAAACGGACCTGGTTTTTGTTCAAGGCAATTTGAATGCCAGGGGGTAGATAAACCAAGTTTTAAAGCCTGTTGTCCAACCCCTATTTTGCCGACAACCTGGACTCACTTTTATGCATGATAAAGCACGTCCACTCACGGCGTGTATCGCCACAAACTTCCTCCAAGCCAAAAGTATTGACGTTCTGCCATGGCCAGCCGACTCACCGGACTGCAATCCAATCGAACACATGTGGGATATCCTATGGCGTCGTTTACGTCAACGTCAGCCAAAGCCTCAAACGGTACAACAGCTGAAGGATGCTCTTCATCAGGAGTGGGCTCGCATCCCGAGGTACCTTCTTGGTAACCTGTGTGGCTCAATGAGATGCAGACTGCAGGTTTCGATTGCTAATCATGGGGGCATACTCGTTACTGACACCTTTCAGGCAGTGATCATTTCTAATCTTATATAAAATGTGACGAATGCTTTTGTATTAGCCTAAAACCTTATTCCACCTTTGCACAACCTCCCGATCAGTATCTTCCGTCAAACACAAATAGTATTTGTATTTCATGTCCCGCATTGAACCACAGCTGAATGCATGTGAGGCGTTATTTATGACAGTCAGTATATATGTACAACTGTATCATGCGGTCACGATTTCTTCTGTAAACTAAAAACTGTATAGTGCATGTATTCAAGACGTTGGTCATGAGACTAATTCGAGATTTCTTGCACCAGCTCAGTGGCTCTTCACTGACATTTCTCCATGGAAAAAAATATGTTTCTTCAAAAATGGTTAGTGTGTAATATTTCCACAGTCGATATAAGGCCGAACGTGAGCGTTGTATAGTTTTAAAAATGATTATTGACTGTGTAAGAAAAATATATTTCTGGACATGACCAAAAACACTTTTCACATTGTTGGCTAAAAATCACACAAATATGTGTGCCGTGGTAACGAAATGAGAATTTTGAAATTTGACTGTCAAAAGTCAGGTTTGATGAAATCCAGGTCCTTTACAGCATCATCTTCTTTAATATCGGAAAATACATTGTTTGGGGTACAAAAAGGCTATATAAAAATATTATAGTTAAACTGTTGTAAATGTCACATGTCAAATGTAAATGTTGTTGCATTGTCAAATCGATGACGCCCTGCCTGAAAAATAGGTCTAAAACCTCATTGGTTGAGCGTTCTCGTTTCCCCGCATGCAAATGCCTAACATTACCAGTAGTTATTGAACGAGTCCTTGTTCGGAAAACAACGCTCTGGGACACACCAAGGGCATTAGCAACGTGCCTTTGAGAAAACTCAGAAATAAGCGTAAGGCCAATGTCCCTATTCATCTCATCTTAACTAAGATGTCGCATAATTCACATGCCTGCCATATTAAGATGGAAACTGAATAAGTTCCGATAACTTTGTTAAAGCTCGAATTATGTACCAACGTGCTTGAAGATACAGGGTTAAATGAAACAAGTTTTAGATGGTATGCCTTTTCAAGAGCTGCTCTTGCATAGTATACATGCCGAATCTGCATTTTGGCTACGGAGTCATCATGTCCGAATATTTACCTTTCTTAGTGTAAAAGAAAAAAATGGTGTCAACATGTTTACAGCAAAAATGATGTCCTCAAAAGAAAAAGTTATCCTTAGCAAATTTTTAGTAGTATATTAAAGTTTTAAGGCTATCAGACACAATTGGAAACCTTAACTCGATTAAGCAAACATCCCTTTTACAAAAATTTATCCATTTTGTTATTTTTTATACCAAATATTCGTGCGTTTTGGTATTCTAAGTTGATCAATATGTTGTTTTAAAATTATATTGAATTGAAATGATTTTTTTCTGCTTAGGTTAAAATAATTTGGTTATAAACTTTTGAAAATTGTGTAATATTGATTCAGGGACAATTCTTTTTTCCTTTTCAATGTTACAAGTAAGTGCTCCGACTGGGACATTGGAATAAAACTTGATAGGTAACAATGCCACAGAAGCTTAAACGGCGAAAATGTATTTCTTTAGTAGCCAACGTTTCGATAAATCGGGATATTTTGTTGGAAAGTGAGAAAACTCGTGTTGCAGGTTGTGTTTCCCCTTTTTAATGCTATAACCTGGCTTCTTTCTGCCATTGCATTATCATTCAAATGTTTTTTTGTCATTTGATTTTTTTTTCTAGTCGATTCAACAAATTTTAGTATGACATGGAAGCAAAAAAATGTTGCCTGAAATGCATTATCTTATGACTGATATACATTATGATTTGGCTGGTTATAAATAAATGTTTTCTTGCATTTGTAGATTTCTTTGTCAAAATAAAGAAGAAAAAGAAGCGTCCTTCCTGCTCAGTAATTATTTCAGGTGCAGAAATCGACATTTTATTTTGTTGTCTAATGATAAGAACCTCAACGGAAAAGTATTCATCTAACCCACCCATCCCCCTAAATAGCTTCCTACGTGCCTGGATTGTCAGTAATTGAAACTTAAATAACAGTTACACAAATGTTAATGAGATACATGTTTTGTATGAAAGCAAATATATTTAAACTCTTGTCTTATCGGTATATATTTCCAGAATACAAAAATATGTGAATGCCTGAATTTGGAGGGTTGGTGGTTTCATGGAAAGCAAATTGGCCAAAAATTCCTCGATACACCTACTTTATTTTACCTTTGTCTGAATTAGTTAAAGTTTCTAAAGTTAAACTAATTTTCTATTTTATTCTTTCAACTTTATTTAATTCAAGTGTATATTTTTCGTTGATGTAAAAATAAAAATTAGATTTCGGTGGATAAAAGAGTATTTTTTCGGAAACATTTTTTCTTGCATTTTCGTCCTGTAAATATTACTTATCAAATATTTTACAATTCCTTGTATTCCATGAATCATGAATACCAACTCACCAGCATAGAAGTTCACTATTCAGCTTCTTATCGTCCTTTTCATAGTATTTTTTCTAGAAAATATGGTATTTTCAAAAATACCCATTTTCTCCGAAAAATGATTGGAAAGCTATGCTGATTTTTTGGCCATATTATCGTAAAGGTACACTCTTCGAAATATCTTTATTTGATATAGATTGGAACAAGTGCATTATGGTGTCAGACTACCTTGCGTCTACTTTCAGCGCGTAAAGATAACACATTCTTTCTTTTATCTTTTTTGTTTTTATCTCGCTATCTAAGTTAATGGCATTAAGTTAAACAAATGGTACACAAATAAACGAAAATTTGGACATTCTAACAGGTACTTATGATCAAAACATCATTTTTGGTGAACGAAATTTCGTTCACCAGTGCTATATACTGTGTGTGGAAAATCCTGTGGGATCTTAATAGGTTTTAAATAAAGCAGTGCCTCTTTATCATCAATTTAGTATCTCTTAAGACTTATCTCTACAAAATCACTGGTTTTTTTTTTTCGTTAAATGCATGATACTAGCATTCTTCATCAAGTGAAGATAATGAAAATTACCCTTTAAAAACACAAAATTATCTTGGATTGTCTATACGAACGAATTTTTGATCGGCGTAAGATTGTCGAGACTTTAAAGCAAAAACAAAGTTTGTGTCTGTGCACTGTATAGACAGATACTATGTTTTTTAATTTAAACCTTCGCTATTGCAACTTGTAGTAATTTGCCGGAAATGTGTGTTTATTGAGGTCGTGAACTCTTGAACTTCTACACACCCCTGATTGGCCATACCACACATGATGACCTACTACGATTTTACCTGCCTTCTTATGAATGAAGTATTTGCTTATAAGTTACGAAAGGTCAAGTTTACAAACGAATGGAATGTTCCTGTCGTATTTCTGCTATTAAACGCGCCCGGGCGCGATGCAAAACGTCGTGGGGCGCTATTATTTCAGACTTTTTTACTTAATTAACCCTTTCCCAAACGGCAAAAATTTAGGGTTGTCCCATTTGAAAGCTGCTGCAGACGACAAATTGGATGCTACTTAAGGTATAATTTGACAATATTATAGCTCAGAAAACATTGAGACAAACGGAGAAAATGCTGTTTATCAGCATTTTCTTCTTTTGTCTCAATGTTTTCCCACGCCAATTCTATCAGGGACGTCAAAACCAGGTCTTGTTTTGGAAAGGGTTAAAAAAAATACGTATTTTGGTACCTAAGAGAAGCAAACTGTTAACATGTTATTGATTGATTGAAATACTTGGGCTACCCAATACGCTTACCTATTTATCTATTAAGGCTATAGATTAAAAAAAAAATAAAATGTTAGCTTATGAGTTGTAATTCTGTCATTTAAAGTCATCTATCGAAATACGGTCACCCTCGACCATTAATTGCAGCTTTCAAAAGCAAGTGATTGTGTTAGCAGAAGCCGAGATTATTATTATTGTTATTATTTGTACAAGATAGGAAGTTCCAGACGATACAGTATTCAATGTTCCGCTACCGATGGACAAAGCGGTCCAATAAATCATTACCTAATCACGTATGAAATAAATAATCATGTATTAAATCCTAAAATTTTGTGATGTGTAAATGCACCCGGTACATGAAATGAAAGTGTTTCGTAGTGAAAACACAACACGTCTTGAGCTAGCTGGGTCACCAAGTGTCGGCACCCTTTGAAGTCCCCAGATTCTTGCAAGCGGCGACGTCGGTTTTGAAATAAGTCACCCACGAGTTTTCACGGGGGTTTTCCTATTTTAACAGTATGAATTGTGACTAGGATTTAATCATTTGACTCGGATATTTTGTATATTTGCAGAAGGTGAAATGATTTAAGAAATGTTTTCGTAACAACGAAATGGGATTTTGTTCGCATGTGACTTATGAAGAATAACGAGAAATAGTTTTAATTTTGTGTTAAATTTTAATCTTTTTACGCTTCCGGAAAACTGCGCGATTTAGGACGCGCTAGTTTTTCAGATGTTGAACAATCTTTTAATAACGCAACCAGCCTTATCCTGATAGGAATTTAAGATAGTTAACCCACAATCTATTGAACATTACGTCGTGGAGTAACAGCTATTAAAACTAAATTCGAGGCCGGATTTTTCACCACGGACCGTGGACGGTTGGATGTTGTTGATCGTATAGTCAAGGGCATGGGAATCGTATTTATGGGGGAGCGCGTTTATTAGGGAGGGTGCGTCTAAAAGGCGAATACGGTAGATTTAGTCCAAATTCTCATTGAAACATAAACACGCACCTCTTTACCGTGACCAACCTTGATATGAAGTAAAATTTAACCCATTGCCAGACAACTTATGTTCTCAACTACCAAATTTACACCTCTTGCTTAAATTCCGTTTTTATCTTAAAGCTTATTGTTGCATAGTTGTGTAATGTAAATTTCTTCGGTTACGGGTATTTTTGTATCATATTACCAAAATCCCATTCCCAGGTGTGGTTTTTTTTTGGTTGTTTTTTTTTCGTTTCAGACAAGGCCGGAAAACAGGGGATATAGCAATCTCGGTACGATTTACTGTAAATATATGAATGTCGTAAATAGATAAATAAATAAAAGAATCAAATGAACAAATATCCCAAAACGATAGACCTAATTTTAAATTTTAACATCGAATGGATTTTTTTTTCAAAGTACTTGACATCGTAACTACAACTGTATAGTAGCGCTTCTATCCCTCGGATGGCTCTAGAATTTTCTCAATACGATCATTCATCTATTTGTTTTTACCGGAAGTATGTAAAATATTACAAAAAACGAAATTTGGATTGTGAATCAATCGCCTGTTGACTGGAGCACCTTTACCTTAACATGGAAATTGGTATTTCTCGCACCAGAACTATAATTAGCATACATCCGTACGTAGCTGCCATCTTCTACCCTCTTAGGTTTACGATTATCCGCCGTTTGGTAGGAGCAATAGAATTTGAACAACGACTATATTTGGACAACTCATTAGCTTTACAAAATACCTTCCTACATAAATTCTATCGAATTGGTTTTTTGTTGTTGTTGTCGTTAAATTCTTTTTTACGCGATGGCATCAGATAATTATTCTTTCACAAGACTGAATATTACCGAAAGAGACCAAAACCCTTTAATTACAATTACGAAACAGCGGTCTTTTAATTTGGAGGATGGGGGGACCCCATTCAGGTCGTACCAGAGCCATAGCGGATAACATTTAAAAGTCAAAATGCTGAAAGATTGCTGTTTAATCTGCTAAAATATGGGTTCCGCAAGTGGAAATTGAATTACCTTTCTGGCTGCTATTTTTTGAGTTAAGAAAAGAATCATTAGTCTAGACACTATAGTTGCCTGTTTTCTTTTCTCTAGGCTTATCGCTCTCTGTCTATCGGTCTGTCTCTGTCTGTCACTCTCTTTACCTTTCTTTTCCTCTCTTTCTTTTTCTTTAAATTTAGAATTTTGACGAGACACTTTCCCTTGATTATTTTTTACATACTTAATTTCTCTTTTCTCAACGAATTCAATATATCACTTTAGAATGCCAACAGATTCGTTCACCATCAGTACTTTCAGTGCTTTGATTTGACAAGTTATTCTGCATTTTAAAACGAAACTATCGTGATCGGGCTTAGCTGAGAGGGTTTCTGGATGGCCTTCGACGACTCGCTGTAAACATCGCCGCAAAATCAGAGCACAGGTGGCAGTATCAAAGAATTTTTAGAAAAAAATTATATTTAGCATATATATACTTGTGTATCTTGTAGAAAATGTTTTGATACCACCACCTATGAATCAGAAATGCATGCTTTTTAATAATAAATTCTTTCAAAGATTTCTTAATTTCTAAAATAATGGATAGTAATAAATAGATAAATTAAGGGATACAAATGACACATTTATCAATAAAATTGATTACTAAATGGTTACAGAACACTCGTGTTCGACATAAACGACACATCACGCGAAAAATTGCGATCTGGGACGATTTCAGGTCAATTTGTGCATATAGCGTAGTTTGAGCAACTCGAAACTTTTCGCTTTTCGCAAAGTTTTTTATGTATACTTAGCTCCAAAAGGAATTACCACAAAATATAATTGAAATAACCTTTGTACGAAATTAACTCTTTCTTTGCTACTTTTTAGTAGAATAACCACAAGTATGAGAATATGGGATGAAATAATGGTGTTATCCGATACCGTTGTTCAATAGGCATGCCTCACATAACAACACCATCAAAAAAAAGTTCACAAGGATACAAATGGTTATTCCATATGTAATGAGAGTACCAATTCCACAAGTGAGCTCTATTGAAATGCCCACACAATAAATCGGATTTAAAAAGGCTTTGTATTTTGTCTTATAGGTCTTTCATAACCCACTCACATTGCATGGTTGGAGAGTGAGTGGGGTAAGCATTCATCCGGTGACCATGGTGAAAACCTGTCTGTAAGAGGATGAAATTGGGAAATGTTTTTGGACACCCACAGTGGAGTCGAAAATTATCAAGCTGCCTTTTAAACCGTCATTTTCCGTTAGAAAATTGGCTAATAAAACGTTATTTTTAGCGAAGTATAGGAGTAATCACATCAAGCAGATTTGTTAACCGGTAGTGTATAGCGGGCGCATATTAACTTGAACCTGACCTTTTTGCAGAATAAATAATTAGGCACATGAATAAATTCCGAAGATACTTCGGCACGCGACGATCAAGCATGGACATTCCGTTATTATGCACAAATTACAGGTATGCGTGGAGTTAGTGGTTTACCTATATACGGAGCGCCTAGTCATGTAGCAGACGATTCAATTTCAAAAACAAATATTGCGACTGAGAGAGGGGATTTCATTACATTTCCATTCAAAACACGTTAAAAGAAATTTGAAAATTTATATGTTCTGCATCTAAATATTTTTCAATAAGAAACTCAATTTATGTATTGATTCACTAGTTCATGAGAGTGACCAAATATCGCCGTTACAGTGAACAGCATGTGCGATAACGGGTTAACAAAGCTAACACGTGCACTCCAACTTTACGTTTGGATTCCGCGGATAAGTCGTGTTTTGCCGAGGAGAAACGACCGGTATTCAATCTATTTAAATCACAAAGGCCGGGTTTAGGTCAATATGCTTCCACTATACTAATGTTAAACAGATCGTCCGCTATAGTCAAAAGCAACAGTAAAACTTGATGTCGATATCTTGTCTGTACAGTAACGAGCGCAGACAACAACACATGGTTAGTTGCACCAGTTTTTGAACTTCAATCAGCTTAAGCGTTTCTAAAACCATCATTCTAGGTTCAGAAAAAGTTTGAAGTTTATAATGATAGCGGCAACACCTCCTGTTCTTGGCATACCACCGTAGTCCCAATGTTGGCTGATAACATTCTTACGTAACATTTGATGTCAGCAAAAATGAAAAAAAAAATTGAACGGTTTATTGCTATATGTTAAATTGTCTGTCAATGCACATAGAAATTTGTCAACAAGCCTTTGTGCTTTATAACAGTGAGCTAAGGAGACTCGTTTACTAATAAGCGACAAGGAAAATGGAACTAAACAGTCAAAAGATCTTTCTAGAAAAGATACTCAGCTTTGACAGGCATTGAAATAAATAATAATAATAATAATAATAAAATCATAAACGGTTAAGATTTTTAAAGATCATATATTTGTGAACGTTATTTTTGGCAACATACTTTTCGCCGTTGGACAACCAAAATATGCTTAATACAGCTTGAAAAAAAAATGATCTTGTCTTATTGATTAGGTGGTTTGGGCGACTAAAACTTCGTAACTACGGCTTGAATAAGCTGCAGTTACTAAGTTTTTGGTCGCCCTCATAGGTTATGAAGACAAGTTCGACACTACATAAACCACTATCTGTGTGACCCGTGGCAGACGGCATTGACTAGTCCCGCCTTAAGGATGCATAAAACGGGGACAAATCTGGACTGAATGCCAGCCAATCGAGTGGTGTATGTTAGTGTTGGCAAGAAATTGCTAGCAAACTCTGGCGACATGGGGCCGGGTAATTTCTTTCTGCAATATCAAGTTCATTGCTTGCACGCATGGGACGTCATTTTGAGCGAAGAATTTCGTCTCTTTACCTGACGTCGTTCAACCAAACAAAACGGCGTTGGCGAAGCACAGGAGTTAGCGGCAGACCGACATAAGGGCGTCGGGCTCTTAGGCCATTGTCGCGTAAGCGGTTTCGAACCGAATCGGGATGATTATTGCGGTTATGACTGCGTTAAGTGTTATTTGCAGTTTCGCTAGCTTTGAGATGGTGATTTCGTAAGTGAGAAAATGTCGTAACCCGATCCTGACGTGGCGTCGTGACGCGCGAACGTCCACTTCGCGGTCGGTCGTTGACCCTCCCCGTCGCTGGCAGACGTTGAACAAGATGTTCAATAGTTAGAATATGCACACCTAAATGTGCAGCAACTTGCTGTTGGCCTTGACCCTGCACAAGCATCGCTATAGCTTGTCCCCGCTCGACTTCCAATTTATCCCTTAAAACAATCCCTATAATTTATCCGGCGTTTCTTTTTCGCCCTAGTATATAACTGAAGTATGTACTCTTTAAACTAGCGTTAAAACCTTATATACACACACAAATTTAGTTCAAAATAGAATAACTGTCTTTTCGAGGAAAGTAGGATAAAGGATAATATACCCCTAGGGCGATGCACGGGGGATTATGTGAGTGACGGTGAGCGGACTATTTAAGCCCAATCAGGGGATTAGGCGGCCACTTTCAATTTGAACGTGGACCAATATGCTTTATTCTAGTAAGTAAATGTTGATTTTTTACCATCTTGAACTTTTTCACCAGCTTTCTTTAGGTAGATCGATCTGAATTATTTCAAATAATACATCAAGTTCCAAAGCTGAACCTGCGCATATCTAGAATTTTCTCCGAGGCCAACCAAGTTTTCTTCGCGGATCGAGCAACTCTAGCATGAACAAAGCTGCAGTTTCGACGTTTTGTTCGCCGGATGAACAAAAGATTATTCTATCTATCTATACATACTGCCTTATTTCCCTTTCGGGTATTACTGGCAGGTGACTCATTCTAGATGTTATCAATTTTGCGTGAGAAATTCGAGAGGCAGTGAAATCCTTTTTTAAGGGTTTTCATCCACTGCTACCCATTTACAACTGAGTGGATTGAAGCAGTGAAAATTAAGTTTCTTGCTCAAGGAAACACCTCGCTGTCACCAGGACTCGAACCCCTGACCTTCGGATTAGGAGACCGACGCTCTAACCACTGAGAAATCGAGGCATTACTCAATAACGATAAAATCGGTAACTATCCCAGGCGGAGTGCATGCCGCGTAGCTTTTTTGCTCTGAGTAAAATTCGGATCACATTTTACCACGGATTGATTACGATGGGTGAACAGCTTCGGGATTTCGAACTATACAAGGAAATGAAGTTATGTCTGCTTTCAAAATATAGAATGTGTTCGCAAAATATAGATTGTGTTAGCAGTGCACGAACAAAAGGCTGACACTCGCGTCGAACCATTCCGATCAATTGACTAGCAATATGTCGTAATTACAGTTCGATGGCTCAGCGCGAAACGGTTGGAACTTTCTATAAACATGTATAAACAGAGGCTGTAGTTGCGATATTTAAGTCGATCTTTGGCGAGAATTATATTGATTATTGAAACATTTTTAATCGGTTTTCCCTCCCAATAAAAAGGATCTGGATATGTGCATGGGAGAGTCACCGTCGGAATTCCCCGGATTACGTCATGCTAATCGGAACATCACTCGTGCATTTCCGTTACAGCGACATTCGTAAACCCAATCGGGAAACCTCGTCGATTCTACGGAATAGGTACTTTTCAGTTCACGGGAAAATCCGAGCGATGTTCCGAATGTCGTAAACCGCCTAGCCCAGCACTGTGTTCAGGATGACAAAACGATTTAAACTGTTTGCGAATTATACCGTCCGCCTTACCGGCGATGTAAGCATATGCACATGCAAAGCGATTTACATTGTTTTGCCATCCAGAACGCCGGATATCGTTCTTTGCTTTTGGAATGACAGGACACAGGGGTCGTACCCGGTAATTTAATTTGTTTGGATATTTAGTTTCCTTTAATTGGGTCTAGATCGACATTAAAAACAACAACAACAAAACACTGATGAAATCGACGGTGGGTTACAAAATCATGAAGCTTGAGTACGTGAAAGGCTGAAGTTACAAGGTTTTTGTAACCCAGCGACTAATTTTGCTCAATTTTGCTGTGCACGGCTATTCGAAAATGTAAATGATAAATGCCGATAACCTCTTGAAACAATCTAATAGTTAGGTAAATTATCAGATTACGTCATTATTAGGCCACGCTTTGTCAGATCACAAACACATTATCCGAAACACTGAGGCTATCAGTCATTCCAGCGGGAAAATTTCAAACTGTGTAGGTAGATCTAGAGAACTTATTTCTTTTACATTTTTCTCATCTAGACTCATTTTCGAATCAATTTCTTGACCAGCTCAAAAGATTTAAAATCAAATGAGGATAAATTTGCTACTCCATTTGTTATTTGAAGAATCTTAAAACACCGTGACTGCAGCCCCAAAAAAGCTGTTTAATGATCATCCATATAGATCTAATTTGCCACTTGGCAATGAACTTTTAGGTAAAAACTTAAAGGTAAATCTTTGAATCGTACTTGTAAGATCATAAAGATATATTATACCAACCTTTCCAGTATATCAGAGATCAGAAAACATGGTTTTAGTGAAGAAAATGCTGGATTCCATAAATCTCAATATTTATTTTTCACTTTTTATCTGGACAAGTATCAAATAATATTTTATGAGTGGGGAAAACTTTATTTTCTTTATTATTTGTACAGATAGTTAATGGTATGCCCTTGTACTTTAAAGTTTCAGTTTGTAGCCTGGAGGTCGTGGTGGATGGCAGAAGATATGGTGGATGGCAGAAGATATGGTGGATGGCAGAAGATATGGTGGAGTTCAACAACTATTGAAAGATAAGTACTATTAATTTATCTTAAATTAGTCATTTAAAATGTAATTGTTAATCAAAGGTAATAAATGAGTGTTTTTTCTTTTGGCATTATCATCAATATTTTTCAAAATTAATCTCTTCATAATAATATTGAAAAATCCAGATAGATGAAAGTATAAGCTAACTGGGCCCAGTTTCTACTTTCATTATAAATGAGGTAAAACAATTTGAGAAATATATAGGTACCAATAGATTTCTACAGATTGTTTTGGTTAATAATTTACGAATTAAGTTAAGAAAAAAATAAGAATTGATGACAAAATCAAGGTCAATTTCATCCTTGGTTTGTTAGTTAGGTTTAGTCAATGTAAGGTTTTGTTTGTACTTAACTCCAGAGGAAGCGGTACCAAGTAAGTGTAAATTACAAGTTATATTAATTCATTTTATGGGGTTTCAACGTCACTTTCAACAGAATTTCAGTCATATCACGGTAAATCTCCTAGCCATGGCCTTGGACTCCTCATAATTCAAACCCCAGTATATGCCATTTTTCGTTTTTTTTTTCCATGTCACATTCAAAAAGGTAGGACGAATGTGGTATTTATTTCTTCAATTTTCACTCTGTAAGTAAGTCAAGCCAAATAACAGTACAGGTATGTCAGTAATCTCACACCACCTACTCTCCTAACCATGAATTCCTGATAATTTTTCGTTGGGTATATTTGTGTCATACATTTACGGCTCGGAAGTCTGGCAGAATCTGTAAGTATATTAAGATAAACAGGTTCTTTACACATATCGCAACTGGGCATACTTTCAATGGATTGTGTTTTCACGGATAAAAGTAAGTTGGGATGGTTTATTTGGTTTACTTGTCAGTAATTTTAACTGGACAATGCATCACAGTTCAGACTAATGTCTCTCTAGGTGTTCTTGCGGAAAAAGTTAATTAGTAAGGATAATTTATTCCAACCTGTCAACAAATCTAAATTAGACAATGCACATTGGTTCCAATCATTATCTCTACTTGTTCTTGTGGAAAAAAATTTAATCATTTAGGATAATTCATTCCAACCTGTCAACATATTTTCAGGTTTTATGTCCTGGTTCCAACCAATTTCACATTTATTGCTCTTGCAAATATTTACAAGTCAGTTAATATGCTACAATAATTTATACCAACCTGCCCTTATATTTCAATTGGACAATACAGCACAATTGATGCCATTGTCATACTTCCTGTTCTCGAGGATATAAGATAGTTATTTAGTTAGGATAATTTATTTTCAAACCTGCAAAATTGTTAAATTGGACAATGCACGGTGATTCCTTCCAATGTCAAAATATGTGTCCTTCCAGATTTAAGTCAACTACCAGGTAGTTACTATAATTAATTCCTATCTGTCGGCATATTTTAACTTGACAATGCATCACGGTTTCGACCAATGTCTCTCTGTGTTCTCATGGAAATTAGTTGAGTAGGTCAGATAATCAATTCCAATCTTTCTTGTCCTACCTCACCTGCCAACATACATGTATTTAAACTTGACAATCACTAGTCCATTCCAATTGATGTCTCTGTATGTGTTCTTGTGGAAACAAGTTAATTAGTTAGGATAATTTTTTTCTGTCCCGCTAATTTATCTTCTCAGGACAATGCATCACTGTTCCAATCAATGTCTTATATGAAACGTGTCCTTTTGGAAATAAAACAATTAGAAAGGATAATTTATTACAACCTGCCAAGTTATTTTTACTGGACAATACACCAAGGTTCAAATCAATGTGTCTTTAGGCGTTATTTCGGATATCAATTAATTAGTAAGGATAATTTAGATATTCTAGCCTGCAAAATTGTTTAACTTGACAATGCACCATCCATTTCTCTGTGTTCTTGCAGAATTAAATCAATGCGTAAGGATGATTGACTTCAACCTACAAACCTATTTTTACTGGACAAAGCATCACATTTTGAATGTATTCTCAGGAAATAGGTTAATGAGTTAGGATAATCTTCTTCAACCTTTCAACAAGGAAAATTTATTTCAACCTTTCAACATACTTTAACTGGACAATGCATCACGGTTTGAATATATAAGGATATAAGTATCAAAGTAAATAAGTTAGGATAATTTATTCCAACCTTCCTACAAATTTTAAATGGACAATGCAACATGGCTCTGTCCAATCTCACACTATGTGTTCTCATTGATATAAGTGAATTATTTAGGATAAGTAGTTAGGATAAGTTTTTTCTATCCTACTAAAACATACCTTTACTGGTCAATGTATCGAGGTTCCCACAAAAGAGCGCTCTATGTTTTTACGGATATAATTAAGTTCATTAGTTTTTTCCTCTCAACCTCTCAAGATATAAGTTTTCCATTATTCATTTTCGTAGATATCTTACTTTTGTCTATACTAATTTTACACTGATATTCGTGGCGGCATCTGTAGAACAATTTGTTTACATAAGGTCCTGTATGTGCACATTTATCCTTTTCTCACACAGTTTTCTAATTGTAATTTAGTTCAGTTAATAATTATTAACCTTACTTATTTTCTCCATTTCTATCTTTACTAATGGTATTAACATTAATTCGTTTATAAATCACTACTGCATAATTTATGTTATGGTAAGTCTATCGTGTAGTTAAGATGTAAGGTTAGTGGATTATCAAGATTAACAAACTCCCATCTAAATGTTTCAATTAAAAAAGATTAATTTAAAATTTACACAGAAATTATCAAATTGTTAAAATCCACACAACAAAAGTTTTTTTTTCTCTTCTGCTAAAGCATCACATTTTCACAATCATCTTCTACATTTACCATCTAATGAATATCTTGTCATTGGCCAAAGCACCCTTTTATTATTGCACCCATCCTTAATAAGGTCTTGTATGTACTCATGTATCCATTTTATACACTGCTCTATGATTGTAATATATCAGCTTTGGGCCATCAAAACCTCGTAATTACAGCTTGTTAGCTGGAGTTATGATGTTTTGAATGCCCATTGAGGATATGTCTATGTAGTCTGCCTGCCAGCTTCACTCCTGTCAATATACCTCATCCTTTGCGGCGCGCCAATCATGCGACATTATGCTTAGTTAGGTCTTCTAAGTGTTTGTTTTTCCATTTTTCACACTGCTTTATGATTGTAATATGTCGGCCTTGGGTGAACCATACCTCGTAATTACAGCTTGCAAGCTAAAGCTACGAGGTTTTGATCACCCATTGACGATATGTCTATGTAGACTGCTTGCCTGCTTCACTCTTACCAATATCCCTCATCCTTTGTTGCACCAT
Source organism: Fragum whitleyi (assembly GCA_948146395.1). Taxonomy (NCBI): domain Eukaryota; kingdom Metazoa; phylum Mollusca; class Bivalvia; order Cardiida; family Cardiidae; genus Fragum; species Fragum whitleyi. The sequence goes on from OX411544.1 coordinate 48,987,928, forward strand.
TTATACAACATTATGCTAAGTAAGGTCTTGTAAGTGCTCATGTATCCATTTTACACACTGCTTTATGATTGTAATATATCAGTTTTGGGCCATCAAAACCTCATAATTACAGCTTGTTAGCTGGAGTTATGATGTTTTGAATGCCCATTGAGGATATGTCTATGTAGTCTGCCTGCCAGCTTCACTCCTGTCAATATACCTCATCCTTTGCGGCGCGCCATTCATACGACATTATGCTTAGTTAGGTCTTGTTATTGCTGGTTTTACCATTTTACACACTAAAATATGATTGTAATATGTCGGCCTTGGGCAATCAAAGCCTTGTCATTACAGCTTGAAAGCTGGAGTTATGATGTTTTGATTGCCCATTGATGATATGTCTATGTAGTTCACTCTTGCCAATATCCCTCATCCTTTGTGGCGCCATTCATTCAACATTTTGCTTAGTTAGGTCCTGAATGTGCACATTCATTTCGAACGGTTTTCTTATTGCAATGTATATCTGTAAATAATAATTATCTAAGGCGTTTGTATTAGTCTTTCGAGTCTGGCAGATTTACTAACAATATTAATAATAACAAACATATTGATTTGAGCCACATAATTAGTGTCATATGTTTTAAAATTAAGATTTATGTGTCATTTTATTGGTAATACTAATAACAATATATTTATATATAAGTAAGCATTGGGGCCCCATTATTAGTGTTATATGTTTATAGTTCATTAAGATTGGTGTATCTTTATATTTGCCAATTAAAGTGTATTTGTCTGCTTGTATATAGTCTGCCAGCCTTACTAACAATATTAATAAACATGTAAATAAGAGCATTATCATAAATGTTAAGTTAAGAGTTTAGATGTGTCTGCCAGCTTTACTAACAATATTACTTTAATAAACATGTTAATTAGAGCCTCATCATCGATGTTATGTTTAAGTTTAGATGTGCCTGCCAGCTTAACTAACAATATTTACTAACAGTATTAATAAATATACTAATTAGAGCCTTATCATGAATGTTATATGTTTAGAGTTAAGATGTGTCTGCCAGCTTTACTAACAATATTACTTTAATAAACATGTTAATTAGAGCCTCATCATAGATGTTATGTTTAAGTTTAGATGTGCCTGCCAGCTTAACTAACAATATTTATTAACAATATTAATAAACATACTAATTAGAACCTTATCATGAATGGTATGTGTTTAGAGTTAAGATGTGTCTGCCAGCTTTTCTAACAATATCAATATTAATAAACATGTTAGTTAGAGTCTCATCATAAATGTTATATGTTTAGAGTTTAGATGTGTCTGCCAGTTTTACTAACAATATTAATCATAAGAACTTTTTTAAATCTGCATAATAGAAGTTAAATGTTCATAGATTTATGATTTTTATGTCATTATATTTGTCCATAAGATGTATTAGGAATATTGCAAATTTTAAGAATCATCCATAAATCGAAGGCTCAACACAATACTCTTATAAGTGCCAATATAATTATTGACAGTTACAACAGTGTTGCATTGCACTTTAAATACTTTTTCCATTTCTCCCTTCTTTCTTTCTTTCTTTTTTGGTACACACATTATTCATTTTCTTTTGATCAATGGCCAAAGAATCCTTTTCATCTGTAAGAACCAACATCAAGAGTCAAACCAATTTTTGCAAGTCATCAAATATTCACGTCTCAAGATTTTAAAAATTTTGTAGCAAAATGCTCAATGTCAAGTTTAAAAGCTCCCCAATATAAACCCTATATAAAGTCATTATAACTGATTGTAGTAGTAGTAGTAGTAGTGGTACTAGAAGTAATTATACAATTTTCACACTCATCTCTTCAACAATAGTTTGTGCACATTTATCTGTTTCACTTACATTTTCTTATTGTAATCTATGTCTGTATATAATGATTATTATTAATCTCTGCATGTTTCTCGAACTCTCTCTCCTTTACTAACAATATTAGCATTAAAATCATGTTAACTATACACATATTATTATATTATTGTATTTGTCAATGGTATTTATTAAGTGATAGGAACAACGCGAATATGTGTTTGATACATATTTAGAAATCAAGGAACTGTAAGAGCCGTAAAAATGTTTTTCCTCTTCTTCTAATACATCAATTGTCATTAAAATCTAAGATTTAAAGGGTGGTCCATCTCGCGTTTTGTTTCGAATGACATTTATAAAATCCACCATTATCATCTTCATGGCCAAGCGCAAAACAGTAGGATTCATATAGCAATTAACAAAATAAGGGAACCTGCGATAATTTGGTATTCCTTTCCAAATATTGAATCATTATTTCTGCAAACATCTTGGATACATTTTCTGGTTTTGAAGCATATTCTTCTAAACATTCGCTGCGCCATATATTATATACATATTGTCAACAATTTAGTGTGTAAAGTATTTATATTAAAATGGATCAACCAGCTCACATTATGTTTTCAATGACTCAGTTCTTTATAGTATTCAAATAGCAATTTGCCAACTTTCAATTTGTTTAAATGATTTAGTGACTTATAGGGATTGTGTTTAAATTAAAGGAAATAAAGATATTGAGGCTTTTTTAGCTCGACTTTACAGAGAATTTTAGGGCTATTCCAATCACTCGAGTGTTGGCGTTGTTGTAATGTTTTGGTTAGGTTTTTTGTGCAACTGTGTCAAATCTGTTTCTACTTAAGCTATTGCTTGGAAAGTTTTCACATCCTTCTGTTACTATAATATCAGCCTCTAGACAAAGATTCATTACTGTGATATCCATTATATAGCAAATGCCTTTGATTGTATTGTTAGAGCAATTTTAAAAGAGGATGATAAATACGTACCAACCTGCATTGTGTTTTGAAAGACACCCTTTAAAGACAGTTATGTACAGGATTCATCTGAAAATTGAAATAAATTAAAGTAACCTGCCTAACATGGATTTACCCCCTTTCTCTAAATGTTTTCTAATTTCTGCCAATAATACTCAGTTCGTCCTCACCGTGCATTGTCTTGTTTTTAAGAGCTTAATTCTTTTCCTTTGATGCTTGGTATTAACCAGTTAACCATGGGATTCCTGCAGAAATTATAACTTATTGAATAAACCTGCCTAATGTGGATTATTTGCCCTTTCCATTTTGTATCATTATATATGCTAAAAATCAATTCTCCCTCGTGTGCATTGTCTAGTTTTCAAGCAAATTCTTCTAAATATTTTTGGCGACGTCAATCATTATAGACAATTTAAAGTCAGATTATATTGTAAGAGAGTGGTATTATTAGTAATTTAATAAGATTAAAAAGCGTAAAAATTAAAGGAATCTATGATGATATATTATTTATATTTACATCTCCTACTAGTGTAAGGTCATTTTCATTAATTCTACCTTGCGTGTTATTGCTGCGAAATATTTCAATTATTGCTAGTTGTAAGTTTTGCGTCAGTTTATTTGCGCATGTTTTGCTGATGGCTGAGGTCTATACAAGTTCATATAAAATAAGGGGGTAAGATTTATTGTTTCTATATTCTACTTTATCTAAGGGAAGTTCTTAATATTAGGTGTTCAATCAGCTGCAAATATTACTAGAATAAAACTTGGATTAGGATTATATAACTTGGGAATAATTAAGGTTTAAGGGAAATCTTGGTAAGCTTCCTGGTTCATGAAGTTCTCTGTAAGATGCTTTTGAAGGCACTGAATGAATGCCATGGTAGGTAGCTAGGCTAATGGAAGGTTTGTAATGGACAATGCCTTAACTTGATGGTTGGCTGACTCATCTTGGTGGATGGTGGACAATCAATGTGGGATTTGGTGTTTGGTGGACATTGACTGAACTTGGTTGTGGACTGGCTCATCTTGGTGGATGGTGGACGATCAATGCGGGGTTTGGTGGACAATGACTGAACTTGGTGGTTGGCTAACTCATCTTGGTGGATTGGTGGACAATGACTGAACTTGGTGTTTGGCTGACTCATCTTGGTGGATGGTGGACAATCAATGTCGGATATGGTGTTTGGTGGACAGTGACTGAACTTGATGGTTGGCTGACTCATCTTGGTGGATGGTGGACGATTAATGCGGGATTTGGTGTTTGGTGGACAGTGACTGAACTTGGTGGTTGGATGACTCAACTTGGTGGATTGTAGAAGAATTGAAAAGAAGCCAATCTGGCAGTAGTTATGTAAGTAACCCATTTCCACATGACATATTACACTTGTCCAAATTAAAAGAATTTGCAAACACTAATTTTTAGTCGTTGAAATTTTAAAAATCATAGAATTTAGGGTTAGGGGAGGGGGGTAAACATTGTGAACTATAAAGATATTGTTTAATTGCTACATAACGTATTAGAAACTACTTTTCCAAATTGTTTTTCAAAGCTTAAAATCTTCAATAACTGAAAAGTGTGGTAAAAGGTTAAACTATTTGTACATATTTGCCAGTGATTATGAATCAGAATTCCTACAATTACAATGAAACTTTGTAACAGATCACACTTATGGTTTAGCAAGAAACCATTTTGAAACGGCTTTTCTCCTAGGTTAAAGTTTATATCCCTTAAAATTGTTTTACTCTCATAATAAATCTATTCTTATTACATTCATATGGCAGCCTTGGTAGTAATTTAGTGACAAGTTGTATTTTTTCCAGATGAAGTCCAAAGCCCAGGTGATCTATGATGAATACAACTCCATGAAGGCCCTGATTGCTGTAATCATTGACAGAAAACCCATAGAGACCAGACTGGGGTCACATACCTGGACACAAACTATCGGAATATACCCAACAACAGGTTGGTTACCTCTTTAACAGGGAACACACTGATAAAAAATCTTTTGTTTACATAAGTTTAATTAGATTTCTAGTTTCATACCTTCATGAAATAACAAAACCTCATCATGATAAATTGTCTCAACTTCTACCATATAACATAAATATTTAGACACTAGATGTTATTCTCTATATTCTCTTTTTGTTTCACTGCCTGCTTCTAATTGGAGGAAATCTTTAGCAAGAATAGTTAAAAGCCCAAAGATTAGCTATTTGTTTGAATAAAAATTCACTAAGATAAGGTTTAAGTCCAATTCAGTGACACATTTCTGATTTTACAGAGAAAGTCTTAAGCCAGGTGATCTATGATGAATACTTCTCTATATCAAGACCCTGATTGCTGATATTGAACAGAGACCAGACTGGAGTCACCTGGACATTACAAACTGTGGAAATACCTCAATAACAGGTTGGTTAGCTCAAACAAGGAACACCATAACAAAATTTATCAAGGACTTAAGAGCTGGGACAAGTACAGTCGATATGGCTTGTTCAACCACCTTTATTAAGGGACCATTTTATTAAGCGACCATTGTAAAAAAATCCATTCAATGATACTTTGAAGCAAAGTCTTTTAATGTGGACATTTTGTAACATGCAGTTGTTTATTATTCAATCTCGTGCTGTTGAAAAGCATTTGAATCGTCTCAATGAGATGATTACAATGGATTTGAACATCATAGAATTTAGTTAGACTTAGACGATATTCATGTCATATTAAGCAACCATTTCCATGAGCGTCAACCTTTGATTGGTCCCAAAAGTGGTCACATAACACAGGATTTACTGTACCTTAGTACCTGGGTATAGGGTAGGGCATTACCCCGGTCCTGAATCATTATCCGTTATTTAACTATTGCATAAGTACTATTTGGAGATCAACTTAAAAAAAGAATTGATGACTGTTTAAAACTGTCTTCAATTCTTTTTCTGAAGTAGATTTTCAAAAGAGTCCTGGCTCTTGAGTATGGTAAAGATGTTATTATAATTTATCTTAAAGCATTGTTATGTTCAGGGGCATATCATTTTCTGTTGTTTTTCTGTCTGTCTGCCAATTACTTAAAGCTTAAGGTCAAAGTTTTGAAAAGTGTGATGTTTTGGAGGCATTTGTCTCACATCTTGTATATAAACAATGCACCATGATTTGAAAATAGCGAAGGCCATTGTCTAAGTAAATGGCATTCATTCCAAATCAAACAGTGAAAATAATTGCTTCTACCCAATGATCAGATTTTCATTGCCCTTTGAGTTTGGTTTTTGATGATAGTTTTTTAATTCATTCAGGTATGAAACTAAAATGCTAATCACACTGTATGGATTAGCTTTTTTAGTTTCATACCTCTTTGAAATGAAAAAAAATATTTCCTTACCTTATCATATAGTAATTCTGTGAAGGTTTATCCACCATGAGACATGTTTCTTAAAAGCTACTTAACCCTTGTCATGCTGAATAAATTTTGGCTGAAAAATGTCATCAAAATCAAAGGGCAAAAAGCACTGAATTTATAGACAATTCTGGCTTGAAAGTGAGAAACAGGTGGTGTAGACTAACATCAGACTGCACTTTTGTGCAGGCTGATGTTGGTCTATAGCTCCTGCCAAAGCAGGAACATTCCGGGTTCAGCATGACAAGGTTTAATGTGCAAGATTACAAAATAACTATGTTTTCAAACTTTTTCTATTGAGAAATGAAACCAATTTGTCTGCCAATCAGAATGCATGAATCTTGATGGACATAAGCACAAATAAATTGTTCACCTGTGTTTGTTTAATTACAGATGTTCAAGTTAATGAAGTAAGACAGATATATGAGAACCCTCGAGTCAGATCCCCACAAGAACCCTCAAGTCAGATCCCTACAAGAACCCTCAAGTCAGATCCCTACAAGAACCCTCAAGTCAGATCCCTACAACCCTGGAGTTAGATCCCTACAAGAACACCCGATTAAGATCCCTACAAGAACTCTCGAGTCTGACCATACACAACTGATGAAAATAGAGCTAGTGCCTCAAGTAACAGATAAAGAAACACTTATTGATGACAAGCTTGGCCTAACAAAAACTTAAGGAAAGAGGATAAAGAACTATGAAGAAGATAAAGAAAGATGAAAGTCTTGTGAAACATGGATACCATGTAAGTCAATACATCTATTTTGTTCACTCAGCTATTTTTGGAATAAAAAAAAAAGGTCCAGTTTTTGTGATGACCTGATGCAGTCCTTGGCGGCATGACAAAATTTAACATAACCCACTCCTTGAGAGACATGTAGGTCCTGGTTTTGATCCCAGACCGTAGCACTCATTCTTTCCAACTATTTGTTTCTCACCAATGGGTTGATAATCATAGACCTAGCTGGAGACTAAGAAAGGATGTGATGGTTGTACTGAATCCATTGATAGGTGCTCCAGCTGCCACGATATAAATGAAAAAAATGTTGGAAGTGGTGTTTAACTCCATTCAATCAATCAATTGATAGACATGTATTAAAACCACAAAGTGTTCAAAGAACTGGGTGCAGTTTTTCCGGATCGGTATAATTTTTTTGAAGATGTAATTTTCAAAATCGTCTTGTTTTTAAGAGGAAATCAGGTGGCATAGACAAAGATCGGACTACACATATGTGCTGACTGATCTTTGTCTATGGATCCTGCAAGCAGGAATATCATACAGTCAGCTTGACAAGAGTGAAGATTTTTTTCACTACAAACAAGGGCGTAACTCCCTTTACACAATTTATACAAGAAGTTAAAAGAAATAAGACCTCATTTGAAAAATATTGTTGATGAATGATCATAACATCAAAACTACAGCTTATCCAAGCTGTAGTTAAGATGTTTTGATTATCACTAACGCTCAAATCATAAATAGGGTGCAGACAAAGGGCATTCATCATTTGTCACAGTCCACATATCACCTTTATGTTATATATTCTTTGGTTGTCGCCTTCTGAGTATGTATAAATTTCAAAGTCCTAGATACACCTATGATAAAGAACTGTTTGCAGAACTCTTGTTCAACAAAGTATAAGATAAGTCCAAAGAAACAAAGCTAGGGAAGATAAATCAAGTATCTTATTTTCCACAAATAAATTATTATTATCAAAGCTGTAACTTGGATTCTTGTACGCACTCAGAAGGCGACCAACATAGAATATATGGGATAAAGGCAATATGTGACAAAAGATGAATGTCCTCCATATGTGACAAAAGATGAATGTCCTCCGTCCGTTCCTCTTTGCTATCATATGAGCATTGGTGAATAATAAAACATCGTAACTACAGCTTGAATAAGCTGTAGTTACGCTGTTATGATCATTCATCAAAGACATCTTTCAAATGAGGATTTATTTCTATTATGCACATGTGTAATGAGTGTAATGGTAGTTACGCTTTTGATCAATAGTGAATCCCCTCTCTTCTTCTCAACCGTTGTCATGCTGAAACAGGAGTCAAAAAATTGTATAGAAATCAAGGTGCAGACAGCACTGAATGAACTAAATTTGGGTCAATTTATTTCTTTTGAAAATATTTCATCTTTAAGTTATTCTGGCTTAAAAAAGAAAAATAAGTAATGTCGACTGAGATCAGACAGCATGTAATGGCAGATTGATCTTTGCCTTTACCTCCTGCCAGAGCAGAAACATTTCTGGGTCAGCTTGACAAGGATTAAACACAAAACAAAAATTGAAAACCCAGAGATGTGGAATTCCCTTGCCTGACTTGTCCGATACAGGCTTTTCCACTTGCCTGCAAAAGGGATTTCCCTCTTTGTTCAAAACTGGGGGTCATTTGGCCACATTATGACTCCCTTCAAACTAGTTAATGAATGTTTCTTTGACAATTTTGGGGGTCATTCCATTAAAAGGGGATCCAAATTCAAAGAAAAAGGGGGTCATGGAAAACCCTGCTGCAAGTATATTTTTCTAGGCCACTTGTCCGTGGACAAGTAAATACCGCCAAAAATACAGTACTAAAAAGATCTAGGAGAAAAGTCATTTTTTTGTTTGTATCAAAGAGGAGAAAACTTTATCTTAAATGAAGAAAATGCTGGGTTTTTAAAAACAATTTTTTTTGTCAATAGTTGTTAATTCATATTTTGTGGGAAAGTTCATCTTGATTCAGGACAAGTAGGAAATCAACTTTTACTTGTCCATGGACAAGGGGAGAAAACGCGCTTGAAAAACCCAAACAAAAAAAGAAAAACAAAATCAAAACCCCAAATGCTTTCATTGACATGGTTGTATTTATATTTTCTATAGGTATTGCAGGTTACTAATCAAATACATAGAATACTATGCATATTGAAATTTAAAAAGTGCAATGGCTCAGTTCCGCATGCAAGACTATTGACAAATTGTTACCGAAATGCTCCCGCTCCTCTAAATACATGTTGTTTCCAGATTTTGTTTTAGTTGTTATTTTGAGAGAATTAAGTTTTCTTCTTTGCAATTCTTTATTTCTGAGATAGATACTATACGGGGTTAGACTGATTCTCTTGATTGCGACAAAAAAAAAACAAGTTAAAACTATTCAAAACAGAACTTGAAGAGAAAAAAAATTGATTTAAAATGTGCCTTTTTGTAGAGTCTAAAATGAGGAAAGAAGTCGATCTTGGAGACATCAAGAAGACAACAAAGATACCCAAGGAACTAACCAAAACAACAAAAACAATTATAGAATCCATTATCAATTAGCTTGCTGATCTGAGAGGCTATAGAAAAAATGAAGTCAATCCCATTACAGGTATTACTTTCAAGTTTATACAGAGTTTGGCTTAAGGCTTTGGAACTGTAATAGTTCTGCAACCTTTAGGTAGTCATGAACTTTAATAGTGTTAATCGAGGATTCCTAATGTTTTAAACATGGTTAACATTGCTTAAGTTTATGCATTCCGAAATGTTGCAGATCTGTTAGGGTTCTACTACCTTAAAAAGAAGAATTCAGAACAATTACACAATTAAGTACATGTATATGGAACAGTAACTGCAAGTTCTGGACAATTGCTTGACTCAAAGCAGATTAAAGATCGTTCACCCAAGTCGGAAGAGCCTTAGCTTTATTGCTTGGCCTCTACTGAAAAAATATCACTTCAGAAACCCTTGATCATTTATTTCAGATTTCACTATACGTGCAATTAATTGGAAATAAAAACCTAACTTAAGACTGAAGGTTAATGTATCTTTACGCTTTTAGCTCTGCTAGCTGTTTCGAAGAAAAGCCGAGATATTGTGATCACCAAGGCCTTTTTTGTGTTGGCGTTGTTGTTGTTGTGCAGACATTGGTGTGAAACTTTAATTTTGGTCATACCTGTTTTTATTGAAGATATCTTCATGAAACTTTGCATGTGTACTATCAAGAGGAATAACTATGAAAGTATTTAGAATGTTTGTTTTATCTAGCACCTGAAGCTGAGCGTTGCACCCGTAGGCAGTGTTATTGTTTACTTCATGATATTTGACTATAATATATGAAGATGGTATTTGATTTTATGGAGATATGATGCTAAAACCCTAATCACATTTTGTATTAATCTACTTTGCACATTCATACACTGTAATTAGGTTTTTCAGCTCAGCTGTTTTCGGAGAAAACCCGAGGTATTGCTATAGCCTCCGTATCGTTGTCGTCGTTGTCGTGCAAAAACTTTGACATTTTGTTATATCTCTGCTTCTAATGGCATTCACTTGAAACTTGGCACACATATTCACCATCAAAAGAGCAACCTATACTATCAAGGGGGATAACTCTAGATGCATTTTGTGCAAATTATGCCCCTTTTTCGACTTAGATTTTTTCCCACCATCCAGCACTCGACAGCCGAGCGTAGGCACCCATGGACTCTTGTTTTGTTTTATGACTCCATGAAATCAACAAACACTTTCAACATCAAAATGACAAAAAAATTTGATTAGCCCATTAGTCTTTTTGGTTTACGGATATACCCATGCTAACAGTTTTACAGAAATCATATTTTGAAAAAAAAACATTCCAGAAATAAAATGACTTCATTAAGTCACTTCATACCAGGTGGGAAATAAAAAGAGGATATTGAATGAGTGGTCATTGAATACTGAATTTATTAAACAAGTCACCTGTAAACAGATAAAAACTTGGCGTAGCCTCGTTTTTATCTGTTTCAGCTGACGAGTTTGGTATTAAATGAAAACATTTACTATTCTATGTATAAAATGACCCAAAGTTTTGCAATAAATCAAGGAAATTCTTGATATTTATATTTCAAGTTATTCCACAAAATATATAACACTGTGAATTGACATCATCAAAATCACATTGATGTCATTTTCGCAACAAAAAGCTCATTTGCATAATTACTCCACTAGTGTAATAACACCCATGTAATATAAAAAATATTCAGCAAGTTTATTTCACTCCCGCGACCTAGAACATGTTATAAAGCACTTTATCCTGAATAAGCAATATAGAACACGATTTAAAACTTTAACAGTATTTGTTTAAATTTTTCAGGACCTATGAGTGGTGATATCTAGAGGATCCTTATATCAACCATCTCAAACAATTCAAACAGTGGCAAAATAAAAGTAACATCCATATAGAGGGACAAACAATGGCGTAAATAGTGTAATGTGTTCTCAATAAGCAAAGACATTCAAATAATTAAAATGAATACACTCTCAGAAATCATCCTCATGAAAGACCATTCCAATGAGTACCTACAACAGTGTTTAGACGAGAAGAAGCATACAGACAAATGTTCTTGTGAAAGACGTGCTTTAGACAATCATTGAGTTGTGTACATCTCTACAGACGTGCTGAAAGATTCGATAGACAATCATCAAGTTGTATGACTCTTCGGACGTGCTGTAAGATTTTATGGACATTCATCAGGTTGTATGACACTACAGATGTGCTGTTAGATTCTATGGACAATCATCAGGTTGTATAACTCTTCAGACATGCTGTAAGATTCTATGGACAATCATCGAATTGTGTACATCTCTACAGAAGTGCTGTTAGATTCTATGGACAATCATCAGGTTGCATGACTTTGTGTACATCTCTACAGACATGCAGTTAGATTCTGCCAATCTTTGGACATAAGGACTTTTAAGTTTATATAATAAGTTTGTAAAATGACTGTTGCTTGCAGATTTAATTGATAAGGCTCAAAAAGAAGATTTGTTAGACTTTTTGACCATTTTATAGACATTTATATTTGCACTTTATTTCCTTTACTATAATGTAGGTGATCTGTTTTGTATTAATAAATACATAATTGATAAATGTTCATTTTAATAATAAAGGAGGTTAATAAAGGGATGGTGATATAAAAGGCTGGCTGTAAGGGGAGGTGGAGGCCAGAAAAATCTTCCTCTATTTATTAGACCTTGCACTTTATTTCCTTTACTTGTCAGACAGAAACATTTATTTTGTAATGAACAAGTTTGTTCATTCAAATACCATAAATCTTCTAGCTGACAAGCAATTATTGACTGATAGCAATCACAGTCTACTTTTTAGTTGACAGTATTTGTTTTTGATTCCTTGATTTGAAGCAGTTGTACTTTTGGTTGCTTTTACTATATGATGCATTGTATTGCTCATTTTCAGTTACCCTATAATGTAGGTGATCTGTTTTGTATTAATTTATACATAATTGATAAATGATCATTTTAGCAATAAAGGAGGTTAATAAAGGGATGGTGATATAAATGGCTGGCTGTAAGGGGAGGTGGAGGCCAGAAAAATCTTCCTCTATATATTAGACCATATATTACCTATATATATATGTAAGAAAATAGTACCAGTATATTAATTTTACTGGGCCTTTTATTTCCTTTTTTTCTCATATTTTTAGATGACTTCCTATATTTTATGGTGAAAAAATATATATAAGTACAAAATGAGCTGGGCAGCCTGAAATCCTCTTCATGTTCTTTTTGTTAAATTTTTACATTATTTTGGAGATGTTACTACATTTATTTTCCCTGCAGTATTACTTATAACTCAGGAGGAATAATATGATAAAGCACCCCCCCCCCCCAAAAAAAGAGAGAAATTTTCGAGTTGAAAAGTTGAAAAGACCAAAATTCCGTATCTTCAGCCAGATTTAAGCTGTAAACACAATTTGCCACCTTTTTTCTGTTCTAAATAATCATCAGAGCACTGAATGTAGTGATATCCAGTTTGAGGGTCAGTACAATACTACAGTAAGTGTCTATACATTTATAGGCATTTGCAATAGTTTTGTACTAACTAGTTTCAAAATGTAACACATGAATTTTGTTATTTTTTTTACATTTTTTTTTAAGAACAATGAAATTTTTCTACATAGGAAGAGCACTATAACTCAAATACGCTATTGTGACTTGTGATTACAATACAATTGTATACGATCTACAAGTCACAAAAGCGAATTCTACTTATAATTTAGAAAACTTGTTATCCAATATTCTATTTCAATTTAATTAAATGGTAAGATTTTCTCTTCAAGTTTTAGTAAAAAGGATACAGTATTCATTTATTTTTGTTATACTTCACACAAATGCTTATATTAATATATACCCGATTTGATTGTTTTAATGTTAGTTGTGTATATCAGGGTTTTTGTTTTCTGCTTGGCTGGGAAATCATTTTTATTTCTCAATATAATTTTTGAATTTTCTTTTTTATGTAAACTTGCACACAAAGTATTCCAAAAGAAATCTGTCTTGTTATTGAGAAATATTTACATGTTTGCTTTTTGTTATTGAATTTTAAGATATAAAGAGGCTTAGCTTTTAATTCACAGAGGTATGAAACTTAAAACCTAATTACACTAATGTATGAATCCTTTGTGTATTAGTACAGAGATTAGCTTTTTCAGTTTCATTCTTCGGTGAATTATCAAAATACTCCCTTTATTTCTTAAAATTCTCCTGGAGAATTGTTGTCTTAATGAACTAGTTAGAATTTTATTTTAAGTTAGTTTTGTGTTTGTCATGGATTACTTTCTTTACCCTGCTCTTGAAAAGATTTTTTGACATTATTTTGCATAATCTTGTCAAATGAATGTTCCCTTTTTATGAAAAACTCATAGAAAAGAAATATTGATTTGACAGAATTATGATGCATAAAGGTTGTGCTTATATTCTACATCAAGGTTATCAAAACAAATGGATTTGATGGAAAAGAAATGTTTTTATTTGAGAAATATGGTGCATATATTTATATTTACCAGCAAGGAAAGTTTCAAAAATTTAAATTTTGATTATGACGGGTCACTTCTACAACTGACTGACCAGTGCTAGAAATAACATTACCGGTACTCATAATTCATCCTTAGAAATGATTAGAGACCACTATAAAAGAAATTCCTAAATATTTAGAAAGGGAGGGGGAAGATCTTGTCCAAGTTACCTCTACTTACACCGTGACCTTCTTATGACATGGGGAGTTTCACGGAGACCTGTGGCTTACTGTTGAAAGGACTTAATCTCAATATCTACCATATATTCTATTTTATCTGCACTTTTTGTAGAAACCTTCTTTTTTTTAAACAACTACATCATTTCATAAGTATCTCAATGATTAGTTCTGCAATAAAATCTAACTAAATAATTAAAACTAAAGTAATAATATCAAATCTCAAATAGTAATAATAGTGATTAAAATAACTTAATTCTCAATAATCTAAATAGATAAAGTAAATAATAACAATATATTTAATTCTCAATAATCTAAATAGATAAAATAAAAAATAACAATATATTTAAGGGCTAAATCGAAGGCTTAGTGCAGTTATGTGCTGAGCCATCCAAATGAAACTAAGTTTGAACATATTAATAGAAATATGAGATAAATATCTGTATGATAAACAAGTATCATAAAATGGATATAATGAGGCTAAAATTAGTGCGTTTCTTTTAGTAACATTAAAGGAATGCTCTAATTTTGACCAAAATCCTATTGATCAATAGGTGACTGTATATTTATTCAAAGTGCCTAGAACCATATTCTTCTAGGCACTTTGACCAAACATTATCTTATGAAGTAGTGTAACTAATGGAAGGCTCAGTGTAGTTGTGTGCTGAAGCATCAATATGAAATTAAAATTTGATATTTTATTTCTATTAACTAGGTACTTATGAATGATGTAGTTATTGTTATAGTTTATTTTTGCCCAACCCCTCCTTCTCTGAATGAAATGAATGATGTATTTATTATTATAATTTGACTGTTATAACACCCCCCCCCCCCCCCACACACACACACCTCTCCCCCTCCCAGTACACACTTATGAATGAGTTGTAGTTATTATACCCAGCCTGACTCACACACACACACTCCCTCTAGAATGACGTGGTTATTGTAATATTTATAATTTGACCATTGTTACTGACTTTGACTGATGCTTTTTCAAGTCTAAAAGTGGACATAAAGTTTAAACCAAGGACAAAATGACCTTTGTGTACCATCGACATGAAGCTATGAGACTACAGACTGGATACCATGACCACATCTAACTTCTTTGAACTTCCATTCTAAAAAGTATATAACTTATCATTTCAGATACAGTTATTTAAATTATTAGCAAATGTTTTCATTTGACTCCATTTCATTGTAAAATTCAATATAAAGTTTCAGAAGATATTTCATTGTTATATCAGGAAGTTCTCATTAGGGGAAATAGGGTATCTTATGACAAGCACTTGTTAAGTTAGTTGCATGTTTATTTTGTACCTTTGTATGTTTAAGGTTGTGGACCCGTAAAAGATTCGCAACGTTTTGGAAGTAATGAACTTTAACAGTGTTAACCCAGGTTTCCTAATGATTTTCATTAGGAAACCTCTGTCAACATTGTGAAAGTTCATGGGTGCCGAAATTGCGTGGAACTATTACAGGTCCACTACCTTGACCAGTGTAGAATCTGAAGAGTTTTAGTCACCTTTCCTTGTATTCATTATATCATTCATGTATCATCAATTAGATGACTGCAGGCTGTCAGTATGCCAAGATTTTGCAAACTTTTCGGAATGATGCCCACTTTTCCATGCAATTGCACATGTAAAGTTGGGTATGATTTTAAAAGGTTTTCATCTTTAATGATGAAAGAAAATTTTGTGATAATACAATATTCTTGGTAAGCTAACAAAACCTTTTTAATCATGCTATATTTACAATATTTTGATTGGCTTTTATGGTAGTATGACTGTATCAGATGTTTCATAGTAATATTATGTAGTATTAAGGTTTTTGTCTTTCACTTATATAAATTATGATATGATATGATGTCTGCGTTACTTTAATACATAATGTAGTTATATTATTTTATACATAATTTCATGTTTTTCATAGCCTTGTGTAACTTATGCTTAAACATATAATTTTTTACAATGTGATGTCTCAGTGCTATATCAATTCCATATAGTATAGGTATATCTTAGGCACTTTGAAATCAGTTCAAAAGGTGGCTGGGTCATCTAGATGTCTATTTTGCACAGATGTTTAAATATTACCTTCACCTTCAAAGAAAATTTAAGTAGATTATTCTACATTGGAAAAATGTGGTGCTCTTGAGCTTTCATTTACTATGGTGATTATTTCACTGTTAAAAAAGGAATAACTTGTCTTCAAAGTATATTTCCCCCTGAGGTTTTATAGTTCCATTGTTTAAAAAGAATAACAAGTTTGATTTAGTTATTCTTGAGTAGTCAATATTTCCTTGTTAAAAAAGAACTTTAACTTCTATAGTGTATTTACATGTATTTTTGTGTTATCATTGTACTTCATTATTAATTTAGAATTATCCTATTGTTATGTGCATTCAATGTTTCATTATTAAAAAAGGAATAACAATTCTTTAAGTGTATTCCTAAGCATTGTTAGATAAATCTCTCTGTTAAAAGTTAAAAAGTAATATTGTCCATTCAATAAGCAAAGTATACACATTTTTGCCAAATACAGTTTGATTATCCAATATTTTGATTGATAGGCCTTCTTCTCTCTTGCTTTTTCCCTTGCTTTAAGCACCTTATTTTAGATGTTAAAAAATCATCGTTCAATGAATTACAAGGGTTTTTTGCAATATAATGATAAATCATATTTGAAACATTGTTGAAAATTAATAAAAACTTTCATTGGATACACACATTTTTTACCCTGACATTTTAATTTTTAATGACTTTCTAGATAAGGGTTGAATATATAATTTGTAAGGCTTGTAAACATTTATGATATTAATTACCAGTAAATATATATATACAAATACATTGTAAATGGTGATAACATTGTATTTTTTTTTTAAATTCAGGCTTGTTTTCATACAAGACTCATCTTGAATTTTGAAGGAAACATGAATTAAGAAAAAAATAAGATTTATGTAAGTTACAAACATTGTTATTCCTTATTTGGTGCTTAATACTCTTGTAGTTTAAAGGTAAAATGTCTGGGTGCAATATACCCAGGAGTTCTGAGTTCAAATCTTGGCAGGGGTCAACTCGACACCAATAAGATAACAATTTTGTGAAATATATAAATCTAATAATAAACCAACCTTTTTACTCTGTCTGAGAGGAGGTTGGTTTAGACAGCTTTTACAGTAATTATTGATAGGTCTTGTGTATTTCAAAATTCATATTTTGTTAAGCCATATGAACACATGTTTGTAAAGTACGCGATGTGCACGTGTTATCAATATTAAATTTATCTTGCATAAAAAGAGTTGTTAGTTTTGTTTTGTCCGAGGGAGAATTGAGACTGGATTTATTCACAAGGCTAGTTTAGAAAAGAGCCTTTTACACTAGGGGGAAATGACACGGCGCACTTATGCAATCTAAAGATTTCCAGAGTGCAGTGAATAAACCATGACAATGCCTGACTCTCAACAGGAAAGCAGTTGGAAAGTTATGTAATCTCCTAGAATGCCAAATTGAAAGAGAAGCAAAAACTGTATAATCAAATTTTGCAATTTTGCATCTTTTTCAAGTTTAATATCAACTTTCCGCCATCATAGCAGAGTTGGTAGCCCTTCTGACTGTCAATCTAGAGGTCCCAGGTTTGATCTCCAGCTGCATTCATCCTTTCTGACTATTTGTCTCCCACCCATGGGTTGATAATCGTTGACCTGTGGGATAGCAGTTTGAGGCTAGGAGAGGATGAGATTGTGGCACTGGTGTGAGAAATACCAGGAATCCATTGTTTTGTGTTCCAGCCTCAGCAATACAGCTGTAAGATTGTTGAAAGTGGCGTAAAACCCCATTCAAAGAAACAAAAGTTTGATCCCGGACAGCGGCACACTCATCCTTCCAACTATTTGTCTCTCACCAATAGGTTGATCATCCTAGACCTATTTGAGATAGCAGCTGGAGGCTAGGAGAGGTTGTGATGTTAAAACTGGTGAGAGAAATACCAGGAATCCATTGTTAGGTGCTCATGCCACTGCGATATAACTAAGATTTTTGAAAGCAGCTTAAAATCCCATTCAAACAAACAAAATTTTACACTTTCCAACTCTCATCAAACAAGGATAGACATCCACTTGCAGTACTCTTCTTTAAGCATAATTCGCTCATGTATAGATACAGAAGTTTAAGTGAGGTATCAAAGGTCGTTTTGGTCTATATGTCAATATGTGGTACAGACAAAATTTATCTTAGATCACTCATTTAAACCTGTGCATCTATAATGAGCTTATAGAGAATAAAACAAACCTCGATACATTGTATAACTTTGATATGGCATTTCGTCTATTTCAAAATACATTTGTATACAATCCAAGAGTCAAAATAGTGAATTCTATTTGTGTGTAAATGTACTTAAGTCACACTTTCTCAATAAAGGGGTGCTATTTGAATTTTCAAAATTGAAAGTATATATATATACTAGTCAAAACTTCTAACCGGCCACTTAAAGAACAAAGATAATTTTTTCTGTGGTGTTTGGATTTTCGTGAAATTTGCTATGTGAATTTTTAAGCAACTTTCCAGATGATTATGGCGAAAAGTTACCGTTATTTCATTGAATTTAAGGCGCAACATGAGAAAAGCTCAAAAAGCTCTAAATTCACATAGAGCTCAAAATATTGTCAATGTAGCGATTTTTGTCTCATGGGTTGTTAGC
This sequence comes from Fragum whitleyi, assembly GCA_948146395.1. Classification (NCBI taxonomy): domain Eukaryota; kingdom Metazoa; phylum Mollusca; class Bivalvia; order Cardiida; family Cardiidae; genus Fragum; species Fragum whitleyi. Next base: position 49,006,837 of record OX411544.1, read on the forward strand.
TGCAATATAGACTAGGAAAAAAATTGAAAATGTTCGACAATTGTGCGCGGCATATAGCCCTAGAAGAAGGTGATAGAGCTTATGTATGAAGAAAAACGGTTCCTAGAAACAACACCTAAAACACGTTTTTCTTCAAAAATGCATAAAATATAGACTGATAATTCCTGTTGAGCTACAAAATGTAGGACATGTGAAAAAAACAATTTCATTCATCGTTTTTTTCACACCAGACCATATTTGAGCATATTCGCTAGATAAAATGGTTTGCCGGTTGAATTTAAACACCATTTTACCATGCCTCATATTCTTTCTGTTTCTCCTGTAGTAAAAGGTCACACACAATTGACAATGTTTTCTAATTTTTTTCTTGGTCTGGGTTGCAGCTAACGATTTGCAGACTTCGATTTGTTGAAAGTTTAATATCCCGAGCTCTATTAAGATTTAGAGCTTTTTGAGCTTTTCCTTTATTACACATCCAAATTTGATAACTATTGGTAAATCATAATGGAAATCCACGTACATAAAGCTTAAAAATTCACACATCAAATTTCATTAAAATGTTATAACTTTTAAGAAAGTTATAGTCATTTTTAAAGTGGCCGGTTAGGACTTTTGGCCAGTATATATATATATCATTTCTCCAAAATATTTTCAACATGATTGGAAAGACACTTGAGAAAATGCTAACAAAAGTGCATTTTATTCTATTGAAAGGTTTGTTACCCTTGGTGTACCAAATTCATAGTCGTAGCAACATCTGTAGAACTTCTTTTATGCGGATAATTTTTGAATTTTATGAGAATGGTCTTTAAGCTAAAACTATATAAATATTATACAGCATGTAAGTTTCCGTCATTTTGCTTGAAAAATTACATTTACTTCAGATAATGGTTTACAATTGTGAAGGAAATTTTGTCAGGACTTTACATTCCAATAGAATATGAATTGAAAAGTTGTATCATTCTGTCTTCACCTCTTTTAAAACACAAAAGAAAGTCAATACACCAAAAATTGATTTATCTTCATCCAGCCGTGATGCTCTGAAATTGACAGAAATGTATTCAAAAATGATATACCAAAAGTAACTAACCTTCACTTGACAATAGAACAAAAGATTCGATTTAATCGGAATAAATTTCATTAAAAGTTGATAAGAAAATAAACGATTTTTACAATTATCTTACGAAGCTTAATCAAAAGAAACGGATACAAGAAAAGTAATTAAAATTGAAACAAACCATTAAATCCAAACATGAACGTTTTCAGATGCATTTATAAAACTTATAGTTGATGTTTGCAGTATTTATTTAAAAAATGATACATAATATTGCTGAAGAAAAGCCTAGAATCATAATACATACCTAAGGTTCGTTACCATATCTATACGTAAGGTTCGTTATAACAAAAGTTATATGCAGTTTGACATTTTTATGCCCCCGCATCGAAAGATCGGGGCATATTGTTTTACTCATGTCCGTCTGTCTGTCCGAAAACTTAACCTTGCCAATTTCTTCGTGCCTATTCAAGATTTAAAGCTAATATTTGGCATGATGATAGATCTCAATGATCCGTATCAGCTGGTACCAAAGTCAAGATCATGTGACAAGGTCAAGGTCATCTGTCAAGGTTAAACTTTGAAAAAACTTAACCCGAAAACTTAACCTTGCCAATATCTTCAAGCCTATTCAAGATACAAAGCTAATATTTGGCATGATGATAGACCTCAAAGATCCGCATCCGCTGGTACCAAAGTCAAGGTCATGTGGCAAGGTGAAGGTCATCTGTCAAGGTCAAACTTTGAAAAAACTTAACCCGAAAACTTAACCTTGCCAATATCTTCAAGCCTATTCAAGATACAAAGCTAATATTTGGCATGATGATAGACCTCAATGATCCGCATCTGCTGGTACCAAAGTCAAGGTCATGTGACAAGGTCAAGGTCATCTGTCAAGGTCAAACTTTGAAAAAACTTAACCCGAAAACTTAACCTTGCCAATATCTTCAAGCCTATTCAAGATACAAAGCTCATATTTGGCTTGATGATAGACCTCAATGATCCGCATCCGCTGGTACCAAAGTCAAGGTCATGTGGCAAGGTCAAGGTCATCTGTCAAGGTCAAACTTTGAAAAAACTTAACCCGAAAACTTAACCTTGCCAATATCTTCAAGCCAATTCAAGATACAAAGCTAATATTTGGCTCTCAATGATCTGCATCCGCTGGTACCATTGTCAAAGTCATATGACAAGGTCAAGGTCATCTGTCAAGGTCAAACTTTGAAAAAAAATGCCGTTATGGGGGCATTCGTGTTTCACAAACACATCTTGTTTACTCTACAAAATGCACAAATGGCACCTATTTACTGAGAATGCATGAAGTATGCATGGATTTTAGCTGTCATGACTCCATTTGTATAGGCAAGTTGGTAGTTCAACATACTTTAACCTTGGCTATATCTGCTTTAAAATAAGCATGTGCATTCTCTGTCATAAGAGCAATGAGAACTATTAAGGGGGATAACCCTACAAACATTTTTGTCATCCCGTTGGTGATGTGCAAGACAAAGTTGTTTCAATGACAGCTTGGTGTATGTTTGTGTGACTCTCCATCTGTCCATTAGTCAATCTGTCAATTTTTGTCCAGACATTTACTCCCAAATTCATGAATAAATTTCAACACAACTTGGTACAATAATTTGTTTTCCGTCATCCTGAAAAATGCTATTTGAAGGAAAAATTCGGATAGTTCCAAAGTCAAAAATGACCTTGTCCAAAGCATTACTCTTACATTTTTAGAGATGAAGAGAGTATTTGTTGATTTCATTGAGGTATGGAACTAAAAACCTTCTTGCACTGTATGAATATGCGAAGCGGGTTCATACATGAGTGTGATTAGGTTTTTAGTTTCATACCTCCATGAAATCAACAGAAAGTCTCTTCATACCTTATAATTTAATTTCTTGAAGTGTAAATGTAAAGATTTACCCTCAAATTCAGGAATTGTTTATAGTACTACCTTATGCAGAAGCTTACAAACAAGAACCGTGGCTGACGGGAAATGGTGCTTAATAATTAAGTATGCTTTAAATCAACAATTAAAATTTACTTAAAACAGTTTCCCATGATATTTTGTTGGTTAGCTTATGCTGAAGGGTTCCCAGGATTGAGGAGAAAAAGTTTAGGACCAATATAAAGATATCACATCAAGCGCCTTTTAAAAGACATGTTTATTGGAAATATATTTCTAACCAGTGTTTGTCACTAGTGAATTAATATAACAATAGCTCATGCTAAGGCGAATTAAACATTTCCTTTAATGCTTTTAGGTGGATAAACAAACAAGAGCACCGCCTACAGAGCCTATGCTCGGCTGTTAAATGCTGAATGGTGAAAAGACCCGAGTCCAAATAGGCGCATTTTTTGCACAAAATTCATCTTTAGACCACTTTTCAACTGTTAGTATCTTTACCTATCAAAAAATTAAGCAAATTGTGAAGTTTTTATGTTATAAATAAGTGACTTTCATTAAATGACCTTGACCAATGACCTTGACATTGTTGTGCATGTGACGGTCTTGTCACAAGGAATGCACTTGTGAAATTTCAAGGCTTTATGACTTACCAATCCGAAGTTACAGCTAATATTAGTTTTCAACTGACAAAATTTGATCTAAAAAAATTACCTTGACTGATGACCTAGAACTTGTTAGCAGGTAATTATCATATGAAATATGAAAGCCCTATCACTTACCATTCAAATGTTTTGTCCAATGTTAAACTTTGATTTTTTCACGAATTTGACCTTGAAAAAAGACCTTAACCTTGACTGATAACCTTTAACTTAGTACCAACATAAAGGCATTGACCAAGGCAATCATTATGTGAAATATGAAGGCCCTATCAATTGTCATTCAAAAGTTATGGCCAATGTTGGTTTTATTTATTTATTCATTTATTTATTTTTGACAAATTTGGCCTTTAAAAATGACCTTGACCTTGACTGATGACCTTGAACTTGGTACCAACACTTATCACAGCCAAAGCACATGTAAAATATGAATACCCTATTTATTCCAATTAAAAGTTATTGCCAACTTTGAGTTTTTATGATGGAAATTATTGACCTTGACAATTTGACCTTAACATTGGGGGAGTTCCTTGCCTTAGTTTACTAATAAAAGGTCTTGTCACAAGTAATAAACATTTGAAATATGAAGGATATATCAGTTATCATTGCCAAATTCTGGCCAGTTTCAAAGTTTTAATTTTCTAAATTCTGACCTTGACTGATGACCTTGAACTTAGTAGCAACAAAAAGAGTTTGTCACAAGCAATGCACATGTGAAATATGAAGACTATATCTGTAACCAATCAAAAGTTATGGCCAATATAAGTTTTTGCATGACAAAAAGAGAGTTTACATAAAGCTAATAATATTTAGGCTCCTTTTCCCATGACAGGTTTTTTAAACATAAATTTTCGATACTTCACTGTCAAGAGGATCTGATTAGCTACATAAACATGAAATTTCATAAAATTCTGACTAGGAGAAATTGGCAAAAAACACATTTTTACCTTAAGGTCCCTTTTTCCATGAAGCAGCCTGGAATCAAGAAAATTCAAAAGAGGTCTCTTGGAATTTTTGTGGGAAGATTATATATATTAAGTTTCAACCAATTAGGCCCAGGGGTTCCTGGGCTATGATGTCGGATGCACAGACAGACGGATGGAAGTGCACACACGCCGACGACTATATGCTCACTCGGAAAATCTTTGGGGAGCATAAAAAGCTGTGTAACAAGAGCTGTCACTGTAAGATGACAATGCCCCCGACACCGCTTTGATTTTAAATTATGGCCAATCTATGTTGAAGGTCAAGGTCATCCAGGGGTCAAGGTCACCAAAGTATGTGCCTACAGAAAGGTAATGTACCAAGGAATGTTGTGGTAAAGTATGATGCGAATATGTTAAGTAATAAGGAAGTTATGGCCAATGTTAAAGTTTTTGGACGGAATGACGGACGGACGGACGGACGGACAGACGGACGGACGGACAAGTCAAATTTATGATGCCTCCCTATCGGGGGCATAATAAAATTGTTAATATTGGCAGAAAAATTGGTTTCATTACCCAATCAGAATGCACAAATTCTGGTGAACTCATCCTGAATTAAATTATTTATGGATGGATTTCAAAACAGCTAAGCACTATTGTTCTGAATTAGGAGTGGATGTGCCATTTGGAAAATGCCCCAAAGGTCAGAAGAGCTTTTGCGATACCAGTTTTCCATATCAGCGTCTGTCCGTCAATTCACTTTTGCTTGTTAACCCTTGTCATGCTGAACCCGGAATATTTCAGCTTTAGCAGGAGCTATAGACAAACATCAGCCTGCACACATGTGCAGTCTGATGTAAGTCTACACCACCTGTTTCTCACTTTCAAACCAGAATTGTCGAAATATTTAGTTTTTTTTTCAAATAAAAATTGACCTTCAGTTTGTACTTTCAGTGCTTTCTGCACTTTGATTTTGACGAAAATTTTTAGCCAAAATTTATTCAGCATGACAAGGGTTAATACTCTTAAGTCCACAGTTTTTATTCGATTGTCTTCAAAATTGGTCAGAATGATTAGCCCATTACAAGGATCAGTCGTTCCTTCTGAAAATGAGTCAACTCTGTCAAGCACCATAGGAAAAGAAGCTTAATTAGAATATAATTAGAAAATCCTCATGAATTCTCTAAAGTACAGTTTTCATCAAATGATGTCTTCAAACATGGTCAGAATAATAAGACCATCACAAAGACTGTTCCAATCAAGATTGGGTCCAAGCATCATGGAAAATGGACTCTAATGAAAATTTAATTAGAAAATCCATGTTAGTGCTCTAAGTCCAGCCCTGTCTTCAGGATGTAAAAACATTTTGCAAGTGCTTTGAGATGTTATCCCGCTTTTCACATGCATATACATGCAAAGCGAGGTATCATTTAAAAAAACGCTTTGCTAACACTTCCATCCTGAACGCAAGGCGGATTTCATCCTATTGTCTTTAAATGTGCTTAGAATGATTGTACTTATACAATGATGGTTCCTTTCGAAAATTGGCCCGCTTTGTCAAGCATCACAGGACAAGGGGTCAAATGAAAATTTGATTAGAAAATCCTCTTTATAGCTCTTAAATCCTCAGTTTTCATCTGATTGTCTTCAAACTTGCTCAGGATGATTGCATCATCACAGTGATAGCTCTCTTTTGAAATATTTTTGATTGATTAAGCATCACGAGAAAAGAGGCCTATATTTGAATTTAAACTTTAGGAATTTAATTCGAAAATCCTATGATAGCTCTAATGTCCACAGTTTTCATCATCTCAATAATTTCTCTTTAAAAAAATTCTGATAGATTGGGCGTCACAAGAAAAGGGGCCTATATTTGATTTTAAATTTTAAGAATTCATTGTTTAAACTTCTTCATGTATGCATTGAAGTTTATAAAAATTTCACTTAGTATTCTACATCATGTGCCCATGTGCATTATTGATGTGGTTTTGTCTTTTTATACTGCATCATAGAAAAAAGGGCCAAAAAATGTTATCTTTCTGGCTTACAAGACTCCTCTTTTATGAATGGATACATTTATGTGAGACTTTCACAAAATATATAAAGGGGCCTTTATGTATAATCTATGTTAACACAAACCCTTCATTTATACATGGAAGTTAATGAAAATTTAAATTAATTTAATTTCATATGACCATGTGCTTATTGATGTGGTCTATGGATTTTATACTGTGTCATTGAAAAGGGGACCTTATGTAAACTGCCTTATTTACAAAACCCCTCTTTTATTAATGGATACACTCATATGAAACTTTCACAGAATATTCCATTTCAAGAAACTATGTGTGTTTGTGGCAATATAGTAACATGCTGCAACATGATAAAAGGGGCCTTTGTGAATATTTATTGTTAACCCTACTCCTTCATTTATACATGGAAAATTTCTCTTAGAATTATACAACATTTGACCATGTGCATATTGATGTGGTCTCATGATTTTAGACTGCATCATAGAAAAAGGGCCTTGATGTAAACCTCTTAAAAACAAAACTCCTCTTGTATTAATGGATACATTCATCTGAAACTTTTTACAGTATATTCCATTTCAAGTGACAATGAGCATTTGTGGCAATATAGTTACATGCTGGGTCATGATAAAAGGGGCCTTTATGTTTTTTCTATTGTTCACAAATGTCCTTCATTCATGGGATTTGGGGGCTTTATGTCATATTTATTATTTATTGTTTAAACAACTACATTTATGCATTGATTGTCATGAAACTTAAACAAAATATTCCCATGTGACAGTGGCCACAACTTTACCATTTAGTGCAATTATGGGGCGTATTGGGAAAAGGGGCTTTAAAGCAAATTTTCTTATCAACACAACTCCTACAATTAGGAATATATTTCTATGAAACTTTTTTCTTGTTATATCTTGAGTAGCACTTTCAAGACATAGGCTTTTCAAAGAGTCAATAGAGCAGTCTCATCAGGCTCTCATGGGCAAAAGAAAGCAAAATTACAACTTTATCTTTTGGGGTCACCAAAGTCTACTTAAATCTGAATATTCTACATATTTATTTGAGTAAAATCTAGTTTTGAATTTTCTAATACTGTTGTGACTTTGGACGATAACAAAATACACAAAGCGTGTTTCCATAATGAAATCTATTCCAAAAGTGAGTGCGCGAGGGACGCTGATCAATTACATTTTGGGCATGCGCATTTACATACATACATGTACATTACAATATACTACATTTCCCTTCTTTTAAGAAAATTGGTGTTAATCAATTTTAAAACCATGTAAATGTTGAAATCAAGTTTAAATCTCTAGTCTCTGAAATAAAACATGTTATACGGTAAAGTATATTATTCAATTACATGCTTAATTAACATCAACAAAAGTACGCCTAAAATTCATTCATGGATCCTGTCAACTCTATTTGATTTGTTTACTTTATTTTGTCCACTCTGCACTGTTGTAGCGCTGATTATTTTTCACTACTCTACCAGACCGTGTGATATATGGGTTTTGTGGCAATGGGTCTGGAGCTTTTTGATTTCTCTCAACAATTTGGGGCTCATTTGGGAAACTATTTGATGGGTGTGCCAAAATGTTAAAATCAGCCGGATTAATGTCAAAGGTGTTTTCATTTGTTTTGATTATGGCGCGACGGTTCCGGCGATACATAGCACCATCCCTAGTCTGTATAGTATATGACCTATTTGGGTGAATTTGCATAACTTTCCCAGGTCTCCAAATTTTTCCAAATTGAACTCTAACTGAGTCATGTAAGTTTAAAGGCTTCAATGGTTTTGATGTTTTGTCATATCCCCGTTTTTGAGTATTTTTCAAATGAACCATTGACTCGCGTAGCTTATTGTTATTTACGAGTTTCGGTTTTAAAGCCTTGTTCGTAATTGGAAGAACGGACTTAGTTCTTCTGTTAAAAAGAAGTTGTGCCGGCGAGTATCCACAGTCGAGGGGTGTATTTCTGTATTCGAGAAAGCTTATGTAAGGATTTTGACCAGTATCTTTTGCTTTTCTCATGATTTTTTTCGCGATCCCGACACCCTTTTCCGCCATAGAATTTCCTTGAGGATAAAATGGCGATGACGTTGTGTGATTGAAATTCCATTCTTTCGCGAATTCGGCGAATTCTGAACACGAAAATTGAGGTCCGTTATCGCTAACAAGAATATCGCATATTCCGTTGCGTGATAAATGTACCTTCAATTTATGTATTATTGTAGAGGCACGTGTGTCGGGTAAATAATCGACCTCAAAAAATCGACTGTAGTAATCAATGGTAAGCAGATAATCTTTTCCATCCAAATGGAATAAGTCAGTACCAATCTTTTGGTACGGTCTATCTGGAAACTCTGTAGAAACCATTGGTTCCCGCGCGTTCGAATCTCTATGTGTACGGCAAGTTGGGCACTGCAGTACAAAGTCTGTTATTTGTTTTTGCATGCCAGGCCAAAAAATACTATCTTTTGCGCGTTGGACCGTTTTGGTTACACCGAGGTGGCAAGTGTGCACCTTTTTAACCATTTCTTGTCGCAAAGATTTCGGTATGACAATACACTGACCTCGGAAAACCAGGTCATCTTCGACCGCAAGTTCATCACGGTGATTCCAGAACTCTATGATCAACGGATTGCATTTTGACCTATCCGACGGCCATCCTTCAAGAATTGTTTGCTTTAATTTGATCATTTGAGATTCTTTTATTGTTTCAGACTTTACGATTTCGATACGACGATCCGTAACAAAAAGATGTTGCTTGACAGCATGAACGTGTAAATCAAGACCATCAATCAAATTAGGACAAGTATCCTTAACGGTATGTCGCGATAAGCAATCACTGACGGGTATTTCCTTACCAGGCACGTGCTTCACGATGATGTCATATTTCTGCATCTGAAGCAACATTCGTTGTAACCTTGGTGGGGCTGCTGTCAACGGCTTTTTCATGATAGACGAAATCGGCTTATGGTCACAATGGCATATAACCTGTCTACCATATGTAAATTGGTGGAATCGCTTAAGTCCAAAAAGTATTCCTAAAAGCTCTTTTTCTATCTGAGCGTACAAAATTTCGCTTTTTGTCAAGCTTTTCGACGCGAATGCAATCGGCTTTCCGTCCTGTTTAAGACAACAACCAATCCCGCTTTGGCTCGCGTCAGTCTCGAGGACAAGTTCTTTACTAGGGTTGTAATACCCTAAAACCGGCGAATTAGTAATCACGTTTTTAATTTGTTGGAATGCCCGGGTCTGCGGTTCATCCCAGTGAAATTCCATTTCCTTTTTTAGAAGGCTCCGAAGGGGAGCTGTCAATTCTGACAGGTTTGGAGCGAATTTCTGCATGTAGTTAACCATGCCCAGGAATGTCTCTAATTTGGCACGGCTGTCCGGGATTTCGAGCTGCGTAATAGCCTCGACCTTAGCTGGATCAGGCTTTAGCCCTTTGTCTGTGATCACGTGACCGAAAAATGGAACCTCTGTGACAGCAATGATACACTTATCTGGGTTAAATTTTATACCCTTTTCTCGTGCGCGCCGTAATGCATTCTGCAAATTTTCGTCGTGCTCTGCTCGCGTGTGACCGAAAATGAGAATATCGTCTACTAATGCCTTAATTCCTGGTAACCCTTCAAAAATTTCATTGACCTTGCGAAGGAATATGTCACCACTTGATTTTATCCCAAACGGTAGTCTCAAATAACGGTACCTACAGAATGGGGTTGCAAATGTCGTAAGCATCGAGGAGTCTCTATCGAGCTTAATACTCCAGTAAGCATGCGTTATATCTAAAATACTGAAGCATGTTGCACCAGCCAGCTCAACCGTGGCATCATCTAAAGTAGGCATTGGCATGTGCGGTCTGCGAATAGCCTCATTTAACCCTTTAGGGTCTAAACAAATTCTAAGTTTACCGGTTTTCGGCTTTTCTACAACGACAATCGAATTGACCCAGTCTGTGGGTTCATCGACCTTAACTATGATACCGTCTTTTTCCATTTGGTCAAGTTCGGACTTGATTCGCGATTTTAAAGCTTCTGGAACCCTTCGTGGTGAGCAAACTACCGGAATTGCATCGTCTTTCAAATGTAATCGAGCGGTGCCTGGGATTGAGCCTATCCCATTGAATAAATCGTTATACTCGCTCATAACAGATTGCTTGCTCAGGTTCGATCCTGACTGTTGCGAAGAATCTATATGATATGTGAGCTTGATTTGACCTAATTCTATCGATGACTTCATACCTATGATAGCTGGAGCACGGCTATTCACAACATAAAATGAAGTATCGCTTGTTTTTCCTTTATAAAAACAAGGCAAATTGACCTTTCCTACCACCTTAACAGTGTCTCCTGAGTATGATGTTAATTTACAATCTGGGGCTTCTAGCGGGAATTGAACCTTCAACTGTTCAAATATCTTGCATGAAATAATATTGACTTCACTACCTGTGTCAATTTTCAATCTTACAGGGGTTTTATGGGGACCAAGGGATAGGGTAACAAATGCACGGTCTGTAGAATGTGAAGAAAACTTGCTTACCCTACCAGTCTCAATTGTATCAATAAATCCCTGATATGAAAAATATTGATCACAGCCACTGGCACCAAGAGAGTCATCGGCTGTGTCTATTTCATGCACAATTTTCGATCGACACATTGATTGAAAATGGTTCAACTTATGGCATTGATAGCACTCTTTCCCGTACGCTGGGCAGAGTTTTTGTTCATTTGCGTGTGTTTTCCCGCATTTCCCACAGTGTTTGGTTGTAGTTTTTGACGGCTGCTTTCTAGATCCCTTCCTTGAAGAAATTTGTTTGTGGCTCCTTACAGCGTCAACGGCGGAACGATCGGCACTTTCGACCAAGTTCATGGAGGCCATCTGTTGTCTGCAGTACTCGAAGTTTTGAGCGATGTGTATGGCCTTGTCAAGAGTGAGCTTTTCTCCCTCATTTATGAGTTTTTCTCTCACGTTCGCACTATTAGTTCCAAAGACAATTCTATCTCGTATTAGTTCGTCTTCTATACCCCCATATCGACAGTCTCTGGCTCGAAGCCGTAGTCGGGTCACAAATTTATCGATTGAGTCCGATCCTTGAACTTCGTTGTTGAAGCGAAATCGTGCGAACACAGGGTTCAGTTTTGGTTGAACGTGAGCCTGGAATTTATCGTAATATGTCTTGAGGAGCTTAGCCTCTTCTGCATCAAGCGACCACGATTGACATACGTCTCTCCCTTTGTCGCCAACCCATATTAACAAATATGCGATCTTTTCTTCTTCCTCCTTCGACTTAAGAGGACCCTTGAAGATAAGTTCTACATGACGTAAAAATTTCTCCCAAGTTTCCGGAAGATTTGAATTGTCCCAGTCCATAACCGGTGGTGAAATTCCTGATAAATCCATGTTTTTCTTTTCGCTATGATCGTAAAAGCAGAATGTCCAGAATAATTAATTTTTAACTTCTGACACCATGTTGTGACTTTGGACGATAACAAAATACACAAAGCGTGTTTCCATAATGAAATCTATTCCAAAAGTGAGTGCACGAGGGACGCTGATCAATTACATTTTGGGCATGCGCATTTACATACATACATGTACATTACAATATACTACAAATACAAAGCTTAAACTTGCCTATCCCGATGATAGAAACTTTGAAAAAAATATTTCCATATCCAAAATGTTGCTTTTTGTACGATTTTAGATATTGTGTGCTATAGTTTCAGCTTTTCTCACTTCAATATTATGAAGGGGGTTACCAAAGCAAAACATCCTATGAAAAAACTTTGGTCAATCAAGCAATGTGAGGCTCCTTTTGGGTCATACACGATAATAGAGGTATGCACGATAATTGAGATTCGACAATATATTTTAAAGATATAAAAATATGATAAAAAAAAAAAGAAAAAAAGGAACATTCAAATTCTTTCCCTCTCGCATACCGCACGACGGACATTCTATGATCACAAAAGCTCACATTGAGCACGATGTGCTTCAAGAGTTTTCAAGAGTTTCAAGAGTTTTATTAAATTGACAAACCCCTAACCGGGGTACAAGTCATAAATATACAAACAAACATGAACAATAAACAAACATTCGGAAGAAAGTTTCAGTGTTAAAACAACCATAGTGCATTCATAGGTAGCCTGAGTGTAGGAAAATTCACTTAAAAGATGACTAGAAGTTATATGACTAGATTTGAATATAAGTATTATTAGACCTCGATCTGATAAAAGTGTCAAACAATGTTTAACCATTGTCATGCTAAACCCAAAATATTCCATTTATAGCGAGAAGTACAGACAAAGATCAGCCTGTGCATTGGTGCAAACTGATCTCGGCCTATGCCGCCTACTTTTCCCATTTAAGCCAGAATAGTGAAAAAAAAGTGCATTTAGTGCTTTTGGCACTCTGATTTTAATGCAATTTGCCAAAATTTTGATTCAGCACTACAAATGTTAACAATATGAGATTTGCGTAAAGTGTCGATCATTATCATTGTAGGACCCTCCATAATGGAGGGCAACAAATTTTAACCATAATTTTGCTCAAATTTATGTGAAATTATTCCTGGACCATAAATTCATATGTATGTGCCTGCAATACTTCCACAACTACTTAACAATTTAGTAACCATTTCAATTAAATATGTTTAAATATCTCATGAAATGTTTTCAGAATTACCTTACAAAATTTTGCAACTTTGAAAATAGTTGTTACATCACTCGACGTCATAATGCTATGAAAAGAATTCACATTTGGACGCATGATGATATTTCTTGGCAAATAGACTTTTCTGGTATCTTCAAAATAAGTACATTCTAACATATAATGAAACTCATCACCCATTTTATTCAGCCTGCATAACTCGCATATCCTGTCATCCCTTATGGTCCCTAAAAATCTCCCCCATTCAATTGGAAATTTGTGATTTAGTGATCTGAAGTGGCAAAGAGATTTTGATAGATCATATGGAAGAATATTAAAGTAATTTTCAAACCCAAAGTCTTGTTTAAAGATCCTATAGTTAAGACATTTAGGGCTTTTAAACACTGCATCTTTCCAATCAGATATGTGCATTTCATTCAATTTCATTTTGACAGATTTTGAAATACTGGAAGGTATGTTAGTTTGGTTTAACCAGTAGCATGAGAAGCCACTTTCTTCAAGTATGCTTTTAATACACATTAACCATTTAGAGTCAAATCGACCAATATTATGCAGAGCTAACAACATACTGTAAAGTTTGCAAGATATTTTATCAGATTTACCATTTAACATACGCTGCCAAAATCCAATCATTCTGGATTTGATTTCAATTGAGATAGGATGTCTTCCTAATTCACCGTAAAGAATTAAGTTAGGCGTTGATTTCTTTACTTTCAGAATGATCTTATAGAACTGAAGGCATAGCCTTTCAAGCAAATCATGGTTTTCAAAGCCAGTAACATCTGAACCATATAGTAAAATGGGTTGAACCATAGTATCAAACAATTTCAGCTGAATGTCAATAGGTAATTGTAGCATTCTAAAGCTCAGAGGTGCGTTCGTCAAAGCAAGATGGAAAATCCACCTTAATAAGATTTTTAAGACGTCGTAATGAACGATTTTCGATATTTTGAGTGAAAATATTCGACGTCGTCATGACTACTCGTTTTGAGCCAATGCAAAACCATCTTCGTTTCCTCATTGAGATATCTTAAGATTCTTATTGAGCGGCTTAAAAAAATTCGCTCTACCGAACGCTTTATCTTAAAAATCTTAATAGCGAGCGCAGCTCGCGAACGGCCGAAGGCCGTGAGCGCGAAGCGAGCGTTTATGGTAACGTGTGTTATTCTATTCTATTCTATTCAATTTACTGTCAAACGAAACAATCGTGTCATTTCTCACCCGGAGTGAATTCACTTGCAGGATAGAAAAAAAGTCAAAAATTGTATTGGAAAAATACCTCAATGTATTGTTCGTGAAGGAAAGATTTAAAAATTGAAAAATTATTTAAGCTATCCCGTTAAAACGAGGTTTCAATAAAAGTTTTATTTTCTACCGGAAGCAACAAAACAAAGCCAAAAGCGAGGCCGACCGAATTGTTTCACGCGGTCATTCCCACAAAATGTTCATTAGTGTTAGTTATACAGAATGACAAGGCTAATTTTAACATTCTTACCTTTAGTCCTAACACGTTTACGACCTGGAACATGTTTAACCCCCAGATTTACATGATGCACACATGTTAAGATTAAAATGTCAACACAAACATTCTTGATGTCATCAATAATGGACAATGACGTCACGAATAATTTAGTCTGGAAATTTAATTTTTTCAATCATAGACTTGAGGATTTGTTATGCATGCAAGATGTTTCTTACGATTTTCAATGTGTTTAATATAGAAAAGAGTGACTATAGTTGCCTTGAAATAACCAAAACAAGAATGTAACTATTTAATTTTTTTCAGGTCATGAGAAAACATAGTGGGAAAGAAGGAAATGCTAGTTTGTAAAGTTTATGTTAATATGTTTGTCTTTTGTTGTTGTCGACGCCTGTACAAGGACCCGTTTTCAAGAGCAGTTTTTTTTAACCTGAAGATAATATATTAGTGTAATTTCAGTTATGTCCAAAAAGGTTTGCTGTGATTAATCAGAGCTTAAGACGAAGTTATGTCTCGATTTCAAAGAGTGTGAAACTTTGACATCTCTTTACTGATGAACGGATCACGCAGTATTGGAGGAATAGATTGTTCATCAGAAACATACAATCTACTCAATACATTATTGGTGTTATGTAATGGTGGTTACTATAAAATAGACAAGGTAGTAGCCTACTTCTAAATTAAGAGGAATTCAGTACCATATGTAGAGCCTTGCAGAAAATGCAATTTCTATGGGAAATTTCAAGCAGTTCCTTAGAAATGCTTTGATATTGATCAAGACGAGTTTCTTTCACGTTATTGTATTCAAAAGTTCTAAGTTTATCAACTTCATTAAAATGAACGAAATTTAGGTCTGCTAAACCTGTGATTTAAAATTCGAAAACCTTTTCTGAGGTTAATTGAGCCATGTACAATCGGAACATAAAACATTGATATTTGATAGAAATCAATGCTCATTTAAATAAGTGTTCATTGATTTTCCTAGAGGTTTTTTTTTTTTTTTTTTTTTATTTTTGACAATTTGGGAAATCTCACCGAGTCCAGAAATAATGTTTCTTTTGTTAATGTCCACATAAATTTACACTATGACTATGTCACTTGTTTTCCGTCTTACTATGGTGACCTCCGTTTCTTTTTCAGCAGAGAAATTACAGGGTTTTTTGCGTAAATCTTACGTCACTAAATTTGTTTTCAGTAAGACATAACAGAATGAAATGTGCGCTGAATAATTGAAATTTAATTTCGCAACTGATAGATCCTAGGATTACGCACTAAACTATAAACTACATGTGCTCTCTCTCTCTGTCTCCCTCTCTCTGTCTCTCTCTCACTCCACTCTGTCTCCCTCTTTCTCTCTCTCTCTCTCTCTCTCTCTCTCTCTCTCTCTCTCTCTCTCTCTCTCTCTCTCTCTCTCGTACCAGATAATTTGTCAATCTAGTACACAAATTGCTGCGCTCGCTTTTAAGGCTTTGCCTTATTTCATATTAAGAATCTTAAGATTCTAGCTCTAACGAACGCACCTCAGGTGAGATAAAAAAGGGTGTTTCTCACGATTAAGTGTTTTTCCTGCGTAATCAACAGGTACCCGGCATAAGGTACAAAAAGGCTCGGAACCAGGAAGTACAAATGTCAACAACATATGAACACTAATTAGGGAGTCTTACAGTACTGCATCTTTTTTAACGACAGATATAATTACTACGTGTTTACCATGCTACGATCAATAAAAGGATATTCTAGCCTTCTTCATCGACAGGTCTATAAATCAAGATCAATTAAAAGCAAAAATACAACGAATGTTTTGCTGCGTTTTCGCCAATTTACTTCCCCAGTCCGAGCGATAACAACAACTCCTCTCCCAGAATTCGACGGCCAAGGATTAAAATCTCACAACGATCTTTATCGAATGAGCCTAGAGCATCCTGATCAGTTCTGGGGAACGCTAGCTAGGTCCAGGTTAACATGGTATAAAGACTTCGGATTGGTAAAGGACTGCGACCTGAAAAGGGGACATATCCGATGGTTTTTGGATGGAAAAATAAATGTTTCAGGTAGGAATAATCAAAATATGACCTGTCAGACAAAAAGGGACCATCTGGGTAGTGCTCAAAGTATCAATCCTAATCAGTGAGTCTGCGCCATAAGCACTTGGCTGATTTTCTGAATCAAGAATCACCATTCAAACTTCCTGTATAATTTTTTTTTTCAAATATTAAATTTACAGAGTTCCATTGGGCACAATTATAGAATATGAATGTCATTAAATCAGAAACCCTTTGATGACCTTCTTCAATATTATTTATTGTCTGGCTCGTTGGACAAGTGCATGGTTAGTGTGCTTGACTCATAATCAGGTGATGGCAGAATTTAGCCACAATGGAGGCAAATATCACAGGATATGGGCATGTTTCATATTGGATTTATCATAATGGGCAGGATAATTTACAGACAGACCCGAGTGAACCAAGATGATATGTAAAAATGTGAAGCTTTGATAATAATCTATTTGCTTCTCTTTCCAATATCAGACATGAGTTAGGACAACATGAGATGGCATCATGTCAGCAGGTTATAATGAATGTCTGTCGTCCCATTTCATAAATTCAAGTGTTAAACACTGGAAATGGGGCCTGAATGACAATTTTATTGTTGACATCAAGATGCAACAAATATGGCCTAATCTTCATGAAACTTGATCAGCATGAATGTCAGGTTACTGAGGTGAAAAGGATGAACCCAATTGTTAGGGGAAGGATCAATGGAAAACCTCAGAAAAGTTGCCTTTATGAAAATTTCTTGGTTACACTCCACAAATATGATCCAATCTTCATGGAACTTATTCAGGTATAAAGGAAAGGATAAAACCTATCGAATTGGAAGGTATCAACTATCAAGTAGAAAACTATGATAAGAGGTTTATCCATAATTTTCTTATTTACAACAAGCAACAATTTGGTTCATTCTCTGTAAAACTTGGTCAGAATTTTGTCTGGGAAAATTATTTGAAAACATAGAAAGAGATCTATATAACATTTTTCTTGTTTACACTCTGGGAGCCACAATTTTGAAATAAATTTCTTTGAACTTGGTCAAAATTTTAAAATTCCATTGAAAATATAGTGGTCATTCAAGTGAGCGATGATATGTAAAAATGTGAAGCTTTGATAATAATCTATTTACTTCTCTTTCCAATATCAGATATGAGTTAAGAGAAATACCTTGAAAACCCTTCGCGTTGAAAAAATTGGCGTGGGCCAAGATTGGTTGGTCTTTTCATATTTAAAAAAAATCTTTTCATTGTCTACGTTTCGTATAGAGTCCTTGTATCAAGCCATTTCCAAAATGCACTGTTGTCTGAAGAAGACAAGTCTTTAAAATTAGTAAATTGAAACTAAGTATGCCCTACTTTCTCCCGATGATATTAAGCTCTATTAAGATCTTACGGAGGTTTGATTTTTCCCACTAAGATCTTATGGGGGTTTGATTTTTCCCGCTAATTGAGAGTCAAGGAGACTAAGGTGAGCAATATAGGTCCATCATGGTCCTCTTGTTAATAAAACATGTGTAACAGAAATAGATGTTGACAATGATTCAAAATTAAGTCCCATGAAATTTTTTTAAGTGATCCATTTAACATTTGTTTGACTGTTTAGTTCCTCTAATCTCTCTTTATGATGTGCTGTGGATGTAAACCCTTGTCATGCTGGATGAAAATCTCGGCAAAATTTTATTTAGACTAAAGGGCTGAAAGCACAGGGTGCACTTACTGTCAGTCTTATTATTTTGAAATTGTAATTTTCATTTATTCTAGTTATAGACTGAAAATCAAGTGGTAAAGGAAAAGATCAGAATGCATAATTTGCAGGCTGATTTTTTCAATACCTCCTTCCAAAGCAGCAATATTTAGGGTTCAGCATGGCAAGGGTTAATTTTTGACCAGTCAAGACAACCCTGGATGGAGTGTAGATGGTAGATTCTTCTAGATACATTTACACAGCCAATTGCTTTTGGAAAATTATTGTTTGAAACCATCTCTATAGTCTTATTATTTCATTCTCATGGATAAATTTAATTTAAGTGGTAATACAAATAAACGGCCCATTGGTAGGTATGATTCTCATTTACAGAACTTCTTGATCAGCTATTGTGGTCAGTTGTCAAGTTCCAACATTTCCAATAAGCATTGTTATGTGCCATTAAAAATTATGTGCCATGGAAAATAAGATGCTGATGTTTCTCACATATTATATAACAGCAATAATTATCTAATTATAACAATATCTGTTAATGTGATAAGTTAGTTATAATAATGTTGATTTCATGCTTCTATCCACTGACTTCCAACATATTTATGGTCTATGTTCACATGTACAAGATAAATTAATCTGGATACAACAATAAGCAGTTTCATTTGTCCATAGAGCATTGTTATATCTGTAAGTTTATATACATGTAATGGTTACTTCTTTTCTATATGATACTTGTATTTTCCCTTTTCTATATGATACTTGTATTTTCCCTTTTTATATATGATACTTGTATTTTCCCTTTGAAACCCAGATTTCATTGTCATCTGCAACATTGCTTGCTTCATTCGCTGAGTGGTAAGCATGTTGACTCTTAAGGAAGTTGACCTTAATAGTTCCGCAACATTTTAGAACTCGTGATCTTTCACAATGTTGACCGAGGTTTCCTTATGAAATTATGATAAAATTTCTGAAAATAATTTATTCCAAACATTGCAAAACTATTTATTGGTCCATTACCTTAAATAAGATGGCAGGCGGCTAGTGTATTTGGGTAGGACATTTTACAGACATAGCCATAATCCACTGAACTGGAAAAGTTTGTAGCAGTGGTTAGAGTAGAATCCATTGTCCTTGTGCATGATAACATCTGGTATGAGTTAGGACTGAGATGAATATTAGAGTCTCTCTACCCTAAATTGTGTTATCCAAAAAACAAATTTTGGGTCAAATATATTCCAGTCTGATATACATGTATAATGGACAACAAGATGGACAACAAGATGCTTATTGACCCAAAGTAAATGACATCAACCCAGAGTTTTGAGGGACGTAGATTTTGCACATCTGAGACCAAAGAATAAGTAGCTAGAACCCTCAAAACTATCCATAGACTTTCTTGGACTCAGTCTCAGAAAAGACTGCTTTCAAAAGTCTTCAATACTTTCCTGAAGTTTAGCCCCAAGTATAGATTTATTGTTTTTTAGCTCCACTGGCTGAAAGCCACAGGGGCTATTGTCATGGTGTTGTGTCCATCGTGAGTCAGTCCGTACGTGCGTCTGTCTGTACAGTCACAAACTTTTTCTTTAAAAATCTTTTCCTCAGAAACTACTGGATGAATTTCAACCAAACTTCACAGGAATGATCCTTGGGTGACCCTCTTTAAAAGTTGTTCAAGATATTTGGATCCAATGAAAAACATGGATTTGATGGGCGTGGCCAATTACCAAATATGGTAAAAAGTGAGTTTTCTCAGATTCTAATTGATCAATACCAATTAAATTTTACATGAATGATCCTTGGAAGACCCTTTATCAGTCTACCAAAAACTATTGTGTTCGGATGAAAGATATGTATTTTATGGGTTGAGGTCATTTCTCTATATGTTATATTGTGGAAACTTTGAAAAAAACATTTTCTCAGAATGTAATCGATGGATATCAACCAAATTTCACTGGAATGATCTTTGAGTGACCCTTTATCAGTCTACCAAAAATAATTGTGATTGGATGAAAAATATGTATTTTATTGGGGGAGGCCATTTCTCTATTTGTTATATATTGGAAACTTTGAAAATCATTTTCTCAGAAGATAATTGATGGATATCATCCAAATTTTGTTGGAATGATCCTTGAGTGACCCTTTTTCAGTCTACCAAATATGATTGTGATCGGATGAAAAATATGTTTTTTATGGGTGGAGGTTATTTCTCTATTTGTTTTATAGTGGAAACTTTGAAAATCATTTTCTCCGAATGTAACTGATGGATATCAATCAAATAATTTTGGTATGGTCTTTGGTTGACCCATTATCATGCAGCCAAAAATCATTGTCAATGGATGAAAAATATGTCTTTAATGGGTGGAGGTCATTTCTCTATATGTTATATAGTGGAAACTTCGAAAATCATTTCAACATCAGTAGAACCAAATATATCTAAAAATCTAGTCAAAACTTAGATTTGCTATTACAAGAATTTCAAGGCTGTGGTGCGACTCAAGCCATTCATGGCTTTCTAGTTTAACCATTTACCAGAAAATATCTCTAAATCTAAAAAAATACAAAATTAATATCCTAAATGAAATAGTCTATACTTAAAGCAGGAATCCCAAAATTTAAAAATTCGACCCCTAAGATCCCAATAATCAAGTCCTTTGGACCCTTTTTTTGATGATGTCAGACTTAAACCCTGTCAACTCAAGTATCTTTAATCAAATATAAGTAGTTATACCCCGGCAAAACGAATATTTTTGTTATACCCCCCCTAATGGAATGTTTTCGGGGGTATATACTGGAATCAGCCTGTCTGTCTGTCCATCTGTCTGTGGACACAAATACTAGTAAAGTCAGTAAGTTGAGGTCCCAACTCCCCCAGGTTCAAGAATTATTTGCACTTGAACTTGAGACATTTTTTTTCTTTTGTACACATATACCAGTAGTTTTGTGTCCAAAGAAGATCTTTGTTGGCTCAGTGGTTAGCGCATTGGACTTGTAAACCAAAATTTTGGATATTACTTGTCCATGTGGGTTCAAGGCCTGCTTGCAATGGATATTTTTCAGCTATGATTCAGTTGAGGACAGTTCGTTTGTAACATTAACTCCTCCTTCAGTTTTCCTTCAAAAGCTTTAAAATTTCATACAAGCACTTTTCACACGTTGAAGTTTTTCTAGATGCAATTTTGAGGTCCAAACTCCCCCTTGTTAAAAAATTATCTGCCCTTCAACTTAAGACATTTTTTTTTCTTTTCGTACACATATACTTGTAATTTTGTGTCACAAACTCTTCCTCCAGTTTTCCTTCAATAGCTTTAAAACTTGTTTCAAATATTTAGCACATGTTGAAGCTTTGCAAGTTCTAATTTTGATGTCTCAATTCCCTCAGGTTCAAGAATTATCTGCCCTTGAAATAAAGACTTTTGTTTTTTTCGTACACATATACTAGTAATTTTGTGTCACAAACTCTTCCTCACGTTCTAGAGTTATTTGAAGCCAGCCTTAAGCCGGCTACCAGTATGAATGTGTTTTTTACATGGCTATGGGGAATTCGGGATGAACCATTGTAAAGCTACTCCGTCTTATTTATTAAAACATTGAAAAACGGTAAAACGCAGGCTTGACCAAATGATTGCATATCTTAGACAGATTAATGATAAAAATTATTGAGCATTAAAAACAACGATTTTTCCCTTTAAATAAGATTTTGCAAATATTGTATAATTCAATGAAATTGATAGCCCCTTTGAACTGGTCGAATCTATTTTTTAGCTTACCATTAATCGGAAAAACACTCAGCTATTTCTGTAACCTGCAACAGACAGTTGTTCATAGACTGGTAAACCTCTCCCATCTAAGCTACCCCCCTATCTGTATCGATAGATTGAGAAAGGCTCGCCAGTCAAAGTTGATCGTAGATTGGTTGTGAGATGTTCCGATAGGTTTATCATGTGACTTTTATAACCCGTTTCTAAATCATAATGATTTTAAAATGGCCATCCATCCATTTAAAAATAAGGTACAGACCGGTCTATTTTAAAATGGTGACAACAAACCAACTAGCCCAGAATGCATAATATTGAATGATTCTGACAACAACCACAGGCACTTGGATGCGGGATTTAATAACAATTTACCAATATCACTAGTCATTAATAGATAATACACAAGGTAGTGCAGTTACCATGTTTAAAAGAACGGGTGTTGTTACAAGCATATTTGGCTTCCGTCACATGACATGTCTACCCATGAGAATCGAATACCAAATTGCTTGTAAAACGATCCGTTCCCTTAGAAACAAAACTGAGCTCTGACGTAGACGCTAAGTCCATTGCCATGGGTATATCAGGTTTAATTAAAAAGTAAATAATAGGAATTAAACATGATCCCTTAAATTCAATTATGAAAGAACATTTTTGGGTAGACATTGTGATTTAAAACAAGCTATAACTTGCATTTGAAAGGTAAGTTGTTATTTTTAGCTCACCTGAGCACAAAGTGCTCAAGTGAGCTATTGTGATCACTGATCACCTTTTGTCTGGCGTCTGTGTGTCGTCCGGCAATTTCAACAATTTCTTTGAACAACATTTCCTCCTAAACTACTGGGCCAATTTACACCAAATTTTACAGAAATGTTCCCTAGGTGGTTCCCTTCCAAAATTGCTAAGAATTGAAATCGGTAAAAAACTATGGTTGCTATGGCAACCTAAGTTGAAAATTTAAGAAAATCTTTAAAATTCTTCTTCTTTGGAACAAGCAGTCCTACAGCCTTGAAATTTGGCATGGATGATCAGCTCATAGACCTGAATAAAAATACCTTAAATCATATCTGTTGGGTCACCAGGTGCAGAGCACTTTGGGGGAGGGGGGAGTTCTTTGGGTTAATTTTGTAATCTTTAACCTTCTTCTTCTTCTGAATAAGAAGCCCTACAGCCTTCAAATTTGGCATGGAGGATCAGCTCATAGACCTTAATAAAAATAGCTAAAATCATATCTGTTGGGCCGCCAGGTGTGGAGCACAAGGGGGGAGGGGGTAGTACTTTTGTGAAAATTTTGTAATCTTTAACCTTCTTCTTCTTCTGAACCAGGAGCCAGACAGATTTGAATATTGGAATGGATGGTCAGCATATGGACTTTTATGAAAATAGCTAAAATCATGACTGTAGATTCTCCAGGTGCAGAGCACCAGGGGGGAGAGGGTAGTTCTTTTGTGAAAATTTTGTAATCTTTAACCTTCTTCTTCTGAACCACAAGCCCTACAGACTTGAAAATTGGCATGGAGGTTCAGCTCATAGACCTTAATAAAAATAGCTAAAATCATGACTGTTATGCCACCAGGTGCGGAGCACAAGGGGGGAGGGGGTAGTACTTATGTGAAAATTTTGTAACTTTAACCTTCGTCTTCTACTGAACCAGGAGCCCTACAGACTTCAATATGCATGGATGATAAGCATATGGATCTTAAATAAAATAGCTAGAATCATGAATGTAGGGCAACAAGATGCGGAGCATTAGGGGGGAGGGGGTAGTACTTTGGTTCAATTTTGAAATCTTTAACCTTATTCTTCTCCTCGATCAGGAACCCTACAGACTTGAAAATTGTCATGGGTGATCAATATATTGACATTAATGAAAATAGCTAAAATCATGACTGTAGGCTCACCAGGTGCTGAGAGTCTTGGGGAGGGGATAGTACTTTGGATCATATAATCTTTAAACTTCTTCTAATGAACCAGGAGTCCAACAGACTTGAAAATTGGTATGGATGACCAGCATATGGACATTAATTGAATTAGCTAAAATCATGACTGTAGATTCACCAGGTGCAGAGTATCTTGGGGGAGGGGGGAGTGCTTTGTTGAGAATTTTGAATCCCTACAGCCTTTATATTTGACATGG
The DNA here is from genome assembly GCA_948146395.1 of Fragum whitleyi. Lineage (NCBI taxonomy): Eukaryota > Metazoa > Mollusca > Bivalvia > Cardiida > Cardiidae > Fragum > Fragum whitleyi. The sequence continues at coordinate 49,031,210 of OX411544.1, forward strand.
ATTGATCAACTCATTAAAGAAAAATTTAAAAGTCTCAGACTCAGCCTGTATATCTGGCATAGATAAGCTGATCACAGACCTTTTTATGAAAAAAGCTTAAATAAATAATGACCAGGGGAGGATCAGAGGGGGGGGGGAAGGATTATTTCAAATGTTATCTGATTGAATAAGTGAAAATCTCTTTTTCTGTGGTTGCATACCTTGGTAATGAAGCTTTTTTCTCAGGTGAGCGACCCAGGGCCAATGGCCCTCTTGTTTTAAAATGTTGTTAACCTGTTTTATCTAGTCGGACAAAATGACAAGTAAATTTAACTGTTGAAAGTAGGTTTCACAGCCTACCGCACAAAGTCTACCTATACTTACATGCGTATACTTATGTGCTAATTAGGGCATAATTTTCAAACAGTTTGCACCATTTTGTCATCCTGAACGCCTATACTGCATTTGAATAATATTTTTCACTATTGCAGTAAATAATTGGGCAAATGATATGCATTTAACTTGGAACTAATTACGGAATAAAGGGAATTTGTTCTTTGTTGTTGTTGTTGTTGTTGTTTTAAAGTTTGTTAATAAATCTTCAATTTTCATCAAATAAAATTGTTTGAATTTATGGATATGTTAACTTGTAAAGTCATAACGATCAAGTCCGCTTGTGGAAAGTGCGATACACATGGCATGTTTATGTATGTGTGTTTGTCCCACATTTTGTTAGTCAATATCTTTGATATTTATGGATAAACCTACATTATAGATTTTCAAACCCAATAGGCCAAATGTAATTGGAAATGCATATGTCCTATATAAAAGGAATATGGGTAAATGATAAATTGCTGGCCCAGTCTCTTCACATCTAACATGGCAAGTTATTTCAAGAAACATGAAAAAATGAAATAACAAGAGCTTCGCAGAGCGGAGCATATACGCCCAATGGGGCTTGTCAGTAACCTTGGATTGTCAGTAACATGAGCTTGGATGATAGCTAAAATATTTCTAACAGACAGACAGACAACTGGTGCCATAACATAGTATGACCTTTTGAGTGTAAATTGAAAAATGATTTTATGCACAACTATATGCCAAACAGTTATTTTGCAAGTTTCAGTTCATTCCAATTCAAAGTGTGACGAGTTGCTCACAAAAGAAATATAGTGAATTTCAATCAATTCAAGGGCAGATAATACAAGAAAGATCCAAGCTTTTTGAATTTATGAAGTCTTATGCATAACCAAATATCAGGGTTACATAATGGCAAGATTCATTTCAATCCAATTCAATTTGTTGGAGTTGTGCACACACACGCACAAAAAACTCTGTATATTTAAACTATTTTGTGAAGTAAAGGGCAGATAAATCAGGAACTACTTTAAATATGAAAATATATTTAGTCCTAAGCACAAATAGACAACCTACAGAGTCATTGTGGCAAGTTTCCTTTCATTCCCATCCAAAATGTAGGAGAAAATGAGCTGACAAGAAATTTTGTTTTTCATCAACTCAAGGGCAGATGATCCAAGATAACTCAAGAATGACTGGAGCATTTTGAATTGAAAAGTCTTATGCAAAACTAGACATCATAGAGAGTAATTGTGTCTAGGTTCTGCTCATTTCAATTGATAGTTAAGGAGGAGTTGCACACAAAATACAGTGATTTTTGTTTAATTCAAGGGCAGATAATTCAAGATTTCTCAAGAATGACTAAAGCATTTTGAATTGAAAAGTCTTATGCAAAACTAGACATCATAGAGAGTAATTGTGTGTAGTTACAGCTCATTTCAATTGATGGTTAAGGAGGAGTTGCACACAAAATACAGTGATTTTTGTTTAATTCAAGGGCAGATAAATCAAGATTTCTCAAGAATGACTAAATTTTTTTGAATTGAAAAGTCTTATGCAAAACTAGACATCATAGAGAGTAATTGTGTGTAGTTACAGCTCATTTCAATTGATGGTTAAGGAGGAGTTGCACACAAAATACAGTGATTTTTGTTTAATTCAAGGGCAGATAATTCAAGATTTCTCAAGAATGACTGGAGCAATTTGAATTTCAAAGGTCTTATGCACAACTTGACATCATAGAGAGTAATTGTATCTAGTTTCAGCTCATTCCCATTGATAGTTAAAGAGAAGTTGCACACACAAAAACAGTGATTTTCGTTAAATTCAAGAGCAGATAATTCAAGATTTCTCAGACATGACTGGAGCGATTTGAATTTCAAAGGTCTTATGCACAACAAGACATCATAAAGAGTAATTATGTGTAGTTTCAGCTCATTCCCATAGATAGTTTAGGAGGAGTTGCACCACAAAAAAACCAGTGATTTTGGTTATATTCAAGGCCAGATAATTCAAAATTTCTCAGGAATGACTGGAGCGATTTGAATTTCAAAGGTCTTATGGACACCTAGACATCATAGGAAGCAATTGTGCCAAGTTTCAGCTCATTCCCATTGATAGTTTAGAAGGAGTTGCGCACACAAAAATTGCTAACGGACGGACAGATGGATAGAAGGACGGACAGACAGGCGGACAGACGACTGAGGCCATAACATAATACGACCCTTCGGGCTTATGAAAAGCAACTAGAAAACATAAATTTTGAACCTGAAGCTGAACCTAGTCTATTCAGTTATCCTTGTACTGAGATTTGTAAATCAAAACGGCGGTAAATGTTTTATGTCAACTGTATATAATTAGCCCTACTACCCAAGGTAGTATCACCCAGATATCTTTGAGAGTCATATTCATACCCCTTATCCATGTAGATTTCATCTCAGCTACATGCTGCTCATTACACATTGTCTGCATAGGACACATATACTTGGTGTCAAATGTACGAAAAAAGTTGGCCGAGTTGGAGTTCAAACTCATGATCCCATCATTACTAGCCCTATGCAATACCGTGGAGCTATCTGGATTAGGCTTCAAAATACTTGTACATCCGACTCGACAGTCTTAGATGTTTTGTTTCCATGTCAATGCCCACACATCAATAGATAAGGGGAATGTTGTTTTACCTGTGTCCGTTTGTCTTTTCGTACGTCTGTCTGCAAAAAATTGATGTACAAACTAAACAATATTCTGAAAGTTCATTACTATTATAGTAACAATGCTTATATTTGTCATGGAAGTTCATCTCATCAAAATTCAGTAATGGTCATCCATCACGGTCAATGTCAATTATCAAGGATAAACTTGAAAAAATGTCGTTTTACGGTTCATTTGTATTTTTCGGACACATATTCTGTTATGATGAAGCTTTCTTCTAACAATTAAGATTTAAAGTCAATGGTTTTTAAATCGTACTGCGAAGCAGTAGATTTATATCTACCGTTTTCCAGAAATCCAGTCTGTTTGACCTACTACATTTTTACCATTATCTTCTGAGCAATGTGTTCAAACCAAATTATGTGTTTTCAAACACCGAAGAAACGGCCTTTTCAGTCACAATCTACAAACTTTGTTTATACCTTATTTACTTTTCGACAAATAGAGAAGAGGCTAATACAAAATTTGATGTAATTTTCGCTTTAAGTAATTACCAGTTAGTATTTTCAGTGTTTATAACAAGATTTTCGGTTGAGTAAAGGAGTTGAAACGTACAATAGGTTAAACGTATAATTAATTTGTAGCACTTACAATATTACTGCTCTGAACTTTCTCGAACGGTCATTTACCAGTTGTAGGGCTGACAACCAATCAAATTCTGTTATGATTATCACTCGGTCAAAACCCACGCGTAAATTCAGACCACGTGGTAGATGCACATCGTCTGCTCGAAATGTGTCAATTAAATTGTTTGTCATTAGTCAATAGTCGTATGCACTCAAACAGGGAGCGTGGGAAGTTTACTTTTTTTCGCATGTGTTAACAAATAGAAATTATTTTGTAATTTTGAAATATTTGATTTCAATGAGCACTCTGATCACGCTCCAATCCTATTTTCATTAAATTCAAATTTGAGTATGAAGAAAAATTATTCAACAACAAATAAACCGACAAAAACATACGATAAACTGATATAGGGGTAAGTTCATATCGGACTCGGTTTCGACCCGAGTTAACCGGGTTTCCATCAGAACGGCCTCGGTTTCGACACTAGTGATGTCATTGTAACCTTTCAACCTCGACGCTTCTGATCCTGGGTCAGGCCGGTGTTACTTGGGTTCCAAAATGGCGTCGAGAATAGTGCACAACAATTCGATTACAAAAAAATAAATATTCTCTATTACTTTAAATAACAAATACTTTTTCTTATTTTATATAGTATTTTGCACAAGTTTATCACATTTCTTAATGGGATAACGATATTTCATGGTAAATTAATTATTGTAGCGGTAAATGAGAAGTTTGTTTACTACCACCAATGGTTAACTCCGTTCAAATGAATGTCTTTTCTGCGCATGCATATTACAGTCAATTTTAGATTATTACATCATCTCACCCGTCTCTCGGGCTGCCATTTGAATTTCCCCTAGGATAGCAGCAAGAGCGATCTATTTTTAGAACAACTCATGAATAATCATAGAGTGCTGCTTGATTTAATCGATTGGTCAGAAACCAAAGATATAAATAGCATAGTTGGCGATTTCACGTGTTTCTTGAGGGAAAATGCATTTACAGTATTTGGGAAAACCCAATGCTTGAAATACAAACATGTTGGTAATCAAAATTGTAAATAGTTTAATGAAAAATGTTTGTTGCTAAACAGGCTTTTAAACTCTATAGAGAGAGGAATAATATTAACAGACAAGCTTTTAGCTTGGCGCGTGCTCATTATAACAACGTAAAAATCTGCTAAGAAATAATTTAGACTAGCAGAGGGCTATCGAATCAGTAAACTTTCAAAATCGGACCCACGAGGTTGGATGAGCTGGCGATGTCCTCGAAAAGATGGAGTGTTAAGACAAAAAACTCACAAATTTAAAGATTTTACCAACTTTTATTGTCCAAATTTGAGCCCTTTTGATTGGCGAACTATTGCACTATCCCAGCCTCTCAATGATGTACGTTTTACAGTGCTGACAGCACTTTGATTTTATCTTGAATGTCAATGTTTCAATAGACAAATTACTCAAAATATTAATCTTTCACGAAAATAATTTTTTGTTGTTATGGTAACAATATTAAAGTTAACACCACAAACATTTCGAATTGATGTAAACCAAAAGATTGCCACCTACTTTGATGCCATGCATCAAAAAATTTTCTTGTCTTTATATTTGAATCATTTTTTGCCTCTCCTGTAAAATTTTGTGAGCTTTGGTTACAATAGTGTTGTGCTAAGACCTTGAGATAACCCTTTGTACTCTTTTGATTCATTATGGTCAATTACCTATGATATATTGATAATGCATTGAAAATTTTTCAGCTCCAATGGATTAACTTTCTTTGCTTAAAGTTCCCATTGTCAACATATACAAGTATCTCATTCTCTGAAAGCATTTGCAAGGTTATTTAGTCACATTCTGGGACAAGTACTAGTTAGAGCCAGTGCAGACTGGTTCATCTTTTTAGTCTGTTTGCAGTGATTGCTGGAATCTCAGTTAACCATTCAACTTACCAACAGACATTTATTCATATATGATTTTAGACTAGATCAACCATTGAATCAAAATTTGTAAGAATTAATAGATGAGTTAAAGTTTCATTAAATAAATGTGATCTATCATAGAAAAACCACCATATTGGTAGTAAGAAAAGCAATGTGGTCATTGAGAGTACATACTTTATATTCTAATAAGATATCTGAATTTTGAATATCTTTTTTAACAAACTTTGTTAATTTCTAAATGTTCTGGTTACCCTCTACTGGGTTCATTTCTTTTTAGCTTGGCTGGATTCAAGGGTAGGTGTTGTTTTGATGAGGTGTGTAAACTTTGTACATTTTGTGTATTTTGTGATATCTCTAGTTTTACTACAGGCATTTACATGAATACTTTAAATATATGTTCACTTTCAAAAGGGCACCATTAATTATCAAAGGGTAACTCTGAATGAATCTTGATTTTGAATTATGTCCCTCTTTCAACCTTTATTTTTTACATCCACCTAGGGTAGGCACACAAACACTGTGCACTTTTGTAAATTTGTATTGCTAGTCACAATAAGGATTGACCAAAAGAAAGATGAAAAGTGAACTTAGTGTTAAAAAAAAAACAAAAAAACACTCATCGTCTTTATCAAGCAAAACAGAAAGCATACTTGATTGAGTCACTTTCTAAGTTATTGGTGATTTGTAAAGAACTTGCTTTTCTCATTGCAGGGGTGTGGAAATCCCATGCCCGACTTGTCCGACACAGGCTTTTCTACATGTGGACAGGTGCATTTTTTAAGGTCACTTTTCTGTAGACAAATAAATACCAGAGCAATTCATATAATGGTACTTTATAGATTTAATAGATTGATAAGACTAATGTTTGTATTATTGCAATTTCTGAATATTAATTGTGTAGTGGATTTAGCCTTAACGTTAAATATTACCAGTCTAAAGAATTACAGTAAAAATTTATGTCTGAAAATAGAACCACCAGAGTATTAGTCAACTTGCTTATGAACAGTCTCAATAAAAATTGGCAAAACTCAATAGATTTTGAGTAAGAAAGAAAATCAATGAGAATGACAGTTTCATACTATAAGGGTTTACACGGTTAATTATTACATCTTTGGGTTGACCACGACGCAATATCACCAGTCAAGGCAGAAATCTTTGCAAATTTTCCGTAGCACAGCATGCTCGACTTGTAAGATTTCAAACTTTCAATTTCTTCTTTGAAAATATTTTATTGTGCCATTCTAACAATTTTAAAGAGGTTCCACAATCAAATATGATTTAATGCAAGTTTAATGCATAGAAAATATTTTTAAGATGACAATGAAATAATTCCGGTTTAAATCCGATGCCTATTTATAGAGTTATTAAGCCTCAAAGTATTGATTTTTTTACCTGTAAAAAGTTGTTAATTAGGATTTACCTAAACTTCCAGTTTACCTCAAGAGGTGGGCGTGAGGTCATCCAATTGAATGATAAAGACCACAGGCAATCCTGCGGGTTTTTATCTATAGTTAATTTGGTTGTTTTTGTAACCAAAGTTATTTTTTTTCAGCATCAACTCCCAATTTAAACGAGTTTAATACAATCATTTTAAATACAGGCGAGCAAATATCTGTAACAGTTGAAATATTTCTATATTTTGTGAAGTGTCTTAAGATTTAAGGTGGGACGTTACAGTTTTGGGGAGACAACTCGCGTAGAAAAACATTGTGAGGGAGGGGCCTTGTTAAAATCAACTTTATATGAAGTTGCTCGTGCACAGCAGAAGGCTATTTTTCAAACAATCGTAATTTTGTCAACCTGCACGCAGGATTGTCCTGAATTCAAAATAAAAACGTTCGCGAAACATTCCAGAAACATAAGACTGCTAAGAAAGACTCACTTTCTAAACGTTTGCAAATGTTTTTGCATCCTGTACTGCAGGGTTTGGCAATTATCATGAGGGACAAAATGAAATCTGGACATGCGTTTGGAATAACGAATCACAAACGATCATCCAAGAAATGGTAGTCTGCATTACTGTGTAAAGTGTATATAATGAGTGTTTCACACTTGTGCTTCGTTACTCCAACGAAGAATGGGCGATGTTGATAGACCTATCACAAGCCCTGCACTAAGAATGACAAAACAGAGCAAATATATTGCTATTTATACCCTGCATTGCTCGCATGTGTATGAGCTAAACGTTTGCTCCGCTTTGTTGTCCTGGACGCAGGGCTGTCACATACCGTCATCACGGAAAGGGAATTTTGAGTTCGGGTTATATCGTTGTAAGTATAAAACTATCAAATAACGGAAGCTTATAAAAAGTAGTCATCATTCAGTTATTTGAACATTGCTTGGAAAGGAGAAAAAATATGCTTTTTATTTACGACTGGTAAAAACTGACACAGGTTGACAAATCAAAGTATTAAGATTTTGTCACTTGGATGCGATTTCTCTCCTTTTCAGTTTATTTTTCTGCACTGTTAGCTGTCTGTCCCTTTTCACTGTTCTTTTTAGAAATATTCAAAATGATATGTTACATTTGCCTGCTCAGATCCCATTCATTAAGTACCGTATGTTACACGTTGTGAAAACCGAAAAGAAGACAGCGTAGAAAAAGGACAATTATAACTTATCAAAAATTCATTTCTTCCCTCTAAATTTCCACCTTTATAACATTCCCTTTATGTGTTTTTGTGGGAGAGTGAAAACGATAATTTGATAAGAATTATTATTATTCCATCAATAGCTTTGCAAACATTGAATATTTCAATAAGCAATGGTTTCAGAAAGTAAAGATCTACTACCAGAAGGTCCCTTTTCTTGCCTTTTAGACAATTTAAAGGGTTTCTTTGAATCATCTATTGGTTTTGCAAAGCAGTACCATCTCTAGCCTGAACTTTTGGCCATTTTTAGCTCACCTGAGCACGAAGTGCTCAAGGTGAGCTATTGTGATCGTAAAATGTCCGTCGTCAGTCATGCGTCGTGCGACGTGCGTTGTGCGTCGTCCGTCGTCCGTTGTCCACAATTTCTTTAAACATCTTCTCCTCCTAAACCAGTGGGCCAATCTTGATGAAACTTGGCAGGGATGTTCCTTGGGTCAAGCTCTACCAAAGTTGTTCAAATAATTGAAATTCACCCTTAACTTTCCCTTTACCCTTAACAAAAAGGGTGAAAATATGAAAATCTTTAAAAATCGTCTTCTCTGAAACCTTAAGGCAGACAGCTTTCATATTTGGTATGTAGCATCATCTAGGGGATCTCTACCAAGTTTGTTCATATCAAGACCCTTGGGTCATTTTTGGGCTTTGCCCAGGCCCAACCCTTTTTACATAGAATCAAAGAGCGAAAATCTTTAAAATCTTCTTCTCTGAAACCAGATGGCAGACAGCTTTCATATTTGGTATGTAGCATCACCTAGTAGGCCTCTACCAAGTTTGTTCATATCAAGACCCTTGGGTCATATTTGGGCTTTGCACGGGTGCATCCCTTTATCTCTTATGAGCACGAAGGGTAAAAAAATGAAAATCTTTAAAAATCTTCTTCTCTGAAACCAGAAGGCAGACAGTTTTCATATTTGGTATGTAGCATCATCTAGGGGATCTCTACCAAGTTTGTTCATATCAAGACCCTTGGGTCATTTTTGGGCTTTACCCAGGCCCAACCCTTTTTACATGGAATCAAAGAGCGAAAATCTTTAAAAATCTTCTTCTCTGAAACCAGAGGGCAAACAGCTTTCATATTTGGTATGTAGCATCACCTAGTGGACCTCTACCAAGTTTGTTCATATCAAGACCCTTGGGTCATATTTGGGCTTTGCACGGGTGCATCCCTTTATCTCTTATTAGCACGAAGGGTAAAAAAATGAAAATCTTTAAAAATCTTCTTCTATGAAACCAGAAGGCAGACAACTTTCATATTTGGTATGTAGCATCATCTAGTGGGCCTCTACCAAGTTTGTTCATATTAACACCCTAGGATCATATTTGAGCTCCACCCTGGTACAACCCTTTTTACATAGAATCAAAGAGCGAAAATCTTTTAAAATCTTCTTTAATCAAAACCAGAGGGCACACTGCTTTCATTTTTGGTATGTAGCATCATCTAGTGGGCCCCTACCAAGTTTGTTCATATCAAGACCCTTAGGTCATATTTGGGCTTTGCACGGGTGCATCCCTTTATCTCTTTTTAGCATGAAGGGTAAAAAAATGAAAATCTTCAAAAATCTGCTCTGAAACCAGAAGGCTGACAGCTTTCATATTAAGTATGTAGCATCATCTCATTGGCCTCTTCCAAGTTTGTTCATATCAAGACCCTGGGGTCACATTTGGGGTCCACCCGGGTGCATCCCTTTTCACACAGAATCAAAGAGCAAAGTCTTGCTCTTCCCTGAAAACATTCCATGGTATTGATTTTAGGCAATTATCTTCTTTTTGACATCTGCCTATCCAATTAATTTGATGTCCCAGGGGTCAAAGAGACTCAGGTGAGCGATCTAGGACCATCTTGGTCCTCTTGTTTCTTATTTGCCTCTGAAAGCCCCAGCTATTATAAAGGGATCACCATATTTTGTCTAAAGTCCCATTAGCTTCCTCATAAGCTTCTTTTGATGATAACAAAAAGAAACTTTCAATAAAATCTTTGACAGAAGAAGACAAGTACCTTTTCAAATAATGTATTTTTTTTTTTTCGGATGGAGGAATGTTCCTCTTTCCAGGGTTTTCCCTGTATTTTCAAAACTGGGGGTCATTTTGCCACATTATGACCCCTTTAAACTAGATAAAGAATGTTTCTTTGACAATTTTGGGGGTCATCTAAAAAAGAAAGGGGGGTCCAAATTAAAAAAAACAGGGGGTCATGGAAAATCTGCTCATTCCAATAAGAATCTGAAAGGCAGACATCCAACCAGGATAAGCAAGAGGATCCCCGTTAAATATACTAGGTTCTGGTGGGGGCAGGCAATTGAGGCTGACCTGATTTGCCAGAGAATCAGCTAATTCCAGCAGACCTTGTACTGTTTTATTGGCAAACTGTGGATATGAAATACTGGGGTAAGGGATACCACTGAGATGAAATGCAGCTGTACTAATGTCAATGGTAGAATGCCTGTAACTGTTGTTGAAGGAATCATAAACCCATTTATTTTGAGAATTCCCAGATAGATCATGGGAAGAAGGCACAAAGGCGTGAACTTTGTGGGTTAAGTGATGTGGTATTCAAGAATTCAGGTAGTTTCAAAATACCCTTGAAATGAGGCAAATCTGACTGAGAAACAGTAGGAATAGGCAGAGATTCCAAAAAGGACTGTATTTGCTGATAATATTGTGATGCACTCACTGTTGCTTGAGAATGAGTTTCAATGTAGTTTTTGACAATATCTCCTTTGTCAGCTGATGGCAAATCTAACTAATGTTTTGAATCTAAAGGATCTAGGACTTCTTCAAAGGTTTGCAACTCAGCACCTGCTATTTCCAATTGCTTCATTGTTTCAAGCTTTCGCAACACCTCCATAGACTTTTATTCAGTATCAATGTATTTAAGTTAAGGTTTTTAAAGCAGCTTGCCTTACCGCAGTATTGGAAATTTTGACCTTTGACCTACAAGAAGTTTTGCTATTATTTGCATCATACGCTGATGTTCTATTTAGATATTTTCAAGCCATTCATGTTCCCTACTGAATTCGACATCTTTTATCTGCATTAATTGTTCATATTTGGTTCTTAGCTCTTCTAAAGAATACGGAAGTGAATCTTGATGATTTCTTGACAAAATGACATCTTTAATATCTGTCAAAAGAACTGAAGTTTTGTTTGCATTACGGCGCCATGATGATAATGCAGCCTTAAAGTTATTTTGCCATGAAGAAATATGGAAATCATGACCCTTTTTTGTCATTTTGTGTTCATGCAGTCATCAGTATCAGTACTTTGATTATTTAAGCTTGGTTTTTCAGATAATTCTTTATCGGACAATTTGAGAAAGAAAAAATATTATGACCAAAAATGGCAAAATAGACAATAATGGTGTACTACCTTAATGATGTGGCTGAGCTTTCCCTGCCTACATCCATTGTACCACTTTAAGCTCTACTAAGAGATTAAGTACAAAAGGAATTTCACTGACCAATATTCATGTTCTAAAGTTCTTACAGTGTTATGTGCTTATGACTGGGTATTCTCTGCCTACATTCATAATGTCTGCATTTAAATTCACTTATGATACAACATTTAACAAATATTAGTGACTATAACAGACCAAAATGAATGATGTACAACCTCAGTGATGTAACTGGGCATTCCCTGCCTACATACACAATGGTCATTATGTTCGTTCACATAAATGTAACACTCTATGAACAGTCTCTTCTAATTTGTCTTCTAATTGAAGAAATTCAGGACACAGCCAATTTCTTGTCAGAAGGAATGCCATAAAGTAAAAGTTTATAGTTAGCAGAATATCTTGCTTGGTGGCCCTTTCGCTTGCGACTTCTTAATAAATTTTGGTTTAATTTCTATGAATAAGAACCAAGTTCATCATTTAATGCATCAATGTACTTCTTGACACCATCTATCAGGTGTGATGATTCACGTTCATCTCTATGAAGATTTGAAGTTCTTATGCCCTTTATTCTCGTTCCATAGCTTTATCGAATAATATGGGACATGCAAAAATGATAATTTGACTCTTGATAAGGGACATCATTCCTTAATTGCTTTCAAGTTGTCACAAAATAACTCAACAGACTTGTTTGTTTGCCTTTTTAGCTGGAAAAATCTTATGCCTTTGCTATTCAAAAGGCAAGTCCCAACCCCAACATATAGGCTTATGTGCCTATGGTACTTTAACAAAGAGTGGATTTTCTTAAGCGACAGAAAGTTAACTGCATTGGTTGAACTAAAACCTCCCTACCTAACTACAAAAATATATTTTCTGTTAAATCTGCAGGGTCTCCAACCTGTCAATGAGACCTTCCTTTGCTGTCTGTTATAACAACCAGGGTCCAAGACAAATTGGCAGGAAAGCCGTTTGTACTTATGTGTTCATCAATGATCAGCAAAGGCTGTTAACAACAACTGACTGGTGTGTAACTTATCGAGTTTTGACTTAGAGCCCAGTGAAACTGGTGATGGTGGCAGATAAGAGTGAACTACAGATCAAATTTACATCTAGATCTACATCAAAACTGAAAACATATAAGAGAGCAATGTCTTAACAATAATTTTGTTGTGAATTTAGTCTTAACATTAAATGTTACAAGTCTAAAGAGTTACAGTAAGAATTTATGTCTGAAAATAGAACAAGTATTAGTCAACTTGCTTATGAATCATCACAAAAAAATCTTGATAGATTTTAGTACAAGGAAAATCAATGAGAATAGCAGTTCTATACTTCAATGGTTTACCTGATAAAATACCTCTTTGGGTTGACCACAAAGCAATATCACCAGTAAATGCAGAAATCTTTCCAAATTTTCTGTAGCGCAGCTTGCTCGACTTTTCACTTCCAAAAATGAGACTTAAGCAATGGGCATAACTCCGAACCATTAGACTGGAAGATATTCTTGTGATAAATACACAAAGATACCGTTAATTAACGGTACCGAATTGACCTCAACTCCTAATTTTCGCCTTTGAACAAAAACCTGGCAATCACAGCTTTAAACAAGCTGTAGTTATGAGGCCTTCACCAAAGGCAGCGATTTGATCAAGGACTACTGTAGCAATACTTTTCATCTAAAAGTGTGATGAATCAGATAATGAGTACGGTTTATTCAGAATGGTTCACTGGGTAAACTTTTGTCACTCATTTCATGATGAATGTGTTAAATGATATATATATGATATCTAACCTGTGTTCATATTTAGTTCATGGATCAAATTAAGTGAAGAATAGTTAATTAAAAGCCTCAATATTTAAAAATTTGATCAGTAATAACCAGTACAAATACAAAATAAATTGGTGATTAATTTAAATCACCAATGAGTCTAATGACCAATCATGACGTGATAGAAAATATAGCAATTAAGATTCAAAGTTTTGCATAATATACAGTAATTGTCTAAAAATACAAATTTTGAATCATACTAACAAATTTACCACATATAGTATCAAACTAAAGCATTTTCCCTACAGATTTTAAATAATTTATTCAATGTTATATATTTTCTCAAATAATTGCATTTATTCACTTTTCTTGTTTTTCATGTTGAAACTGGCTATATCTTTTAAAAAAAAATCATTTGTTTTCTTACTAAAGCTTTTCTAATCCTTCCTGTTACAGTCAGGTCCCATACTTAAGATTTCTATGTCAATACTTAATTAATCAAGGAAGCCATTTACACCTTTGTCAGAACCTAAATTTCGTTTTATTTATCATTCATTACAAATTAATCCTGATAATAGAACTTGTATCCAATGATTGTTGTCTGTGCTGTTTGTCAAATTTATAACCTTATGATCAAATGAGTTAGAAAAAGACCTTTGTGTCAGCAAAAAATTAGAAAACTTTGTGATAATCATCTTTGTGAAATGAACTTTGTGAACATTTTTGGACATTTAAACCTTTGTGATTGCCCTTTGAATACTTTTGGATTGTTGAAATTACTTTGTGAACAATTTGTTACATATTGTTTGTTGAACTTTATTAAACTTTGGAAAATCTACTTTCTATCTGCAGCATATAAAACCAAGAAGCAAAATAATAGTCAACTTTAACAGTCAACCCCGTGTTGTGGGTAGAGAAAGACATTTCTTTTTCGCTCATAACATAGCTATGAAACCCAGATATATCCGAATACCATTCTCATTGGAGTTGTCATATGGATTCCAATGAGTCCACACAACAGGGAATATAAAAGTAAAAATGTACTTGAAATTACCTTAAACTTATACCCCTCCTATTCTTTATCCTTGGTCACAAAGTACGTTTCAATATACTTCAAGGATTAAAAATCATCGTCAAAATGGGGTTAAAAATAGGGTCTGAAAAAGGTTCAAAAGATCAAATCTTATTTTTGCTCTAGAGGTCACAGTTTTGGCTCAATCTTGCTAAAAAAATTTCAAGAAGTAAGTCTAGGCTAAAGGAAGATCCCTATTGATTTTGGTTGAAATCCAAGACATGTCAAGGGAAAAGGTACCTTAAAGACAGTTTTCTTGTCACTCATCTAGAGGTACAATTTCGGCTCAATCTTTCTCAACTTGCTCAGAAATTTTGTTAAATCATGAGGAAGGACCCTATTGATCTTGGTGGCATTCAGAATTATGTCATGGGAAAAGGAGCCTTATTGAATAATTTTCTTGTTATCAATCTAGAGGTCATAATTTTTGCTCTATGAATTATGAATTTTGTGTGTGTTCCAAGGTATGCCTTCAGAAAAGGAGCCTTTTAGATTATGTCCTTATCCTATGTTGTTGGATTGTTGATTTCTCTTTAATTAGATGATTAAACGAGACTTACTTGGAAGTTGATGTTTGATCTGGATTCTATCGTCTGTCAACTCTTGGATGGGCTTACACAGAGATAACGTAGCTTGCCAGCAGGTATCAGCCTTTAGAGTCCATTGGAGGTCGAAGTTTTATTTTAAGTACTTTACATCTTATAAACTTGACGACAATGTTTTGAAGGTTGAACAGAGTAAGAAATGCATTGGGTCGGGAAGGGCTGGGTGTGTAAGCCCATCCAAGAGTTGACAGACGATAGAATCCAGATCAAACATCAACTTCCAAGTAAGTCTCGTTTAATCATCTAATTCTATCGTCTGTCATACTCTTAGAGGGGCTTCACAGATACTTTAGAGTTAACTCTGTTCAAGCTGATCTAATAATTAAAAACTTAGACATGAAAGTGTGATGTATATAATCTTCTCTTTAACAAATCCAACACTATTTGAACATTTATGATAAATGTGCAGTTCTTACTGTAACATGCTACTGAATTGTAGAGAGATGTCTTTTCCAATGACTTATTTATTAAACTTAGAACCAGTGAACCACTCAGAAGTTTTAAGTTAATTTTGAAGAGAGGCCTTCTAGCTTTTGCTTTACTTGTAGCTGCTTATTGGGACCATAATTTTCAAAAACCCTGTACTTTTTAAGAAAATCCTGACGCAGTAGCCTGACGCATGTTATTGCATGTAGAAATGTCTGAATAATGTTTGTGGGTGTTAATCATTAACTTTCCACAGTAACGGAAACCGTAAGTTCTACTTATGTATTCCAGGAAAAACTTTTTACTGCATAGAGCTTTCAACATTGTAGGATTCCAATATCAGGGGACACAGGTGATGACCTGCTTTAGTTAATGATTGAGCTTTACAATCATTTTATCTTAAACCAGAGAAATGTTAGTCAAATTAATAACATGTGACATTTGACACATTTCAGCAGTTGACTGCAATAAAACAACCAGCTATTTTTCAAGATAGCACTGTCACTATAAATGCAATGTCAAGTTGATATGATCCAGAACTGATACTCCATAACTGTCTAAGCATCCCATGCATGATTTATATTAATGTCTTAGAAATGAAGACAACAATTAAAATAATCCTTCCTGAATTTGTTTGTCTATGAGCAGTGCCCGAATTTTTCCCCTGATAAAAAATTGAAAAGTCGATCTATAGCCGATCTGGTAGTGTTTATGGTACTGTACCCTTCTCCCACTGAATTTGAGTTAGAAAATGGCATAGTAATGTGAGGAGAAGCAGGGGATACTAAGCATTTGGCATTTGGAAACTTAATCCATCTATTTATGTAAACTTTATAAGTCTTTTTAGTAGAATATTCTCCAAGATGGCATAATAACATCAATTGATGCATTTGGTATGTTTTGGTCTTGTAAGGCCTTCCTAAAATATTAAAAACTCTCAGTTTTAGATGCTTCAATAGATGTTTTTTCTCTAGTTCGTATTTGTAAGATGAGGATTGAGGCACTAGCAGTATTTTCATACGCTGAGGCCATTAAGTCTGTTTTTTCAACTTAAGGCCTACCTAGGCCTATTTTCTGGAGAAGTCCCACAATGACTGTGAAAAGGAGAACATAAAACAAATTATTACTCCAGTTCATTAAGAGTGTATCAACAGCCAAAGCCTCATGGTCAGGATAAAAAGAAACATTCTTTTTCAATTTAGCATTCAGTAGCTACACAAGCATATTTGTTCCATTTGCTGGATAAAATGATGCTTTCATTTGTTGAAAACATAATTGTCTATCGACCACTCCAAGTCACCTGTATGATTTTTCAAAAGCCCTTCTTGTGCTATAACTCTTGAGCAAGATCATTCAAGTCTTGTATATTTGCACCGAATTTGATTTTGTATGAAAATGATAATGTTGTTACATCATCTGTCAAGATTCCAATGAGAATGTTTTCTTTCCTCTTTGCCAAGTCTATAAATCCAAGCGTGCCCGCCTTAAGCTCAAGAATATCAATTTGTACGGATTATAAAAGTTCTGACCATACTGCTTATGCAATTGTCCCTTATACCTTGAATTTTATTTATGTAAAATTGTAGCTCAACTCTGAATGAACCAGTGTTTGTTTTCCAGTAAACAGAAATTATATCATTATATCATTTAATTTGAGCACTAAAGTTTTAACTGTTACAGTGAATGAATCCTCCTAAATTATCTATACAATACATTTGAAAGATCACATATCTAACTGTTGCCTATCCCGACATTCATTGTGCTTGTATTAGACCTTTAATGGGTGTGGCAAATTTCCATATATGGTAATATTTGACTTTTCTCAGAATCTAACAGATGGATAGTAACCAAATTTCACTGGAATGGTCCTTGAGTGACACTGTATCAGTCTACAAAAAATTGTTGGGATTGGATGCAAAATATGTCTGGTTGGATGTCAATTTTCTGTATATTATATATTGGAAATTTTGAAAGTCATTAACTCAGATCCTAACTGAGCCAAATTTCATTGAAATCTTCCTGAAATGTTCCTTAGGTGACCCATTACCAGACTGCTCAAATGCTCAAAATTGTTGTGATTGGAAGAAAAATATGTATCTAACAGGGAGAGGTCAATTTTCTATAAGTTATTCATTAATTTGATATTGAAAAAAACATTCATTCACTTAAATTCTTGTCTAATCAGATCATTAGATTCTGGCCTGTGGAGCAAGCAGCTCTAATTTACCTTTCCTTTATTTTATGGTCAAAGGAAATAATGCATAATGATTGATTTAAGAACATTGTGCTTACTTCCCTTGTTATGTTACATAAATAAACTGTGCAGGGAATGTAATATTTTGTATATGGTAGCAATGATAAATAAACAGAAATAAGAAATAAAATCTATACATAATTTTGTCATACTGAAGGAAAAACATAACAAAACTTTTATAAAAGCCAAAGTGCTGAAAGCACTGGATACACCTATGGTGAGTAGATATATATTTAAAAAAGAAAAAAAAGAAAGAAAACTGGTTCCTGAAAATTAGCCCTTTGCTGTGGGTTCAGGAATTTAGGAATAAAGGACATCTTTGAAAAATATCTTCTTCTCCCAAACCAAAAGGCCATAACTTATTATATTTGGCATGACCTAATTATCTCAGACCCTTCATCATAAAACTTCAAATAATTGCACCGACTTGAATATTAGCCCTGTGCTGTGGTATCCTGGATTTTACATGAAAATAAAGAACAATATCTTAAAAAACATCTACTCCCATGCCATTTAGCTTGAAACTCTGATATCTGGCATGACACATAATCCTAAGAAAATTTAGTGTGCCTATTTGAAAATAAGCTAGGGCTGTAAACTACTTTCAGCCTGTGTTGTTGGGGGTCTTTCTTATGTACAAAATTAATTTCAGGAAAGATTTTTCCAAAAGACAACATTTCCTTGCAAACTGAGAATGACTTCTGAAAGAGCTCTCATTCAAAACCTTTAAACATACAGTTTTCAAAATTTTTGTATTGTTTCACTTTGATAAACCAAAATAATACACAGTAGCTTCCATTCTAATATTAGAAGTTTTAGCACATATGTTGTTTGATCCAATATAATTATATGATAGAGTAAGACTTTACAACTTGGAACTTGCAAACTCAGGTGAGGGATATAGGACCATGCTGGTCCTCTTGTTTGTAAAAGGGATTTGAATATGCATATGGGGGGTTGTTCAATTTCTAGTGTGATACGATATAATGAATTTGTGTATGAAAACAAATTAACTATAGTGCTACAGAGGGGGGGAGGTCAATTTGGGTTGCTTCTGGAATTGCCACTGGATATATTAAATAGATCTTAAATACGTCGGCTACGTTCTATAAGGACGAACCCAGGAAAAGCCTACTTTTCAGGAGAAGGAAAAAACTTAATATCTTTTTACCTTTAAACACTATTACAACCATTTTGTTCGAAAACATTTTAAATCGAATCACTATATATATTATCTGCCGTCATAAATATTAAATTTTGTCTCAATAATGAGTTAGTTAAGAAAAACATCAAAAAAATCGTCAAGTACGTCATTTTTTCACTTAATTTTTACGGAACAAAATGCCGTATAGACAAAAAAAGGCGTAAAAGATAAATGCATGAAAAAAACTAATTAAATTTGATGTTACATAAGATATAGGACAAATCCCTTGTAAAAAAATTCTTTTTCGGGTGCATACGAGACCCCGAAATCCGTTGAGACGTTTCTCAAAAAAAGTGAAAAACGCATATAACAATTTTTATGTATGTAACTGAGACACACGAATTATATGGCCTGGGTAAAGGTTGTCTTCTTTTTCAAACTGATCTTTAAAATTAAACTTTTATCATAAGGAAACATGAACAATTATCAAATTTGTCAATACGTCATTTTCGAACTTCACTTTTCGACCACTTCCGGTGCGAAAATGACGTATCTTACAAGTTCAAGAAGCTTTTTTGGGGGGATACGATTAGCTATCAGGTCCAGCATCTTCGCAAAAGACGCGGGAATATCATTTGTGTGCGAAAACGCAATAAAAGAAAAAATGGAATTTTGCATATACGTCCTTATAGAACGGAGCCGACAAATAGCTCTTCCACATTTTTGTAGACATGCTTTGCTGAAAGAAATTTTTGAATAGCTTTAAGCTTCATAATTATTTAGTGCTACTTTGAATGTCTCGATTATTCTTAATCTTCTTAAATTGATAAAAAATTGGGGATAGTTTGATTTACATGCGTATAACCAACATTCTGTCCATCCTATGTGTCAATCCGCCCAATTTACTGTCTGTCTGTCCAAAACTAAACTTGTAACTAGGTTTATCTGTGAATTCTGCACTTATATTTTTTAAAGAAATTAAGGTACAATGATTATATTTGTCACAAAAGTACCTGTCATCAATACACATCTTTTAATGCCAAGGTCAATAAGGTGGGTCAAACCTGAAAAAAAATGTTTGTTGGACATATGTAATTTTGCTATTGTGCTTATTTAAAAAATTACACTATCCAGCACAATACATTTTTAATCTGCCTAAAACTACATTGTACAGTTGTTCTGTTTACTTTGCTTTTGGGAATAGCACCTAACCGAAAGGGGAAACAAAAAAAATACAAACTCTTAGAAAATTATTGGTTATCTCCGTTTAGTTCTGTAAGGGTGGTAATAATTTTTCCAGAGAAAATTAGACCTGACAATTGATATTCAAGAGTCATGTATTTAAATAATTAGGTTTTTCTGTGACAAATTGTAAACTAATGATACAAAATAGAACTCGGTTGATTAAGACAGTGGCCCTAAACAAGGCTCTAATATAATTTCATTGCTCCACTTCTAATTATATAGCAATATCATGATAAAAGAGGCCTGCATCACTTTATCAGCCTGATCAGAAAGAAGTTTCATATTCATTGATTTCAAAAGTTAATTTTTAGTAATGTAACAAAACTTGTAGAAGTGTACCAAAAGGGGAATTGGCTTGCACTATATGCAAGTCCTCCTTACCTTATTTTCTATTTGTGACATATCGGAAGATGAAAGTTAAATTTCTGATTGTTTGGAAAGGCAAATTTTTCAAGAAAGCATTAAGTTTCTTCAGTTCATATACACAGGTTTAACTCATTAGGTTCAGAGAGATTTTTTTTATCCATGTATGTGGGTTGTCTCAAAAGTCTGTGACAAAGTCTATAGAGAGCACAATTTTAGCTTTAGGACATTGACATTTCCACAAGCCTCTTTACACAAGTATAACTTTGCTTTCCATAAGGTATCTTTTTGAGATACAAATAACTTATAGAATAGATTAACATCATTTATAAGGAGGTACCATTACCCAGCACATGTCATATTTTCCTTGTATACTTTTCATTGGACAAAGTCAAACAAAGATAATATTAGTATGATTAAACTAGACTTACTGACAGCGGAAGTAAGTTGATGTTTAATCTGGATTTAGTCGTCTGCCAACTCTTGAATGGCTAACACAGAGATGACGTCAGCTCATTACTTATGAATATCAGCCTTAAGAGTCCATTATGTCAAATTTTTCACGATAGGTTGTTCCAAAAATTGATATTTTTTGTTATCAAATAGTAATCTGACAAACTTACTATCGTCTTTGGTAATTCGTAGTAACTTTCAGAAAGGTCAACAGAACCAAAATAACAATTTTCGGCATTGATCATACAGCAAATTGAAGGGTTTCCATTTCAAAATGAATGGGAACTAGATATTGGTTAAATTTCTTTAAATTTAGAATCACCCTGATGTTACCATCTTTTTTCGGTCGAATAAAAATATAGGAGAGAAATTCTCCTAGCAAAGGTGCAGCATCAACTTCCTCTATAATGCCACATTATAAAAACCTGTTTATTTCCTATTGAATTTAACAGTGGTCTTGTTGATTAATAGACAAGGGTTTTGGAATATAATGTTGAATAGGAGCAGTGTCAATTTCCACCCTATTAATTGTTTCCAAAATCCAACAATCCGATGTTAAAGTTTGCCAATTTTCAAGATTATTTTTAGTTTTCCCGCCTTAAAATTAATTTTTTATTTTGAAGTTGAATACATCTTATTCCAATACTCACAAGATTGGTTTCTAGTATCAATTTGGAAATTGTTTCCCCCTGTTGTCTTTCCAGGTATTCTTGAAATGCTGTCCTGATCTTTTGAATTTGTTGAGGTAAGTTGTTGGTCATTATGATATCAGGTTGTGGTAGGAGGGGCCTCCGGTGTTGTTGTTTCACCTCGATTGTCTGGGCTACCAGACCCCCCCCCCCTGTTTTGATAAAAAAAGCCTTCTGATTTTCTTTGTCATTTTGATGAATTTCCAGGACTCCAGAGTTTTAGTTTGCTCAATAAGGTTGTCCCCAAACAAGCCAGTAGCAGAAATCTCCTGGTCCTGGGAGCAGAGAATTTTGAATTTGGGGACCAGCTCCTTTTCTATGGCTTCTCTCCGTGAAAGGTTCAATTTGTGGATGTTGTCACACATCATTTTGACTCCATCTCCAATTGCTGCCTTCAGTACTGCTAAATCTGGTGATTTATTTCTGGATACATGATCCATTGTTTTAATTAGTGTTACTAGAGTCTGGCTAATCATGGAAATGGACTTCTGCAAAAAAACCCCCATCCTGTTGTTTGTTAGGGAGATTCAATTGTTCTCATAACAACTTGTCAACACGTAGAACCTGTAAATTAGGGATGTTGCCCGGTCTCTTGTGAGTTTTGAGGAGAGACTTCAATTTTGTACTGTCTGCCAGACTTCTTAGGCTCATGTGCAAGACTCAGGCCACCTCTAGTTTGACATTGTCACCTAATTTCTCTTCCCAAATGACAAATTGACTCTGATCTGTGATACATGGGTCAAAAATATCATCAAATGAAGGTTTGTCTCAGAGGGGCTCATTATTTGGTTGATATCGGTCTCTCCTTGTCCTCAATTTCCGTTTCTCTTTTGCATCAGATCTTTAAGGTATTTACCTCTTTGACTTACCTTTTTATGCCCCCCTATCGAAAGATCAGGGGCATGTTGTTTTACCGTTGTTCATCTGTCTGTCTGTCCATCTGTCTGCCTGTCTGTCTGTCTGTCCCTCCGTCTGTCCATCTGTCCATCTTTCTGTCTGTGTGCAAAAGTTAACCAAAAAACTTAACATTGCAAATATCTTCAAGCCTATTCAAGATACAAGGCTCATATTTGGCAAGATGAAAGATCTCAATGATCAGCATCTGCTGGTACCAAAGTCAAGGTGATGTGACAAGGTCAAGGTCATCTATCAAGGTCAAATAACTAAAAAACTTAACCAAAAAACTTAACATTGCCAATATCTTCAAGCCTATTCAAGATACCAGGCTCATATTTGGCATGATGATAGATCTCAGTAATGCGCATCTGTTGGCATTAAAGTCCATTTTACAAGGTCAAGGTCACCTGTCAAGGTCAAATTACCCATAAACTTAAACAAAAAACTTAACATTGCCAATATCTTCAAGCCTATTCAAGATACAAGGCTAATATTTAGCATGATGATGGATCTCAATGATCCACATCTGCTGGTTTTAAAGTCAAGGTCATGTAACATGGTAAAAGTCATCTGTTAAGGTAGAACTTTTTAAAAAACATAACCAAAAAACTTTCATTGTTCAGTTTATTCAAGCTTATTTAAGATACCCTGTCTCATAGTTGGCATGATGAAAGATCTGAATGATGTACATCTGAAGGTATCAAGGTCAAGGTGATGCTAAAAGGTCAAGGTCATCTGTCAAGGTCAAACTTTGAAGTAAAAAAATGCTGTTACAGGGGCATTTGTGTTTCACAAACACATCTTGTAATTTGCAGCCTTTGTGCCTCAATTCCCCTTAAAGACTTCTGGAATGTGTCCAAGATCTCTTCTTCCCTTTTAAACCTACTTTCTCTTTAGTCGACTGCCTGCGCGTAAGTATCAGTACCACAACCCTAGCCTTCTGCCAAATTAGCCTGGCCTCTTTCTTTGTTTGCCATTCTCCTGAAACAAAGAGGAGAAAAGAAAATTGCCAAAATTAACTTAGAAAGCAGTTTTTTTAAGATAAAAACAAAAAAGGCGAATATTTTCTTGCATATTATGTCATTCTGGTTGATATAAATGAGATCCGACTGTTCTAACAGGAACAGGAAACAGAAACAATTAGGCAAGTATTCTCTGCCATCCTCTGACAAACGGGACCTGTGAAACATTAAGACCAAACCAAATATTTGTCTTGATATTGTGATGTACCCTGACAATGGGAATGGAAAGATCAATCGTCAGGTTCTGCAACCACAAAGGAAACCCGGCATCTCTCCAAAAGGTGAGTGGCTCTTCCCAAGGGCGTGGCTGGCACCCTTGCAGAAAAAATACTAATAGAGAACGAATTACTTACCAAATGTAGAAAGAGACTTTTTCAAAATGTATTGGATATGTTAAATCTGTACACGTCACTATTTGAAAATGATAACCAAATCGTAACTATTTGAACTTATTATATTGCCTTGGACACTAAATTTCTATGACTGTGTGGTTCATAAGTAAAAGCCTTGTTCTGATATTCATAAGGAATGAGCTGACGTCATCTCTGGGTTAGCCCTTTAGGAGTTGAGCAGACGACAAAACTGTATTTCAATATTCATACAACATCTTTAACTAATACATTTCTTTACGGAAAAATGTTTTGGGATAGCACAACAAATGCATTTGACAATCAACCAAAGCCGGCTTGTTGTTATTGAAATCTGAAAAAAGGGAATATAGAGATTTCGCTGTGGAGCAAAATGACATGATGGATAATTTTGCTTATCTGACTCTAAAAGGCAATGTTTGTAGTGGACTGTAATCCTGCGTGTTCTCAATTCAGAGACATACAGACAGGCAAGTAAGAAACTGCAGAAGATCAAATTGTCATAAAAAGGATTATATATGAGTAGTGGAAAGAAAACAAACATACTACAAATCAAAGTGCTGTCAGCACTGTAAATCGTACATCATTGAGAGGCTGGGATAGTGCAATAGTTCGCCAATCAAAAGGGCTCAAATTTGGACAATAAAAGTTGGTAAAATCTTTAAATTTGGGAGTTTTTTGTCTTAACACTCCATCTTTTCGAGGACATCGCCAGCTCATCCAACCTCGTGGGTCCGATTTTGAAAGTTTGCTGATTTGATAGCCCTCTGCTAGTCTAAATTATTTCTTAGCAGATTTTTACGTTGTTATAATGAGCACGCGCCAAGCTAAAAGCTTGTCTGTTAATATTATTCCTCTCTCTATAGAGTTTAAAAGCCTGTTTAGCAACAAACATTTTTCATTAAACTATTTACAATTTTGATTACCAACATGTTTGTATTTCAATCATTGGGTTTTCCCAAATACTGTAAATGCATTTTCCCTCAAGAAACACGTGGAATCGCCAACTATGCTATTTATATCTTTGGTTTCTGACCAATCGATTAAATTTAGCAGCACTCTATGATTATTCATGAGTTGTTCTAAAAATAGATTGCTCTTGCTGCTATCCTAGGGGAAATTCAAATGGCAGCCCGAGAGACAGGTGAGATGATGTAATAATCTAAAATTGACTGTAATATGCATGCGCAGAAAAGCCATTCATGTGAACGGAGTTACCCACTGATGGTAGTAAACAAACTTCTCATTTACCGCTACAATAATTAATTTACCATGAAATATCGTTATCCCATTAAGAAATGTGATAAACTCGTGCAAAATACTATTTAAAATAAGAAAAAAGTATTTGTTATTTAAAGTAATAGAGAATATTTATTTTTTTGTAATCGAATTGTTGTGCACTATTCTCGACGCCATTTTGGAACCCAAGTAACACCGGCCTGATCCAGGATCAGAAGCGTTGAGGTTGAAAGGTTACAATGACATCACTAGTGTCGAAACCGAGGCCGTTCTGATGGAAACCCGGTTAACTCGGGTCGAAACTGAGTCCGATATGAACTTACCCCTATATCACTTTATCGTATGTTTTTGTCGGTTTATTTGTTGTTGAATAATTTTTCTTCATACTCAAATTTGAATTTAATGAAAATAGGATTGGTGTGTCATCAGAGTGCTCATTGAAATCAAATATTTCAAAATAACAAAATTATTTCTATTTGTTAACACATGCGAAAAAAAGTAAAATTCCCACGCTCCCTGTTTGAGTGCAGACGACTATTGACTAATGACAAACAAGTTAATTGACACATTTCGAGCAGACGATGTCCATTTGCATCTACCACGTAGTCTGAATTTACGCGTGGGTTTTGACCGAGTGATAATCATAACAGAATTTGATTGGTTGTCAGCCCTACAACTGGTAAATGACCGTTCAAGAAAGTTCAGAGCAGTAGTATTGTAAGTGCTACAAATTAATTATACAGTTAACCTATTGTACGTTTCAACTCCTTTACTCAACCGAAAATCTTGTTATAAACACTGAAAATACTAACTGGTAATTACTAAAAGCGAAAATTACATCAAATTTTGTATTAGCCTCTTCTCTATTTGTCGAAAAGTAAATAAGGTATAAACAAAGTTTGTAGATTGTGACTGAAAAGGCCGTTTCTTCGGTGTTTGAAAACACATAATTTGGTTTGAACACATTGCTCAGAAGATAATGGTAAAAATGTAGTGGGTCAAACAGACTGGATTTCTGGAAAACGGTAGATATAAATCTACTGCTTCGCAGTACGATTTAAAAAACACATTTTTAATGCACCTATAAAGGTTGTCAAACTGATACTGGTCATAGATATGCAATCAACTAAGAAATTATGCCAGGGTTTCTTGGTAATCATGCAAAGGTAACCATGACATACTGAATGCTGTGTTTGGGTTCCTACAAAGTAATTTAATTGTAACAATGATATCTACAGACTTCCACAATTAAAACTATTCTGACATTGTTTTTTGACTTGACACTGTCTTTAGTTCATGTTAATTTGTAAACATTTTTTTTCTTATTGTCCAGCTCCCATTCTGTGAGTGAGACTAAGTTATAGAGAATATGTGGTTGGTGACTTAAGATGGATTTAGATAAGCTTATCAAGGGCAAGGCGTAGGAAATTATCTGGTAAGCTGGAGGCGAACCAGATAAATTCCACAGCTGAGCTCGATGAACATTTCCATCTTATGTCACCTATCATCTATTCTATTTATTCGACATGCATATACGAAAATTCAATCTAATCCCGATTTATCACAATGACTGCTCATCATTAGCTTGAATGGGTGGTTGAGGTGGGTGATCGCTTACGGCTAAAGCACATGATATTTGATGTTGAAGTAAGGAAATATTTAACAACAAAAGAACTCTAAAGCAATGTTAACATACCTTAATGATTAAGAAGATGTGAATTGGGAGATTTTCCTGTCAATCGCCATATTAACAGTCCAACTTTTTTAGGTCACCTGAGCACAAAGTGCTCAAGGGAGCTATTGTGATCTATAAATGTCCGGCCTTCGTCTGTCCGTCATGGCATCAACAATTTCTTTAAACGACATCACCTCCTAAACTTCTGAGTCAAAATCAACCAAACTTGGCAGAAATATTCCTTGGGTGGTCCCTTGTAAAAATTGCTAAAATGGAAAGGCTCCGTGCCGTATCCAAGGGAAAGGGGCCTTAATGACAATTTTCTTGTTTACTCTCTAGAAGCCATAAATATGGTCCAACTGTCATGAAACTTAGTAAGAAAGTTTGTTAGGTCATGAGGATGATCTCTATGGAAAATGGGAAGGATCCGTGCGATATCAGTGGAAAAGGGGCCTTAATGACAATTTTCTTTTTGACATTCTAGTGGCCACAAATATGGTCCATTCTCCATGAAACTTGGTTAGAAAGTTCGCCAGGTCACAAGGATGAATCTTATGGAAAATGGGAAGGATTTGTGCCTTATCATGGGAGGAGGGGCCTTAACGACAATTTCTTGTTTACACTCCAGTGGCAACAAATATGGTCCAATCTTCATGAAACTTGGTCAGAATGTTTGTCAGGTCTCAAGGATGAACTCTATTGAAAATGGATAGAATCCGTGCCATATCACCGAAATAGGGGCCTTAATGACAATTTACTTGAAATAACTCTAATGGCCCCAAATATGGTCCAATCTTCATGAAACTTGGTCAAAATGTTTGAAACAGGAAAAGGAGTCTAAATGATAATTTACTTGAAATAACTCTAATGGCCACAAATATGGCCCAAACTTTGTGAAACTTGGTTTTATGTAGAAATTATCTTCTCTATGTCATCTGCCTTTTTAGCTCACCTGAGCACGAAGTGCTCAAGGTGAGCTTTTGTGGTTGAGTGATGTCCGTCGTCCGTCATGTGTCGTGTGTCTTGTGTCGTGTGTCCTGTGTCGTCAACATCTACCTTGTAGACACTCTAGAAGCCATATTTTTTGCCCGATCAACCTGAAATTTCATCAGAATGATTGTCTTGATAAAATCTCGGACAAGTTCGAAATTGGGTCAAGTGGGGTCAAAAATGAGGTCACGGGGTCAAATCTTAGAAAAACCTTGTAGACACTCTAGAGGCCACATTTTTTGCTCAATCAACCTGAAATTTTGTCAGAATGATTGTCTTGAGTAAATCTCGCACAAGTTCAAAATTGGGTCAAGTAGGGTCAAAACTAAGGTCATGGGGTCAAATCTTAGAAAAACCTTGTAGACAGTCTAATAGCCATATTTTTTGCCCAATCAACCTGAAATTTGGTCAGTATAATTGTCTTGATGAAATCTCGGACAAGTTCAAAATTTGGTCAAGTAGGGTAAAAAATAAGGTCACAGGGTCAAATCTTAGAAAAACCTTGTAGACACTTTAGAGGCCATATTTTTTGCCTGATCAACCTGAAATTTAGTCATACTGATTGTCTTGATAAAATCTTGGACAACTTCAAAATTGGGTCAAGTAGGGTCAACAATGAGGTCACGGGGTCAAATCTTTGAAAATCCTTGTAGACACTCTCAAATCCGTATTTTTTGCTCAATCAACCTGAAATTTTGTCAGAATGATTGTCTTGATAAAATCCCGGATAAGTTTATAATTGGGTCAAGTAGGGTCAAAAGTTAGATCACAGGGTCAAATCTTAGAAAAACCTTGTAGACAGTCTAGAAGCCATATTTTTTGCCCTATCAACCCGAAATCTGGTCAGTATGATTGTCGTTATTAAATCTCGGACAAGTTTGAAATTGGGTCAAGAAGGGTCAAAACTAAGGTCACAGGGTCAAATCTTAGTAAAACCTTGTAGACAGGCTAGAAGCCATATTTTTTGCCTGATCAACCTGAAATTTTGTCAGAATGATTGTCTTGATAAAATCTCAGACAAGTTCAAAATTGGGTCAAGTGGGGTCAAAAATGATGTCACGGGGTCAAATCTTTGAAAAACCTTGTAGACACTCTCAAATCCGTATTTTTTGCTCAATCAACCTGAAAACTGGTCAGAATGATATTCTTAATGAAATCTAGGTCAAGTTTGAGATTGTGTCCAGTGGGGTCAAAAACAAGGCCACTAGGTCAAATCATAGAAAAACATTGTAGACACTCTGGAAGCCATATTTTTAGCTCAATTAATCTGAAAATTGGTCAGAATGATAATCTTGATGAAATCTAGGTCAAGTTTAAAATTGGGTCAAGTGGGTTCAAAAACTAGGTCATGGGATCAAATCTTAGAAAAACCTTGTAAGCGGTGTAGAGGCATCATTTTTTGCCCAATCAACCTGAAGTTTTGTCAGAATTCCTCATCCTTTCTAAGTCTACTTTAAACAGATTTTTGACAGTTCACTCAGGTGAGCGATTTAGGGCCACTATGGCCCTCTTGTTAATTGATGTGATGTCCCACTGATCAAAGAGACGCAGGTGAGCGATGTAGCACCACCATGGTCCTCTTGTTTGCAATAAATCTCAGGACAGATATAGATTGATATCAGATTCGAACTCTACTATCACCAAATGCCTCCTCTGTCGAATAGTATCTGCGTTGAATCCATCTGAATAAATGTTTAAAATCCTGTTTTCAAGGTTGAATGTAAACATGCAAGTTCAAAATTTTAGCAACCATAATATAAATAAAGAAAGTAAAATTTCTTCAGAGTGTTCTTCCAAATATTTTTTCTTCTGTTATGTTATATTATAGAACAATTTGGACATGCAAAAAAAATTGTGAACTTGCAAACTTTGGTGGAGTCATTTTCCTTTTATTCTTATTTTACATGTACAATTAGATTTTTTGCAAAGAATGAAAGATTCACTTTAGTATGCCAACAGAAACATCTACCATCAGTACTTTCAGTGCTTTGATTTGGCCCCATTTGTAGTTGTTTTTATTGGAAAATGAACTAAATACAACAACATATAAGTATATAGATTCCATAATTAAATTTTTGTTAATTAATGATGTTTGAAATTAACCTGATTCCATTATGAAATTAGGTGAGAAGTTTGGATGTTCTGTAGTACATTAACCGGTTGTTCACTTAGGATGGAGCAAAACAAAGAATCTCTAACTTACCGGTATTTCAGAAAACAAACAGTCTGCCCAAATGTCATTTTATCATAGTTAGAATAAATTTTCAACAATATTTGTAGCTCCACCAAAGGCTAGCAAGCTATTGCCATAGCTGTGTGTCTGTCATGCCTTATGTGTGCGTGTGTTAACTTTTCTTTAAACATCTTCTCCTCTTTAACCATAAGGCAGATTTTGATAAAACTTGGCAGAAATGTTCCCTTAGTGACCCTCTTCTGAAGCTGTTCAAGAAATTTGGATTTACCTCAAAATGGGCTTGGCAGGACAGGGTTTATCTTCACTATAAAATCTTTAAAAATCTCCTTCCAAACCATTGGCCCAATTTCAAAGAAACTTGGCATGAATGATCCTTAGGTGACCCTCTTCTAAAATTGCTCAAGAAATTTTGGTTAACCCTCAATGTGGACATGGCAGGAAGGGGCTTAATATCATTATAGAAACTTTAAAAATCTTTGCCTCCCAAACCATTACCCGATTTCAATGACACTTGGCATGAATGCTCCTTGGGTGACCCTCTTCTGAATTTTTTCAAGAAATTTTGATTTACCCCAAAAAATATTATATAATCTTCTCCTCTCAAATTTTTAGGCTGATGTCAATGAAACTTGGCATGAATGTTGACCCTTGGAAAAGGGTGGGGCTTATTTTCACTATTAAATCTGTAAAAATCTTCTGCTCCCAAACAATTGCACCAATATAATTGGAACGTGGCTTGAGTGTTTCTTGTGTGATCCTTTTCTCAAGATGTTTCAGAAATTCTGACTGACCCCCAAATAAGGATGATGTTGTTTGGTTTAGAAAATGATCTCCTACTAAACCTTTGGACCAATTTCAACCAAACTTTGCATGTTATTGCTCCGTGTGTAGATCACCTAGCAGAATTTTGATTGGCCCATATATGGGTTTGGCCTGGTGGGGCATTATGCTCACAAAAATGATTGTCTTTTTCCCATGCTATATATAGTATTGTTTTATTGATTTTTATCTTATAACAAAAAAGAATTTGTATACGCGCGAAGGCTCGTATTATGTTATGGCCTTGGTTGTCCGTCCGTCTGTCCACCTGTCCTTCCGTTAGCATTTTTTTGTGTGGGCATCTCCTCCTAAAGTATCAATGGGAATGAGCTGAAAAGTGGCATAATTACTCTCTATCAAGTCTAGTTGTGCATAAGACCTTTGAAATTCTAATCGCTCTAGTCATTCCTGAGAAATCTTGAATTATCTGCCCTTGAAGTTAACGAAAATCACTGTTTTTTTTGTGTGCACAACTCCTCCTAAACTATCAATAGGAGGGGCTGAAACTCTACACAATTACTCCCTGTGATGTCTAGTGTTGCATAAGACCTTTGAAATTCCAATCGCTCCAGTCATTCCTGAGAAATCTTGAATTATCTGCCCTTGAATTTAATGAAAATCACTAATTTTTGTGTGCACAACTCCTTCAAAACTATCGATGGGAATGAGCTGAAACTAGACACAATTACTTCCTCTGATGTCTAGTTGTGCATAAGACCTTTGACATTCCAATCGCTCCAGTCATTCCTGAGGAACTTTGAATTATCTGACCTTGAATTTAACAAAAACCACTGTTTTTTGTGTGCAACTCCTCCTAAAATATCACTGGGAATGAGCTGAAACTCTACACAATTACTCCCTTTGATGTCTAGTTGTGCATAAGACTTTTCAATTCAAAATGCTCCAGTAATTTTTGAGGAATTTGGAATTATCTGCCCTTGAGTTGAATGAAAACAAAATTTCATGTCAGCTCACTTTCTCCTACATTTTGGATGGGAAAGAAAGGAAACTTGCCACAATGACTCTGTAGGTTGTCTTTTTGTGCTTAGGACTTAATATTTTTACATATGTAAAGTACTTCCTGATTTATCTGCCCTTTACTTCACAAAATAGTTTAAAATTACAGATTTTTTTCGTGTTTGTGTGCACAACTCCTACATATTTAATTGGATTGAAATTAATCTTGCCACAATGTAACCCTGATATTTTTTGGTTGAGCATAAGACCTCAGAAATTCAAAAAGCTTGGGTCTTTCTTGTATTATCTGCCCTTGAATTAATTGAAATTCACTATATTTCTTTTGTGACTAACTTGTCGCACTTTGAATTGGAATGAACTGAAATTTTCAAAATGACTGTTTGGCGTAAAGATGTACATAAACCATTTTCAATTTAAACTCAAAGGGTCATGCTATGTTATGGCCCCAGTCGTCTGTCTGTCTGTTTGCAAATTTTTTAGGGTATCATTCAAGCTCAGGATACTGACAAGCTAAGTTTACTGACAAGCCCCATCGGGTGTATATGCGCCGCTCTGCGAATCTCTTGTTCCTATTTAGAATCAATACTAATATATATTGAAAAATGGCTTTTTATGCCCCCGATAGGGAGGCATCATAAATTTGACTTGTCCGTCCGTCCGTCCGTCCGTCCGTCTGTCCGTCCGTCCGTCCGTCTGTCCGTCCGTCTGTCTGTCCGTCCGTCATTCCGTCCAAAAACTTTAACATTGGCCATAACTTCCTTATTACTTTACATATTCGCATCATACTTTACCACAACATTCCTTGGTACATTACCTTTCTGTAGGCACATACTTTGGTGACCTTGACCCCTGGATGACCTTGACCTTCAACATAGATTGGCCATAATTTAAAATCAAAGCGGTGTCGGGGGCATTGTCATCTTACAGTGACAGCTCTTGTTATATAAGGTTTAGCCTACACTTTCTGTTAAACTTTTAGCCTCTTCACAAATTTCCTTGTAAATTTCCATATCTGAATGAGTTTCTCATTGATAGATATTTGAAAGCCAGTGGAGCAATACAGGCTGCCTTTGGCCTCTTATTACTATGCAGTATTAGGGGTGTAGCTAGTTGGATTATAAGGTTCTAAATTAAGTCACCTGTAGCACAAATAATAAGGGTATACATATGACCTCACAGGTACCTTGTTGTTTACATCCGGGGAATCTCAGTAGGCAGAAAGATCTACCAGTTGCATGCACAAATAGCAAAAAATCCAATATTCGAGTAATTGGATTGTATGTTTCAAATAATTTTTTCCAGTTAGAAGTTGCAACAGCAAAGGCTTAAATCAAAAACAAAGTATCTGTCTATACAGTGTACAGACACAAACTTTATTTTTGCTCTCAAGTCTCGACAATCTTACGCCGATCATCAATTCGCTTGTCTAAACATTTCAAGATAATTTTGTGTTTTTAAAAGGTAATTTTCATTATCTTCACTTGATGAAGAATTCTAGTATCACGCCATTAACGAATTGAATAGTGATTTTGTGGAGAGAAGTCTTGAGATATACTCAATTGAACCTAAAGGGGTTCTACTTTATTTCGAAGCTATTATGATCCCACAGGGTTTTCCATACATAGTACGAGGGTTGTTCAAAAATTAACCGGATTTTGTCTCGCAAAATTTTATTTTTGAAGCAATTAAACTAAATTTGGTATCATTCGCTGTCAGAATTCAATTCACATATGGATATGTAAAATTGGTATTGTTATCGAACATAGCACTCGCGCAACTGCCATATAAAATGCCATGGAAACGAGTACCCGGCGCAGCAAATAAAATAATCGTTATATTTGGTCTTCGTTTGTTAAAATTCTTTCTTTTCTAATTGCGGAAAAAGTTGAAAGTTTATTGAGTTGCTGGAATAACTATTACAAATGCCTTGTCTTAATTTGAAGTGATTTGACCGTTGAATTTTTCGATAAGTTTCGTTTAAAATGTGGCGGGTAAGTGTTTTGGAATGTTGTAGACGACGTCAACTGAATGCTCGTAATTTTAATTTTTTAATTATTCTATTCGAAATCTACAAAAATCCCGAAAGACATAAATCAAATACTGGTCACGCTTAAAGGGAATGGTTTATTCTTCCAAATGCTTTAGTTTCATCGGTGAAGACGCTTCCGTGCCTCGTGAGATAAGATGAAGAGCAGACAGAGAGAAACTTATCCGAGCATCTATAGGGACGTCAATTGCCGAGTCTCTGGAAGATATAGGAGATTTTCAAAGGGGCACCTTTCTGAGAACTTTGATTTTGCTCCATTCGATTTTACCTTTATACAAACCATAAAAGCCCAGCTTAATTACCGGAACACTGAATTCATTCTTCTTCCATGAATAACGAGCCGTGACAAGCTAAATTACACAACATGCAATGTCTCGTTTTTCGACAACTTCGCTAGCGTCATGTACTGTGC
The DNA here is from genome assembly GCA_948146395.1 of Fragum whitleyi. Taxonomy (NCBI): domain Eukaryota; kingdom Metazoa; phylum Mollusca; class Bivalvia; order Cardiida; family Cardiidae; genus Fragum; species Fragum whitleyi. The sequence goes on from OX411544.1 coordinate 49,065,466, forward strand.
GCCGGCACATAATACCCATGTTTTTAGCTTACCTGAGCACATCGTGCTCAAGGTTAGCTTTTGTGATCATTGAATGTCCGTCGTCTGACGTGTGTCGTGTGTCGTGCGTCGTGTGTCGTCTGTCGTCCGACGTCAACAATTTAAGTGTTTACACTCTAGAGGCCACAAATATGACCCATGAAACTTGGTCAGAATGTTCGTCAGGTCACAAGGATGAACCCTATTGAAAATTGGAAGGATCCATGCAATATCACGGCAAAAGGAGCATTATTGACAATTTTCTTGTTAACTCTCTAGAGGCCACAAATATGGTCCAATCATTATGAAACTTGGTGAGAATGTTTGACAGGTCACGAGGATGAATCCTATCGAAAATGGGAAGGATCCATGCCATATCACAGGAAAAGGGGCCTTAATGACAATTTTCTTGTTTACACTCTAGAGACCACAAATATGGTCCAATCTTGGTGAAACTTCGTCAGAATGTTGGTCAGGTTACAAAGATCATCCCTACTGAAAATGGGAAGGATCCATGCCATATCACAGGAAAAGGGGCCTTAATGACAATTTTCTTGTTTACTCTCTAGAGGCCACAAATATGGCCCAATCTTAATGAAACTTGGTCAGAATGTTTGACAGGTCACAAGGATGAACCCTATTGAAAATGGGAATGATCCAAACCATATCAAGGGAAAACGGGCCTTAATGACATTTTTTTTTGTTTACACTCTAGAGGTCACAAACATGATTCAATCTTCATGAAACTTGGTCAGAATGTTTGTCAGGTCACAAGGATGAACCCTATTGAAAATGGGAAGGATCCGTGCCATATCATGGGAAAAGGGGCTATAATGACATTTTTGCTCTTATCACTCTAGAGGCCTCAAATATGGTCCTATCTTCATGAAACTTAGTCAGAATCTTTGTCAGGTTACAAGGATAAACCCTTTTGAAAATGGGAAAGATCCATGTGATATCATGGGAAAAGGTGCCTTAGTGAAAATTGTCTTGTTTACAGCCTTAGAGGCCTCAAATCATAAAAGTACAACTTGAAAATTTGATGTATTTAATGAGACAAAGAGACGAAGGTGAGCAATATAGGACCATCATGGTCCTCTTGTTTTGTTTGCGTGTGAAATTAATATACATCGTTCAAATGCTTAATGTTTTGGCTAGTTTGAGCATATAAAGTGTCCTGTTAATATGAATATACTTTTTTCACATAGCGATAAATCAATGATGACTTATTGACCTAATCCGGATAAAAATTGAACATCCCTCGTATATATAGTAACAATGGTGAAAGAAAATTTCGTTCACCAAAAATCTAGTCAAAACTTTGATTTACTATTACAAGAAGAATAACTCAAGCCATTTTTGGCTTTCTAGTCTTTGATTAATACTTGAGATTTCCTTGTTGAGAAGACATGGAAAAATGGCTAAAAATGCAGTGGCATTTTTGGCCATTTTCCATGTCTAAACAACTGGTACTTCTAAATAACCCCCACAACTCCCACTCCCTTCTTATAGAAACATGATGATTCTAATACCCGGTAAACTCTTTGGGTTGTATTGGAGAGTTTACAGTATATTTCTATTTACAGTAAACTGTGTAGACAGACATGCTGAGAAGACCCCTGACAAGGTGGCCCTTATTTGGGATAAGGATGAGCCAGGAACTGAGGAATATGTCACTTATAAGTAAGAAGTTAAGAAAACAGTTCTCTTCAGCTAACTATTTACACTGTTGGTTTTATTAGCTCCACTGGCTGAAAGCCACTGGGGCTATTGTCATGGCGTTGTGTCCGTCGTGCGTCCGTCCGTGCGTCCGTGCGTCCGGTCGTAAACTTTTTCTTAAAAAATCTTCTCCTTAGAAACTACTGGATGGATTTCAACCAAACTTCACAGGAATGATCCTTGGGTGACCCTCTTTCAAAGTTTTTCAAGAAATTTTGATCCAATGAAAAACATGGATTTAATGGGCGTGGCTAATTTCCAAATAAGGTAAAAAGTGACTTTTCTCAGGTTCTAATTGATGGATACCAGTTAAATTTTACCTGACTGATCCTTGGGTGACCCTTTATCAGTCTACCAAAAATGATTGTGATCAGATGAAAAATATGTATTTTATGGGCGGAGGTCATTTCTCTATAAGTTATATAGTGGAAACTTTGAAAACCATTTTCTCAGAAACCATCTGATAGATATCAACCAAATTTTACATGAATGATCCTTTGATGACCCTTTATCAGTCTACCAAAAATTTTTGTGATCGGATGAAAAATATGTATTTTATGGGCGGAGGTCATTTCTCGATATGTTATATAGTGGAATCTTTGAAAATCATTTTCTCAGAATGTAAGAGATTGATATCAACCAAATTTCACTGGAATGATCCTTGAGTAATTCTTTATCAGTCTACCAAAAATTATTGTGATTGGATGAAAAATATGTATTTGATGGGCAGAGGTCATTTCTCTATATGTTATAAAGTGGAAACTTTAAAAATTATTTTCTTAGAATGTAACTGATGGATATCAATCAAACTTCATTAGTATGATCCTTGGGTGATCCATTATCGTGCATCCAAAAATTATTGTCATTGGATGAAAAGTATGTCTTTTTATGGGCGGAGGTCATTTCTCTTTATGTTATAATAGTGGAAATTTTGAAAATCATTTCAACATCAGTACAACCCAAAATATCTAAAAAAATCTAGTCAAAACTTAGATTTACTATTACAAGAATTTCAAGCCTGTGGAGCGACTCAAGCCATTCATGGCTTTCTAGTTTCTTTTAGCCATATAACAGAATACTAAAGAATGAGAGAAGAATTGCTTGGAAATTTAAGTGTGTATTAATTGACCAAAATCTACATATGTCTGTGAATTTTTTCTGAGCAAACAATGAACCAAGCTTCTATCAGATCCTTATGAGAGCATTATCACCCCCTGAGAACTATTACAACGGACAAAATCCTCTGTAAGAAAACATGTTTACCTGGATTCGCAATGAAAACTATCACAGTTTCTGCACTTACAGACACCAAAGAAGCTATGTCTTTCAAAAGAGTATGTGATCCTTTATCTATCTAATTTATATAACAACAACTGTGTAGCTTATACAATGTGATACCCCACATAATGATTTTCTTTCATATCTTTTCATGCAAATAACTAGAATTTTAAAGATAAAAAGAATTTAGAAGTACTGTGTGTCATATTCCAAAGTAAAGGTTTTAATAGTTTTGAGACTGCATTTCATATAAAGAATGTATGCAAGCTAAAATAAGGAATACAATTGAATAAATAGGTAATAATTTTCTTTGCTATTACAACATAAGATAAAAAATCGAGAAAAAAGAAAATAATGTATGTTAGGGTATCTTTCTCTAAATATTTCGTAATAGAGTCCACAATTTTCAACGGATTTATTTCAAACTGTCACATTGTCATTATACCAATATCAATATCAGAATCTTCTCTTAAGAAAATATTACTGCCAAACATCACATGGAAAAGGAGCCCTCAGCAAATTTGATTGCAATATACTCATTGTAATATAGAGTACACAGTTTCCATCTGATCTACTTCAAACTTTCACAGAATGATTATATATACAAAGGCTAGAATTGTTCTTATCCAAACAGGTTATCTACTTCAAACTTTCACAGAATGATTATACAAACGCTACAATTGTTCTTATCCAAACAGGTTATCTACTTCAAACTTTCACAGAATGATTATACAAACGCTAGAATTGTTCTTATCCAAACGGGTTATGTCAGTCAAGTACTACAGGAATAGGGGCCTTATTGAAATATGATTCAAATGCAATCTTTATCGCAATTAATGCACAGTTTTGATCTAACTTGCTCCATACTTTCACAGAATGATTGAATCAATATCAGAATTGGTCTTTTGGAAAAATATGTCAGGTCTGTCAATTGCCATGTGAATATGGAAAAATGAAAATATTGTTACTTTTTGAAATTAGGTGACAGCTGTAAAGTATTAACGGAAAAGGGGCCTTATGATAATTAGTCAAATTATCCCAACCATTGACATTTGAGTGACTTAAGAGAAAAGCCAATTCCTTAAATACTTTCAATAAAACTTTACCTGAATGTTCCTTGGGTGACCCTTTCAAAAATTGTTCTTGAAATTTTGATTGGCCCATAAAAATTGGCGTGGTAGGGCGAGGCTTATTTTGAGCCTGAAATCCTTGAACGACATCTCCTCCTGAACCACTGGGCCGATTTCAATGAAACTTTACCAGAATGTACCTTGGTTGACCCTTTACAAAAATTGTTGGCAAAAGTATGATTGGCTCATAAAATAGGACTTGGCAGGGCGGGGCTTATTTTGAGCCTCCTCAGTAATGAATGGGTGGGCAGCGTCTATTCTCACTTTAAAACCTTGGAATAAAATTTCCTATTCAACAATTAGGCAAAATTAATGTAATTGAAACTTTGCCAGAAAGTTACTTAGGCGAGTCTCACTGGACCAATTAATTCCAGGTGAGCGATTTAGGGCCATTTTGGCCCTCTAGTTTTAACATCATTTCTTTCTTGATAAAAAAAGGGAATGTTATAAGCTTATAAGTGTATTTATAACAGAACACTGCGAAATTTTTACTATTTCTACTACTACTACTTATAATAAAAGTAATTATGATATTAATAATATTCATTTCAACCTTTGCCAGATTTGTTTGTCATAAATCATCTCCATTCAATTTAACCAATACGCAGAAATAGTCAAACAATCTGGGACCCAATTTTGTCATAACAAAATTACCAGTAATGTTAAGGTTAGCGATGGATGCACAGTGTCTTTTTTTTCCACCCAATTTCTTGTTCACATATGTTGTAGATAAACATTGTCTAGTCATTATATCAAAATTTGAAGGTGCCTTTCCATGCTTGTTTTCATGCTAGAGTTATCTGCTCTTGAGTGGTACTGGCCATTTTTCAGTAAAACATGTACGAGGGGCTATCGAAAAGTTTTGAGACTTTTATCATATTTTTTATCGTACAATTCTGCCGTCTTAATAAACTATATGAGTTTAATTGTATGCCTTCTGACTACAAATATACCAAGCTTCAGAAGAATAGCCTGAATACATCTGATTCCATGTCAAATAGAAAAGAGACGGATGTGGTGTCTCGGGGCAAAATAGTGACGTCATAAACGTCAGTCCACCTCTAGATTGCATTTGTCAGCAATGTTTTTATGTTATAAACTGCGAATTCCTATCAATTCTCACCAATTTATTCTTCCAAAAGGTCAGTGCACATCTTTACTAAAACACACAAGTTTTTGAGTAAACCTCGTTAAATGATGGATGTTTGAGTTTGTGATAACCTTTCATAATTGACAATTAAATTTACACTCCAAACATGTTAAATTTTCGAACAGGAGAAAGCAAAGCTATCAATCTTTGATGATATTTAGATAAAACATCCTCAAAAATGATGTTGAGGAATTTGATTCAGATCTTCTTTGTAAAATTTGAGACGCAATGCAAGTGCAAAAAATCGCATTTTAGTAAAACAATGACCCATTTTATTTGTAATTAGCATTTCGAGTGCCCCAACGTTACGTTTTTTCCAAAAAATAAGGTCTTGGTTGATAAGATCGCTTCCAGGGTCGAGGCTCTTTAAGTTAACCTCATAGTTGCAAGTACAGTTGTTGTGCATTCAATGTTTATTTCAACACAATTTGAATTTTTCAAATCGCTTGTGTATTGCAGGTTTTGTATGAATTTCTTTCTCAACAGTGAGTTTAAAGCTTAAAGTGCCCCGAAAGCGCATCATTCGGTTTCCATAGCGACCGTTCCTTAACAGATGTGTAGTCATATTTGGTTGCATGTTTGTATAATTAGCACTCACATTCATACAAATAATTACTGAAAGTTTCATCAAAATCTGATGAATGATAAAAAAGATATTGCAATTGTCTCAGAACTTTTTGATACCCCCCTCGTATATTTGTTTTAGGTCTAGTATAAACTCAGTATTATTTATCTAAAATGACCTGGCACTCATTAACTTCCGTCAGTGCTCGAGTTTATTCGTAGCGAAAATTACGTTTTACCGATTTATTCATACTATCTCACTTTAGCTATATAAGTCTCTGTAGTACATTGGTAACAGACGCCTACCCGAGACGCATTCATTTGTTGGGTCGAGTTCGATACCCGACAGTGATACATCTTTTTTTTTTTAATCCTTGTGATTATTATTAATTAATATATTTATACATTTATTTTTTAAATTTCAATTATTCCTTTGTTATTTTTTTTTTGCCAGTTGCAATTATTATTATTTTTTTTTTTACTCTCATATAATTCAATTTTGGTTGTTGCACAAACCAAGACTATTGTATTCTGATCATCAGAGAGAAAGATTTTCATACCCCAATGAAAATAAATTTAGTATTTAGAACACTTGCACTAAAAGTAAGTCGCATATAGAAATCTCGTTTGCTTTATGATATTTTTTATAAGTTTTTTTTTACATTCATAACGTAATTAGGCTTAAAAGAGTTTCGATTAACGCAATTAAACCAAGTATAGGCTTTATTTCATATTTTTTCATACCGTCATTAATTGTAAAATGAACAAGGAAAAAAAATACTTTTCAATTGTTCAGTTTGGCTTGCGATGTATTTTGAACTACAAAACGAGATAAATAATTGTTATTGTTTCCATGTTTCTCTATCACTATTGACAGTGCTGAATGGACAGCACTTTGCAATGAACAAATTTTTAAAAAAAAGTCTGACTGTCAGAATACAGAAAGCCTAATGCTTCAATATTGTCTCAAAATAGGTAAAACAGTGTTACCGTAAAAAATGGACTCATAATTGATCATGTCCCGGCTTGAACTCATGGCATTTCGGTATTGGGACAACAGCCATACCACCTGTGCTAAATTCCTGTATACGTGATGAGATGTGAAACATTTTATTGGACCTAAACTTCGCAGGTTTCAGTCTATATTAAGAAACATAACATCTGACTATCAATAGGGGTCAAAAGGAATATTTAATGAGTGCCAGGTCATTGTAGATCAATAATACCAGCTGATAGCTATAACACATAATATGTTGATAGACCTTATACATGTACACAATGGTAAATGTTGCCAAGGAAAATTCTATTTGATCAGTTTCATTTGCATTATGTGCATTCAAAAGTTGAAAATGCACTATTTTTAGCTCGGCTGTTTTCGGAGAAAACCTAAGGTATTGCTAAAGCCTCCATGTCGTTGTCGTGCAAAAACTTTGACATTTTGTTATATCTCTGGTTCTACTGAAGGCATTCACTTGAAACTTGGCACACATGTTCACCATCAAAAGAGCAATCTATACTGTCAAGGGGGATAACTCTAGATGCGTTTTGTGCAAATTATGTCCCTTTTTCGACTTAGATTTTTTCCCACCATCAAGCACTCGAAAGCCGAGCGTAGGCACCCGTAGGCGGTGCTCTTGTTATAGTTTAAAGGGGTTAAAATGCCACAAAAACCTATTTTTTGAAAAAATTACCAATTGAATTTTTCTGATTCTCTGATATGTGAAAAAAACATATTTTTACCTTTATTTGGTTAAAAAAAACCAGCATACTTTTCCGTGCAAATAAGAAAGTTTTTCGTTGTTTTATAGTGACCCTCCTAATTGAATGACATTTATAACATATTTTTATTGTTTAATGCAATGATCCAGTCATTCAATTGCTATCAAATGTTGAAAAGAAGCTAAATTATGAAATAATACCAGCCTTATTCTACGTTATATTCATATGCAGAATCTTATTAAACAACGCACAAAAGAGCTGTAAAATAAACGAAAAACCAACATCTGGTTTGTAGAGACTAGAGGTCGCTGTCCATTGCCACCTTAAATAAACTTATTTTGGAAGAATGAGAAAAAGTTATTTTTTGACTCACCAGAGCACATGGTACTCAAGGTGAGCTATTGTGATCATTGAATGTCCATCGTCAGTCGTGTGTCATCCGTCATCCGTCATCAGGCGTTAATAATTTAAGTGTTTACACTCTAGAAGCCACAAATATGAACCAATCATCATGAAACTTGGTCAGAATATTTGTCAAGTCACAATTATGAATCCTTTTTGAAAATGGGACGGATCTGTGTCTGTGTCATCTGGGCCTTAATGACAATTTTCTTGTTTACACTGTAGAGGCCACAAATATGGTCCAATCTTCATGAAACTAGGGTCAGAATGATTTTCAGGTCCCGAGGATGATCTCTATTGAAAATGGGGTGGATCCGTGTCATATCATGGGAAAAGGGGCTTTAATGACAAATTTTTATTTGATTAATGTAAAGCATATTCTTTTCGCTACAAAATAACAAAATATCAGCATAGGTCACTGGCCAAAATTTTGAGAAATTGCTATTTATTTACAAAAAAAATGAAATTAAAAAAGGAACGTCAAATCTTTAAAATTGGGAAATAGATTGCATTTCTGGCCTGTTTTTCTATTGGAATGTGGACAATAATTAAACGACTAGCTGGGCGTTCTTGGACTTCATTTTTTTTTATGATAATTCGGCCAATTAATTCAGAAAATATTTGCAAAAACTGAATTTGGCAGGTCGAAAAGGGGATGGCCCCTTAATGGTGTTACAACATAAAATAAACCAGCTTCAGACTCTTTTCATTGCGTGTTAGCTAATGCCCACACTTCAAATATAAATCTCAGCAATTATTGTGGTATTATAAGAAAGTCGAAAATTCAACAATGTTATCTGTCCACAGTTACCTAAGACACAGTGCAGATAAGAGGTTCCAAATATTTCCTCTTTCTGTTCTAAAAACCCCAAAAGAAATAGAAAAACACTGTTTTCAGTTAAATTCACCTCAAAATTCTTTTCAAACCAATATCTCAGGATTATTAATAATGGCTAGGGAATATTCATTAATCATGGAAGGGAATTGGAATATTTTAGAAATCTGACTGGTAAACTGGCTGTTGAAAACACTAAGAATCCGACATGTTTTATAGAAATAAGCAGATTAGCCTTAATAGTTTTCCGTAAGAAACCATAACATATTTTCGTACAGAATCCTTTGTTGGTGTAACAGTTCTCAGGGGTGATAATGTTCTCCTTTTAAAAAAGCCAAAAATTAAATGCATGTAGTGTGGGGGTAGGATTTGATTAGAAGAAATTCTAGCAGACTGATGATGCTTGTTTCTTAAATTTCTAATTGAGAAACCAAATTAGAATCCTGCAAGAATCAAATTATCCAGTCTTATTAAATTGTGAGGGATAAGAAAAATTGGTTGGAAACTTTATATTGGCATCATTCAGACTTATATCATTCTGCCTTCAATCCCATGAGAGCTGTTGAGAGAGGCTACCATTATTACTTGAATATGAGTCTGTGCGTCAGATTTCTAACAATTTCAAATATACGCATAGCAGAGACTCTGACCAGCCTGTGCATCACACAGTCTGTTCAGTGTCTTCACTATGCATTTTGTTGATAGATAAGATCTCAAAGTATCTGTAGGCCATCAGGTAACTTTATAATTATAGTATGTGGCTGTAAACACTACTTAATATTTGCAACTCACTAACGTTTCAAATTGTTGAAAATGTCATGCACAGGCTCATATTTTTTTAAACCAGTACAACCTGAAAGATATTGAAGATAATGTTCCAAAGTGAAAGTAAATTAACAAAAATAAATGAACTGAAATTGATGGCAAACATGGATTGGGTAAAGAGAAATTTTGCAATACAAGAAATTTGTTCTTACGTTTTACCTTATATTCCTGTAAAAGAAATGAGACAATGTGTTGGATGTCTAAAACAGTCTTCAAATCTTTTCTGAAGTTAATTTCGAAAAGGTCCTACAGACTACCATCAGACAGTTTAAGAGTCCTGGCTACTTATTTGTAAGTTAAGAGACTAAATGTTTAAACCCCCTTTATAGAAATTCTGGACTCGAATTCGTATTAAGTTGGTGAAATAAATATTTATCCTGTCACTATCTATGAATATTGCCTGATAAAAGGGGGTTTGATAAACTTGTCGATATCAGTTCACTTGACCATAAGACTGAGCTTTAACAAAGTCTGAAAAACAAATTTTCTCCTTTGAATTTGGGTGTTGTTTTCCATTAAATAAATTCACTCGATTGCCTTATTTTTAGCTCACCTGAGCACCGTCGGACTGTAAATCTAGAGGTCCCGGGTTCAATCCCCGACGGCGGCACTCATTCTTTCCGACTATTTGTCTTTCACCAAAAGATTGATAATCGTAGATCTATGTGAGATAGCAGCTGGAGGCTAGGAAAGGATGTAGTGGTTGTACTGGTGAGAGAAATACCAGGAAACCATTGTTAGGTGCTCCAGCTGCTGTCATATAACTGAAAAAATGTTGAAAGGGACATTAAACTCCATTCAATCAATCAATCTGTCATCCAGCGTCATCAATTTCAGTGTTTATAGGCCACAAATATCATCCAATCTTCATGAAACTTGGTCGGAATGTTGGTCAGGTCACAAGGATGAACCCTATTGAAAATGGGAAGGATCCATGCCAAATTAATAAAAAGGGGCCTTATAGAGATTTTTCTTGTTTACACTCTAGAGACCACATATATGGCCCAATCTTCATGAAACTGTGTCAAAATGTTGGTCGGGTCACAAGGATGAACCCTATCAAAAATGGGAAGGATGCATGCCATATCACGGGAAAAGGAGCTTTATTGACAATTTTCTTGTTTACACACTATAGGCTACAAATATGGCCCAATCTGCATGAAACTTGGTCAGAAGGTTGGCCAAGTCATAAGGACACACCCTATAGGAATTGGGAAGGATCTATGTCATATCACAGGAAAAGGGGCCTTAATGACAATTTTCTTGTTAGCGCTCTAGAAGCCACAAATGTGACCCAATCTTTATTAGACTTGGTCAGAATGTTGGCCAAGTCACAAGGATGAAGTCTATTGAAAATGGGAAGGATCTATCCCATATCACGGGAAAAGGGGCCATAATGACAATTTTCTTATTAATGTTCTAGAGGCCACAAATATGGCCCAATCTTCATGAAATTTGGTCAGAATGTTGGTCAGGTCTCAAGAATGAAGCCTATTAAAAATGGGAAAGATCAATGTCATATCACTGGAAAAGGGGTTTTAAAGATAATTTTCTTGTTATAACTTTAGGAGCCACAATTTTGGCCCAAATTTCATGAAACTTGGTTTTGTGTAGAAATAATCTCCTATATGACATCTGCCTTTTATGACATCTGACTCAGGTGAGCCATCTAGGACCATCTTGGTACTCTTGTTAATAGATGATGTAGTATATGACTGATGATGTAATCTAAATAAATTTGTGACAAAGCTACTTGCGTGTTTACATTCAACCTCAAAAACTGTCAGGTTTTTTAAACATTTTTCTGGATGAACTCAACTCAGATTTTTTGAGGATTTCGGAGATAGTAGCTTTGCATCTGATCTCAGTCTATGTCCATCCTCTGAACAAGAGCAAGGAAGGCATTGAGTTGAGATTTGCTTTTAGCTGCATGACAACAAAACTTGAGAATAAAATGGATGGTTGAGATTGTGGTTGAATGGAAAATCACCCAAAATACATCTTCTTAATCATTGAGATATGTAAATATTGCTTAGCCGTTCTTTTGTTAAATATTTTTGTACTAAAGAATCAGAAAACCTTACAATTATCAAGTTCTTTAGTCTTAAGCGATCACTCCATCTCATCCACCCATTCACCCTTATGAAGAGCAGTCAGTTTGGTAAATCGGAATAGATTATATTTCGGTATATTATTTCCATTTATATTTCCATCGAATAAACGTTCAAAAAAAGATTGTAGGATAAATAGAATAGACGATGGGTGACTTGAGATTGAAAAGTTTATCGGGCTCGGCTGCGGAATTTATCCAGTTCGCCTCCAGCTCACCTTGGGCTCTTCAAATAAATTCGTAGGCCTTACCCAATAAACTTTTCCATCTCAAGTCACCACCCATCTATTCTCTATATGGACAGTAATCATCAGGTAGTCGAGTAGTCTAGTAGCTGTGGGTAGCAGGGTCCTAGGTACCTCTACTCGTCCCATCTCTAGATGGAGAGGTGTACTGCCTGCCCCCTCTGAAGCTGCAGCTGTGCTGAATTATACTATCTTGTAAATAAAAGATCAATTGTGGGTTTTTAGCTCATCTGAGCACATTGAATCTACATCATCTGTTGTGCATTGTTCGTGAGCGTTGTCTGACGTCTACAATTTAAGTGTTTACACTCTAGAGGCAACATATATAGCCCAATCTTCATGAAACTTTGTCAGATTGTTATTCAGGTTACAAGGATGAACCTCATCGAAAATGGGAAGGATCAGTGCTATATCCAGGGAAAAGGGGCCTAAATGTCAATTTTCTTGTTTACACTCAAGAGGCCAGAAATATTGTCCAATCTTCATGCAACTTAGTCAGAATGTTTGTCAGGTCACAAGGATGAACCCTATCGAAACTGGGAAGGATCTGTGTCATATCACAGAAAAAGGGGCCTTAATGACAGTTTTATTGTTTACACTCTAGAGGCCACAAATATAGTCCAATCTTAATGAAACTTGGTCAGAATGTTTTTAAGGTCCCAAGGACCCTATTGAAATTGGTGCCATATCACATAAAAGGGGCCTTAATGACAATTTTCTAGGTTACAGTCCTTTAGCCATAGAATCATAAATGTACAATTATAACAGCTGGAAAATTTGATTTATTAAATGATACAAGGATACGAACGTGAGAGGTATAGGACCATCATGGTCCTCATGTTTATTTTTTTGATAAAAGAAAAATGTTATATAATGTAAACTTTGAAAATCATTTTCTCAGAATGTAACCGATGGATATCAATCAAACTTCATTTGTATGATCCTTGGGTGACTGATTATCATGCAGCCAAAAAATATTGTCATTGGATGAAAAATATGTCTTTTTAAGGGCAGAGGTCATTCTGCTATAATGTTATTTAGTGGAAACTTCGAAAATCATTTTCAACATCAGTAGAACCCAAAATATCTAAAACTCTAGTCACAACCTTGGTTTGCTATTACAAGAATTTCAAGCCTGTGGAGTGACTCAAGACATTCATGGCTTTCTAGTCTTAACAGACCATTCTTCTCTAAGGATCTGGCTGAATGGCTGGACCTCATGAGCCAAAACTTGGACCTGTAGCTCATCCCACATAATGCTCTATCTGATTAAAGTCCTTCGAGCAGGCCGGCAATTCCAGATGTGGAATGCCCTCTTCTTGGCAATACTCTTAGACAATGCAGGCTGTGTGTGGAATGGCATAATCATCCATTGAAATGAATCAATCTCCAAAAGCACCAGCGTAAAATCTTACATGTGTATTGAGGATTTCATCAATGTACCTACAGGGTGGAGCTGTCAGAGTACCTCTTTCTAAAGTAACAATATCAGTCCACCCATCCAAGCTGATGCCACCCCAAACCTTGATTGACCCACCCCCATTATGCTCCTGCTCAGCAATGTTTGCTGCATGAAACCTTTCCCCGGTCTTCTCCACACATGAGCTCCCTTATCAGTGTAGTCCAGGCGATACCTGGACTCATGCGTGAATAGCATGGGGCACCAGCATCTTATGCGCCAGCCAATGTGGTCCAATGCCCATGTTAACGAACGCAAATTATGAACTTGGAACAGAGGAATACAAATACATGGTCTTCTTGACCTCAGATAATGCTCATGCAGCCATGTTTGTATGGTTTGAGTCAAAATTGCACTACCGAGGCGATTTGAAGGTTGGAATGTAGCTGCCTTGCCGTAGCAAACCTGTTCCTTCGGGCTTGTATTACAAAGAAACAGTCTTCTGCGATGCCGGTAGCTCTACTCCCACCTCCATCATGTCTCCTTACAGGTGTACCATACTGTTGGTATCGAGCCCAAGTGACCCTATATCAGTCTACCAAAAATTATTGTGATCGGATGGAAAATATGTATTTTATGGGCGGAGATCATTTCTGTATTTGATATATAGTGGAAAATATGTATTTTATGGGCAGAGATCATTTCTGTATTTGATAAATAGTGGAAACTTTGAAAATAATTTTTTCAGAATGTAATTGATGGATATCAATTAAACTTATATTATAGTCATGTTTAACAGAGTTTGAAAATTCTTAGCTTTATTGAATTATTATTGTTGATTCTTATCTCTCACTCATTAGACAAATTCACTAAGTTATAAACTGGAAGCTATGTATACCTACATTTTCCACCTGCAATCTTCAAACAATGAAACTGAAAATGGCGCGAAAATGATGGTCACTGCGTCGCTTCGCATTCATCTGGACTCTCTTTCCTTACAATTTACTTACTGGTAATCAAAGCGCATGTAAATGAAATAGCTTTACTTCGCAAAACCGGTAATCAAAATGTTGCAACAACAGAAATTACTCTGGTTTAGTTTCGATCGTACATAGGTTTTTGTTTATTTTGATTGGGTACATAATTATTTTCTCCTATTTTCAAAAAGACAATATTTGAAATATGAAATTCATCATTGTGATGAAACTTTATGGAAGAACCATACCTCTTTAAGATCGTTATCGGTTTTCTCAGCTGTCGGGCGGGTAGGCCCAAGAAATCCGGGGAGAGGAAACAGTGTTATAGCAATAAAAAATCAAAGTTCTGAAAGTGCTGATAAGTTGGAATGCGTTCGAGAGACGGTGACCTCAAGATACTTACGAAGCTGACGCCTCCCGCCCATCATATGTGATCACATAGTATGTCTCGTCATTTGACAGGCGTATTTAAATCACTGTATTTCAACAACGAGAGACGCCTAAACCTCTGAATCGCTATAAAGGCCTGAATCTGAAAAATGATAACAAGAGTGGCAGAATGACGCTAAACCGCTCACCTGAATTTGATTGGTCCAGTGGATCTTATCCAAGAAACTTTCTGACAAAGATTCATTCAAATTTGCCTAATTGTTGAAGAAGAGACATTACTCGAATTATAAGCAGTCATAATAGACCCTACCAACCCATTCATTACTGAGGTGACTCATAATTAGCCCTACCCTGCCATGCCCATATTTATGGGCTAATTTATATTTTGTCAACAATATTTGAAGAGGGTCATCAACGGAACATTCTTGTAAAGTTTTATTGAAATCTGCCCAGTGGTTCAGGAGGAGATGTCATTAAAAGATTTTGGGCTCAAAATAAGCTCCACCCTGTCATACCCATATTTATTGGCCAATTAGAATATAGCAACAATTTTGAAGAGGGTCACCCAGGGAACATTCTGGCAAAATTTCATTGGAATTGGCCAAGCGGCTTAGGAGATGAAGTAGGTTTACGAAAGTCGACGACGTACGACGGAGTCAGGGTGATCCTAAAAGCTCCCCTTGAGCTCGTAGTGCTCAGGTGAGCTAAAAAAAGAAGAAAATGATACGGACCATACAGCCGTCTAATAGACGCACAGGCAAACACTCATACACTCAAAACAGTTTTTATATTATTTTTGAAATGACTTCTGCTCCAATTGAGTTATCAATTACATTTAAAATTAGAGGTGTCGCAAAGTGGACATAAACAAGTGATTTGTCCATGATGAAAAGCTATTTTCGTAGGGAAGTCTTTTACTTCAAAAGTTCAATTGTGATTTCGACCTTTATGACTCCGAAATTGGGCACTTTCTCGGGTCATTGACAACATTTGTGTAAAGTTTTATGATTTGGGTCAATTGGTTGTTCAGTTAGAGTGGAAACTGTTACTGATGACCGTGGCATGTATGACCCCCGAAACAATAGGGCATTTCTTTGGGTCATGGACAATATTTGTGTAAAGTTTCGTTATTGCTGGTCAATTGTTTCTCCATTTATCTAGCGGAAAGCAAAAGGTCAATGGACTGAGAGACAGACATGATGAAATCAATATATGCTCCTCTACTTCTGAGTTGGGGGTACAGTTAATAACATCGTGAAATTGATAAGATGAACGATTTTAAAATGATTTAGGCATGATGTTGAATGAGTGAGCGAAGTGAGTTAGAAGTGAAATTTAAGGGAGGGAATCCAATGTCGCTTCTTTTGTTCAGGATGAACAAAATAAGCGATATACAAAACCTATATAAGATATGCATAAAAGTTCAATCAATAGCTTTCTATTTCGTCAAGAACCAATCAAACGCTTTAAATTTCAATAATATCAGTGAAATCGCGAATTCGTTCTTGCTTAATTCATTTAGAATGTACATGTTGATCTTATTTTTTAAATAACATTGAGCGTTTTTGAATGGTTTGCGAGAGTGTTTGGAATGAATCAATGGAGCACTGAGTGAGCGATTAAGAATGTTTTTATTTAGATGAATGTCAATTTCACGATGTAACTTACTGTATGATGGTGCTCTTAATCGTGTTGATGTGTAATAATGTGAAGAAATCAAGTTGAACTAGTTGTTTTGTTTCAAATGGCAAATTGTCTTGGTGATGAATGCAATTTTCGCAAAGATATTCATAATTCAATTAAAGGTGTGGCAAGGGTATTATTGGATGAGTATTGGGTTTTTACAATGAAACATTTATGTAAATAACTGCAATATGACGGAAAACAAACGGCAATATGTTGCAAAAATATTTATTAACTTTAAAAGTGTATCATCACTTTAAGAAAAGATTGTTATTTCGTAGCTTAGACAGAACTTTACAATATAACACCTTGTCAAAAGTTAAGTGTGTAATAAGATCGTGCAGAAAGAGAAACTATACCTTTAAAAGAAGCTATAACATAATTCTACGAAAAACAGGTCGCGACCTTACCAAATAAGCAGATCACGTGACTAATCTGTGCTATTGCCACGATACTGAGAAAACAGATCGCGACATTACCAAATAAGCAGATCGTGTGATTGGCTAGTGATATTGTAAATTGCTGACCTTATTGGACTTGACTTATCACATGATTTCCAAATATAGTAATGCAAACATGTGATATTAATATATTCCTACTCAACTTTCAATAAATATCTTTAAAAACATAAATTAGCGTGTTAATAATATACGTTAGGTAATAGCTGCGTATTTGTACAGCATTATTACTTTTTAGCTCACCTGAGCACGAAGTGCTCAAAGTGAGCTATTGTGATCGTAAAATGTCCGTCGTCCGTCGTCAGTCGTGCGTCGTGCGTCGTGCGACGTGCGTCGTGCGTCGTGCGTCGTCCGTCGTCCACATTTTCTTTAAACATCTTCTCCTCCTAAACCAGTGGGCCAATCTTGATGAAACTTGGCAGGGATGTTCCTTGGGTCAAGCTCTACCAAAGTTGTTCAAATAATTGAAATCCACCCTTAACTTTCCCTTTCCCCTTAACAAAAAGGGTGAAAATATGAAAATCTTTAAAAATCTTCTTCTCTGAAACCAGAAGGCAGACAGCTTTCATATTTGGTATGTAGCATCATCTAGTGGACCTCTACCAAGTTTGTTCATATCAAGACCCTTGGGTCATATTTGGGCTTTGCACGGGCACAACCCTTTTTACATAGAATCAAAGAGTGAAAATCTTTAAAAATCTTCTTCTCTGAAACCAGATGGCAGACAGCTTTCATATTTGGTATGTAGCATCACCTAGTGGGCCTCTACCAAGTTTGTTCATATCAAGACCCTTGGGTCATATTTGGGCTTTGCACGGGTGCATCCCTTTATCTCTTATTAGCACTAAGGGTAAAAAAATGAAAATCTTCAAAAATCGTCTTCTATGAAACCAGAAGGCAGACAGCTTTCATTTTTGGTATGTAGCATTATCTAGTGGACCTCTACTAAGTTTGTTCATATCAACACCCTAGGATCATATTTGGGCTCCACCCGGGCACAACCCTTTTTACATAGAATCAAAGAGCGAAAATCTTTTGAAATCTTCTTTAATCAAAACCAGAGGGCACACTACTTTCATTTTTGGTATGTAGCATCATCTAGTGGGCCCCTACAAAGTTTGTTCATATCAAGACCCTTTGGTCATATTTGGGCTTTGCACGGGTGCATCCCTTTATCTCTTAGTAGCACGAAGGGTAAAAAAATGAAAATCTTCAAAAATCTTCTTCTATGAAACTAGAAGGCAGACAGCTTTCATTTTTGGTATGTAGCATCATCTAGTGGACCTCTACCAAGTTTGTTCATATCAACACCCTAGGATCATATTTGGGCTCCATCCGGGCACAACCCTTTTTACATAGAATCAAAGAGCAGAGTCTTGCTCTTTGCTGAGAACATTCCATGGTATTGATTTTAGGCAATTATCTTCTTTTTGACATCTGCCTGTTCAATTAATGTGATGTCCCAGGGGTCAAAGAGACTCAGGTGAGCGATCTAGGACCATCTTGGTCCTCTTGTTGATGAAATAGACTGTATGTCTTCGTCAAGTTGAGATATACAAAATAGGCAGAAGTGTATTCACATCCTGTTCACGTGATATGTGTTCTCAAAAAACCCGAAATGAAATTATCTTGTGTTCATTTTGTGGTTTTGTTAAATCTAAGTTGGAATTGCTCCGCATTCCAACTTAAAAATGGACTTCATCCGCTGTTTCATTGCTTGGACCCCACCCACAGCGTTTTAATGGATTTGTAGTGTATTGTGTTATTGAGGTCTGCTTGTATTACCTGTCAAATCTGACTCTGTGAACATTAGATTTTTGAAAAATAAATTTCATTCTTAAAATATGTAAAATATAATTTAAATAAATAAATCTTTGTTTTATTTTCCCTAGAGAACTGCTGGCTATGGTGTGTAGAATGGCCAATGTGTTGAAGACTCATGGTATAAAGCGAGGTGACAGAGTTGCTATTTATCTACCCACATCACCAATTGCTGTAGCTGCCATGTTGGCGTGTGCCAGGATAGGAGCTGTACACAGCGTAGTATTTGCTGGTTTCAGTGCAGAAGCTTTAGCAGGGAGAATCTTAGATGGTATTTTGTTACAGTAATATATGTAATGCAAAACTATCCTTGTTTACCATTTCAAAGTACCTAATACTCTGATTTTATGTCTGTCAATAGATCTAGGATGTTTTGTTCTATCAGTGTCCATCTGTTTGTCTATTGGACTGTCTATCTGTTCTGTCTGCTACAAACTTACCCTGGGAATTATATCATTTTTAAGAAGCAAAGTTGAAGCTAGCTTACAACAAGACACAACTGAGGATAGTCTTACTAAATGATCAAGGTCAACATTTTAACCTTTATCCAAAGAATTTAACTGAAGAACTTGAGTGTTAAAGATACAATAATAGAATATATTCATAGTTGGCATGTCTTATTGATAGGCATCATTTAATTCAAGGTCGAGCTTAATGGATAAGGTCAAGGTTATTTATCCACAGTAAACTTTAAAAATACTGTTTTGGGCATTTAGAGTGTTCCACTTATGTTGTTCATAAAATAGCATTTTGCGGCAGATCTAGGATTCCTGCAAAGGGGATTAGAACATACCAACAGGGGGGTTCCTTTTAAGCTCAACTATCTGAAAGCCACTGAGGCTATTGTCATGTTCTTGTGTCTGTTGTGCTTCCATCTGTCTGCTCGTATTTCTGGTCATTAACTTTTTCTTTAAAAATCTTGTAATGGATAAATTTCAACCAAACTCCACAGGAAATATCCTTAGGTGAAAAGTTGTTCAAGAAATTTTTATCCAATGATCATGGATTGGTACCGATTACATTTTACATGAATAATCCTTAGAAGACCCTTTATCAGTCTGCAAAAAATTATTGTGATCAGATGAAAAATATGCATTTGATGGGTAGAGGTCATTTCTCTATATGTTATATAATGGAATCTTTGAAAATCATTTTCTCAGAATCTAAGTGATGGATATCAACCAAATTTCACTGGAATGATCCTTTAGTGACCCTTTATCAGTCTACAAAAAATCATTGTGATCAGATGAAAAATATGTAATTTATGGGTGGAGGTCATTCCTCTGTATGTTATATAGTGGAAACTTTGAAATTCATTTTCTCAGAATATTACTGATGGATAAAAACTAAATTTCTCTGGAATGATTCCGTGGTGACCCATTATCAGGCTGCACAAAATTACTGTGATTGGATTAAAAAAATATATATTTAACAGGTGGAGGTCAATTTTCTACATGTTATTCATCAATCATTAGTTTTTCTTTGCAGAAATATTTAAGTATATGACACTTAAAAACACTTATTTACTTGTTTGAATTATTTTCCCATGACCTTGACGAAATCGCAATTTTCTTAAACATCCTTTTCACTGTTACGGCCACATATATTGGTATACAGACCATGCAGGTCCTCTTGTTTAATGTGCCCTTGAGTTTGACAAAATAGCCTTTTATCAAATTTATTATTACTCCAATGTCCATCATGGTTATTATCAATATTCATCAATGAGTTAATCAATTAGTCAATCATTTGCTTTGAGCACATTACTGCATTTAAATTTGTGTTTGCTCTAGGAACCCAAAATATCTAGAAATCTAGTCAAACAAAATTTTGATTTGCTATTACAAGAAATTCAAGCCTGTAATGCAATTCAAGCCATTCATGGCTTTCTTGTTTTTAGTTCTGCTGTTGGCGTCTTTCGCGTTGACATTGGGGTTGATGTTGGTGTGGGTTGATGTTGGCATTGGAGTTGGTGTGTAACAAACTTTAACCTTGGTCATAACTTTTGAATGGTAAGTCATAGAGACTTCATATTTCACATCATCATTGCTCGGGACAAGACCTTTCTGTAGGTCCCAAGTTTAAGGTCAACAGTCAAACTCAATGTCATTTTTCAAGGTCAAATTTCTTAAAAAAATTAACGTTGCTAATAACTTTTGAATGGTAACTCAAACTGCCTTTATATTTCACATGGTCATTGCTTGGGACAAGAATTTTCTGTAGGTACTAAGTTCAAGGTCAAGAGTCAAGGTCAAGGTCATTTTTCAAGTTCAAATTTCTTTAAAAGATTTAACCTTGGTCATAACTTTTGAATGGTTAGTCATAGAGCCTTCATATTTCACATGATCAATGATTGGGACAAGACCTTTCTGTAGGTACCAAGTTCAAGGGCAAGAGTCAAGGTCAAGGTCATTTTTCAAGTTCAAATTTTTAAAACATTTAACCTTGCTCATAACTTTTGAATGGAAAGTCATAGAGACTTCATATTTCACATCATCATTGCTCAGGACAAGACCTTTCTGTAGGTACCAAGTTCAAGAGTCAAGGTCAAGGTCATTTTTCAAGTTCAAATTTCTTTAAAAGATTTAACCTTGGTCATAACTTTTGAATGGTTAGTCATAGAGCCTTCATATTTCACATGATCATTGCATGAGACAAGATCTTTCTGTAGGTATCAAGTTCAAGGTCAACAGTCAGAATCAAGGTCATTTTTCAAGGTCAAA
This sequence comes from Fragum whitleyi, assembly GCA_948146395.1. Classification (NCBI taxonomy): domain Eukaryota; kingdom Metazoa; phylum Mollusca; class Bivalvia; order Cardiida; family Cardiidae; genus Fragum; species Fragum whitleyi. The sequence goes on from OX411544.1 coordinate 49,086,912, forward strand.
TTTCTTTTAAAAAAATTAACCTTTGTCATTACTTTTGAATGGTAAGTCAAAGAGCCTTCATATTTCACATGATCATTGCATGGGACAAGATCTTTCTGTATGTACCAAGTTCAAGGTCAAGAGTCAAGGTCAAGGTTATTTCTCAAGGTCAAATTTGTTTGAATTTTTATATGCTCCCCGAAGGGATTTCTCCTAGTCTAACAGTCAGAATTTAGTGAAATTTCATATTTGTGTAGCAAATTAGATGCCCTTTACTATAAACAATTTGAAATTTACGTAAAAAAAATATATCATGGAAAAAGGGGGCTTAATGTTTGTTACCTTTACGTAAGCGTGTAAAATACAGTTATTCTTTCATTTCTCCTAGTCTTATGCTCAGAATTTGAGGAAATTTCACATTTGAGTAGAAAATCAGATGCTCTTTACCCTAAACTATTTGAAATTTGTGTCTTACAATATGTCATGCAAAAAGGGGGTTTAATGTTTGTTACCTTTATGTTAGCTTTATAAGATAACAGCTTATTTGAGTCTTTGAAATCTGACCACAGAGCATAACTCCTAAAGTATAATAGCTATCAACTTAAAACTTTATGGGTGGATAGACCTTATGTAGGAGAAGTGCAGTGCACAAGAACTACAACTATTGCTTGCATAGTTTTGGAGTTATTGCCCTTTGTTATTTTTGATACTGAGATATTGTTCAGAGCACATTTCCTAAAGTATAATAGCTATCAACTTGAAACTTTATGGGTGCATAGATCTCATTGAGAGAAGTGCCATGCACAAGGACTACAACTCTTGCTTGCATAATTTTGGAGTTACTGCCCTTTGTTATTTTTGATACTTAGATTATATCTGGAGCATATCTCCTAAAGTAAATAGCTATCAACTTGAACATTTATGGGTGGATAGATCTCATGGAGGAGAAGTGCAGTGCACAAGAACTACAACTCTTACTTGCATAATTTGCAGTAATTGCCCTTTGTTATTTTTGATACTTGGATTTTGTCTTGAGCATATCTCCTAAAGTATGATAGCTATCAACTTGAAACTTTATGGTTGGATAGATTAAATCTATTAGGCTTCAGTTAACTATCAAACTTTTGTGGCGGGGGATGTCCATGTCCAACATGGCTCTTGTTTTTGTGACAATGCCTTATTCGGGGAGCATAATCCGTCTCTGACGGCTCTTGTTTATCTTGGTCATATTTTTCGAACAGTAACTCAAAGAGCCTTCATATTTCACATGATCATTGCTTGCTACAAGACCCTTCTGTAGGTACAAAGTTCATATGTTTGCATTTGCCTAAGAAACAATAAACAGCGGAGCGTTGGCACCCTCTTGCGGTGCTCTTGTTTATTTTTAATGTCACTTTGACTAAAATTTACATCTCATTGTGAAACATTTGAATGGCGTGATTTCGACATGCAGACAAAAGCCTGTAAATATACACCTTTCTCAATTGGTGGTTGTGCAACCCAAAATGTTGTACTTGCAGCTTGAATAAAGCCATAGATACAATATTCTGGTTATTAACCAATGACTTATTTTTTCTCTACATAATCTCTTTAACTATACGCACATTTTCTTTGATGTGACTAATTACATTTAATTTTGAAAAAAAAAAAAAAAAACTGATTCAGATTTAGATATAAAACCATAACATCTAAATCACATAGCCTTCCCACTTCATTGCTGTTGGAACTAAATGTCGTATCTAGAAAATGAATGAAGTCTGTAGATACAACATTTCTGTTGTCCATCACAACTTGATTTTTTCTACAACCATCAATCTCCTAAAGTCTGCATATTCTGCTTTATTTCGAAAACTGACTTTGACTCTATGATGTCAAATGATTGTGACTTGATGACTTCATCTTTTAATACCGATCCCCGCAATACTTTTACTGTGGTTGTTGAAAAAATTATAGCTTGTTTTTTATCCAGGAACTACTGCCTTTGGCAGATGATTGTGGACACCTAGTACAACATTTTCTTTGAAAGAATTTCCTGAAATATTCTCAGGATCACTAGAGGCAAAGAAATTCCTTTAGATGAATTTCTGGGCCTAAAAATTGTTGTTTTCTACTTGTTTGAAGTCGGACTGGTCTAAATTGTATCCTCAGACAATGGGTAAAGGTACTACTTATTTCTTACATTTTCATATGAATGAAAAGGTTCAAAGTTGCTTCTTTATCTGAATGGGATTTTTTTTTGTGAATTGAATGGGTTTTGATGATAACTTTTCTGTGCTTGTTTTTAAAGTCTAGTAATATTTTAAACCTTCTCTTGTTGTTCACGATGTATTATACAAAGGTTTGGCAGACAGTATAGATGACTATCAGACTGTACATCTGTGGTATGCCTGCTTTGATTATTATCCCCCGCTGATGAAATCATGGGGGGGGGGGGGTATTGTTTTTGCCATGTCCGTCCGTCTGTCTGTCCGACATTCGTTTCCGCGCTATTTCTTGAAAACTATAGACCAGATTTCAATGAAACTTGGCACACAGCTTCACTACAAAGAGGACATGTGCATATTGTCGGTGTCGAATTTAGAGTTACTGCCCATGACTGTTTAAGCCATATACATACAGAGTGATATTCGTTTCCGCGCTATTTCTTGAAAACTAAAGACCGGATTTCAGTGAAACTTGGCACACAGCTTCACTACAATGAGGACATGCTCATATCGTCAGGGTTACCCGGTTCGATTGCGGAATTTAGAGTTACTGCCCCTGACTGTTTAAGCCATATACATACAGAGTGATATTCGTTTCCGCGCTATTTCTTGAAAACTAAAGACCGGATTTCAATGAAACTTGGCACACAGCTTCACTACAAAGAGGACATGTGCATATCGTCGGTGTCGAATTTAGAGTTACTGCCCCTGACTGTTTAAGCCATATACATACAGAGTGATATTCGTTTCCGCGCTATTTCTTGAAAACTATAGGTTGATGTAGATAAAAGAAACCGGTACCTAACTTTGATATTAACTCCATTGACAATGAAAATATGTTTGGCGGGGGATATCAATTCAACGAATTTGCTTGTTATTGGTAAAACTTGAGCTAGGCTTTTTGAAATGTTCAAAAATTGGCAAAATTGAAATATAATAGGATAAGGGTAAATTGTTTATAGTACTTTACTGCTTGTTGAACAAGAAAGATGTGAGCCTTGCATTATCGCTTTTTGAATTTGCGTAGGCATTGACGTTCTTTTAGGAAGGATTGTTTTCCTGTTAATTAAAGAAATCCCAAATCATGGTAGATTGATTATCAGTAACTGTTGTCAATTTAAACTCTCAAGTATTTAATTTCTTTACGTACAAAGAGACCTGTTGAGTTCATTGTTTACATTTTCTTATTTGTGAATTATTTGAAAAACAATTTGTTCATTATTATATTTGAGCTCCCCTACTGGTAGCATAACTATAGAAAACATTTTTGAAGAAAACTTTAGACATTTGAATCCCCACTTACAAATTGGATGGGTATATATTGGTTTCTACATGTCTGCCTTCTTTTCATTATGTCTGTATGTCTGTTTTTATGTTTGTTTGTTTCTTCAGTGGAAATTTCTATGAACATTTTTTCTCCAGGCCCTATATCATAAGGCTTCTAATATCAGAGTTATAGTGAAGGGGATATTTTGGAAATAAGATAAAAATATTTCAATAATTTTTGCACAATTTCAATGTTTAGTACTCATTGGAATTGTCTTATTGAAACCAAAACCCATTTCACTAAACTACTTTCAAGAAATCTGTTGGTTGAGGTTTACTTTAACTGCAGAGTCTTCAACATTTCCTAGTTTTAGCTAATTGGGAACCTATATGTGATTAAATGTTGTCTATTGTCTGTATATCAGACTGTTTGGAAAAGATTACAGAATTTTTTGGCTCACCTAAGCACGAAGTGCTTTAGGTGAGCTGTTGTGATTGATCATTGTCCAGTGTCTGTCTGTCTGTCTGTCCACAATTTCAAAAAAGTCTTCTCTTCCCAACTATTAATCAGATTTTATCCCAACTTCACAGAAATGATATTTAGGACAAGGACTTTCAAAATACTTCACAGAATTTGTATCCATGAAGAACTCCTGTTGCCGTGGCAACAGATTAAAAAAAACTTTAAAAATCTTCTCCTCCCAAACCGTAAGAGCTAGAGCTTCTATATTTTGTATGGAGCATTGCCAAATGCTTGTCTACCAAAATGTTTCAAATTGTTATGCAATAAATGTACTTCTTCCAAACCATTTAGTTTAAAACTCTGATGATTAGCAAACCATCCTAGGATTGTTTTAGATAAAATAGGTAAAATTTTAAGTATTCCAACTTGAAACTTCCTAATTTTACCCCCACTTCAAAAAAGAGAGGATATATTGCTTTTCACTTGGTCAGTCCATCTGGTGTTGGTGGGTCAGTCCGTTCAAAGACCGTTTTTGGTCAGGAGAATACTGGTATCTCAAAAAGTATTCAAGTTAGAAACATGAAACTTCACAGGTGGATAGATCTCATTGAGGAGAATTGCAATGCATAAGAAACATAACTCTTCTTTTCATAATTTTTTTTAATTATTGCCCTTTGTTAATTGACAAAGAAATACCATTGACCTGCTGTAATAGGGGGCATACATGTTTTACAAACATCTCTTGTTTTACATTAGAATAAAGAAAGAAGTGCCAATAATCTTCTTCTTCTAAACAACAAGGCATACATCCTTTGAATTTATTTTAGAGACTTCTCATAATATGGCCCAGAACAAATCAGTTTAAATTGCTTTCAGATCAAAATTTAAGCCTTTGTTATTGGGATTCTTTTCTATAGACAGTATCAAAAAGAATTAATCTTTTCCTCTATCACATTAATTTTAGGCTTATTTTCAAAATAACTACAACAACACGTATATTTCTTATTATTATTTTAAGTACAAACGTTTCGGCATACGCCTTCTTCTGAGAACATAATAATTAAAACGAATAAACAAATGTGATGTCATTAACATTACATTAAATTGGCGTAAAATGAATGCTGCGTCTTAGAGCGTGTGTTTTCGTGATAATTGATATTTCCTCGAAAAAGCAATCAACTTGCCACAAGAACATTGAAACTACAGCCCCATACAGACTGAGCTTGGATGATTTAGTAGCAAATAAACAATTAGTGCATTCATTTAACCCTTTCCTATTTTACAAAATTTTGGACCTGTCCAAATTCAAAGGTTTTGCAGACGAAAAATTAAAAGTGGATTTAATTTGAAAAATAACCGTTCAGTAGGGTAGAAAATAGTGTGGAAAAAAAAAGAAATTGCTTGTCAGGAGCAATTTCTTCTTTTTTATGCCCCTGTATCGAGAGATCGGGGGCATATTGTTTTACTCATGTCCGTCTGTCTGTCTGTCTGTCTGTCCATCCGTCTGTCTGTCTGTCCATCTGTCCGAAAACTTAACCAAACTGAACCTTTGCTAATATCTTCAAGCCTATTCAAAATACAAGGCTCGTATTTGGCACGATGATAGATCTCAATGATCCGCATCTGCTGATACCAAAGTCAAGGTCATGTGACAAGGTCAAGGTCATCTGTCAAGGTCAAACTTTGAAAAAAAATGCTGTGACGGGGGCATTAGTGTTTCACAAACACATCTTGTTTCACAATGTTTTCTCAATCATAAAATCACGGGCACGTAAAATGCAGGGATTAAACAGCAAAGGGTTAAGAATTCAAAAAGAATACAAAATAAAATGCAGCAAACTGGGTTAAACTGGTAAAGATGAAATACCAATCAATAATCGAGAGCACAGAGGTGCAATGAAATATGGATCTATATTGCACACAAAACCTAGAAGATTGAGTTATATCGAAAGAGCTTATCAGATTAAATGTATACTTAAAATCCTATATTAAAAAGTGTTATTTAAAAAAAATTAGGCCTGATACTTTTCCGTTTGAGCTGGCCAGGGACAAAAGTCCCAGAAGAGATGTCGGCATCAGCATCAGTGTCGGCTTCAGCATTAGGTTGAAGTTTTTTATTTCTATCAATTATTAATCCTAAAGGCTTCATATTTAACATAAACACTCATTAGGGTATAGGCTTTCATTTTAGACAAGCGCCCATGTCAAAAAGACATTGAGACAGTGACCTTGTCCCCTTTAAAAAAAAACTTTAACCAAAAACTTTATCAAAAAGAGCTTAAACCTAAAAACTTTAACTTTGCTCATATTTTCTGAATGTTTTACCTAGGGACATCATTAGTTCAAATACACACTCACCATGTGATAGGCTTTATCAGAGACCAAGTGCCTTGATGTTTTGAATTGACATTGACATTTTATGGACTAAGAAAAACTTTAGCAAAAAACTTAAACCAAAATACTTCAACCTTGCTTATATTTTCTGAATGCTTTTACCTAGGGACATCATTATTTCATATATGCACTCACCACATGATATGCATACACCAGAGACCAAGCTCCATGACATTTTGACCTTGACCTTGACCTTTTATGGACTTAGTAAAACTTAAACCAAAAACTTACACAGAAAAATTTTAACCTTGCTTATATTTTTTGAATAATGAGTCGCCTATTGGTGAAAGCCGAAGGGGACTATAGGTTTGTGCTCCGTCTGTCTGTTTGTCTGTCTGTCCAGATTTCAGTTTTCCAGACTTTTTCTTAACCCTTGGAGAAATTGAACTGATTTTTGGTATGTAAGTCCACATCAATGAGTCACAGATCAAGTTCGAATTTGGTTCCATTCCATTGATTTTTTGTGGAAGATACAGATGCTGGACTTAGAAATTACCAAGAAATTTCAGTGTTCTGGACTTTTTTTCTTAACCCTTTGAGATATTAAGCTGATTTTTGGTATGTGAGTCCACAACAATGTGTTCCAAAACAAGGACGAGTTTGGTTCGGGTTTATTGATTTTTGTGGAAGATACTGATGCTGGACTTAGAATATTACCAGGAAATTTCAGTTTTCCGGCCTTTTTTTCTTAACCATTAGAGATATTGAGCTGTTTTTTGGTAATTGAGCCTGCATCAATGAGTTACAGAACAAGTTGGAGTCTGGTTCTGGTCCATTGATTTTTGTTGAAGATACAGATGCTTGACTTTGAAAATTACCAGGAAATTTCAGTTTTCCGGCCTTTTTTCTGAACCCTTTGAGATATTCAGCTGATTTTTGGTATGTGAGTCAGCAACAATGAGATATAGAACAAGTTTGAGTCTGGTTGTGTTCCATTGATTTTTGTTGAAGATACAGATGCTTGACTTTGAAAATTACCAGGAAATTTCAGTTTTCCGGCCTTTTTTCTTAACCCTTTGAGATATTCAGCTGATTTTTGGTATGTGAGTCAGCAACAATGAGATATAGACCAAGTTTGAGTCTGGTTGTGTTCCATTGATTTTTGTTGAAGATACAGATGCTTGACTTTGAAAATTACCAGGAAATTTCAGTTTTCCGGCCTTTTTTCTGAACCCTTTGAGATATTCAGCTGATTTTTGGTATGTGAGTCAGCAACAATGAGATATAGACCAAGTTTGAGTCTGGTTGTGTTCCATTGATTTTTGTTGAAGATACAGATGCTTGACTTTGAAAATTACCAGGAAATTTCAGTTTTCCAGACTTCTTTTCTTAACCATGAGACATATTGAGCTGATTTTTGGTAATTGAGCCTGCATCAATGAGTTACAGAACAAGTTCGAGTTTGGTTCCAGTCAATTGATTTTTCTGGAAGATACAGATGCTTGACTTTGAAAATTACCAGGAAATTTCAGTTTTCCTGACTTTTTTCATAACCTTTTGAGATATTCAGCTGATTTTTGGTATGTGAGTCGGCAACAATGAGAAACAGAAGAAGTTCGAGTTTCGTTCAGGTCCATTGATTTTTGTTGAAGATACAGATGCTGGACTTAAAAAATTACCAGGAAATTACAGTTTTCCTGACTATTTTTCTTAACCCTCCGAGATATTGAGCTGATACATAAAATCTGATACATCTGTAATATTTTGGAGAGGTAGTAATCCCTTTACCCTTGAGATATAGGCTTTTGCTGTGATCAAATCCCTTGACTTTGTGACCTTGACCTTGACTTTTGAATCTTTAGCATGTTGCTTTAAACTTGCATATTTTTTTTTCATGCTTACAGCTAGGACAATTTTACCTAATAAATGTGATGATAAGACGATCAACCTTTTATTTAATACAATGAAAATTCATTTGTAACTTCATCAAGCTATAGGCTTTCTTTTTACCTAACCTTTTAGATGTAGTTGAAACAAATTTTTTTTTTCATATTTCTTTCTTACTTCTAAATCAGCAACTGATATATATTGGATCATGGACTTTAACCTAAAAATATTGACCTTGAACTTAGATCTTTGGTCAAGTGCTGTTTGTGACAAGCAGCAGTTTGGGCGAGCTATGTTGTCCGCTGACAACATTGTTTGTTTCATCATTGATTTATTTTTTTTCTGCCAAAATGGTTGAAATTTTTTCTCTAAAACCCTCATTTATGACGGAGATGATAGAGGTTCTAAATCATTATACATATGATTTTCAAAATTTGTGGTATTTTTCCTGATTGATCTTGCAAAACAATTTATAGTACCTTTCATTCTTATGTTTGAAGTTATAGGTCTGTGTTTTGTGATCCTGATATGACTTTATGTTAAAGAGAAATTGAAAAAAAAAACCTTAAAAATTAGAACTCACATTCTCAGGTGAGTGATATAGGACAATCATGGTCCTCTTGATTTCTGTATACTTACCAGAATACTGATACTTAACAGAAGTTATTTAAAATATACTTCAAACAGGAGCAAATAGGATGCAATTGTGTAAAATATTAGAAATTTTATCTGTACAAATAAACAAGAATTCATGTTCACTTAATTATATAGAACTTTGTGGCCTTCATAAAATTGTGATTGATCGGCAAAATTACATCCCCTGGACAGGTTGTTTTGTATGAATAGTATTATCAAAAATTGTTGACATGACATGGCAGCGCTCAAGAAATAGGATGATGCACTTATTGTTGAGGTAAAGCATCTTTTTGGGATATTATGCTATCATTATTCACATTTCTATAGATTGTAGACATATTGATTAAGGAGGTAGAATTCTAACCTAATGTTAAATTTTGATATCATTTGTTGTGCATGTCATCTCTTGGTTTTGTGATACTGCTTTATACACACTCTAGCGATATATTACTTAGAAAGTTTTAATAGAAACCATGGTATTGAAAATCAAAGTGCTGTCAGCACTGTAAATCGGACATCATTGAGAGGCTTGGATAGTGCAATAGTTTGCCAATCAAAAGGGCTCAAATTTGGACAATAAAAGTTGGTAAAATATTTGCCCAATTTGTGAGTTTTTTGTCTTAACACTCCATCTTTTCGAGGATATCTACAGCTCATCCAACCTCGTGGGTCCGATTTTGAAAGTTTGCTGATTCGATAGCCCTCTGCTAGTCTAAATTATTTCTTAGCAGATTTTTTTACGTTGTTATAATGAGCATGCGCCAAGCTAAAAGCTTGTCTGTTAATATTATTCCTCTCTCTATAGAGTTTAAGAGCCTGTTTAGCAAAAAAAAATTTTTAATTAAACTATTTACAATTTTGATTACCAACATGTTTGTATTTCAAGCATTGAGTTTTCCCAAATACAATAAATGCATTTTCCCTCAAGAAACATGTGAAATCACCAACTATGCTATTTATATCTTTGGTTTCTGACCAATCAATTGAATCTAGCAGCACTCTATGATTATTCATGAGTTGTTCTAAAAATAGCTCTTACTGCTATTTTATATCAGTTTATCGTATGTTTTTTGTCGGTTTATTTGTTGTTGAGAAACATGTGAAATCACCAACTATGCTATTTATATCTTTGGTTTCTGACCAATCAATTGAATCTAGCAGCACTCTATGATTATTCATGAGTTGTTCTAAAAATAGCTCTTACTGCTATTTTATATCAGTTTATCGTATGTTTTTTGTCGGTTTATTTGTTGTTTTTCTTCATACTCAAATTTGAATTTATTGAAAATAGGATTGGAGCGTGATCAGAGTGCCCATTGAAATCAAATATTTCAAAATTACAAAATTATTTCTATTTGTTAACACATAGTCAACGGTATTCATTAAACCATGCAAACAAAAAGTAAACTTCCCACGCTCCCTGTCCGAGTGCAGACGACCATTGACCAATGACAAACAACTTAATTGACACAATTCGAGTAGACGATGTCCATTTGCATCTACCACGTGGTCTGAACTTACGTGTGGGTTTTGACCGAGTGATAATCATAACAGAATTTGATTGGTTGTCAGCCCTACAACTGGTAAATGACCGTTCGAGAAAAAAAAACAGAGCAGTAATATTGTAAGTGCTACAAATTTATTATACAGTTAACCTATTGTACGTTTCAACTCCTTTACTCAACCGAAAATCTTGTTATAAACACTGAAAATACTAACTGGTAATTACTAAAAGCGAAAATTACATCAAATTTTGTATTAGCCTCTTCTCTATTTGTCGAAAAGTAAATAAGATAAAAACAAAGTTTGTAGATTGTGACTGAAAAGGCCGTTTCTTCGGTGTTTGAAAACACATGATTTGGTTTGAACACATTGCTCAGAAGATAACGGTAAAAATGTTGTGGGTCAAACAGACTGGATTTCTGGAAAACGGTAATTATAAATGCAAACTGCTTCGCAGTCTGATTTAAAAACAGATTAAGTGTTGGGCAGGTTATATTTTAAGCAATTACAGAGTGTCTGCATACGGTTGCAGAAATACTGTGTATTACGAAAGACCGGTGGTGACTTCTTTTATTCACACTTTACGCTTCAAACTTTAAACATATGATATTGAAATGTGAAATGTAAAGTGTGAACTATGAAATGTGAAGTGTGAACTGTGGAGTGTGAACTGTGAAGTGTGAACTGTGAAGTGTGAACTTTGAAGTGTGAAGTATAAAGTGTGAACTTTGAAGAATGAAGTGTGAAATGTGAACTTTAAAGTGTGAAGTGTGAACTATGAAATGTGAAGTTTGAAGTATGAGCTGTGAAGTGTGAAGTATGAACTGTGAAGTATGAAGTGTGAAGTATGAAGTGTGAAGTATGAAGTGTGAAGTGAGAAGTATGAAGTGTGAACTTTGAAGTTTGAAGTGTGAAGTGTGAATTGTAAATTAGGAAGTTTACATGTATGGCAACTTTGAAAAAATTCAACTTCACATTTCACACTTCACACTTCACAGTTCACACTTAACAGTTCACACTTCATAGTGCACACTTCACACTTCATACTTCACACTTCAAAGTTCACACTTCAAAGTTCACACTTCGCTGTTCACACTTCATACTTCACAGTTCACACTTCAAACTTCATACTTCACACTTCACACTTCACATTTCATAGTTCACATTTCACACTTCACATTTCACACTTCAAAGTTCATGTTTCACACTTCATACTTTAAACTTCTAAGTTAACACTTCATACTTCACTCTTCAAAGTTCACACTTCACACTTCATACTTCACACTTCACAGTTCACACTTCAAACTTCACATTTCATAGTTCACACTTTACACTTCACAGTTCACAGTTCACACTTCAAAGATATTATGTTTGAAATGTGAAGTGAGAAGTTTGAATTTAAGAAATGTCACCTCCAGTTCACGCTTCAGAGTTCACATTTCATAGAAAATATGTTTGAAGTGTGAAGCGTGAAGTGTGAATAAAAGAATTCATCACCGGTCTTTCGTAGTGTATGGACATTCTGTGTAATTCATCTGCACACAACCTAAAAATTTTAACCACAGTTGAATATTATTGAGCGACCACTTAAGGGGACCTCAAAAAGCGGTTGTTAAAGAGAATGGTTGCAGAGTACACATTTTGTTTACAAATTAGAAATATATTTCTGATTGAATAATGTATGTATTTTTTTGGAAATTTCTCAATACTCCTTTATTCTTAAAACTCAGTAACTATGACTCTTTGATAAAATTTTAATGAAGTTTAACAACATAGAATTCATTCGCAATAATAATGACACTAATTATGAATTCTTTTAAGATATTTTGTTTAAAGAAGGGGGGTTTGGGAAATGGACACTTAATCAAAATGGTCACTTAAAAGATGAGGTTGCTTGAGCACAGTTGACTGTAATTACTTATTTTCTGTGTTACTTTTAACAGAAATCCTTATCTTTGTTATAGTTATCCAAACACACACACATAGACATGAATCTGATTTTGCTGTATGCAAAATGTTTATTTTCTCAAGTGGATTTTTTAGCTTCACTGGCCGAAGGCGGGCGAGCTTTTGTCATAGTGGAGTATCCTTTGTGTGTGTGTGTGTGTCTGTGCGTCAACTTTTCATTATACATCTTCTCTTCCCAAACCAATTAATGAAACTTGGTAGAAATGATCCTTGGGTGACCCTCTTCTTAAATTGTTCAAGAAATTTTGATTGACCTCCAAATATGGACGGGGCATTTTTTCTTGTTAAAACTTTAAAAATCTTCTCCTCCCAAATGATTTGGCCGATTGCAATGAAAATTGGCATGAATGTTCCTTTGGTGACCCTTTACTTAAATTATTCAAGAAATTTGTATTGACCCCCAAAAATGGGTGTGGCAGGGCAGGGCATTTTTCACATTGAAATCTTTAAAAATCTTCTTCTCTCAAACTATTGGGCCAAGTGCAATGAAACTTGGCATAAATTTTCCTTGGGTTACCCTTTACTTAAATAGTTAAAGACATTCTGATTGATCCCCAAATATGGGAGTGGCAGGGTGGCGCATTTTTTCATGTTAAAATCTTTAAAAACCCTTCTCCCAAACTATTTGGTTGATTTCAATGAAACTTGGCATGAATTTTCCTTGGGTGACCCTTTACTTAAATAGTTAAAGAAATTCTGACCCCCAAAATGGGAGTGGCAGGGTGGGGCATTTTTTCATGTTAAAATCTTTTAAAATCTTCTCCTCCCGAACCATGTGGACGATTTCAATGAAACTTGGCATAGATGTTCCATAGGTGAAACTTTACTTAAATTGTTCAATAATTTTTTATTGATCCCCAAATATGGGCGTGGCTTTTTTTCACGTTAAAATCTTTTAAAATCTTCTCCTCCCCAACCATTGGGCTGATTTCAATGAAACTTGGTATGGATGTTCCATAGGTGAACCTTTTCTTAAATTTTTCAAGCAATTTTGATTGACCCCAAAATATTGGAGTGGCAGGGTGAGGCTTTTTTCCATGTTAAAATCTTCAAAAATTTTCTCCCAAACCATTGGGCTGATTTCAATGAAACTTGGATGTTCCTTCAGTGGCCCTTTACTTAAATTGGTCAAGAAATTTTGATTGACCCCAAAATATTGGTGTGGCAGGGGGAAAGTTTTGGGTCAAAAAGCCAGTGGAGTGATACAGGCCCTCTTGTTTCATATTTGTAAACAGAAAAAATCCACGCTAATTGTGCTTACTTGTAGGCCTTTTTTACACAAAAGAAAGTTTCTGAATCCTGATTTATAGTGATAAATATACAAATATTGATGGAAACATTAAAAAGATGTGCGACCATACACTAATATTCAAAATTTGGATGAAATATTACCTCTGGCACTTATTTTGAGCCCAAAATCTTAGAACAACATCTCCTGAACCACTGGGCAGATTTCAATGAAACTTTACTAGAATGTTCCTTTGGTGACCCTTTTGAAAAATTCTTAAAATTTTGATTGGCCCATAGATATTGGCGTGGCAGGGCAGGGCTTATTTTGAGCCCAATATCTTTGAACAACATCTCCTCTTGAACCAATGGGTGGATTTCAATGAAACTTTACCAGAATGTTCCTTGAGTGACCCTTTTGAAAAATTGTTTGCGAAATTTGGATTGGCCCATAAATATTGGAGTGGCAGGGCGGGACTTACTTTGAGCCCGAATTCTTTGAATGACATCTCCTGAACCACTGGGTGGATTTCAATGAAACGTTACCATAATGTTCATCTCCTCCTGGACCACTCGGCAGATATCAATAAACCTTTACTAGAATGTTCCTTTGATGACCCTCTCCAAAAATTGGGCAGATGGGCAGGGTCTATTTTCACTTTAAATTCTTGGAATAACAACTCCTTTTCAACAATTTAGCAAATGTGAATGAAGCTTTGCCAGAAAGTTACTTGGATGAGATCCACTGGAGCAATAAAATTGATATGAGCGATTAAGGGTCATTTTGGCCCTCTCGTAGCTCACTTGAGCACAACATGCTCAAGGGGAGCTTTAAAGATTAACCTGAGTTCGTCATCCATCGTATGTTGTCTGTTGTCTGTCGTCAACATTCTTATAAACTTCATCTTCTCCTGAACCACAGGGCCGATTTCGATAAAACTTTATTCAGTTTGTACCTTGGGTGAACCTTTTGAAAAAAAATCAGGAATTTTTGATTGGCCCATTAATATGGTGGTGGCAGGGCATGGCTTATTTTGGGCCTGAAATCTTTGAGCAACCTCACCTCCTAAACTGCAGGTCTGATTTCAATGTAACTGTACCAGAATTTTCCTTGGGTGACCCTTTTCAAAACTTGTTCGCAAAAGTTTGATTGGCCACTAAATATGGGTATGGCAGGACGGGGATTATTTGGCACCCGAAATGTTTGAATGACATCTCATCCTGAACCATTGGGCCAATTTCAATGAAACTTTACCAGAATGTTCTTTGGGTGACCCTTTTTAGCTCCACTGGCTGAAAGCCACTGGGGCTATTGACATGGCATAATGTCCATCGTGCGTCCGTCAATCCGTGTGGGCGTCTGTGCCTCTGGTCGTAAACTTTTTCTTTAAAAATCTTCTCCTAAGAAACTACTGGATGAATTTCAACCAAACTTCACAGGAATGATCCTTGAGTGACCCTCTTTCAAAGTTGTTCAAGAAATTTTGATCCAATGAAAAACATGGATTACATGGGCATGGTTAATTTCAAATTATGGTAAAAAGTCAGTTTTCTTAGATTCTAATCAATGGATACCAATTAAATTTTACATGAATGATCCTTGGGTGACCCTTTATCAGGTTACGAAAAATCATTGTGATCGGATGGAAAATATGCATTTTATAGGCGGGGTCATTTCTGTAAATGTTATATAGTGTAAACTTTGAAAATCATTTTCTCAGAATAACTGAAGGATATCAATCAAACTTCATTGGTATGAGATTTGAGTGACCCTTTATCTGTCTAAAAAAATCATTGTGATCGGATGGAAAATATTCATTTTATGGCTGGAGGTCATATCTCTATTTTTTTTATAGTGGAAACTTTGAAAATCATTTTCTTAGAATGTAATTGATGGATATCAACCAAATTTCACTGGAATGATGCCTGAGTGACCATTTATCAGTGTACCAAAATTCTAGTGATTGCATGAAATATATGTATTGAATGGGCGGAGGTCATTTCTCTGTTTGCTATATAGTCGAAACTATGAAAATAATTATCTCAGAATCTAATTTTTGGATATCAACCAAATTTCACTGGAATGATCCTTGAGTGACCCTTTATCAGTCTACCAAAAATTATTGCGATTGAATTAAAAGTATGTATTTTATGGTTGGAGGTCATTTCTCTATATGTTACATAGTGGAAACTTTGAAAATCATTTTCTTGGAATGTAATTTCTGGATTTCAACCAATTTTCACTGGAATGATCCTTCAGTGAACCTTTATCAGTCTACCAAAAATTATTGTGATCGGATGAAAAATATGAATTTTATTGGCGGATGTCATTTCTCAATATGTTATATAGTGGAAACTATGAAAATCATTTTCTCAGAATGTAACTGATGGATATCAATCAAATAATTTTGGTATGATCTTTGGTTGACCCATTATCATGCAGCCAAAGATTATTTTGATTGGATGAAAAATATGTCTTTTATAGTTGGAAGTCATTTCTCTATATATGTTATATAGTTGAAACTTTGAAGATCATTTTCAACATCAGTAGAACCCAAAATATCTAAAAATCTAGTCAAAACTTTTATTTGCTTTTACAAGAATTTCAAGCCTGTGGAGCGACTCAAGCCATTCATGGCTTTCTAGTTAAGAAAAATTCATGAAATTTTGATTGGCCCATAAATATGGGCGTAGCAGGGCAGGAATTATTTTGAAGCTTAAAATCTTTGAACAACATCTTCTCCTGAACGACTGGGTTGATAACTATGAAACTTTATCAGAATGTTCCTTGAGTGACCTTTTAAAAAATTCCTTGTGAAATTTTGATTGGCCCATAATTATGGGGTCTGCACTGGGCAGGGCTTATTTTGAGCCCGAAATCTTTGAATGACATCTCCTCCTGAACAACCGGGGCAATTTCATTGAAATTTTTCCAAAATGTTCCCTAGGTGACACTTTTCAAAAATTCTTCGCAAATTTTGATTAGCCCATGAATATATGGGCATGGCAGGGTGGGACTTATTTTGAGTGTCCTCAGTAATGAATGGGTGGGCAGGGTCTATTATCAGTTTGTGTTCTTTGAATAACATTTCCTCTTCAACAATTTGGCAAATGTGAATGAAACCTAGCTAGAAAGTTATTTGGATAAGATCCACTGGACCAATAAATTTGAGGTGAGTGGTTTAGGGTCATTCTGGCCCTCTTGTTATACAATCTTTTACTTTAAACTTCAAATTTAATCTTTCATATATTTTCTTAATGCTTGTTTAACTCCACTGGTGGAAGGCCACTAGGGCTATTATCATGGCACTGTGTCCGACGTGAGTCACTCTGTCTGTGCATCAGTGCCTCCGCTTGTAAACTTTTCTAGCTCACCTGAGCACGAAGTGCTCAAGGTGAGCTATTGTGATCATACAATGTCCGTCGTCAGTTGTGCGGTGTGTGTTGTGCATCGTCCACAATTTCATTAAACATCTTTTCCTCCTAAACCAGTGGGCCAATCTTGATGAAACTTGGCAGGGATGTTCCTTAGGTAAAATTCTACCAAAGTTGTTCAAATAAATGAAATCCCCCCTTAACTTTCCCTTTACCCTCAACAAAAAGGGTGAAAAAATGAAAATCTTCTTCTCATAAAACAGAAGGCAGACACTTTCATATTTGGTATGTAGCATCACCTTGTGGACCTTTACCAAGTTTGTTCATATTAAGACCCTGGGGTCATATTTGGGCTTTGCCCGGGCGCATCCCTTTTAGCTCTTCTGAGCACAAAGGGTAAAAAATGAAAATCTTCAAAAATCTTATTCTCTGAAACCAGAAGGCAGACAGCTTTCATTTTTGGCATCAGGCATCATCTAGTGGACCTCTACCAAGTTTGTTCATATAAAGACCCTAGGATCATATTTGGGCTCCACCCAGGCGCAACCCTTTTAGCATAATTATATAGAATCAAAGAGCGAAAATCTTTTAAAATTTTCTTTTCTGAAACCAGAGGGTACACAGCTTTCATATTTGGCATCATATGGTGGGCCTCTACCAAGTTTGCTCATATCAAGACCTTGGGGTCATAGACCCTGTTGTACATAGCTATAACCATGAATGTTTGGCTACCATTTGAAGAGCACTGGGGGAGAGGGTAGTATTTTTGGTCAATTTTGAAATTTTAAACCTTCTTCTAATGATGAAGGAGGAACCTCACAGACTCTAAATTTGGCATGAGTCATCAGCTCATATACGTTAATTAGATGATTAAACGAGACTTACTTGGAAGTTGATGTTTGATCTGGATTCTATCGTCTGTCAACTCTTGGATGGGCTTACACAGAGACAACGTAGCTTGCCAGCAGGTATCAGCCTTTAGAGTCCATTGGAGATTGAAGTTTTATTTTAAGTACTTTACATCTTATAAACTTGACGACAATGTTTTGAAGGTTGAACAGAGTAAGAAATGCAGTGGGTTGGGAAGGGCTGGGTGTGTAAGCCCATCCAAGAGTTGACAGACGATAGAATCCAGATCAAACATCAACTTCCAAGTAAGTCTCTTTAATCATCTAATTCTATTGTCTGTCATACTCTTAGAGGGGCTTCACAGAGACTTTAGAGTTAACTCTGTTCAAGCTGATCTAATAATTAAAAACTTAGACATGAAAGTGTGATGTATATAATCTTCTCTTTAACAAATCCAACATTATTTGAACATTTATGATAAATGTGCAGTTCTTACTGTAACATGCTACTGAATTGTAGGGAGATGTCTTTTCCAATGACTTATTTATTAAACTTAAAACCAGTGCACCACTCAGAAGTTTTAAGTTAATTTTGAAAAGAAACCTTCTAGCTTTTGCTTTACTTGTAGCTGCTTATTGGGACCATAATTTTCAAAAAACCCTGTACTTTTTAAGAAAATCCTGACGCAACAGCCTGACGCATGTTATTGCATGTAGAAATGTCTGAATAAGGTTTGTGGGTGTTAATCATTAACTTTCCAAAGTAACGGAAACCCTCAGTTCTACTTATGTACTCCAGGAAAAACTTTTTAATGCATAGTGCTTTCAACATTGTATGATTCCAATATCAGGGGACTCAGGTGATGACCTGGCCTTGACTGCTTTAGTTAATGATTGAGCTTTACAATCATTTTATCTTAAACGAGAGAAATGTTAGTCAAATTAATCCCGTATGAAATTTGACACATTTCAGCAGTTGACTGCAATAAAACAACCAGCTATTTTTGGTGAACGAACGTCGTTCACCAGTGTTATATACCATGTCAGGAAAATCCTGTTGGATGTTAATACATTTTAAATAAAGTAGCGCCTCTTAAAATTCAATTTAGTATCTTTCAATATTTTTCTCCGCAAAACCACTGTTTTTTTTCTTTAATTGCGTGATACTAGTAGTCTTTATCAAGTGAAAATAATGAAAATTCGCCTTGAAAAACACAAAATGATCTTGCAATGTTAATCAAGGGAATTTTTGATCTGCGTAAGCTTGTTGAGAGTTTAAAGCAAAAACAAAGTTTGTGTCTAGACACCGTAGAGACAGATACTATGTTTTTGACCCAAGCCTTCGCTGGTGCAACTTATAGTAATTAGCCGGAAATACGTGTTTATTTAGGTCATGTCCTCTTGAACTTACATTCGGCAATACTCGGGCGATCTCCGACGGCTCTGATTTAAATGAAATGTAGGTTAGAGGAATCGGCCGAGTTGAAACGAATGACACATCAAGACACCTTGTGTCATTAGAAACGGTAACGCGGTTTTACATAACTTTTCAACTAGCGACAGTCAGTCTCGAGACGGGTTTTAAGAATGATTCGACATGTCTTTTACATGTACAACCTTTCTTGTACTTTTATTTGAATAGGGATGAACGCCGCTATTAAGATTTATCTGTAAAATTGCGTTGGCTGAAGTAGGGCTTGTACGGATACACTCGAATATTCGGTGAACTTATTCCCAGCGAAAACGTTTCATATTCGTCTGTCTCAGAAGCGAATATTGCCGAAAACCAAATGCGACAGGCACGGAAGATATTTCATTGGGGCCATTTTACTTTGCATTTTTTCGATCTGTAAACCCATATCAATTCAAAATTCTATTTGAAAATTAAATAAATGATAGCTAAATATTCAACCCTAGATAGGCCTACCACTCCAATTGACGAGTAGAAATTGCCGTGGTCAAGGGGGGACCAGATCCGTCATGCACTTGTTTACAATTCGACAGGCGGGTTTAGTTGTTAATTATTCTGGAAAAGTCATTGCGTTTTTTACAGAAATCATAAAAATCTTAATCGATGAATAAAAACTGGCTTCATCCTTCCCAAAATACGTTTAGAATTGGTTAACTACAGTTTAAGCAAAAACTAGCTCCGAGCAGAAAGTCTAATATCAGCCGCAATACTGTAATAAGATATCGATAGTGAGTGATTTTACAAGCATCGAAACTCTTGAAGGTAAACAATAGGTTCTCGTGCAAAAAATAAACCGACAATTGTAAGGATTCTCAATTCTTTTTGGAAAGAAAGTCAGAAGGAAAAAAACATTGTATTATACTTAAACATAGTCATAGACATAGTCATGCAATTATTACCTCCCTTTAAAAAATAAACTTCTTAAATAAGATTCTTATTCGCTTTTGATGTAGAAATTACGTTACAAAAATAATATTTATAAAGACTTTTGGTATGCAATTTACTATGGACCAATTGTTCAATATAAAAAGTTATACTTTAATTTCTAAACCTTAAACAGAAATTATCTATGAATTATACTAATAGGGCACTAGACCTCTTTTAACCTATACCTAAATATTTCTCATCCTGCAGTGTTATAAAATTGAATAACGACATAAGTGTCAACCACGGAAGTGGTTGTGGCTTCAAATATGATAAAAAATAATCTCTCAGGTTATGGTTCAAAATACTATTAATAAGTTAACACAAATCAGAACTTTAAACAATGAGTATAGTTCAGGACTGACTGATATTCATAGGTGTTTCTTCAGTTGGTACTCAAAGACCTTTTCATCCTCTGAGAAGAAACAAAGATAGTTAAAAATGTTAAAACAAATACAACAAATTTACTTGAAATAAGCTTAAACATGTAACTACTACATTTGTAAAAACAAACACCATTGGATATGGGTAAAGACAGTTTAAGATAGGATTAAATCGTTTCTCCATTTATGTTTAATTAATAAATGTACCTATTTCAAGTGTGTAAAAGAAATTTTCACAGAGTAACATCTCATATTCTAACAAATATTTTTCTAACAGGATTTTCCTCTCTTTCCCTTTCTTTGAATTTGCAGTGAAATTTCCAAATAACGGAAATTTTGTCGAGACAATTCTTCCCACTTTTTTTTACATTCGTAATTTCTCTTTTCTAATTGAATTCAATATATCACTCTAGAATGCCATCAGGTTCGTTCACCATCAGTACTTTCAGTGCTTTGATTCAAGATAGCACTGCCACTATAAATGCAATGTCAAGTTGATATGCTCCAGAACTGATACTCCATAACTGTCTAAGCATCCCATGCATGATTTATATTAATGTCTTGGTAATGAAGACAACAATCAAAACAATCCTTCCTGAATTTGTTTGTCTATGAGCAGTGCCCAAATTTGTCCCCTGATAAAAAATTGAAAAGTTGATCTATAGCCGATCTGGTAGTGTTTATGGTACTGTACCCTTCCCCCTCTGAATTTGAGGTAGAAATTGGCATAGTAATGTGAGGAGAAGCAGGGGATACTAAGCATTTGGCATTTGGAAACTTAATCCATCTATTTATGTAAACTTTATAAGTCTTTTTAGTAGAATATTCTCAAAGATGGCATAATAATATCAATTGATGCATTTGGTATGTTTTTGGTCTTGTAAGGCCTTCCTAAAATATGAATAACTCTCAGTTTTAGATGCTTCAATAGATGTTTTTTCTCTAGTTCGTATTTGTAAGATGAGGATTTGAGGCACTAGCAGTATTTTCATACGCTGAGGCCATTAAGTCTGTTTTTTCAACTTAAGGGCTACCTAGGCCTGATGTTTGCTATTTTCTGGAGAAGTCCCCCAATGACTGTGAAAAGGAGAACATAAAACAAATTATTACTCCAGTTCATTAAGAGTGTATCAACAGCCAAAGCCTCATGGTCAGGATAAAAAGAAACATTCTTTTTCAATTTAGCATTCAGTAGCTACACAAGCATATTATTCCAATTGCTGGATAAAATGATGCTTTCATTTGTTGAAAACATTGTCTATCAACCACTCTAAGTCATCTGTATGATTTTTCAAAAGCCCTACTCGTGCTATAACTCTTGAGCAAGATCATTCAAGTCTTGTATATTTCTACCGAATTTGATTTTGTATGAAATTGATAATGTTGTTACATCATCTGTCAAGATTCCAATGAGAATGTTTTCTTTCCTCTTTGCCAAGTCTATAAATCCAAGCTTGCACGCCTTAAGCTCAAGAATATCAATTTGTAAGGATTATAAAAGTTCTGACCATACTGCTTATGCAATTGTCCCTTATACCTTGAATTTTATTTATGTAAAATTGTAGCTCAACTCTGAATGAACCTGTGTTTTCCAGTAAACAGAAATTATATCATTAGATCATTTAATTTGAGCAATAAAGTTTTAACTGTTACAGTGATGAATCCTTCTAAATTATCTATACAATACATTTGAAAGATCACATATCTAACTGTTGCCTATTCCGACATTCATTGTGCTTGTATTAGACCATAGTTCTTTGACTACTGATCCAGTATCAATTGCTCCCTGGCCTCCTTGTCTATTTCTAACTAGAGCCTGTATGAGGCTATGTTGTCAAATATCATTCCAATGATTTTCTAGAAACTACATCAATAAAACATGGTAGTATCATTTGGGTATTAATTATCATTGACTACATCAAATATTGATATTCTGCATTAATCATGCTTTAATATATCAATAATTTTTCAAATTGTTGATTTGTTTTATTAGATGAGTATAATAGACATTATGTATACTTGATCATTTATATATCCTAATAGAGAGCCTTATCTTTTGACTACAATCAGCATAATTTGTGGAACTAAGGTTTCAATATGTTCTATATCTTATGTTGTTATTGGAAAATGTCATATAACCATCATTTTCCCCTTCAATGACCAATAGAGTAAATTTTCAAACCTATGTATGGTGATACACAAAAATGCCTAGTTGTCAAGTTGTTGAAGCCTGAATCTTTCAAAGATAGCTACTCATTTGTTTCCTTATACCTACTAGAACATTTCTAAACCTTAGATGTGAGTTTGCCTTGACCACCAGATACATAATTTTACCCATTTCATCTAATATCCTTCATAATTATGTGTATCTGCTTCTAATCATTCTTCAAATTTGCACAATATGTATTTTTCTCCTCATAAATATATGCTTATGTAATCAGTCTTTAAGCAAAAAAATGTTGTACTAAAGTTATCCCAGATATTCTCTTGTAAAATAATCATGCAAAAACCAACAAATGATAACAATTCCATTTTTGATCTTGTATTTTCAAACATAAATAGTACAACTGAGACTGTGGGATCTTACTGGTCTGACCATAAGATTATTTTAAATTTGTTACAGTTCAATAACTTAATCATCTGAATTAAAAGTAATGCAAGTTACCCTTAGGTGCTTTGACTCAGGTGAGAGGACCAGGGCCAAAGGCCCTCTTATTACTATAAATATATTTGTTTCCATTTTAAAAATGTGTTAGAAAAGACGAAATCTTCTTCTGTCTGCATTCAGGGGATTCACCATATTACACGTATTAGTACTTCTTACAACGCACCACAAACCTGGAACAACAACAACATAGTGTCAAAATGGCTGACAGAACTGGGTTCAGATCGTAATAAAGAATTGTTCATCCGGAATAATGGCTACTCCGGACACCCTCGTAGGAAACCAAAGTGTCTAGATTAGTGTGTCATGACTGAGAGACGCAAACTTTGTTTTTGCTCTAAAGTCTCCACAATCTTAGGCCAATCATCAATTTGCCCGGCTAAACATTTCAAGCTTATTGTGTGTTTTTAAAGGGTAATTTTCATTATCTTAATGAAGAATTCTAGTATCATGCAATTAACGAAATAAACAGTGATTTTGCGGAGAGAAGTCTTGAGATATACTTAATTGAATCTAAAGGGGGCGCTACTTTATTTCGAAGCTATTAAGATCCTACAGGGTTTTCCATGCATAGTATATTTAGTAACACTGGTGAACAAATTTTCGTTCACCAAAAACTGTAACCGGGTACATATTTTCAGAGTGAATTTGACCAGTGATATAAATTACTTCATAATTCAGTCACCAGGTGATACGCTTTCACCAGTAGCCAAAGTTCTTGACAATTAGACCTTGACCTTAATGTTCTCGTCAAATTTTTGCAAAAACTTTAACCAAGCTTATATTTTCTGAATGCTTATACCAATGGTCATCATACTGAACATCTTCGTTCATCCTGTGATAGGTTTTCACCTGTGATCAAGTCCCTTGACTCTCTGACCTCATTCTTTGGCCTCTAAAAGCTTAATTAAAACCCTGAATCTTGCTTATGTTATCATTAAGTGGGGGGTTTGACCTATGACCAAGATCCTTAACCCTATGACCTTGGCCTTTTACCTATGTTTTAAAACTTTAAACAAATTGCTTTGAACTTGCATATTATACTTCATGAACTAAACGATTAGATGATCCACCTTATAATAATGTGATGGAAAGGCCGGGTTTACCTCCCGGAAGTTTCCAGTCTGGTAAGTCTCTAGTCTAAGAAATATAATATGATCATCGTTTTAAGGAAAACAGGATTTTCTAGACTTAATTGTGAAGAGACTTATGGCTTTCCTCCTTTGTTTATACCCTTATTTGATTTGTCCAAGATCTAATTACCCAAACCTATTGTTTTAGCCTTCTTCATACGATTTCTATAAAGAAATCAGCTTTTATTGGGTAATTATCATCTAGACACTTGCATTGTTCTTTGCTGGTAGACATTCATTATAGTATGTTAAAGTTATGTTTAACAAATGGCACGGAGGACTACAAGTGGGTTTCTTGCTATCATGACTATTTTCGGGTATAAATGGAAGTGAATCGCCAGATTTTATCAGTTAGTGCTTGGTCTTCACATGGAGCACTTGAAACTCTAATAGCTAGCAATTGTTCTTATTTGGGAATGCGCTAGTGGACATAATTTGCTGACCCTCAGAGTTACAGCGGACGCTCAGAGTTGTTGGGTTACATATATGTCAACAATTTCTCCCGGTTTGAACAATAGACAAGTTTATATTGCCTTGTATAAAGTCGTTGGTATAATACAAGTTATTGTCCCCGTCCTGTACTAACTCCGTTTTATACCGGTTTAATACAACATGGGTTGGTTGGTACAATACTGGTCTAGTTTAAGGCTATCCCTTCTTATACTTAGCACAGTATTGTTATTGATAGGCAGTTTAAGACTCTTGATTTTGGTAATAGACAAGTTTGTCTTATACTTGGTTCTGTACCTTTTAGTATTGTATAGAACTGACTTGGGTCTAACCCAGTGTTGATGTGTTAATAAATATATAAATATCCTTTGTGCTTGTCACAATAAGTACAATGAAATTCCATACAGTAACTTCATCAGGTTGTAAGCTTTCACTTAAGGACACCGCTCATCCGGTTTTGGATTTTCTGCTATTAACATAATGTTTACCTTTATGTGATGGTTATAAATCTATGAATCAAAATTCAAGCAATCTTTTTGGATAGAGTGAATATAAAGTTGACAAAACACGCAAAATTTGTATAAATTCAAAATCAGAAAAAAAAACACATCCTTTTTGGGGGGCATTTTTCCTGTTTTAGAGTATTCAGAGAAAAAGAAAATGATAAAAAAAAAACTTTACCTGATATTCCTGGACCAAAATACCAACAAATATGTTATTTCCAATATTGAATTTTTTTTTTTTTTTTTTTAAATTTGAATAATTTTATGTGAATGACCTCCCTTTATTTTAGCAAATAAGTCAAATTTATGGGAAAAAAGATAAGACTGTGACCCTCACTATTTTCTAATCAAGATATTCTTCATTTTGTCAAAATTTGATACTGAGAGTATGAGAAAAAGTGTAATAGTAGGACTATATTTATTTTACTGTGAAACATGTATTAGTCACCCTCTATGTTAAAGGAAAAATACATCAGGAACGAATAAAGATGTTTTACTTTTCTTTTACTTTATTTAAATTCCATATCTTTTGAATAATTTAGTGGAATGGGATATTGTTTCTTAATAAAATGTAAATAAATGGCCTTCAGAATATTTATTTGTCCAAAAGTAAAAACTTCAAATCAAGGATGTAGGTTTAAAGAAAAGTTTAATAGTAGGATAAAGCCAAGCAAACTTCCTTAACCTTAACCTTTAACATGTACTTAAAACAAAAATAAAACTGTTTTTATATTTCTTTATTATTTCTAGAACAGATATTAATATGACAATCAGCAGTTTGGGTTAGCTACATTGCAAACAGACAAACTTGGTTTAGGAAAAGACCAGTGTGGTTTCCATGGTTGAGAGGTAAAGGGTTCACTTCTTGACTAAGAGGTCATGAGTTTGATTCCCAAGAGTGACTATTGATCTCAGTTCATTCCTTGGCACACATATTCGGCATGAAAGAGCAGAATCAAAAGGGATGAATCTAAGTTGTGAGAACTTGTATCCCTATCAAAGTGAAAATAAATAAGTATAACCCACAAGTCTCAATTTTTAGCTCACCTGAGCACATCGTCCTCGAGGTGAGCTTTTGTGATCATTGAATGTCCGTTGTGTGTCATCTGTTGTCCGGCGTCAACAATCTTAGTGTTTACACTCTAGAGGCCACAAATATTACACAATCTTTATGAAACTTGGCCAGATTGTTGGCCAGATCACAAGGATGAACCCTATCCAAAATGGGAAAGATCCATGCCATATCAAGGGAAAAGGGGCCTTAAAGACAAATATCTTGTTTTCTCTCTAGAGGTCACAAATATGGTCCAATCTTCATGAAACTTTGTCAGATTGTTGGCCAGGTCACAAGGATGAACCCTATTGAAAATGGGAAGGATACGTACCATATCAAGGGAAAAGGGGCCTTAAAGACAATTTTCTTGTTTACACTCTTGAGGCCACAAATATGGCCCAATCTTTATGAAACTTTGTCAGAATGTTGGCCAGGTCACATGGTTGAACGCTATTGAAAATGGGAAGGATCCATGCCATATCAAGGGAAAAGGGGCCTTAAAGACAATTTTCTTGTTTACACTCTAGAGGCCACAAATATGGCCCAATCATCATGAAACTTAGTCAGATTGTTGGCCATGTCACAAGGATGAACTCTATAGAAAATGCAAAGGATCCATTCCATATCACAGGAAAAGGGGTCTTAATGACAATTTTCTTGTTTACACTCTTGAGGCCACAAATTCGGCTCAATCTTCATGAAACTTGGTCAGAATGTTGGCCAGATCACAAGGATGAACCCTATTGAAAATGGGAGGATCCATGCCATATCAAGGGAAAAGGGACCTTCATGCCAATTTTCTTGTTTACACTCTAGAGGCCACAAATATGGTCAAATCTCCAAGGAATTTGACCAGAATGTTGGCAAGGTCTCAAGGATGAACCCTTTCAAAAATGGGAAGGATACATGTTATATCATGGGAAAAGGGGCCTTACAATTTATGTTTACACTGTAGTCTCTAGAGGCCACAAATTTGGTTCAATAGTCATGAACTTTGGGCAGATTGTTGGCCAGGTCACATGAAACTGGTTTTGAAAAGGCTAGAAAATTATGCAGGGATCATAGGAATAGAATAATGTCTTTCTTTGAATAATCTAATGGTCATTCAATGATCTTTAAAGCATTTAATTTTGCTAAGGGAGGACTGAAAGAGACGAAGGTGAGCGATATAGGACCATCATGGTCCTCTTGTTGGAAAATGGGAAAGGGATAACTGCAGGTTTTTTTGGTTTTTCTTTCAGCCCAAGCAGAGACAGTGATAACAGCTGATCAGGGAATAAGGGGAGGTAAATCTATAGAACTAAAACAGGTGGTGGATGATGCTGTGAAACAATGTCCCAGTGTAAAAAGGGTTCTAGTCTACCAAAGAACAGGAGCTGATGTGCCCATGAATAGTATAGACTTAAATTTGGATAAGGTATAATCTTATTTCATCTTAGTTAGCGTTTTGTCAAATTTTGTAAACGCAGTCTAATTATTGTATCACTTAGATTGCATACTTTCTAAATAATGTGTTTAGTTATCAAACAGAGTTACTAAAAGATGTTTCATAGCATGTAAATGTACTCTTTTTTCTTTCACATTATAATTAAATTGGAGAATTTTACTATGTTCTTTTGTACACAGACTGTCATAAATAACACCTCGCATGCATTCAGCTGTGGTTCGATGTGGGACACTAAATATAGTACCTGTACTATTTGTTTTTGACGGAAGATACTGATCTGGATGTTATTCAAAGGTGGAGTGAGGTTTAAGCCTAAAACAAAAACATTTTCACATTTTTTTCAAGGTTAGAAATGACCACTGCTTTAAAGGTGTTAGTAACGAGTATGTCAACCATGACTAGCAACCACTGCTTGCAACCTGCATCTCATTGAGCCACACAGGTTACACAGAAGGTACCTGGGGATGCGAGCCCACTCCTGATGAAGAGCATCAGTCAGCTGTTGCATAGTTTGAGGTTGTGGCTGACGTTGACATAAATGACGTCCTAGGATATCCCACATGTTGCTTGATTGGATTGCAGTCTGGTGAGTTGGCAGAATGTCAATATTATTGATTTGGAGGAAGTTTGCGGTGATACGCCCAGTGTTTGGACGTATGTTATAATGCATAAACGTGAGTCCAGGTTGTCGGCGCAACAGGGGTTGGACAACAGGCTGAAAAACTTGGTTTAAGTACCCCCTGGCATTCAAATCGCCTTGAACAACAACCAGGTCTGTTTTGAATGCATTGTTGATGGTGGCCCACACCATTACCCCGCCACCACCGAAGCCGTAATGCTCTAAAACACAATTACGCACATAACGTCAATTCAGATGTCGAAATATCTGAATACGTACGTCATCATGTGACAGATTGAACCTTGACTCGTCACTGAACACAACTGTCTGCCATCGCCGTCTGAGGTTATTTTGAGCCCATACGCAACATTGTTGTCGATGACGTTTTGAAAGTATCATACCACAATAAGGCCATCTGTACACAACCCCATGTTCACGTAACTGGCGTTCTACTTTGTTTGTGCTAATATTCCTACTATAATTACCATCAACGGCTGCAGATGTCGATGTATCTGTTAAAAACGGTCATGAAGGTGCTGTTGATGTAAAAAGATGTCTTGACGTACAGACGTTGAGTGAGGCCTACCAGATCTACGCCTGTTCTGAAGACTTCCTGTGGTGTTCACATGTGTAACCAAACACACTATCGTTGATCTTGATAAGTTAAAATGTCTAGCTACGTGATTTTGGGAACTGCCCATTTCCAGCATGTCCAAAATGCATGCGCGTTCTTCATTATTAATGCCTTGGAATTATGGATATGAATATTTGTATCCTTTATTTTTCAAAGTTGCACGGGACGCATGAGTAAACCCTTACAACAAACTTACCATGATGGGAAGCATGAGTTTGTAAAAAGAGTTTGCAATAGCAGGATATGTAGAGTTTAGGCTATAGTTGGAATTTATAGATAAAATTATTGTCTTCTGCTAACAGAAAAAAAGTAATTTCAAAATTTTGGTGAGAACTTTTTATGACAGTCAGTATATATCAAATCTTTTAATAATGTTTTTTTACTGTACTACAATACATATAAGAATATCAAGCATATCACTAATTTGTTGAATCCAAATATACTGTACCTATAGTTTGATTCAGGCTATAGCTGTGTATGCTTGGAATAAGCAGTTAAATAATGTAAAAGAGGAATTGACCAGACAAATTCATATTTCCTTTAGATAATTGGTTTTTAGCTCCACTGGCTGAAGGCCATTGAGCTGTTGTCATGGTGGGGTGTCTGTCATGTGTCCTTCCATTCGTCCATCCATCCCTGTGTAAACTTTTCTTTAAACATCTTCTGCTAAACCGATGGGTGGATTTTGAAGAAACTTGGCAGCAATGATCCTTCTGGAACCCTCTTCTAAAGTTGTTCAAGAAATTAGGATTGCCCCTAAATTATGAGCATGGCAGGGCGGGGCATTTTTATGCTTCCCGAAGGGAGAGCATAAAGCCGCTTCGTCTGTCAGTCCCTCCATCCGTCCGTCTGTAATTCAGTCTGTCCGTCCGTCCCCACCTATTTCTCACTAACCCTTGTGCCAAATGAAATGAAACTTACCATGTGAACTCCCTATGATAAAATGACAATTTTCTTGTTTACCCTCTAGAGACCAGAAATTATGAACCAATCATCATGAAATTTGGCCAGAATGATTGTCAGGTCACAAGGATTAATCCTATTGAAAATGGGAAGGATCTGTGTCATATCACGGAAAAAGGGACCTTAGTGACAATTTTCTTGTTTAAGCTCTAGAGGCCACAAATATGGCCCAATCTTCATGAAATTTGGTCAGAATGATTTTCAGGTCACAAGGATGAACCCTATTGAAAATGGGAAGGATCCATATCATATAAAGGGAAAAGGGGCCTTAATGACAATTTTCATATTTAAGCTCAAGAGGCAACAAATATGGTCCAATCTTCATGAAACTTGGTCTGAATGTTTGTCAAGTCACAAGGATGAATCCTTTGGAAAATGGGAAGGATCTGTGTCATATCATGGTAAAAGGAGCTTTCATGATAATTTTCTTGTTACACTCTATAGAGACCAAAAGTTTTAAAAGTTCAATTATGACTTTTGCTGGAATTTTTTTATACTAGTTAATTAAGACAAAGATACACAGGTGAGCGATATAGGACCATCATGGTCCTCTTGTTATACTTACTTTATGTCTGAAGCATATCTCCTAAAGTATAACAGCTATCAACTTGAAACTTTATGGGTGGATAGATCTCATGGAGGAGAAGTGCACAAGAACTACATCTCTTACTTGTATAATTTTGGAGTTATTGCCCTTTGTTATTTTTGATACTTGGATTTTGTCTGGAGCATATCTCGTAAAGTATGATAGCTATCAACTTGAATCTTTATGTGTGGATAGATCTCATGGAGGAGAAATGCAATATACCAGAACTACAACTCTTGCTTGCATAATTTTGGAGTTATTGCCCTTTGTTATTTTTAATACTTAGATTTTATAGGAGGTAAATCTCTGATAGAACAAAAGAATCTTTAATCTATTAGACTTCAGTTTACTATCAAGCTTTTGTGGCTGGGGATGTCCATGTCCAACATGGCTCTTTTTTTGTGACAATGCCTTATTTGGGGAGCATAATCCGTCTATGACGGCTCTTGTTCACTTTGAAATCTTTAACAATCTTCTCCTCTGGTTCTATTGGGCCAATTTTAAAGAAACTTGGCATTGATTTCTTTGGGTGACCCTTTTGAAAAATTGTTCAAGAAATATTGATTGGCCCATGAATATGGGCGTTGCAGGGCGGGGCTTATTTTGAGCCCGAAATTCATTGAACTACATCTCCTCTTGAAGTAATAGGCAGATTTCAATGAAACTTTACCAGAATATTCCTTTGGTGACCTTTTTTGAAAGTTGTTCATAAAACCTGGACGGCTGATAGTTATGGGCATGGCAGGGTGGGGCTTATTATGAGCCCAAAATTTTTGAATGACATCTCTTCCTGAACCACTGGGCCAATTTCAATGAAACTCTACCAGATAGTTCCTTTGGTGACCTTTTACTTAAATTGTTCAGGGAAATTTTAAATGGCCCATAAATATGGATGTTGCAGGGTCAGGCTTATTTTGAGCCAGAAATCAATGAACTACATCTCCTCCTGAAGCAATGGGGCAATTGCAATGAAACTCTACCAGAATATTCCTTTGGTGACCTTTTTCAAAAATTGTTCATGAAATTTTGATTGGCCCATTAATATGAGTGTGGCAGGGTGGGGCTTATTTTGGGCCCGAAATCTTTGAACTACATCTCCTCCTGAACCACTGGTTTCAATGAAACATTACCAGAATGTTCCTTGGGTGACCCTTTCCAAAAAATTCTCGCAACATTTTGATTGGCCCATAAATATGGGCAAGGCTTATTTTGAGCTTGAATTCTTTGAATGACATATCCTCCTGAAACTAATGTTTTAATAAGATGGGTAAAGGGATGCAGGTTCATGGTGATGGAGTATTTTTGTGCAATGTGGGCCAGACCCAGTTAATCATTATAATCAAAGCACTGAAAGTACCGATGGTGAACGAATCTGTTTGCATTCTAAAGTGATATATTGAATTTGTTGAGAAAAGAGAAATTAAATGTAAAAAATAATCAAGGGAAAGTGTCTCGTCAAAATTCTTAATTCAAAGAAAGAGAAAGAGAGAAAAAGAAAGGTAGAGAGAGTGACAGACAGAGACAGACCGAAAGACAGAGAGTGATAAACCTAGAGAAAAGAAAACAGGCAACTATAGTGTCTAGACTAATGATTCTTTTCCTAACAAAAATAGCAGTCAGAAAGGTTATTCAATTTCCACATGCAGAACCCATATTTTAGCATATTAAACAGCAGTCTTTCTGCATTTTGACTTTTAAACATAATCCGCTATGGCTCTGGACCGACCTGAATGGGTCCCCCCCATCCTCCCAATTAAAAGACCGCTGTTTCGTAATTGTAATTACAGGGTTTTGGTCTCTTTCAGTAATATTCAGTCTTTTGAAAGAATGATTATCTGATGCCATTGCGTAACAAAGAATTAAAAAAACAAAACAAAAAAAATCAAAGTGCTGTCAGCACTGTAAATCGGACATCATTGAGAGGCTGGGATAGTGCAATTGTTTGCCAATCAAAAGGACTCAAATTTGGACAAATAAAAGTTGGTAAAATATTTGCCCAATTTGTGAGTTTTTTGTCTTAACACTCCATCTTTTCGAGGACATCGCCAGCTCATCCAACCTCGTGGGTCCAATTTTGAAAGTTTGCTGATTCGATAGCCCTCTGCTAGTCTAAATTATTTCTTAGCAGATTTTTTTACGTTGTTATAATGAGCACACGCCATGCTAAAAGCTTGTCTGTTAATATTTTTCCTCAAGCATTGGGTTTTCCCAAATACTATAAATGCATTATCCCTCAAGAAACACGTGATATCGCCAACTATGCTATTTATATCTTTGGTTTCTGACCAATCGATTAAATCTAGCAGCACTCTATGATTATTCATGAGTTATTCTAAAAATAGATCGCTCTTACTGCTATCCTATATCGGTTTATCGTATGTTTTTGTCGGTTTATTTGTTGTTGAATAATTTTTCTTCATACTCAAATTTGATTTTATTGAAAATAGGATTGGAGCGTGATCAGAGTGCTCATTGAAATCAAATATTTCAAAAATACAAAATTATTTCTATTTGTTAACACATAGTCAACAGTACTCATTCCACCAGTAGACTTCCCACGCTCCCTATCAGAGTGCAGACAACCATTGACCAATGACAAACAACTTAATTGACACATTTCGAGCAGACGATGTCCATTTGCATCTACCACGTGGTCTGAATTTACGCGTGGGTTTTGACCGAGTGATAATCATAACAGAATTTGATTGGTTGTCAGCCCTACAACTGGTAAATGACCGTTCGAAAAAAAAATCAGAGCAGTAATATTGTAAGTGCTACAAATTTATTTTACAGTTAACCCATTGTACGTTTCAACTCCTTTACTCAACCGAAAATCTTGTTATAAACACTGAAAATACTAACTGGTAATTATTAAAAGCGAAAATTACATCAAATTTTGTATTAGCCTCTTCTCTATTTGTCGAAAAGTAAATAAGATAAAAACAAAGTTTGTAGATTGTGACTGAAAAGGCCGTTTCTTCGGTGTTTGAAAACACATAATTTGGTTTGAACACATTGCTCAGAAGATAAAGGTAAAAATGTAGTGGGTCAAACAGACTGGATTTCTGGAGAACGGTATAAATCTCCGATTTAAAAATTGATAAAGTCTATGAAGGAAGGTATTTTGTACAGCTTATGAATTGTCCAAATATAGTCGTTGTTTAAATTCTATTGTTCCTACCAAACGGCGGATAATTGTAAACCTTAAAGGGTAGAAGATGGCAGCTACATACGGATTAATGCTAATTATAGTTCTGGTGCAAGAAATACCAATTTTCATGTAAAGGTAAAGGTGCTCCAGTCCACAGGCGATTGATTCACAATACAAATATCGTTTTTTGTAATACTTTACATACCTCCGGTAAAACAAATAGATGAATGATTGGATTGAGGAAATTCTAGAGCTATCCAAGGGATAGAAGCGCTACTATATAGTTGTAGTTACTATGTCAAGTACTTTGAAGAAAAATATTTTGTTATTAGTGTAAAACTCGGGGGGCCAAAAAATGCCGTTAGGGACTTAAACAACGCAGCTGCAGGTTAAGTATTCTATAGATACGACGTTTCAGTCTCCATTCGATGTTAAAATTTGAAATTAGATCTATCGTGTTGGGATATTTGTTCATTTGATTCTTTTATTCATTTATCTACTTACGACATTTATATATTAGCATTAAATCATACCGCGATTGCTATATCCCCTGTTTTCCGGCCTTGTTTGAAATGAGAAAAAAATAAAAAAAACAACAGGGAATGGGATTTGGGTAATAAGATACAAAAATACCCGTAACTGAAGATATTTACATTACACAAGTATGCAACAACAAGGTTTAAGATTAAAACGGGATTTAAGCAAGAGGTGTAAATATGGTAGTTGAGAACATAAGTTGTCTGGCAATGGGTTAAATTTTACTTCATATCAAGGTTGGTCCAGGTCAAGTGGTGTGTGCTTATGTTTTAATGAAAATTTGGATTGAATATACCGTATTTCACCTTTTAGACGCGCCCTCCCTAATAAATGCGCTCCCCATAAATACGATACCCAGGCCCTTGACTATACGATCAACAACATCCAACTGTCCACGGTCCGTGGTGAAAAATCATCCGGTCTCAAAATTAATTTCATTAGCTGCTACTCCATGACGTAATGTTCAGTAGATTGTGGGTTAACTATCTTATATTCCTATCAGAATAAGGCTGGTTGCGTCATTAAAAGATCGTTCAACATCTAAAAAACTAGCGCGTCCTGAATCGTGCAGTTTTCCGTAAGCGCTAAAGGTTTAAATTTAACACAAAATTAAAACTACGTTTCGTCATTCTTCATAAGTCACATGCAAACAAATTCCCCTTTCTTCACATTGTTACGAAAATATTTCTGAAATCATTTTACCTTCAGTCTGCAAATATACAAAATATCCGAGTCAAATTATTAAATCCTAGTTACAATTCATACTGTTAAAATAGGAAAACCCCCGTAAAATCTTGTGTGTGACTTAGTTCAAAAGCGACGTTGCCTCTTGCAAGAATTGGGGGACTTCAAAGGGTGCCGACATGCGGTGACCCAGCTAGCTCCACCTGTGTTGTGTTTTCACTACAAAACACTACCATTGCATGTACTTGGTGCATTTACACATCACAAAATTTTAGGATTTAATACAGGATTATTTATTTCATATGTGAATAGGTAATGATTTATTAGACCGCTTTGTTCATCGCGCGTTTAATAGGAGAAATACGGTAGGAACATTCCATTCGTTTGTAAACTTGACCTTTCATAACTTATAAGCAAAGACTTCATTCCTAAGAAGGAAGGTAAAATCGTAGTAGGTCATCACATGTGGTATGGCCAATCAGGGGTGTGTAGAAGTTCAAGAGTTCACAACCTAAATAAACACATATTTCCGGCAAATTACTACAATTTGCAACAGAGAAGGCTTAGATCAAAAACATAGTATCTGTCTATAAAAAGTACAGACACAAACTTTGTTTTTGCTCTAAACCCTCGAAAAGCTTATGCAGATAATCAAAACGCTTCACTAAACATTGCAACCTCACTTTGTGTTTTTAAATGGTAATTTTCATTATCTTCACTTGATGAAGAATGCTAGTATCACGCCATTAACGAAATAAACAGTGATTTTGTAGAGAGAAGTCTTTAGAGATACTAAATTAAATCTAAAGAGGTACTGCTTTATTTAAAACCTATTAAGATCCTACAGGATTTTCCATAAACAGTATATAACACTGGTGAACAAAAATTTCTTTCACCAAAATAGTGGAAACTTTGAAGACCATTTTCTCAGAATCTACTAAATGGATATCAACCAAATCTAACTGGAAGGATTCTTAAGTGATCCGTTATCGGTTTACAGAAAATACTGTGAAACGATGAAAAATATATTTTATATGGGCTGAGGTCATTTCTTCAGATATGTTATATGATGTAATATTCAATTTAGGGTAAAACAAACTTTTTGCAAAGTTTAAACAGATGAATTTCAACCAAGTATTACAGGATTTTTTTTGTGTGAAGTTGTATCAGACTGCAAAAGATTTTGATTAGATAAACAGCTTTTTAATATTGGCAGAGGACATTTCAACATATAAAGTGAAACCAATAACCCTTTTGGATGAACCCTAAATGATGATTTTTTTCTAGACATAAAAAATGTAATAGGTGAAAAGACTGTAGATTAGAAGGAACAAAATCTTTGTTGAAATCCTAGTGTTAAGAAACATTAGTTCAAATAGGTAGCCTATGATTACCCCCTGAGAATTGGTCAGTTTATTTGAAATAAGGGTGATCTTGCACAAAGAGGACAATTAAGTGGTGTAAAATGATGTTCTGACCTCCTGAGGCTTAGAGTGGGTTAGAAAGAGCTGAGTTAACTGCTCTCTAAGGCATTTGGTAGAATAAAATAGATTGCATTGAATATTTTACTTCGGATTATCATTTGTTAGAATTTTGTTTTCATGACAAACAATTATTGTGAAGTAACATTCTTTTAGTAGTGTTTAATGAAAAGCCAAAAGATCTACAATCAAAATTTTGCAGTACCAGTATATAGCGTAGTAATATTCTGTTAGTGTTGAAATTCTTATATTCGGATTTCAACCAAATTTCACTGGAATGATCCTTGGGTGACCCATTATCAGAATGCACAAAATTATTGTGATTGAGTGAAAAATATGTGTGTAAGATGCAGAGGTCAATTTTCAATATGTAATTCATTGATGATTTTTTTTCTGTGCAGAAATATTTCAGCACATGACACTTAAAAACATTTATTTACTTGAAATAAGCTTTCACTCATTTATTCACTTCAATTCTGGTAATCATTTCCCACAATGTTTCTAACCGAAATCTTAAATATTTTTGAAATTTTATCGATTTGACATTGTCATCTGTATTAGCTTTGAATTTGAACAAGCTTCAATTTTTGTTGTCTTGTAATGGGTTAAGACAAAACCTGACAACTATATTGGCAACCATAATATCTTGGATTAGTTCGATTTTCACTGAAACAACCACACATATTGACCAATCAAGACACAAATTGGTCACAATTTGCATGGCAATAAGATCTTAGATGATTTAAGTTTTCAGTTTAATCAAAGTGGAAAAACCAGAGTCGCCATTGACATTGACAAAACTGCCATTTTCAATTGTTTCACTGTAATAGGCACAAAGTTTGACCAATGAAAACAAAACTTGGGCATGATGTCCATAATGGCCTCTTTATTTGACAACAGTGTGATTTTCTGGCTATCTAGGTTCAGGTGAGCAGACAAGGACCATCATGGTCCTCTTTTTTTAGTACCCTTGAGTTTGACAAAATTGCATTTTTTAACTTTATTATTACTCCAATGTCCATCATGGTTATAATCAGTACAATATCCATCAATTAGTTAATCAATTAGTTCTTTTGCTTTGATCACATTACTGCTTTTAAATTTGTGTTTGCTCTTTCGAAAAAATCCATTCAAAACTTTGATTTGGTATTTCAAAAATTTAAAGCCTGTGGAGTGACTCGAACCATACATGGCTTTCTAAAATGACTTTGAGTCTGTGACCTTAACCCTTTTTAAAAAACTTCAACCAAAAACATTAACTGAAAAACTTTAACAAAAAAAAAAACAAAAAAAACTTTGCTTATATTTTCTGAATGCTTTACATAGGGACATCATTGATTCATATATGCATTCACCAGGTGATATGCTTACACCAGAGACCAATCTCCTTGAAATTTTGACCGTGACCTTGACCATTTATGGACTTGGAAATAACTTTAACAAATAACTTAAACCAAAAAAACTTTAACCTTGCTGATATTTTTTGAATGCTTTTACTTAGGGACATCATTACTTCATTTTCACACTCACTAGGTGATAGGCTTTCAAGATCATTGACATTTTGACCTTGACCTTGAGCTTTTTGTGGACTTAGAAATACTGTAACCAAAAACTTTAACCGAAGAACTTTTACCTTGCTTATATTTTTAAGTCGCTTGCGCTCGCGCTGCGACTTATTGTGGCCGTACGAAGTTTTCTGGACAGGTCAAAGGTCAAAGACAGACCTCTTAACGCCTTCTGTATTTCTGTTTTGAGACAAAGTAGATCTTTGATTTCTTGTCCGCACTTTATGGTATTAAACATAACGAAATAATGCCACATTTTGCGATCGTATGAAAGTTGTAGAAGAAATATACATCATATTTCTTAAACGCCATATGAGGCAGAGAAAGAATTTCAAAAAACAAAAACTAACAAACAAAAACACCGTAACCACACCTGTTTAATATGCAGTTACGAGTTTTTTCGTAAACCATTGAAAAAATAGTGCACTACGCGCAGTAATACAGACGGGTTTCAGAAAAAGAATAACAACGGTTTTCAACGAAAAACTCGTAACCACAATTTGTTTTTATATACATTTAAGGGGTTTTCGTTGAAAGCAGGGCTCTCGGAAACGACAGTAGTGCCGTCTGAGACGACAACTTTTCTCAGCGGACGACAAAAAATCCTATCAAAGGATTCCACCGGACGACAAGTTTTTCTAAGGCACGCGTCCCGACTTATAACCTCTCGGCTGTGTATAATACACATGTATGTATTTGATTGTTTACGTAAGTTAGGCTAACTGTCGCGTGAAAAATCGATAATAGCCATATCTGAAGTCCGATAGATGGGCGCAGTAGGCGTGGCGTTAATTGACGCCAACAGCCAATCGTAATCGGTTATTCGTAGACCTTGTAGGCGGAGCCTGACTATCAATGAATTGAATCTAGACTCTGCCCGACAATGTGGGCCAACTTATTTCTCCCCCGGGCGGGGCCCGATTTGGTCGTTTTTCAGCCGGGCCACAAATTGAAACCCGGCCCTGTGTTCCGGTTGACAAGATGCTACCAACTGTTTTCTAATTTTACCCCGCTTTGCGCGTGCACATGCTTTCCAAAACGGGTATGATTTGAAAACGGTTTGTTACATCTTGTCAGCCGGAACACAGAGCCGGGTTTCAAATTGTGGCCCGGCTCAAAAACATCAAAATCGGGCCCCGCCCGGGGGAGAAATAAGTTGGCCCTGTGTTTTGGCGATTGTTAGGCATAAACGAAACACGTGAACTATTAATATATTGATCGAAGCAGTTGATTCACTTATTATATACCGGTAATTGAATTCGAGCAGGGCCCCAATTTAGACGAAGACAATCGTAAGACAACATAATTGACCCGATTTGTTCGTAACAAGTAAATGATTAGTCCGTGTCCTTCAAACTGTCCCGAATCTCTTTTACCTTTTTTAAAATCGGTATTTTGACTTAAAACAATTATTTAATGAAAGAAATGTTCCGAAAAAAAAAACAGGAAACGAATTACCACTACCGGTGAATCTCTGAAACACCGTGAATGTGCTTAATTCCGTCGGATACCGTATTTCGAAAATGGAAAGCTCCGGATCAGCCTACTGATCAGACACGTGTTGAAATGAAAAAAAAAAAAAAAAATGATCACAAATCAAGAGACAAGTGGTTCGGAAAGTTTAATTATTTCAATCTAAAAAAAAAAAAAAAAAAAGAGAGAGATAACCAATGCAGTTCAAACATACAATCTTTTGTAATGAAAATGAATTATGATTTTTTTTCTCTCAATTGGCAAAATCTGCAAAGAGAAACATCGCATTGACTTATATGTTGAGATTTTTTAAAGTCTAAGTAAATACAATAACATTTTTTGACCTCTTTTTAACTTCTGGCAAAAAGAAGATATGACTGTTTCAAAGACTTGCTTCTGTATTGGTTTTATATGGTTTTAAACTGAACCGGGAAAAGTTTTGTCATCTACTGACCCCATCTCCAAAAATGAATAAAAAAATGTAAAAAGCATTGGGATAAAAGAAGAAAATGTTTTTTACAAGCAATTCTTTCTTTTCAATCAATGTTTTCCTTAAGATAACCATTCTGGTGACTAAAACATTGGATTGTGTAGTAAAAGGTTAATAAATTGTTGTTTCAATATCATAGTTTAACATGGTACAAAATCAACCCTTATAATGATGGAATCTAACTTTTTTGTGTTGGATCCAACTTTTTTTCATTTTCCTGGAATCCTACTTTCAAAACCCTAGTGAGAGCCCTGGAAAGCATTGAAAAAATAGTTGTTATGCGCAGTAATTCAGACACGCTCTCATATAGATCCAGTCGCCATTATCTCTTCGGTTGTTATTCGCTTCGTTTTGACAGCAACTCTGATTTAGGACCAAATAAAATTAGATATTCTTAAAAATTTATCTATCAACATTTCTAGTCAATCGATAAAGAAGCATTATTCTCAAAAGAAGAATTTGATTCTATGGAATATTTCCCAGATATGAACAAATTTTCCACAAAATATTCCACCCACCAATGTTAAAATCCATCAAAGTCAAAATAAGGAGATATGATGAAACTTGTGTATTTTTTTTAAATACTTGAACCAGAATAGTGGTAACATTTTCATCTTTTTCACTTCCAAAATTTTTATTCTGTTCAATGAAAACCGATGATTGTATTCGTCCCGTCTCAAAATGTCATTTGTGACAGAAAATAATAGGCCGGTTAGAAGTTTTGACAAGTATGTTTTATTATACCCCAGCAGAACTTTTTGTAGCTCCACTAAAAGAATGTCACCCATATCGTGAACCTATGTAGAGGAATAGCAGGAGGCTCGGTTAGGGTATTGTGAAAGTACTGGTATGAAAAAAACTAGAATCCATGGTTTGGTGCTCCAGTCTCTGCGGTATGACCATAGCAGTTGAAGACGGCGTAAAACTCCAATAAACCATACCCCCGCAAAATGATCGTCAGTGTTCTCCCCTGCCCAATAAGCTGTATCAGCCCCACTACAGCTTCATCTAAAACAGTGTTATGCCCCTACAGCTTTAAAACTACCCAACCGCTTAATTTCTTCAAAATGGTCATTAAATAGAGAAATTTTAGTTATCTTATGTCAAAAACTGATGAAATAAGGCAAAACTGATGAATTAAGGCATTTTGTACAATAAATATGCATAAAAACATTAACATGAGCAATTTATTCTTTTCCTGAATGTTTTTATTCACATAATCACAATTACTTGCATAAACACTGTATTGTAAGCTTCCAACGATGCTGCCACTACAGCTTCCAATTATTCTTAGGAGAACCCTGATCGTTTTAGGGGTTATACTGGCATCAGCCTGTCTGTCCGTCTATGTACAAATCTTGTCTTGCACATAGCTCAAATATTGATAAAGGTACATGTATAGTTGTGACCCATCACACTCAAAGGGACCTTATGGCATGTGTGAAAAATATTGACCCTAGTCAGTCTGTACTGTCCGCGCAGCCAGACTAGGGCCGACACTTTTCACTTTTATGTAATTTTCTAAATCTGGGGTATTTACCCTATCTTACTCTGTATTCACTTTTCGCATACGGGATCTGGTTAACCTGCGCTGGGTCTGACAAGTTTGTCAAAATTTGGATTTTTGGAGTTCGGATAAGGTCCCATTTAGCGTGACAGGTCACAATTTTGAAAATTCAAAGGTGCATAGAATTTATTGTGGAGAGGTTCAATAGATCTAATTTTTAAGAGACAAACATCTCTTGTTATATACAATTCAATATTAATTTCATTTCCTTCAATACTTTTTAAAACCTTCCCTGATAAGGTCATAAAAAGCAAGTCTTGTTTAACTAATACATCTGTTGAAGCGACTTTCAGGCCCTTCAGGGCTTTGATTTAGCTCACCTGAGCACAAAGTGCTCAAGAGTGAGCTTTTGTGATCACTCACCATCTATCTATGTCCATGGTCCGTCCGTCTGTATGTGCATGTCAACAATTTCTTTGTAAATCTTCTCCTCCTAAACCACTTGAAACTTGGCAGGGTTATTCCTTGAGTGAAGCTCTTTAAAAGTTGTTTAAAGAATTAAATTCTTTCTAAAACTCTGGTTGCCATGGTAACGGTAAGGCCAAAAATTGTCAAAAATCTTAGAAAAAATTCTTTCCCTCCTAAACTACTGGGCCAATCAAGCTGAAACTTGGCAGGGATGTTTCTTGGGTGAAGCTTTTCAAAAGTTGTTAAAAGAATTTAATTCTATCAAAAACTCTGATTTCCATGGTAGCAGAAAGGCTGAAAAATGGCTGAAAATTGCTGAATAGCTTAGAAAAAATTCTTCCTCCCCTAAACCACAGGGCTAATCAAGATG
The DNA here is from genome assembly GCA_948146395.1 of Fragum whitleyi. Taxonomy (NCBI): domain Eukaryota; kingdom Metazoa; phylum Mollusca; class Bivalvia; order Cardiida; family Cardiidae; genus Fragum; species Fragum whitleyi. Next base: position 49,129,160 of record OX411544.1, read on the forward strand.
AAACTTGGTAGGGATGTTCCTTGGGTGAAGCTGTTTAAAGTTGTTAAAAAAATTAATTGTATCAAAAAATCTGGTTTCTACAGTAATTGAAAGGCCAAAAATCTTAGAACAAATTCATCTTCTTCTAAACCATTAGGCGAGTCAATTTTAAACTTCTCAGGGATGTTCTTTGAGTGTAGGTCTACCAAAGATGTTAAAAGAATTAAATCATCAATAACTTTGGTTGCCATGGTAAGAGAAAGATTGAAAATTTACAAAAAATTAAAGAAAAAAAATGAATTGCAATAGGACAAAATTAGAGTCTGTTTCTTTCAAAACTGTCCTTAAATGTACATTAAACAATCTCTGGTATTTAAAATATGGATGAGAAGTTATGAGTTGACTTAGTCAGGTGAGTGATATAGGACCATCATGACCCTTTTGTTGATTGTTTTACCTAGGGAATCTTTACTTCATATACACACTCACCAGGTGATAGCTTCACCAGAGACAAAGCTCCTTAACATTCTGACCTTGACTTTGACTTTTTTTGGACTTTGAAAAATCTTTTATAAAAAACTTAACCAAAATCTTTAACCAAAAACATTAACCTTTCTTATATTTTCGGAATGCTTTTACCTAGGGACATCATTACCTCATACACAAACTCAACAGGTGACAGGCATTCAACCGTAATCAAGGTCCTTGACAACGTGACCTGGACCATTTTTATATGCCGCCGGAGGCGGACGTATATTGGCGCCATCTTCTCCATCTGTCCGTCCGTCCGTCCACTTTTCTTGTCAACGCAACTCCTCCTAAGTTTCTGGCTGGATCTTCTTGAAACTTGGTCAATGTAATCACCTCAATTGGTAGATGTGCATGAAGGAAGGATTTTACGGTTCGTTGATTTTTGCCTGAGTTATGCCCCTTGATAACTGAGTCTCTGGGTCCACTTTTCTTGTCAACACAACTCCTCCTAAGTTTCTGGCTGGATCTTCTTGAAACTTGGTCAATGTAATCACCTCAATTGGTAGATGTGCATGAAGGAAGGATTTTACAGTTCGTTGATTTTTGCCTGAGTTATACCCCTTAAAAACTTAGTCTCTGGGTCCACTTTTCTTGTCAACGCAACTCCTCCTAAGTTTCTGGCTGGATCTTCTTGAAACTTGGTCAATGTAATCACCTCAATTCGTAGATGTGCATTAAGGAAGGATTTTATGGTTCGTTGATTTTTGCCTGAGTTATGCCCCTTGATAACTTAGTCTCTGGGTCCACTTTTCTTGTCAACACAACTCCTCCTAAGTTTCTGGCTTGATCTCCTTGAAACTTGGTCAATGTTATCACCTCAATTGGTAGATGTGCATGGAGGAATTATTTTATGGTTCGTTGATTTTTGCCTGAGTTATACCCCTTAAAAACTTAGTCTCTGGGGCTTATTGCCTCAGTTATGCCCCCTTAAAATTTAGTCTCTGGGGCTTATTGAAATTGCAGCCTTGTGAATGCAACTCTTCCTAAGTTTCTGGCTGGATCTAAATGAAACTTGGTGGATGTTATAACCAAAATTGGTAGATGAGCATGAAGTAAGGATTTTATGGTTCATTAATTTTACCCTAAATCATGCCCCCTTAAAAATTTGTATCTAGGGCTTATTGAAATTGCAACCTTTTGAACACAACTCCTCCTTACTTTTTGTCTTAATTTAAATGAAACTTGGTCAATGTCATCACCATAATTTGTAGATGTACATGGATCAAGGATTTTATGGCTCATTTATTTCCCTGAATTATGCCCCCTTAAAACTTAGTGCCTGGGGCTTATTGAAATTGCAGCCTTGTGAAGGCAACTCCTCCTAACTTTTTGTCTTGATTTAAATGAAACTTGGTCATTTTCAATTTGGTTCTGTCAAAATAAGTAGTGTCTACAATTATTTTCGTAAAACAGCAGCAAAGTGGCGGCGTATTTTGTGACGATGGCACTCTTGTTGTACTTATAAAAACTTTAACAAAAAAAATTTAACCTTGTTTATATTTTCTGAGTGCTTATGCCTATGGTCATATACCTAATATCCTTTTTCAACAGGTGAGATAGGCTTTTCCTGTGATCAAATCCCTTGACTTTCTGACCTTGATCTTGATTTTTGAATCTTGAGCATATTGCTTTAAACTTGCATAATTTTTTAATGCTCACGGCTAGGACAATTATACTTCATAAATATAATGGTTAGATTGTCAACCTTTTATTCAATACAATGAAAATCCATTTGTAACTTCATCAGGCTGTGGGCTTTCGTTTTACCTAGCCCTTTACATGTACTGGAAAAAAAATGATGTTTTTTTTAAGCTCACCTGAGCACAAGTGCTCAAGGTGAGCTTTTGTGATCATTGAATGTCTGTCGTCTGTCTTGCGTCGAGCGTCGTGTGTCGTCTCTGGTCAGACATCAACAATTTAAGTGTTTACACTCTAGAGGCCACAAATATGATCCAATCTTTATGAAACTTGGTCAGAATGTTGATCAGGTCACAAGGATGAACCCTATTGAAAATGGTAAGAATCCATGCCATATCACTAGAAAAGGGGGATTAATGACAATTTTCATGTTAAGGCTCCAGAGGCCACAAATATGGCCCAATCTTCATGAAACTTGGTCAGAATGTTGGTCAGGTCACAAAGATGAACCCTATTGAAAATGGAAAGGATCCATGCTGTATCACAGGAAAAGGTGCCTTAATGAAAATTTTCATGTTACTGCTCTAGAGGCCACAAATATTGCTAAATCTTCATGAAACTTGGTCAGAATGTTGGTTAGGTCACGAAGATGAAGGCTTTTGAAAATGGAAAGGATGTGTATCATATCACTGGAAAAGGGGCCTTAATAACAATTTTCTTGTTTACACTCTAGAGGCCACAAATATGGTCCAATCTTCATGAAACATGGTCAGAATATTTGTCAAGTCACAAGGATGAACCCTATTGAAAATGGGAAGGAACCATGTCATATCACGGGAAAAGGGGACTTAAAGACTATTTTCTTGTTTGAGCTCTTGAGGCCACAAATATGGTCCAATCTTTATGAAACTTGGTCATAATAGTTGTTAAGTCACAAGGATGAACCCTATTGAAAATTGGAAGGATCTGTGTCATATCACAGGAAAATGGGCCTAAATGACAATTTTCTTGTTAACACTTTAGAGGTCACAAATATTGTCCAATGGTCATGAAACATGGTCAGAATGTTGGCAAGATGACAAGGATGAACCCTATCGAAAATGGGAAGGATCCATGTCATATCACGGGAAAAGGGACCTGAATGGCAATATTCTTGTTTGCACTCTATAGACCATAAATCTTAAAAGTACAATTACAACTTTTGCTGGAAAATTTGATAAGAGTTAATTGAGACAAAGATACACAGGTGAGCGATAAAGGACCATCATGAACCTCTAATTTACATTTCTAGGAGATGTTGCAGCAATCTGATGTTTTTGAACCAGAGATATTAGACAGTGAGGACACTCTGTTTATGCTGTACACATCAGGGTCTACTGGCAAACCAAAGGGCATTGCTCACACTCAGGCTGGATATATACTGTATGCAAATATGACTATGAAGGTAGGTTGTAAGCGATTAAACAGTTTAGTACAATTATTGTTCTTTATCCATTGGCATGTTACAAGTATGATCTGCAATGAGATATTCTTTTAGACAATGTAGTTTTAAAAAAAAAACTTAGAAATGTTATTACGCCTAATTCATGGTGAGTAACTCCAACATTATTATTGATGAAGATATTTCAAGTTATAGGACAGACTTCAAACAAGGGGGAATAATATCAGCAGCTAATATCAGTAATACATGTGTTTGACTACCATGTTGGACAAATGCCTGCGAAGCGGATGCAGGTTGGATAAATGTTGTCTTTGATCCATTGAGTTATTCATTTTCTTAGCTCACCTACACTCTAAGTGCTCAAGGTGAGCTTTGTGGTTAGATGGATGTCTGTCGTCCTTTGTCAGTTGTCCATCATCAACATTTATCTTGTATGCACTCTAGAGGCCACGTTTTTTGGCTGAAATTTGGTCAGAATGTCTTGATAAAATCTTGAACAAGTTCGAAATTGGTTCAACTAGTGTCAAAAATTAGGTCACATGGTCAAATCTTAGAAAATCCTTGTATACACTCTAGAGACCTCTTTTTTTGCCCAATCAGCTTTAAATGTGGTAAGAATGATTGTCTTGATGAAATCTTGGACGAGTTTGAAATTGGGTCAACAAGGGTCAAAAACTAAGTCATGGGGTCAAATCTTAGAAAACCTTGTATGCACTCAATAGTGGCAACATTTTTGCCCCATCAACTTGAAATTTGGTAGGATTGATTGTTTTGATAAAATCTTGGATGAGTTTGAAATTTGGTCAATTGGAGTACAATATGGGTCATGGGGTAAAATCTTAGAAAAACCTTGTATACACTATAGAGACCACATTTTTTGCCCAATCATCCTGAAATTTGGTCAGATTGTTTGTCTTGATGAAATTTTGGATGAGTATGAAATTGGGTCAAAAAGCGTAAAAAACTAGGCCACAGAGCCAAACAGAGAAAAATCCTGTGTGCACTCTAGAGGCCACATTTTTCCAATCAACCTGAAATTTGATCTTAATGTTTGTTTTGATGAAATCTCGGACAAGATCAAAATTGGGTCTACTTGGGTCACTCCTTTGAGCAACTAAGGGACACCATGGCCCTCTTGTTTCAGCTTGTGTTTAGTTTATGTCTGTGTCTTATAAACTTGATGTTTCTTGTCATTTAGACCCCTTAATAAATACTAAATTCATACACTAAATGATCATGTGAATGTCCTTTAACTGGTACATTTTTTAGCTCCACTTGCCGAAAGGCCAGCGGGCTATTTTCATGGTGGGGTGTCCGTCGTCCGTGCCTGCAACCGTCCGTGCATGTGTCCTCACGTCTGTAAACTTTTACTTTAAAAATCTTCTCATAAAGTACTTGATGTTATTCAATCAAATTTCACAGGAATGTTCCTTCAAAGAATATTATTCGGTTGAAAATCCATTTCCATATATGGTAATAGGTGGCTTTTCTCAGAAACTAATGGATGAATTCAAACCAAACTTCACATGAATTGCGTGAGTGACCCTTTATCAGTCTACAAAAAATTATTGTGATCAGATGACAAATGTGTATTTTATGGGCTGGGGTCATTTCTCTATATGTTATATAGTGGCAACTTTGAATGTCATTTTGTCAGAAACTAATGAATAGATAACAACCAAATTTCATTGTGATGATTCTTGGGTGATCCTTTACAAGTCTGTAAAAAACCGTCCGTGCATGTGTCCTCACGTCTGTAAACTTTTACTTTAAAAATCTTCTCATAAAGTACTTGATGTTATTCAATCAAATTTCACAGGAATGTTCCTTCAAAGAATATTATTCGGTTGAAAATCCATTTCCATATATGGTAATAGGTGGCTTTTCTCAGAAACTAATGGATGAATTCAAACCAAACTTCACATGAATTGCGTGAGTGACCCTTTATCAGTCTACAAAAAATTATTGTGATCAGATGACAAATGTGTATTTTATGGGCTGGGGTCATTTCTCTATATGTTATATAGTGGCAACTTTGAATGTCATTTTGTCAGAAACTAATGAATAGATAACAACCAAATTTCATTGTGATGATTCTTGGGTGATCCTTTACAAGTCTGTTAAAAACCGTCCGTGCATGTGTCCTCACGTCTGTAAACTTTTACTTTAAAAATCTTCTCATAAAGTACTTGATGTTATTCAATCAAATTTCACAGGAATGTTCCTTCAAAGAATATTATTCGGTTGAAAATCCATTTCCATATATGGTAATAGGTGGCTTTTCTCAGAAACTAATGGATGAATTCAAACCAAACTTCACATGAATTGCGTGAGTGACCCTTTATCAGTCTACAAAAAATTATTGTGATCAGATGACAAATGTGTATTTTATGGGCTGGGGTCATTTCTCTATATGTTATATAGTGGCAACTTTGAATGTCATTTTGTCAGAAACTAATGAATAGATAACAACCAAATTTCATTGTGATGATTCTTGGGTGATCCTTTACAAGTCTGTAAAAAACCGTCCGTGCATGTGTCCTCACGTCTGTAAACTTTTACTTTAAAAATCTTCTCATAAAGTACTTGATGTTATTCAATCAAATTTCACAGGAATGTTCCTTCAAAGAATATTATTCGGTTGAAAATCCATTTCCATATATGGTAATAGGTGGCTTTTCTCAGAAACTAATGGATGAATTCAAACCAAACTTCACATGAATTGCGTGAGTGACCCTTTATCAGTCTACAAAAAATTATTGTGATCAGATGACAAATGTGTATTTTATGGGCTGGGGTCATTTCTCTATATGTTATATAGTGGCAACTTTGAATGTCATTTTGTCAGAAACTAATGAATAGATAACAACCAAATTTCATTGTGATGATTCTTGGGTGATCCTTTACAAGTCTGTTAAAAACCGTCCGTGCATGTGTCCTCACGTCTGTAAACTTTTACTTTAAAAATCTTCTCATAAAGTACTTGATGTTATTCAATCAAATTTCACAGGAATGTTCCTTCAAAGAATATTATTCGGTTGAAAATCCATTTCCATATATGGTAATAGGTGGCTTTTCTCAGAAACTAATGGATGAATTCAAACCAAACTTCACATGAATTGCGTGAGTGACCCTTTATCAGTCTACAAAAAATTATTGTGATCAGATGACAAATGTGTATTTTATGGGCTGGGGTCATTTCTCTATATGTTATATAGTGGCAACTTTGAATGTCATTTTGTCAGAAACTAATGAATAGATAACAACCAAATTTCATTGTGATGATTCTTGGGTGATCCTTTACAAGTCTGTAAAAAACCGTCCGTGCATGTGTCCTCACGTCTGTAAACTTTTACTTTAAAAATCTTCTCATAAAGTACTTGATGTTATTCAATCAAATTTCACAGGAATGTTCCTTCAAAGAATATTATTCGGTTGAAAATCCATTTCCATATATGGTAATAGGTGGCTTTTCTCAGAAACTAATGGATGAATTCAAACCAAACTTCACATGAATTGCGTGAGTGACCCTTCATCAGTCTACAAAAAATTATTGTGATCAGATGACAAATGTGTATTTTATGGGCTGGGGTCATTTCTCTATATGTTATATAGTGGCAACTTTGAATGTCATTTTGTCAGAAACTAATGAATAGATAACAACCAAATTTCATTGTGATGATTCTTGGGTGATCCTTTACAAGTCTGTTAAAAACCGTCCGTGCATGTGTCCTCACGTCTGTAAACTTTTACTTTAAAAATCTTCTCATAAAGTACTTGATGTTATTCAATCAAATTTCACAGGAATGTTCCTTCAAAGAATATTATTCGGTTGAAAATCCATTTCCATATATGGTAATAGGTGGCTTTTCTCAGAAACTAATGGATGAATTCAAACCAAACTTCACATGAATTGCGTGAGTGACCCTTTATCAGTCTACAAAAAATTATTGTGATCAGATGACAAATGTGTATTTTATGGGCTGGGGTCATTTCTCTATATGTTATATAGTGGCAACTTTGAATGTCATTTTGTCAGAAACTAATGAATAGATAACAACCAAATTTCATTGTGATGATTCTTGGGTGATCCTTTACAAGTCTGTAAAAATATATTGTGATCAGATGGAAAATGAGTGTTTTATGGACAGAGATCATTTCTCTGTATGTTTTATAGTGAAAACTTTGAAATTCATTTTCTCAGAATCTAACTTATGGATGTCAACAGAATTTCACTGGAATGATTCTTTAGTGATCCTTTACAAGTCTGGTAATAAATATTGTGACCAGATGGAAAATGTGCATTTTATAGGTGGAGGTCATTTCTCTAAATGTTAAATAGTGAAAACTTTGAAAATCATTTTCTCAGAATCTAACAGATGGATATCAACCAAATTTCACTGGAAATTAGTGATCCTTTATCAGTCTACAAAAAATATTATGATCAGATGCAAAATATGTCTTTTATTGTCAGAGGTCATTTCTTTTGATATGTTGTTAGCCACCACCATAGCGCGATTGGTTAGGCATTAGACTTCCAATCTCGAAGTCGTGGGTTTGATCCCCGGTTGCGGCAAATATCCTTTCTGATGTTTGTCTCTCACCAATGGGTAGATAATCGTAAACCTATGTGAGATAGCAGTCGAAGGCTAGGAAAGGGTGTAATGGTAGTACAGGTGAAAGAAATACCAGGAATCCATTGTTAGGTGCTCCGGCTGCCGCGATATAACTGCAAGATTGTTGAAAGCAGCGTTAAACCCATTCGAACAAACAAATCTTTTGATATGTTATATGGGGTAATATCCAATATAGGGTAAAACAAACTTTTTTCAATGTTTAAACAGATGGATTTCAACCAAATATCATGGAAATTTTATTTCTGTGAAGTTGTGTCAGGCTGCAAAAGATATTTGATTAGATGAACAGCATGCTTTTTATTGGCTGAGGACATTTCAACGTATAAAGTGAATATTTGATCAACCTTTTGGTATCACCTAAATGATGAATTTAGATTTGACTTATTAAATTTGATAGGTGTGAAGATTGTAGGTTAGAAGGAACATTTGTTGGAATCCAAATGCGTAGAAACATTAGGGTGAAATAGGGAGCCTGAGATACCCCCTGAGATACCCCCTGAGAATTAGTCAGTTTAGTTGGCCGAAGGGTGACTCTGCACAAGGAGGACATTAGTGGTGTAAAGTGGCCTACTGAGGTTCAGAGTGGGGAGGAAAGAGCTGAGTTGACTGCACTCTAAGGCATTTGGCAGAATAAATATATTGGATTTAATATTTTATTTCTTATTATCATTAATTAGAATTTTATTTTGATGAAAAACAATTATTGTGAAGTAACACCCTTACAGTGGTGTTTAAAGGTCAAATGAAAAGCTCTTTTGACCTTACGTAAATACAAAGAGAAGTATTAAAATAATCTGATGCGATATTCAAAATGAAAATAATATATACGATAATGGTAAAATCGACGATTTTCTCTGTTCACACCTGTAGCCCGCTATTGAAACTGACCTGTGACGTCATTGCAGTTATGAATGTATTGACGGAATAAGCAGATCATATAAAATTACAGAATTTCGTTCAACCTATCACAAATTTTTCACAAATTTGTCGTAAAAACGATTGTCTATAAGATGTTGCGGCAAGATGCAAGGGTCTAATTCATTTAAAATGTCTTGATGTAGCATTATTAATAGTATTAATTATCCTAATTGAATTCAATCGGGACCCGAAACATTTACTATACACAAAGACATAGAAATATCTTTCGGTGTACTGATTGGTTATTCTTGCGCATGAATTGTCCGATAACCACGCCCCGTCAAAAGGTAATGAACCAATTAAACGCCTTTTGAAATTTCCGGTGAACTGATTGGGTAAAATTTTGTCAAGTGACAATTATAATCATGTATATCATTGGAAAACCACGCCCCGTCAATAAACCAAATTGTAAACAAGTGTCATAATTGCTGTAATTAATCAAATAACTTATTTTGGTGTTCAATGATGAAAACATTTTGTTGTTGAAAAACCAAAATATCGCACTTACAGTTTAAAACGATATTATTGAATTTTGAAAATGTACCCAATATTTTCGTTTACGAAAATGGCTTGTTGAGCAGCTTCTGATCAGCTATAAACAGATGTTTCAGTACCAAATTCTAAATCTTTCATTAAAGAACGTAAGGCTAGTGCGTAAAGAGTCGACCCTACTCAGATTGCGGACCGAGAAGGTTCGTAAATTGTCCAACTTTGATGATTTTCTTTTACAGGAGTAATTTAGCTATTTGTTTCTTTCCTTGAAAGAGTTTTTTATGCGACCTCTGACTGACCCGTACTTGAACCAATCCTTTCATAACAAAATTATTTTAATCTTATGGAGTTCCCAGTCGGTCCACTTTCGCGTGACGGGTCACATATAATGAAGCTGAAGTTTAATGAATGGTCTCTTCGAACTTATGCTCTGAGAAATTATTTCTTGAGTTCGAAGTTAACGTATAAACTTGAACAGTTCGAAAGCCGGGAAGATTTCTTCCTGTTATAATTTTGTCCAAGGGCATGACACGCAGTACGCACACGCGTAATAAGTAATATATTATTCGTTGAACAATATCGTCGATGATTGATAAATTATCGAATCAACGCAAGTACAGCTTTTTAAAGCTACATTTGCGACATTTTGATCACCCGTCAACATTTTTATTTAGGACATTCTCTCTGGTTTGGCGCATTCTATCTGTCCTCCTCTCTTTCCCTCTCCCTCTTTTAGTCTTTTTTGTTCTCTCTCTTTATATCTTTTTTCTTGAAATAAGACATTTAATACAACATTTAAACAGTTTTTCGATATTTACAATATTGTGAAAACTTTTTTGTTGAAAAAAAGAGAAGAAATTTTCTTGGTGTAAACGATATTGAACCCGCTTGACACTTATTACAGCTTGAAATGGTGACCATTTTTTAATATATAAAAATGTTTTGTGTGCCGAAATAAAAAAAAATGTATAAATTTGAAAAATGTTTCAGAAATGATTTTGAAAATAATTGGCATATTAGAAGAATTATCAGTACACAGATTAGCACATGCAGAAAGGGTTACCTTCGGTAAATCATTTGTCATGTGCGCTGTTGTGTAATCGGCAAGATGTCACAATGCTTTCAATAAACAAAACAAGCCAGCTACATGTAATTTATAAAACTTTATGACTTAATTAAACACACATTGTATCCTTCAATGATTCAACTGACATGCCGCAAAAGACTAATTTTCAACCGGCGGTAGACCTAGACACAACCTTCAAACGACAACGGAATACCATCAAATTTATGTTTAATTGAATTTATTTTTCTAATTATTTGTTCATGATATTCACTCGTTATATTTTTGACAAATTCAAAAAAAAAGTGAAAACATGGGTGAACATTTGTGGATTAAAGAAAATGGAAAAATCGTGGAAAAGGAAATTTGTACCGACAAATAATTATAGTTTGGAGGAATTTCATACCATTTAATTGCCAAAGCCCTGTTGAGGTAGGGTTTTATTCAATGTCTTGATTTAATTTTGCATAATATATTTGATTGACTTTGTAGTAATATGGTTTTGACCAACCATCAAATGTGTTATGTCAAGCCTTTTTTATGTTTTCTTTTATATACCGTATCTGTATAATAAACAAAAGTTGAAGCTAAATGATTGGTCACTGTGAAATATTACTCTTGATTTGATCAAATTGGATTTCCTTCTGAAGTTTTTACCAAATTTACGAAGTGAACAGTCTGAAAAATGCCGATTTCAATTTGTGAGAGAAAAATGTTTATTTTTAATAAGATTACATCGTTACAACGGCGTGAAAACACTCTAACCATGCCATAGTTTCCGACTTACGTTTATCCGGACCTTGTTGTTAGACTCGTGACTAGATATCTCAGATTTAGGGTTTAAAGTAAACATATCTGTAGTTTCCGCTTGCTTAGGTTTAAACTGTGCTGACTGCACAAGTTGATAGCGGTATAACAATATCGAACCTTCGTGTTGTTGTTCGATAGCTGTGATAATAAAAAGCGTTCGCATTGTTTACCTTCGAGAGGAATGACTACAATGACGTCACATCCTGTGCGCAAGTGCGAAAATCCGTTTTCGGCCAGGTGAAAATTTCCAATAAATCACGGTCGTTCTTTTGTAATTATTGTCCTTTTGGGTGTGTGTTTTTCGACGCGGATTTTTTATACCTTTTTATTTCAATTAAACTGATTGAAATTTATATTTAGTTCTTGTTCGAAAAATAGCTTTTCATTTGATCTTTAATAAAAAGCAGAAAGATCTTCAATCAAAATTTTGTGACAAAGTACCAGTATATTGTGCAGGGAGGACAGATGTTTTGGCCATGGACATTTTGGCCAGGACATTTTGGCCAGGACGTTTTGGTCGAGGACGTTTTAGACCACAATATTTTCAAAAGAGGACTTTTTGGCCAAAAATTGTAAGTTGGGAGCATAAGTTATTTGAAATTTTAATCATATTATAGATGTTATTTCAGTTATTTAGATAATAAAATTGATATTTTTAACCATTTTGATGCTTTTATTCACTCAATAGTTTATCTTGATATATCTGAAGAAGAATTGGAAAAATATCTAAACTATATATACAAAGATAATGAAGAATTAAATGAAAATTCTTTGAAATATCAATGATAAAAAAATTACAAAACATATTATCTAAACATATTTCTTTCAGAAAATATATGAAAATATCGGATAAGATTTTGAAATATTTTTAAAGGCACATTTAGATCATTTCTTTTGCCCATAATTATTAATTCAAATAAACTATCAACTAAAAATGTAAGAATCCCAATTATACCCAATTAAAGAACACAAGATAAAACATGACATAGTATCAAAGCAAGTTTGTAAAATTCAAAATTCAATGTTTAATTGATCATCAAAACAATTTAAATAGAGATTAAGAGATTTTTCCCATCAGTCCCCTCCCTTCCCCATCTTGAACTGTATCTTGACAGTTAAATAGGAAATAGGAAAGTTATATTCAATATCTAAATTACAAACAATTAATATTTCACCATAAAGAAATATTGATCATCTAATATTATGCAAAATTTGAAAATTTCATATTCAAATGTTAATCAAATATTTGGCCAAAAACTTAAATTCTTTAAAAGAAATTGACTCCTTTTCTCACACAATTTTGTTAATGGTATGATATTTTTATTGTGTAACTATAACACTTCTCATGTGGATAAAAAGTTAAATGAGAAGAAACAATTAAAGAAAAACATTTTATGGTCATATAAAATCATATACCTGAGGTGCTTTGTTAGAGCAAGATGAAAAATCCATCTAAATGAGATTTTTAAGACATTGTAATGAATGATTTTCGATATTTTGAGTGAAAATATTAGACGTTGTCATGACAACTGGTTTTAAGCCAATGCAAAACCATCTTCATTTTCTCATTGAGATATCTTAAGATTCTTATTGAGCGGCTTAAAAATCTCGCTCTACCGAACGCTTTATCTTAAAAATCTCAAGAATCTTAAGAATCTCGTCCTAACAAACGCACCTCTGTATAAAAGAAATTTGGCTAAAAGTTCCTACTTTGAAAAACATTGTGGCCCAAACATCCTACATTCATTGTGCAGTAACATTCTGTTAGTGTTGAAATTTTTATTTTTGGATTTCAAACAAATTTCACTGGAATGATCCTTGTTTTATACAGCCTTATCATCCTCTAATGATCATTATCAGGATATTCAGGCCTGTGGAGCGAATAAGGCGCTCAAGTGCCTCTAGTTTTAAAATTAGTTTCAGATAACCAAATATTCAAAAATGCTGGAGCTGTTTCTTATTTTCAGCTCACCTGAGCATGAAGTGCTCAAGGGAGCTATTGTGATCAATGTCTGGTGTCTGTCTGTCAATCCGTCTGTCCGTCACTGCGTCAACAATTTCTTAAAACGACATCTCCTAAACCTCTGAGTCAAAAACTTGGCAGAAATATTCATAGGGTGGTCCCTTGTAATAATTGCTAAAACGGAAAGGATCCGTGCCATATCACTGGAAAAGGGGCCTTAATGACAATTTTCTTGTTTACATTCTAGAAGCAACAAATATGGTCCAATCGTCATGAAACTTTGTTAGAAAGTTTGTTAGGTCATGAGAATGAACTCTATTGAAAATGGGAGGGACTCTGTTATATCACCTGAAAAGGGGCCTTAATGACAATTTTCTTGTTTACACTCTAGTGGCCACAAATATGGCCCAATCTTCATGAAACTTGGTCAGAATGTTTGTCATGTCTCAAAGATGAACCCTAATGAAAATGGAAAGGATCTGTCCCGTATCATGGGAAAAGGGGTCTTAATGATAATTTTCTTGTTTACACTCTAGTGGCCACAAATATGGCCCAATCTCATGAAACTTGGTCAGAATGTTTGCCAGGTCACAAGAATGAACTCTGTTGAAAATTGGAAGGATTCATGCCATATCACAGGAAAAGGAATCTTAATGATAATTTACTTGAAATAACAAATATGGCCTAAACGTTGTGAAACTTGGTTTTATGTAGAATTTATCTTCTTTATGACATCTGCCTTTGTATTTGATGTGATGTCAGAGTGATCAAAGAGACTCAATTGAGCAATCTAGGACCCTCATGGTCCTCTTGTTTGTTGAAAGTACAAATGAATAAATAGATTGTACCACATCTGCTTTGTATTTATGAATATACCTTTATCAACTTAAGTGTATGACAAATGGAATTAACCCCAGTCATGCTGAACCTGGAATATTCCTGCTTCGGCAGGAGCTATAGACCAACATCAGCCTGCACATTTGTGCAGTCTGATGTAAGTCCACACCATCTGTTTCTCACTTTCAAACCAGAATTGTCGATAGATTTAGTTGTTCAAATAAAAATTGATGTACGGTTGGTACTTTCGGTGCTTTTTGCCCTTTGATTTAGGTGGAAATTTTTAGCCAAAATTTATTCAGCATGACAAGGGTTAAAAATCACCACTTAATTTGTAGACTAATATTTCTAAAAATAAATAAATAGTTTAATTAATGTAAAAAAAGTACTGAACATGAGAATTGTAGTATTGCAATTGAACATAAGATATTTCTTAAATGATTTAATTAGTATTTGACCAAAATTCAGATTCTTCAATGCTATAACCTTTCATTGTTTTCTCACTTTATACTACTAAATAATTGATTGCATTTGATCTGCTTCTCCAGGACATTTGACATTATTAAAACATTACTCAGATGAATTATTTAGGGCCCTCAGGGTCCTCTTGTTCTTTTTAGAAAACTGCTAATATAGTAATAATAATGAATATAACTGTCATTAAAGTTTACACATTAACATCACAATAAAAGTTGCTTTCTTTCATTTTGACTCCCAAAAATTCACCTGATCAATAAGAAAGGTTGAGTTGAAAACAATCAACTGATTAGTTCAGAAAAGCTACTTGTTTATTCTGGCGCAGAACTCTACACTTTCCATCTGATCTGGACAATCTTTGAGTTTGGATTTGACTGTTCATATGACATTTTGAATTTCTATTTTAAAAAAAAAGTTTTATTATATATCCTCATTTGTGCTTGCATGATGATTAAACTCTTAAGGTATGGAAAACACATGTCATAAGGCTATACTAATTTATTTTAGTTTCATTTCAATGAAAGCTTGAGCTTATGGAGTCTCTCTTGAACACTCTAACCAGATGTTTTCATGTCTCTGAGAGAAAGGCATATATGTATATCTACTGCTACCCCATTTTACAGCTGTTTTGACTGGAGTTGACATTTAACTGTGTTTACCATGATGATGTGATATATTTGTCTGGATGAAAGATAAAGGCTAAATGTGGTCTGTCGTCTACTGAGTAATTTTTCCATTCTGTCATCAGCACATATTTGAATACCATGATAGTGACATATTTGTCTGCGTAGCAAATTCAGACTTGATAACAGGTCACACTTGTTTTGTCTGTGTAGCAGTTTTAGACTTAGTAACCAGGTCACACTTTTGCTTTGTCTGTGTAGTAGATATAGACTTGGTAACCAGGTCACACTTTTGATTTGTCTGTTTAGCAGATTTAGACCTAGTAACCAGGTCACACTTTTGATTTGTCTGTGTAGCAGATATAGACTCGGTAACCAGGTCACACTTTTGATTTGTCTGTTTAGCAGATTTAGATGTGGTAACCAGGTCACACTTTTGATTTGTCTGTTTAGCAGATTTAGACGTGGTAACCAGGTCATACTTTTTAAAAGCCTTTGCAGCAGATTTAGACTTGATAGCAGGCCATACATTTGTTGTCTATGGTCAATTGAGAGTTATTCCTATGTTTCATTTTTAGCATGTGTTTGACTACCACGATGGAGACATATTTGCCTGTGTTGCTGATATAGGTTGGATTACAGGCCACACCTATGTTGTATATGGTCCACTAAGTAATGCTGCAACTACTGTATTATTTGAGAGTAACCCAGTATACCCAGATCCAGGCCGCTACTGGGAGATGACAGAGAGGTTAAAGGTCAACCAACTCTACCTGTCTCCTACAGCCCTAAGATTATTGTTGAAATCAGGTGATTCCTGGGTCACCAAGTATGATAGGTCATCACTGAGAAAACTGGGTTGTGGTAAGTAGTCATTAATATAATGCACATACAGTATTGCATCAGTGTCCACTTTTATAAAGTAACCATGTTTATTATGCAACCATCATAAGAAGTCCCTTCAACTTAGGCAAGATCTCTGAAAAATTTGGCATTCTTCAGCAAAAATTAATTTAATATTGAATCTTATGTTGTTGGATGAGAAGATTCTAAAGGTCTTAAACATCATAGGAATCAGTAAGAATTATGCCATAAACTACATTTGCTATCAAAATTACCTATAAATCTTGTATTGAGGAACCTTTCCCATAAGCCACCGCTTTTCAATGGTCCCCTAAATGGTTGCCTAACACAAGTTTTACTGTATTCAGTAAAATGGAAAACCAGGGCCTGATTTCATATTCTCTTAATCATGATAGGAACAATAGTTTTCAATGGAATCTCTCCTATCTTTGCACTGAAGGATTGTACCATCATAAGGATTTGTTTCTTTTAAAAACTGGTCAGGTCCGTCAAGTTAAAAGGAAAATGGGCCTCATGAAAATTTGATTTAAACACCCCTGTACCTTCATATAGTCATCTTATTTCATAGGATTCTCTCCAAAAGTACACAGAATGATTGTACTATTATAGAGATATTTTATTTTGAAGTATTTCAGGTCCATCAGGTATAACACAGTTTTCAAGTCTTTTCTGAAATTGATATCCGGATAGTCCTAAGCACCTACATCAGATAAGTCCTGGCTACTTGCTCAAGGACTCACAACACCTTCTTCCCTTTAAAACCATGTAAGAATTGTATGTTCAAACACCCTTTACAAAAATTCTTATCGTTTATGAAATAATTATATGGACAGTAATCATTATTGGGTCCTGGAGCACCTGCACTTAATGAGATCTGGGGTACCGGAGTACAAAAGTTCAAAACATCCCAGCTTTATATTGATAATGTGTTGCAGGTTGCTGTCATAGTGCAGTGGTAGTTTTTCAGATTGTTGATCTTAAGGTTCTGGGTTCAATTCCCAAATGTGGCACTTATTCTTTACAGCTATATGTCCAACCAATGGATTGAAACTTGTAGATCTATGTGGGATAGCAGCTAGAGGCTAGGAAAGGGTGTAATGGTAGTACTGGTGTAGGAAATACCAGGAATCCTGAAATAATTTTAAAAGTGGCATAAAACCCCTTTCAAACAAAGCAAACAATTAATCATGTGTTGGTAAAATTTAAAAGTAGTTAAGAATATAACCTTATCTTATTTTACACAATAATCTTATTTTTATACAGTGTATGACACATTCTCCTGGGATTCAGAGAAGTCATTGAGTGTGAACAATTATATAGGTGCTTTAATCTTATTTGAACTTATAACCCTACCTAATTGAGTTAATGAGATGAAATGCTGAACTTCTGATATAGGGTAAAGATGAAAACCATTATCATATAATTTTCAAAACCAAAAACTGTTTGTATTGAAATTGCCCTGACATAAGAATGTAGGTAATCTAGCCACAACTGAACTCTTTCTGAGCTCTGAATTCCACTTTTAGAATTACTTTTCAGTTTTTAAATTGAAATAACTCCATCCATTGCAGCTGTGGAAATAAGTCTGCTCCTATAAATATTCCCAAGGGATATTATTAACCTGTCTCAAATGTCAAAATGAGTGGAGAAGAAGCCTTATAACTATGCCCAGTATGAAGCCTTATAATATATTTTGTCTTTGCCTGTAAACTTTGTTCTTGATTATATGGAATTCGCACTGTAATCTTATATGGCTGAATAAACTAGAGTAGTTATAGAGCTCTATAAATTCCCCTGGTGTACTTCATCCCCAGTTTGAATGGTGGAATAGAGAATTTAGGGTGATACTTCTATAAACCTGTAATCATACATGTGGGCTTTCCCTTGTTTTTCAACAATTACTTCAAGTATGGATTTAAGAATTTTCTTAGTACTGTTGTTCGTATTGATGAAAAAAGTTTATTTGACACAAACTATAGATCTTTTAAAGATGACTAAGGAAATGTAGAATGAAGTTTGTTTTTATGCACTGTCAGTCTGCACATTGAACAAAATTATTATATGGCATGGTCAAGGTCATTTGATGAAGTCAATGTCATATTTTAATGTCAAGCTTTGGAAAAAAATAATTAACAAGAAAAAGCTTGCTAGTTTGTAGCCAATCTCTTCAAACATGTAATCATAAAAGGCATGTTGAAAGATTTTATCAATGTGTTTCTACATATAACAACACTAAAAGTTCAGATTGAACATTGTAAAACTTAACCAGAAAACTTAAGCATCGTCTCTTACTTCACAGATTGTTAAAATTTAATATTATGAAAGATCGAAATAATTTCCATGTGTAATACCAAGGTCAAGGTTATGTGAAAAGATCAAGGTCACTTATCCAGGTAAAAGTATGGAAAAGTAACTGAAAAAATCACGAATGACTTTGAAAATTCTATTAAAGATACAGTTTGCTTTTTAGCATGTTAAAAAGTCTCATTTATATACAAATAAAAATAGCAGGGTTAACACCATGTGCCAAGGTTAAGGTCACTTATCAAAGTCAAACAAAACTTGAGCAAAAAAGGTAAACATGTTTAATTTTTCAAGCCTTTTCAGGATACAATGTTCATATTTTGCATGTTTAAAAATGTCATCATACCAACATCATGTTCTTGATACCATTGATATCGTTTTGACCTATCACATAAAAAGGGACCATCTTGGATGTGCGTAAATTGTTGATCTGAGTCAGACTGCATGAACTGTGCAGACTGCTAAGGTCTAAATTCTTCGCAATCAACTAATTTTCTGAATCTGGAATAATCACTCTACCTTCCTGTGAAAGAATTTTGGAAATGGGACCCCTGGTTGGCCTGTGCTAGAACCAATCTCTTTTTTTAAATTGTTATTTTATGGAGTTCCCAGATGGTCCCTTTTTATGTGATGTGTCACATTTACTAATTCAAGGGTATTTGGAATTCATACACTTAGGTTGTTTAATTTGATTTTTTATAGTTGGTGAACCTCTGAATCATGAAGCCTGGGAGTGGTATTTCCATGTTGTGGGTGAAGGTCATTCAGATATTTGTGATACATGGTGGCAAACAGGTAGGTTTAAAAAACTTTTCATACTATTTGGCTGGAGGTATAGACCAAGATCACCCTGCACATATATTGATTGCTCAAAGCTAAACAGTTGTAATTGCCTAAATGTTTATAGGCAGTTTCAACTATTTTGCACTGAGCCATCGATATGCAGTTTGATATAAGTCAATACAACCTATTCAGCTTGTTTTACCAAGTTGTAATGTAAAGATTCAGCGTGAAAACGGTTAATTTAGTCCATCTTATTTGAATAACCATCTCTATTTAGTGTATCCTTTCACAAATCAAACTCTTTTCAATTCAGCATGAACTCTTAAAACAGTAGTATTTTTAGCTCACCTGAGCACGAAGCGCTCAAGGTGAGCTATTGTGATCGTAGAATGTCTGTCATCTGTCGTCAGTTGTGTGTCGTGCGCAGTCCACAATTTCTTTAAACATCTTCTCCTAAACCAGTGGGCCAATCTTGATGAAACTTGGCAGGGATCTTCCTCGGGTCAAGCTCTACCAAAGTTGTTCAAATAAATGAAATCCACCCTTAACTTTCCCTTTACCCTTAACAAAAAGGGTAAAAATATGAAAATCTTCAAAAATCTTCTTCTCTGAAATCAGAAGGAAGACAGCTTTCATATTTGGTATGTAGCATCATCTAGTGGACCTCTACCAAGTTTGTTCATATCAAGACCCTTGGGTCATATTTGGGATCCTCCCGGGCGCAACCCTTTTTGCATAGAATCAAAGAGCGAAAATCTTGAAAAATCTTCTTCTCTGAAACCAGATGGCAGACAGCTTTCATATTTGGTATGTATTATCACCTTGTCGGCCTCTACCAAGTTTGTTCATATTAAGACCCTGTGGTCATATTTGGGCTTTGCCCTGGCGTATCCCTTTCGGCTCTTCTGAGCACAAAGGGTAAAAAATGAAAATCTTCAAAAATCTTCTCTGAAACCAGAAGGCAGACAGCTTTCATATTTTAATTCATACATGCAATAATTTTTTTTTGTAAAAAATTGTGGGAAAAGGAAAGATATCAAAATTGGCCAAAGTGTTGTATGTCAATTTGTACAAATTTCTTTATGCAATACTGACGTAACTTGAGTTAAGTACAGTGTTCCCCTAAATAAGCCTTTATAAATATAAAAAATGTTAACGCAACACTGTATGTAACTCATCAGATATTCATATCAATATGATGTCAGGGCAAATACTATGACATCATAAGTGTCATAACTTGGTGTCAATTGGTCCATTATTTTTCAAGACCATTATGTCAGTGGAATGCATGTATTTTAAGCTCACCTGAGCATAAATTGCTAAAGCTGAGATTTAGGGGGTTGTCTAATGTCCGTTGTGTGACTCCAATTATATGCTGCGTCACGGGCCTTTATTATGTAAATTTATTGTTCACACAACTTTTTCATTTTTGCATGGATTGTCATGAAGTTTACACAAAATATTTCTCATGTGACCATGGCCAAAGCTTTGCCATTTGGTGCAAAAAGTAAATTTTTCTCATGAACACAATTCCTTCTTCCTTTATGAAACTTTTTTCTTGATATATTTTGAATAGCGCTTTAAAGACATAGGCTTTTCAAAGAGTCAGTAGAGCCGTCTCAGGCCGTCATGAACCTATTGTTTCTTGTTCCTATTACAGGTCTTACTGTTGAGTCTGCTTGCCATAAGGAAGACAAAGTTTTCACAATGACAACTCAGTGTATGTGCTGTAGCATGTACATCCATCTGTTAGTCCATCTGGTTTTGTCCAGACATTCCTAATTGGATTTCTAAATAACCTTGCAAAGTTGTTGGCCATCACAAGTGTTTTGCTTTTGAAAGAACTTTTCAGATAGCTCCAAGGTCAAGGTCAAACTTTGTAGGCTTAAGAGCAGTTGTCCTTGGACAAGCACCTAGTTTGTCTAATTCTAACATGCTATGCAAACATGTTAGTCATAAACATGTAGCGTGTCTATTTTACAACATACTGAATGTATTGAAGTGTACAATAAATACTTTGTTATAAACTTCATTGTCTACAATACAAAATTAAGAAAAGTCCATGAGATAATTGAACCTTTTTTCACTGGTTAGCACAAAACTATCCTAAGTGTCAATATATCTATAGCCTCAATTTATCTATATAAATGCAAATTATTGTATCACTAATTTGGAATTATTTGACCAATTTTTGTAGAGACAGGAGGTATATGTATCACACCTCGCCCCTCGAGTCCAGGAGCAGAAATAAGACCAGCCATGCCTATGAGGCCTTTCTTTGGTATAGAGCCTGTATTGATGGATCCAGAATCTGTGAGTCAGTAAAGGCATTACATATACATGACGTTTCTATCATAGTTAGGGGTGGTTAGGTATTAAAATGTGCTGTCATTACTCCTGATAGCCTTTGTATCTTTGTCATATCTCTAGTTAATTATTGAATATGTTTTCGTGGAATTCATTTAAATTTTTCTTCAATTGAGAATTCATTTGTTCAAGAGTTGTAACTGAGTACACTTTGGTGAGGGTTATGTCCCCTTATAGTTTGGTGAGGGTTATGTCCCCTTTTAGCTAAATATCAGCATCTGCACTAATTCATGTTATATTTTCATTTACTGTTAACATTTTAAAGCTATCTAACAGCAGGCTACTTCAACAAATTAAGGAAAAATGATGATGCCCTTATATCTAAAGATCAGGGGCCTTTTTTACTTAACATCTTACTATCTTCTTTATATGCCACCAGAGGCAGTATATAAGCATCATCTTCTCTGTCTGTCCATCCGTCTGTCGGTACGTTTGTACATCCACTTTTCTTGTGAGCGCATCTCCTCCCTCATTTATGGACCGATTTAGATGAAACCTTCACAGAATGTTCCTAGTAATCTGACGATGTGCATGAAGTCCTGGTTTGGTGAAATTCTGCTGTGTCATTGAAAAAGGGGCCTTCAAGTAAAAAATCTGTGAGCACAACTCCTCCCTCATTTATGGACCAATATGTATGAAACTTTCACAGAATGTTCCTATTCAACTGACCATGAGCACGAAGTCATGGTTTGGTGAATTTCAGCTGGGTCAAAGAAAAAGGGGACTCATATAGAAAAAAACCTTGTGAACCCAACTCCTCCCTCATTTATGGACTGATTTGGATGAAGCTTTCACAAAATAATCCTAGTCACCTGACCTAGTGCGTAAAGTCACGTTTTTTTGAATTTTAACAGTGTGATGGAAAAAGGGGCCTTCATGTAAAAAATCTTTGAATGCAACTCCTTATGTATGGACCAATTTGGATGTAACTTTGACAAAATGTTTCTAGTCACCTGACCTAGTGCATATTGTCAAGGTTTGGTGTAGTTTCGCCGTGTCATGGAAAAAGGGGCCTATATTCAAAAAATCTTGTGAACACACCTCCTTCTAAATAATAGACTTATTTAAAAGAAATTTCTATGAAATTTACATTGTTACCTGAAAATGTGCATGTTGATGCAGTTAAGTAAGTAACTATTATTATTAGTTGCAGTTTAAACAGGTGTTAAACCCCATTCAATCAAATAATCATAATGAACAGTTTGAACTTGACAATTTAAATAGTCTGCAAATGCTTTGAATTAGGTTATGTATCTACAATTATTTTGTGAAAAGGCAGCAAAGCAGCGGCGTATATTGTGACGATGGCACTCTAGTTTGTGTAAGTCAAAAATTAAAGTTACTTCTACAGTAGTAACTAAATATGGAATTCTGCATCATCTCCTTGAAATCATCTTCTTAAGACCATTCCAATGAGAAATTGCAAGGCAGAATCCAACAATGATGTCTTGTTGAAACACCAGGTACCGTATTTCTCCTATTAATCGCGCCTGGGCGCGATGCAAAACGTCATGGGGGCGCTGTTATTTCAGACCCTTTTACATAATTAAAAAAATACGTATTTTGGTACCTAAGAGAAGCAAACTGTTAACATGTTCGTCATTATCAATTGAAATATGTGCGCTACCCAATACGCTTTCCTATTTATCTATTAAGGCTATAAATTTAAAAAATAAAATAAAATGTTAGCTAATGAATTCTAATTCTGTTATTTAAAGTCATCTATCGAAATACGGTCACCTTCGACCATTAATTGCAGCTTTCAAAACCAAGTGATTGTGTTAACAGAAGCCGAGATCATTATTATTGTTATTATTTGTTAGAAAAGAAGTTCCAGATGATGCAATATTCAATGTTCCGCTACCGATGGACAAAGCGGTCTAATAAATCATTTCCTATTTACGTATGAAATAAATAATCATGTAATAAATCCTAAAAATTTTGTGATGTGTAAATGCACCCGGTACATGAAATGAAAGTGTTTCGTAGTGATAACACAACACGTCTGGAGCTAGCTGGGTCACCGCGTGTCGGCACCCTTTGAAGTCCCCAGATTCTTGCAAGCAGGGACGTCGCTTTTGAAATAAGTCACACACAAGATTTTATGGGGGTTTCCTATTTTAACAGTATGAATTGTGACTAGGATTTAATCATTTGACTCAGATATTTTGTATATTTGCAGAAGGTAAAATGATTCAGAAATATTTTCGTAACAACATGAAGAAAGGGGATTTTGTTCGCATGTGACTTATGAAGAATGACGAAAAATAGTTTTAATTTTGTGTTAAATTTTAACCTTTCGCGCCTCCGGAAAACCGCGCGATTTAGGACGCACTAGTTTTAGTCAAGGGCCTGAGAATTGTATTTATTGGGGAGCGCGTTTATTAGGGAGGGCGCGTCTAAAAGGTGAAATACGGTATGATTTGTGATTTTGAATTACAATTAATTTTTTCATAAGAGGTTTTGTAATTTGGGCCATAGGCATATTGCTTTACTCTTGTTTGTCTACCTGTGTGTTCATCCATCTGTGTATCTCAGTCTGCAAATTAAATTCTCAAATTAATTCATTGATAGTTTATCAACCCTTCTCAACATACTCAGCTCATATCCATCATGATTATGTATCTCAATGCTGAAACCAAGGTCAAGGCTATATGACAAGGTTATTAATCAAGGGTGAGGAATGGCAAGTCTTATCGGCATAAGTGTTTCACAAACACATCTTGTTTAAAAAGCACTTTTTATGCCCCCGTTTCAAAAGATCGATGTATATTTTTTACTGTTGTCCGTTTGTCTGTCTGTCTGTCTGTTACTCCATCTGTATGTTTGTCTGTCTGTCCGCAAAACCTAAACAAAAAACTAAACATCGCCAATATCTTCAAGCCTTCTCTGCTGATACCAAAGTAAAGGTCATGTGACAAGGTCAAGGTCATCTCTCAGGTTAAAAAATTAAAAAACTCAACCAAAAAATTAACATTGCCAATATCTTCAAGCTTATTCAAGATACAAGGTATATTTGGCTTGTTGATAGATCTCAATGATATGCATCTGCTGGTACCAAAGTCTTCTGTCAAGGTCAAATAAATAAAAAAACTTAACCAAAAAAGTTAACATTGCCAATATCTTCAAGCCTATTCAAAGTACAAAGCATCTACTGATACTAAACATATGGTTGTGTGAAAAGGTC
Organism: Fragum whitleyi; assembly: GCA_948146395.1. Taxonomy (NCBI): domain Eukaryota; kingdom Metazoa; phylum Mollusca; class Bivalvia; order Cardiida; family Cardiidae; genus Fragum; species Fragum whitleyi. Next base: position 49,154,074 of record OX411544.1, read on the forward strand.
AAGGTTGTCTATCAAGGTCAAACTACTTAAAAACATCAACAAAAAACTTTCTTTGTTCTATTTATTCAAGCATATTATAGATACCCTTTTTCATAATTGGCATTATGAAAGATCTCAGTGATGTACTTCCGAAGGTATCGAGGTCAAGGTCATGCTATAAGGTCAAGGTCACCTGTCAAGGTCAAAATTTTGAAAAAAAAAATGCTGTTATGGGGGCATTTGTGTTTCACCAACACATCTTGTTATTCTTATTTATTCGGAATTATCTAAACCCCTCAATAAATATTTATTTAATAGGAAAAGGAATTGTTGAAAATAAAAAAATGGCTTATAACAAGCAGATTATTTATTTAAGAAAGACAAAAAAATAGACAAAAATATATTAAACGAAATTGTTGTACGCAACTTCTTTATAAGTGGCCATTCTAAAATTCAAATTTTATGGTCTGGTTATGGGTTAGATGTTTTTCTTTTGCTGTAGCCTGGGATATGTGAAATATATAGGCTATGGGCCAGTAGGGTGATTCCTCCCCCCTCAGGGGGAATTTTCGGGACTATGTTTTTTTGAAAGCCCAATGTCTACCGAGTATATTCTGAAAGTCTGCAAGTTGGCGATTGGGGCTTTTAGGAATTATTGAGGTCAAAGGTCACCCAGTGCACACTAATTTAAATCTTAACCTTTAGTCAGAAATTTATATTTATTTTGTTGAATTGATAATTTCTTTGGACCTTTTTCAACTTAATTCAATACCCAAAACATTATTACAAAGATTAAACACATTTGTGTGATTTTCAGAGAGGCTTTGGGCAAATCAAAGCACTGAAAGTACCGAAAATCAACAATTTTCTTTGCTAATGAAGATTTAAACAAGATTTAAAAAGAATTTTTCTGTCTTTAATACCATTTTCTTTTATTCTAAGTATGCTAGAGGATACCTTGAAGCCTACAAGCAAAGTTTATTTGACATTTCCTTTTTTAGTTTTGTTCAAAATCTGATTTAAGCCATGGCACAATCAAGCCAAAGCTATAACTATACTATTATTCATATTTCCCCAATTGTCAATATATATTTTTATTTGATGTTAATTATATTTTTAATTACATAATTCTTAAAGGTAAATAAAAAAGAAAAGTTTCAAGGCATTTGAGCACATATCAGGTTTATTCTTAGCAAATCAAAGCACTGAAAGTACTGAAAACCGACGTTTTTTGCTTATATAGATTTTACATGATTTAAAAAGTTTTTCTGCTTCCTTTTCCAATAATTACATTAGTCTGGACATGCTGGAGGATACCTTTAAGCATATGAACAAAGTTTTTTAACATTGCTTGCTTAAATGTGCCCAATTTGTGATTACTATAATGGCCTGAGTATGCCAGTGTCATAACTATACTAAAATATAAGTAAAACTTATTGTCATTAGATGCTTATAATATGGAATGATCATGTTCAGCATGTAATCATTCAATAAAATACACAGTTATAAAAAAGGTTCAAGCCAACTGTAAACATATTAGTTAATTTTAGCTAATTAAAGCACTGAAAGTACCAAAATATGACTTTTTTATTATAAAGGTTTTAACACAATATAAACTGGAATTTATTTTCCAGTCCATTCAAATTTACTTACAATTGTTATACAATTGAATGATTTGAAACTATCATATGTGAATTTTTTAGTTTTGCATACCTTAGCTTTTCTTCATAATTGATACAAAAAAATCTGGTAAAGGGGAGCTGTTGTGACAAATTCACTACATTTGTTAAGTAATGTCTCACTCTTTAGCCAGTAATATTTGTTATTTGGTTTGTACAATATTCTGAACGTCATGATACAATTCAATGAACAGGTGATTCAAATTCATAAAAGTTTCAAGACATTTTTGAAGATAACAGGCTTATTTGTTGAAATTCAAAGCACTGAAAGTACCGAAACATGATTTGCATATTATAATCTTGAATTTCTTTTTCAATTTACTTTTATTTCCTTATATAAAATACCCTAATTACATATCTCATCCCTTTGTCAGTAATGTCAGTTCTCTTGTTTGTTCAATATTCTGAACATCATGATTAAATCTAGTTAAAAAAGTTATTCAGATTTGAACTGATTTGTGTATATTTGTTAGATTCATTTTTTACAAAGCAATATACCGGAAGCTTTGAAATCTGGCAAAAAAGTCTTCTACCAAGGAATTTTTTTTCCACTATGAAAATATCCTACATCGATTAGTGAAACAGATCAAAGAGGATTGACATAATACAATTAGAATTTTATGACTGGTTTTCATACACAAAATGGGCATCATATTTAAATTGATATAGAAATGGGTGCTAAATAGTAAACCATTCAATCTGTTAACATTATAACCTTATAACGATACCAGTTGACATAGCTTAATACTAATTCAAACTGATGGTCATCACATACTCTTTCATAAAGAAGGTTTGTAAAATGATATTGGAATATGGTCAATGAATTTTCCTTTGTCTTAGAGAAAAGATAAAACTAGAGTTTCTGTAAACATCTCTTTTCCAAAGCTTCTCTTTGTTTCCATAAAACTTCATGTTTTGTCTTAAGCCTGCAACATCGTAAAAATTGCATTAGAATTACAAATGAAATGAAATTTAAGTTAAAAATTTTGAAAATGAAAAAAAAAACTTGTGTGAGAGCAATGAGTCAAGCAGGTAAAAAAACAAGAATTCTATTTTATCAAGTATTTCGTTTCATCAGTTTCAAAATATCAACAGTTTTGCAACATAACCTTAGAGAATTTTATCAAAATTTAAATGATTACTAATTTGCACTCAGTATGATCCATATTTATATATACATTAATGATATTATCAAAATTGGTAAAAAACAGAGAAAACAAATGTTAAATGTTAAATTCAAGTCATGGTGGACATCCTGGAAGAGAGCTTTATCGTATTTTAATAGACCTTTTTACAGTATTTTGCATTCAAAATCTGGCAAGAAGAGAGTGTGGGGAGGCCACAAAATTTATATTTGGAGTTTTAGATTTCGCTATAGAATTTTCGAATGAACAAAAAGCCTCAAATATATATCTCTTTCACACTTACCAAACTGAAAATGTTTATGCTCATCTTACAAGATAATTTATTTCAGAAATTAAATAAACATATCTTTGTTAGATTGAAGAGTAAATTGGGGTGATTAGTGTGCAATGTAAGCAAAAAAAAAAATACTTTGTGCCAACAGTGCTTATGTCTACACACAAAGCATATTAAAAGGATTGTAAACTACAAAATCTTCAAAGAGCCATTGATAAAAAATGATTTCTGCACATACATTTTAAGATAAACATGTGACTTTTTAAAAAAAATTGTTTGTGAGCTCTGTAATAAGTATCAATAGTATTAATTTATAGCTGATGTAGTTATCATTTTGATCAGCTTCTATATATATGATAATTTTTCATGAAAAAGCTTCACAAAAGGATTCATATTAACTTAAATTTGAATACTGATATTCAGTCTAGCTATGCAATTTACTGGACCTACCAGGCCCCTTGCTTTTTATCTGCCGGAAAGGGTGGTCATCTTCCAAAAATATTGGCTATATGCCTTAAGACACAGAAACAAAATATGAATTTTCTGATGAAATGTTTTTACAAAAACAAATTTTGAAGAAAAAAATAGCATTCAGTACATCAGAAACAAGTTTGGAAAATGTAACAATGTAAATATCCATTGGAAACATAACTTTTTCCATTAAGGTTTGAATATTGTAAATAATCAAGTTCACTTAATGGGCGAAGAGTTGGTTAGAAAGGATTCCATTTTACATTCAAGAAAGCCCATGGCCCCATGGCTCCCTTCTAGACTCACACAATTGTGATAACTGTTGTTAGACTAAAGAAATTGGATTTGACTCTTGAGAGATAAAAATTTGGTCTCTTTTTTATCTTTGACATTCAGTGCTTTCAGTACTTTGATCTGTAAAAAAGTAATAGTTATGTGCTTTAAAGCCTAAACCATTCAATATTTAAATGACAGTGAGTAACTCTTTTAATTATAAGAAACTGTGATTAAGTGCCTATGCAAACAAATAAAAACGCAAAATCTAGCTTTTGTACCATTTTATCTATACTTTCATTATACATACAAGTAAATCTATAATGCTTTTATATCTATACCTAAACTAATATAAAGCACAACTACAGTGGACACAATTTGACACCAACATGAACTTTTACAAGGAACACAAGATATAAAAGAAAGCAAAAGGGATGTTCCACTTTTAAGAATGAAAAAGGGTATTCCCTATGTTTGAACATGTATATAAGCAAAGATATACAGTCATTTCAGTTCTTTGATTAAATCTATGAAGATGCAGTTTACTCTCAAAGGTGCCACAGTTGATACTTTCAATAATTTTGAGTTGTTAAAGTTGCCTCAAAATGCATTTTATTCGCAGAAACTTAAAAAAATAAGTTTTCCTTTCAATTTATCTACGTAAATATATGATATTCATTTAAATGCACTGGCTGACTTAATCTTTAAAACCAACAAATACAATAGAAATCAAATGACAAATGATACAAATTACTTTCAGGCAAATTATTGTTTAAGTTGATGGGAAAATATAACGAAAAAATCCTCCTGTGGTCTGAAATGGCATATTGTCTATGGTTTAATCTCTTATATATGAACCGATTTCAGTACTTTCAGTACTTTGATTTCATAAAAATTATCATTAAATTACCCTAAAATGAAATTTCCTAGCAGAAAAATATTTAATGATTCATCTAGAACCATTTCCTGCTCAATTTCATGAAAAGATAGTTGAATATACCATTTCAAATCCAGCTCATTTATTCTTTCATAGAAAAAGTGCACTTGTTGACCTTTGACCTCAATAACTCCTAAAAGCCCCAACAGCCAAGTTGCAGACTTTCAGAATATACTCGTTAGACATTGGGCTTTCAAAAAAACATAGTCCCGAAAATTCCCCCTGGGGGGGGAGGGGGGGTGTATACTGGCTCATAGTCTAATAAATGCAAGTTTGATTTAAGGGCAAGGAAGTGACTGGTGGTGATGTCAGAGGAGCCCTTTGTATCAGTCGACCTTGGCCAGGTATGGCACGGACAATCTACGGAGATCATCAGAGATTTCTCGATACCTACTATAACCCATATCCAGGTATGACACAAGGGAATAAGGGGTGTTTATACTGCCTTGCCATGTATGCTAGCCATGTGGAGCTCTGACTTTGGGATTGAAAAGTCCTTGTCTTGAATCCCCAGATAGTTGAATATTTATTTGCAGGCTACATAAATCCGACATGTTCAGGTAAAATCATGAAAATTTGAAAATTGTTAGTTTGGAAAGAGTCTTAATTTTTCACTCTATAAAGATCTTTTGAATTTAAAATTGTATTCAAAATAAATGATAATTCTATTTTTGTTACAAAAAATGAGCATGGACAACTTTCACCCCACATTGAGCTAACATTTCATCCAAATTCAGAATATCTGCTTATGTTCAGTCTTTTAATTTGGAATATTTGGGTATGTTTGTATCAATATTGGTATTTTAAGCTCCACTGGCCAAAGTCCAGCAAGCTTTGTCATGTGTGTCTGTTGTGTGTCCGTCCATCTATGTGTAAGTGCATAAACTTTTCTTTAAACATTTTCTCTGCCTAAACCATTCGGGGGATTTTGATGAAACTTGTCAGAAGTGTTCCTTGAGTGACCCTCTTCTAAAGTTATTCAAAGGAAATTGAATTTACCCTCAAATATGAGCATGGCAGGAAGGGGCTAATTTTTTCTATAAAACCGTCTGTCTGCCTTCATATTTAGTTTGTAGCATCATCTAATGGACCTCTACCAAGTTTGTTTATATCAAGACCCTGGGGTCACATTTGGGCTCCACCCGGGTGCAACCCTTTTCACATAGAATCAAAGAGTGAAAAGGCATATCTGTCTTGCTCTTGGCTGAAATCATTTCATGTCTCCTTGTTGACATCTGCATATTTAATTAATGTGATGTCCCAGGGATCAAATAGACTCAGGTGAGCAATCTAGGACCATCATGGTCCCATTGTTTTTACTTTTTGTACAATTATAAATTTTCATTTAGTTACTCTTGCCAATGCAACTACTTATTCTCTTTGTATGTAAATGTGATTTACACCTTATTGTATCATGTTTCCATTCTGTCTACAATTTGAATTTGACAAGTTACGTGTATGGTGTCATATAGTGTTGAAGAAGAGTAGATGTCATTTAGGCATTTCATATACTGACTGTCATAAAAAAGGCCTCACCAAAATTTTGAAAGAACTTTTTAGCTCCACTGGCTGAAAGCCACTGGGGCTATTGTCATGGCGTTGTGTCCGTCGTGCGTCCGTCCGTGCGTCAGTGCGTCCGTGCGTCCGGTCGTAAACTTTTTCTTTAAAAATCTTCTCCTCAGAAACTACTGGATGAATTTTAACCAAACTTCACAGAAATGATCCTTGGGTGACCCTCTTTCAAAGTTGTTCAAGAATTTTTGATCCAATGAAAAACATGGATTTAATAGGCATGGCTAATTTCCAAATATGGTAAAAAGTGAGTTTTCTCAGATTCTAAATGATGGATACCAATGAAATTTTACATGAATGATCCTTGTGTGACTCTTTATCAGTCTACAAAAAATTATTGAGATCGGATGAAAAATATGCATTTTATGGGCGGAGGTCATTTCTCTATATGTTATATAGTGGAAACTTTGAAAATCATTTTCTCAGAATGTAATTGATGGATATCAACCAAATTTTACTGGAATAATCCTTGAGTGACCCTCTATCAGTCTACCAAAAATTATAGTGATCAGATGAAAATTATGTATTTTATGGGCGGAGGTCATTTCTCTATATGTTATATAGTGGAAACTTTGGAAATCATTTTCTCAGAATCTAATCAATGGATATCAACCAAATTTAATTGGAATAATCCTTGAGTGACCCTCTATCAGTCTACCAAAAATTATAGTGATCAGATGAAAATTATGTATTTTATGGGCAGAGGTCATTTCTCTATATGTTATATAGTAGAAACTTTGGAAATCATTTTCTCAGAATCTAACCAATGGATATCAACCAAATTTTACTGGAATGATCCTTGAGTGACCCTCTATCAGTCTACAAAAAATTATTGTGATCAGATGAAAGTATGCATTTTATGGGCGGATGTCATTTCTCTATATGTTATATAGTTGAAACTTTGAAAATCATTTTCAACATCAGTAGAATCCAAAATATCTAAAAGTCTAGTCAAAACTTTTATTGCTTTATAAGAATTTCAAGCCTGTGGAGCGACTCAAGCCATTCATGGCTTTCTAGTCTCAGAAACTAACTGATAGATATCAACCAAATTTTACATGATTGATCCTTGGGTGACCCTTTATCAGTCTACCAAAAATTATAGTGATCAAATGAAAAATATGTATTTTATGGGCGGAGGTCATTTCTCCATATATTATATAGTGGAAACTTTGAAAATCATTTTCTCAAAAACTATCTGATAGATATCAACCACATTTTACATGAATGATCCTTGGGTGACCCTTTATCAGTCTACCAAAAATCATTGTGATCTAATGTAAAATGTGTATTTTATGAGCGGAGGTCATTTCTCTATTTGTTATATAGTGGAAACTTTGAAAATCATTTTCTTAGAATGTAAGTGATGGATATCAACCAAATTTCACAGGAATGATCCTTGAGTGATTCTTTATCAGTCTATTTAAAATTTTTGTGCTCAGAGGAAAAAAATGTATTTTATGGGCGGAGGTCATTTCTCTCTATGTTATATAGTGAAAACACTTTGAAAATCATTTCTCAGAATGTAATCAATGGATATAAATCAAACTTCATTAGTATGATCCTTGGGTGATCCATTATCATGCAGCCAAAAATTATCGTGATCAGATGAAAATTATGTCTTTTATTGGCGGAGGTCAATTCTCTATTTGTTATAATAGTGGAAACTTTGAAATTCATTTAAACATAAATAGAACCCAAAATATCTAAAAAATCTAGTCAAAACTTTGATTTCAAGAATTTCAAGCCTGTGGAGCGACTCAAGCCATTCATGGCTTTCTAGTTTTTCTATTGGCAGAAGACAATAATTTTATCAATAAATTTGAATTATAGCCTAAACTCTATACATCCTGCTATCACAAACTCTCTTCACAAACTCGTGCTTCCTGTGGTAAGTTTGTTCTAAGGTTTAACTCGTGCGCCATGTGCAACTTAGAGAAATGATCTTGTTTTCGAAACCTGTACACATGGCTTCGTTAGTCAAAACAGAACTCGAAATTCGTCCAAGAAGAAAAAAATATTCATATCAATAATTCCAAGGCTAAATAATGAAAAACACGCATGCATTTTTGGCATGCTGGAAATGGGCAGTTCCCAAGATCATGTCACTAGACGTTTAAACGTATCAAGATCAACAATAGTGCGTTTGGTTAGACGTGTGAACGCCACAGGAAGTCTTCAGGACAGGCATAGATCTGGAAGGCCTCGCTCAACATCTGTACTTCAAGACAATAGAGCATAAGCGCATAACAGCGGGGTTATGGTGTTGAATGCCATTAATGATGCTGGTTGTTGTTCAAGGCAATTTGAATGCTAGGGGGTACATAAACCAAATTTTACAGCCTGTTGTCCGACCCCTATTTCCCCAACAACCTGGTCTTGCTTTTATGCATGATAATGCACGACCACACATGGTGCGTATCACCACAAACTTCCTCCAAGCCAATAATATTGAAGTTCTGCCATGGCCAGCCAACTCACATTTAAATTAAGTTTTGGAAGTAGGAGCCCAAGCTTCTTTCCACTAAAACAAAACAGAATATCTGTTTCCTGATCATAGATTTGAATTGGTGACGTGGAATAAGACCATAACGTCGAATGTTGCAGGCTCGACCTCTTGATTCTTGTCCTACACGTTGTAATTTGGAGATTTTATGCCGTCAATAGACTAAGAATGTCTTAAGTTTCGGTAATGGTGAAATACCTCAAACGTCGTTGCAGTATTCGCTTTGCTGGACAAACATTGTTTTTATGCGTCAGACTTATCTGGCTCTGCACATAAAGCAATGAGTCGCGTGAAAGTGGTGCTAGAGGTCGGAGATCGTCCCGAAACAGCAAAGTAGTTTACAACGGTTTGTCTTACGAATCCTGCTTTTAGGCGATTTTTAGCATTATGACATTGTTCCTTCGTACATTTAACCATAATTTGATTCCAAAAACAATTTAGTAGTGGCATGAATTCCTCAGCATTATGAAGAACTTTCAGGACTATCTGTAGAAATTAAAAGTACACATGCTGTGTGAGAAAGGCAGATTTTGCGTAACAAGACATTGACATAGCTATGCAGAAACACTATCAAGTAATTCATCGCAATATGCATGAATGTCTTGAAATATAATCATTGTTCACAAAACAATCCACTGGCATCGAAGTTATTGTCTTATTAAAGACAAAATTAATTGTAAACGATGTCAAAGAACTTTTTTGAAGAATATATAAATGAAATGCTGTTAAATATAACATAAATAAATTCAAAATGTATTTTCGAATTTATCAAGATGAGACTTATTTATATGAAAAATTTATATATTGAGTGGGCTTTTGTCCTATGTTAGGTGGGCTTTTGTCCGTTGGGGTTTTGTCCCAGTGGGCTTTTGACTAGGTAGGTTTTTTTCCGTACCCCTACACAGGTAGTAGGGTAACTGAGCATACAAAAACTCAACTTTAGAAAAATATAAATTTGGCATTCAAACAAACTCAGAGTAATTTCTATGACTTTTTTGTGTTTATGTATGCACTTATGTATTTCTTCTGCAAAACTCCAACGATTTAGTTCATATGTGTGTTTGTGTTCATGCATTACTTTTTAAAAAATAACGCAGAAACTCATAATTATTTGAAAAAAATGGAGTTTGTGCAGATGAAATACACAGAATGTCCACACACCGAATTTCTGTGACTATATGCAGACACTCTGAATAGGATGAAATATTACCTGCCACATTTGACAAAAGTAAAAAAACAAGCTTATTTCTCTCCCACCAATGCCAATCAATAAATATATGCCTAAGTAGGTTTGGCACATTGTGGCTCAGATGAAATGATGTGGTTGTACTGGATGAAGAATTAAGAGGAAATTGCAGTCACATTATAATTCAAATACGAGGGTTGTTCAATTTCTATCCAAATTAGGTGAATAAATCATCATTGTTTTATCGATATGTGAAAAAAGTATACCCATATTAACAGGACACTTTATATGCTCAAACTTTCCAGAACCTGAAGTAGTTGAACTATGTTTATTCGTTTCACACGCAAACAGAAGTACATAGGTATTAGGTAGTGGTGGCGCACAGTACATGACGCAAGCGACATTGTCGAATATTGAAATATTTGATGTTGTGTAATTTAGATTGTCATGTCTCGTTATTCATGGAAGAAGGATGAAATTAGTGTTCCTGTAATTAAGCTGTGCTTTTATGGTTTGTATAAAAGTTAAATCGAATGATACAAAATCAAAGTTCTCAGAAAGGTACCCCTTAGTAAATCGCAGATATCTTCTTATTTGCAAGAATGAACCATTTTAGCGTAACAAGTATTTGATATATGTTTTTCCGGTATTTTTTCTAGATTTCGAATAGAATAATTAAAGATCAATGTTCCCAGCATGCAGTAGACATCGTCTAGAACATTCTCAAATGCTTACCCCGCCACATTTAAAATGAACCTTATCAAAAATTATACGATAGAATAACTTCAAATTAAGACAATGCATACATGATACTTATTCCAGCATCTCATTTAATTTTCAAGTTTGTAAACAGTTAGAAAAGAGAGAATATTTACCAAAGAAGACCAAATCTATGAATTATTTTATCTGTTGCGCCAGGTACTCCTTGCTGTGACTTTTTATATGGCAGATGCTCATGGGATATGTTCAATACCTATATCAATCTTACAAAACCAAAAGTTGATTGACTTCCAACAGCGAATGATACCAAGTTTAGTTTGATTGCTTCAAAAATAAAATTTTGCAAGGCAAATCCAGATAATTTTTTATCAACCCTCGTACTCTGGAATTAATTCCCATGCAAACCAACTAAATTGGAATTTATCTGTATTTGTCAATCTGATTTAAAAGTTTAAAATTGGAGTTTTCATTAAATTTGTTATTATACAGGTTTTTTCTTCAGCGGTGATGGTGCATACAAATCCAGGATGATGTGTTAAGTGTAAGTGGTAATAGAAGTTATATGCTTTTCTTGTTTATATCATGTCATGTTTCAGGAGTATACTTTGTGGTGATGGTGCTTACTGAACCAAGGAAGGTTATAACCAGATAAAAGGCAGAATGAAGTGGTAAAAGAAATTGTATGCTTAATGCTGTCTTGTTTATGTCATGTCATTTTTCAGGAGTATATTTAGTGTTGATGGTGCTTACAGAACCAAAGAAGGTTATAACCAGATAACAGGCCGAATGGATGATGTGTTAAGTGTGAGTGGTAATAGAAAATGTATGCTTTTCTTGTTTATGTCATGTCGTATTTCAGGAGTATACTTCAGTGGTGATGGTGCTTACAGAACCAAGGAAGGTTATTACCAGATAACAGGAAGAATGGATGATGTGTTAAATGTTAGTGGTCATAGACTTGGAACTGCCGAAATTGAGGATGTCATTGTAGGTTTGACTTTTTATTCTGTTGGTGTTAAAACACAAATATTTTTAGAACTGGCAAAAAATATTGTATGCTATTCATTTTAGTCACTTGTTTCTGACATGAAAAGTGACTGTGCATTGAGAACTCTGAAGAATTCAGTTGAAATGTGATTGGTTTCATAGATTTGTGTTTCTTGGAGTGACATTCTTAAGATTCTTATGAGATTTTAAGCAAAGATTTTAGAAATGGTTATTTTCCCTGGTGGTAAAAAAATGTTAATAATACAGCTTTATTCCTGCTGTTTTTACAAAATTTTAGTCATCCACCTAAGATAGAGCTGATTTATGGATAAATTGCATAAATCTTCATGAAACTATGTCAGAATGTTGGTAAAGTCACAGGGATGAACCCTATTGAAGTATAAATATTCCAAAGCATATCATAGGAAAAGGGGCTTTAATGACAACAATCTTGTTAGCAATCTTCAGACCACAATTCTATTTCCCTAAATAGAATAACTAGGGTATTAAATGAGATGAAATCTGAGTACGCATACTTCAGTGAACTCTAGCGCGCGATACTTCACTCTCAGAATTTTTTTCCGTTCAAGAGAAGATTTCTTTTTTAAAGAATAAACGCACCGTTGTTCATTGTATACAAGCCGTTATTCAATCAGGCCAAAGTCAAGGCTGCAAGCACAGTCACTTTGCCTCTGACACATTCGAGGGAGGATGAAATCTTGTCAGGTAATGCGGGTTGAACTGAAGAAAACAAATGAACGCATAGACAGTTACGATAAGCGCCTAGAAAAAACGGAAAATTATTCTTGTGCAAAATACTATGAGGATCCAGATCCTTTTTTTGATGAATGTGGACCATACGAAGGTCAAAAAAGAACGTCAGAAGTCTTGGAGGAACAGGCCTGTTCAATTCAGAGTAGTTTGTTTCGGGCATGGCGAAGAGGTTTAAGACAGTTGAAATTTGTGACGCGAAATGTCCATGGACTGTTTATGAAAGGTATGGATGAAGAACAATATTCCGAGATGGTAAAAGATGATGTAAATCCAGACCTTCAAATTATGAGGGCTTTAACTGTGATGTTGAACCAGTTGGTGTGGGACATTGCCTTACCAGCAGCTAGATCTAGGGACAAAAAGATGCGAGTGATTGAGACATCAATTATAAAAGCAGCTTGTGTGTTAACAAAGACAGCAAACAGTTTTGCTAAGAGTGATGTTGATGGCCAATTTCACAGCCATATTAAAGGAATTAATGATGCTATGGCCATCATTATGTCATTCTAACAAGCAAATAAACATGTTTGGAAGGGACCTTCTGATACCGGAAATGAGAAATGAATATGCACACTTGTGCACACACTCCCTTCCATACACAAAAAAATTATTTGGAGACAATTTGTCAAAAACAGCAAGTTCTCAAAAAACTCTTGATGAGGAGTGAGAAACAAAAGGATGTAGAAAAATCGGTAAATTTTAACTTTATAGCAGGTAGATTAAAATTTTTCTCGCATGAGTGGCAAAGATTACCAATGACCCTGTTATTTTAAAAATGGTGACAATATCCCTCAAAAGCAGGAGCATTTTTCACAAAGAAATTTTTCTGAAAATGAAAGTAAAATAATTGATCAAGAGGTAAATAAAATGAACTCCAAAGTATCAAAGAGGTTGAATGGGATAAAAAACAGATTTTATCACCTATTATTTTGTGTCCAAAGATAAACAATGAATATGGTATGATTTTAAATTTGAAAAAGCTAAATGAGTTTGTGCCATATAGACACTTCAAAATCGACACTTTTGAATCGGTTTCAACATTAGTGAGAAAAAACATGTTTATGTGTACTTTTGATATAATGCATGCTTATTACTCTGTTTCAATAGCCAAGGAACATCAAAAATATCTGCGCTTTTTATGGAGGAACAAGGTCATGCAGTTTACATGTGTCCCTTATGGTTATCAAGATGGCCCTCGGTTATTAACCAAGCTATTAAAGCCTGTTTTTGCTACATTACAGGCTAGAGGCCATATTTGCACAAGGTTCATTGATGATAGTTTTCTTGGGTGAGAAACTTTTGCTATCTGCTTAAATACTGTTCATGAGACTGATAGTTTAATGATTAAATTCGAGTTTGTTATGAATCATGATAAGTCTATGATGATCCCTTTTCAAAAAATTGTATATTTAGGGTTCATTGTAGATTCTGTTTTGATTATAGTATCATTGCCCCTTGAAAAAGTTGAAAATGTTAAACTTATCTACTTGAGATTGGTAAAGTGTACATCTACCACCATTTGAGAGGTTGCAAAATGTATAGGCATTCTGATATCATGTTTCCCTGCTGTTGAATACGGTAGACTTCATTATAGAGAATTAGAAAGCAATGGCAAGGATTTCAATGCAAGTATGAGCATATTGGAAAACAGGAAGTTAGAACTTCATTGGTGGAGTCACAGTCGCAAATTATGCACAGATGTAGCCCCCAAGTTGAAATTCAGACAGTAGTCTTGAGGGTTGGGTTTTGTTAATGAGATTTGAAATTTGGTGGTAGGTGGACCTTAAATGAGAAAAAATTTGCATATTGATTGTTTAGAACTTGCTGCTATTTTATTTGCAGTAAATGCCCCCCTGGTTGAGCATTTGGAAAATAAACATGTAAAAGTTTTATCAGATAGCTCAACAGCTTTAAGCTATGTAAATAATATGGGAGGCATTAGATCAGAAAAATGCAATCAGATTAGTAAAAGTATCTGGGAATTCTGTATACCAAAAAATATTTGGGTCACATGTACACACATTCCTGGAAAAATTAATGATGCAGATATTCCAATAAAGAAAGTTCAATTGTTGCCAACACAAGTTTGGTTTGCAAATCTAATGAAAATACTGGTAGATACGGCAATCATCCTACCAAAGATAAAGCGCATACTGACCTCAGAGCAGCCCGATCAGGTTCATTCCATGGAGAAAAAACAGTATACACTATTGCATATTTTGACTTTTAAAGGGGATTAAGTCCTCCTGATAAGATAGATAGAGGAGCTTTTGTCCATCCTATCAATATTACGGGGGATTCTGTCCATCCAGTAAAAAAAAACAGTGAAGGGGATTTTGTCTAGTCACTGGTTTGATGCTCATCATCCTGGTGCAAATACTGTGCATTTTGTGATCACTCTTGTATTACCAAATGTATTTACTTGAAGTGTTGGAATTTGTGTTCACTATAAAAGAAGTAACCTATATTATCAAGGGGGATAACTCTAAATCCTTCCTTGTACAACATGGGTAGAGATACCTCTCTTCCAACTCTTTAAAAGTTATTAAAAGAATTTTATTCTATCAAAACTCTGGTTGCCATGGTAACAGAAAATCCAAAAAATGCCAAAAATCTTTGAAAAATTCTTCTCCTCCTAAACCACTCGGCCAATCAAGATGAAACTTAGCATGGATGTTCCTTGGGTAAAGCTCTTCAAAAAGTGTTAAAAGAATTTAAATTCATCAAAACTCTGGTTTCCATGGTAATGGAAAGGCTGAAAAATGGCTTAAAATCTGAAGAAAAATTCCTTCTTCCTAAACCACTGAGCCAATCAAGCTGAAACTTGGCAGGGATGATCCTTCCGTGAAGCTCTTTCAACTTTATTAAGACTTTTAAATTTCATCAAAAAGGCTTGTTTCATGGTAATGGAAAGGCTGAAAAATGGCTGTAAAGTTCTTTTCGTCTAAACTAGGAGGCCAATCATTCTGAAACTTGGCAGGTTTGTTCCATGGATCAAGCTCTTCAAAAGTTGTTAAAATAATTTAATTTAATCAAAAAATATTTTTTTCACTGGTTTTACAAAGACAGAAAATTGCTGAAATTCTTAAAAAAAAAATCTTCGTTTCCTTAACTACTGGACCAATCAAGCTGAAACTTGGTAGAGAAGTTCCTTAGTTAAAACTCTACTAAAGTTATTAAAAGAATTTAATTCAATTGAAAACTCTGGTTTCCACAGTGATAGAAAAGCCAAAAAATGCTGGAAATCTCAGAACAAATTCATCTTCTTCTAAACCATTGGGCCAATCAATTTTTAAGTCGCTTGTGCTCGCGCTGCGACTTATTGTGGCCATACGAAGTTTTCTGGACAGGTCAAACAAGGTCAAAGACGGACCTCTTAACGTCTTCTGTATTTCTGTTTTGAGACAAAGTAGATCTCTGATTTCTTGTCCGCACTTTATGGTAATAAACATAACGAAAATAATGCCACATTTTGCTAGCGCATGAAAGTTGTAGAAGAAATATACATCATATTTCTTAAACGCCATATGAGGCAGAGAAAGAATTTCAAAAAACAAAAACTAACAAACAAAAAACACTGTAACCACACCTGTTTAATATGCAGTTACTAGTTTTTCCGTAAACCATTGAAAAAATAGTGCACTACGCGCAGTAATACAGACGCGTTTCAGAAAAAGAATAACATCGGTTTTCAACGAAAACCTCATAACCACAATTTGTTTTTATATACAGTTAAGGGATTTTCGTTGAAACTCCAAAGCATCGAAAAAATAGTTCGCGCATGCGCAGTAATTCAGACACGCTCTCATATAGATCCAGTTGCCATTTTCTCATCGGTTGTTATTCGCTTCGTTTTGACAGAAACTCTGATTTAGGACCAAATAAAATTAGATATTCCTAAAAATTTATATATCAACATTTCTAGTCAATTGATAAAGAAGCATTATTCTCGAAAGAAGAATTTGATTCTATGGAACACTTCCCAGATATGAACAAATTTTCCACAAAATACTCCACCCACCAATGTTAAAATCGATCAAAGTCAAAATAAGGAGATATGGTGAAACTTGTGTATTTTTTTAAATACTTGAACCAGAATAATGGTAACATTTTCATCTTTTTCACTTCGAAAATTATTATTCTGTTCAATGAAAACCGTTGATTGTATTCATCCAGTCTCAAAATGTCATTTGTGACAGAAAATAATAGGCCGGTTAGAAGTTTTGACAAGTATGTTTTATTATACCCCAGCAAAACTTTTTGTAGCTCCACTAATAGAATGTCACCCATATTGTGAACCTATGTAGAGGAATAGCAGGAGACTCGGTTAGGGTATTGTGAAAGTACTGGTATGAAAAAAACTAGAATCCATGGTTTGGTGCTCCAGTCGCTGCGGTATGACCATAGCAGTTGAAAACGGCGTAAAACCCCAATAAACCATACCCCTGCAAAACGATCGTCAGTGTTCATCCCAGCCCCACTACAGCTTCATCTAAAACAGTGTTATGCCCCTACAGCTTTAAAACTGCCCCACCACTTAATTTCTTCAAAATGGTCATCAAATAGAGAATTTTTAGTTATCTTATGTCAAAAACTGATGAAATAAGGCAAAACTGATGAATTAAGGCATTTTGTGCAATAAATATGCATAAAAACATTATTGGAAAAGAAGAAATTGCTCAACATGAGCAATTTATTCTTTTCCCAAATGTTTTTATTCACATAATCACAATTACTTGCATAACCACTGTATTGTAAGCTTCCAACGATGCTGCCACTACAGCTTCCAATTATTAGAACCCTGATCGTTTTAGGGGTTATACTTGCATCAGCCTGTCTGTCCATCCATGTACAAATCTTGTCTTGCATATAGCTCAAATATTGATAAAGGTACATGTATAGTTGTGACCCATCACACTCAAAGGGACCTTATGGCATGTGTGAAAAATATTGACCCTAGTCAGTCTGTACTGTCCGCGCAGCCAGACTAGGGCCGACGCTTTTCACTTTTATGTAATTTTCTTAATCTGGGTATTTACCCTATCTTACTCTGTATTCACTTTTCGCATACGGGATCTGGTTAACCTGCGCTGGGTCTGACAAGTTTGTCAAAATTTGGATTTTTGGAGTTCAGATAAGGTCCCATTTAGCGTGACAGGTCACAATTTTGAAAATTCAAAGGTGCATAGAATTTATTGTGGAGAGGTTCAATAGATCTAATTTTTAAGAGACAAGCATCTCTTGTTATATACAATTCAATATTAATTTCATTTCCTTCAATACTTTTTAAAACTTTCTCTGATAGGGTCATAAAAAGCAAGTCTTGTTTAACTAATACATCTGTTGAAGTGACTTTCAGGCCCTTCAGGGCTTTGATTAACTTGACAGGGATGTTCTTAAGGTGTAGGTCTACTAAAGTTGTGAAAAGAATTTATTTCCATCAATAACTTTGGTTGCCATGGTAAGACAAAGGTTGAAAATTTACGAAAGTTAAAAAAAAAATCAAATTGCAGTAGGACGAAATTAGTCTGTTTCTTTCAAAACTACCCTAAATGTACATCAAACAGTCTCTGGTATTTATAACCTGGTCGACAAGTTATGAGTTGACTTACTCAGGTGAGCGATATAGGACCATTATGGTCCTCTTGTCCAATATTGTCCAGAGCATTTCTCCTACACATTTATGGATGCATTTTAAAATAACTTCAAAAATGAGAAGATGTACCAATTGAAAGCTCTTTTTTGCCCATCATTACTTCAGCATGTATACATGGATTTCTTCAATATACTTTAAGAGATTTTCCTATACAGGTGAAATGAAGAAGTGTCATTTAAACTAGTTATAGCTGTAGGTCAAGGTTCATTTCAAGGTCAAACATTTGCAGGCTGGTTAAGTGTTGTCCCTAGATAAACCTTCTTGTATTTTCATGCATTTACAGTGTGTTTTTTACCCATGTCTGTCTGTCTGTCTATATGTCTCCAACTCCAAAAAGTTGGCCTGCAAACTTAAGGTTTTCCTATTTCAACAATATTGGAGGTACAATACTCCATATTGTCATGTCTATATGCACTAGGTGTTAAGGTCAAGTATCAAGGTCAAACTGCAATGTCTGGGGCATTATTCTTTAATAAAGCTGTCTTGTTTATTGTAGGATGATCTAGAGGAGACAGCAGAATCTGCTGTAGTTGGATATCCACATGATATTAAAGGGGAAGGTAGGACTTGAATATTTTTACATTGTATACCACAAAAAACTCCAAGTGGTTTTAGCTCCACTGGCTGAAGGCCACTGGGGCTATTGTCATGGTGTTGTGTCCGTCGTGTGTCCGTCCGTGTGTCAGTGCGTCTGTATGTCCGGTCATAAACTTTTTCTTTAAAAATCTTCTTCTCAGAAACTACTGGATGAATTTCAACCAAACTTCACAGGAATGATCCTTGGGTGACCCTCTTTCAAAGTTGTTCAAGAAATTTTGATCCAATGAAAATCATGGATTTAATGGGCGTGGCTAATTTCCAAATATGGTAAAAAGTGAGTTTTCTCAGAGTCTAATTGATGGATACCAATGAAATTTTTCATGAATGATCCATGTCTGACCCTTTATCAGTCTACAAAAAATTATTGAGATCCGATGAAAAATATGCATTTATGGGCGGAGGTCATTTCTCTATATGTTATAGAGTGAAAACTTTCAAAATCATTTTCTAAACTCTAATTGATGGATATCAGCCAAATTTTACTGGAAATATTCTTTGGTGACCCTTTATCAGTCTACCAAAAATTACAGTGAATGGATGAAATTATGTATTTTATGGGCGGAGGTCATTTCTCTATATGTTATATTGTGAAAACTTTGGAAATCACTTTCTCAGAATCTAACCAATGGATATCAACCAAATTATACTGGAATAATCCTTGAGTGACCCTCTATCAGTCTACCAAAAATTATAGTGATCAGATGAAAATTATGTATTTTATGGGCGGAGGTCATTTCTCTATATGTTATATAGTTGAAACTTTGGAAATCATTTTCTCAGAATCTAACCAATGGATATCAACCAAATTGTACTGGAATGATCCTTGAGTGACCCTTAATCAGTCTACAAAAAATTATTGTGATCAGATGAAAATATGCATTTTATGGGCGGATGTTATTTCTCTATATGTTATATAGTTGAAACTTTGAAAATCATTTTCAACATCAGTAGAATCCAAAATATCTAAAAGTCTAGTCAAAACTTTTATTGCTTTACAAGAATTTCAAGCCTGTGGAGCGACTCAAGCCATTTATGGCTCTCTAGTTTTTTATTATTATTTTTAGCTCGACTGATTTCCGAGAAAACCCGAGGTATTGCTATAGCCTTGGTGCTATCGTCGTCATTGGCGTCATTGTTGTCGTGGTGCGAAAACTATGACATTTTGTGACAACTTTTGAAAGGCAAATGATAGGGCTTTCATATTCCACATGGTGATTGCCTGGGACAAGGCCTTTCTGTTGGTACCAAGTTCAAGGTCATCAGTCAAGGTCAAGGTCATTTTTCAAGGTCAAACTTGTGAAAAAAATGCAAAAAATTTGACGAAATGCCATAACTTTTGAATGATAAGTGTTAGGGTCTTCATATTTCACATGATGATTGCAGGGGACAAGCACTTTCTGTTGGTACCAAATTCAAGGTCATCAGTGAAGGTCAAGGTCATTTTTCAAGGTCAAATTTGTGAAAAAAAATGATAAAACTTTGACATTTTGTGATAACTTTTAAATGGTGAGTGATTGGGCCTTCATATTTCACATGATTATCGTCTGGGACAAGGTCTTTCTGTTGGTACCAAGTTCAAGGTCATCTGTCAAGGTCAAGGTCATTTTTCAAGGTCAAATTTGTGAAAAAATGCAAAAACGTGGACATTTTTGTGATATCTCTGGTTCTACTGAAGGCATTCACATGAATCTTGGCACACTTATTCACCATCTAAAGGGCAACCTTTAATTCCAAGGAGGATAACTTTTGAAACATTTTCTTCAAATTATGCCCCCTTTTCTACTTAGTTTTATTCACCATCCATTAGTTTTTTTACCATCCTGCACTTACAGCCAAGTGTAGGCACCCGTAGGTGTTGTTTTAAATTTTTTGTAATCATCAGTCTATATAAGCTAGTGCCCTTAAGCAAGCTCCTTATTCAGCCTGCATCTTGACTGACAGTTTTAATGAGCAAAATTAAGTCTGCATTGACTGTTGTTTATTGTTTAAGGGAATTAACTTTGATAGGCTGCCTTACGGTCAATTTTAACTGATTAGAAGCCACTGTGGCTATTGTCATGTCATTTGTGTCTGTATGTCCTCCTTTAGTCTGTACCCTTTTACATTACAAATTTCTATGAATTTCAATCAAATTTTGCAGAACTGATCCTTAGATGACCCTCGCCTGAGTTCATTCAGGAAAATATTGATCTGATGAAAAACATGCTTTTTAATAAGGATATCTTTTCCATATATGTTGTAACTCGATAACTTTTAAAAAAAATAATTTCTAAGCAAGCAACTTAAACCAAATTGTACTTGTATGATCCTTTTGTTACCCCTTTTCAGACTGTTAAAAATTACTTTGCAGGGGTGTGAAATTCCACTTGTCCGCTCGTATTGATGAGTAATACTCGGCTTTGGGCAAGTAAAAAAAATGATAAGCTCGTCCTACCGGACAAGTGCTTTTTTAAACAAGAAAGAATTAAATTCGTCATCCAAAACTCAAAAGTACAGGTAATTGTCGCTTATTTCCAAAACAAAAGTAAAACTGGAGTTCCTGAGTGTCTGCTGGATGTTTATTTCTTTCACGCATGCACATTTTTTAAAGTGCGCGGGGTTCTCCGTACAGAGTGGGAACTCAATCTGATTTGCTCTACAATTAAGGTACCGGGTAACCCAGTCAAATGATTGTAAAAATAAGCACGTAACACAGTCTACATTGTTTATTTCGTCACCGCTAGTTTTCGTCTGTCATCGAAGTCTGAAACTTTGGACGAGTAAAATTGTTATAAGGATGAGTGATTTTTTCCATCAACTCGTCCTACAGGACGAGTAGACAAAGGAAAAATTTTACACCTCTGCTTTGATAGGATGGAAACCATTCTTTTTAATGGTGGAGGTCATTTCTATATAAACCTTGAAGTGGAAAATCTAAATCTGATTTTCTAAGCCAGGATTTGAAAAATTTTAACCAGTTTCTATAGAACCCTGAAGTGATCTTGTTTATAAAATCCTATCAGATTTCAAATGATATGTTGATCGGATAAAAAAGATGCA
Organism: Fragum whitleyi; assembly: GCA_948146395.1. Lineage (NCBI taxonomy): Eukaryota > Metazoa > Mollusca > Bivalvia > Cardiida > Cardiidae > Fragum > Fragum whitleyi. The sequence goes on from OX411544.1 coordinate 49,175,872, forward strand.
AGTGATGGGTGGGAGATAATTACCATTCAGTAATGTAGTAAAAACTTTTCTGATTGAGTTACTAACAAATTTACTCAGGATTGACCCTCAAGAAATTCTCATAGGCATAACTAGAATTTGAAGTTCATAGGCACTCAGAAGGCCACCACCAAAAAATATATAGGATGGATGAAGTCGATATATGGATAGAACCAAAAGGTGAACGCCCTCATCCCGCTCCCCTTTTTAGCTCACCTTAGCATGAAGTGCTCAAGGTGAGCTTTTGGGTTTACTTGATGTACCTCGTGTGGTGTGCATTGTCCGTCTTCAACATTTACCTTGTGGACACTCTAGAGGCCATATTTTTAGCCCAATCAACCTGAAAATTGGTCAGATTGATTATCTTGATGAAATCTCAGACAAGTTTGGAATTGGTCAAGTTGGGGTAAAAAACTAGGTCACAGGGTCATATCTTAGAAAAACAATGTGGACACTCTAGAGGCCATAATTTTAGCCCAATCAACCTGAAAAATTGGTCAGAATGATTATCTTGATAAATCTCAGTCAAGTTCATAATTGGGTCAAGTGGGGTCAAAAACTAGGTCACAGGGTCAAACATTAGAAAAATCTTGTGGACACTCTAGAGGACATATTTTTAGCTCAATCAACCTGAAAATGGGTAAGACTGATTATCTTGATGAAATCTCAGACAAGTTTGAAATTTGGTCAAGTGGGGTCAAAAACTAGGACACAGGGTCAAATCTTAGAAAAATCTTGTGGACACTCTAGAGGCCATATTTTTAGCCCAATCAACCTGAAAATTGGTCAGAATGATTATCTTGATAAAATCTCAGACAAGTTCAAAATTGGTTCAAATGGGGTTCAAAATCTAGGTCACAGGGTTAAATCTTAGAGAAACCTTGTGGAACTCTAGAATTGTTTATGAAATTTTGATTGGCCTGTGAATATTGGCATGGCAGGGCGGGGCTTATTTTGAGCCCAAAATCTTTGAACGAAATTGGTAGCCTGAGATGCCCCTTGAGAATTGATCTGTTTGGTTTAATGAAGGGTGACTGTACAAAGAGGTCAAGTGGTATAAAGTGGCCTACTGAGGTTCAGAGTGGGAAAGAGAGAGCTGAGTTGACTGCACTCTAAGGCATTGGGCAGAATAAATATATTGGATTTGATATTGTACTTCTTATTATCATAAGGTAGGATTTTGTTTTGATGACAAACAATTATTGTGAAGTAACACCCTTATAGTGGTGTTTGATGAAAACAGGAAAGATCTACAATCAAAATTTTGTGAACTAAGTACCAGTATATAGTGCAGTAACATTCTGTTAATGAAATTTTTATTTTTAAATTTCAAACAAATTTCACTTGAATAATCCTTGTTTTGTACAGCCTTATCATCCTCTAATAATCATTATCAGGATATTCAGGCCTGTGGAGCGAATCAGGCGCTCAAGCGCCTCTAGTTTTGTAGTACGTACTTGTGTAATGTGGGTAATATTAGATGCACCCTTGAATCTTTATCAATAATTGCTTAAAGGTATTTTGTTCAAAATGAAAAACATGCATATTATGGGTGAAAGTCTTTTCTCTATACATGTATTTTACATATAGAAAGCTTTGAATTAGTATTCTTTGAAAATTATTATGATCTGATTATAGTTACAATATGTGTATGTTGTAGTTTTGATATTTCCATTTGTTATTTCTTGAAAAGGCATTAGCTGAAATATCAAAATAGTGTTTTATTTTTTTGTGTCATATGAAACAATTATTCTAAGAAAATAAAATAATTAGGTTACAGGTTGATTTGTTTGAACACCTGACACCTTTAAAATGCAACTGCATTTCTAAGTATTCACCTAGCTGTAGATTGAGTGTTCAAAGATGCATTGATTTTTTTTTATTTTAGGTATTTATGCTTTTGTTGTTCTGAAAGATGATGTCAATAAAAATGAAGATGAAATGAGGAAAGAGTTAAAATCCCTGGTTAAAGCCAAACTCTCATCATTTGCCCAACCAGATGTTATCATGGTAAGGCATTTTAACATTCCATTGGCTAATGAAAATTAGAGTGGTTAAAGAATGATTAAACACCAAAATGATTCAATAGTTAAAATGATGATGGCTCTGTATGAAACAGCTGTAACTGCCTATATGTTTATTGCTCAGACACTGAACAGTTTTACTGCTACATGCACCCGTATATGTATTTGCTCTTGCACTTTATAACAAGTGAATTAATTCATTTCGTTCAGTAGTATTGACATTTTAACAGACCTTCAAAATCAACATTCTTTAACATTTCTTTGACATTTCTGAGCTACAGATAGAGAAGCATTTTTAGCTCGGCTGTTTTTGAAGAAAAACCCGAGGTATTATGAGCACCTTGGTTTCTTTCGCATTGTTGTTGGTGTTGGTGTTGGCATTGATGTTGGCGTGACAAATTTTAACTTTGCTCATAACTTTTGAATGGTAAGTGATAGAGCCTTCATATTTCACATGATCATTGCTTGTGACAAGACCTTTCTGTAGGCACCAAGTTCAAGGTTGTCAAAGTCAAGGTCATTTTTCAGGGACGAATTTCTAAAAGAAATTTAATCTTGGTCATAACTTTTGAATGGTAAATCATAGACCCTTCATATTTCACATGATTTTTGCTTGAGACAAGACCTTTCTGTAGGTAACAAGTTCAAGGTCATCAATTAAGGTTAAGATTTTTTTTCTAGGTCAAATTTCTTTAAATAATTTAACCTTTGTTATAACTTTTGAATGGTAAGTCCTTCATATTTCACATGATCATTGCTTGAGACAAGACCTTTCTGTAGGCACCAAGTTCAAGGTTGTCAAAGTCAAGGTCATTTTTCAAGGACGAATTTCTAAAAGAAATTTAATCTTTGTCATAACTTTTGAATGTTAAATCATAGACTCTTCATATTTCACATGATCATTGCATGGGACAAGACCTCTTTGTAGGTACCAAGTTCATGTATTTGCATTTTCCTAAGAAATAATAAACAGCTGAGCGTTGGCAAACACTTGCTCTTGTTGTCTTTATATTTAAAGATTTCAATAATACTTGCACTAACCCAACTCATTGAGATGATTCAATATGTACCCAAAACATTGGATTTCATGAGAAATAAAGATTTTAGACTTGCATTACCTTCTCTTATCTGTACCTATGATGTTTTTGGTCACAAAACTTTTTTATTGAAGTTCCCAGATAGCCCAATTTTGTTTGGCAGATTATAAATATTTTCCACTATACAACAATGTTGGCCTTTTTGTGACATTTCCACTAATTTTGCATGTGCGTGAAGTGTAGATATGAAGCCTGTCCAGTGTTCAGGCCAACAAATTTGAAGTCATTATTATACCTATCTACCCTTCACATGGTATAGACACTGATCAGACTATGCAGCTCTATATATAGTTGGTACCTTTTGCTTTTCTCTCTCATGCATGATAACATCTTGTATGAGTAAGGACTATGACTTTGATTGATATAGCCGTGGGTCTCTTTAGTCTGTTATCATTGGGGGAAAAAATGACTAAAAACTGTTATAGAAAAGTGTAAATTAGCATTACATTGTACAAATTTTGAAAAGGTTTATTGATCTTTTCAGCTGGACTAGATATAAATTGAAACTTTCATTGTTTTGTAGCCATCTTTAAAATGTGTTTGATTCAACCTAATCACATCTAGAGATGAAATAGATATCTAAGATCCTCATTCAAAGTGTGGAGATCGTATTAAAGCTTCTCTTTGACAAAACAAAATAATATTTGATTGACAGAGTCAAAAAACAGTAAGATTCCTTTATGAAAAATTGCACTTTGACGTCATAATAGAAGTTGATGAGATGCCATCAGATCAACATTATTTTTATTACTTGATTAGTTATATATGTAAATCAAAATTGACATCTGTTTTCAGTTCACACCAGGATTGCCTAAGACACGGTCAGGGAAGATCATGCGGAGAATCTTGCGTAAAATTGCAGCCAACAGATCAGATGAGCTGGGAGACGTGTCCACCCTGTTTGATCCACAGATAGTTGATGTGTTGGTCCAAAAACATATAGAAGCAAATAAATCCTGATATATCTAGTACTTACCTTAGGACAGACGTTCTAGTTTTAGCTTTGCTAGTTATGGATAAAATCATCAGGTTTTTCTGTAGCAATGGTCAAGTGCTTAATGAAAGTAAGTGTATATTATGGGTCAATGCAACACTGTTGTAAGTGCCTAAATATATAGGCACTTGAAATTGTGTTACACTGACCCATGATATACACTTTTTCTGTTTAAGCACAAGGTCATTAAATCAACCTCTTCATCATCATTTATAGATAATCATTGAGATACGGGTTTATGGTTATTGTTAGATATCATGCTAGATTTCAAATGGTGCTTTTGATTAAAGGGAGAATAGTATTACATTTTTTTAGGGTGGTCCAACCTTTTGCTGTAATCTGATTATTGACCAAATTATTTTATAATATGACCAATTAACACCATTGAATATTTTTGAGTGGCGACAGCCTGAAGGGGCTGAAGCCACTCATTGTGGTCACATGTTTTTACTTTGAATGCAATGAATTCATACGCAGCTCTCCCCGACCAAATAACACACTGACTGTCCCCTTTTATGAAGAGGAGCAATGCATGTTATCAGTGTCAATGATAACTTTTTTGGAAATGCCTCCAATAAGTGTCTTCATTTTGAAAGGTTTCGACACAAAATAATCATAAACTCTTTGAAACTTTTCACATTACACAGGAACTATATTATGTGTGAAAAAGGCCAAAGTACATATAATTAATTAGACCAACAACTTTAGATAACTAAAGGAATTCAAAAGATTCAAAAGGAATGTGGTACTTCTCATAATAATGAAATACTAGATCTTGAGTGCAATAATATTAAATTTCACATTGGTTTGGCAATGAATAGGCTGAAGAAAGAATCAGCTAAGAAATCTTGTATTAATCTATTATACTTCTTAATTCAGCATCACCAGAACATGCCTAATGATGTTTATTGCGCAATGAAATGCTGTACAAAAAAATGTGGTTGTAGGATGTTGGTAAATGATAATCACTTAATTTGGTAATGTAAGCAGAAAATTCTTTAATCTGTATGGAAAACATAGTAGTTTATTTAAACTGAACTGAACTCGTAGAGTTATTTGTGATTTCATTTATTAGTCGGTGTCAGATGGAAATCCCTATGTTACTAATACGGCGTGTTTCAGTGCATTGATTTTATATTACTTGGCATGCGCATTTTTTGATATCCTGTCATAAAACAAAACAAGAATGTTTAATCCCTATATAGATCTACGCTAAAATTCAATATAGAGGTCCAAACGCTGTCGCCAGCTGTTTTGTGAAAAAATAAGTCTTGCCTACACTGTTTTTGTGTATATTTTCAAAAGTAGCAACCATTTTACTAATGCGTTTAAAAATGGCGAAAATCTGACCGTTAGTATGAGAGATATACTAGAAAGTATTCCCAAAATTTAAATTTCCGTTATGTCGCCACGCAACAGTGACATGGGGAACACCATGGTTATTGTCCTCAAGAATATACTACACACGTTTTCAAGAGCTCTAAAGCAGTAGCTAATATTCTTCTTTTTGAAAAATAACTCATTTCTTGTTTATTTATTTCAAACGTAGGTTCACCAAGTGTCAATTCCTTGTCGCCACTTTTTCCAAAACCAACAAAATTTCCGATACACAAAATTGTGGGTTCAATAAAAGAAAATAATTTTGATGGCAATATATCTAACCATGACAAATACTTTGTATAAACAAATGTCTTTGGGATAAAGTCTAAAATCTTTGCTCTGCAAGTATGAAAAATAGTTTAAAGACCCAAATTTATAGATAGGCATCAAAAAAAGTAATACATTGAAATATCCGTTAAGCATAACCCAAACTAAACTGCAATGATAATCAATATTATTCTTGTCTTCAAATCTTATTTATGAAGAATAATTGATACCTTATCCAATTTTAAAAACGTATGATTGAAATTATCAAGAGTAAAAGGGTGAATATGACAAAAATTCAAATTTCCATTACGAAATTTTCAACACAGAATTAAAATTGCACAAAAAGAAGTATGTTTTCAAATTGTTCATAGAGCGTTTCTTATTTCTACTACTGATAGTGCTTTTTGCTATTTAGATGATTGGCGTCTAAATCGCAAATATAAGATACATCTAGAAAAAATGAAAATTCTTTTTATCATTTGCAGCTATCTTAATGAACTGAAATTTCCACTGACCAACTAGTAATGGAAATTTCTTATACTTTGACTGTGAAGATTTTATAATAAACTTCATAGAAATGCACTTTTTTAGGTTTAGCACTATAGATATAGGTCTACATTTTGCATTGCAATATTATTAATAAGAATTTTGAAACAAAATGATATTATTTTATCAAAACCAACTAGAAAGCCATGAATGGCTTGAGTCGCTCCACAGGCTTGAAATTCTTGAAATAGCAAATCTAAGGTTTGACTAGATTTTAAGATATTTTGGGTTCTACTGATGCTGAAATGATTTTCAAAAATGCCACTATATAACATATAGAGAAATGACCTCGGCCCATAAAATACATATTTTTCATCTGACCACAATAATTGTTGGCAGACTGATAAAGCTTCACTCAAGGATTATTCCAGTGAAATTTGGTTGATATCCATCAGTTACATTCTGAGAAATGATTTTCAAAGATTCCACAATATAACATATAGAGAAATGACTTCCGCCTATAAAATGCTTATTTTTCATCCGACCACAATAATTTTTGGCAGACTGATTAGGCTTCACTCAAGGATCATTCCAGTGAAATTTGGTTGATATCCATCCATTACATACTGAGAAAATGATTTTCAACGTTTCCACTATATAACATTTAGAGAATTGACCTCCACCCATAAAATGCATATTTTTCATCTGATCATAATAATTTTTGGTAGACTGTTAAAGGGTCACCTAAGGATCATTCATGTAAAATTTAATAGGTATCCATCAATTAGAATCTGAGAAAAGTCACTTTTTACCATATTTCGAAATAAGCCATGCCCATTAAATCCATGTATTTCATTGGATCAAAATTTCTTGAACAACTTTGAAACAGGGTCACCCAGGGATCATTCCTGTGAAGTTTGGTTGAAATTCATCCAGTAGTTTCTGAGGAGAAGATTTTTAAAGAAAAAGTTTATGACCGCACGCACAGACGGATGGACGGACGCACGACGGACACAACGCCATGACAATTTTTGATCCAATGATAAACATGGATTTAATGGGTTAGGCCTATTTCCAAATATGGAAAAAAGTGACTTTTCTCAGAATCTAATTGATAGATATCAACCAAATTTTACATGAATGATCCTTGGGTGACCCCTTATCAGTCTAGAAAAAATTATTGTGATCAGATGAAAAATATGTATTTTATGGGCGGAGGTCATTTCTCTATGTTATAAAGTGGAAACTTTGAGAATCATTTTCTCAGAATCTAACTTATAGATATCAACCAAATTTTACATGAATGATCCTTGGGTGATCCTTTATTGGTCTATAAAAAATTATTGTGATCGGATGAAAAATATGTATTTCATGGGTGGAGGTCATTTCTCTATATGTTATATAGTGGAAACTTTGAAAATCATTTTCTCAGAATGTAACTGTTGGATGTCAATCAAACTTCATCAGTATGATCCTTGGGTGAGTCCTTATCATGCAGCCAAAAATTATTGTGATCGGATGAAAAATATGTATGGACGGAGGCCATTTCTCTTTTATTTCAACATCAGTAGAACCCTAAATATCTAAAAACTTAAAACATAGATTTGCTATAACAAGAAATTCAAGCCTGTTGAGCAACACAAACCATTCATGGCTTTCTAGTTAGACATTTTTGGACCTCTATATTGAATTCTAGCGTCTAACATTTAGTTCAATACAATCTAGTCAAAATGTTCTATGGCATGGAATATGAATTAATCCTTTAGAAGAAGGCAATATTACCGATGAATGACGTGTCATAAATTGCATGCTTTGCATGGAAAGAAGCGCAGTAATTAGGTCATGTAGCTTTTCAGGCTCATTGCTACAATTTTTGCGTTCCCTTATCTATTTGGTGGTATAATGATTAGCTTAATCCTTTGCTGTTTAATCCCTGCTTTTTACGTGTCTGTGATTTTATGATTGAGAAAACATTGTGAAAAAAGAAGAAATTGCTTCTGACAAGCAATTTCTTCTTTTTCCACACTATTTTCTACCCTACTGAATGGTTATTTTTTCAAATTAAATCCACTTTAAATTTTAGTCTGCAAAACCTTTGAATTTGGGCAGGTCCAAAATTTTGTAAAACAGGAAAGAGTTAAATGTAGTATTTCTTGTATAAAATTGTGTATAAAATGCCCGAACCTTTCAAAACCAGTGATGAATTATTTTCAAACCTGAACACTCACACATTTTCTGTCATTCTCGCTTTAATTGCATGTAATAATAAAATATTCAGAGGAAAGCTATTTTTTGTTGAAATGAAAATGATGTCATTATGGGGTGATGGTGTTATTAGTCCCCCACCGTTTACCGGTTGGGGGACTATAGGTTTGCTCGATTCCGTCCGTCTGTCCATCTGTCCATCACACTTTTGTCCGGGCTATATCTTCTAAACCATATGTGCTAGCAACTTCAAACTTGTTACACTTATAGATCTCATTGAGGAGAAGTGTCATGTACAAGAACTGTCACTCTGCCATGTCCACTTTTTGAGTTATTTCCCTTTGTTGTTTTTACCCTTACATTATTGTCTGGAACATATCTCCTGAACTATGTGTGCTAGCAACTTCAAACTTGGTACACTTATAGATCTCATTGAGGAGAAGTGTCATGTACAAGAACTGTCACTCTGCCATGTCCACTTTTTGAGTTATTTCCCTTTGTTGTTTTTACCCTTACATTATTGTCTGGAACATATCTCCTAAACTATGTGTGCTAGCAACTTCAAACTTGTTACACTTATAGATCTCATTGAGGAGAAGTGTCATGTTTAAGAACGGTTACTCTGCCCACTTTTTGAGTTATTGCCCTTTGTTGTTTTTACCCTTACATTCTTGTCCGGAACATATCTCCTAAACTATGTGTGCTAGCAACTTCAAACTTGGTACACTTATAGATCTCATTGAGGAGAAGTGTCATGTTCAAGAACCGTTACTCTGCCACACCCACTTTTTGAGTTATTTCCCTTTGTTGTTTTTACCCTTACATTATTGTCTGGAACATATCTTCTAAACTATGTGTGCTAGCAACTTCAAACTTGTTACACTTATAGATCTCATTGAGGAGAAGTGTCATGTACAAGAACTGTCACTCTGCCATGTCCACTTTTTGAGTTATTTCCCTTTGTTGTTTTTACCCTTACATTATTGTCTGGAACATATCTCCTAAACTATGTGTGCTAGCAACTTCAAACTTGGTACACTTATAGATCTCATTGAGGAGAAGTGTCATGTTCAAGATCCATAACTCTGCCACACCCACTTTTTGAGTTATTGCCCTGTGTTGTTTTTACCTTTACATTTTTGTCCGGAACATATCTTCTAAACCATAAGTGCAAGAAACTTCAAACTTGCTACACTTATAGATATCATTGAGGACAAGTGTCATGTACAAGAACTGTCACTCTGCCATGTCCACTTTTTGAGTGTTTGCCCTTTGTTGTTTCTATCCTTCCATTTTTGTCCTGTACTTATCTCCTAAACCATAAGGCCTAGCAACTTCAAACTTTGAACACTGGTAGATCTCATTGAGAAGAAGTGTAATGCACAAGAACTGTTACTCAGCCCCATCCACTTTTTTAGTTTTTGTCCGTTGTTGTTTTTTATCCTGACATTTTTGTCCGGACCATATCTCCTGAGCCATCAGTGCTAGCAACTTCAAACTTGGTACACTTATAGATCTCATTGAGGACAAGTGGCATGTTCAAGAATCATTCATTTTCCGCCTACTTTTGGAGTTTTTGCTATTGGTTGTTTTTACGCTTATATTTTTGTTTGGGACATTTTGTTCAAAACCTAATGTGCTAGCAACTTCAAATTTTGTATACAGTTATAGATCTAGTAAGTAGGAGATATATTATAAGAAAGGATTTTTTGTTATCCAGTGGGGGACTCCTGTATTGCATCGCAATACGACATGCACTTGTTTTACATAAGGTGTTATAAGTTGTGAGGAAAATTTTAATCAAACAACCTGAAGAATTTTTCGATTATTTTTTTTGTCTAAAATATACATTTAATTAACTTTTCATCTAAAACAAATAAAAACTTGGCAAGGCCTCAATTTATACCTGTTTATAGATGAGTTGTTTAAATAATGTGTTTTTTCATGACCAATCATTTAATATCCTCTATTTATTATATGACCAACCAGGCAAGATTGAAATAAATCAGTTGAATATATTTTATATATCATGAGTGTTATTTCACTATCTGTTGGATAACCATTAAATTTATGCCATGATACATGTTATAAGATCATTTTATAAATAAAATTACATGTACATATGTTTGGTGGGATATATTTGAGAAATGAATTCAAGAAATTTCAAGTCATTCTATGAATAGATTATAATTTCTGGGTTCATAAAGTCCTGAATTCATTTAACTCATCATCAAAACCACATAAAACCTTGGCTAGACTTTGTATTTATAGATAATGAGATGACTTGTTTAATATATTCGGAATTGCATGACCCAAATTCAGTAAGATCTTTATACATGTATATGTGTATGGGCTATCATGAATAGAGGTTCATATGTGATGAAAAACATCAACCTTGGTCAGACTGTGTGTACTACATAAAAACAATGAAAGGATTGTTTTAAAAATTGTCTTCTTTCAAACCAGACGTCGGACAGCTTTCATATTCGGTATTGAACATCATGTTGTCAACCTCTGCTAACTTTGTTCATTGTTTTAGACCTGATTTCAATTTTGGGTTCTTGTGCATGTATACTTGTAGTTTGTATTGCTAACTCCTCCTTCAGTTTTTCTCCAACAGTAATGCTACTTCATGAAATCATTGATCACATATTAAAGTTTTGAAAGACAAAGTTTTTGTCTTTTAGCCTCCCCTAGTTCAATAATGATCTCTCCCTTAACTTACACATTATTTTTCCCCTTTATGCACATTTACAAGTTATTTTGTGTCACAGACTACTTCAGCTCTCCTTCAATAGTAATGAGACTTCTTACAAACATTGATAACTTGTTTAGGATAAACAAAACTAATTTCAAACTATCAACCTCTCCTTGATCAAGAATGATCTCTCCTTGAAATTAGACATTATTTTTCATATGCCATAAACTAATTAATTTGAGTCTCTTCCTTCAGTTTTCCTTCAATAGTAATGGAATTTTATCCATTGACCACATATTAAAGTCTTGCAAGAATAAATTTTGAAGTACCAACTTCTGCTTGTTCAAAATTGATCTCCACTTGAACACACAATTCCTAATCATACAAACACTTACCTCAGCTGCTTTTCATTAACAGTTGATTTTTTAGGCATTAAAATCTTTGCACACTTTTTCTTGATTAATGTTAAATTAACTTGATTAAATTTGGTATATAGATACATATACTTAGCAAAAAAAGAAACTTTACATACTTGTTGGTCTGTTTTGAATGACTTAAAGTGGCAATAGGCCAACTTTATTTACATGTGTTAGTTGGACTAGCTACAGAGACTACACAGACGCAGGAATTTGCGCAATTGAAACGAGTCCGAGCTAATGCGTCTGTAACTTCTGGTTTTTTGTCACAAACTCATGTTGAGCTACCCAAAGTTCATTTTAAGTGATTTTTGTTACACAGTCACACTCATTCCTTAGCATCGGCACGAAAAAACAAAATTGTTTGTACATTTTTATTGAAACGGGTATGTAACAACAATCAAATAAAGACAGGAATCAGACTACAGGTATACATAGAGCTTGAATGTCTTTTTATAACGCAACTCTTAGGTTTGGCTACTCGGGACAGGCAATTCACATTTTAACATCTGGGTTTAGAACTGCCGCACACAGTTAAGACAATTGGTTATGCGTCTGGTTTTCATTCATCGGTCGTGGGTTCGACCTCTTGCTTTGCCGTCTTTCATCCCATATCTGACAAAAAGCATTGTGATAAGTGTCATTTCTCTCCCACACAATTGGTAAGTGATACACCTAGGAGAGAATGGCGACTGATGCCTCAGATGAAAGCTCTAGCTGTACTGTGAGAAAGGACAAGAAACTTTGGATAGGTGCACCAGCGGTCGAATTTTTAATGTAAAACTATCAAAAATGACCTTTAAAGCCATATTGATTAACAAAACAATCCGTTACAACCACATGAAGTGTCGGCCGAGATGAGATAGGCCACTTGTGACGTCATGTAGAGGCCCTGTTACCGTTGCATATTTCTATTCATTTCATCAAAGGAAGGATAACTGCAAGACAAGAATGCGTATTTAGCTCAGACGTTGGTCTATCATGATATTGGAACGACTCTAATCACAAAAACTTCAAGGACCTATTCTCAAAACATCTCGGACAATCTTGATTTCATTTCTGAAATCAACCCCTTTGTCCTTTGACCACCAATATAAACCTCATTTTACAAACATCCGGTACTGACCCCTCCATAAACTGACATATATTGCCTTCAAGTTTCATGTAATAGTAACATCTGTATTCTCTAAGGTTTCATAGCGATACTACAGCCCTCAGTAAGTCATGTAAAGTTTCTTTTTTTGCTAAGTATATATTATGCATTGATAATTTTTTGCCAGATGGTAACAACCTTGTGTGCTTAAAGTTTCTGTCATCAACTTTGCAAGGGATATTTCCTGAAATTTAGTTTCAATCTCTAGTTGTGACACTTGTGGATGGTTTCAAAACAACATTGCATAAAGAGGTTCAAAGTTACCCATCAAGGAGGAGGAAAGGGGGGTGTGTGTGTGTGGGTGGGAAGGGGGTAATTGTTACAAACGTCTAAATTTACCGATGAAACTGATATACTAGGCTGGGGGGGGGGGGGGACTCCTGGATGCTGTAGTTGTTACTAATCTCCAGGGTCAATTGTCAAATTCAAATGTAAGAATGCAGTTTATCTGGAGCTTAGGTCACATAACCTTGGCAAATTTGTCATTTTGTATGAGATGATATTCCAATTTGAAAAAAAAATTATAAAAAATCACACACCTTCAAGGAAAGGTAACTGGTCAATGTCAAACATTTCCAGTTATACTAACAAAGCTGAAAGCAATCATCAAATACCTTTATTAAACTGTATGTCTGTATTATAAGGCTGCTCAATATATCCTCTGAAATTGTTGGATAATTACTGTCAAGCATACGTGCATCTTGTAAACACAAACTGCTTATTAAACTAGGTAAGAGTCAACTGACACGGTCATTTAAATCTGAATGCAACATTCCAGAAAATTTTAACATGCTCCTATTTTTTCAAAATTTTAGATTGGTCTAAATTGACAAAATAGTTACAGAAGAGAAAGAAAAGTGGGAAACGTGTGAAGTGAAAACATCCTTTGTGGTAAAAAATAGCAAATGTCACAGCCTGGCTAGCATAGCAAACAAAAATAGAAGATAACCCGACCATTATTGATTATCATGAAAAATCTCATTATTTTCATTTTGTTCGGACATTTAATCATCTGATCTATGAATAACAAATATTTTTTACATTATCATATAATTCTAAAACTGGGGGAATTGAGTTTTCAATCTAGTCACTTTGGTGCCTTGCAACTGTTTATTATGCTCCCCGAAGGGAGAGCATATAGCCGCTGCTTCGTCTATCCGTCCGTCCGTCCGTAATTCCGTCCGTCCATCCGTCTGTCCCCACCTTTTTCTCCATAACCCTTGGGCCAAATCAAATGAAACTTACCATGTGAACTTTCTATGATATAGTGATGATGCATCTGTGATGGTTTTTGGATTTGAGGCCTCATCACAGGAAATGGGACTTAGGGTAATAAACAGTTTTACCCAAATTTCTCCTAGTCTAACAGTCAGAATTTAGTGAAATTTCGTATTTGAGAAGCAAATCAGATGCTCTTTACTATAAATAATTTGAAATTAACGTAAAAAAAAATATATCATGGAAAAAGGGGGCTAAATGTTTGTTACCTTTACACTAGCGCGTAAAATACAGTTATTCTTTCATTTCTCCTAGTCTCATGCTCAGAATTTGATGAAATTTCAAATTTTAGTAGCAAATCAGATTCCCTTTACCATAAAGTATTTGAAATTTGTGTCTCAAAATATGTCATGCAAAAAGGGGGTTTAACGTTTGTTACCTTAATGTTTGCTGTATAAGATAACACCTTATTTGAGTCCTTGCAATCTGACCACAGAGCATATCTCCTAAAGTATAATAGCTATCAACTTGAAACTTTATGGGTGGATAGATCTTATGGAGGAGAAGTGCAGTGCACAAGAACTACAACTCTTGCTTGCATAATTTTGGAGTTATTACCCTTTGTTATTATGCTCCCCGAAGGGAGAGCATATAGCCGCCGCTTCGTCTGTCCGTCCGTAATTCCGTCCTTCCGTCTGTCCGTCCGTAATTCCGTCGGTCCATCCCCACCTATTTCTCCATAACCCTTGGGCCAAATCAAATGAAACTTACCATATGAACTCCCTATCATATAGTGATGATGCACCTGTAACGGTTTTTGGATTTGAGGCCTCGTCACGGGAAAAGGGGACTTAGGGTAAAAAACAGTTTTCCCCAAATTTCTCCTAGTCTAACTGTCAGAATTTAGTGAAATTTCATATTTGAGTAGCAAATCAGATGCCTTTTACTATAAACAATTTGAAATTAACGTAAAAGAAAAATTATCATGGAAAAAGGGGGCTAAATGTTTGTTACCTTTACGTAAGCATGTAAAATAGTTATTCCGTCCGTCCATCCCCACCAATTTCTCCATAACCCTTGGGCCAAATCAAATGAAACTTACCATGTGAACTTTCTATGATATAGTGTTGATGCATCTGTGATGGTTTTTGGATTTGAGGCTTTGTCACGGGAAAAGGGGACTTAGGGTAAAAAACAGTTTTTCCCAAATTTCTCCTAGTCTAACTGTCAGAATTTAGTGAAATTTCATATTTGAGTAGCAAATCTGATGCCCATTACTATAAACAATTTGAAATTAATGTAAATAAAAATATATCATGGAAAAAGGGGGCTAAACGTTTGTTACCTTTACGCGTTTGTTACCTTTACGCTAGCGCGTAAAATACAGTTATTCTTTCATTTCTCCTAGTCTTATGCTCAGAATTTGATGAAATTTCACATTTCAGTAGCAAATCAGATGCCCTTTACCATAAACTTTTTGGAATTTTTGTCTAAAAATATGTCATGCAAAAAGGAGTTTTAATGTTTGTTACCTTTATGTTTGCTGTATAAGATTACACCTTATTTGAGTCCTTGCAATCTGACCACAGAGCATATCTCCTAAAGTATAATAGCTATCAACTTGAAACTTTATGGGTGGATAGATCTTATGGAGGAGAAGTGCAGTGCACAAGAATTACAACTCTTGCTTGCATTATTTTGGAGTTATAGCCCTTTGTTGTTTTTGATACTTAGATTTTGTCTGGAGCTTATCTCCTAAAGTATAGTAGCTATCAACTTGAATCTTTATGGGTGGATAGATCTCATGGACGAGAAGTGCAATATACCTAAACTACAACTCCTGCTTGCATTATTTTGGATTTATTGCCCTTTGTTATTTTTATTACTTAGATTTTATAGAAGGCAAATTTTTGACAGTACAAAAGAATCTTTTATCTATTAGGCTTCAGTTTACTATCAAGCTTTCGTGGCGGGGGATGTCCATGTCCAACATGGCTCTTGTTTTTGTGACAATGCCTTATTTGGGGAGCATAATCCGTCTCCGACGGCTCTTGTTTTTTAATACTTAGATTATGTCTGGAGCATATCTCCTAAAGTATAATAGCTATCAACTTGAATCTTTATGGGTGGATAGATCTCATGGAGGAGAAGTGCAATATACCTGAACTACAACTCTTGCTTGCATTATTTTGGAGTTATTGCCCTTTGTTATTTTTATTACTTAGATTTTATAGGAGGCAAATCTTTGACAGTACATAGAATCTTTTATCTATTAGGCTTCAGTTTACTATCAAGCTTTCTTGGCAGGGGATGTCCATGTCCAACATGGCTCTTGTTTTTGTGACAATGCCTTATTCGGGGAGCACAATCCGTCTCTAATGGCTCTTGTTTTTGGAAAGCACTTGCATAGCATTCAAGATAGACTGCTCGCTATAAAAACTTTTAGTGGCAAGTGCTAGAATGCAGAGCTGGGTTAAGTTTTCATAACTAAAGACCATGATTTTTCCAAAAAAAATATTTCATACTGCTAGTTAAAATTCTTTTAGATAAAAGAATTTTAATTTATATTAGCAATTTAAAGTTTTTAGCTCCACTGGCTGAAAGCCACTGGGGCTATTGTCATGGCGTTGTGTCCGTCCTGCGGTCATTCGTCCATCCGTGCGTGCGTGCGTGTGTCCAGTTGTAAACTCGTAAATCTTCTCCTCAGAAACTACTGGATGAATTTCAACCAAACTTCACAGAAATGATCCTTGGGTGACCCTCTTTCAAAGTTGTTCAAGAAATTTTGACCCAATGAAAAACATGGATTTAATGGGCGAGGCTAATTTCCAAATATGGTAAAAAGTGAGTTTTCTCAGAATGTAATTGATGGATACCTATTAAATTTTACATGAATGATCCTTGGGTGACCCTTTATAAGTCTACCAAAAATTATTATGATCGGATGAAAAATATGCATTTTACGGGTGGAGGTCATTTCTTTATATGTTATATAGTTGAAACTTTGCAAATAATTTACTCAGAATGTAATCGATGGATATCAACCAAATTTCACTGGAATGATTTTTGAGTGAACCTTTATCAGTCTACCAAAGATCATTGTGATTGGATTGAAAATATGTATTTTATTGGCTGAGGTCATTTCTCTATATGTTATATATTGGAAACTTTAAAAACCATTTTCTCAGAATGTAATTGATGGATATCAACCAAATTTCACTGGAATGATCCTTGAGTGAACCTTTATCATGCAGCTAAAGATTAATGTCATTGGTTGAAAAACATGTCTTTTATGGGCAGAGGTCATTATATATGTTATATAGTGGAAACTTAGAAATTCATTTCAACATCAATAGAACCCAAAATATCTTAATCTAGACAAACCTTAGATCTGCTATTTCAAGAATTTCAAGCCTGTGGAGCGACTCAAGCCATTCATGGCTTTCTAGTTTATATTTAGTTTACATTCACATCCTTATATTAATCAGTATTACATGTATATTGTACAGAAAAGATGTTGTTCTGATTTAAAGCTCCACTGGCCATTGGGTCTATTGTCAAGGCAATGTGTCCGTCGTGTGTCCCTCTGTGCGTCTGGTTGTAAACTTTTTCTTTAAAAATCTTCTCCTCAGAACAACTGGATGAATTTCAACCAAACTTCACAGGAATGATCCTTGGGTGTCCCTCTTTCAAAGTTGCATACTTTATGAGATAAGCTGTGGACAAAAACGGTCTACAGACGGAAGGACCAACCAACAAGTGCAAAGCAATATATCCCCTCTTCTTCAAAGACGGACTTCTCCGAAGGGGGGCATAATTAAAGGAGAAAGGGCAAGGACTTTGCAATCTTCTCTTTATAAGTGATACCTTATTCTAACCCATCTTTTACAAATAGAATGCACTGTACTTCTTTATTAAGGCCAGATTTTTTTAAAGAATTGTTATCATCAAAAGACTATGCACAATCATGTATTGAGAAAGTTTTGTTATATTATGTTGCATTACAGGAAAAAAGACATCTTTATATCTTCTTTTTTATGCACTGAAATGGACAACACTTCCACAGAATGGGTCTTTGCACGTGAATCTTTGTAATTTGTTGGTTTTTAGCTCCACTGGCTGAAAGCCACTGGGGCTATTGTCATGGCATGGTGTCTGTCCTGCGTCCGACCGTCCATCCGGTCGTAAACTTTTCTTTAAAAATCTTCTCCTCAGAAACTACAGGATGGATTTCAACCAAACTTCACAGGAATGATCCTTGGGTGACCCTCTTTCAAAGTTGTCAAGAAATTTTGATCCAATGAAAAACATGGATTTAATGGGCGTGACTAATTTCCAAATATGGTAAAAAGTAAGTTTTCTCAGATTCTAATCAATGGATACCAATTAAATTTTACATGAATGATCCTTTGGTGACCCTATATCAGTCTACAAAAGAGCATTGTGATCAGATGGAAAATATGCATTTTATGGGCGGAGGTCATTTCTCGATATGATATATAGTGGAAACTTTGAAAATCATTTTCTCAGAATGTAACTCATGGATATCAACCAAATTTCACTGGAATGATCCTTGAGTGACCATTTATCAGTCTACAAAAAATCATTGTGATCGGATGGAAAATATGCATTTTATGGGCGGAGGTCATTTCTCTAAATGTTATATAGTGGAAACTTTGAAAATCATTTTCTCAGAATGTAATTGATGGATATCAACCAAATTTAATTGGAATGATCCTTGAGTGACCCACTATCAGTCTACAAAAAATCATTGTGAAAGGATGAAAAATATTCATTTTATGGGCAGAGGTCATTTCTCTATATGTTATATAGTGGAAAATTTGCAAATCATTTTCTCAGAATCTAATTTTTGGATATCAATCAAACTTCATTGGTATGAGCCTTTGGTGACCCTTTATCAGTGTACCAAAAATTAATTTTGATTGGGTGAAAAATATGCATTTTATGGGTGGAGGTCATGTCTCAATATGTTAAATAATGGAAACTTTGAAAATCATTTTCTCAGAATGTAACTGATGGATATCAATCAAACTTCATTGGTATGATCCTTTGGTGACCCACTAGCATGCAGCCAAAAATGATTTTGATTTGATGAAAAATATGTCTTTTAAGAGTAGAGGTCATTTCTCTATTTTATATATTTGAAAATCATTTTCAACGTCAGTAGAACCCCAAATATCTTTAAATCTAGTCAAAAAAACTAATGCTTTATAAGAATTTCAAGCCTGTGGAGCGACTCAAGCCATTCATGGCTTTCTAGTTGGAAGTACTGGTAATTTGCTGTGGTCAAATGAAACAGATCTCTTGTTACGTGCCAATATAACAAGAACAATGAAGCCAACAACAAACTTTACAACTAACAATATTTATTGACAAAAATTACAGAATTATTGACAATATAAAATTAATACAAAAAAAAACAAAACAAATTACAATACCTTGAATGTTTAATCCAAATGAATTAAGTTCCTCAGGTCCACAAATAATAAGTCCAATAATATCCGAATTTAAAATTAAACACACTTTTAATCACACTTTTTAGATAACAAGAAATCCCCTTTTAGTTTAACACAGTACTACTAAATGAAACCATTAGTCTAAAAAAAGTGAACCAAGAATGCTGTAGGAATCCCTTTATATAATACCAGAAAACAATCTAGAATAGCATAGAACATTAGAAGATTCTAGAGTTTGAATCCTTTCTAGAAAGATCTAAAATATTCTACATACATGTTTACCTAACAGTGTCAAGGAATCGGAAATTTCCCAGACTAATTCTAAAAATAGACACAGGTATTACATTCATATATGCATAACACTCTATATAAAGTTTGTCTCTTATATTTCATCAAACTTTGACAGAATATATTTCATCAGTTTTCCCATATCATCATATCAATATCCAGTGGCAGCGTAACAGCCTTGTTGTTTGAAATAAATATGAACACCTTTTTTCCAGAATGTTTCACTTAGTTGTTATTTTATACAAAATTGTAGATAATCAAAATGTATTATTGTACAAGAGCATATTATATTATTCAATAGATACATGTATTTATTTAAATGAGTCTCCAGTTATTTGTTGTAAACCTTCTTTAAACAGTCATCCTGCTTGGGTTGTGCCACAAATGGTGTGTATCTATAAGTTTGTGCCATATTGTTGATTTTCTTCCCAAACCTTGTATCTACAGCTTTACACAAACTGTAGCTACAAGGTCTTTGAAGAAAACGAACAATAGGGTACTACTCAAAATGTACTAGAATCTGGGATAATGAAAGTTAGATGAACTTGTGAAGAGTAAAACATAGTGCACACTATGACAAGTCTGATAGGAGGGATCAGCTGTAGGCTAGGAAAGGAGGTACTGGTGTCACAGCATATGTGATATGACTGTAAGATTATTAAAAGTGTTGTTTAACCTCATTCAAAAAAGACAATAACAAGTTGGTGAATGTTCATTAGTGTGTTTGACTGGATTTGTCCAGAACATAGTTCCTACAGTTGGGGATGCATTTCAAAATAACTTGGCACAAATATTCTCATTCAAGTGTAGATTCTCTATTTGACGGAAATTCTCAGATACCTCCAAGGTCAGAGTCACATTTAAAATTAAATTTTCTGCAGATATTGCTGTCTAGACATTGGTTACCCAGGGACAACCATTTAGTATTTTTGATATGAATATCCATCTACCATTCTTAATATTCCGCTATGACCTATCATTTGACAACAGATCAACCTAGAATGGTCTGTTTCTAATCATTAGAAAGTTGTGTTGATAATCTATTAGCTGCTTCCATTTTTATCCGCCCTTGAAAGACACTCACTCACTCACTCACTATCCTGTTTTGATTATCCAGGCCATTTATTAGTCCTCTACGGAGGGTGGGGCCTGGCTGCCCAGTCGCGATCGTAGCCTCCCTCTCCACATCTGGCGGTCGAAAGGGTTAGTGTTGGTCAGTCCTACGGCTTCCCGATCTCTTTTTACCAACTCTTCCCATGTTAGTTTGGGTCTGCCGCGTCCTCTGCGTTCTTCAATGTTTATGGATCGAACCGTTGACACGCATCCATTACTCCGCTCCACATGGCCAAACCATCTAAGCCTGTTTGCCCTAAGGATTTCTGTTAGGTTCCTGATACGTAGCCGGGAGGTTAGGGTCTCTAGTGTCACGCTGTCTTCGGGCTTTGTTCCACAGATCCACCTTATCATGGCCTTGTCGTTACGTATCAGCTTCTTTTGAGTGCTGGATGTAACTGCCCATGTCTCAGACCCATAGAGCAGTACTGGCCGTATATAGCTTGAGTATAGTCTGCCTCTGGTTGTGATTGGAAGGCTCCTGCAGGTTAAGATTGGTAGGAGTTCCCTGAACTTTTTCCAGGCAGACTTACATCTTGTGGTTGCTGCTAGCTCACATCCACCGTCCGCTGATAATGTGTCGCCTAAGTAACAGAAGCTTGGTAAGACTTCAAGTTTGTCCTGTCCAATGGTCACCTCGGTTATGATACTGTTGACATTTGGAGTGAGGCTTCCAAGGCATCGACGACATTTGAAGTTAGGGTCTGGTTTCAGGGTTCCTTTGATACCACTGCACTTTTTGTGAACCCACTGGGAGCAGCTGCTACACTGTATTGAGTTTTGGCCTGTGCCACTCAAGCATATTGCACATGGGTACTTTCCTGTCTTCTTCACAGATACCTGGCTTGGGCAGGAGATCATGAGCTTGGTCTTATTCATATTTACCCTGAGGCCTTTATCTTCCATACCTGTCTTCCAGTCTTTAATTCTCTCTATGAGAGCTTCCAGGGAAGTATCCACGATGGCTAGGTCGTCTGCGTAGAGTACCTCCCATGGGCAACTGGTACGGAAATGTTGTGACAAAGCTTCCAGGACAATTATAAATAACAGCGGACTCAGTAGGAACCCTTGGTGTACACCGACTTTGACCTCAAATTCCTCGCTGTAGGTTGCGCCAACTCGAGCACGGCTTCTAGCGTTGCAGTACATGGACTGTATTACCTTGATTAGCCATTCCTGTACACCCAGCTTGCGCAGGGCCCACCAAATAGCTTTCCGGGGGACTCTATCAAATGCTTTCTCCAGGTCTATGAAGGCCATATACAGTGGTCTGTTTGCGGCGATGTACTTCTCCTGGAGTTGTCTTATGATGAAGATAGCGTCTATTGTACCTTTGCCGGGCATGAAGCCAAATTGCATCTCATCGATGTCTACTTGTTGTCTTATCAGCTGTTCAATGACGCGTTCCAGGATTTTCATCACTTGGTCGATGAGTTTCAGTCCTCTGTAGTTGCCCCTGTTTAAAGCATCACCCTTTCCCTTGTACAGGCTGACTATGTAGCTCTCTTCCCAGTCTGATGGTATCTGGCCTTCGTGTATGATTGTTTGGAAGAGGTCACGTATTTGTGCAGCACCAGTTGCTCCAGTCGGCTTTATCATCTCAGCAACGATTCCTGAAGGCCCAGCTGCTTTTCCAAGTGCCATCTTCCTTACTGCCTTTTCAACCATTTCTGTTGTGATCTGTATACTAGGTCCCTCCACAGGGGGTACTTCCTCCAGATCATCTGGGTTCCAAGGGAATTCAACATTTAGCAGCTTTTCATAATGCTGCTTCCAGGCCATCTTTCTGGATTCATCATCTAGGCATAGCTCCTCCTCATCGTTTCTAATAGGTTTTTCCCCACTGACGTCTTGGTTGTCTCTGCGCAACTGTTTCGCGAGCTTGTATATGTCGCCTGTCTTGGGGTTAATGTTGTTAAGAGCTTCCAGTTCAGCATATTTTTTGGCTGTGTAAATAGCCTGTAGTGCGTTTGGCTGCGTTGTATTCTTCCCTGCTACAGGAAAGGACATATAATTCCAGGCGTCGGGCTCCATTTCTTTGTCACTTTATGTCTGATTGACAGTATGTTCCTCTCATGATAACAGAGTGCAGAGCGCAAGACCTTAACTCTACCTAGCTTAGTGTTTAGCTCCACTGGTCGAAGGCCACTGGGGCTATTGTCATTGCGCTGTGTCCATAGTGTGCAGTCTGTCCGACAAGTTGTAAACCTTTTCTTTAAAAATCTGCTCCTCAGAAACTACTGGATAATTTTCAACCAAACTTTCGCGGAATGATCCTTGGGTTACCCTCTTTCAAGGTGTTTCAAGATCAATCAAAATCATGGCTTTAATGGGCATGGTTAATTATTGTATGCCTGAAGGAACGTATTATGTTATGGCCCCGGTTGTCCGTCTGTCTGTCTGTCCATCCATCTCTCTGTCTGTGGGTCTGTTAGCAATTTTTTGCGTGCGCAACTCCGCCTAAACGATCAATGGGAATGAGCTGAAACTTGGCACTATTACTCATTATCATGTCTAGTTGTGCACAAGACCTTTGAAATTAAATCACTCCAGTCATTCCTGAGAAATCTTGATTTATCTGCCCTTGAATTTAATGAAATCAATGTTTTTTGTGTGCGCAACTCCTCCTAAACAATCAATGGTAATGAGCTGAAACTAGACACAATTACTCCCTATGATGTCTAGTTGTGCATAAGACTTTTGAAATTCAAATCGCTTCAGTCATTCCTGAGAAATCTTGAATTATCTGCCCTTGAATTGAACAAAAAAAAACTTTTTATTGTGTACACAACTCCTCCTAAACTATCAATGGGTGAGCTGAAACTAGATACAATTACTCCCTATGATGTCTAGTTGTGCATAAGACCTTTGAAATAAAAGTCCCGTTAGTCATTCCTGAGAAATCTTCAATTATCTGCCATTGAATTAAACAAGAATCACTGATTTTTGTGTGCAACTCCTCCTTAACTTTCAATAGAAATGAGCTGAAACTAGACACAATTGCTCTCTTTGATGTCTAGTTGTGCATAAGACTTTTCAAATCAAAATGCTCCAGTCATTCTTGAGTTATCTTTATGTGCCCTTGAGTTGATGAAAAAAAAATTCTTGTCAGCTCATTTTCTCTTACAATTTGGATGTGAATAAAAGGAAAGACTCTGTAGGTTGTCTATTTGTGCTTAGGATTAAATATAATTCCATATGTAAAGTAGTTCCTGATTTATCTGCCCTTTACTTCACAAAATAGTTTAAATTTACATTTTTTTGTGTGTGTATGTGCGCAACTCCTACAAATTTAATTGGATTGAAATGAATCTTGCCACAATGTAACCCTGATATTTGGTTGAGCATGAGACTTCAGAAATTCAAAAAGCTTGGGTCTTTCTTGTATTTTGTCCTTGAATTGATTGAAATTCACTGTATTTCTTTTGTGAGCAACTGGTCACACTTTGAATTTGAATGAACTGAAACTTTCAAATGACTGTTTGGCGTATAGTTGTGCATAAATCTATTGTCAATTTACACTCAAAAGGTCAAACAATATTATGGCCCCAGTCGTCTGTCTGTCTGTTTGCCATTTTTTTAGCTATCATTCAAGCTCACATTACTGACAAGCCAAGGGGACTGACAAGCTCCATCGAGCGTATATGCGCCGCTCTTGTTTCAGAACCTAATAGATGGATATCAATTAAATTTTACATGAATGTTCATTAATCTTGGAGTCCCTTTATCAGATTACAAAAAAATATTGTAATTGGATGAAAAATATGTCTTTTATGGGTGGAGGTCATTTGTCTAGAAATTATTAACTGGTAGTTTCGAAAATCATTTTTAGCTCCACTGGCTGAAAGCCACTGGGGCTATTGTCATGGCGTTGTGTCCGTCATGTGTCTGTCCATGAGTCCGTGCGTCCATGCCGTCAACTTTTCTTTTAAAAATCTTCTCCTCAGAAACTACTAGATGAATTTCAACCAAACTTCACAGGAATGATCCTTAGGTGACCCTCTTTCAAAGTTGTTCAAGAAATTTTGATTCAATGAAAAACATGGATTTTATGGGCGTGGCTAATTTCCAAATATGGTAAAAAGTGAGTTTTCTCAGAATGTAATTAATGGATACCATTTAAATTTTACATGATTGATCCTTGGATGACCCTTTATCAGTCTTCAAAAAATTATTGTGATGGGATGGAAAATATGCATTTTATGGGCGGAGGTCATTTCTCTATATGTTATATAGTGGAAACTTTGAAAATCATTTTCTCAGAATGTAATTGATGGATATCAACCAAATTTCACTGGAATTATTCTTGAGTGACCCTTTATCAGTCTACCAAAATTATTGTGATTGGATGAAAAATATGTACTTTATGGGCAGAGGTCATTTCTCTATATGTTATATAGTGGAAACTTTGAAAATCATTTTCTCAGAATCTAATTGTAGGATTTCAACCAAATTTCAGCAGAATGATCCTTGAGTGACCCTTTATCAATCTACCAGAAATTTTTGTGATAGGATGAAAAATATGATTTAAATTGGCAGAGGTTATTTCTCAATATGTTATATATTGGAAACGTTGAAATCATTTTCTCAGAATATTACTGATGGATATCAATCAAACATTGTTGGCATGATCTTTGGGTGACCCATTATCATGCAGCAAAAAAATATTTTGATTGGATGAAAAATATGTCTTTTATAGGAGGAGGTCATTTCTCTATATATTATACAGTTGCAACTTTGAAACCATTTTCATCATCAGTAGAACCCAAAATATCTGAAAATCTAGTCAGAATTTTTATTTGCTTTTACAAGAATTTCAATCCTCTGGAGCGACTCAAGCCATTCATGGCTTTCTAGTTCAGTACTTCATTCAAGGCCATCAATTACATTTCATATGAAAGATTCTTGGTTGACCCTTTGCCAGTCTATTGCTTTGTTGTCATACTTCATGATCTAGCAGTGTAATGGGTATCTATTGACAGTTTGCCACCTTGGTCTTTCATAGCAAAAAAAATTTTTGATGTGAGCAAACTGAATCATTTGACAACTGATCTTGTGTTGAAATTCGAATATATGAAGCTAGAAAAATGTTTTAATAATCTATCAGCTGGAACTTCTATCATTTTTAGCTCCACAGGCCAAAAGGCCAGCGTGCTATTGTCATGAAGTGGTGTCCATCGTCCGTCGTCTGTGCCTGCGTGTCTATCCGTCCGTAAACTTTTATTTTAAAAATCTTCTCCTCCTTAAATACTGGATGGATTTCAATCAAATTTCACAGGAATGTCCCTTGGGTAACCCTTTATCAGATTCCTTCAAAGAATTCTAATCAGTTGAAAATCATGGCTGTAGTGGGCGTGGCTAATTTCAATATATGGTAATAGGTGAGTTTTCTCAGATTCTAATTGATGGATACCAATTAAATTTTAGATGAATGATCCTTGAGTGACCCTTTATCAGTCTACCAAAAATTATTGTGATCGGATGGAAAATATGTATTTAATGGGCGGAGGTCATTTCTCTATATGTTATATAGTGAAAAATTTGAAAATTAATTTCTCAGAATGTAATTAATGGATATCAACCAAATTTCACTGGAATGATCCTTGAATGACCCTTTATCAGTGTACCAAAAATTATTGAGATCAGATGAAAAATGTGCATTTTATGGGCGGAGTTCATTTCTCTATATGTTATATAGTGGAAACTTTGTAAATCATTTTCTCAGAGCCTAACTAATGGATAACAACCAAATTTCATTTGAATGATTCTTTAGTACTTGCAACAAATGTGTGGGCAAATGAAAGATCCTAGATAGAAAGCCACTCCTGGGAATCCTGGGGCTATTGTCATGGCGTTGTGTCGGTCGTGCGTCCTTCCGTCCGTCCGGTCAAAAACTTTTCTTTAAAAATCTTCTCCTCAGAAACTACTTGACTCCAATGAAAAACATGGATTTAATGGGCGTGGCTAATTTCCAAATATGGTAAAAAGTGAGTTTTCTCAGATTCTAATCAATGGATAAAAATTAAATTTTACATGAATGATCCTTTGGTGACCCTTTATCAGTCTACAAAAAATCATTGTGATCGGATGGAAAATATGCATTTTATGAGCGGAGGTCAATTCTCTTTATGCTATTTAGTGGAAACTTTGAAAATCTTTTTCTCAGAATGTAAATGATGGATATCAACCAAATTTCACTGGAATGATCCTTGAGTGACCATTTATCAGTCTACAAAAAATTATTGTGATTGGATGGAAAATATGCATTTAATGGGCGGAGGTCATTTCTCTATATGTTATATAGTGGAAACTTTGAAAATCATTTTCTCAGAATGTAACGGATGGATATCAACCAAATTTCACCCTTTATCAGTCTACAATAAATCATTGTGATCAGATGGAAAATACGCATTTTATTGGCGGAGGTCATTTCTCTATATGTTATATAGTGGAAACTTTGAAAATTGTTTTCTCAGAATCTAATTATTTTATATCAACCAAATTTCACTGGAATGATCCTTGAGTGATCCTTTATCAGTCTACCAAAAATCATTGTGATCAGATGGAAAATATGCATTTTATCGGCGGAGGTTATTTCTCTATATTTTATATAGTAGAAACTTTGAGTATGATTTTCTCAGAATCTAATTTTTTTTATATCAACCAAATTTCACTTGAATGATCCTTGAATGACCCTTTATCAGTCTACCAAAAATATTTGTGATTGGATGGAAAATATGTATTTTATGGGCGGAGGTCATTTCTCTATATGTTATATAGTTGAAACTTTGAAAATCATTTTCAACATCAGTAGAACCAAAAATATGTAAAAATCTAGTCAAAACTTTCATTGCTTTTACAAGAATTTCAAGCCTGTGGAGCGACTCAAGCCATTCATGGCTTTCTAATTTTTCTCAATAAATAAAGTGATGCACTGTTTAACATAACCTTTCTATGATACCAAGAGATTCTCCAGAATGTATTTATACATTAGTATCCTACATTTTAACAACTTTTGAATTAAATTTAAAGTTAATTATCATTAAATAGAAAAAGATACGGTGACCTTAAAAACTCGACTTCAGAAGGGGTAAGGATAAAAAGCTGACCAACTGACTGCTGACCAGCTGACTGCTGACCAGCTCACCAAATGGGTATAAAAAGCTGACCAGTAAATTGCTGACCACTTATTTTACCACTTATTTATAGCTCCTTTACATACCATTTACTCTACTTATAAACCAACACTTTTGTGTTCAAAGTTCATTCACGAGGTTTTCATGACATGAAAAAAGGAACTACATGTATGAATTGAGAATGCATCTAGAAATACAGATAATGTTTTTCCTTTTATAAAAGGGAATTTTGATAATCCCTTATTTTGCTTTTATCGGTAATTTAAAGTTGTTCATTACTATCATTTTATAATTGATCATTTTATCAAAGATGTTTTTTAAGTAAATCTGATATATGTAGATAGATATTATTCTTTATTTCCTCCATAAATGAAGATACAAAATATATACAAAAATTACATGGACATGAAAGCAAACAAACAAGATTTCACATAATATAATAGCAAGTACATATGAGTAGGAATAAGGAATAGTGAGCTCGGAGATAGACAGACAAATATAGTGCATAGAAAATATGAAGTGCAGAAAAGGGAAAAAATGTAAATATTAAGTTTGGAAAAAAAATACAGTCACAGACAGTTGTGGTATTTGCAATCCCTTGAATTAGAAAACTTATCCGAAACGAAAAGAAAAGTTATCCAGAAGGGAACAAATCAGTTAAAGGTGATCAGTTCACTTACTGATAAGTACAGTGTTTGTGTAGTTCTAAAAGAAACTCGCGTTTATAAACTTAATCAAGCTGTAATTTCGAGGTTTTAGAACAACACAAACGATAGTCAAAATGGGCAACTCGTTGTCATTCTGAAGAAAAAGGCATTAATTTAAGTTGAATTATAACACTTCCAACATTTGTCCAAAAATTTCAGCACTGTAGCAATAAAATTGTCAATATTCACGCCTAATGTTGCAATAAGGTTGTTATCTAACCCAAAAATAGCTTCAACATAACAATCAAAGTTCAAACTTTTTAAATAATTAAATACATCCACACCAAATTTATCATATATAGTACGATCAAAAGATATTCTACATCCAATAAGACTTAAACACTCTGTAATTATATGTTTAGTGACATTACTGCTAATATCGTTTCTACCACAGCGAGAACATACTGGAATAAAAAGAGGTAGATACGATATTAGCTGTGCAAGTGAGAAACAATCACTTAGCAGACACGGGTATGTACAAATATGTAATAAGTATAAGCTTTAATGTTTTTTTTTGTTTTTTTTTTTTTTTAGTTTGTTTGTTTGTTTTTATAGTAAATTGTTAATGCACTTGGTAAATTGACAAATAAGGTTTAAAAATTTACATAATAAAGAGTTTATATGAAGATTTATTCATTATATTTATTTATGATTTAAAATGTTACTCCTGCTTTCTCTTTTTTTTCTTCAAGTTTTGACTATTTTATATTATAACTGTAAATGCTGTTTTGAAGAAAAGGAAAAGTCAGATAATGGGATTTTTATAATCAATATCTTACTTTATTATGAAACATTTATCTGTATGATTCAGATATCATATTCATAATTGAAATAAAAATCATTATTATACTTATACATTACCCTGAGGCATTTTAAAAACAATTAGGATGACCAAAAATGTATCCTCACTAATGTTATTTTGATATAATTTTGTAATGATGTTATAAATCAAAGAATTTATAATTTTGCTGATTAGTTAGCTGACCACAATCGTTTCAGATCACAGACCCTAAATATACATTTGTTTGATAGCAAGTTGCATATCGCTGTATAATGACAGTCCCTGATGAGATATACAATTAACCATCTAATGTGATTTAAAGACCTATTTTAATCATTCTTTATTTGACATCCTCTCCCCCCTCAAAAAAAAAAAGAAAAAAATAATAATTGAGATATACAATTAAGATCCATTGTTATCTTAAAGATTTCTTGACCATTATCTTGATCACTTAATCACCTGGTATACTGTAGCTTGTTCTGGAGTGCATTTTTTGGAGAGATACACATACAGTGGCATATATTTTGTTATTTATTGGTTAAATTATTTTAATTTACTAAATATCTCATTTTATTCTAGCATTTCAGTAATGTTTTTATCTTTTTTGTCTCAATTTTAAACATGACAAAGAAAAAAATTGTTGCCACATAACTTTAACTATCAATCTTTGTCCAAAAACACTAATAAAAGATGAATTTCCTTTTTTACAAACATAATTCCTCCACCAACCAATAGCTGTGGTTATGATATTAAGAAACTCTAACATAAGATAGCCCGTAATAATTGTAAAGGGGTAAATGTTGTTCTTCTTTTGCTGTAATATTTTGATTCTTTAGCAGGATTTTATGAGTGAATAACATATTTGGAAGGAGATAAAAATATTGTAAACAATTCTTTTTCTTTTTATTATTTTTTAAACATTACTGTAGCAGCCTTTTTGTGTATATAAAACATACCCTGAATTTATGTAGAACTTTTTTGTCACATCCTAAACAGGATGTTGTATTTAATCACAGTATTTCATTAAGTAATTAATTAAACTTTACAAAATGAAAACAAAAGGACCATGGTGGTCCTAGATTGCTTACCTGAGTCTCTTTGACCTCTGAGACATCACATAAATTAAATAGGTAGATGTCATCAAGAATGTTTTCAACAAAGATTAAGGTCAACTTGTTTCCTGCTTTTTTGTGTGTGTGTCAAGGATATGCCTTGACGCTGACCTTATTTGAACATAAGTGTATGTAATGAAACTAAAGGGAAAGAAATAAAATCTTCATCTAGGCCCCTTGTCCTGTGAAATGGCAGGGATCTTTCCAATTTTCTGAAGGCTTCATCTTTGTGATCTTTTACATATTCTGACCAATAGTTTGGGCCACACTTCATGCCTCTCCAGAATAAAGAAGAAGATTGTCCCTAAGGCCCTTTTATGGCATGATTATAATGCATGGATCCTACCCATTTTAAAAAAAGGTTTATCCTTGTGTCCTTACGAACATTTTGACCAAGTTTCATAAAATTTGGGCCATATTTGTGGCTTCTAGAGTGTAAACAAGAGAATTTTCATGAAGGCCCCTTTTCCTGTGATATCTCACTGGTCCTTCCCATTTTCAATAGGGTTCATCTTTGTGACCTTACCAACATTCTGACCAAGTTTTATAAATTTTTGGGCCAATTTGAGTCTCCCAGAGTATAAACAAGAAAAACGCATTAAGGCCCCGTTTCCTGTGATATGGCATGGATTCTCCATACTTTCAAAAGGTTTCATTCTTGTGACCTTACCTACATTCTGACCAAGTTTCATGAATTTTGGGCCAAATTTGTTTCTTCTAGAGTATAAACAAGGAAATGTCATTAAGGCCCCTTTTCCTGTGATATGGTATGGATTCTTCCCATTTTCAATAGGGTTCATCTTTGTGACCTGGCCCACATTCTGACCAAGTTTCATGAAGATTATCATATTTGTGGCCTCTAGAGTATAAACAAGAAAATTGTCATTAAAGTCCCTTTTTCCATGATATTGCATGGATCCTTTAAGTACTGACAGCGACCGTTTACTTGGTCTACAATTTCAAACAAGCGAAAATGAGTATTTATATATATTACAAGTATATTTGCCTAGCTCAAATGATGGTATATCGATTTACCGAGAGTATATTGAATTGTTATATAACACTATATCTGTTTGTACTACGAGATGGGGTCTATGATTATAATGGGCGATTTTAATGCGCATTTAAATGGAAATAGTTTTATTAAGAAAATCGACTCTTGTGGAAACGCTTTACGTGATTTGATTAATCTTTTCGATCTCACAATTGTTCCAACATTGCCAGTCTGTTCGGGTGCACATTCGAGCTATGCCTCTTGTGATAAGAGCTATACTACTCTTATAGATCATGTCATTCTAGGAAATGATTTATTAAAGCTGATGAAAAACTGTTCTATCTTAGATGACAATTGTTTGAATGTCTCGTCTCATCGCCCAATTATATTTAGTATTCATGCTCCAGTTGTATTTAAATCAAACTTGTATTGTAAATCCAAAGCTTCCAACACAGTAAAATGGCAACACGTCAATTCAGAACAATTACAGATATTCACGATTAACCTTGAAATTAGTCTGAGACAAGACTTTTACCAGTTTTCATCTATTATTTCTGACCAAAAGGGTTTTATAGATAGTGCATATCAGTGTATAGTAAATAGAATCGAACAGGTTTCCACGAGTTGTCTCCCTTCAAGTTCTTATCGACCGTACCTCAAACCTTATTGGTCAGCTGACCTCCGTCGGTATCACGCCGTAATGAGATGCAAACGACGTGCATGGATAAGGACTGGTAGACCAAGAGGTGACGAGCATAGTACATATCATGCATATAAGGAATCCTAACGGCAGTTAAGGAAACTTCATCGTAAATGCATTTTGGCGTATTTGCAAAAAATCAATTCTGATATTGATACAGCTGCAGAAGTAGATAGTCCGTTATTTTGGAAGCACTTTAATTCTAGAAAAGCAGCCAATAGCAATACTGTTTCAAACGAACTATGTTTTAAAAATACGTCTTACAGAGATCCTGGACAGATCTGTAAACAGTGGGGTTATCATTTTGCTGATCTTTATTCAGACACTAACTGTGAAAATTATGATCATGTACATTATGCCCACGTCACACACTATATAAAACTTTTAAGGAGCAGTCACATTTAACCAATTATGATCATAGAACACTAGATGAAGTTAAAAATGCTGTGTCTACTTTAAAACGGGGTAAAATATCCGGAATAGATAATATTCAAAATGAACACATCATACATGGTGGCAAAACCCTTTTAGAATGTTTAACCACATTGTTTGACTCTTTGTACTGTACTTTTTCCATGATATGGCATGGATCCTTTCCATTTTCAATAGGGTTCATCCTTCTGACCTGACCAACATTCTGACCAAGTTTCATGAGGATTAGATCATATTTGTGGCCTCTAGAGTGTAAACACTTAAGTTGTTGACGGATGATGACGAATGACGCACACCCCATGACAGACGACAGACATTCTATGATTACAAAAGCTCACCTTGGGCGCAATGTGCTCAGGTGAGCTAAAAAAATGGGAACTTACTGTTTAAATAAGATGTAAAAATTCTTTTTTTAAACCCTTTTCATATCAATAAATGACGGTATGATTACCAATTATTGTCAATGTCATGTGTAGAATATGAAGGGTGATTGACCCTTAGGGTGATTCAGAGAGATAAAAAATTTAGGGGTCAAGAATATACATTTTTACAACATTCAGTAGGCTTTATGGTTTTATGGCCCTTACCTTAATTACCATGTCTATCTTATGTTTATAGGTGTAATGCTCATGCCTTAATCATGATAGATAGTGTATATAAACAGAGCTAATTCATCAATTAATGTTAATGAATTAGCTCTGTCAGTAGAGCACCAGACTTCAAACAAGATTAGTTTGTGAAACACAAATGCCCCTGTAACCGCATTATTTTTTCAAAATGTTGACCTTGGCAGATGACCTCGACCTTAAAGCATGACCTTGACCTTGGACCTACAGATGTGCATCACTGAGATATTTCATCATGTCAATAATGAGAAAGGTATCAGCAAGATTTGGTCAGCTTTTAGCTCACCTGAGCACGAAGTGCTCAAGGTGAGATATTGGGATCGTAGAATGTCCGTCGTCAGTCGTGCGTCGTGCGTCGTCCACAATTTCTTTAAACATCTTCTCCTCCTAAACCAGTGGGCCAATCTTGATGAAACTTGGCAGGGATGTTGCTTGGGTCAAGCTCTACCAAAGTTGTTCAAATAAATAAAATCCACCCTTAACTTTCCCTTCACCATTAACAAAAATGGTGAAAATATGAAAATCTTTAAAAATCTTCTTCTCTGAAGCCAGAAGGCAGACTGCTTTCATATTTGGTATGTAGCATCATCTAGCGGACCTCTACCAAGTTTGTTCATATCAAGACCCTGGGGTCATATTTGGGCTTTGCCCGGGCCCAACCCTTTTTACATAGAATCAAAGAACGAAAATCTTTAAAAATCTTCTTCTCTGTAACCAGATGGCAGACAGCTTTAATATTTGGTGTGTAGCATCACCTAGTAGGCCTCTACCAAGTTTGTTCATACCAAAACCCTTGGGTCATATTTGGGCTTTGCACAGGTGCACCCCCTTATCTCTTATGAGCACGAAGGGTAAAAAAATGAAAAATCTTCAAAAATTCATCTATGAAACCAGAAGGCAGACAGCTTTCATATATGGTATGTAGCATCATCAAGTGGACCTCTACCAAGTTTGTTCATATCAAGACCCTGGGGTCATATTTTGGCTTTTCCCCGGCTTAACCCTTTTTACATGGAATCAAAGACAAAAATCTTTAAAAAGCTTCCCCTCTTTAACCAGACGGCAGACAGCTTTAATATTTGGTATGTAGCATCACCTAGTGGACCTCTACCAAGTTTGTTTATATCAAGACCCTTGGCTCATATTTGGGCTTTGCACAGGTGCATCCCTTTATCTCTCATGAGCACGAAGGGTAAAAAAATGAAAATCTTCAAAAATCTTCTTCTATGAAACCAGAAGGCAAACAGCTTTCATATTTGGTATGTAGCATAATCTAGTGGACCTCTACCAAGTTTGTTCATATCAAGACCCTAGGATCATATTTGGGGTCCACCCGGGCGCAACCCTTTTTATATAGAATCAAAGAGCGAAAATCTTTTAAAATCTTCTTTAATTGAAACCAAAGAGCACACTGCTTTCATTTGTGGTATGTAGCATCATCTCATGGGCCCCTACCAAGTTTGTTCATATCAAGACCGTTGGGTCATATTTGGGCTCCACCCGGGCGCATCCCTTTCAGCTCATCTGAGCACGATGGGTGAAAATAGGAAAACCTTAAAAAAATATTTTTCTCTGAAACCAGAAGGCAGACAGCTTTCATATTTAGTGTATAGCATCATCTTATGGACCTCTTTCAAGTTTGTTCATATCAAGACCCTGGGGTCACATTTGGAGTCCACCCGGGTGCATCCCTTTTTACATAGAATCAAAGAGCAAAAAGGCATATATGTCTTGCTCTTCGCTGAAAACATTCCATGGTATTGATCTTAGGCAATTATCTTCTTTTTGACATCTGCCTATCTAATTAATTTGATGTGCCAGGGGTCAAGGAGACTCAGGTGAGCGATCTAGGACCATCTTGGTCCTCCTGTTTTCTAAAACCAGTTGACTAAATATATTCATTATAAGTCCAATAATGGTCATAAGAATGTGGTCAGCAGTTTAAAATTATACTAGTCAGCTTTTTTTTCTCTTATGGTCAGCAGAATATTATTTATATTTGTATAATAATGGCCAGCAAAATATGGTCAACAGTTCAAACTTTACTAGTCAGGTTTGGTTGGCTTTTTTTCATATTGGTCAATAGAATATTTCTATATCTGTACAATATTGTTCAACAGAATGTGGTCGGCAGTTTTAATCAATACTGGTCAGCAAGATTTGGTCAGCTATTTTTCTCAAACAAGTCAGCTCACTATTCCACTTGTTTGTTTAATAATGGTCAGTAGAATGTGGTCAGCTTAAATCTATACTGGCCAGCAATATTTGGTCAGCTCTTTATCATATTGGTCAGCTGAAATATTGTCTAGATTAGTATTATAATGGTTTGGCAAAATGTGGTCAGC
Organism: Fragum whitleyi; assembly: GCA_948146395.1. Lineage (NCBI taxonomy): Eukaryota > Metazoa > Mollusca > Bivalvia > Cardiida > Cardiidae > Fragum > Fragum whitleyi. Next base: position 49,211,539 of record OX411544.1, read on the forward strand.
ATTTTAAATCTACACAGGTCAGTAAGAGTTGGTCAGCTTTTTCTCAAACCAGTCAGCTAAATATTCTCTTAAAATTATTAATGTCAGCAAAATGTGGTCAGTGTTTAAATTCTTTATTTGTCAGCAAGATTTTGTCTGTTTTTTTTTTTTTTCTCAATTTAAATGGTCAGCTAAATATACTCATTATAAGTCAAAAAATGGTTGTAAGAATGTGGTCAGCAGGTTAAATCTATACTGGTTGACAAGATTTGGTCAGACATTTTTCTCTTATGGTCAGCAGAATATTATCTATATTTCTATAATAATGGTCAGCAGAATATGGTCAGCAGTTTAAATCTACAGTGGTCAGCAAGATTTGGTCAGCCATTTTTCCTTATTGGTTAGCAGAAATAATGTCTATATCTGTATAATAATGATTAGCAAAATGTTGTCATCAGTTTAAATCTATACTTGACAGCAAGATTTGGTCAGCTAATCAAACTGGTCAGCAGAATATTCTCATTTGTTCAAAAATGGTCTGCAGACTGTGGTCAGCATTTACATCTACACTGGTCAGCAAGATTTGGTCAGCTGTTTTCTCATTCTGGTCAGCAGAATATTGTCAATATCTGTATAATTATGGTCAGCAGAATGTGGTAAGCAGTAAAACTATACTGATCAGCATTATTTAGTTAGCTGTTGATTGGTGTTTTTTTTTTCAAATCCGTCAGCAGAGTAATGTCATAATTTGTTAAATAACAGACAGCAGAATGATGTCTGCCATTTCATTTGTACTGGTCAGAAGATGCAATGTAGAAATGAATTGAGACTTCAATTAATCTTAATTAAATTATCAATGAAGAGAGTAGATTTAAATTTCATTGAGGTATGAAACTAGATTCCTATTAATGTTCATGTATGAATCTTTTTACTGTAGGATTGATGGTTTGATATACCTTCATGAACATTATGCCTTTCTTAATATCTAAATTGTTATTTTAATTTGGGCTGAATAAAGAATAAAAAATGATATTTCAAACCTATTTAATGATCAACAAATTACCACTAAACTGTTGTCATACTGATTAAAAACCTTAGCAAAATTACATTAGAATCAAAGAAGTGAAAGTTTTGGTCCTGAAAATATTATTGTTTAAATTTTCTTGTTCAAAGGTAAAACAGTTAGCAGACGCTAAGATCAGACAGCACACATGTGCAGGCTGATCTTTGTTTAAAGATATCTCCTGCAAAAGCAGGAATATTCCAGATTCAGAATGACAAGGGTTAATCCGGCATTTGGAAGTTGCTTCCTAAAATATAGTGGAAAGGCCTGAGTTTGACTAGTTAAAAGATAAATGTATTTTTCAATGTCAAATTTATACCGGTGATTTCAAACAGCCCCCCCCCCCCTCCCTCCAAAAATAAATAAATAAATAAATAAATAAAAGCATAAAAAATCTTTTAATATTTTTCTTAGACATATTTCAAATTTTGACCCATCTAAAAATTTGTTGTCTTTTAATGGGTTTATTATAATTGAAAGTTAGGTGGCTCCAAAAACCTGGTGATTACAATGTGAATATATGAGTGAAAGATTAGATGAAAGCTGACAATCAATAATATGAAATGAATACCACCACATTATTTTACATTCTATTAAGATACATTTCAAAACTAAGATTAAAGATAACAAATTTAATTTTCTCTATTTACCTTAAAATAAACAAAGAATATAGAAAAATCAAATTTTTAATCTTTCTAATATTTTATTGTAAAGTTTAATCACCTTCCAAAGTCATGATAAATATAAATAGTGTAAATGGTGTTCTAATTACATAGAGTAAAGGGTGTGTTCAGGGGCTAGAATAAGTGGTAAATAAGTGGTCAGCAAATTATTGGTCAGCAGTTTATACCTTGTGGTCAGCTGGTCAGCAGTCAGCGGTCAGCAGTCAGCTTTTTATCCTTACCCCTTCAGAAGGTATGTTTCTGTTTTGAATATGAAGTTCTATTCAACAGAGCAAGAAACTTTTGTTAAATGTCAATTACTTTACTCATTCGAAGTTGGGTTTTTTGACTGCCTCACACAGATTTCGGTTAATTAAAATACACTATGCATTTTAATTCTATTATTTGGTTGCTTCTCGTATTTTTTTCGCAAAGCGACAAGAAATAAATTAAGCCGTAATGGGAAATTATGCTAAGTTGTATCGCCTACTTGTTGCGAAAATAAAATTAAGATTTTTTCGTTTTCCGCAAATTTATAATCCGTTACGTATTCAATCGTTTCATACGAATATCGTAATTTTGGATAAAAAAATAGAAACCATGTTTCCGTCAGTTGGAGCTGAAATCATACACGCGTTCTTTCTTTGACATCCGATTCAGAAAATACTGTTGATAATCATTGTTTACTGACAATAAAACATAGAAAGCAAGTTATTAAAATTTGAGTAAATCATTCAGTCACAACCATCGCTAATAAAAAGGATACAAGCGTTTCCTGCTCTTTATTAAATCTCGTAAAATAATCATCCAAATCATCATTATTTTTAGGTCACCTGAGCACGAAGAGCTCAAAGGAGCTATTGTGATATATCAATGTCCGGTGTCCATCTGTCAATCTGTCCGTCTGTCCGTCACGGCGTCAACAATTTCTTTAAACGACATCTGCTCCTAAACGTCTAAGTCAAAATCAACCAAACTTGGCAGAAATATTCCTTGTTTGGTCCCTTGTAAAAATTGCTAAAATGGAGAGGTTCCGTGCCATATCACAGGAAAAGGGGCCTTAATAACAATTTTCTTGTTAACACTCTAGAAGCCACAAATATCGTCCAATCATCATGAAACTTGGTCAGAATGTCTGTTAGGTCATGAGGATGAACTCTTTTGAAAATAGGAAGGATCTGTGCCATATCACGGGAAAAGGGGCCTTAATGACCATTTTTCTTTGTTTACACTCGAGTGGCCACAAATATGTCCAATCTTCATGAAACTTGGTAGGAATGTTTGCCAGGTCACAAGGATGAATCCTATGGAAAATGGGAAGGATGCGTGCCATATCACAGGAAAAGGAGTCTTAATGACAATTTTTGTTTACACTCTAGAAGCCACAAATATGGTCCAATCATCATGAAACTTGGTTAGAATGTTTGTTAGGTCACAAGGATTAACTCTATTGAAAGTGTTAAGGAAACATGCCATATCACATGCCATTATTTTAAAACTTAGATTTTATAGGAGGTAAATCTCTGACATAACAAAAGAATCTTTAATATATTAGGCTTCAGTTTACTATCAAGCTTTCGTGGCTGGGGATGTCCATGTCCAACATGGCTCTTGTTTTTGTGACAATGCCTTATTCAGGGAGCATAATCCGTCTCTGACGGCTTTTGTTTCTCAAAGCGGGGGATGGGAAGTTATTAGAGTTATCAACTTTTCCCAAAAAATCGGTCTTCAAATGGTCGATTTTGGGCAGTGTTTCGGGGGATGGGCGATTATTAGAATATGGACGATTATTAGAATATATACGGTTAGTTTAATTCGCCAGCAGAAGAGTGTGATCTTTCTTCTTCTTGTTATTTGTAAAGTATACTGACTTGTATGTTCCGGACAAGATCTTAGTATGAAAAACAACAAAGGACAATAACTAAAAAAATAAGTCCGGTATAGTTATCGTTCTTTCACACTGCACTTCCCCTTGGTTGGATCTATTTACCCATGAAGTTTCATGATCGTAGCTCCTATACTTTTAGAGACATACTCCTGACAAGATCTAAGTAGGAAAAAACACAAAGGGCAATAACTAAAAAATAGGGCAGGTATTGTTATGGTTATTGAGCACTGCACTCAGTAATGAGAAGAGGAATATAACTGTCAAGTTTCAAGAAAATCAGAAAGAAGGTTTTAGAGTTATGCTCCAGAGAAAGAAGTGCAGGCAGCTGGATGCAAAGACACCCGGACGCCAGACGGCATGCGTGATCACATTATATGTATATTATATGTCCTGGTGTAACAGTGTAACGTGTCCCCCTAGAAAACGTGTCCCCGGGGACAGGTTACCCCGGGGTAACGTGTCCCCCCCTGGGGGTAACATGTCCCCGGGGACAGATTACCTCAGGGTAACGAGTCCCCTCCCCCCCCCCACCCCCCCACCCCCTAGAAAACATCATTCTTATCAAAATTTTAATTTTTCATTCATGCTATTTTGTATAACTCTAAAGCAAATATCACCTTCCAGTCATTCTTTTTTATTAAGAAAGATATTCTTAGAAAATTTCCTCAATAGATATGTATGTTTATATTTCTTTTTTTTTTATACCTATTTAAAGAAAAATCTTAGCACTTGAATATTTTTTATTACTGCACCATTTCAATTTTTTCAGAGACCGTTATTAAATTGAATAAGAGCTTTTAAAAACACAATTATCGTGTCAGTATTGCAGTTTTGATAAGAAAACAACATGTCAAGTGACACATTGTTTGATACTCGTATTTTGGAAAGGGGGACAGGTTACCCAAGCCTGGGTAACTTGTCCCCGGGGGACATGTTACCTCGGGGTAACCTGTCCCCCTATTCCAAATGCTATTTTCCATAAAAGATATCACCTTCCATTCGTTGTTTTGTTAATTACGAATGTATGGTATGATTTTTTTTTTAATCGAGGATAACACGATAAAGGGTCGAATGACTCTTATTTCCATCGTGGTCCTAACTCATTCCAGATCTTTTCCTACACATAGAACGAGAGGCAATGGGTTCTAACCACTGCTACCCACTTTTACAGCTGGGTGGACTGGGGCCCTGTCTGTAACGTGTCCTGCCCAAATACACTACCCGCCTCCGGTTGGGCTCGAACCCGCAACCACCAGGTTACGAGTCGAGCGCGCTAACCACTCGGCCAACGAGCCAGACAATGATATACTTTGAACATTCTCTCAAAGAATATGCATGTTAAAATATATTTTCAAATGTGTTCCTTTTCAAGAGGATTCTTAGCCAGTGCAATTTTTTTCTTATTAGCACCATTTCAATATTACACAAATCCTTGGTGAGAACCTTTGCAGCATATGTTGTATTATTAAGATCAAATAAACAATACCTTAAGGGGGTGCGACAGGCTACACAGATCTGGGAAACCTGTTCCAACCCCTATTTAATTTTCAGTAAAAATTTAAAATGTTAAAAAAATGATTAATTAGGACTCATAAATTCATTTAAAATATTCGGGTAAAATTTGTGCACAGATCATTGTTGACAAATTTCTTGGGTCTGGGATAGGTTACCTAGGCTTGGGTAAGGTGTCCCTGGGGACAGGTTACCCCAGCTTGGGTAATGTGTCCTCCTATACACACATTCACAATAAATTCAAAAAAATGGATATTATTATTGTCAAAACATTTTTGATATAATTGAGACTATTACATAACATTCAATTTAAAAAAAATGATTTTGTAAACTTTTGTGAAAAATCCTGGATAACAATCTTTTTTATGTGTTGCACTGGGTTCACAGGCCTGGGTAACATGTTTCGGAGAAAAGTGACCGCAGTTTGGGAACCTTATCCACAAACAATTTAAAATATTAATAAAAAAATGAAAAGATTTTGGTAAATTTGTGCACAGAACATTTTTGATAACCTTTTTGGGGGTGGGACAGGTTACCCCAGCTTGGGTAACGTGTCCCCCCCCCCCCCTCCTGCATACACATACACTCTTAATGAATTTTCTAATAAGTGAATAAAAAATTTGTTAAACAGTCTTGATATAAAGGAGACAATCACATAGTTTTCAAATTAAAAAAAATGTATTTGTACTTTTTGTTGGATAAATCCTCATTAACAATCTTTTTTGTGTGTTTTCACTGGGTTTACAGGCCTGGGTTACATTATTTCAGTGACAAGTGACCACAGATTGAGAGAGCTTACCCTAAAGGCCTTTAAAAATTTGAAATATTAATCAATGATAGAAAATATATGAGTTTATTCCTACTCAGATCATTGTTGACAACCTTTTTGCGTGGGACAGGTTACCCATGCCTAGGTAACCTGTCCCCCCGACATACACATACATTCACAATAAATTTTCTAATAAGTGAATAACTAATTTGTTAAACAGTTTTGATATAAATAAGACGATCAAACATTTTTTTAAATGGAAAAAATGTATTTGCAAGTTTTGTTGAATAAATCCTCATTAACAACCTTTTTTTGTGTTTTCACTGGGGTACCATGTTTTTAAGTGACCACAGTTTGGAAACCTTACTCCCAAACAATTTGAAATATTATTAAATAATTGAAAACATGGGTTTTTGCATATATCATTGCTGACAGCATTTTGGGGGGTGGGACAGGTTACCCAGGCCTGGATAACGTGTCCCCGGGGACAGGTTACCCCAGCTTGGGTAATGTGTCCCCCCCCCCATACATACACATACTCTCTCAATGAATTTTCAAAGAAGTGAATATTTCTTGTAGTAAGAACAGTTGTGATATAATTAAGACTATAAAATAACTTTCAAAGAAAAGAAATTGTTTTTGTAAACTTTTGTGAAAATTCCTGGTTAACATGTTAGCAATGTTTTCCCAGGCTGGGGTAACATTTTTTTAGAGACAAGTGACCACAGATAGGAAAATCTTACATGTACCCAAAACAATTTAGAATTAATAAGAAAAAGAAAATATTTTGATAAATTTGTGCACAGATCATTGTTGACAGGCCTGGGTAACGTGTCCCTAGGGACAGGTTACCCCAGCTTGGGTAACCTGTCCCCCCCCCTCCCCCGACATACACATACACTCGCAATTAATTTTCTAATAAGTGAATAACTGATTTGTATAACAGCTTTGATATAAATGAGACTATCACACAGTTTTCAAATAAAGAAAAATGTATTTGCAAGTTTTTTTAATAAATCCTCATTAACAACCTTTTTTTGTGTGTGTTTTCACTGGGTAAACAGGCCTTGGTAACATGTTTCAGAGACAAGTGACCACAGCTTTGGAAACCTTTTCCCCCAAACAATTTGAAATATTATTAAATAATTGAAAACATGGGTTTATTTTTGCATATATCATTGCTGACAGCATTTTTGGGAGTAGGACAGGTTACCCAGGCCTGGGTAACGTGGCCTCGGGGACACGTTACCCCAGCTTGGGTAACGTGCCCCCCCCCCCCCCCCCCCCCCAGATACACACAAAGAAAAAAATCATGCTTTGAATATTTTTTTTTAAAGACAAGATCATTCTTAGATATGTCCATAGTCATGATGACATTAAACAATTATTTTTTCTAAAAAAAAAATAACAAGTTTAATTGTTATTATTTCTTATCATGAAAAATATAAAAAATCCTTCCGAACGGAAACAGTTTGCAAAACAGATTAAAATTACATACAAATCAAAGAAAGAGACTTGTAACGCATAGAATAAAAATATCTTGGTAAAAGAAATGTGACTAAATATTGGTTTACAATATGGGGGGGGGACAGGTTACCCAAGGGGGGGGGGGCAGGTTACCCCGGCTGATTTCTAGGGTAACGTGTCCCCGGGGTTACCCTGGGACACAGGCGTATAAAAATAATTTCGGACAGCTTTTTCCCCTCTTATCTGTACCTATCTCCAATGAGCTATAGATTTATTTTGGTATGTTTTTAGTCGAAAAGGGATTTTGATTATGGTTGCTGACTAGAAATGGTTGCTTAATAGACGTGGTCGCTCAAGCAAGTTTAACCAATTTGCGGATGTGTTGAAGGTATAGATCCTCAAATTTAAGTGAGTGATCAAGGGTCAATTTTGTCTACACAGGTATAGACAAAATTGACCCTTGATCACTCACTCTAAATTGCAGATCTATAAACATGGTGATTGGAAAGGGTGATTAGGTCGTTTGCTTTTTCATTTTTAGTTAAACTGAGCACAAAATGTTCAAGGTGAGCTATTGTGATCGTACAATGTCTGTCGTCAGTCTTGCGGCGTCCATCGTCCACAATTTCTTTAAACATCTTCTCCTCCTAAACAAAAGGGCCAAGCTTGATGAAACTTGGCAGGGATGTTGCTTGGGTCAAGCTCTACCAAAGTTGTTCAAATAAATGAAATCCACTCTTAACTTTCCCCTTACCCTTAACAAAAAGGGTGAAAATATGAAATTTTTAAAAATCTTCTTCTCTGAAACCAGAAGTCTGACAACTTTTACATTTGGTATGTACCATCATCTAGTCGACCTCAACCAAGTTTTTTCATATCAAGACCCTGGGGTCACATTTTGGGCTTTGCCCAGGCCCATCCCTTTTAGCTCTTCTGAGCACGAATGGTAAAAAAAGGAAAATCTTTATAAATCTTCTTCTCTGAAACCAGATGGCAGACAGCTTTCATATTTGTTATGTAGGATGATATAGTAGACCTTTACCAAGTTTCTTAATATCAAGACCCTGGGGTCATATTTGGGCTTTGCCCGGTCGCAACCCTTTTTACAAAGAATCAAAGAGCAAGAATCTTTATAAATCTTCTTCTCTGAAACCAGAGGGCATACAGCTTTCATATTTGGTATGTAGCATTATCTAGTGTGCCCCTACCAAGTCTGTTCATATCAAGACCCTGGGGTCATATTTTGGGTCCATGCTGGCGCATCCCTTTTAGCCCATCTGAGCATGATGGGTGCATCCTTTTTAACATAGAATCAAAGAGTGAAAAGGCACATCCTTCTTGCTCTTGATTAAAAATATTCCATGGTTTGTGGGAATGATCTCCTTTTTGACATCTGCCCATTTAATTAATGTGATGTCCCATGGGTCAAAGAGACTCAGGTGAGCGATCTAGGACCATCATGGTCCTCTTGTCATTAGTTTGGGACAAAATATCAACTTGTAGGTAGGAATATGACTGGGGACTTAAAGCATAACAAAATAATTTAATTTTAGACTGGTCCAAAAAACAAAGACGCTGCAGAGAAAAGTGGAGTCAATATTTTGATAACTCATTGTCTTTAGGAGAAGAAAATAACATGGACATCGATAATATTTGTTGTGGCAAGCAATATTTTGATTTTTCAAAGCCTTTTCTTCTTACAATAAATTGGAGACTGTGTGGGAGTGATACTTAAATAACTTTTTGACCAACCTGGGCCAGGGCCTGATGGCATATACTTTACTAGTAACCTGAAGGTCTCTGGTTCCGGTGACACCTGTCCCACTGTCATGGTGTTTGATGGGCAAAACTTGCAATAGAAATCCCAAGTAATAATATGAATAATGATAATATCCTTGTTTATTGAAGGTAATATGTTAAGACATAAAAGACAGTCAACTCAGCTATAGAATTGAGAAGCAGTTGGTTTAAGTCACTGCTTCTCTCTCAGGGACATGAAAATATCTGGGTGTTTGAGAGTGGCTCTATAAGCTTACACTTTCCATATAATCAAGCTAAATTGAGATTCTTAAACTAAAATTGTTTTTAGCAATAAATTTTCTTTTTTTCACAGTAAAGAGACACACCATGGAATTGTCCTGTCTATGGATTGTTCATTGATGTTATTAAGTAAGTTACAGATAGGAAATTCTATTCCAAGTTGTGCCAAGTTATTCATTCAGTGGGCAGATGTGACTAAAGGGAAGCGTAACAGGGCTTTGCAACCATTTTATCAGTCTCTGAATATTGATGGTAAACAGCATTTTAAACAATAAAATCACAAAGACTTAAATAAGTAACTTTCCAAGTCGCTTTGCATCCAATTTCAAGGAACCAACAAAAACGAGAAACTGTAGTTGGAAGAAGAGATAATCAGCAATCTGCACATCGAAGTACTACCATAATTGGTAGTAAAAAAATGGAAGTAAATAAAAGTACATTTGATTTGTGTTTAATTAGCCAAATATGAATAGCAACTGTCTCTTTTTATTACTTGTATGTTCTTTAAAACATCATTTAATTGGTAATAATTGATTCATTACCTTATAAATGTGGCGTTATGATACTCATAGCTAATGACACTCATAGCTCATTACACTCATAGCTCATACAAGAGACCTTGATGATAAACTAGTCAATGAATCTATTCAAAATGTCTATGTTGCAATGATGTTTCTCATTTCATTTTTAGCTCTAATGGCAGAATGCCACTGTGGCTATTGTCATTGCGCTGTGTCCGTAGTACATCCATGCCTCTGGTTGTAAACTTTTTCTTTAAAAGTCTTCTCCTCAGAAACTATTGAAATTCAGCCAAGTTCACAGGAATGATCCTTAGGTGACCCTCTTTCAAAGTCGTGAAGGATTTTTGATCCTATGAAAAACGAGGCTTTAGCGGGTCTGGCTAATTTCCATTTATGGTAATTTGTGACTTTTTTCAGAATCTAATCAATGGATATCAACATAATTTCATTGGAATAATCCTTGAGTGACCCTTTATCAGTCTACAAGAAATTATTGTAATAAGTTCATTTTATGTATGTCTTTTATGGGCAGAGGTCATTTCTTGATATGTTATATAGTGGACACTTCAAAATTTGTTTTCTCAAAATTAAACAGATTGATTCAGCCGAATTTCATCAGAATGATCCTTTAGTGACCCTCTACCAGTCGACAGAAAATAATTTTGATAAGATAAAAATATGTCTTTTATGGGTAGAGGTCATTTCTCTATATGCTATATAGCGAACATTTTGAAAATCATTTGCTCAGCAACTAACCAATATAGATATCAACCAAATTCAACAAGAATGTTCCTGTTGTGAGCCTCTATCAATTTACATTTTTTTTGTTGTGATTGGAAGAAAAATATGCCTTTTATGGACAGAGGTCATTTCTCTTATTTTTGTACTATATAGTGGACACGTTGAAAATCATTTTCTCATCACCTAACTCATGGATATGAATGTAATTATACCGCCACCTTGGAAGTAGAGGGGGTATATTGGTTTCACCATGTCTGTCTGTCTGTCCATCCATCAGTCCGTAGACCTTTACGTTTGAGGACTCTGACTTGAGAACCAAGTGACCTAGAATCATGAAACTTTATGCAAATGTTGCTTATGACAAAGGAAGTACCCTTTCGTTTTATGGTCACATAGGTCAAAGGTCAAGGTCACAGTCATCCTTTGTTTAATTTTTTTCTTGACTCTTGAGAACCAAGCCACCTAGAATCATGAAACTTCATGCAAATGTTGCTTATGGCCAAAAGAAGTGACCTTTTGTTTTTGAGTCACATAGGTCAAAGGTCAAAGTCACAGTCAATTCTTGTTAAATTTTCGTTTCGAGGCTGTAACACAAGAACCAAGCTACCTAGAATTATGAAACTTCATGTAAACGCTTCTTTAAACCTTGTAGTTTTAGGGTCTCAAAGATCAAGGTCACAGCCTTTGTAACACAAAGCTACCTAGAATTATGAGACTTCATATAAACGCTTTTAAACCCTGATGTTTTGGGGTCTCAAAGGTCAAGGTCACAGCCTTTGTTCAATTTTCGTTTCCGGCCTTTAGCTTGAGAACCAAGTGACCTAGAATCATGAAACTGCATGCAAATACTGCTTATGACCCTTGAGTCAATTTTTGTTAGACCTATTTGTTTCCAGACTCCAATCACAGGCATATAACTTGAATTCGCAATATTTGCATATTACTTGAATTCTCAATATTTGTTACAAACACATCCTGCACTTATATTTTGACAAAGCTGTGGGGTGTATTAGTCTGCTTTACGACAATCCTAGTTTTCACTGAAGAGATCCGTGACCCTTAATCAGATTACAAAAACTATTGTGATAACTATAGTGATAAGATGAGTTAGAGGACCATTGGCCCTTATGCCCTCACCTGAGGCATATAGTTGAAAAAGGTGGCAAAATATCAAAACTACTTATTTGAAATTCATGATTTGCTCAACAAAAGTCCAAGATATCAAAAAGACAAACATTCTGTTCACATTTCAAGACAGTTGTGTCAAATATGTTGTCCTTAAAGAAGAATTTCTAGATTTGAAGAGGTGTCCCAGATGTCCCAACTCGTCTAAGATTTCAAGACAAACATTCTGACAATATGTTCAAACAAATATATGTGCTCTAGATTCCAAACAAGGATTTTCCTAAATTTGACCCATTGACCTCATTTTTGACCCCACTTAAGGACGATTGCTAGAATTAGTTTTCTGATATAGATTTTTTTTTTCATATTTTGTAGATCAAAGTATGCCGATTGCAAAAATGGAAATAAAAAAGGGGGGTCACCGAATAAGATTTTTCGTAAAACGTCATAGAATGTCATGGGTATCGAGTAAATTTTTGTCCGTTTTTTCGCCGAATTTCATTTCTTGGTAATTACATAAAACCGTAACACATTCAAATCTAATCAAATAACTAATATCAATTTTATTTTAATTACATAGATAGGAAGTTATTTGCACTGAATCTAATACACAATTATCAATTGAAAGGAAAAATAATGATTTTTTACGTATTTTTTCCCACTGGTATATCGAAAATGAACGAGAATATTTTCAAAATTTATAACTTTTGATCAAATTTCTCAAAAACTCTGAGATAGAAAATTTTATTTTTTCTATATTTTGTAGATAATTATATGTTCGTGTGATATTGAATTAAAAAAGGTATGGTCACCGTGCTAATTTTTTTAGAAAAAATGCAAAATTCTACGTCACCCAGTTGTGACGCTAAGGAAAAAATCACTCCAGATTCTTTTTCTCGTACCAATTTTATGTACAAAATCAATGATATTCAATCCTTCTTAAATTAAGTTGAAACTTAGTGAGACTTACTCGCTGGATTTATTTGGTTTATCAGAAACATTCCTCACAGAAAAAGTAGAAAACCCAAATCTTAATATAAAAGGCTTTGTGTTTGAAAGAAGAGATAGGTTGGGAAAACTTGGTGGAGGCTTACTTATATACATAGCAAACCACATTATCTACAAAAGAAGAAATGATTTGGAGCAGAGTGATTTAGAAAGTATTTGGATTGAAGTAAAACTTTCGCATTCAAAACCATTATTGATTAATTTCATATATCGGCCGCCAAATGGTGATCAAGACTGGATAGATAAATATGAGAATCAGTTATTATCCGCTGAAACAAATAACTCAAACTTCCTATTTTTAGGAGATTACAATATCAATTTCAATTTTTCATCTTCATGTGTATATAGTAATACTAGGTGGGATAAATTGGTTAAAGATTTTAATTTACATCAACATATTACCCATCCCACAAGAATAACGAGCAACTCTTCTAGTATTATAGATCATGTCTACAGTACCTGTCCAAATTTCGTTCAAGGAATATCGGTTACAGAAATAGGCATAAGCGACCACTTTCCAATTGCTATAACTTATAAATGCTCAAATGGAACCATAAGAAAAAATAGGATTCAATCAATCACATACAGATCTTATAGCGGTTTAGACATTAACAAATTATCATTTGACCTTGCGAAGACCAATTTTGATTCAGTTGAAACAATTACTGATCCATGTAAAGCGCTCGATCATTTTTACTTAATGTTTAATAATTGTCTATCAAAACATATTCCGGTCAAAGAGAAACGGGTTAAACATCTAAGACAGCCAGACTGGTTCAACGAAGAAGTAAAACAAGCAATTAGGTCCAGAGATGATTTTAAGAAAAAGCAAAATTTCCCCATGTACAAAATTTGGAGGAACAAAGTCACTGCGATTATCAAGAAAAATAAGAAAGATTATTTCAATCAAGCCATTCAAAATAAAACAGATACAAAAAATATCTGGAAGAATCTTCAACAAATTACGTCAAATGACAAAAACTTCCATGAACTGCCTAATAAACTTGTTGTTGATGATATTGAAGTAAATGGTACAGAAAACGTTATAAATGCATTAAACAGACACTTTGTAAATATTACAAAAATGGTAACTAACGTTCCTCTTGATCCGAAAAACTTTAAGGAATTTGAAATGTACTTACATAACAAAATAAAAAGCAACTACTTTGATATACAGTTCATAACTGCGTTAGAAGTACGGCATATAATTGAAAAATTAGACAACAATAAAGCCACTGGACTTGATGGTATAAGTCCGAGAGTATTAAAAATGTACAAAGATTTTATATCTAAACCTATATCAGTAATTATAAATAGCTGCATATCAACCGGAATCTTCCCATTTGATCTTAAAAAGGCGAATGTAAGACCACTTTTCAAAGGTGGTGAAAAATCTGATCCAAATAACTATCGGCCGATTTCAGTTTTAACTACGATTTCAAAAATATTTGAGAGACATATTGCAAATCAACTTAAAATCTTTTTAAAAAATACGAATGTTTTGTTCTCATATCAGTCTGGCTTTAGAGAAAATCATTCTTGCCAGACGTCTCTTATAAGGCTTATAGACTCATGGTTAATGGACATGGGTGATGGGAAAATTATTGGAACGGTTTTTCTCGATTTTAAAAAGGCATTCGATCTTGTTGATCATGAAATTTTATTATATAAGCTTAAATTACATCATTTCACAGATAATGCTTGTAAACTTTTCAGTTCTTATCTAAACGGTAGATTTCAAGTCATCAAAAATGGCTCAGTCACATCAAAAATGCAACTAATATCGTCTGGGGTGTTCCCATAGGATCAATCTTAGGACCCATTTTGTTTTTATTATACGTAAACGATCTGCCTTTAAAAATTCAATCTAACATCGACATGTATGCGGATGATGCTACACTTTATAAATCAAGTGAATCTCTATCCGAAATAAACGAATGCTTACAAAATGATTTGTCTAAAATAGATACTTGGTCAAAAAATAACAATATGATTTTAAATCCAAAGAAAACCACATGTATGATTGTAGGAAGTAATAACAGATTAAAAAATATACCAGAACTTCAATTAAAAGTGTTCAACAACAAGATCGCGAATGTTTGTATTCAAAAGGTTCTCGGTCTATACATAGACAATTCACTTAGTTGGAAGACTCACGTTGACATGATCTGTTCAAAGGTTTCATCGAAAGTGCTCAAGAGAATTAATTGTTTTCTCACGCTTGATATGAAACGACTGTTTTATAATGCATACATTGCCCCTTGTTTTGACTATGGTTGTATATCCTGGAGTCAATGCAAATCAGCGTTTTTAAACAGAGTTAGTAAATTACAAAAAAGAGCTGCATGTATAATATTGAAAAAACCTAGAAAGACTTTCTCTCAGTCGAATTTCACCTATAAAAGGTCGCCAAAAATATTTCACTATCATCATGGTGTATAAAACGATTTATGGTCTGGCACCCCCTTACATGTCTAATGCTTTTAATTATTGCAAGAACCAACATAACTTACTTAGGTCTGAGTTAAATAATGATATAATGAGCAAAAGCACAGTACCTAAAACAGAATTTAAAAAGCGCACATTTTCCTATATTGGGATGCAATACTGGAATTCGATTCCAACTGATAAACGATCTATTGACAATTTAAGATGTTTTAAACACAAGTTAAGGAGCTTTCTATTGTCAGTTGATTTCTAATTAAGCATCTACACTCTTCCACTGTTATATTACATATAAAATGATTGTACAGCAATTGTTTTCAAATCTAATATTATATGTGTATGTCTTACATGCTGTTTTTAAATCGTACTGCGAAGCAGTAGATTTATATCTACCGTTTTCCAGAAATCCAGTCTGTTTGACCCACTACATTTTTACCATTATCTTCTGAGCAATGTGTTCAAACCAAATTATGTGTTTTCAAACACCGAAGAAACGGCCTTTTCAGTCACAATCTACAAACTTTGTTTATACCTTATTTACTTTTCGACAAATAGAGAAGAGGCTAAAACAAAATTTGATGTAATTTTCGCTTTTAGTAATTACCAGTTAGTAGTTTCAGTGTTTATAACAAGATTTTCGGTTGAGTAAAGGAGTTGAAACGTACAATAGGTTTACTGTATAATTAATTTGTAGCACTTACAATATTACTGCTCTGAGCTTTCTCGAACGGTCATTTACCAGTTGTAGGGCTGACAACCAATCAAATTCTGTTATGATTATCACGTGGTCAAAACCCACGCGTAAATGGACATCGTCTGCTCGAAATGTGTCAATTAACTTGTTTGTCATTAGTCAATAGTCGTCTGCACTCAAACAGGGAGCGTGAGAAGTTTACTTTTTGTTCGCATGTGTTAACAAATAGAAATAATTTTGAAATATTTGATTTCAATGAACACTCTGATCACGCTCCAATCCTATTTTCAATAAATTCAAATTTGAGTATGAAGAAAAATTATTCAACAACAAATAAACTGACAAAAACATACGATAAACTGGTAAAGGATAGCAGTAAGAGCGATCTATTTTTAGAACAACTCATGAATAATCATAGAGTGCTGCTAGATTTAATCGATTGGTCAGAAACCAGGGATATAAATAGCATAGTTGGCGATTTCACGTGTTTCTTGAGGGAAAATGCATTTACAGTATTTGGGAAAACCCAATGCTTGAAATACAAACATGTTGGTAATCAAAATTGTAAATAGTTTAATGAAAAATGTTTGTTGCTAAACAGGCTTTTAAACTCTATAGAGAGAGGAATAATATTAACAGACAAGCTTTTAGCTTGGCGCGTGCTCATTATAACAACGTAAAAATCTACTAAGAAATAATTTAGACTAGCAGAGGGCTATCGAATCAGCAAACTTTCAAAATCGGACCCACAAGGTTGGATGAGCTGGCGATGTCCTCGAAAAGATGGAGTGTTAAGACAAAAAACACAAATTTAAAGATTTTACCAACTTTTATTGTCCAAATTTGAGCCCCTTTGATTGGCGAACTATTGCACTATCCCAGCCTCTCAATGATGTACGATTTACAGTGCTGACAGCACTTTGATTTTCCCAGGAGTTAAATTGAAATTTATTTGCTTCGTATTTTATGCATATATAGTACATGTAATTGGTAGCCTATGTGCTTGTGTGGTGTAGTTTGAGTGAGTGTATGTGCGTTTGAAAGAGTGTGAGTGAGTGAGTGAGTGAGAGAGAGAGAGAGGGGGAGAGAGAGAGAGAGAGAGAGAGAGAGAGAGAGAGAGAGAGAGAGAGAGAGAGAGAGAAGGAGGGAGAGAGAGAGAGAGAGAGAGAGTGAGAGAGAGAGAGAGATTACGAAGTTCGAATATTGTTTTGTTTTGTTTTTTCAAGAGGGCCATGTTGAAAATAAGATTGTATATGTATCTTAACATGCTACCTTCTATAAATAAAGTTATTATTATTATTATTATTATTATTATTATACTCCTTTTTGAAGAGTTCGATGCGCAAAGACGTTGCGCAAGAACGAACTCCCGGAATCGTCCTTAACCCATTTTTTAACCTAATGAGATTTGATGGAGACAAACATTCTGACCAAGTTTCAAGACATTTGGGCCTCAAGAGTGCACACAAGGTTTTTTTAGATCTGACACCTTGACGCCATTTTTGACCCCACTTGACCAAATTTCAAATGTGACGGAAAATTGATGGAGACAAACATTCTGACGAAGTTTCAAGACATTTAGGCCAAAACTGTGACCTCTTAGATTTGACCCCTTGACCCCATTTTTGACCCGACTTCACCCACTTTCGAACTTGACCAAGATTTGATGGAGACAAACTGTCCAAGTTTCAAGACATTTGGTTAAAAATAGTGTCCTCTAGAGTGCGCACAAGATTTGTACCCTTGATCCATTCCTGACCCCACTTGAACCACTTTATAATTTGATCGAGATTTGATGGAGACGAATATTCTGACCAAGTTTCAAGACAAAACTTGGCCCTCTAGAGTGCACACAAGGATTCTCTTAGATTTGACCCCTAGACCCCATTTTTGACCTCTCTTTACCCACTTTGAAACTTGACCAAAATTCTGACCAAGTTTCAAGTCATTTGGGCCAAAAATGTGGCTTGTAGATTGCACACAAGATGTTGACGGACCCCGGACAGGTGAGGTGGCAAAAGGTTAACTATAAGCACTTCATGCTCAAGTGTGCTTAATATGTGTTTTATAGGTTGATGTTATTTTAAAGTTATACAGTGGAAACTTTAAAAATCATTTTCTCAGAACTTAATCTACACTGAAACAACTTCTTAGTGGTCACTTGGGTCGCTTAGAATGGTATTTGAACTGGAAAGTAGTCGAATGATTTATAACAAGAAGGCCAGAATGGCCCTGAACCTCTCACCTGAAAATTATTGGTCTAGTGGAACCCATCCAAGTAACATTCTAGCAAAGTTTCATTCACATTTGCCTAATTGATGATGAGGAGATGTAATCCAAAAGAATTTATGGTGAAATGGAGCCTGTCCACCCATTCATTACTGAGAAGACTCGAAAAGACCCGCACTGCCATGCCCCAATCAATGGGCCAATCAAAATTTCGCGAAAAATTTTTGAAAAGGGTCACCCAAGGAACATTCTGGTAAAGTTTCATTGAAATCGAGCGAATGGTCCAGGAGATGTCGTTCAAATATTTCACGAACATAAAGCCCTGCCCTGCCACGCCCAAATTTATTGGCCAAACAAAATATCGTAAAAAAATTTGAATAGGGTCAACCAAGGAAAATTCTGGAGAAGTTTCATGGAAAACGGCCTAGTGGTTCAGGAGGAGATGTCATTCAAAGATTTCAGGCTCAAAATAAGCTCTACCCTGCCACTACTGGATTTAGGGATCAATCAAAAGTTTGCAAACAATTTTTAAAAAGAGCCACCAAGGAACATTCTGGTAAAGATTCGTTGAAATTGACCCAGTGGTTCAGGAGGAGATGTTTTTTTTTTTTTTAAGATTTGGGTTTCAAAATGAGCCTTGCCCTGTCATGCCCAT
Organism: Fragum whitleyi; assembly: GCA_948146395.1. Classification (NCBI taxonomy): domain Eukaryota; kingdom Metazoa; phylum Mollusca; class Bivalvia; order Cardiida; family Cardiidae; genus Fragum; species Fragum whitleyi. The sequence goes on from OX411544.1 coordinate 49,230,337, forward strand.
ATTTATGGGCCATTTTAAATTTCTTGAACAATTTGAGTAGAGGGTCACCCAAGGAAAATTCTGGTAAAGTTTCATTGAAATCTAATCAGTGGTTCAGGAGGAAAAGTCAGTCAAAGATTTCAAAGTGAAAAAATGCCCTGCCCTGCCACGGCCATATTTATGGGCCAATCAGTATTTTGTGAACAATCTTTAAAGAGTGTCACCAAAGGAACATATTGGCAAAGTTTCATTGAAATTTTGCCCAGTGATTCAGGAGAAGAGGAAGTTTTTAAGTTTGTTGCTGACGGACTCAGGGTGATCCAAAAAGCCCCCCTTGAGCAAGGTGTGCTCGGATGAGCTAAAAATCAATGGAGGAGAAGCTTCAATTAATATTGACCTGAATAAAAGTGAGAAAAGCAACAAATTTCAAGGGAATTCACCCCTGATTTGAAAATTAACATTGATGGGTAGGGTAACTTTAACATTCTATGATTATGCGAGAAACAAAAAAACAACAAGAGGACCAAGAGGGCCTGTATCGCTCCACTGGCTTTAACATCTTTAGAATTTCATTTAATAAAGCTTACTTTAAATGATTACATAAACACTCTGAAATCTCTTGAGACCTATTTTATAATGATTTACTGGTTTTGGTCCACAATGCACCAAAACACTCAATCACAATGAAAATGCATCCCTTTACCCATCTTATTAAACCATAAGGTTCAGTAGAAGATGTCATTCAAAATAAGCCCAGTCCTGCAACACCCATATTTTTGGGCCAATCAAAATTTTGGAAACAATTTTTAAAAAGAGCCACCCAAGGAACATTCTGGTAAAGTTTCATTGAAATCAGCCCAGTGGTTCAGGAGGAGATGTCGTTCAAATATTTCAGGCTCAAAATGAACCCCGCCATGCCACGCCCATATTTATGGGCCAATCTAAATTTCTTGAACATTTTAAGCAGAGGGTCACCCAAGGAAAATTCTGAGAAAGTTTCATTGAGGAGATGTCATTCAAAGATTTCGGGCTCAAAATAAGCCCTACCCTGCCACGCCTGGATTTAGGGGCCAATCAAAATTTGGCGAATTATTTTTGAAAAGAGTCACCCATGGAACATTCTAGTAGAGTTTCATTGAAATCTGACCAGTGGTTCAAGAGGAGATGTCATTCAAAGATTTCGGCTCAAAATGAGCCCTGCCCTGCCATACCCATATTCATGGGCGAATCAAAATTTCTTGTACAATTTAAATAAAGGGTCACCCAAGAAATATCCATGCCAAGTTTCATTGAAATTGGCTCTTTGGTTTGGGAGGAGAAGATTTTTAAAGATTTCAAAGTGAAAAAAATGCCACCATCTGCCAAGCCCATATTTGGGGTCAATCAAATTTTTTCGAACAATTTAAGAAGAGAGTTGCCCAAGGAACATTTCTACCAAGTTTCGTTAAAATCCGCCCCTTGGTTTTGGAGGAGAAGATGTTTAAAGAAAAAGTTTATGCACGGACATACAACAGACACTCCGCCATGACAATAGCTCGCTGGCCTTTTGCCAGAGGAGCTTAATATGTTGTTTTCTTCAATACTTGGATATCTGACACACAATAGTAAGTTTGTCACTTATAGGATTTATTTTCAAGTATTTCTTCGAGTAAAAATTTGAAATTCTTTGAAAATGTGCAACTTTTTTGACTTTTGTAAATGAGGGTTCTTGTGTTTGACCGTTTGCATTAGACACCATGGACAAAAAATTCCAATATGTAAAAATGTGGCAAATAGAAGTAAGTTTCATTGATCTTTAATTTCTCTGCAGAAATATTTAATCATGTGACTAATCATTTTTGTTGAAAAAAGTTTGGAATTACTTTTAAATTCTCATCTCATCATATAGGTCATTCAAGCCTGCGGACAAAATCAACTTTCAAGCAGCTCTAGTTTAAGTGGGGCAAATAATATGACATAGTCAACAAATGTATATTATTTCATTTAAGGAAGTTCGCTCGGCTTTTTCCCACTATCAAACTTTTCTTTTAACCTGATTTTTTAGAAAGGTCTAAATGTTTTATTTCTATTTTTGAAAAGAAAAAATGGGGTCACCGTGCTTATTTTTTTCTCACAGCCGTATGAAAACAGGTACCAAAAATATTTAGTGCCCTTTCACTCTTGCCTTTGAATTTCCTCGAAAACTACATCCTTGATTTGAAGTTAATATTTTTGGACAAATAAATACTCTGAAAGCAATTGATATATGTTTTATTTAAAAATGCAACCAAATCTTCTAATTTATTAAGGGAATGTGGAATTTTAATGAAACAAAAGAAAATTATGACATCTGTATTCCGTCCTTGATAGAAGTAATTTTCCTTTTATAATGAGGGCTACTAATACATGCTTCACAGTAAAATGAATATAGTTCTACTATTAAACTTTTTCTTATGCTCTCAATATAAATTTGTGATATAATGAAGAATATTTTGACATGGAAAAAAAAAGTTGGGGTCACAGATTTACTTTTTTAGATATTTTGACCTCATTTGTTAGAATAAGGGAGGTAATTCACAAAAAATATTTTAATTTAAAAACACATTTTTCAATATTTGAAATAACAAATTTGTTGGTATTTTGGTGCAGGAATATGAGGTAGTGGTGCTTTTTACTATATTCATAAGTTTTATTTGCTCTTTATCCGAAAAATAGACAAGGAGTAACATTGAATACTTGCTTGTCCCTTTCTCTGAATACTCTAAAAAGATAAAAAAAAAATGCCCCCCAAAAGTGGGGTAAAAACTAAATTTTTGATTTTGTACAAATTTTTACTTGTTTTGACATCCTTAGATACAGCTCTATGCAAAAACACATTTTAAATTTCGATTAATAGTTTTATAACAATTACAGAAACAAAAATGTTTTTAAATGGCGAAAAATCCAAAACCGGATGTGCGGACGTCCTTAATTCAACAATACAGTAATGAAGTGAATCATTCACATTTTACATACACAACTTTCAAAAAGAAATGAGATAAAAATGCAATAAATATTATTTCTATTTTCTCTAAACAAACCTGTATTACATACAGGTTGAATAACATTGTAATAAGAAAGATGTATCATTACAAAGCAGAGTTAATTTTGAAATAATTTCATTTTCGCTTTGATATGCCCAGGGAATAAAGTCTGATGGGAGGGGTTAAATGCAAAAGGTAATAATTTTAATAATGTTTAAATTAGGGGTTTTTTTGCCCTCGTCTGGGTGTAAATTGGTATGAATAGCGCATTATTTAGCGCATTATTTAGCATGTTGGTTACATGACGTCAAAAGAATCTTTTGTGCTTAAGATGACATTGAGTTAACAAGAGACCCTGTATCGCTCCACTTGCTTTAACATCTTTTGAATGAAGGACCTATTTTATAATGATCAACTGGATCTGGCCTAAAATACTCAATCACCATAAATTGCAGATTTCGGGCTCAAAATAAGCCTCACCAACGCCCAAATATTTTGCCAATCAAAATTTTGCAAGGCATTTTTTTGAAAGGGTCACTTAAGGAACATTCTGCTTAAGTTTCATTGAAATCAGCCCAATGGTTTGGGGGGGGGGGGAGAATGTCATTTAAAGATTTTTTCAGCTCAAAGTAAGCCCACCCTGCCATGCCCATATTAATGGGCCAATCAAAATTTTAAAAGTATCACCCAATGAACATTCTGGTAAAATTTCATTGAAATCTGCCCAATGGTTCAGGAGGGGATGTCGTGCAAAGAATAAGCCCCACCCTGTCCCACCTATATTTAGGGAGTCAATTGAAATTATTTCAAAAAATTTAAGTACAGGGTCACTTGAGGCCAAGTTTCATCAAAATCGACTTAATGGCTCGGGAGGAGAAGATTTTCAAAGATTGAATCTTGAAAAAATGCCATGCCATTCGGAGGTCAATAATTTTTTTTTTTTAACAATTTAAGAAGAGGGTCACCCAAGGAACATTTCTACCAAGTTTCGTTAAAATCCACCCATTGGTTTGGGAAGAGAATGATGAGCCATATTAGGCATGTCCAGTCCTTTCAGCACTTTGGTTCAATTTTTCCAACATCTTTATTCAGCATGATAAGGATTATAATGCTCACCGAAGTCTGTGGCTGGTGATCAATAATCTATAAACAAGCAGAAAATGCTTTCAGTGTCATCCCAACCTTGATATTCTGTATAGCTCATGTAATGGTGAACCAAATGCCAAGTTTCATGAAGATATCTTCAAACACAAAAACATGTGATCAAGGTTAAAGTTTGTCAAGCTGACACCAACAACAAAGCCAACATCAGCGGTACAGATAAGAGAGGGTAAAACCAGTCTTAAAATCTTGAGTACTCAATGAAACTGTTTTGTAGTGGGTGCTCATTTAAATTTAATGTTTGCTGAAGTGTTCAATAAACTGTAAACAAGCAGAAAATGCTTTCAGTGTTATTTCCTCCCCCCTCCTTGACTTTATGTATAGCTATTGTTATGGAAAACACACATGCCAAGTTTCATGAAGATATCTTCAAACACAAAAAAGATATGATCAAGGTTAAAGTTTGTCAAGCTGACACCAACAACAAAGCCAACATCAGCGGTACAGATAAGAGGGGGTAAAACCAGTCTTAAAAACTTGAGTACTCAATGAAACCTTTTTGCTGTGGTTACTCATTTGAAACATCTTGACAAGACGATTCCAATGAGTACCCACACCATAGGGCTTGTGTTATATATATTATAATACATTGATCAAAAATCAAAACTTTACCCTCTATCTGGAGCTCTGCAACATGAACAAGGCCAAGAAGATGACAATACTTCAGGTTTTATCCGTAAAACAGCCAAGGTCAGTTAACCTCTGTCAAATGTAAGTGAGCCTGTGCATGACATTTCCAACAATATCAAATGTGTGCCACACAAAGACTCTGGCCAGTCTGTGCACCTGATTGTCCAGATTCTTTGAGATCTAATCTGTCAGTCTGTGCACCTGATTGTCCAGATTCTTTGAGATCTAATCTACATATTAACCACAAAGTGAAGAACATGCCACAGTCTGTCAAGGATCTTCACTTTGTGGTTCATATGTATGGTAGATCAGGACCCAAAGTTAGGGAAATTTTCTCAGGCTCAGGCTCAATTTTGAAAAAAAAATTAAATCAAAATAAATGTATGAAAATAAAAAATAATAAAACTAAATTGTTATTTATAACAACTAATTAGTATAATCTTTTATGTTAATACATTTAAATGAGTAATAAAACAGAAACACGGCTTTATCTCAAATTGAAAATTGAGCATGAGAACAGTTTTATAACCTATGGCCCTGGTCTCAAAGTATTTTGAGACAATCAGACTATCTTTTGGGTTGCAAATATGACTGTCTAGGCTGCTCAATTTTTCGGATCTCACGCAAATGTCAAATTGTTGGAAATGTCACGCACTGGCTCAAGTGACAAAGAAATCTGATAAATCCCAGTCAGTATTGCAAGTTCAGTTATTTGAACTCTTATTGGTATTGAACATTTTTGTAAGCTAATGAATATTCTTTATGGTATTATCAAGAAATAATTCTGAACAATCTCATCCCTAAACCAGTAAAATTATCGAACTAGAAAGCCATGAATGGCTTGAGTCGCTCCACAGGCTTGAAATTCTTGTAATAGCAAAACAAAGTTTTGACTTGATTTTTAGCTCCACTGGCTGAAAGCCACTGGGGCTATTGTCATGGCGTTGTGTCCGTCGTCCGTCCGTGCATGCGTCCGGTCGTAAACTTTTTCTTTAAAAATCTTCTCGGAAACTACTGGATGCTATTCAACCAAACTTCACAGGAATGATCCTTGGGTGACCCTCTTTCAAAGTTGTTCTAGAAATTTTGATTCAATGAAAAACATGGATTTAATGGGAGTGGCTAATTTCAAAATATGGTAAAAAGTGAGTTTTCTCAGATTCTAATTGATGGATACCAATTACATTTAACATGAATGATTCTTAGGTGACCCATTATCAGTCTACAAAAAATTATTGTGATCGGATGAAAAATATGTATTTTATGGGCGGAGGTCATTTCTCTAATTATGTTACACAGTGAAAACTTTGAAAATCATTTTCTCATAATGTAATTGATGGATATCAACCAAATTTCACAAGAATGATCATTGGGTGGCCCTTTATTAGTCTATGAAAAAATATTGTGATCGGATGAAAAATATGTATTTAATGGGCGGAGGTCATTTCTCAATATGTTATATAGTGCAAACTTTGAAAATCATTTTTTCTAAGAATGTAACTTATGGATATCAAATCAAAAATTGTTGGTATATTATTCAAATGGCTGTCACACCTTAACGTTTTAGCCAGCGTGTGCGGAACGTGTAAAAATTTCTAAACCACGCTGCGAACACGTCGGGTACGCTATGGACACGTTCCGCACACGCTATAGACACGCTGTAACACGTTGCGATATGCTGAGTATCTCATAAAATTTTGAGCATACACAAAATTTCTCAGCGTGTGCCGAACACGCTCCGCACACGTTCCGAACACGCCCAGCACGCTAGAGACACGCTAGAGACTCGTTCAAATACGCTACGGACACGCTAGAAACACGTTCGCAAAAAGTTTAACGTGCTTTTAGCGTGTCTCCAGCGTACAGAGAACGTGTGCATAGCGTGTCACCAGCGTACTTGATTTGTGTCTAGCGCGTTGCGAGCGTGTTCAAAGCGTGTTTCTGGCGTATGACAGCGTTTCAGTATTCAACGAAAATTTTAAAGTTTCGCTGCATATTTGTCTTGAAGTTCTTCCATCAGCTTGTCGTTAATAAATTTATATGTGCAAGTACGTGGGCATGACCCTTTTTATGTTTCCTAATGACCAGTCTTACAACAACTTGAAAATTCGATTAAAAGAAGCTGCTTGTCTTTAAGCTGCTTGTCCTTTCTTCCATATATTTTTTCAGTGTAAATGTTTATTTCAGGAAAATATTGCCGCTCAAACCACATGTAAACATATAAATTTTACAACAAATAGTCAATGGTGGATTAATGGTGGATGATAAGTTTGCCAACATTTATATTCGCAAATATACGAGTGAAATGAGTCTTAATTAAAAGATATTTGAATACTTCCTTAACGGATTTTCTTGATTTTTTAAAATGTCGAGCGGAGAATGTTGCCTAAATGTGTATTAAACAGTGCGTTTAGAGCTTGTGCGTCTGCTCTTTGGTCAGAATAGCAAAACGTTTGCGAAATACTTTACACATTATATAAACATTTATCCGTCTTTTTTATCATAATCAATATATCAAAACGACAAGTACATCGTTGTACTTAGTGCACAAGACGTGTTTACTCTATTCTGTTCTGTTCAGAATATTTTTCCATATTTGTCTAATATATGTACTACAAGTTTGATATTTGGTACACCTTCTTCCCCCTTAATATAAGACTAGCTATTCAAGATTGAGAGAGGTTGTAGACGGAAATCAAAGGTTGGTAAAAGGTTTGAAGTAAAGTCTTCCCATATGGTATATTGAAGAAGAATTGAGTGTATTGTGACAAGTAGTTTCTTACCCTTCCGCAATCATTTTCGAGTAAAAAGTCCCAGAAGCTTTTAATCAGCCTGTAATCTTTTAATATGCGCGTTTTAATATGTAACATGTGCCAGTGTATTTTTCTTTCCGTCTTTTCCTATTTTTCTTTTACACAAACCAATATACCTTTGAAATTGAATATGTGAAGTGGCCTGTTGCATGTAAATATATTAAAAGAATAAATTTGAAGTGGTAATTTTTTGCAAATATATATATTGTCATCCAAGACACGCTGCGAAAACGTTATAACACGCTAGCAGCGCGACACAAACACGCTTAGCACGTTCAGAGGACGTTACGAGAACGCTTAAGAAGGTTGATATACGCTGACATACGCTATCAACACATTCTGTACACGTTACTCACACGTTCAAACTCGCTATAAACACGCTACAAGTGCGTCGTGAATTGGCAAAAAGTAAATGTAGGTCAGCGTATGCCGAGGTTTTACAGACTTAGTCGCTTTCTCAAACGCGTAAGGCACACGCTGGCTTAAACGTTGAGGTGTGACATTATCATGCAGCCAAAAATTATTTTGATTGGATGAAATAGATGTCTTATATCGGCAGAGGTCATTTAACTTTATGTTTAATAGTTGAAACTTTAAAAATCATTTTCAACATCAGTAGAACAAACTTTTATTTGCTTTTACAAGAATTTCAAGCCTGTGGAGCGACTCAAGCCATTCATGGCTTTCTAGTTAGATATTTTGGGTTCTACTGATGTTGAAAATGATTTTCAAAGTTTCCACTGTATAAAAAATAGAGGAATGACCTCCAACAGTAAAAGACATATATCTTTTCCTTCTTTTCCCATTTTCTTTTACACGAACCAATATGCTTTGAAATTGAATATGTGAAGTGGCCGGTTGATTGTAAATATATTAAAAGAATAAATTTGAAGTGGTAATTTCTTGCAAATATATATATTGTCGTCCAAAACACGCTGCGAATACGTTATAACATGCTAGCAGCGCGTCACAAACACGCTAAGCACGTTCAGAGAACGTCACGAGAACGTTGGACACACGCTTGTAATACGACGCTAAATGTAATAAATTTTTTAATACATTTGGCGTTGTTACATTTAGCGTCGGGGTCAACGCCAAATGTAAAAACGCAAAATGTAATAAAATTATTTTCCTCCATCATCGTATCAAACTAACTTAGTACAAGCGTAGGTTTAATTTGGAAATATTTTCAATGGCAGTGGGGGCATGATGATGTATATATTTTTTTTCGATGAATGTGCATATGAATTCTGACAATGTTTCTGTTTGATTTCTTCAATCCCCAATACCTTCATAATGAAATCAAACTTTATTACATTTAGCGTTGTTACATTTAGCGTCGGGGTCAACGCCAAATGTAATAACGCCAAATGTAATGAAATTATTTTCCTCCATCATTCTATCAAACTAACTTAGTACAAGTGGAAGTTTAATGTGGAAATATTTCGAATGACAATGGGGGCATGAGGATATTTTTTTTCGATGAATTTGCATATGAATTTAAACGAGTTTTCGTTGGTTATGGTCGAAATGCCGTAACTACAGCTTTGTAGTTACGACATTATCGAACGTTACCCACGATCTCAATTCAATTTCAATTTATTTGATTTTATGTTTGATTGTTGTGGCTGATCAGATTTTGTACATGAATTATACTTAATCTTGAGCAAGCCAATTATCAAACGAATCGTTGTAATTTGCGGCATTGTGATATATGTTATTTTCGTCAATGTTTTTATTTAGGCATATATCATCATAGATGCCACTCAAATTTAGCTCAATGAAAAGATATTTTCAGACTATTTTCATAGAAAAAAATGGCATAACGAATAAAATAGTTTTGATGTATAATTCCATATTCAAGTAAAATTTATTTAAACGACTCAATTTCGATAACTGCGTGGCCGATATGCCGAGTTTACATCCCGAAGTAGGCCGACGTAGACCGAATAATGAGAAACTGCTATTAGGCGTAACAAAAAAATAGCTGTGTTTCCGCTAACCCGACCGACCCTATTTTTTACCCCCGACCCTGTTGTTTTTATCAACAAAATAAAAAATGAAAAAATTAAAAAAAAGCCCCGATCGTTCCATATTTTCGTACGACCCATTACAACACACACAGTTTTCCTACCGACCCTGTATTTTCGGCGATAAAAAGTAAAAATAAAAAAAAAAGATTTGCCTACCTACCCTCTTTTTTTTTCAGCCCGTTAATGGCGTAATGTAATACATTTGTTTTATATGGTCATTGGGATGTAAAATACCTTTTAGACCTAAGATGACCAAGATTAGAACATGTTTTTGGATATGATGAAATTACAGAGAGAAAATTAAAGTTTTTTTTTTTCTAAGATTTGGCCCTGTAACCTAGTTCTTGACCCTAGATGACCCAATTTCAAACTTTGAGATATGATCTAAACAAAGTTTCTGATCAGACATTAGTACATTTGGACAAAAATTGTGGCATCTAGAGTGCACACAAGGTTTTTCTGAAATATGACCTAGTGACGTAGTTTTTAACCACAGATGACCCAATTTCAAAATTGTCCGAGACATCACCAAAACAAAGTTTCTGACCAAAAATAGTACAGTTGGACTTAAAATGTGGCCTATAGAGTACACACAAGGTTTTTCTTAGATATGATCCTGTGACCTAGTTTCTGACCCAAGATGAATCAATTTCTAACTTGTCTGAGAAATCATCAACAAAAATTTTCTGACCAAATATTAGTACATTCGGACAAAAAATGTTGGCTCTAGAGTGCACGCAAGGTTTTTCTAAGATTTAACCCAGTGACCTAGTAATGTAATAAATTTTTGACCCCAGATGACCCAATTCCAAATTTGTTCAAGAATTCATCAAAACAAAATTTCTGACCAAAAGTTAGTACATTTGGACAAAAAATATCACCTCAGATGACTCAATTTCGGGCTTGTCTGAGATACGATAAAAATGAACTTCCTGTGCAAAAATGAGTACTTTTGGATAAAATTTATGGCCTCTAGTGAGCACATAAGGTTTTCAAAGATTTGACCCCGTGACTTAGTTTTTCATCGCAGAAGACCCAATTTCGAACTTGTCCCAGATATGATAAAACTAACTTCCTGAGCAAAAAATAAGTAAATTTGGATGGCCTCTAGAGTGCACACAAGGTTTTTATAAGATTTAACCCAGTGACCTAGTAATGTAATAAAGTTTGATTTCATTATGACGGTATTTGGGATTGAAGAAATCAAACGGAAACATTGTCAGTATTCATATGCACATTCATCGAAAAAAAATATAAACATCATCATGCACCCACTGCCATTCAAAATATTTCCAATGTAAAGTTTGATACGATGATGAAGAAAATTTTTTTAATTACATTTGGCGTTATTACATTTGGCGTTGACCCCGACGCTAAATGTAACAATGTCAAATGTAATAAAGTTTGTTTTCATTATAAGGGTATTGGGGATTGAAGAAATCAAACAGAAACATTGTCAGAATTCATATGCACATTCATCGAAAAAAATATATACATCATCATGCCCCCCTGTCATTCAAAATATTTCCAAATTAAACCTACACTTGTACTAAGTTAGTTTGATACGATGATGGAGGAAAATAATTTTATTACATTTGGCGTTATTACATTTGGCGTTGACCCCGACGCTAAATGTAACAACGCCTAATGTAATAAAAAGTTTATTACATTTAGCGTCGTATTACATTTGAGGTTGCCACACACGCTTAAGAACGTTGATATACGCTGACATACGCTATCAACACATTCTGTACACGTTACTCACACGTTCAAACTCGCTATAAACACGCTACAAGTGCGTCGTGAATTGGCAAAAAGTAAATGTAGGTCAGCGTATGCCGAGGTTTTTCAGACTTAGTCGCTTTCTCAAACGCGTAAGGCACGCGGTTGCTTAAACGTTGAGGTGTGACATTATCATGCAGCAAAAAATTATTTTGATTGGATGAAATAGATGTCTTATATCGGCAGAGGTCATTTATCTTTATGTTTAATAGTTGAAACTTTAAAAATCATTTTCAACATCAGTAGAACAAACTTTTATTTGCTTTTACAAGAATTTCAAGCCTGTGGAGCGACGTAAGCCATTCATGGCTTTCTAGTTAGATATTTTGGGTTCTACTGATGTTGAAAATGATTTTCAAAGTTTCCACTGTATAACAAATAGAGGAATGACCTCCACCAGTAAAAGACATATTTTTCATTTGTTACGGGTAAATGTAACAAGAATAAAGAAGTCAGCAACAAACTTTACAATTAACAATATTTGTTGACTAAAATAAGTGGCAATATGAAATTAATACAAAAACAAATTACAATACCTTGAATGTTTAATCCTTACGTTTCTAATTTTAGATCCAACTGAATTAAGTTCCTGGTCCACAAATAATAAGTTCAATAATATCTGAATTTAAACTTCATAATGTTGGATCAAACATTCTTTTTCAATGGCGTGGAGTAGTTTTTCTGATGTTTCTTTAATTTTTTAGAAAAATAACAAACTGTGTGATCGTCATCTTGCAACAGCACCAATACCAACCAACATCACTTGCATCAACGGCTAATTTGAATCATTTGTCAAAATCAGGTGCTAAAAGAACTGGTGTGCTCTTGAGTATGGCTTTTAAGCGATCAAAGGCAATTTGACAGTTATCATTCCATTTGAGCTTAACGTCTTTCTTTAATTAGTTTGTTATTATAGAAAAATGCTGACAAAACTTTCTATAGTAGCCAGCCATACCAAGAAATCGCATCAGTTGCTTTTTAGTAGCAGGCACAGGAACATCATAGATAGCATTGACCTTAGATTCTATAGTTTTAATTTGACTCTGTCCCACAATATGTCCTAAGAAAGTAAAGTCTGTTTTTTCAAGACTAACAGTCAATTTTGCATCACTGAGACGGTCGAAGAATTGTTTGATGCTTTGAAGGTGGTCGCTCCATGTGTCAGTATAGATGATGACATTATCGATGTATGCGTCACAGCCATCTAAGCCAGCTATAACCATATAAACAAGCCGCTGGAACGTAGCAGGAGAACTTTTCATCCCAAATGGCATAACTTTGTACTGGTACAGACCAGTTGTAGTAGCAAATGCTGATACTTCTTTAGCCCTTTCAGTGAGCGGAACTTGCCAGAATCCTTTGAGAAGGTTTAATTTGGTGACATATTTAGAATTATCGACTTTGTCAATACAGTCATCAATTCTTGGTATTGGAAAAGAGTCAGTTTTTGTCACTGACTTCACTTTTCGAAAGTCAGTACACATTCTGTATGTTCCATTTGGCTTTGGTACTAATATAATTTGGCTTTGGTACTAATATACATGGTGAACTGTAATTACTTTGGCTGGGTTCATTCTCATTCTCCAATAAGTAATTCACTTCATCTTGAAGGGCTTTTTGTTTCACTGGATTCATTCTATAAGGATGTTGTTTTATTGGTTGAGAATCTTCCACAATGACATCATGATATATTTTATCAGTTCTTGTTGGGATAACAGGAAACAAATGTTCATATTCATTAATCAACTGTGTCAGCTCTTCTCGTTGAGATGGCTCCAAATGTGAAAGTTTGTCGTCAAGATTCTTTAGTATTACAGACTTCTCAAGTTAAGGTGTACCAGGAACAGATTACTTAAATCTGAATTAACTTCTGATTCAAGCACATTTGATTCTTGTAGGACAGTGTTTACAACTTTAACTGGTTTTGAAATAGAGCTATCGTGTCAAAATACTTTTTAACATGTTCACATGACACATTTGTTTATTTTTACGCCTTCCAGGCGTATTTATAATATAATTCAAATCACTTGTTTTCCTATCAATAGAATATTGGTCATAATATCTTGCCTGTAAGGGTCGGCCAGGTATTGGCAAAAGAGCAAGGACTTTATCACCTGGTTCAAATTATCTATGCTTGTCATATCTTGCCTTCATTTTGCTCTGAGATGATTTAAGATTTGACCTAGCAACCTCACATGCCCTAGACAGTTTATTTCTAAAGTCAGAAACATACTGTAACAAGTTCAAGGGTGTTTCATCATCAGCAAAATTTCTCTTTTAAGAGTGTTAATGGCCCACGAACAGAATGACCAAAAACTAACTCAAAGGGATTCTTGAACAGATTCTCTGACTGCAAATAGTCCGTGGGCCAGGAGGGGTCACCGTGCACCCCCCTAAGGGCTCTCCGAGAGTGGTATGGAAATGTTCATAGGACCTCCCTGAGTGAGAATCACGATGTTAACAGCTGGTAATTTGGGTCCCGACTGCCATTCCGAGTGGTTTTCTAGATTGCAGCCAAGAATAAATTCATTTTACCTTTGATACACTATAGAGGGATTTTGTTCATTTTAAATATTTTTTGAGAGTCTAAAACATGTATATTTTGCGTTCTGGTAAAAACCCTTAATTACTTACAATAATTGTAAAGGTCCCAACTTCCGAAATGGGAGATGGCAGCCAGTTCTAGATAAGATTTTTGCTATTTTTTCGATGAATGCAATGAGATAAAATTGTTAACCATGTACTACACCATAGATCATACTGCAAAGTGCTATGATATTGTTGATATGACCTTCCCAAGTTCAAATCAAGCTGTTAACAGTCAATATTATGGGTTCTGAGTGCCTTTCCCGGTGATTTTCGAAATGGTAGCCACTAAAAATACAAAAATAAACAGGCGACACTCGACGGATATCACTTTATTTCAAATCATATTTAAGGACCAAAACGTGTATTTTTTACGTTTATGGTACAATATCTATTAGGCAATGTTAAATTGGATATCCAAACATCCTGTATTAGAGATGGCAGCAAGTGTAAGATACGAATTTTGTTATTTTTGCTGTAATCTGTGAAAGATGAGGGGTGACCGTGTACTTTGCAGATCAATGCTCTCTGATTGTACCATAAAATTGTTACTTTAACATTCCAAAGGTTGAATCAAGTTGTTTACAGTAGATGTTTTTAGTCCCAACTGCTTATTTGGGATGCTTTTCTAGATGGCAGCCAATTAAAATTTGCCTGATTTTTCATCATCATAAAAGTTATCTCTGATAGGACAAAGGAAAAGTTTAACCGATATTACTCAATGAGAAGCGAAAAAGTATCAATCGATGGTTTTGGTGTTCGGACTGCCTTTCCGAATGTTTTTTCTAGATGGCAGCCAAGAAAAAGTATAGATTAAATAAGAATCCCTTTGTTAACATAGGTCTATTTTTTATCTTAATTTCAGGACAAAATCACCTAAGTATAGCGCAGCTCTTATTATTTCTTCTATTTAGTGTCTAATCTAAAAACAAAACATACTGAAATGAAGATCGCAGCCAATGTTAAATACGTAATTTTGCATACTTAACTGTAATAGTCTCTGAAAATAGTTGGGTGGGCATGTCACTCCTGTGAAAGGGGGATGTATCAAGTTGTTCACCATATATCCCTGATATCAATATTTTCTCTCTTATTTATGTAAAAACATCTTTATGTGTACATGTTTCTGTCGAAGAAGGATGCGAATTGTATCATTTTCTCAATCTGTCAGTCCGCGTGTTTATACATAGGTTAGTTCATTTCTTGTTTCGATAAAGAACATAAGCGAATTTTGAATGATTTGAAGGTTTTCATTTTTATCGAATTTAAGCATAATTATACAATATAATGACGTATTGTTCTATTAGATGATATGTTTGTCTTCAGGACCAATTAGAAGCTTCCAAATCCACTCAAGCTAATGGAATTATTGAATGATTGGAAAGTTTTGAATGATTTCGGAGCGGTTAAAATTGGTTGATTCAACGTTTTTTTTTTAATAATTTTGGGGCATTTAGAGTTAGTGCTTCAAAGATGCCATGAATGGAACGCTGAGTAAATGATAAAGAATGGTTTTGACTAGACTCAGTGTCAAGTACACAATGTTTTTTACCGCAAAACATTTACTTCAGTTATAGACATACTTTCTTGAAACTTTCACACAATATAACAAAACTCTTTTTGTTGATGATTGCTGATATAATGCCGAGTATCGGAAAAGGGGGATTTGATGTAAAACTTCTTGTCCACACATTCGTCTTGCATTTATTGATGGGTTTGCGTGAAACTTTCTAAGAATGTTCCTCATCGTGTGACTATGTGTGCTTATCAACTCCGTTGGATGACATCATTCCAAATCACGAAAAAGTTGCACAGTTAGCAAATGTCTTGTAAATGTTACTCCTTCTATATCAGTGCATGGATTTCATCAAACTATTGATGGATTTGCAAGAAGGTTTCACATAATGTTCCTGATCATTTGACAATCATAGAACATAATTGTCCATGCTATAAAGTCACTCTCTTTAAGGGTGTTTTTGATGACCCTTTCGAAGTATACTTCATGATATGAATATGACCACAAATTAAACGTTTGTCCTTATATAATGCTGCGTCACAAATAAGAATATTTTAGTGAGGCGTTTATTTTGTCAAACAGGACGCATGTTTTTAATTTAAAACAGGTAAATCAAGATTAACATTTCAATACAATTATAAAGATATATTTTGTAAAAGTTAATATAGGAAAACTTCCATATAGACAAATGTCGACCAAGTTTTTTTTTTAGAAAATTAAATTAATTAATGCTTGGTAAAACGTTCTAAACAAATTGATATATGAATTTCTAAATGTATCAGCTACGTAGGGTTTAGCACTACTGAGCCCTTCAAGAATTTAAGATATTGAAATAAGCAAAACTTGTGGATTTTTTCGGATTCTTTTACATTTATTTAATTTGGCGGACATTTTCGGCGCAATTTGAGAGTATTCCTATATCGAACTAAATAAATATAGCGTATTCGTATAAATATCTGGCTGCCATCTTGCTTTGAGAATTTCGGGAACATCAAATTAGCCCTAGATAACCAAGAAGAAAATTTTAAAAATTCAAATATGTTTTCCTTTCAGTTTTGAAAACATTTATTTGAAGGTGAAACCAAAGATACCAAATATTGTTATTAATACATGATTTTACCGCGGAGGGTCTTGTGAACAATTAATTTGATAAGTCTTTTTCAGACCCCCCCCCCCCCCAACACACACATATCCGAATTAAATTCATGTTTAAAATTCAGTTTTTTGGGGGGATTTCAATTTCGACATTTATTGATAGAACGGTAGCATAAATGCTTAATATAGATGTCTGGTCCTAAAATGAGTTAAAATGTGAAACAATGTTTGCATAGGGATTCTGATGTAATTCAAGCATCTTCTTAGCTGCCATGTAGAAAATGCCCGTAAAGGCAGTCGGGACACAAATTATCGATTAAAAGATTTTTGAAACTCACTCAGTGAGGTCGGTGAAACATTCCTTTGCACTCTCAGAAAGGGTTTTAGGATGGTTCTTCTCCTCTAGTCTTATGACCTGCAGCAAAAATTGGCAAATTCCATATTCAAGATTAGCTGCCATCTACCATTCAGGATGTTTGATCTTCAAATAGAATTTAGTTTTCTTTTCAGTTTGTAGCTAGAACACCATATATATTTATATATATGTTTGGCCCTTAAAGATGAAAAATAAAGTTGGCTCGTATACAAGTTGTTCCATTTTATTTACTTGTATTTGCGATGGCTGCCATGTAGACACATCAAAAGGCTGTCGGGACCCATATATCGACTATAAACAACTTGATTCAACCTTGGGGATGTTGCATTAACAATTTTATAGCACGATCAGAGGGGATGTTTGGTTAATTACATGGTGACCCTTCATCTTTCATTGAATGCAACAGTAAATAGCAAAATTGCTATCTTAAACTGGCTGCCATCTCTCATAAAGGATGTTTGGATATCCATATTAACTTTAACTAATAGTTATCGTACCAAGAACGCAAAATATACATCTTTTGGTCTTTAGATATGATTAAAAATCAAATGGAGCCTATAAAAAGCCTTCTGTCTAATTTTTATTTTTAGTGGCTGCTATTTAGAAAAACACCGAGAAAGGCAGCCAGGACACAAAATATCGACTGTTAACATCTTGATTTGAACTCAGGAAGGTCATATCAACAATATCATAGCACTTTGCATTATGATATATTTTGTAGTACATGGTGAACATTTTTATCTCATTGCATTCATCGAAAAAATAGCAGAAATCTTATCTAGAACTGGCTGCCATCTCCCATTTCGGAAGTTTGGATCTTTACAATCATATTAAGTAATTGAGGGTGTTGCCAGAACGCAAAATATACATGTTTTAGACTCTAAAATAATATTTAAAATGATCAAAATCCCTCTATAGTGTACCCAAGGTAAAATGAATTTATTCTTGGCTGCCATCTAGAAAACCACTTGGAATGGCAGTCGGGACCCAAATTACCAGCTGTTAACATCGTGATTCTCACTAAGGGGGGTCCTATGAACATTTCCATAACACTCTCGGAGAGCCCTTAGGGGGGTGCACGGTGACTCCTCCTGGCCCACGGACTAAAATAATAGCAAATTAAATACCTTCATCCCAATTTTTCTCAGTATCAAAACAAAATGACCTTATCGTATTTTTTAGGGTCTGATAAAATCGTTCTAAAGCACCTTGACTACAAGGGTGATAAGCAGATGACCGATATCGTTTGATACCTAATTCATGCATAGCCTGCTGGAATATGCCTGTAATGAAGTTTGATCCTTGATCAAACTGAACTGATTTTGTAAGAAAAGAACTTAACAAGAACTTGACAAGAGCCTTAATGATAGACTTTGCCTTAATGTCTCTTAAAGGAATTGCTTCTTGGAAGCGAGTAGAAGCACACATAATTGTTAACAAATATTCAGAACCTGACTTAGTTTTTGGTAAAGGACCAACGCAGTTTAATATTATTCGACTGAAAGGTTCATCAAAAGCTGGAAATTGCTTTTGGAATAACTTGTTTCCCTACCATTTGACAAGTGTGGCAACTTTTACAATATTTGGGAACATCCGATTTAAGTCCAGGCCAAAAGAAATGAGTCATTTTCTTGTGATAAGTCTTGTTTATATCTAAATGACCAGACATTGGACTTTCATGGGCTATTTCATGGCGATATGACTTTGGAACAACAAATCTCATCAGAATACCAATATTTTTATAGTAACAAACAGGATTCTGAGACATTCCTTTTTTGGGTAATGCCCTATCAATTTACTTTGAAATCTCAGGATCATTTTGCTGTTCCTGGTTTAACTTTGAATTTGAATGCGTTTCATGACCTTGGTCATTTGACCTTGGTGATGACTGACAAAATTTTGACGAGTCTGTCAGCTAGACTAAGATTAAAAGACTTTTTAATCTCGTCATTGAAATATTGACCAACGAAAGTATCAGTTGAGTCAATATCATTTGAATTTTTACAGGAAGCTTATTTAGCCATACACCGAGTTACTGCACATGAAGGGTACAAATCAGGTATTTCCTGCAAAATAGGATCATCTGTTTGACCTACACTAGGTGTGTCAGTTACAAAAGGATTATCTCCAGCTAAGTCATTGCCTAGCAATAAATGTACATCTTTAAATGGTAAAGAATGTTTAACACCAACAACCACAGAACCAGTAACTAAATCTGAGGACAGATTAACCTTAAGAAGCGGAACATTAATAGACAGACAGACAGACAGACAGACAGACAAATCTTTGATTGTTCAAATTCACAAATTCCAAATACATGAACATAGTTTTCATATATTTTAACATACAAAATAAACTTTCAAGTCTTGACAAGAGGGTAGACACTGTTTTATTTGGTCAATTGATATAATATTAATTAAATGAAGTACGTCTTTAGTCTGATAAAGTACACCTAAATATACCCATCCTCGGAAGGTAGACATATTTATGGCCCATTTCACCAGATAAGAATGTTTATACATACACATGTATTTAATAATAAAATTTATTTGAAGTAATGAAGCAGACTATAGTAAGTCAGCTCTAGTCACGTGACTTGAAATAATTATAATCGTGTCAACTTCGTTTACAAAATACACGTGACAGATCTGGGTCAGAATGGGAAATTAAGTGTTTTTTTGATTTATTGGATTTAATTCATCGTGATATTAATAGTTTTAATTAGTGATTCCGTGTAAAAGTGATGATTGATTGTAACAGCTTTGTCGGATTTTGTGATAAGATCTTTAAAGGTAGGAAGCATGAGTTTTTTTTTTGTGTGTGTGTGTGTGTGTGTGTTTTTCACTGCACTTTCTTACATTTCTAGGTCATTCCGGGCATACCATCGTTGTCCCTCTTGTTCGAAACAAAATCACAAGCAGGACTGATGGTAAGCTCGTGTTGAAATCGCTATCTGCTCGTCTGCGAAAAAAACAAAGCGCAAATTTTTGTTTCCCCGCAGACAAACAGACTTACACATTCCTAAAGTAACAAAGCTATAATCATTTAACCCTTCTCCTGCTGTTTACATCTGATTGCTTTTGCGGGCCTCAGTTTTTGATTTTTGATGACCGTTTAGATTTATACCAGATCTCACAAACGTGAAGTCCGATCTTGTCCTACTCTGCCTGCTCTGTAATTCAACAATGGTAAAACTTGGTCAAGAGTATTTTTATTGTCCCTATAATGTAAACTAAACATAGATTCAGCAGGGTAAGGGTTATCACAAACAATACTGAGTCATATAAGCTATTGTAAGTTAGACTAGTTTGGGCTTAGAATCTAGGCTATAAATGTATATTTTCTTAGTTTTAACCCTTAAACATACAACAATATTTTAGACTGGGTTATAATTTCATGGTTTGTTCAGAATCCTTCCATGTACAACTTTTTACTAGCTGAAGTAAATGCATCTACTCATGGATTTCCATTGCACATTACTGCTTCTCACAAAATTTGGCAAGACAGGCAGATTAATTAGATCAAATATCAGCCGAAAAAGGTGTGCCATCTGATCGTGGCCTATTATGCCTGCTTTTCTTTCAACTGTGCCATGGAGAAACCTTGAGGCAGGGAGATTGAAATAAAGCATTTAGCCCTTTCCTGTTAAATCCCTGCTTTCTAAGATTCTGTGACCTCATGATTGAGAAAACATTGTGAAAAAGAAGAAACCGCTTCTGACAAGCAATCTCTTCTTTTCCACACTACTTTCTACCCTACTGAATGGCCATTTTTCCAATTAAATTCACTTTAAATTTTCGTCTACAAAACCTGTCAACTTGGACAGGTCCAAAATTATGTAAAACTGGAAATGTCAAAGTGAATAATATTGTGACTTACCGATCGCCCTATTTTTTCTGCCAATGAGAGGCCGCTATTTCGTTTGAAATTCAAAAAATATATCCCATAACCTGATCGATCTGCTCGAATAACTGAGCTACGTGAATTTTGGTCATTATGGGCGGGGAATACACTCAAACCAGACAGGGACGTCATAATCTAGTCTGATAACATGTCTCGAGAGACATTTGTCTTGAATCGAGTTTTTTTTTTTTTTTTTTTTTTTTTTAAACTTTTTTAAAGTTTTTTTTTTAAGTTATGCTGATACAAAATTGTTAATTAAAAAGAGGAGAAATTCTTGCATAATTTGTCTGCATGTTAATCAAGATAAGATAAGGCTGATATATAACTGATTCTGATAATAAAATATAAATCTCTACCCATGTATAGCACAGCAGTAAAAAAGATCGACTAGTTTGCTTGGCACTTGGAAAGGTACATGTAGGCAAACAATTGTAGTACAACTTGTAATATGCCTACTTAAATGATTCTACGGGTATAAATATTTACAAAAACAAAGCGATTCGAAACATGTTAGTCCTTCGATACCAGTATCAAAAGCCAGTGTGATCTGTTTAACTTTGACCTAATATCGTAGTGGAACCAAAACCTGGTAACTATAACTTTTCAATGCGTTATTAATTTTGCTTGTTGCAAACAAAATAGTATTGACCATGAAAATGCGATTGTTTCGTTTGTTTACATGGGGTTCGACGCCGCTTTCAACAATCTTTCACTTATATCGCAGCGGCTGTGTCACCTTACAATGGATTCCTGGTATTTCTAACACCAGAACTACAAGTACTCTTTTTCTTATCCTCCAGCTGCTATCCAATATCTACGATTATCGACCCATTGGTGGGAGAAAAATAGTCGCAGAGGATGAGTGCCGCCGTCGGGGATCGAATCCAGGACCTTTTGAATGATCACCGCCGCGCTACCAGTTGCGCGACTTAATATGCCATGATAGTTAAGTGTTTATCCACAATTACAAAATCCCCATTAAGAGAGACAAGATTTCCGCGAAAAGCTTACTAAATAGAACTCAAAATCCAACAGTTGCAACCACGAGGTTTTGTTCACCGAACGTTCTCAAATAATTTTGTCTCACCAAATGATTAATTATCTACAATAACCCGATGGTGATTTAATTCGCTCCTCCAAGTGTTTGTTTACCTCGATTTGATTGAAGAATGTATGACGCAACAAAAATGAATGACATCATTGATTGACGTGCAACTCGTTTGAAATAGCCTTATTCGGTGAAAAAATAAGTCGATCGGTAAAACAGTTATAGTTCAATTTCTGACAATTTACGCGTATAACCTTGCGCTCCGCTAACGCTCCGCTTAGGTTATATCGTGTAAATTGTCAGAAATGAACTATAACTTTTACACAAAATTCAGAAATATTCAATAATATGGGTTAAACTTGTTGTAATCATAACATTGAATAAGCAACTTTATATCAGTGGAGACTAATCAAGAACACAGCCCATTTATGCTAGTGCAATGTAAAATTAAGGTAGAAACGGGGTTGAGGCATATGCCTTTTACTCAGCATTTTCTCCTTTTCCATATATATTTATAGGAAAAAGGCAAAAAAAGGTACAAAGAATCTTATTTTGAATTAAATCATTTGATCATAAATTTGCTTGATTCATTGTTTTAGGAAATTTAAAAGGGACTTATAGAAAATATTGTTTTCACTGAAATTTATTGGTTACTTTTGAAAAAATTTATAATTATCTTGTTAATTTGCATAGCTTTTTAAGTTCCTTTGGTGATTTAGAGTTCATTAGTTGATGATATATATATATTTTTTTTTATAGTAAAACTTGTTTATAAAAAATGATCTCTCAGATGAAAAATGAGTACATTTCATCTCCTATATCATTACTTGTGCATAAATGACACTTTCTATGATTTATTTCTATATTATTCCATCTTCCTGTCTCAACGGGCAAGAAATGGTTAGCAGTTCTATATTTAATTAAGTTTAGATAGTCTTTGTAGATAGCTTTCAGACAACCTGTTTATAATTTTATCAAGTTTAAATTGTTTTTCATTTACTGACAAATAAGGATCTACGTTCAAATCACACAGTAAGTGCTGTATTTCTATATCTGATATATTATCATTAAATCTCTGTTTAGTTTCATTATTCCAGTTATGGACAATTTTTTGGATAATAACACCACACTCTACACCCTGAATAAGGACACTAGCATCAGAAGAAGTCTTCTCAGAAAAAGGCAGAACATCTTCTAAAATAAGAGATTGAGAAGCTCCTGTGTCTCTTAAAATTTAATAGGGGCAGGTGGGCACATATCACCTGAAAGTGATACAAAACCATCCAACATGAACGGTTCAAAAATCTCCATACAGGAATCAGAATTTGGTTCAGCCTTAACAATTGAATTTAACTCAAAAGAAGGTTGTGATTTAAGTTGAAGGCTGGTGAGCCCTGTAGGTTTGGCTGCACTCAATTCCTTCTTCCTTTTTAATCTAAAACATTCTGAAATAAGGTGACCAGGTTTTTTACAAAAAGTACGATGTACTCGAGATAAGGGGTTTCGAACAATAGTTTCACCAGTAGACTTTGGTTTAGGTGAATTTGATTGACTAGACATGCTAGATGAATCACCAGACATAGATTTATTGTGGGGATGTGAGGAAGGAGGTTTTGCTTTATCAACGAAGGAATTTTTGTGTGTTAGGTAGTAATCATCAGCTAAACGAGCTGCTTCATGTATAGGTTCAACATTTTTTCATCTAAATGTGAATTAATGTGATTGAATGCAATTTTTGAATTGTTCAATTAATATAAGTTGTCTAAGATTATCATAATTTTGTCTATTTTCTTAGAATAGCACCACCTGTCAAATATTTTTCTTCGTTTCTTGCAAATTCAACGTGAGTCTGGCAAGATTCTTTTCTACAACTTCTAAATTGTTGTCCGTATGCTTCTGGAACCAGATCAAAACCTTTGAGAATGAGTTCTTTTACAGTATAATAATCATTGCTTTGTTTTGTTCTAAGTTGCGAATAAATATTGCGAGCTTTTCCTACTTAGACACTTTGAAGAAGTAAGGTCCAGTGCTCCTTTGGCCATTTCAAGTTATTTGCAACTTGACGAGTCTGTCTGAGTATCAGCTAGACTAAGATTAAAAGACTTTTTAATCTCGTCATTGAAACATTGACCAACAAAAGTATCAGTTAAGTCAATATCATTTGAATTTTTAAAGGAAATTGGAAAATTCCCAGATAAATTCGAAAAAAAAAGGGTAAAAACCATCAGGTTTATTTATATATAACACATCCAATGACAATAATTTGTCTGTCCAAAAAATCGGCATAGCTTTCCATGCATTTTTTAGAGATAATAAGATTTTTCCAAATACAATTTTTCCTTGCAAAATGCAATAAGAAGCTAAATGATACCCTTCAATGTGGAGGCTACTAATATGATCCAATCTTCATGAAACTTGTTCAGAATGTTTGTCAGGTCACAAGGATGAACCCTACCGAAAATGGGAAAGATCCATGCCAAGTCAGGGGAAAAGGGGCCATATTGACAATTTTCTTGTTTACACTCATGAGACCACAAATGAGGCCCAATCTTTATTAAATCTAGTCAGAATGTTGGCCAGGTCACAAGGATGAACTCTTAAGAAAATGGGAAGGATCCATGCCATATCATGGGAAAAATGGCTTTAATGACAGTTTTCTAGTCACCGCTTTAGAGGCCACAAATATGGTCCAATCTTCATGAAACTTGGTCAGAATGTTGGTCAGGTCACGAGGATAAATCATGTCGAAAATGGGAAAGATCCATGCCATATCACAGGAAAAGGGGTCTTAATGACAATTTTCTTGTTATAACTTTAGAGGCCACAATTTTGGCCCAAATTTCATGAGATGTGGTTTTGTGTAAAAATTATCTCCTTTATGACATCTGCCTATTTAATTGATGTGATGTCCAAGGGGTCAAAGAGACTCAGGTGAGCGATTTTGGTCCTCTTGTTTTAAATGTAAGCTATAAAAGAAGTCAATGTTCGCCATTTATTCTTCTGTGGCATTGTTACCTACCAAGTTTAATTCCAATGACCCAGGCGTACCAAGTACCTGTAACGTTGAAAAGGAAAACTTGCCCCTGATTCAATATAACATAATTTTCAAAAGGGTTTACAATTTAATATCCAGATAATTAATCTTAACCTCAGCAGAAAATAATCCTTTCGTTGCAATTTAATTTCAAAACAACATAACAATAAACTACCAAAATGCACGAATCCTTGATGCAAAAAATGATTATACTGAAAGGTAATATTTTTGCTAAATCGAGTTAAGGTTTCCAGTTGTGTCTGATAGCTTAAACAATCTCACCCCTAAACCAGTAGAATTATCGAAAAAATAATTCCTTGCTTTCCTTCATTTCACCCTAAGCGGAGCCATGTAAATGACGTCACTAAAAATGTTGCATAGCAATCGCATGCAAGATGTTATGCTTTAAGAAAAAAATTTCCATAATTTTCCTATTTGTCTCATTATTGCAATAAAGAAATAGAATTATTGTAGGATTCAGTGAAACATCGATTTATATTTTATTTTGTGAACAACAATATTTATTTTTACTTATGGCATCGTCACTTGTAAAAACTTATCTTTTCATGTTCACTCATTTTAAAATAAATCTATCATTATAATTCCTCCTATACACCCTTGGTAAACTCATGCCCTACCCCTTTGCTCTGTCCCTGGTGACCTAACTGAAATGATGTGATCAGTTTTTATAAAGGTCTATAAACTTGTGATCAATGCCAAACATATAGATTATCAGCCTTCTGGATTATAAGAAGGCCGTAACTAGTGTGTAATAGAAATAAATCCTCTTTTGAAAAATTCACATTGACATTGATAAATAATCATAACATTGAAACTACAGCTTATTCAAGCTGTTGTTATATATTTTTTTTATTATACATCATCGCACTTTTAATCATAGAAAACAAGGTTTTTGACTGAAAATAAAAACAAGGTGCTTTTATTCCAATTTTAAAAGGAACTTTCCAAATGTCATTACAACAGAAAGTTTCCTGAGAACCAGTAAATTTTTCTGGATTTTGATGTAATAAAATAAGTTGTTTAGGGACAAAGCAGGCTGTTGCAGTTAGAGCAGGGACGAGTGAGTATCGCCAACTTTTCGTGCTGATTTCAATAATTCAAATGCCAATGTAGGGATGTGAGGTTCATTCATAAATCAGCATTTTAGTCACTGCCCTCTAATACGAAAAACAATTATAGCCGTACAGCAAAGCCGCAATACTTACAGTTGCCAAATTGTCGTATATCATATGACATCCAAATAAGGATAAGAATAGGCAAGAGGTTTTTTAAGAAAAATTACTAATGAATTTTTTTCCCTGCTTATATCTGGACTGATTAACCAACTTCCTGCTATAATCGCACGCAATAACCAACTTTTAATCATGATGGTTCAAGGATGTGAGATTCATGCATAAATCAGCATTAAAGTCATTCTGCGCGCTAGTATTTTGCTACATAAATTTAGTATAAACAAAACTTGCAATTGTCACAAAGACAATTTCGGGGAGTACATTACTCCCTTTGCCCTGATAAATTCTATGACTATATACAAACTGATATGGATGTAGTTTGATAGGTCAGCTACAATGAATCTATCAGATAATCAGATTATTTTAATGGCGATTACGTAATGATTAAAATGAAAATATTTTTGACAATCTTAAGCACTGCATATCCATACTAAACTAGTGAAAAAGAAATAATTCAGATAAAAAAGAATTATATTCAATTAAAATAACTCTGATTTTCTAAAATATTCATAAAGAATATTCTGTCTGTATTTCGACATATCGATGATTCAGCATTAAACAGTTCTTAAACTGCCTAAATGTTTGTTCGGAGATATATCTGTTTTGTGCATATCTGTCGATATGAGATGAATATATTTTGTTGTGCAATATTTTTGTTCCTAAGCTAATAGAATGTTATTTTCAATTACCTTGCAACGTAGTTTTCTATAATACACACAATGATGCTACAAGTGAAGAAAGACTTTAACTTAGTTATTCATGTTTGTAGGATGTATGGTTGGCGTTCCTTTTTGTCTTTCTCGAAGAGATAATTCAAGTTAAAGTGATTGTCCACTCATGAATTCCGCAAATCTTGAATTGTTAAAGCATTTTAAAACAACAGAAATGCATATTTTGGTAATATCGGCTGCCACCTAAGAACACAATAACACTTTATATATTGTATATGTAACATTTCTTATTTCAAAATGATGACTTGTATTTTCATTAGTCAAAAAAATCACGTTCTTATATAATTTTTCAACCTCTCACTTACTTTCAAGATTCTTATGTCAAGAGATATTTAAAATGCCATTTGATTATTCGATTTGGCTGCCATCTTGACTACTGTGCTAATTTCTTATGTCATAATAAGCATTTGATATGCCAAACATTTTAAATCTCGAACTTTTACATCAAATAAGAACCAAAACACCCATTTAAAATGTAGTCATAGTGATCTACCAAGCTGTTGGCCTAACATTCCATAATCCTGGCTGCCATCTCGATTTACTCAAAATGCAAGTTAATGACAAGATGTCATCAACCAGATCCTGGTTAGTGTAGGCCTAAGCTACAAGAATCAGTCAAGAAAAAAACTTTGAACCCAACTTCTAGGTCAAGGTAGATATCTGCAGGACTAAATGATTTAGAACCCCTATCACCTATATCTTAAATGTGGGTATACAGCATGGGGCTTCAATTTTAGGGTGATAATTTTTTAAGAATTCTTTCTGAAATCTGTCTATAGAAAAGAATCTCAATAACAACGGCTCAAGTTTTAAATCTGTAAGCAGTGTTTTGTTCTGAGCCATATGCCAATTCTCTATGCCAAATTTAGAGGATTTATGCCTTAAGAAACTTGTTGGTTCTTCCTTATTTATTCGATTGTAAAGTGTAAATACCTACAACACAGGGTTTCTTTTCAAGTTTGCACACCTATTTCTGCTAAATACTTAATAGACCTAGCTATCTGGTCTGGAAGTAGAACATCAAATTATAAATGTGTTGTTCTTTTTTTTCTATATTTAATCAGTGATTCCAAAACATAGGGCTTATATTAAAGTAAGTGCAATTATTTGCATTTTTTTAAATGCCAAATATGTCAGATGCCAAATAAATAAATTTAACCCTTCTGGTTTAGAGGTAAAAGATTTTTTAAGTGTTTTACTCTGTTGCCATTGCAACCAGACTTTTTCATTGATTCCAATTCTGTGAAGTCTTTAAAGTCCTTGCCCTAAAGATCTTAGTCTTATTCAGACTGGGCAAAAAGGGGCACAACTCTTACGAAAATGCTTTTAGAGTTATCCCTTTTGATAGTCTGGATAGCTTTTGTGATGATAAACACCCATACCAAGTTTCATGAAGATATCTTCCATAACAACAGAGATATGAAAAGCTAATGCCTGCACCAACGCCAACGACACCAATGTGATCACAATACCTTGGGTTTTCTCCGAAAACAGCCGAGCTAATATATGGTTATTTGTTAGAAACAAAATTCAGCACAATCCCTTATAGAAGCACCCCTACAAACCCTCTCCAAATGCCTAATTGAAATTTTAGGATTTTTTTTAGACTTCTTCTCTAATTTGAGATGAATTTCCTATAAAATTCATTAATATGATTGTGTTAGAGGAAATTCAACTCAAATTAAAGGGAAAAGGGCATAAGAGACATCAATTTAAAAGATTTTCTTATCAGAAAATTAATACTATATAAAAGCCTCCTGACCATGTTTTGTATAGCTCCCGGAAACGTTTATAAGGAGAAATACGGTATATATATTTTGGGCCTATTTTTTGGATGACCCTGGAAACTTGGTAAAGGAAATGTTCAAATTTTGTTGGGCTTTAAAGATAATAAGTTTAGGACAAAGAAGAAATTGCATCAAATAATTAATATCTTCTTCACCGTCCATTCACTATAAGGGTCTATGTGCCTGTTTCAAAATAATGAATTCTGAAAATAATTAGATTGACCTTATTTACACTGTAAAAACATTTGGTTGCCCAATCTTCCATGCAACCCTCTTTAATTAATACATTACAATATTTTAACCCCCCCATCCCCCGACAGATAAGGGCTATATTTCTGTCTGTTTGCAAAAACTTAACATTGCCAACTATTTGAGGTTATCCAAGAAACATTACTTATATTTTGTATGATGATAGATTTCTGTGTATTCTACCAAGGTCTAGGTCATGTGACAAGGTCATCTGTCAAGGTCAAAGATTTAAGATAACCGCCTACATGTGCAGCGCTCGGCTGCAGTTGCTGGATAATGCAAGATTTGAAGTTGAAAAGGGACATAACTCTTAAAAATGCTTCCATAGTTATCCCCCTTCATTGTATGGATAGCTCTTGTAAAGTTTTATGAAGATATTTTCAATAATAAGAGAGATATGAAAATAAAGAAATCTTCAAAAATCTTCTTCTTCTCTAAAAACCAGAAGGCAAGTTTGTTCATATCAAGACCCTGGGATCATATTTGGGGTCCATCAGGGCACATCACTTTTAGCCTGAGCACAATGGGTGAAAATCATCCAGTTTAGCTTATCTTAGCATGATGGGTGAAAAAAGGGAAAATCTTCGAAAATCTTCTCTAAGGCAGCTTTCATATTTGCTATGTAGCATCATCTAGAGGACCTCTACCAAGTTTGTTCATATCAAAACCCTGGTGTCATATTTCGGCTCCACCAGGGCATATCACTTTTAGCCAATCTGAGCACAATGGGTGAAAATCTTCAAAAATCGTCTTCTCTGAAACCAGAAGGCAGATAGCTTTCATATTTAGTATATAGCATCATCTAGTGGACCTCTACCAAGTTGTTACATATCTGGGGTCACATTTGGGCTCAACCCGGGGAACATCCCTTTTTTATTTAGAATCAAAGAGAGACAAGGCATATTTTTCTTTCTCTTGGTGTGATGGGTTACATTTATAAATGAAGGATGTGTTGAAATTTTCAAAGGCTATTTATTACAGAGTATACGTGGTTATAAATTGTAAATGTCCATACAATGGTTTAGCGCTGACCCCTCCCCCATATTGAATAGCTACGATGAAATGATCTGTATCATAGGGAAGGGCAGATAAATTGATTATAATCGATAATCGGATGGTTTTGGCTTTTGATTGTGAAAATCGACTAAGAAATTTCATTAATCAGTTAAATAAAAGCCATTATATATTGTTTTCGAAACCTACATCAGTTTGATGGCTCAGAGTGAAACAGTTGTAACTGCCTTTATGTTTATGGCCAACAAAAGTAAAGAACTTGACATGAACTTGACAAAAGCCTCCTTAATGATTGACTTTGCCTAAATGTTTCTTAAAGGAATTGCTTCTGGGAAGCGAGTAGAAGCATACATAATTGTTAACAAATATTCAGAACCTGACTTAGTTTTTGGTATAGGACCAACGCAGTCTATTATTATTCGACTGAAAGATTCATCAAAAGCTGGAAATTGCTTTTGGAATAACTTGTTTCCCTACCATTTTACAAGTGTGGCAACTTTTACAATATTTGGGAACATCCGATTTAAGTCCAGGCCAAAAGAAATGAGTCATTTTCTTGTGATAAGTCTTGTTTACATCTAAATGACCAGACATTGGACTTTCATGGGCTATACTAAGTATTTCATGGCGATATGACTTTGGAACAACAAATCTCATCAGAATACCATTCTTTTTATAGTAACAAACAGGATTCTGAGACATTCCTTTTTCGGGTAATGCCCTATCAATTTACTTTGAAATCTCAGGATCATTTTGCTGTTCCTGGATTAACTTTGACTTTGAATGCGTTTCAAGACCTTGGTCATTTGACCTTGGTGATGACTGACAAAATTTTGACAAGTCTGTCAGCAAGACTAAGATTAAGAGTCTTTTTAATCTCGTCATTGAAATATTGACCAACGGAAGTATCATTTGAATTTTTAAAGGAAGCTTTTTTAGCCATACCCCGAGTTACTGCACATGAAGGGTATAAATCAGGTATTTTCTGCAAAATAGGATCATCTGTTTGACCTACATTAGGTGTGTCAGTTACAAAAGGATTATCTCCAGCTAAGTCATTGCCTAGCAATAAATGTACATCTTTAAATAGTAAAGAATGTTTAACACCAACAACCACAGAACCAGTAATTAATCTTATGAAGCGGAACATTAATAACACCACACTCTACACCCTGAATAAGGACACTAGAATCAGACGAAGTCTTCTCAGAAAAAGGCAGAACATCTTCTAAAATAAGGGATTTGAGAAGCTCCTGTGTCTCTTAAAATTTTAATACGGGCAGGTGGGCACATATCACCTGAAAGTGATACAAAACCATCCAACATGAACGGTTCAAAATTCTCCATACAGGAATCAGAATTTGGTTCTGCCTTAACAATTGAATTTAACTCAAAAGAAGGTGTTGATTTAGGCTGAAGGCTGGTGAGCCCTGTAGGTTTGGCTGCACTCAATTCCTTCTTCCTTTTTAATCTAAAACTTTCTGAAATAAGGTGACAAGGTTTTTATACAATAGGTACAATGTACTCGAGATAAGGGGTTTCGAACATTAATTTCACCAGTAGACTTTGGTTTAGGTGAATTTGATTGACTAGACATGCTAGATGAATCACCAGACATAGATTTATTTTGGGGATGTAAGGAAGCAGGTTTTGCTTTATTTACGAAGGAATTTTTGTGTGTAAGGTAGTAATCATCAGCTAAACGAGCTGCTTCATGTATAGTTTCAACATTTTTTTTATCTAAATGTGACTCTACTATGATTGAATGCAATTTTTGAATTGTTCAAGTTGTCTAAGATTATCATAATTTTGTCTATTTTCTTAGAATAGCACCACCTGTCAAATATTTTTTCTTTGTTTCTTGCAAATTCAACGTGAGTCTGGCAAGATTTTTTTCTACAACTTCTAAATTGTTGTCCGTATGCTTCTGGAACCAGATCAAAACCTTTGAGAATGAGTTCTTTTACAGTATCATAATCATTGCTTTGTTTTTGTTCTAAGTTGCGAATAAATATTGCGAGCTTTTCCTACTTAGACACTTTGAAGAAGTAAGGTCCAGTGCTCCTTTGGCCATTTCAAGTTATTTGCAACTTGACGAGTCTGTCTGAGTATCAGCTAGACTAAGATTAAAAGACTTTTTAATCTCGTCATTGAAACATTGACCAACAAAAGGATCAGTTAAGACTTTTGATGGTCAATATTTCAATGACGAGATTAAAAAGTCTTTTAATCTCGTCATTGAAATATTGACCATCAAAAGTATCAGTAAAGTTAATATCATTTGAATTTTTAAAGGAAATTGGAAAATTCCCCGATAAATTCTAAAAATAGACACGGTAAAAACCATCAGGTTTATTTATATTTAACACATCCAATGACAATAATTTGTCTGTCCAGGATCTTCAATTTGCGGTTTATATGTACCAGATCAGGTCTCAAGGCATCTTTAGACAATCAGACAATCTTTTAATTGCAATATATGACTGCTCAATATTTGGATCTCACGCAAATGTCAAATTGTTGGAAATGACACACACTTGCTCAAGTGACAAAGAAATCTGATAAGTCCCTGTCAGTATTGCAAGTTCAGTTATTGGTACTCCTATTGGTATTGAACATTTTTTGTAAGCTGATATTCTTTAAGGTTTATCAAGAAATAATGGTAGATTATCACTTAAGGTAGCCGACATCATTATGCACTTGTTTCAATCTTTATCAAATAAACATATTTGAAAGAGTGGACCTTTCTGTTTATGTGACCAAAAAATCGGCATAGCTTTCCATGTCAAAGTGAATAATATTGTGACACAAAATTCAGAAATATTCAATAATATGGGTTAAACTTGTTGTAATCATAACATTGAATAAGCAACTTTATATCAGTGGAGACTAATCAAGAACACAGCCCATTTATGCTAGTGCAATGTAAAATTAAGGTAGAAACGGGGTTGAGGCATATGCCTTTTACTCATCATTTTCTCCTTTTCCATATATATTTATAGGAAAAAGGCAAAAAAAGGTACAAAGAATCTTATTTTGAATTAAATCATTTG
This sequence comes from Fragum whitleyi, assembly GCA_948146395.1. Classification (NCBI taxonomy): domain Eukaryota; kingdom Metazoa; phylum Mollusca; class Bivalvia; order Cardiida; family Cardiidae; genus Fragum; species Fragum whitleyi. The sequence continues at coordinate 49,263,382 of OX411544.1, forward strand.
ATCATAAATTTGCTTGATTCATTGTTTTAGGAAATTTAAAAGGGACTTATAGAAAATATTGTTTTCACTGAAATTTATTGGTTACTTTTGAAAAAATTCATAATTATCTTGTTAATTTCCATAGCTTTTTAAGTTCCTTTGGTGATTTAGAGTTCATTAGTTGATGATATATATATATATATTTTTTTATAGTAAAACTTGTTTATAAAAAATGATCTCTCAGATGAAAAATGAGTACATTTCATCTCCTATATCATTACTTGTGCATAAATGACACTTTCTATGATTTATTTCTATATTATTCCATCTTCCTGTCTCAACGGGCAAGAAATGGTTAGCAGTTCTATATTTAATTAAGTTTAGATAGTCTTCTTTATCCAAACTTGAGAAATAATTTTCAATAGATATTGATTCTTTGATGAGACTTTAATTTTTACCCTTGTTTGAGCTCTGTAGTTGGGTACTCCAATGTTGTTGGTACTGATCTTTTAATATATTACCTACCAAACATTTTGTGTTGAGATTTACATTTGAGTATTGACTTTGCCATATATCTGGTCTTCCAATTTCTGTTAAAATAGATTGAATTTTACTGATCCATTTGCTTTGAAAATTTGGGTGGTTGAGCATAGACATGAACAATTTATATGAGAGTTTATTTCTATTACCATTTATCAACCTTGTCCAGTATCCTATCATTCTAGTTTTTATTATAATCTCAAGGGGATAACGACCTGTTTCTGCATAAAGCATATAATTCGGTGTACTTTGTTTGAGCTTCAAAACTCTTTTGATGAAGGAACAGTGAATTCTTTCTAGAATCTTACTGTCTTCATATCCCCATGTCTCTGAGGAAAAAGTCAAAATTGGTATAATAGTGTTATCAAAAAGTTTGAAGATTAAATCAATTGGTAGGTTCAGATTGTTAATTGTTAAACCATCAGGTTTATTTATATTTAACACATCCAATGACAATAATTTGTCTGTCCAGGATTTTCAATTTGCGGTTTATATGTACCAGATCAGGTCTCAAGGCATCTTTAGACAATCAGACAATCTTTTAATTGCAATATATGACTGCTCAATATTTGGATCTCACGCAAATGTCAAATTGTTGGAAATGACACACACTTGCTCAAGTGACAAAGAAATCTGATAAGTCCCTGTCAGTATTGCAAGTTCAGTTATTGGAACTCCTATTGGTATTGAACATTTTTTGTAAGCTGATATTCTTTAAGGTTTATCAAGAAATAATGGTAGATTATCACTTAAGGTAGCCGACATCATTATGCACTTGTTTCAATCTTTATCAAATAAACATATTTGAAAGAGTGGACCTTTTTGTTTTTATTTGACAAAAAAATCGGCATAGCTTTCCATGCATTTTTTAGAGATAATAGGAATTTTTCCAAATACAATTTTTCCTTGCAAAATGCAATAAGAAGCTAAATGATACCCTTCAATGTGGAGGCTACTAATATGATCCAATCTTCATGAAACTTGTTCAGAATGTTTGTCAGGTCACAAGGATGAACCCTACCGAAAATGGGAAAGATCCATGCCAATTCAAGGGAAAAGGGGCCATATTGACAATTTTCTTGTTTACACTCTTGAGACCACAAATGAGGCCCAATCTTCATGAAATCCAGTCAGAATGTTGGCCAGGTCACAAGGATGAACTCCTGAAATCCTGTCGAAAATGGGAAAGATCCATGCCATATCACAGGAAAAGGGGTCTTAATGACAATTTTCTTGTTATAACTTTAGAGGCCACAATTTTGGCCCAAATTTCATAAGATGTGGTTTTGTGTAAAAATTATCTCCTTTATGACATCTGCCTATTTAATTGATGTGATGCCCAAGGGGTCAAAGAGACTCATGTGAGCGATTTAGGACCATCTTGGTCCTCTTGTTTTAAATGTTAGCTATAAAAGAAGTCAATGTTCGCCATTTATTCTTCTGTGGCATTGTTACCTACCAAGTTTAATTCCAATGACCCAGGCGTACCAAGTACCTGTAACGTTGAAAAGGAAAACTTGCCTTTGATTTAATATAACATAATTTTTAAAAGGGTTTACAATTTAATATCCAGATAATTAATCTAAACCTCAGCAGAAAATAATCCTTTCGTTGCAATTTAATTTCAAAACAACATAACAATAAACTACCAAAATGCACGAATCCTTGATGCAAAAAATGATTAAACTGGAAGGTAATATTTTTGCTAAATCGAGTTAAGGTTTCCAGTTGTGTCTGAAAGCCTTAACAATCTCACCCCTAAACCAGTCAAATTATGGAAAAAGGTGCTTTTATTCCGATTTTAAAAGGAACTTTCCAAATGTCATTACAACAGAAAGTTTCCTGAGAACCAGTAAATTTTTCTGGATTTTGATGTAATAAAATAAGTTGTTTAGGGACAAAGCAGGCTGTTGCAGTTAGAGCAGGGACGAGTGAGTATCGCCAACTTTTCGTGCTGATTTCAATAATTCAAATGCCACTGTAGGGATGTGAGGTTCATTCATAAATCAGCATTTTAGTCACTGCCCTCTAATACGAAAAACAATTTTAGCCGTACAGCAAAGCCGCAATACTCACAGTTGCCAAATTGTCGTATATCATATGACATCCAAATAAGGATAAGAATAGGCAAGAGGTTTTTTAAGAATAATTACTAATGAATTTTTTTCCCTGCTTATATCTGGACTGATTAACCAACTTCCTGCTATAATCGCACTCAATAACCAACTTTTAATCATGATGCTTCATGATAATCAAGGATGTGAGATTCATGCATAAATCAGCATTAAAGTCATTCTGCGCGCTAGTATTTTGCTACATGAATGTATTATGAACAAAGCTTGCAATTGTCACAAAGACAATTTCGGGGAGTACATTACTCCTTTTGCCCTGATAAATTCTATGACTATATACAAACTGATATGGATGTAGTTTGATAGGTCAGCTACAATGAATCTATCAGATAATCAGATTATTTTAATGGCGATTACGTAATGATTAAAATGAAAATATTTTTGACAATCTTAAGCACTGCATATCCTTACTAAACTAGTGAAAAAGAAATAATTCAGATAAAAAAGAATTATATTCAATTAAACTAACTCTGATTTTCTAACATATTCATAAAGAATATTCTGTCTGTATTTCGACATATCGATGATTCAGCATTAAACAGTTCTTAAACTGCCTAAATGTTCGGAGATACATCTGTTTTGTGCATATCTGTCGATATGAGATGAATATATTTTGTTGTGCAATATTTTTGTTCCTAAGCTAATAGAATGTTATTTTCAATTACCTTGCAACGTAGTTTTCTATAATACACACAATGATGCTACAAGTGAAGAAAGACTTTAACTTAGTTATTCATGTTTAGGATGTATGGTTGGCGTTCCTTTTTGTCTTTCTCGAAGAGATAATTCAAGTTAAAGTGATTGTCCACTCATGAATTCCGCAAATGATATATCTTGAATTGTTAAAGCATTTTAAAACAACAGAAATGCATATTTTGGTAATATCGGCTGCCACCTAAGAACACAATAACACTTTATATATTGTATATGTAACATTTCTTATTTCAAAATGATGACTTGTATTTTCATTAGTCAAAAAATAAAAAATCATGTTCTTATATAATTTTTCAACCTCTCACTTACTTTCAAGATTCTTATGTCAAGAGATATTTAAAATGCCATTTGATTATTCGATTTGGCTGCCATCTAGACTACTGTACTAATTTCTTATGTCATAATAAGCATTTGATATGCCAAACATTTTAAATCTCGAACTTTTACATCAAATAAGACACAAAACACCCATTTAAAATGTAGTCATAGTGATCTACCAAGCTGTTGGCCTAACATTCCATAATCCTGGCTGCCATCTCGATTTACTCAAAATTCAAGTTGATGACAAGATGTCATCAACCAGATTCTGGTTATGGTAGGCCTAAGCTACAAGAATCAGTCAAGAAAAAAACTTTGAAACCAACTTCTAGGTCAAGGTAGATATCTGCAGGACTAAATGATTTAGAACCCCTTTCACCTATATCTTAAATGTATACAGCATAGGGCTTCAATTTTAGGGTGATAATTCTTTAAGAATTCTTTCTGAAATCTGTCTATAGAAAAAAATCTCAATAACAAAGGCTCAAGTTTTAAATCTGTAAGCAGTGTTTTGTTCTGAGCCATATGCCAATTCTCTATGCCAAATTTAGAGGATTTATGCCTTTAGAAACTTGTTGGTTCTTCCTTCTTTATTCGGTTGTAAAGTGTAAATACCTACAACACAGGGTTTCTTTTCAAGTTGGCACACCTATTTCTGCTAAATACTAAATAGACCTAGCTATCTGGTCTGGAAGTAGAACATCAAATTATAAATGTGTTGTTCTTTTTTTTCTATATTTAATCAGGGATTCCAAAACATCGGGCTTATATTAAAGTAAGTGCAATTATTTGCATTTTTTTTAAATGACAAATATGTCAGATGCCAAAAAAATAAGTTTAACCCTTCTGGTTTGGAAGTAAAAGATTTTTTAAGTGTTTTTACTCTGTTGCCACTGCAACCAGACTTTTTCATTGATTCCAATTCTGTGAAGTCTTTAAAGTTTTTGCCCTAAAGATCATGGTCTTATTCAGAAAAGGGGTACAGCTCTTACGAAAATGCTTTGAGAGTTATCCCTTTTGATAGTCTGGATAGCTTTTGTGATGATAAACACACATACCAAGTTTCATGAAGATATCTTCCATAACAATAGAGATATGACCAAGCTAATGCCTGCACCAACGCCAACGACACCAGTGTGATCACAATACCTTGGGTTTTCTCCGAAAACAGCCGAGCTAATATATGGTAATTTGTTAGAAACAAAATTCAGCACAATCCCTTATAGAAGCACCCCTACAAACCCTCTCCAAATGCCTAATTAAAATTTTAGGAATTTTTTTAGACTTCTTCTCTAATTTGAGATGAATTTCCTATAAAAATCATTAATATGATTGTGTTAGAGGAAATTCAACTCAAATTAAAGGGAAAAGGGCATAAGAGACATCAATTTAAAAGATTTTCTTATCAGAAAATTAACACTATATAAAAGCCTCCTGACCATGTTTTGTATAGCTCCCAGAAGCGTCATTTTTGGATGACCCTAGAAACTTGGTTAAGGAAATGTTCAAATTTTGTTTGGCTTTAAAGAAAAAAAGTTTTGGACAAAGAAGAAATTGCATAAATTAATTAATATCTTCTTCACCGTCCATTCACTATAAGGGTCTATGTGTCTGTTTCAAAATAATGAATTCTGAAAATAATAATTAGAATGACCTTATTTACACTGTAAAAACATTTGGTTGCCCAATCTTCCATGCAACCCTCTTTCATTAATACATTTTAACCCCCCATCCCCCGACAGATAAGGGCTATATTTCTGTCTGTTTGCAAAAACTTAACATTGCCAACTATTTGAGGTTATCCAAGAAACATTACTTATATTTTGTATGATGATAGATTTCTGTGTATTCTACCAAGGTCTAGGTCATGTGACAAGGTCATCTGTCAAGGTCAAAGATTTAAGATAACCGCCTACATGTGCAGCGCTCGTCTGCAGGTGCTGGATAATGCAAGATTTGAAGTTGAAAAGGGACATAACTCTTAAAAATGCTTCCATAGTTATCCCCCTTCATTGTATGGATAGCTCTTGTAAAGTTTTATGAAGATATTTTCAATAATAAGAGAGATATGAAAATAAAAAAAATCTTCAAAAATCTTCTTCTCTAAAAACCAGAAGGCAAACAGCTTTCATATTTGGTATGTAGCATCATCTTGTGGACCTTTACCCGGTTTGTTCATATCAAGACCCTAGGATCATATTTGGGGTCCACCAGGGGTCGTATTCACCAACCTATTCTAAATTTTAGAATTTAGTCTAGGCTAAATTGCCAAGTGTGGACTTTCCCAAGAATGAACTTAAGTGTGTATTCACCAACGCAATTTAGAATAGACTTAATTTAGAACGGTTTGTACAGTACTAAAGCGACCACAGACTTACGATGGTTCCCCAATTTTGACGAGGCGCAAATTAAAAGAGTAACCATTAAGTTTCTGCCATTCACTCTTAATTTCCCTCCTTGTTTACAAATGACATTTTCATGTAATTTTTCAGTCGAAATAAATTGTCATATCTAAAAATTCAATATCTTGTTGGGCAATTGATTGGCTGAATACAAAGATCAATTAAATTAGTAATAATAACTTCGATTACAGCTGACAGAAACAAATGTGTTTATTTAGCAATCGATAAAAAACGTGAAATTACTCGCTGTAGTTACGGGATTTAGATTCTCGATTGACAAACTGTGTTTCATTTTTATAGAGTAAATAAGGCGATTATTTATGAGTAGTAATAAGTGATGTGCGCCAGTATGGTTGTCCCGATACCAAAATTAGACTTTACAATAAGAAATGAAACATTGAACAAAAAAAAAAAAAAAAACAACAACTAAATTCAACACAAACATGGCAACGAGGTCAACATGATTCCTACACAAATCTTTCACCGAGAGAGCTTTACAACGTTTCAATAAAATCAAGTCGCTTTTTAAGATGTGAGAATCATAATCTCTTCCCTTTAACTTTTTCCACCATGTTCATGATGTTGTTTTGCAGAAAGTATCGTCAACAAAACAAATAGAATCTTGAGTAAAAATGCACCAAGCTTTCTATTGCTCGAGTTGAAATGACAATCTGCCTGCGTAATCTTTTCTCCATCAGTCTTGTTCCTATCAATATAGCATCATCTTGTGGACCTCTACCAAGTTGTTTCATATCTGGGGTCACATTTGGGCTCAACCCGGGGCACATCCCATTTTTATTTAGAATCAAAGAGAGACAAGGCATATTTTTCTTTCTCTGGTGTGATGGGTTACATTTATAAATGAAGGATGTGTTGAAATTTTCAAAGGCTATTTATTACAGAGTATACGTGGTTATAAATTGTAAATGTCCATACAATGGTTTAGCGCTGACCCCTCCCCCATATTGAATAGCTACGATGAAATGATCTGTATCATAGTGAAGGGCAGATAAATGGATTATAATCGATAATCGGATGGTTTTCGCTTTTGATTGTGAAAATCGACTAAGAAATTTCATAATTGATTAATCAGTTAAATGAAAGCCATTTTATATTGTTTTCGAAACCTACATCAGTTTGATGGCTCAGAGTGAAACAATTGTAACTGCCGTTATGTTTATGGGCAGTTACAACTGTTTTGCGCTTAGCCATTAAGTTGATAGAAAGATCCACAGAAAGATTTCTTCAGTTTTAACTAACCTTTCACATTCTATTCTTCAAAGGATGATACTGAGTGTGCAGTTTTATTAATTTCTAAGAAACAACTGTACAATTGATCATAAGTTGATTTACTCTTCCAACTTAAAAGCAATTATCGATCGTGATTTGAAACAGATTGCCCAACACTACTGTATCATACATGATTGACAGACAGGTGGACAATATTAAAACAATTTGCTCCAATCTAACTCTTAGTACACAGGGCACAAATATTTAGTATATAAATGCTGGGCAGGGCTCGTGTTTGACCCAAAAACCAGGATTTTGACTCCCAAAAATCCCATTTTGTCCCTCAAAAATTTCCTGCAGGGGTCATTTTGTCCCACTGAGCAACCTATGCATTATATAAAACTATATAAATCAATTGTTTCATTCATACTTTAACAAAAGATCTATAGATAGATATAAATGAAACAACACTAACATTAAAGTGTGTCTACACTTTATTGCTTATGTTGTTTCAGTTTTATAGATTTACTTCAATGACTGATAAGTTTTCATGTTTTGCTCTTATATGACCACTTCAGACCCGCAGAATTTTGTGACAAGGGGCCAATGATTTCTTACTTAAAAAAGCTAACACAAGCCATGCTGGGGGATCAAGACCTGGTAACTACAGCTTGAATCAGCTGGAGAAAAAACAATATTTTGGTTGCCAACCAACACTATGTTCTGATACTTTTCTTACATCTACAATATTGAATTTGTGGGGGTTTTTTTAAATCAATATTTAACAAAACAATTCACGAAAACTGGCAACAGAATGTGAAACACTTGCTCTGAAAAACAATTATTGAAAAAAAGAGGCCAATTAAGGCCTGATGAGACTGCTCTATCGACTCTTTGAAAAGGTTATGTCTTGAAAGTGTTATTCAAGATATATGAAGAAGAAAGATTCATGACAATATATTCAAGAACGTAGGAGGAGGAGTTGTGTTGATAAGAAAATTTACTTACAATTTACATAATTGCACCAAATTGCAAAGTTGTGGCCATGGGCACATGAAACTTATTTTGTTTAAGTTTCATGACATTCAATACATAAATGAAGAAGTTGTGTAAACAATAAATAATAAATATGATAAAAGCCCCTTTTCCAATGAAATGTATCTATAAACAAAAAGAGGATTTAAAAAGAAAAGCCCCCCAAATGGCAAAAAAATAAAAAATAAACGTTTCCATGGTCAAATGAAATATTCTGTAAATTTCATGTTAAGATTTTTTGAAAATCTGTGTATAAATGAAGGAGTTGTGTGAACAATAGATAAACATAAAGGCCCCTTTTATCATGACACAGAATGTAACTATATTGCCACAAATGCACAAAGTCACACGAGCCCTTAACCGCTCACCTGAATTTATCATGATGCAGCATGTAACTATAATGCCACAGAAACACATAGTCTCTAGAAATGGAAAATTCTGTGAAAGTTTCACATGAGTGTATCCATTAAAAAAGAGGGGTTTTGTTAATAAGGAAGTTTACATTAGCCACTTTTTAAATGACACAGTATAGTATCACTTGACCATATCAATAATCACGTGGTCAATTGATGTATAATACTTAGTTAATTTTTCATTATCTTCCATGTATAAATGAAGGGTTTGAGTTAACAAAGAAAATACATAAAGGCCCCTTTAATATGTCGCAGCATATAACTAACAACAGCACCGCCTACGGGTGCCTACCTACAGCAGTTAGTGCTGGATGGTGAAAAAAACTAAGTAGAAAAAGGGGCACTTTTTACAGAAAATGCTTTTAGATTTATCCCTCTTTATAGAAAAGAGTGCTCTTTGCTAGTGTGCCAAGTTTCAAGTGAATGTCTTCATTAGAATCAGAGATTCCACAAAAAGGTCAAACGTTTCTGTATTTTTCTCACAAATTTGTTCTTAAAGAATAACCTTGACTGATAACCTTGACCTTCGTACCAACAGAAAGGCCTTGTCTCAGTCAATCATCATGTTAAATATGAAGGCACTTTCACTTACCATTCAAAAATAATTGCCAATGTTATTTTTTTTCACATTTCTTACATATTGACCTTCAAAGATGACCTTGACTGATGACCTTGAGATTGTCTGATGACCTTTAATTTGGAACCAACAGAAAGTGCATATCACAGACAATCATCATGTGAAATATGAAGGCCCTTTCACTTTCCATTTTTAAGTTATCACAAAATGTCAGTTTTCGCACATGACGACGCCAATGACAAAAATGATGCCAACGACGCCAACAACGACGATGACACCAAGGCTATATCAATACCTTGGGTTTTCTCTGAAACAGCCGAGCTAAAAAGCCACAAATGCAAATAGTTACTGGATATAAACAATCTGTGAAAATTTTAATGAATGAATCCATAAATATAAGAGGAGTTTTGTTAGCAAGAAGGTTTAAACTTAGGCCCCTTTTTTCTATGACACAGTATTAAATAACCAGACCACATAAATAATGAACATGGTCACATGTAGAATACTAAGTGAAATTTTCATTAAGTTCCATGTATATATGAAAAAAATCTAGACAATGAATTCTTTAAATTCAAAATCAAATATAGGCCCATTTTCTTGTGACGACCAATCTATCAGAATTTTCTTTAAAAAGAAAGCTTTGAGATGATTCAATCATTTTTAGAAAGTTATATTAATAAATTGGATGAAAACTGTGGACTTTAGAGCTATCAAAGGATTTTCTAGTTAAATTCTCAGAGTTTGAATTCAAATATAGGCCTTTTTCTAGTGATGCTAATTCTAGTGAGGCTTTTCTGATTAATTTTTCATTTGACCCCTAGTACAATCATCTTTAAGACATTTAAAGACAATACACTGAAGACTGGACTCTAGCTCACTTTCATGGATTTTCTGATTAATTTTTCATTACGGTCCTTTTCCCATGACGCTTGACAAATCTGGCTCATTTGCAGAAGGAAACACTGATCCTTGTGATGGTCTTATCATTCTGACCAATTTTGAAGACAATTTAATAAAAACTGTGGAGTGTAGAGCAAAAGTTAATGAATTGGTTTCAACACCCAATGTTTACAATTTTATTACACAGCTTTTATGTAGGCAGTCCTATTAACAATCCCTGACTTGGAGGGTAAATCTTTACAAAAACGCTTTAAGAAATTTAATTTTAAGGTATGAAGAGACTTTCTGTTGATTTCGTGAAGGTATGAAACTAAAAACATAATCACACTCATGTACATTAATCTGCTTCGAATACATTGCAATAAGGTCTTTAGTTTCATACCTCCAAGAAATCAATAATAAACACTCTCTTCATCTCTTAAATGTAAGAGTTATAATTTGGACAAGGTCAATTTTAACCTTTGACCTTGACCTTGGAAATCTGAATTTTTCCTTCGAATAGCATTTTTAAGGATGATAGAAAACAAATTATTAAAATTATTATAAGTTGTTTTTAAATTTATTCATGAATGTTGGAGTAAATAGACAAAAACACACGCCGAGCTGTCATTGTAACAAATTTGTCGCGCACATCACAAATAGGATGACAAAAATGCATTTAGGGTTGATAGTTGATAGTACTCGTTGCTCTTTTGACAGAGAAAACACATGCTAAGTTTCAAGCAGATATAGCCAAGGTTAAAGTATGTAGCACTACCAATTTGCCTACACAAATGGATTTATTACACAGGTATGAACTGTTCCAAATTTGGATTTTCTGCGCCCCGGCCCAAAAGTTCCACCCCTGGAATTTCTGCGTAAAAATACTGTAATTCGCAACTAAGTGTTTACGCAAAACACACTAATCTTATTTTACGCGTACAGATAGTAATGATTGAAAGAATTGTGCGTTTGCATGCAAAGAAACCTACCCTGTATCACCGTAACAGTATTCAGATCCGTATGTTTTGCTCATACATGTATTATTAGTTGAATAATAAAAATCAATCCCCGGTATTTCTGCCTTAAATACTGTTATTCTCAACTAAGTGTTTACACAAAACACACAAAGCTTCTTTTACGCGTACAGATATGCAAAAAAAGCTTATATGGCTCGAAAGAATTGTGCGTTTATTAGCTCACCTGATTTATTACGATCATTTTGATAATTAAACACTGCAGCGAAACATTTTGAAAACCGGTTATAAAATTCGCGTTTTGTAGAAATTGTGTCCACACAGAGTTTCACTTTTAATTTGTTGTATATTGCGTATTAGTATTTTGGACCACATTATCGAAAACAAGGAAAAAATAATATTCTATTGTAATATATTGAGAAAACTTTGTGAAATTTCATGCCGATTTTTCGCTAAAATTTGACGTTTTACAGAAATTGAATTGTTAAATAAATCTCAATCAATTGTTTCTTATTCCTCCGACAGACATCTTAGTTCATATTCTAAGTTGATAAACCTTCTCTCGAAAATATAAACATTCTCAACATTTTTCATGAACTATTTTACGCATTTTAAGGGTCATGAAGAAATCCACTATCACATAATTTGTTACGTTTTACAGTTATAATTTAAGAGTTTTTGTGACAAAGAAACTAAATTTAACGAGAGTTTGATTTCTTTCAGTTCCATTTCATTTCCCCGACGCTCATTTAGCATCCTCCAGATCCCCTGACGTCTATCGGTAGAGTCTATAAAGACTCGTCTGTAAAAAGACGGGGGCCCAGCAATTTCAGGTCCAGTTCACATGACCCCCGTGCCCAAACTAAACGCATTTGCAACTGAAATTCGGTTAATGGAATGAGGCCTGCAGGCCGCCTTGACCTCAGACCAGAATCATGCATCCGATTTTTGATGGTCTGTGTACTTAATTGCACACTTGTAGCGTTCTAGAAGTCATTACGTAACGTTGTTGCATTGTCAAATCGATGACGCCGTGCCTTTAACCACCAAAATTCGGTCTTGTAAACCTCATTGTTTGAGCGTTCTCATTCCCTCGCATGTGAATGCCTAACATTACAAGTACCATTCCTGAAACATGTCACTTTCATGTTTCTATCCTGACTGCAGTGCTTCTTTTATGATGTATGAAGATTGCCCCAAATATATTAAATGGGCGTGTGCGTTGCGTGTCATTTTCAACAATTTCACAAGTTCGCACAATCGAGACCCTGGTCAGGCTGTACATTATCACAGTCGGGCCACGAGTTTTCATCATGAATGTGCTCTGCAGACACATAATACTTTTAAGTTTTTATATTAACCCCTCTTCAGACTATCGACGAATAAATACCAATGCATTTTGTGGTTGAGAATGTTGCTCAAAAGTCTTTGCCTCGTGCATTCACTAACAGCTGAAAAACCATACATGCATCCGAAACTCTTTCGAAATATTTCTAGAAGAAATCGTGTTAAGCTTGCCATAGTCACTTGTTCAGCCGACGTTGCTTGATAAACTGCATTCGGACATCTTTGACCAATCTACGATCTTTAGATTGACCAAAGGAGACCTGAATGGGTAAACTAGTGATGTAACAAATTAAGACTACGCTGTGGTGGACTTTTAACTACAAGAAGCTTTCGTTTTATTTTTTCTTCAAGAAGAATAAAGCAGAAGGAGCATAAACAACAACAAAAAATAAACAAAAACAAGAAAAGTGAAACACTTATCGTGATATTCACGCCATACGCGTTCCAAATAAAAATAATGTTTTCCATAGAGGTGACATTTGCTCATATATTTGTATATAGTTTTGATTGTCCTATATGTCACCTGAGTCTCTTCGACCCCTGGAACATCACATCAAATAAATAGGCAGGTGTCAACAAGAAGATAACTTCTAAATAAGATAAATACCATTGAATGTTTTCAGCAAAGAGTAGAAAGGTACTCTTTGCTGAAAACTAAAAAAATATAATTGGAAATTTAAGATATACCTAGGTTCAGCCCTTACATTAAACATATGGGCATGTAACATTGAACAAACTCCATGAAATACAATTAAATGAGACTATTGTGAAAAATCCCTGCCTTCTGGTTTCAGAGAAAAAATTCTATGTAAAATAGGGTGGGTTCATTCAGAGCCCAAATATGACCCCAGGATGATGACATGAAACATCGGTAGGCATAGGCGTATCTAGGACTTTGAAATTTATACGCACTAAGAAGGCGACCACCCAAGAATATATAGTATAAAGGCCATTATTTGTGGACTGTGACAAATTTTTAATACATTCCCCATCCTCACTTCTATGATTTCAGTGTTGGTAAATAACCAAAACATCACAAGAATAGCTGTAAATAGTTACAAGGTTTGATTATTCATCAACGATATTTTTCGAAAGAGAATTTACTTGTATTACGCATATGCGTAATGTGCGTTTTTGTAGTTATGCCCTTGGTAGAACTCCACAAACAATATTACGAACATAATATGGAAGTTATTTTGGTTTTAAGAGGAGCCCAAATATGATCTTGATATGCACAAACTTGGTAGAGGTCTACTAGATGATGCTACAAACAAAATATGAAAGCTATCCAGAAAGCTTTCTGGAATCAGAGAAGACGATTTTTTAAGATTTTCGCTTTTTTATTCTATGTTAAGGAGGTTGTACCCAGGTGGAGCCCAAATATGGCCCGTAGTCTTGATAGGAAAATCTTGGTAAAGGCATTCTAGATGATGCTACATATAAAATATGAAACTGTCTGCCGTCTAGTTTCAGAGAAGACGCCCTACGTGAGGGATGCACCAGGGTGGTGCCCAAATATGATCCCAAGGGTCTTGATATGAACAAACTTGGTAAAGGTCCACTAGATACAAACAAAATATGAAAGTTGTCTGCCTTCTGATTTCAGAGAAGAAGATTTTAGATGGTTTTCCTATTTTCACTTTCTTTGTTAAGGGTAGAGGGAGAGTAAAGGGTTGATTTCATTTATTTGAACAACTTTGGTAAAGCTTGACCCAAGGATTATCCCTGCTAAGTTTCATCATGGTTGGCCCACCGGTTTCGGAGGAGAACACGTTTAAAGAAATTGAGGACTATTTTCCAAAAAGATTGTTCAGGAATGTGTTTTGTTTTTCTTCTAGGAAAATGGCTTCTTTAGTTTATTGTGTATTTAGCGTGATTTGGAATTAAAAATTATACAAAAGCTATATTTGAAAAACTTATTTTACCATTTTATAGGCTCTCGCGGAGCCCAAAATAGCAATTAATGGGTTTGGAAAAAAGATCTTCGTTTCGAGATGATTTCTAAACCTTTGCTTATTATGATATGTGGGTTGGTGTTGAAATGCTTGCAGACCAATGTCCTCTATGGTCATTTCCGGATTTAATGGAGATTCATAATAGCCCATATAAGCCGATAGGGATATTTTTCTTACATTGGATTCACAAAAAGGACATTCTTTTGACCTTTTTTTCATATTACATTTAATATCTAGCACTGGTTTGTGTTGACATATATTTATGCCGTTTTTAAATTCTCACTATGTTTTTGATAGGCTTTAAAATGAGCCCATATGAGCAGATTTAGGAGTTTGGATTTTATTAAAAAAGATGGCCCTCTTTATGATTCCAGCTCTTACCACAATTGTACAAAAGTATATGAATCAACTTTTTCACAGCCCATGTAGTAGTTTACATCGTAAAATTCCCAAAGTGAATGATTTTGGAAGGATATCTGATTAAAATTGATATTGAATAAAGGGAGGTAACACGATATCGCTAATTTCGTTCAAGCTATTTATTTTTCTTCCTTTTAAAACATAAACGTTCTGTAAATAAATTTCTATTTCTTTGCATACCTATCAGACCCCTCAAAATGACATCAATTGAACAATAAAACATTTTTGGAGTGGTTGATATATAGCCGTTGAACTTATTTTAGTGATATTTGAGCTTTGTTTTGAGTGAGTGTTTGGAATAAGTGAATGGATAAGATTTAGAATGATTTTGTTCGGTTTTATTTTAATTATTATTATTATTATTATTATTATTACTATTATTTTTATTTCATTCTGTAAATATACGACAGATTAATATATTTGTTTTCCATGTTGCCTACTCGTACCACAAGTGACACCAATAATCCATTTTGACAGAAAAAATCCGTTTCAAATTCCCCAAATCAAACTGATTTAAGAGTATCGATCGGAGCTAAGGATGTTTCGGTAAAAAAACAAAAACAAAAACAAAAAAAAAAACGGGCGTAAAAATCCACGTAAACTTCTCATTAACGCCCGGGTCTTGTTCATTTACACATATGCCTATAATTCACCGTAAGCGCACTTTTCATTGCAATAATATGAAACAATAAGAAAATTATATTTCTGGTTGGATATAACAAGATGTCGAAATATTCATACCACATAAATAAAGTGATGACAATAACCCGACATGGACGACGATGAAGCCTATTCCAAGGCTGTGGCAATACATCCGAGTTTTTTTTTTCATTTTTTTTTTTCCGTTAGGGTTACTTACTTGTTACTTAGGCATATCTTCCCAAGCCAAAGTTATTTTTCCAAATTATTCCTTACAAACTTTCATATGGAAAAATAAGTGGAATAAGGGGCCTACGGTCAATTGGAAGAATAAGAGTGCATGACAGAGTCAATTTTTTTCAACAAAGGCGCCTTTTCTCCTTGACGCAGCGTTGTATCACAGAATCAAAACGATATACGCACGATTACATGACGAGGGAAATTTTGTGAAAGATTCTTGTAATTCCGTTCAAAATTGACGGACGAGTTGTGTTCACAAAAATGAACCTAGGGACATACGACCACCTCCACGACGCCGTTTACAACCATACGCATCAGTTAAATGTGGTGTCACCGTGATGGATGTCAAATACATTCCGTGGCCAAGTGAAATCTTATTTTTCATTTATTTCATTTAAATTCATTTAACATTTATTCACTCATATCTTAAACTACTAAATAGATTTCAAACAAACCCCACAGGAATGATTCTTGTGTGACCCTTTTTCAAAATTGTTTTAGAAATTTTGATCCAATGACAAACATGGATTTAATGGGAGTGGTTAATTTCGAAATAAGGTAAAAAGAGAGTTTTCTCAAATTCTAAATGATTGATACCAATTAAATTTTACATGAATGATCCTTGGGTGACCCTTTATCAGTCTACAAAAAATTGTTGTAATCGGATGAGAAATAGGTATTTTATGGGCGGAGGTCATTTCTCTATATGTTTTATCTATAGTGGAAACTTTGAAAATCATTTTTCTGAGACTGTAATTATTAAATTTTACATGAATGATCATTGGGTGACCCTTTATCAGTCTACAAAAAAATTGTTGTAATCGGATGAGAAATAGGTATTTTATGGGCGGAGGTCATTTCTCTATATGTTATATCTATAGTGGAAACTTTGAAAATCATTTTTCTGAGACTGTAATTGATGGATATCAACCAAATTTCACTGGAATGTTGCTTGAGTGACTCTTTATCAGTCTACCAAAAAATTATGTGATCGGATGAAAAATATGTATTTAATGGGCGGAGGTCATTTCTCTTTATGTTATTTAGTGGGAACTTTGAAAATCATTTTCTCAGAATTAATGGATATCAATCAAATTTCACTTGAATGATCCTTGAGTGACCCTTTATCAGTGTACCAAAAGTTTTGTGATTGGATGAAAAATAAGTATTTTATGGGCGGAGGTTATTTCTCTGTATGTTGTAAAGTGGAAATTTTAAAAATCATTTTCACAGTAAATATCTGATGGATATCAGTCAAACTTCATTGGTATGATCCTTGGGTGACCCATTATCCTGCAGCCAAATGTTATTGTGATTGGATAAAAAATATGTCTTTTATGGGCGGAGGTCATTTCTCTTTATATTATATAGTGGAAATTTGAAAATCATTTTCAACATCAAAAGACCCCAAAATTTCTAAAAAAATAGTCAAAAATTTTATTTGTTATTACAAGCTCCTGTGGAGCGACTTAAGCCATTCATGGCTTTCCAGTTGTATAAAGCTTTGTATTCATCCTTTTATGTCTTTATATTTTAAATCCAATCATTAGCTTAACCAGTTAGGTATGAGAATCACCACACATTAATGAAAAACAATTTGCCACCTAACCCCCCTCCCCAATACACACAGATTAAGAAATTATGGCCATTTAAGATGATAAACGAATGTCTTTTCGAAGGCCTTCTGTTAATTTTTAAAATTCATTATAAAGAGTTTTTATTATGCGGAATCAAAAAGTATTTGCAGCATCACACAAGCATGTGTCGCAGTCGAAATGATCAATCCTACACGGCGAATCTCTTTGATCTAACGATAACCGGATGCGCCCATTTTATCATTACTATCCATGTCATAAAAACAGTAGCCGCTTATGACACACAAGTGCGCATGTCATAAAAGTCGCTTTTCTTATGCAACGTTATATCACGTGCCACATTTTCTTTGATCTGACCGTGCCGATGCAATAATCAATTCAATCAATTACCCATGCCACACGCCACTGACTGACGGCTTAGTTCACGTAGAAGTATTCGGTTTACTGTATACGGTATTCGGTATTTGCTCTACGCAATACGGGGCACGGCGGTTCACATAAACAGCTCGTGGATTCATTACCTTCCTTTCGCGAGTACGTAAAATTTCGACTCTTCTTCAGAAGATTTGGCTTGATTTTTTTAATCTAAGAAAAAAGGGACACTTTGGTAAGCAGCATTTGAAACTGAGGCCTGTGTTGGGAGAATTCCACACAACTTTCCAGAACCTGATGGATCACTCGGGTGTGTTCTTTAATTACATGCGCATGTCATAACGAAGTTACAAGGGTTTGAGAGACCCCCACATCTGCACCAATTTCGAACTAGAGGCAGCAAACATCAGGTACTAATAGACTGGGCAAAAACTATATGCCCCTTCTATCGGAGACATACAATTACCGATACTAACGAACATACAGAACAGGAAAGAACGAACGAATTTACTGACGGACGAAATCTTTATCCAACTCTTTATCAAATGTGCAGGGAAATGGTTCGACGCTTATAACGTATATCAACGTTATATTTTCCGTGTGAAAATAACGTACTTATGAATTAGCTGACGTCATTTTGCAAAAAGGGGTTTTATGTTTTTCGGAATAACTTGAATCGATAAATAGCGTAGTTTCCTCGTTTTATCACTAAAATTAAGGCCATTTTATAAATTGGATATCAAATTTGTGCAAACAATACACTGAACTTATTATAGTCAGAATGGGTTTTGATCCTCCCCAAGGGGGAATTTTGTAGACCATATTTTTCTGGATCTCCATGGTATGTAGAACATTTTGAGACATGTAAGCACTCTGGCGAGTGGGGCTTTTGTAAGATACGTTACTTTAAAGTAGCACACCCCACAAAATTTTGAAAATGAATTTTAAAAGATTACCCAAAAATTGAAGTCAAAATGACAAAGGTTGACTTCTTATAAATAAATTTATGTTGCTAATTAACTGTAGGGTCCATTGATAGATTTTTTTTGAAAAATCTGTTTGTCTTAAGAGTCGTGATATTACAGTAAAATACTTTCCCCTTAAATTTCGTAGAAAACTATGAATATAGAAATAAATTGTCTACATACAAACTACGAGTACAAGTACAGAAAGGAACATGTCTTAGATAGTTTTTTTTTAGATCCTTTTATATCTTACATTCTGAAACAATAAAACAATTAAGATAAATTGCTTATGCAATAGGATTTCAATATCAAGCCCTAATTCAAATACAACTCAAGACTTTTTGAAAAAAGTTTCAATTAATTTGTTTTTTTAGCTGTCATGCTGTATTGTGTGATAGATAGATATGTAATTGCACTAAACAGATATTTCCCTATGATGAAATTAAACAACAGGTATAGTACAACAAAAATTACATATCCATATCTATCAAAAAACCAGTATTTTTATTGAATATTTCAAGATATTTGTAATTTCTAATTTAAAATGATTATCAAGATCAGTGCTGATTTAGAAGGGTGTATGTATTTCGATTTCAGCAATTGGATATTCGTCATGTATTTATGGCGTGTGAAAATTTGGTCTCAAATCTTGTTATCAAATTTTAACTTTGTGAGATGGGATTCTCCAAAAGACAATATGTACAAAACTAGCATAAAATAAGACTTTTCCTCATTGACTTCTCAATTAAGGTCCAAATTTGAATACCATAAGTGCTCTTTGAATTTTTGTTGGTCATGCATTTGCTTTCAGTACTGATGTATTTTCTTAGTAACAGAACTGAGGGCAAAGAATTTTAACCCTTAATGAAAAAAAAAACTGTTTAAACGGGTTTTGGTAAAATATTTTGAGGTAGCGCATGTTACAATATTCCTTTAGAGAAATAAAGCATTTGTTGTTATAAGGTATATGCATGATCAGTTAAGTATATTGCACCTGCCATTCTCCTTTCTGTTTATGAACGGCATATGAAATAACATTTAAAATGGGTTTGAAATGACATGTGCTCATATCTTTTCATTACTACGTGAAAAACAAGTGATATGCAGGCCTAAATAAATTATCTTGTGAATTTTGCCAACAAGTGTTGACATTGAATATTTTTGGCCAATATGGCCAGGGGTCATAGTATTAAACTCGTCATCTAAAATTTAAAATTGATAAAAATTCGGCGCAGCCTTGAATTTAAGAGTTTTAGATGACATGTTTAATAATAAATTCGGTATTCAACGACCACTCATCCTATATATCCTCTGTCAAATTGTAAAGAAAGTTGGTTTTTTTTTTTTTTCAACTAAGGTTTTACTTAGATCTTGCTCCAAAGCCTTTTTGTGAGAACATCTATTAAGTCCTGTGAACCGTCGATTAAATGTTCCAACAGCAATTCAACAGCAATTCAAGTTGGATAACAACAATTATCCATATTTATTATATAACCATAGGCGTATCTATGCCTTCGAAATTTATAAGCACGCAGAAGGCGACAACCAAGAATATGTAAGATGTTACAAAAGTCAAATGCTCTCTGTCTTCTCTTTTTTATGATTTGAGCGTAAGTGAATAAATCAAAACATTGTAACTACAGCTTGAATAACAGAGAATTTATTTCTTTTCCGCCCTTGCGTAAATTGCTTGATGAAAGTTACGCCCTTGTAACAAATAACCCATAAATTAACAAACCAGTCCTGTGTTAAGGAAAAAATCGTTCGCGAAACGTTCAGAATCTGAACTGATTTCCAATTTTACCTCAATTAAGATGCAAGTGCACATGCAAAGCGGGGTATAATTGGAAAACTGTTGCACCGTTTTGTCATTCTGCACGTGGGGTACATTTGTAAAAGTCCGTTAGCGTTTTAACATTCTAAAAGCAGGGACGGTTAAACGAAAGACAATGTAAACGCATGAACCATGATTTTTAAACCGGACAGTTTGCGCTCTATTAACTCCCATACAAGCATGGCTGCTTTCCTGACGGACACCCGAGACGGGTGCATTACCGTGTTGGTCTAGTATCATCACCCAACTTTCCTTCTCTATAGCTACAAACATAATTGTACGTTTAGTGTTGACACTGAGGACTGGCTTGTTTGTCAGGTAGGACCAGATGATATCGCCATTACAGATCAAACATACTACCCCGGCTTCTGTCACCTTAAATCAAATGTTGAAAGTTATATAAAAACATGGAATTAAATTAAAACTTGTTAAAAAAAAAAAAAAAAACATCAGAAAAATATTTTAGAATTATGGTATGATGTTGCAATAGCTATTTTAAAAACTGGCCAAATCGGCTTGTTATGTATGGGACAAAATAAATTGAAATTGTATTTTGCAAAGGGCCTTTTGGGTCTGAGTGTTTATCTTTGGTTGTAGTGTGGGGTAACAGCGATCTTGCTATCGTGAAAATAAGATGATGTAATTTTTTTGAAATGATATCACTGCACCCACAAAAAGTCTTTTAACGTGCTTATCAACAGTAACGTCAATAACGTCGAGCTTACGATTGAATTGACAAAAACAGTGTTCATTTAAAGCGTCCTCGACGTTACCCTTACAGAGGTCGTAGATCAGCACTACATGTGTTAGGAAAATTCATGTGTACCGCGAAGTTTTCTATGTATGGAATGAAATTTCGAGGGCCTTTTCCTTAAAAGCCCTTCTGGGAATAGATTCCTTCAGGCCAAGTTTTTAATATAAAAAGAAAAAAAATAATGCTCGCATATTTTTTAAAAAAATTAACTTTGATTCATCACATGTTTCTCTTGTTGATATTAAGTACATGTAAATGTTCACAATTTATTTGGCGTCATTCTGGTGTTTTCCGTTGCATTTATTCGTCTTAAATACGCTTATGATTAGAATGTGTGGGGTATATAGGAAAAATGCGCGATTTTCCTCTTCTACCTTAATTGTAAACAGCACCATTTGCATAAACCACATAAACCACATAAATTGCAAAATAAGCATTTAAAAAAGAAATCGATATTTGGACAAGACATTTGATAAGACAGCGTTTGGTTGAAAAACGTTTTGTTTTTTGGCCTGGTTTCGAAGGCCATATGAAACAACCCTTGATCCTCGAAAATGCCTAGGAAAAAAAATAATGGATTCAAAAACCGAACAATGTGTGTTCTTCGTAGCTTTTCCGTGCTCATGCGCGCGCAAAAAATAGGTCTTATTATACATCATCAACTATATTTCGACATGAGGTTCAGTGTGTGTTCAACAAAGTGCTTGTATATCACTAAGCTAAGCTTAAATCAAAGTAATGAAGGCGAGAAAACTTTATAGACAGGAATATAACCATGATAATTTACAATAAGCAGGTAGAAGGGCCAAACACGTCACCTTTGAGATTGTTATAGGTTTGATGCCAAAACAAGCTGTTCGGTTGAAGTAAACTTTGGAATCTGAATCAAGCTGGCATTTAAAAAAAAGAGATTTTGAAAATTGATATGGCATGTAATCGGTTGCGAAATTATATGAAAAAAATAATAGTTCTATAATACGAATAATTATTCCAAAAATAAATAAATTATGGTAAAAAAATAAAAAATAAATTATGTGTTCTATAGTTATTTATATTTATTCAATAATGATAAATAATTATTCTATCATTATAATTATTTTTTTTAAAAGAAATAATAATTTATTCAATAATCAAAAAGATTTTTTCTATAATTCAAAATATTTGTTGTATAATCTAAAATATTTGTTCAAAGATTGAACATAAATTATTATTTCTATAACTTAAAATAATTTATTCAATACCTCTCTCAATAATTTATTCAATAATTAGCATTCTGGAAATGAAGTGGCAAGCCATAGACTGGGAACATGGTCGACTTACATGATAGACTGGCAAATCTTCCAACTCTACGTTACTTCCCGGAAGATTTTAACAGGCTCAATAACGTAGTTTGCTGTGTTGATACTTTCAAATTGTGAAAAAAAAACTGACGAAATTCATGTACCCTTCAATTAAATTTAACCGATTTATTGATTTTCGGCTTTGGCGGGCCTGCCGTTATGAAAAATCAGTTTGGCGAAATCGTAAAACTTAAGACTATTCCTAATTGAAAGTCTCTTTCGAAAAATTCATTTGACAGTCATTGAGTTGCGAGAGCCAATCTGATAAATTGAATTGGATGATCAAAATGGTCCTTATTCACTCACCTTCATCTCTTCGACTCCTCACTTAGTAAAATTAAATGATTTAAAGATCGTTAAATGATCATTACATTTTCCAAAGAAAGACATTATAAAGCTCCTATGATCCCTGCATTAGTTTCTAGCCTCTTCTAAACAAGTTTTATGGGAGATTTAACCTTTGACAAGACAAACATACTGAAACACTGATTACCCCTGGAGTCAGTGAAGAGGATTAAGGCCCTTTTTCTGTATTTTCTCATAGGACAATACATTTTTCTAAGGGATTATCATTTTGACTATGTGTACATTCTGACCAAATTCTATGAAAATTGGGCCATAAGTGTGGCCTCAAGTGTGTAAACAAGAAAATTATCATTAAGGCTCCTTTCACGTGATATGGCATGGATCCTTCCCATTTTCAAAAGGGTCCATTCTTGTGACGTGACCAATATTCCGACCAACGTTCATGAAGATGGTGCGATAATTATGGCTTCTAGAGTGTTACCAAGAAAATTATCATAAAGGCTCCTTTCACGTGGTATGATACGGATCCTCCCCCATTTTCAATATGGTTCATTCTTGTGACCTGACCAATATTCTTACTAACGTTCATTAAGATTTTGCCAAAAATATGGCTTCTATGGTGTAAACAAGAAAGTTGTCATTAAGGCCCATTTTCTTGTGGAATGGATCCCCCCTTTCAGTAGGGTTCATTCTTGTGACCCGGCATACACTCTGACCAAGTTTCATGAAGATTGGGCCAAATTTGTGGTCTATGGAGTATTAATGTTAACTCTTTAATTGTTGATGTCGACAGACGACAAATAACGCACGACGGACATTCATTGATCACAAAAGCTCTCATTGAGTAATACGGGCATACGAATATTTTGGCACAGTATGTGGGCTCCATGACTGTCATTTGAATTAACGGGTCCGTACAGCTAGCCACTTCCTTCCCAGAATTAGTGCTATCCTGTAAATGCTGAGCAACAAGCAAGGGCTGCTTGTGTCATTCTTAACGATCGGTAAGGCTCGATCGGGGATTGAACCTGCCGCACTCGTAACGGATGCTGTACCAATGGGTTATTAAATTCGTAACAAACTAGACAAATAACGCAAAAAAGAACATACACATGTACATGTATAAGACTATTTTCGTTGCATATTCCATTTGTAACGTGTTGTGTGATCATATATGTAACATATGATACATATATGATCACAAATGTAACATGTGTTACATATATGATCACACATGTAACACATATATGATCACATATGCAATACGTGTGTAATCACACACACACACACACGAGCGCACGCACGCACGCACGCACGCACACATGTGAACCTCAACATTTTGTCATCACTAGTAGAAAGCTGCAAAAAGAGGAAAAATCATGTTATATAAATGTTTTGAAAATATCGCTGTAATTGTAATCTTTTAATTGAATGAGTTTCAAAACATATTTATTTCAATACTTGGAGTTATCTGCCCTTGTCGCAGCCCATTTTATATATTTTACTATATCTATCGTTAAAAATTAACCATAGCAACCACATCACAATAAAATACACCAAATCATTTCAACATATTACGGTAACAATACGGGGTTCGATCAGTGCTTAAACAGTTTTAAGCAAATGCATCGAGTTTTGTAGGTTCTACAGAAATGCATTACGCAACTTTGACTTTTTTTTAGGTAAATGACGTTTGTAGGGTTCATACAGTAAATTGGTCATAACTCACAAAATAACCTGAATAATCTGTTAGAATGAAGACTTACATACTCCAGAAATATTATACACTCAAAATAACGTTGTTTATCAAATACTCACCAATTGTCCGAAGGTACATTTTCTCAAGTTGTGGCCCATATTTATATATTTGGATATATGAACAGAGAGCAGCCACGATACCGGACATTATATTCATGACTTTCCTTTAAGGTATTCCTAGTGTGAAGATCGGAATAAAATCGGTTAATTTCGGCTTTTTCCGTCAATCAAAGCGCGTCGTTTTGCATGTAAGTTAGATGACGTCATAATCATCGACACAAGTTAATTAGAACTTGGTTGAACTTGTTTAAAATTTCTTTATTTTTATTCCTTTATCTGCAGCGGATCAGGGATTTCTATGAGGGGGTTCAAACAATCGAAAAGGGGAATTTGTTTTATTCATGAAATTGAAATAATGTAACTACAGAACCCCGCGAACCCCCCGGGATCTTCCACTGCTATTTTCTTACATTTTTCATTTTGGAAAATGAATAACAGGTTTGTTTTTTTAAAAAAAAAGATCGATTGATTTTTCATTTCGTTAAGAAGATAAAGCTTCACTAAATGAATCATATATCGACTTTAAATTGAAAAAAAACGACAATTTTCTGTTACTCTGCGTATCATTTCTTTTTTTCTTTTTTTTTTTTTTCTTTTTTTTTTTCACTTTCCCTAATTTACCATTTTTGGACCTTTGTCGATTAAGAAGTTCTAAGGCGATTTTTGTTAGGGTCACTCATGTTCAACCGGGAGTTCTAGTTTCCGAAAAGCAAAACCATTTGCAGATATATTTCATTACAAAAATGAAATTGGCCCTTACCTGTGTTGCAAACGGTTCTGATCTTGAAATACAAAGAGGAGGTACTCCCTTAGACCGGCTCCCGTCCCACTGATCTGATAAAATTTGTGAAAAAATTAGCAAAATTCAACTAGAGAAAGAAAATTTCTTATCAGCTTATATTCTCTGACTGGCCGATCAGTGGGACTGGTTTTCATCAAAACCTCTGGTTTCCATGGTAACGGAAAGGTTGAAAAATGGCCAAAAATCTTAGAAAAAATTCTTCCCCTCCTAAACCACTGGGCTAATCAAGCTGAAACTTTGCAGAGACGTTCCTTGGGTAAAGCTCTTCAAAATTTGTTAAAAGAATTTAATTTCATAAAAAACTCTGGTTTCCATGGTAACAGAAAGGTTGAAAAATGGCTGAAAATGGCCCCAAATCTTAGAAAAAAAATCTTCTCCTCCTAAACAACTAGGCCAATCAAGTTGAAAGATTGGCAGAGACATTCCTTGTGTAAAGCTCTTTGAGAGTTGTTAAAATAATTCAATTTCATCAAAAACTCTGGTTTCCATGGTAACAGAAAGGTTGAAAAATGGCTGAAAATGACCCCAAATCTTAGAAAAAATTCTTCTCCTCCTAAATCACTAGGCCAATCAAGCTGAAACTTGGCAGAGACGTTCCTTGAATGAAGCTCTTCAAAATTTGTTAAAAGAATTTAATACCATCAAAAACTCTGGTTTCCCAAATAGTCGAAAATCTTAGAAAAACTACTTCGCTTCCTTAACCACTGGGCTAATTAAGCTGAAACTTGGTAGGGATGTGTTTTGGGTGAAGCTCTACCAAAATTGTATATGTAATTTTATTCAATCAAAATCTCTGGTTTCCATGGTATTGGAAATGTCAAATTTATCGCCAAAAATATCAGAGAAGGTTAATCTTCTCAAAAATCGCCTTAGAACTTTTCAGCATATCTTAAGCTTGGCAGGGATATTCTTAAGTTTTAGGTCTACTAAACTTGTTAAAAGAATTCAATTCCATCAATAACTTTGTTTGCAATTAAAAAGAAAATCAAATTGCAGTAGGAGGAAATTAAAGTCTGTTTCTTTTGAATCCACCCTAAATTTACATCAGACAATCTCTGGTATTTATAACATTGTTGACGAGTTATGAGTTGACTTACTCAGGTGAGCGACCATCGTGGTCCTCTTGTTTTAAAGATGTTTCTAAAGTGTGAAATGCAACAGTCTGTCAAACAATTCAGTGTTGACTGATTTACAGTGCTTAAAGTATTTTGATTTCATCAACTGTTTTATTCTTTCTAAACTTTTTTTTGGCCAGGGTCAGTCTGTGTTATTTGATAAGGGTCATTAAGGGGTCATTAGAGTTCCCACTAGGGTTAGCTTATCATTATCTTACATCAGTAAAACTGTGACCTGACCGAGGGGTCAAATTCTTCCAGGAATTTCTGGGGGTAAGCTCTGCAGAGTTGACCAGGCTATCAGTTTTTGAGAATATGGGAGATAATTTGAAATAAGATAGTAACACATGAGTGGTCTACCTTATTAATTTTAAAACTAATTGACAGCCTGGGAGCCAGGCTAGTACTCCCTGCAAGTATTTACATTGTGAATGTATGTTTCTACAGCCCGAAAACTGACACTGTCCTCCCACTATGGATACTTGTCCGACGATAGAAATGGACTATGAAAGTATAGTCTAGATACTATATAACGTCATCGGGCGTTTGAAAGTCTAGTGTAAAAAAAAAAAAACAGACATAAACCAACACTTCGCAACCTAGGTCTTCAATTATCCAACTTACCATTTTTAATTAAGCATACTGTTCAATTTTTTAACTTACTAACCGAATTAATCATGAACCAACATATTCATTTAAGGCTAACACTTAAAACTTGAAATTTAACAACGAATCTTGGGTAAGAAATAGAATTCTTTTGAATTACTAGAGTTACTCAAGTGCATATCCGCTATCTAAATGTCTTTCTTTTTTTTCCAATCTTCCTATTTTTATAAAAAAAAAATCTAAACGACCAGGTCGGTGCAAGAAGAAATGAATCATGGGGTGGGTATACATTCAACATTTGTCCAACGCATTTGCTTTTATATCGTGGAAACAAAGTGCCCCTTATGTATAGTTTACAAAAATTGCCGATATAATCTTAGCGGGCCAAGACAAGCATTTTACGGAAACATGGTTTACTAACCATCAAAAACTCCCAACTTCTTCTAACCCTCTTGGACAATTTTAACCTGGGGTGTTCCATGAGCGATGTTGTAAAAAGAAGTTTTTGGTTTCCATGGTAACAGTTGTCTCAAAAGAATTGCCAAAATCTTAGAAAATGTTCATCTCCTCCTGAACTATTTAGCTAATCAATTTTAAACTTGACAGGGATTTATATGGTGAAGGTCTAGTAAAGTTGTTTAAAAAATCAATTCCATTAATAATTTTGTTACCATGGAAACAGAAAGGTTGAAAATTTACAAATTTTAAAAAAAAAAGAATGACATTAGTGGAAAACTAGAGTCCGTTTCTAACAAAAAAAAACACAAAAAACGGGGGAAATTTGTACACTATGAAATTCTGAAAGGTACATGATTAAGTAACACTTTAAGACATGTTAGCACTCTGGCGAGTAGGGCTTTTGTAAAATATGTAATTTTAAAATCACCCAGCCTAGATCCTTATTTAATGCTACATTTTGCTCCCATTTTGTGAAATTCTTTGGTCAGATTGCGATTTTTAGTACTATCTCATACATGATTCTTGAGCATGATTGATAAAACATCCACAGAATCGTGTATGATTCAAGAACATACGTTACAATTACAAAATTGTTTCTCAATATTCGCCTATATAAAGATATTGGCATTTGAGCGCCAAAAATATTCATAGACAACACTTGTTGGCAAAATTCATAAGATACTATGATGAATTCATATTTACATAGTTTATTTTGGCCTGCATATTACTTGTTTTATATGTAGAGATGAAAAGATTTTAGTACATTTTCTTTAATTCAAATGTAATATGATATGCCGTTCATTAACAGAAAGGAGATTGGCAGCTTCAATTTACTACATGAACATGCGTAATAAAACAAGAATGTCATTTATATCTTTTGAACAACAAAATGTTGTAACATAAAAAGCCTCAAAACATTTTACCAAAACCCATTTAAACTGTTTAATTTTTCATCAATAAGGGTTAAAATTCTTTGTATTTATAGCTCTCAGTTTTGTTTCTTTGAAAATGCATCGGTACTGAACGCAAATGCGTGACCAACAAAAGATCAAAGATCCCCTAGCACTTCTTAAATTGATAGAATTTAGACAATTTAGACCTTAATTGATAAGACAATGTTATGTCTTTGAACAGCCAAGAAGGAAATTCTTATAAAATGTAAGTTTTTACATATTGTCTTTTAGTGTAAAATTATAATATAAATCAAACAAAAATTGAAGTTAGTATAATTTGTAGTATCCCATCTCACAAAGTTAAAAATTTGATGACAAGTTTGAGATCATAATTTTGAAAAAGCCAAATCCTTAATTCATGTATATCAAATTGCTGAAATCGAAATACCTACACCCTTCTAAATCAGCACAGATCTTGAAAATAATTTTAAATCAGTTTTTACAAATATCTTTAAATATTCAAAATATTGTTAAAAACATAGGGAAATATCCGTTTAGTGCAATTACATATCAATCACACAGAATTTTATAAGTTGAACTTTATCTTTTAAAATTTCTTAGTCACTTAAGTATGTATATCAATTATCCTCTATTTCTTGCATTGGTTTATTCGTTGCTTATTAATACTAAATTAAGTATATATGCTACAGTGAATATGTAAAATCAGTGATTTTGTAAAATCACTTAAAATTTCAGGGATTTTGTTTCCGTCAGTTGTTTCACAAAATGACTGAAATTTTCAGATAATATATGACATAATAGAATATTTGTGATAAAATAGGATAATAAAGTGTAATTTAAAAAAATAGATGTGTACTATATTTTCAATTCATTATCTATGTACTTATATTTTTAAGAAAAGTGCTTGCTTCAGACATCCTTGAAAATAATTGAATCAGTAAATTATTTTACAAAATATCTGAAGAAATTAAAGTGTATGAAACAGTTTTTATTCATAATTTTGCATTCGGAAGCGAAGGAATTTTAATTTATTTATTTCAAACTTGAAAGATAAAATTTACAACACATAATCACATTTAAATAGTATTTAAAAAGAAGCACAAAAGCAAAAGAAAAAAAACAACAAATTTCATTTTTACATAATAATTATCAGATAGATTGGTTCGCACAATCATACTTATATTTTGTATTTCTTAATTAAGAGTCAGCGAGAAGATTTATTCATATGACACTTAAAACCCAATCACACTTATAAAACGCAAAACGAAGAACTGAAGTCCTAAGTATACATATAGGCTTTACAACAACCATATTGGCTGTTGTTCCAGACGTGGTTCTTTTCTGACACTAGGTTCACATCTTTAAATTTACTTTGAACATCAATAATGATAACAAAAGTTTAACAACAATCTCAATGTTTGGAAAAGAAATATAAATATCAAACAAAGAAAGAGGAAACCTGAATGAATTATTAAAAAAAACAGCAAAATATGCAACTGTATTATTCCATTTCCTAAAAAAATATTCTAATGTTTTACATATTAACTGAAAATTTCAGTCATTTTATGAAAAAGCTGACGGAATCAGTGATTTTACAAAATCCCAGAAATTTCCAGTAAATTTACAAAATCACTGATTTTACATATTCACTGTAACATAAATAAAAGAATATTGCATAGAATGGGCATTCTTCAATTCTTTTCTCTACACAAACTGGATGTACATACCTACCGGGGTATTGAAAGTCAGCCAGCAATGTCAAACAGAAATGCAAATAGAATTTTAATCACCAGCCATCACCTTAAAGCCCTTATAAGCATGCGACTGGTAGACCCATCATGCGATTTTTTTTCTATTTTAATGACTCAAGTCTTTGGTTGTATTTGAATGAGGGCTTGTAATTGATGAAATCCTATTGCTAACGGTAAGCAATTTATCATAATTTTTTTATTGTTCTTGCTAAGGTATGTTTCTGCATAAAAAGTACTTGTAGTTTGTATCTAGTTCTTAGTTAAAGCATTTTTAGTCATCATTGTTTTACTAAAATTATTAATTTTGAAAGAACTAATCATGTTTAATTACAATTGGTGGGCATCTTAGTGTCCTTTGGGAGCAGCAATTATGTTTGATTCTCTAAAAACAGGTCTTTTAAAATCTTACTTTCATAGCTGAATAAAAATGTATTTGATCTATTCATTTGAACATAATATGGCCAGTATTGAACTGAATTGTGTTCACACATAGGGAGTGATTTCCTTCTTTATGGCTCCTTTATGCTCCTTAGTTGATTGAGTGGGCTTTTACGCCTTTTTAAACAATCAGTTATTTTTCGCCGGCTGGAGCACCTATGAATGGATTCCTCACCAGTACTACTACAATCACACGGCAGACTGGGTGCTGGTACCTGCTGCTGTTCAGATTTCGGGCATGCTATTTGTTCACTTGACATGAGCATTCTCTTGGTGAATTCTAACCTACAGTAAAATAAAAACGAGTACAGAAGGGTGGTCACTGTGCCATATATCAAACGTTTAGGCCTAATAGTTTGGTTTGCTTTCTAAAAGTGCTTTTGTTTCTTTGTTAGATAAGATGTCATCGGGCAGAACCCTAAAAGAAACTAATAAATCATTTCATCAACACACGCCTGAATTCACATACAACATATCAAACCTTTAGGACTAATGGTTTTGTAGGCGAATAATTTTAAAGATTTTCATAATTTGATTATTAAAATTTTGGATCGAACTTAATTGCTATACGAAGTCCGCATAACTATATAAAGTGTTGTTGAAATACATTGCTGGACGGATAGCAGTTGGATGCCGGTTACTGAACAGAATATCCCACCCTGAAGCATTAAATTGTGATCAAATGACTTTTATAACTACTTTTCAATAATTATCATCTCTATATTTTTTCTTCAAATAAATTAACATCGAATCTACTTTTTGCATGTATTGGGTTACTTCCGTTGAGCTTATGCGACTTGATTGTATTAAACTGATACAACAAACTTAATGTTAATTCTGAACTTTTTTAACATTATCAAATTGATAAACATGAAAATGAACTCACAGTATTTGATACATGTTGAAAGCGGCGTTTAACTCCATTTAATCAATCAATTATCCATCCTGTTTGAATCACATTACCTTTCACCCATTTTCCGGCCATATTAAGCATAGTAGAAAATCACCGCGATCTTAAATGTTGGCGGCCATATCATATTTCTATTTCGAAACTCAACCAAGAAAATATCTTAAGTCCTACCCTTCTGCAAGTTTGATACCATTTGGATCATTTTGAGTCATTTTCCAATCACATAGGATAAACATTATTATGATCCATACTTTTGCATTTCAATCAAAAATTATATAATGATATTTTCTGGGTTTTTCATAAAGTAGGGTATCTTTAAGTGTATGTGACTATAATCATAATGTACTAAATTACATTTTATTTTTGAAAGTCAAGCATATATCTTTCTGACACCTTATTTTTCTGAAACCTTAACCATGGCTTGATGCTGTTGGGATATTTTAACGTGTAAACTCAGAGACATATAATGTATTGAATATAGAACTTTATGTGATCACA
Organism: Fragum whitleyi; assembly: GCA_948146395.1. Taxonomy (NCBI): domain Eukaryota; kingdom Metazoa; phylum Mollusca; class Bivalvia; order Cardiida; family Cardiidae; genus Fragum; species Fragum whitleyi. The sequence continues at coordinate 49,295,656 of OX411544.1, forward strand.
CACACAAAAATAAACACTATATTATTGAAATTAATTTTGATATTCTGATATGCTTAAATGAAACTAGCCCGTATGTGGCAATGGATAATTTTCATATGGTAAACTCTGCCTTGTGGATTATTTCATCCTCGAATAAGGCACAATTTCTTTGTTTGTTTGTTTTAGGTCGACCATTGTAAATAGATATTTAAATGTATGTAATATGGAAATGCCAAATGATCCATATTCTTTGAATATAACAAAGTTAAAAGAGTGTGGGAGGAATTATTATGATCCATATTTTTGCATTTTAATCAAAAATTGTATATTGATATTTTCTGGGTTTTCATAAAGAAGGGGAATACTTATTCAAATATAATCCTATTTGGGAAAGCCTTGATAATATTAGATTTGCACTTTAACTCTAAATTGTTGCCAGAGAGTTGTTTTCACACCTTTTAATCAAGTAGATGTTTACTCTTAAACCTTGTTTAACATTGAATAATTCAATCACTTTACCTTGAATTGTCATAACCATTCTAAAGCATAACATAACATACATAATATACTTTATTTCACTAAGGTACAAACAAATTGTACAATGATAGGAATTGCAATCTATATAAAGCAAACATTTGTGAAAAAGATCGATCTTGGTTAATGACTATAAGCGATTAGTTATCTAAGACATATGTAAGTATATTGATAAATGAGAATTTTTGGTAAGTCGGGAAAATCCCACTACTGCCAGATGTAGGTAAAGTCTGGGGCAGATAACGATCAAGCCACTAAAAATCTAGCAGACTGAAAGTTGTCAGGAGATTGCTTTAGTGAACTTGGCCACTCTTGATGAAACTGATCTAGAAGGGTATGCTTGATTAAACGATGGATACCTTTAACTTTGTTATGATTCTGAGTTTGCCAAATGATATTATTTCCTGTATCATTAAATATAGATTGTATGTAATTTAGCCATTTATATTGGCTATTTGTGTAACATGTAATGGTAAATAATATTTGAAATCTTTTTTTCATGACTCGATACAATTTTATTCCAGCAACTGACCATTCTAGCTTTAATATTTATAGTTAAAGGATGTCTACCCAATTCACCATATAACATATATCTAGGGGTTGATTTTTTTTTGTAAGTCTATGGCATTTTCAGCTAATAATATTGTGTCTTCAGCATATAAAAGTACTAAGTTTTATCCAAAATATATCATCTTGTTCAGAATTTAGAGTTATTCCTTGTCCCCCTCTGATGGTTGGATGTGATTCTAAGTCATTAAGAAAGAGGGAAAAGAGAATGGGAGACAGATTCTCTCCTTGGCGAACACCATTTTCACATGAGCAGAGGGTGGACTTTTGGCCATTGATGTCAATAAATGATTTGATATTATAATACATTTGCTGAATAACTCTAAAGATGTTTCCGCTTATTCCACTTTGTAGTAATTGTGACCATAAACTAACTCTCCATACTTTATCAAAGGCTTGAGAAAAGTCTACAAAGCAGCAGAAAAGTTTGTGTCTTTTCCATTTTAGTACAGTGATTAGAGAATTAAGAGCGAAAATATGGTCAGAGCAAGAGAATTTTTTTCTGAAGCCAGCTTGATTCTCAATTATTATTTCTTTTTCTTCCAGAAATTTTGTGATGCGGTTATTCAATATAGCTGTGAATAGTTTACCAAGGCATGAAAGGATGGTAATAGGACGAAAGTTCCCTGGATCATTTGGAGACCCTTTGCCCTTGTAGATTGGTTTAACTGAGCCTATCAGCCATTATTGGGGCATATATCCTGTATCCAAAATGGTGTTAAAAAGGGAGATATAGATAGGTAAGAGTTTTTCTTTGCTGCTTTTAATATATTCATTTAAGATGTTATCTATACTACTGGGGGCTTTAGAGTTCTTAAGGTTTGAGATGCACTGAAGGATCTCTGAGCCTGTGATTGGAGAATTCAATTCTGTATTGTCCAGATTTGAAAATTCAAATCTTGATTTTCTGGGGAATCTGAGATTTCTTCATGAGTATTTACATCCTTCAAAAAAATTATAAAATTCATCTATAGAAGGTTGTACAGAACTATTATTGTTATTTTTCCCTCTTTTGCCCCTATTCAGGAAATTCCAGTACCTTTTGGGTTTTGTTGATTCCATTTTTCGTAATTTTTGCGCATTTTGAAAATTGTATTTGTTGACATAGATATGCATAGTTCTTTTATAGTTTTTACTAGCTATATTAAGTTTATGTTTATTTTGAGCATTTTTATTTATATTATATTTAGACTTCGCTTTATGATATGATTTTACGGCCTTTTTACAATTGGTTCCAAACCATGGCTTACCATTAGCATTTGTCTGGGTGTTTCTTCTATAGCTTTTGCTTTTGAGGGATTTATTTGCACTGTCAATCAACATGCTTGTAAGTTTTTGAGTCATCGACTCTATGAGTTCAGAAGATTGTGAATTTATATTAAGTTCTTCCAAGATTTTTGAAATTTCATTTTCACTTAAATTGTTCACAAAAATTTCTCTTTGATTTTCATCCCACCTTATTTTTGTGTTACTGTCTACTTATTCAGATTTTGATGTTGCCAACTGCGCAGACTTCACACTCCAGTTCAAAATAGCATGTTCATCCGAAAATAATCTATCTGATTCAATAATCGAGAAATTGTCAATGAAATTGAAACAGTGGGCTGTACATAACACATAATCGATGACAGACTTGTCCCTAAAGGTAAGATGGCCTACGTTTTTATCATCTCCATAGCGCCCATATAACATAAACAAGTTATTATTTCTGCAAATTTCTAACAGGGTTATTCCTAAAGTATTACTTTTATTATCTTTGGATTCCCTGTGTAGCTGAATATTTAAAGTCTCTAGAATGCGAAGCGCTTCAAAAGTTTCTGTTTCAAAGTCAAATACATTGCCATCAGGAAATGTAAGATTGTCTGGGTAAACATAATCTCGCATCTTTGAGGTGCGCGCATCGCCAATATTACATTTTCATTATTTGAACAGTATGTAGCTATCTCTTCTTCAAGCAGCCCCATTCGCATTTCATCGTAGTAATTAGACCTGTCTGGGGGAACATAAATAATGCCAATATAAATGGGAACAGCTCTTGAATAATTCGAAAATTTTACCCATTGTACATATTCGCAGTCTGTTTCAATTTTTTCTACATAACTAGATATAGAGTCTTTAATGAATAAACCAATTCCTCCGGAATTTCGGCATGATTTTGCCTTCCTATTCTTAGAAATGAATTTAAAACCGGGTAGATCTATAGCGTCTAAAGTGTCCAAATGACCGAAAAGATCATACTCATCAACTTTTTCGTTAAATTCGGGATATAAAAGTCTACGCTTCAAAACACTCAAGACAACATTCAAGACACCTTACCGAAAGTCATATATTGTCCTTTTCGTTTCAAGGGATTTCCCGGGCCTGTCCTAGCCACTGTCGGGGTTAGGATCACATGCTCCGGAACCACCAGATTTACTGAGGTCCCATGGACGAAAACTAGGCTGACTCGAATGAAGAGTACACGTTTGTTTTTCTGTGGTCTCAAGTAGATTATAAGCAATCTGATCAAATAGATTGAACCTTTGTAACTATATCACCTTCAAGAGAGTCTTAATGTAATCAGATATTTCCAAGATTGTTTTAGGATTTAGCCCGAGAAACGATTGCCTATTTAAACCACGAACTTGGAAAAAGTCATCTTGATTTTGATGTTATTGAATAAAGTTGTGTTAAACGGGCAATTCTTCGTTTTCCAGTATTTCCCTAGCCCTACTGTTGGACTAAAGTTGACAACTTGTATCGTATAATAATATTATATTATGGAAAAGATACTTAATATGGTAGCCATTTAGGATTTCGGCAGCCATCTTGAATTGCCCATCAATGGGTTACACTCCTGTCTGATTTGCCCGTGTTAAATTATATAGTAAATTGGCACATTTTGACAGTACGCAGCCCCTCAAAAAAAGTTGTTTGGGCTATAAAAAGATGCAAGTCTTAAAGAAAATTCTTTGTTCTCAGGAACAAAGGTAAGATGGCCTACGTTTTTATCATCTCCATAGCGCCCATTTAACATAAACAAGTTATTATTTCTATGTTCAGAAAATGCATTCATGAGCGGTTCATTTTCTTACAATTTTTCATGGCGCACAACCACCCTAAAAATTCTCATGAGTTTCCTTGCTTGGGAACCACCATCAAAGGTTAGGCTCTCAGAAAAAATAGTTCCCACTTAGATTCATTTAAAACTATGCATGAAATGTAGCAGAGGTCTGGCACTTGGCTGAACCTCATTTCAAGCACTTTCCTGTTATTTAAACATTAGAACAATGGGCAAAAGGAGCACAAAATTTTTTCAAACCGGACTAATTTAGCCGGTTAATTAATTTCAACGACCTCGGAAGTAATTCAAGACCGGAGCGGATCCAATGATGCCAAAGTTGCATCAACCGGATTACATATCTGGATGACCATATCTACAATTTTCAGCAATTGAACATTCTTTACAAAGTCATGGTGCTGCCGGACTTTTTCAAACTGAATTTTGATTTTTGGTTCACTTGTATGTGAGTTTTCAGAACGTGACTTTTTTAATCTATGTCTGATTTCCAATCCATTGAGAAGATATTTCTCCCGGAGATGAAGATGTCCGAAAAATCATACTGCTTTAGTTTCTGCAAAAGCAGCTATTCGTTGTTTAGGCCCTTCGTTATTTACGTCGGTTCAAGCATCTGTCATTTATTTTGCTGTATCTTTACTCCAGAGTTCTTCTGCTCTCAAATGGGTTTTCTTACTTTCCGGACTATACGACAAAGGCTTTGAATGTAGACTCTGTAGATAATTGGTAGACCCACTGGTTATAAGTTTATTATTCAAGTACAGATGAACATACTATGAAAGAAATTATAAACTGGTGCATACAGATGAGACTGTGATAAATCTGTCAAAAACTCTGTTTGAGGTGTAATCATTAGTTATTTTGGTGAATCATTTTCAATTGTTGCAACAGGAAAATGTTCAATCCATTGAGATTCCTGCATACTTGTAATGGTAGAAGGAACTGATAAAGCATTTAACTCAGTTTTTCTACACTCACATGATCCATTTTTCATCATCTTTTTTTTTTTTTTTTTGTCAAATTTTTTTTACAAAATGCTAATCAAAGACTGATGTCTAATGGTCCGGCTGACTCTTGGTGAATCCGATGTTTCTCTGACGTGTTCTTACCACGATGAGATAGAGAATGAGAACGGTCATCTTCACGAGTCAATGGGTATCGAATCGATGGCTTCTTCTCGAATACGTAAGATAAGTGAATTTTGATGATTTTACCCTGAATTTGATAAATTTACTTATATGACATTACTTTAATCTGCCCGGCCACTAGGTACTCAATTGTGGTGAAATATACTCCTTAACTCACACTCAGTTGAGTAAACACACTTGAATGTGATTAACATGTTTTCCGCACGTGCAACAGATCGAATGCATCTAACGATAATAAGTTGGTCGAGAATTACAGCAAATAAAGGTTTATACGTTTATGAGATCAAGCCTTCAAGTCTACGCGTTTGGCGGTAGCGAAAAACTGAATTTTTGTAACCCAGTAATTTTCATCAGCAAATTTTCAGCTTCATCCCCTTTGCGTCAAGACGATTTGAACTTTTGATTAGGTTCCATTTCCTTTTCCCTTAACATCTCGGATTACAAAGTGTTTTCCAACGACAACTGCTCTTGCCAAACACACACTATTTGTGTTACTGAATGCGATAGTCATCAAAAGAAACTTGCAGTCTCTCTTAAAGCACTCCATATGGGATAAATGACAAGAAAGATACGGTTTGAATCAAACGTAGGGCATTTTAATGAAATGCCGGAAAATACATACACGTTTACATACTAAGATCAAATGTGGGAAAATTCCAATGTACTTAGGTCAAAATAATTCACTATGGTATGGAGTTTATCCCATATCTGGGCATGAAATTCCGCATTTACCTAGGTATTCCGAAATACATACTTAGAAGGAAATATTTTCCTGAGACAAAATTTTACCCATGTCTCAGCAGGAATTCTGCTACTGCGCATGTCTCAATCGAATCCGAAATAAAAGTGACATTAAACACCACCAATTACTCGCGAATGGAATATAATAGATGGTGAAATGCAATCTTTTTACATAATATATACATCGGACAACCCGAGCAATTTGTACGTAAAAATATTGGACGACCGGATTCGATTGAATATTTCTCACTGGAATGGGAGCAGCCCACGCAAATCCCTCTTTCTTTTTTTGAATAGGAGGAAGCGTGCTTCCGCAGCTAGACTCAACCATACCTCGAAAAATCGAGCCACGGAATCTCTCAAACATGCTGATCACATATTTACGTTAAAAGAAAGCACTGAGATGTGGAGTTTTACCAAAAATTTAGGCATAGTAAAATTTTTAAAGAATCTGCTAAAAGATAAAGTGAATTTGTGTAAATATTGACATGCTTTGACGGAAATAATAATAATAATAATTGCAATCAAGAAATTAGTAATTATACCCTATCTGGCTTAAATTTCACATCTAGCAATAACTTAACATGAATAGAATAGATAATATGTTAGAAAAGAGTAAAATTATGATTTAATTTAAAGGCAATTAGGGAGGAGGAAGGGTGGAGGTGGTAATAACATCGTTTTAAATCAAATCCGGCAAAAGCATCAAAACAATAGATTATTTTGTCCCGAGCGAATATCGCAAATTAGACAGGTGGATGCATTGCAGCTAGTATATGATTGGTCAGTACCTCCCTTCTCCCTTAGCTACGCATCTCTTTGCACACAAATCGTTTTATTTCCATAAAATTCATTTGTCTTACTGAATTGCGATAGTCATCAAAAGAAACTTGCTCAAAGCGCTCCGTATGGGATAAATTACAAGAAAGATACAGTTTGATTTGAACGAAGGGCATTTTAATGAAATGCCGGAAAATATATACACGTTTACATACTAAGATCAAATGTGGGAATATTCAAATGTACTAAAAAAATTCACTATGGTATGGAGTTTATCCCATATCTGGGCATGAAATTCCGCCATAAACGCCGCCCAGATGATACAACAAATAATAAATACTGTCGTATGATATATGCTATATTTGCCTAATTCCGTGGGTTTTTCTAAAAATAGCTCCAGACAACTGTGATGACATCATCAAAACAAAGAATTTTTATGAAAAACCTTGCTCATTTTGTGTTTGTGTTGACACAGTCTACTTATGTGTGACTGCCTTGCTTTAGGAATAATTGAATAATTTGATAAGGAACTATACATAACAAATGAAAAACTTTGTTTTCCTTTATCCGTGGCCTGTCAAAAAAGTAGGTCAAATTAAAAAGATTACTTGGATGTCACCTGAAGAAATTGGATGCTAAACATGCATAGTTTGTCGTAAATCTTGTCCTTTTACTAGGACTTTAAAAATGTAAATATAAAACTTGCCACAATGACTCTGTAGATTCTCTGTTTGTGCTTAGGACTTAAAGATGTTTCATATCTAAGGGAGTTCCTGATTTATCTTCCCTATACTTAACAAAATAATTACAAATTACAGATTTGTATATGTGTGTGTGCACAACTCCTACAAATTTAATTGGATTGAACTTAATCTTGCCACATTGTATCCCTGATATAGAAACTGAGATAGAAATTCAAAAAGGTTGGGTTTTTTCTTGTATTATCTGCCCTTGAATTTATTGCAATTCAAATTTCTTTTGTGAGCAACTCGCTAACACTTTGGATTGGAATGAACTAAAACTTGCGAAATGACGGTATAGTTGTGCATAAAACCATTTTGAATTTACACTCAAAAGGTCTCGCTCGTCTTTCCGTCTGTTGGCATTTTTCTAGCTATCATTCAAGCTCATATTACTCACAAGAAAAGGTTACTGACAAGCCCCTTCGTGCAAATATGCGCCGCTCTGGGAAGCTCTTGTTATTCATAGTAAAGCCTTCCGGCCTAAAATACAAATACCCATCTTGTCAAACCAAGGGTAACGAACGTTTTACTTTTTTTGAATTCGAGAAGAAGCAATCGATTCGATACCCATTGACTCGTGAAGATGACATATAGCATATAGCTTTTGAAATTACAGATATTGGTCCCTTTATGTAGCACTGACGTCATTATAAAGTACATGATATGTGTAGATACATAAATTTTAGATGATTGTTACATAATAGTCCAGTCAAAATAGCGAAATATGGCCTGAACCCAAAACAAATTGCAACAAAAGCGTTCTAGGCTTTTTTTGAGTAGATTGACCCTCCCTAGATGACACAAAAAGTTTCCGTTTTCCACATGCGGAACCCATATTTAACCAGATCAAACAGCAGTTTTTCTGTATTTTGACAATTAAACGTAATCCGCTTTGGCCCTGAAACTTTGACTACATGAATCATCCATCCTCCGAAATAAAAGACTTCCAGCTTTAATTTCAGGATTTTGGTCTCCTTCGGTATTATGCAGTTAAGTGAAGGAATGATTATCTGATGCCATTGCATAAAAAAGAAATGAAGAAAAACAATACGATTTATGTAAGTATTTTATACAGCTAACGGATTTTCCAAATATAGTCGTAGTAAAAGAGGGTACAAGATTGCAATAGCATTTGTTAATGGCGGTGTTCATCCCTATTGAATATATCAAAGTGCTGTCAGCACTGTAAATCGGGCATCATTGAGTGGCTGGGATAGTGCAATAGTTCGCCAATCAAAATGGCTCAAATTTGGACAATAAAAGTTGGTAAAATATTTGCCCAATTTGTGAGTTTTTTGTCTTAACACTCCATCTTTTCGAGGACATCGCCAGCTCATCCAACTGGAGTTTGCAGAATTGTATCCACCCAACTTGAGAGATATGTCACAAAACATTTTCAATTTAACCTGGGTCTGAACCCAGTTCATCTAAGATTGATTATCCAACATGCTACCAATTGCGCTCTACGGTCAAACGTCAAGGAGCTAGAACCGGCATCAATTTGATGCCTGAGGATATCGGACAAACAATATTTCGTGGGTGTTGTTATAAATCTCGTAACCACGTCTTCAGTAAAGCCGTAGTTACGACATTTTATAACAGCACCGACGGTTTATAAAAACGTTACGGCAATCCTAGGCCTTAGCGCAGTTTTTAACGTACCTGCCTCTCGTTCGAAAGGTCCCGGGTACGATACTGGGCCGCGGCAAATACCCTTTCAGACAAAAATGTCGTTCATCAATGGTTAATTATAACGAACCTATGTGATGGAGCAGCTGAAGGCTGGGTAAGGGTGTTATGGTAGTACTGGTATAAGAAACAATAGGAGTCCATGGTAAGGTGCTCCAGCCGCTCAATATGACCACATTAGTCGAAAACGGTGTAAACCGTAATAAACCGATCAAAATCAACGCAATGGCAAAGAAATTTGTGCTAAAAATAGACTAGGATTAAATCATGTCAACTATAGAAGCAGACGATTCCAACAGACGACAAAATGAAGAAAGAACTCGAGACGAAGGAAGACGGAGAGGAAGGGGGAGTAAAGAATTGTTGTTGATGTTCTTTTATGAAATATAAGAAGTTGTTTCCACTTTTTCACAATGTATCCCCTCCGCAGGGATAGACATTGATCACATTAAACAGGTTTTAGAACATTAAATTAGAACAGCACGAAGATAATATCAATTCCTTTACTTAACCGAAAAGCTTGTAAAAATCGCTGAAAATACTTATTAGTAATTATAAAAAACGAAAATTACATCAAATTATGTGTAAGCCTCTTCCTTTTTTTGTCGCAAAAGTAAAAGAGATAAAAAAAATGTAGATTGTAACTAAAAAGGCTGTTTCTGCGTTGTTTGTCTTGAACAAATAGCTCAGTGGATAACACGCAAAATGTTAGTGTCCAGCCTCGGTAAGCCATTACCATTACCATTTAATCCCAAAAAAGCTTTAAATACTTACTGTGTTTCTAGCTACACATTACAATACATGGTACAAAACACATATAGGTTAACAAAGATCGACACATATTTAAAACAAATGTCACATGATACGGTGGCTTCAATATTAGGATTAAATAAAGTTTTGTTTGTTTCTTTTTTTTAGTTTCTCATTTCGTTAGATGTGTGAATAATTTCCTTTTTAGAGCTTGATGTAAAAAGTGTTTTAAATTTGTATAAAGATGGCCAAATGTAAAAATGTTATTTCATGTGCCTTTTCCTTAATTCTGATTATTAAGGGGAAACCAATCGAAAGTGATATTCGTTTTCAATACAACTCATATTGCAGTTTAAGCATTTTCTATTTTCACGAGGGATGTTTGTTCGATGTTAAGATCATGTGATGAGGTTCTAAATTTTGTTCATGCTGTCTAAATATTTACGTCATATTCAATATCTAGATACTTCAGGTACAAGGGATTCCTTAAATAGATTGTAGCAGGCCAATTTAGACGTATTATTAATTTCTGAGGACCATAACTAAACATTTTTATCAAATAGTCGTTGTTAGATAGATGCGAGATTTATGTGGGGCATTCTTTGATTAATTCATAAGAAAGATATCCCATTATCCTGAAGTATACTTTTAACTTGGAAAGCCCAGTTATATCCCCTGTATGTATTCCCATTTTCACAGTCCGATTTTAACATATTGTAGGTTGATTTGAGAATGCTGTTTTCATTTTGGATGATTTTGTGCGTCCAATATTTTATCATATTGAATTGATTTGAAACGCTTTGTGGTGTCCTACCTCCTTCTACATATAGTGAAGCTAACGGGGTCGATTTTTTGACGCGAAGCGCGAGACGTAAAAACTTAGTATGAATGTTTTCAATATCTTTTGAAGTGTGATAACCCCACAAAGGTGAACCAAATTGAAGGATGGAACCAACCAGACTATCAAATAGCTATATTGTTGCGACATGGGTAATTCTAAATTATCATGAGTTTTTGAAGTCTTTAAGGCTTTATTAATTTTGACTTATGAAAACTGGTGAAATAAAATCTGCAAATTAGGAAATAACAAAAAGTTATGAATGTTCTAGATCAATTGAAGGTAGGAATTTTTATACATAAAAAAGTTAGAACTTGTAGCAATGTTAAGAAAGCATTTATTTCAAAGAAAATATTTTGGGAAAAAATACTTTTATCTCCATCCAAATATGTTATAACCCATAGAATCTTGCTGTAGAATCGAAACATTGCAGCAAAAGGAGGACATTAATTATCCCTTTTCAATTATTCTAAGCAATTCTATTTAAGAGCTTTCTTAATATCATAGCTACAGCTATTTTGTGATTGAAGAATTATTTTTATAAAAACAAAATTGTTGCATCTTTTTACATTGTTTTTTGACAAAGATTGAAGTTAAACATGCATCACTTTTCTTTTCTATGCCAAGTTAAAAAGTGCGGAAAAAAGATAAAAATCATTATCTTAATGATAGAATAAATGAGATATTTATTTCTTCAAAATAATTTAACCAATAATTAACTAAATAGTTTTCTCAATAAGTAAAAATCAATATATGCCTGACAGCCTCTGTATGTGTATCTCTACATAGAGTATACAAGGTGATTAAGTGATTAAGATAAGTACCATAAAACCATTAAGATAAAAATGGGTGGTTAATTGCATATCTCGTTTGGGGAGGTCAAATAAAGAAGGTTTAAACCAGGTCTTTAAAGATCAATCCCTAAATATTTAAAATATTTGACAGTTTTAATGGCGACATTATTAATGTGGAATGAATAGCTAGTATGTTTTCCCTTCTCAAAAATCATAGCTTTAGTGTTGATTTCTATGCCAGATAAAGTGCAATATGCTTGTAAATCATTCAACATGGATTGTAAAGAAGTTGGAGATTTCACTTGACACTTGGTCATCTGCATACAATATCAAGAATAATTTCACATGGTCCAAAAGTAAAAATTTCATCAAGATCGAAATTTATATGTTCGATGACGTCATTGACGAACATCGTAACGAACAATAGTTTGAAACGTACAATAGGTACCTTTCAACTATTTTACTCAACCTAAAATCTTGTTATAAACACTGAAAGTACTAACTGAGGTGCGTTCGTAAGAGCAAGAATCTTAAGATTTTTATTAAGATTTTTAAGATAAAGCGTTCGGTAGAGCGAGATTTTTAAGCCGCTTAATAAGACTCTTAAGATATCTCAATGAGGAAACGAAGATGGTTTTGTATTGGCTTAAAACGAGTAGTCATGACGACGTCGAATGTTTTCACTCAAATTATCGAAAATCGTTCATTATGACGTCTTAAAAATCTTAGTAAGTGGAATTTTTCATCTTGCTCTGACGAACGCACCTCTGGTAATTACTAAAAGCAAAAATAACATCAAATTTTGTATATGCCTCTTCTCTATTTGTCGAAAAGTAAATAAGATAAAAAAAGTTTGTAGATTGTGACTGAAAATGTAGTGGGTTAAACAGACTGGATTTCTGAAAAACGGTATTAATAAATGCGGACTGCTATATGTCGAATAATTCTCAAAACCCGTCTCGAGACCCGTCGAGTGTTGAAAGGTTATGTAAAACCCGATTGCATAAACCACAGTTGTCAATAGACTGATTAGCATTTCTAATTGCTACAAGGAACCGAACGGAGCAAAACATATCTTTTAATTTTTATTCAAGTACTTAAAATATCGCATTTTTCTTATGTTACGACGTCTCAGTCTCCATTCGATGACGAAATTTTAAATAAGATCTATTGTGCTGGGAGAATTGTTTATCCATTTATTCATTTATTTTTGAGAGAGAATCCATGTAAAGACCAGAAAATTTAAAGAAGGGCCCGGCACGCACCGTCTCAAATTTCCCTCTTTCTTTCAGAATTTGTTGACTTATCACCCGAAAACAAACAAATGATATGACATTCCTTCGAAAAGTCCTCCGTTGCCATGGCAACGGCAACATAAGATTTTTGTTAAAAAAATGAACAGTTTAGATGAAAAAAAGCAATCTTCGACTGCTAAATTTCTTGAAAATCTTAGACATATATCTTTTTCATTTTAGATGTTGGATTGGCATCATTGTATGAAGAAATGCTGGTTCTTTTCGATATGAAGAGTTTATCCTATATGATATTATAACTTGTGACAGAAGGGTTCCTCATCTTTAAGAATTTATGAAAATCGTCATTTTTAGCATTTTAAAGAATCAATTATTTCCAAAAGGCAGGCAATCCAAGCTTAGCAGTATATATATTAGGAGACCATGTTATCAGTAGGAAAAAAAAAACAGAACAAAAATATCGCTGGGCACTCAAAACATGGAATTTTGACATGCTGTCAAATATGAGTACGTATCTTGCAAAATTTTATTGTGATATTAATCATCCAAGTTATATTATCTTAATTTCATAATTCTTACTTTTTATATCACCAAACTTACGTATTTCAAGCCACAGAAAATGATGATGATGGTAATTATTATTCTGGAAAGAAACTTTCAATATGAGAATTAATAAATTTCTTACCCCATCCACTCAAAATACATGTCAATTACATCTTTATTGACCATTTTGCCAATATTTTAAATAATGATGATAATAATAATAATAATAATAATAATAATAATAATAATAATAATAATAATAATTATAATAATAATAATAACTTTATTAAGCGAAGGAAGCTTAATAAGAAAACATGGTACATAAAACAATAGTACAATGAATTACTTATTTTCAATAAGGCCTTCGGTAAACCGTGAAAGTCAAGCAAAAAAACCCTAAAAAACCCAAAAAACTTCCAAATAAAAAGTCATTTTTACATTAAATCACACATACAAGCAGATGCATACCGACACGCGCACGTACTTTAAAGCCTATTCAAGATTTAAGCATGTTTGGCATGTTTATAGAACTCAGTGATACACATACACGGATACCAAAATCAAGATCATATGACTAGGTCAAGGTCACCTGTCAAGGTCAAAGAACTCAAAAACTTAACCAAAAAACTTAACATTGCCAATATTTTCAGGTCTATACAAGATACAAGCCTCATATTTTTCATGATGATAGATCTTGATAATATGCATCTTCTGATACCAAAGTCAAGAGGAATAATTAAAATTTATCTGTTTGCTTGTCTATCAATCTGCCTAACTTTGAGTACTTTGAGTATCATCATTCTGTCTTGTCTATTGGTAGAGCGTCGGCCTCTTGACCAAAAGGTCCTGGGTTTGATTCTCAGGAGCGGCTATCGATCTTGGTTCTTTCATTGGCCCACAAATTCAGCGCGAGTACTGGTGAATTTTCCAGAAAGCAGAATTGATCTAAGTTGTAAGAACTTGTTTCCCAATCGTTTTAAAATAAAAAATGTTTAAACCAGTAACGTTACAAGGGCCTAAACATGGTTTAATTGCTGTTAGCCGATGGTCCACAGCTCGTTGCATGATATTAAAATTACCCTACCCAAGCATACATATTTATAGTCACAGAAAAAATAGGGATGCAACTGAAACACACATGATTGCTAAAAACATTCTATACTTGAATTAGAGCTTTTCTTACCCCACCCACTAAAAAAAACATAAGAAATTTGAAATTTTTATTATGTACACCAAAGATAATATTCAAACCAAGTTAACAAATACTTTATATTCAAGGATGTTTTGAATTCAGTTTTACAATACTTTTCCTTATCCCAAAATGAATAAGTTTAAAATTAGTTGTTTGTCAGTAAACCTATTCTTTCGCGGGAAGTTTCTTACAAGTCACAAAATGGTTTCTTTGCTAAAAATCTAAAAGTTGTTGCATAATGTTGAAAAAAATCTTCCAATGCATACATCATTTAAAGAAAAAGAGATAGTAAATAATTTTCCAGTCTGTATTCTTAAGTACAAAAAGGCCAGATTAGTATCAAAGGAAACCTTAACTTACATTGAAATCCACCTATGAATGAAAAAGATGTGTCTAGGAAATTCATTTACAGAACATTCATTCATGGTGTTTACCACAGGCGTTCCCTAATAAACCTTTCACATAACACTTGCATTCATCTTGAAATCAAAGATGCTCTCGCGACTGAACAGGGCAACTCTTGATTTCAAGGATAAGACTTTTATCTCACTCGCTTCGATTTAAAAACCGGCAAGTGCGCAACGGTAGAATTGAGATAAATCTGCGTTATTGCGAATTGTGTAATACATGTACAACCTATCAAGAAAATACCTTAACCTCTATTGAAATGTATATAAATTGTCTATACTTTTTAAACTAGGAAGCCATGAATGGCTTGAACTCAAGAAACGCTCCACAGGCGTAAAAAGGCGTTTTCTTGTAAAAGCAAATAAATGTTTTGACTAGATTTTGCGATATTTGGTGTTCTAATGATGTTGAAAATGATTTTCAAAGTTTCAACTATATAACAGATAGAGAAATGACCTCAGCCCTTAATAGACATATTTTTCATCAAATCAAAATAATTTTTGGCTGCATGATAATGGGTCACCAAAAGATCATACAAAAATATTTGATTTATATCCATCAATTGCATAAAGGGTGACTCGAGGACCATTCCAGTGAAATTTAGTTGATATCCAAAAATTTCATTCTGAGAAAATGATCTTCAAAATTTCCAATATATTACATAAAGAGAAATGACCTCCGCCCATAAAATGCATATTTTCCATCTGATCACAAAAATTTTTGGTGGACTGAAAAAGGGTCAGCCAAGGATCAATCCAGTAAAATTTGGTTGATATCCATCCGTTACATTCTGAGAAAATGATTTTGAAATTTTCCACTATATAACATAAAGAGAAATGACCTCCGCCCATAAAATGCATATTTTCCATCCGATCACAATGATATTTGTAGACTGATAAAAGGTCACCCCAGGATCATTCATGTAAAATTTAATTGGTATCCTTTAATTAGAATCTGAGAAAACTCACTTGTTACCATATTTGGAAAATGGCCACGCCAATTTAATCCATGTTTTTCATTGGATCAAAATTTCTTGAACAATTTTGAACCAAAGGATGAATGATCCTGTGAAGTTTGGTTTAAATCCATCCATTACTTTCTGAGGAGAAGATTTTTAAAGAAAAGTTTACGACCGCACGCACGCACGGACGGACGCACAACGGACACAATGTCATGACAATAGCCCCAGTCGCTTTCAGCCAGTGGAGCTAAAAACAAGAATATATAGATTTTAGTTCTTTCTTTGTTTATTTAAGAAGCTTTTGCGCGACTTTCAAGTTTGATAAATAGCGTACTAAATGATCAAAGACTGTTTTGTTAACAATTAGATATTGATCAGTTCCGTCATTATTTTTATTTAGAACTCGCATCTCTTCAAATTTATTAGCTCACCTGAGCACAACGTGCTCAAGTGAGCTATTGTGATCACCTTTTGTCCGGCGTCCGTGCGTCGTCCGTCGTGCGTCGTGCGTCGTGCGTCGTCCGTCAACAATTTCTTTAAACGACATCTCCTCCTAAACTACTAGGCCAATTTTAACCAAACTTGGCAGAAATGTTCCTTAGGTGGTCCCCTTTAAGAATTGCTAAAAGAATTGAAATCGGTGAAAAACTCTGGTTGCTATGGCAACCAAAGTTAAAAATTTAAGAAAATCTTTAAAATTCTTCTTCTTCTGAACCAGCAGCCCTAGAGCCTTGAAATTTGGTATGGATGATCAGCTCATAGACCTTAATAAAAATAGCTAAAATCATATCTGTTGGGCCACCAGGTGCGGAGCATCAGGAGGGAGGGGGTAGTACTTTGGGTAAATTTTGTAATCTTTAACCTTCTTCTTCTTCTGATCATGAAGGCCTACAGCCTTAAAATTTTGCATGTATCATCACCTCATAGACCTTAATAAAAATAGCTAAAATCATATCTGTAGGGCCACCAGGTGCGGAGCACCAGGGGGGAGGGGGTAGTACTATGATGAAAATTTTGTAATCTTTAACCTTTTTCTTCTTCTAAACCAGGAGATCTACACATTTGAATATTGGCATGGATGATCAGCATATGGACCTTTATTAAAATAGCTAAAATCATGACTGTAGATTCACCAGGTGCGTAGCACCAGGGGGGAGAGGATAGTACTTTTGTGAAAATTTTGTAATCTTTAACCTTCTTCTTCTTCTGAATCACAAGCCCTACAGACTTGAAAATTGGCATGAAGGATCAGCTCATAGACCTTTATATAAATAGCTAAAATCATGACTGCAAAGCCACCAGGTGCGGAGCATCAGGGGGGAGGGGGGAGTATTTTTGTGGAAATTTTGTAACTTTAATCTTCATCTTCTAATGAACCAGGAGCCCTACAGACTTCAATATTGGCATGGATGATAAGCATATGGATCTTAAATAAAATAGCTAAAATCATGAATGTAGGGCCACCAGATGCGGAGCATTAGGGGGCAGGGGGTAGTAATTTGGATCAATTTTGAAATCTTTAACCTTATTCTTCTCCTGGATCAGGAACCCTACAGACTTGAAAATTGTCATGGGTGATCAATATTTTGACATTAATAATAGCTAAAATCATGACTGTAGGGTCACCAGGTGCTGAGTGTCTTGGGGAGGGGGTAGTACTTTGGATCATTTTTGAAATCTTTAAACTTCTTCTAATGAGCCAGGAGTCCTACAGACTTGAAAATTTGTATGGATGATCAGCATATGGACATATATTGAATTAGCTAAAATCATGACTGTAGATTCACCAGGTGCAGAGCATCTTGGGGGAGGGGGGAGTGCTTTGTTGAGAATTTTGAATCCCTACAGCCTTTATATTTGACATGGATTGATCAACTCATTAAAGAAAACTTTAAAAGCCTCAGACTCAGCCTGTATATCTGGCATAGATTAGCTGATCACAGACCTTTTATGGAAAAAGCTTAAACAAATAATGTCCAGGGGAGGAGCAGAGGGGGGGGATGATTATTTCAAATGTTATCTGATTGAATAAGTGAAAATCTCTTTTTCTGTGGTTGCATGGACATACCTAGGTAATGAAGCTTTTTTCTCAGGTGAGCGACCCAGGGCCAACGGCCCTCTTGTATACTTATTAGGTTTAACCTTACGCCATCGGGGGAAATAAAAGGGAGCCAAAAAAGAAGAAATTTGATTCATCATTACTTCGTTACATATTCATTTGTCGTAATATTCTGATATAACATATGGATCAGTCCCTGGAAAAAGTACCAGGTTAAGTTTTCATCCAAGTTTTCGGGTCTCATCGGAGTGTCATTATCAACCAATTGAAGTAATTAACACCTTCACTGGCATCTTAGGAATTTGACCTGTAGTTAATACAGCTATTAAATCGCTCCACTTAAAGCAAATAAAACCTTTAAATCAAACTAATGAGTTCTGCAGAAAAATAGCTTTGGTGCATTGATGATTTCTCAATTTTTTATGTAAAGGAGAAAAAATATATCATTTATGCGCCTGACTTTTATACCAATTGAAAATTTATGAAAATCGAGACTCAGATCAACCCATACACCGTTTACCGTTTTACTTTTACCTGCTGTTAAAACCTATTTATACTTACATGAGTTTTTTTAAATGATTATCAGCAGTATTTAGAAATGTTAGAATTTTGGATTGACAATTTTGCAGAAAGCAACATCAAACCAGCAATAGGTTCAAGGTTAACTTGCACTCATTTCCGTCTTAAAACATGTGATACAAAGCTTCTAAATATATAATGAATACCATTTATGGAGTGTTCGCAAGGGTTTTGGTTGGTTAAAACCTATTCAATTTACATCAATTAAAGTTAGATTAATCCTCCTCGATTCTGCTTCCCGAAAAATTCACCAGTATTTCCGCCCAATGTGTTCGCACTGTATTTGTTATCACGAAGGCAGGGTAATGGTTAAGTTTACAATAACAATACCAGCTAGGACTTGTAATAGCAAAAAAGAAGCTTTTTTGGGAATAACAAGGAAAAAGAAATCAATTTTCCCTAACACTTTTTTTATTCGTGAAAGGATTTGGGTCTTAATTGGATTCTGTATTTTGTTAAATGTTAGTATCTTCCAAGTAGACATTGCCGGATACAGTCAAGACAGAATACTAAATCATTTACAGATTATTTGTCCAGTATATTTGAAATATCCTGTTCAATCACCAATGGATTGTGTTGGTTTTTTCATTGAATAGAAATCTTCTCCTGCTCTTCTGCAAAGCCTTTTACCTGACCTAAGCACATCATGCTCAAGGTGATCATTGAATGTCCGTCGTCTGTCATGCGTCGTGTGTCATCTGTCGCCCGGCAAGAACAATTTAAGTGTTTTCACTCTAGAGGCCACAAATATCGCCCAATCTTCATTAAACTTGGTCAGAATGTTGGTCAGGTCACACGGATGAACCCTATTGAAAATGGGAAGGATGCATGCCAAATCACGGGAAAGGGGCCTTATTGACAATTTTCTTGTTTACACTCTAGAGACCACATACATGAAACATGGTTAGAATGTTAGTAAGGTGTAATTGATGTGATGCCCCAGGGGTCAAAGAGACTCAGGTGAGCGATCTAGGACCATCTTGGTCCTCTTGTCTTTTATTGCGGTGTTACACAGTGAGAATATCTTCCTATTTCCGATGCTGTTTCATGAACTTTTGCTAATTTTTCAAAATTATCTTTTTCTTCATTAGAAGACTTTCATAAGAAGTAGTTGCAATATCAATTTGAAGACATCCCTGAAAATGATGTTCAAATAAAAGTATTGTCCACCACTCATTCTGGGAGAAGTAATCCTCATAATCAGAATTTAGAGTTGTTGTGTCAAATTGAAGCTCCATTTGGGATTCTTTAAAACCGAATCCAAACTGCTCTTGCCAATTTCCTTGTAGATATCACGTACCGTCACAGGATTGGGGCTGATCTGGGTATCATTTATAAGAAGATATTGAATCTCTTGAACTACACTGTTACATAAAAAATGTTTAATGTTTTGAACATTAAAAGCCGCCTGATCATTGAATGTCTTAGCACACTTTCCTTTTCCTTTGAGCTAGCCAAATATATTACTGCTCTTCAAACTTTGTTCGTGTGGTTTAATATATTTTTTAAAGAATTTGAACGAAATCATTGAAAATTATATGAAGATCTCCATGTTCATCCGTATGAATCGTAAGATCCACTGCTGATTTACTGAAGTGCAAAGTGAAAACTTACATTACTATTCATTTTTCTTTTTCAGTTTGAATTTGCTTTTATTATTGGTTATTTTTGCTTATAAAACTTACTAAAATTTAGTAAATACAGCTTGATATAAGCTTTGAATACC
Organism: Fragum whitleyi; assembly: GCA_948146395.1. Classification (NCBI taxonomy): domain Eukaryota; kingdom Metazoa; phylum Mollusca; class Bivalvia; order Cardiida; family Cardiidae; genus Fragum; species Fragum whitleyi. Next base: position 49,315,998 of record OX411544.1, read on the forward strand.
ATTTCAGGACATTTAAATATCATTTATGCTCTAAAGTAATTGTATCCCACAACCTATTGATTTTTTTTTTCAACATTAGCAATGTTGTAAATGACATACCAAAAAATAAGATACAACCACCCCTTCACATTAAGCATTTGTTGATTGGTATTACTATATATAATGTATATTTTTATCGAGCTTAAGGGTGTGATTAATTTTATGGTGGCAAATTTGCCCAAAATGTTTTTTACTGTCATGATTTATTAAGGAGCTTGAAGAAAAATACAAAATTTACATATTTAAGGTAGAGGAACCCGTAATAGTTCCGCAACGTTTCAGAAGTAATGAGCTTTAATAGTCTTCACCGAGATTTCCTAATGATTTTCATGAGGAAACCTCGGTCAACATATTGAAAGTTCATGGGTGCTGAAATGTTGCGGATCTATTATGGTTCAACTACCTTAATTCAATTTAATCACTCAAAGGATGGATATAAAAGTTATATGTATATGTACGTATGTGTTTTGCGTGTGTGTGTGCGTGCATGCATGTTTGCGTATTTTTGTGTGAAGAAATTTGGCAAACTGACTTTTCTTTATATTGCTTTGGTAATATCAGACCTCATGTAAACAGATGAAAACTAAAGGCTTACTAATTGGTGTGAGATGACCATGCCAGCACTGCCTGTTTCAAGATTTATTTGACAGGTAACAGTTTTAACTTGAAGTGTGAGCTGAATTTTAGCAGTCTGAGGTACTTTTTCCAGCGACTGGGAGGTATGAATTTTTTGTGTAACTTTGAAGGAATCTTCTCTCCGCAATAACACTATTTTATTTCGTAAAGGCGTGATACTAGAATTCTTCTTTTAGTGAAAATAATGAAAATTCCCCTTTAGAAACACAGAATGAGGTTGCATTGTTTAACCGAGCGAATTGATGACCTTCGTATGCTTGTCGAGAGTTTGGAGCAAAAAGAAAGTTTCCGTCTGTGCAGATGATATGTCTTTCATCTAAGCCCTCGCTGTTGCAACTTGTAGTAGTTTGCCGGATTTACGTGTAAATTTAGGTCGTGACTTCTTGAATTTGTTTGCTCCGTACATATCTACACACCTTTTATTGGCCAGACCACACGTGATGACCTTCTACGATTTTGTCTGCCTTTTTATGAATGAAACTCTACTCATGAGTTTAGAAAGTTTACAAACAAATGGAATGTTCCAAAATTCTCATCAAAACATTAACACTCGCCATTGATCGAGACCAACCTTAATATGAAGTTAAATTTAACCTTTTACCTGACAACTTAAGTTCTCAGCAGCCCGATTGAATCCTGTAAAAATCTCGAACTTTGTCGTCGAATTCTTGTGTAATGTAAAAGTACGACTATATTTGGACAATCAATGATGTCCAAAGTACCTACCTACATATATTGTATTGTTTTTCTTTAAATCTTTTTAACGCACTGGCATCAGATAATCATTCTTTTACAAAACTGCATATTACCAAAAGAGACCAAAACCCTGTAGTTACAGCGTTTTGGTTGAAAACGAAACAGCGGTCTGTTAACTCGGAGGATTGGGGACCCCATTATTGTCGTTAAAAATCCAAAGCCATAGCGGATTAGGTTTAATAGTCAAAATGCAGAAAGACTGCTGTTTGATCTGCTAAATTTATGGGTCCCGCATGTGGAAATTGAATTAACTTTCTGAGACCCCGAGTTAAGGAAACAATTATTAGTCTAGACACTATAGTTGAATGTTTTGGTTCTCATCACTTTTTGTCTATCTGTCTGTCGCTCTCTATATTTCTTTTTCTCTCTTTCTCTATCTTTGAATTTAGAGTGAATTTTTTTTGTAGCCTGTAACCCGAATAAAGTTGAGTTGAGTTATAACGGGTTACCTTCCTTTTTCCACGAAAATCCCGCAATCACAGCCTGTTTGAAATTGTAGGGACAATGTTTTAGAAGAAAAATGACATTTTGGAAACAGTTCTATGTAAGGATTATTCAATGTCACGTTGCATTGAGAACACTACACTCACAGAATGTTTGAAATTGTAGTTACGAAGGAAATCAACAAAAGGCTTTACAACAGGTGATTTGCAAGACTTTCAATGTAAAAGCAAGAAATTGCTTTTGACACTGATAATTTTCAAATAAGAACATTTCTATCATATGTTCATTTCTAGCATGTTATACAGTTCTCAACAAGAATATGAATATCTGAATATGCGTTTGTATCGAAAATTATTTAAATATTGCACTAAATGATACCCCCCCCCCCATTTGAAAACAAAGAAAGGTCTTGTAACATAGAATACACAAAAATGCTACAGACAGGACCTTCTAGACGGGTAATAGTGGACTCGGCCTATTTTAAGGTAAAAGGGAAACGACTCGTTGGTGTGAAGTCAGTAGCAGTTTAATAATTTCGTTACAGATGTTTAATAATGACGTCAAAAAGTCTCGCAATATATTTGTAAAAAAAAAAGGGTCACACTTTTTACATAAAAATGAAACTACTTGAAACGTGTCATTTCTCTTGGAATCTGGGTCGGATTGATAGCCAGTAAATTAAAAACCAAAGTCACGGGCGTCGATATAGCCATCTATAGATGTTGGATAGGTTTGTTTTGTATGCCTCTAAGATACGGAATTCACTACGAACATCTTTTTACAATAAACGATAAGAACAGTGGCAGAATTAGTACGGAGAAACGTGGGGGTCAGAAAAAAGGTTAAAAACGATGAGCGAAGAAATAAAGAAGGAAATGGAAAAGAGTTGGAAAACAAGATTTTTCAAGGGCAAATACAGCCCAGCTCGTGAGTGATCGTTAAACCTTACGACGAATAAACTATAAACGACAGCAAAGTAATATAGGTTTAAATGATGAGGTAGAAAAAAACTGTCTCCTAAAAACCAGTGTCGTCGAAATGACTTATTTTTCGAAACATCATGTTATGTAACCGAAATCAAAACTTGGAATGACTTCACCAGATCAAAAAAGTAATATTTATGCATTTTGACTATGGAACGTAAAGACCTGAATGGGGTCCTAAATCACCCACAAATCAAACTGTTTCGTCTTTAATTTAAACGCTGTAATTTCAATGTTTTTGTCTCTGTAGGTAATATACAGTATACAACAGTAATTCACCATTTTGTTTCATTAGCAAGATATGCTCAAAAACCACTAGTTTCCCCAAATTGTTTTTTTCTTCGGGAGATAGACCATGATTATTATCATTGGCCTTGCCAGATGATCTTGAACTTCACAGGCGCAGATTGATGACAGAAACCTACATGTTAAATCAGAGCATTAAAACTTGCAAAAATTCGAAGTTAAGAAGACTGTTAAGTTAAGTTTTCACAGACAGACGGACACCAGTAAACAATTTGACCAAGATCTATTGATGCAGGGGTAGGAAAATGACAGATTTTTACAGCTCCTTTTTAGTAACTATTTATCAAGAAATCTGAATCGGTTATATTGTCGCAATTTTTTCATGTTCAACATCAATGGTGGGAAGCAAAATCGAACTTGTTCCTAATTGTCTAAAAGATTTATTTGTATACTTGTACATATGAAAAGTCGTATACCTCATCAATCTTCTGGGAATCCCCCCCCCCCGAAAAATCATAATAAAGTAATTAACATTAGGATTATATCATCGTTCTTGTGTTCCCACAGTAAAAACAATTTCTTTATGGAATTCAATTCAATGTAAAAGAGAGAGTCGACGAGCTTTTGCCCCTAGAAAAGCAGCATTACTACGATTGTTAGACGGAAAAATCGAATGGATAAATTAAATTGACTATTAAGTAACGAACCAATCAACATAACCAAAATTAAAAAAAATACGAGTTGCGACATTGAATCTAATATTGTTTGAACCCATAAGAATAGTCTCGATAAGACGATTCTGAATGGTTCGAACATCATAGAATTCTATTAGACTTAGGCGGTAATCTATATATTCATTCAAGCATTCTCATGAACAACGTAAATGGATATACAAAGGAACGGAAAATGACGTAAGTGACATCTCTGGTAAAAAGACTTCGTTTTGTTGTCGCCTTTGGACCAAACGTGCTTAAACGCAGTATTGATGATTTGTTTGGCTTTTGTTTCATTTAAAGAGATCCTAACAGTGTGGTTATGGAGAAATTTCAAGAAAATGTTTCAAAATGACACTGATATTGAAATAAAGGTAACTTATTAAGGTATAAGAATAATTATATTTTAGTCCTAGTCTGTTTACTTATATTTGCATTTTAGCGATTTCTTTGAGTGTTGAGTTTTTAAAGTCGTTCAGTATATATCTGTTTTTAACCCTTAGTTTTAGATATGTGACTTGTCCTGCTTACCTGGTTAACCTGTAAAGTGTCGGCCCTGCTTTGATTGCGGGGGCTGCGCAGGCTGACTAGGAATTGAAACTTTTTCGCATTTTTTATGATTTTCTGAATCTATAGTGATAATTCTAACTAACTATGAAAGATCTGATGAAATACGGTATCAGGTTGACCTCTGATATAACAGATCTCTTTCTAGAATGTAGATTTTTCTGAATTCCCTGATTGTCATTTATTGTTTAATATGTCGCATATTTATAGAAATATTCAAATTGACTTCAATGATATTCTACAAGACAAAAAAAACAAACTTATATTAATTGAGTTCATCGAGATTTGTAGATTCTGGTTCAATGAAAAACCGGTTTCACACCTCCAGGAAAACAATTTTGAGTAGACAGATATACTGTAAGCTTTTGCACAAAAGGTCCGAAAAGAAATCTTCTTCTGATCAAATTAAAACATTTTAGCAAAATATAACTAGATAATTAAATTAGCATTTTCTAATTCAATGTGTTATTTAACCAAAAGCCTATTCACGCTTGTCAGCATGAATTAAGGAAATGCTTTTTATTGTTCTCCAAAGTTTTTAAATTGCAACATGATAATGTGACTAAAATAGTCTGAATGAAATTAAACCCAAGCTATCATTCAATGTAAAGATGCGCTTTAACGTCTGCAAATTGGATCATTTCCGTCTTAAAACATGTGATACAAAGCTTCTAAATATATAATGAATACCATTTATGGAGTGTTCGCAAGGGTTTTGGTTGGTTAAAACCTATTCAATTTACATCAATTAAAGTTAGATTAATCTTCCTCGATTCTGCTTCCCGAAAAATTCACCAGTATTTGTGCCCAATGTGTTAGCACTGTATTTGTTATCACGAAGGCAGGGTAATGGTTAAGTTTACAATAACAATACCAGCTAGGACTTGTAATAGCAAAAAAGAAGCTTTTTTGGGAATAACAAGGAAAAAGAAATCAATTTTCCCTAACACTATTTTTATTCGTGAAAGGATTTGGGTCTTAATTGGATTCTGTATTTTGTTAAATGTTAGTATCTTCCAAGTAGACATTGCCGGATACAGTCAAGACAGAATACTAAATCATTTACAGATTATTTGTCCAGTATATTTGAAATATCCTGTTCAATCACCAATGGATTGTGTTGGTTTTTCATTGAATAGAAATCTTCTCCTGCTCTTCTGCAAAGCCTTTTACCTGACCTAAGCACATCATGCTCAATGTGATCATTGAATGTCCGTCGTCTGTCATGCGTCGTGTGTCATCTGTCGCCCGGCAAGAACAATTTAAGTGTTTTCACTCTAGAGGCCACAAATATCGCCCAATCTTCATTAAACTTGGTCAGAATGTTGGTCAGGTCACACGGATGAACCCTATTGAAAATGGGAAGGATGCATGCCAAATCACGGGAAAGGGGCCTTATTGACAATTTTCTTGTTTACACTCTAGAGACCACATACATGAAACATGGTTAGAATGTTAGTAAGGTGTAATTGATGTGATGCCCCAGGGGTCAAAGAGACTCAGGTGAGCGATCTAGGACCATCTTGGTCCTCTTGTCTTTTATTGCGGTGTTACACAGTGAGAATATCTTCCTATTTCCGATGCTGTTTCATGAACTTTTGCTAATTTTTCAAAATTATCTTTTTCTTCATTAGAAGACTTTCATAAGAAGTAGTTGCAATATCAATTTGAAGACATCCCTGAAAATGATGTTCAAATAAAAGTATTGTCCACCACTCATTCTGGGAGAAGTAATCCTCATAATCAGAATTTAGAGTTGTTGTGTCAAATTGAAGCTCCATTTGGGATTCTTTAAAACCGAATCCAAACTGCCATTGCCAATTTCCTTGTAGATATCACGTACCGTCACAGGATTGGGGCTGATCTGGGTATCATTTATAAGAAGATATTGAATCTCTTGAACTACACTGTTACATAAAAAATGTTTAATGTTTTGAACATTAAAAGCCGCCTGATCATTGAATGTCTTAGCACACTTTCCTTTTCCTTTGAGCTAGCCAAATATATTACTGCTCTTCAAACTTTGTTCGTGTGGTTTAATATATTTTTTTAAAGAATTTGAACGAAATCATTGAAAATTATATGAAGATCTCCATGTTCATCCGTATGAATCGTAAGATCCACTGCTGATTTACTGAAGTGCAAAGTGAAAACTTACATTACTATTCATTTTTCTTTTTCAGTTTGAATTTGCTTTTATTATTGGTTATTTTTGCTTATAAAACTTACTAAAATTTAGTAAATACAGCTTGATATAAGCTTTGAATACCATTTCAGGACATTTAAATATCATTTATGCTCTAAAGTAATTGTATCCCACAACCTATTGATTTTTTTTTTCAACATTAGCAATGTTGTAAATGACATACCAAAAAATAAGATACAACCACCCCTTCACATTAAGCATTTGTTGATTGGTATTACTATATATAATGTATATTTTTATCGAGCTTAAGGGTGTGATAATTTTATGGTGGCAAATTTGCCCAAAATGTTTTTTACTGTCATGATTTATTAAGGAGCTTGAAGAAAAATACAAAATTTACATATTTAAGGTAGAGGAACCCGTAATAGTTCCGCAACGTTTCAGAAGTAATGAGCTTTAATAGTCTTAACCGAGATTTCCTAATGATTTTCATGAGGAAACCTCGGTCAACATATTGAAAGTTCATGGGTGCTGAAATGTTGCGGATCTATTATGGTTCAACTACCTTAATTCAATTTAATCACTCAAAGGATGGATATAAAAGTTATATGTATATGTACGTATGTGTTTTGCGTGTGTGTGTGCGTGCATGCATGTTTGCGTATTTTTGTGTGAAGAAATTTGGCAAACTGACTTTTCTTTATATTGCTTTGGTAATATCAGACCTCATGTAAACAGATGAAAACTAAAGGCTTACTAATTGGTGTGATTTATTTGACAGGTAACAGTTTTAACTTGAAGTGTGAGCTGAATTTTAGCAGTCTGAGGTACTTTTTCCAGCGACTGGGAGGTATGAATTTTTTGTGTAACTTTGAAGGAATCTTCTCTCCGCAATAACACTATTTTATTTCGTAAAGGCGTGATACTAGAATTCTTCTTTTAGTGAAAATAATGAAAATTCCCCTTTAGAAACACAGAATGAGGTTGCATTGTTTAACCGAGCGAATTGATGACCTTCGTATGCTTGTCGAGAGTTCGGAGCAAAAAGAAAGTTTCCGTCTGTGCAGATGATATGTCTTTCATCTAAGCCCTCGCTGTTGCAACTTGTAGTAGTTTGCCGGATTTACGTGTAAATTTAGGTCGTGACTTCTTGAATTTGTTTGCTCCGTACATATCTACACACCTTTTATTGGCCAGACCACACGTGATGACCTTCTACGATTTTGTCTGCCTTTTTATGAATGAAACTCTACTCATGAGTTTAGAAAGTTTACAAACAAATGGAATGTTCCAAAATTCTCATCAAAACATTAACACTCGCCATTGATCGAGACCAACCTTAATATGAAGTTAAATTTAACCTTTTACCTGACAACTTAAGTTCTCAGCAGCCCGATTGAATCCTGTAAAAATCTCGAACTTTGTCGTCGAATTCTTGTGTAATGTAAAAGTACGACTATATTTGGACAATCAATGATGTCCAAAGTACCTACCTACATATATTGTATTGTTTTTCTTTAAATCTTTTTAACGCACTGGCATCAGATAATCATTCTTTTACAAAACTGCATATTACCAAAAGAGACCAAAACCCTGTAGTTACAGCGTTTTGGTTGAAAACGAAACAGCGGTCTGTTAACTCGGAGGATTGGGGACCCCATTATTGTCGTTAAAAATCAAAAGCCATAGCGGATTAGGTTTAATAGTCAAAATGCAGAAAGACTGCTGTTTGATCTGCTAAATTTATGGGTCCCGCATGTGGAAATTGAATTAACTTTCTGAGACCCCGAGTTAAGGAAACAATTATTAGTCTAGACACTATAGTTGAATGTTTTGGTTCTCATCACTTTTTGTCTATCTGTCTGTCGCTCTCTATATTTCTTTTTCTCTCTTTCTCTATCTTTGAATTTAGAGTGAATTTTTTTTGTAGCCTGTAACCCGAATAAAGTTGAGTTGAGTTATAACGGGTTACCTTCCTTTTTCCACGAAAATCCCGCAATCACAGCCTGTTTGAAATTGTAGGGACAATGTTTTAGAAGAAAAATGACATTTTGGAAACAGTTCTATGTAAGGATTATTCAATGTCACGTTGCATTGAGAACACTACACTCACAGAATGTTTGAAATTGTAGTTACGAAGGAAATCAACAAAAGGCTTTACAACAGGTGATTTGCAAGACTTTCAATGTAAAAGCAAGAAATTGCTTTTGACACTGATAATTTTCAAATAAGAACATTTCTATCATATGTTAATTTCTAGCATGTTATACAGTTCTCAACAAGAATATGAATATCTGAATATGCGTTTGTATCGAAAATTATTTAAATATTGCACTAAATGATACCCCCCCCCCAATTTGAAAACAAAGAAAGGTCTTGTAACATAGAATACACAAAAATGCTACAGACAGGACCTTCTAGACGGGTAATAGTGGACTCGGCCTATTTTTAGGTAAAAGGGGAACGACTCGTTGGTGTGAAGTCAGTAGCAGTTTAATAATTTCGTTACAGATGTTTAATAATGACGTCAAAAAGTCTCGCAATATATTTGTAAAAAAAAAAGGGTCACACTTTTTACATAAAAATGAAACTACTTGAAACGTGTCATTTCTCTTGGAATCTGGGTCGGATTGATAGCCAGTAAATTAAAAACCAAAGTCACGGGCGTCGATATAGCCATCTATAGATGTTGGATAGGTTTGTTTTGTATGCCTCTAAGATACGGAATGCACTACGAACATCTTTTTACAATAAACGATAAGAACAGTGGCAGAATTAGTACGGAGAAACGTGGGGGTCAGAAAAAAGGTTAAAAACGATGAGCGAAGAAATAAAGAAGGAAATGGAAAAGAGTTGGAAAACAAGATTTTTCAAGGGCAAATACAGCCCAGCTCGTGAGTGATCGTTAAACCTTACGACGAATAAACTATAAACGACAGCAAAGTAATATAGGTTTAAATGATGAGGTAGAAAAAAACTGTCTCCTAAAAACCAGTGTCGTCGAAATGACATATTTTTCGAAACATCATGTTATGTAACCGAAATCAAAACTTGGAATGTTTTAAGCAAAGACTTCACCAGATCAAAAAAGTAATATTTATGCATTTTGACTATGGAACGTAATGACCTGAATGGGGTCCTAAATCACCCACAAATCAAACTGTTTCGTCTTTAATTTAAACGCTGTAATTTCAATGTTTTTGTCTCTGTAGGTAATATACAGTATACAACAGTAATTCACCATTTTGTTTCATTAGCAAGATATGCTCAAAAACCACTAGTTTCCCCAAATTGTTTTTTTCTTCGGGAGATAGACCATGATTATTATCATTGGCCTTACCAGATGATCTTGAACTTCACAGGCGCAGATTGATGACAGAAACCTACATGTTAAATCAGAGCATTAAAACTTGCAAAAATTCGAAGTTAAGAAGACTGTTAAGTTAAGTTTTCACAGACAGCCGGACACCAGTAAACAATTTGACCAAGATCTATTGATGCAGGGGTAGGAAAATGACAGATTTTTACAGCTCCTTTTTAGTAACTATTTATCAAGAAATCTGAATCGGTTATATTGTCGCAATTTTTTCATGTTCAACATCAATGGTGGGAAGCAAAATCGAACTTGTTCCTAATTGTCTAAAAGATTTATTTGTATACTTGTACATATGAAAAGTCGTATACCTCATCAATCTTCTGGGAATCCCCCCCCCCCCCCGAAAAATCATAATAAAGTAATTAACATTAGGATTATATCATCGTTCTTGTGTTCCCACAGTAAAAACAATTTCTTTATGGAATTCAATTCAATGTAAAAGAAAGAGTCGACGAGCTTTTGCCCCTAGAAAAGCAGCATTACTACGATTGTTAGACGGAAAAATCGAATGGATAAATTGACTATTAAGTAACGAACCAATCAACATAACCAAAATTAAAAAAAATACGAGTTGCGACATTGAATCTAATATTGTTTGAACCCATAAGAATAGTCTCGATAAGACGATTCTGAATGGTTCGAACATCATAGAATTCTATTAGACTTAGGCGGTAATCTATATATTCATTCAAGCATTCTCATGAACAACGTAAGTGGATATACAAAGGAACGGAAAATGACGTAAGTGACATCTCTGGTAAAAAGACTTCGTTTTGTTGTCGCCTTTGGACCAAACGTGCTTAAACGCAGTATTGATGATTTGTTTGGCTTTTGTTTCATTTAAAGAGATCCTAACAGTGTGGTTATGGAGAAATTTCAAGAAAATGTTTCAAAATGACACTGATGTTGAAATAAAGGTAACTTATTAAGGTATAAGAATAATTATAATTTAGTCCTAGTCTGTTTACTTATATTTGCATTTTAGCGATTTCTTTGAGTGTTGAGTTTTTAAAGTCGTTCAGTATATATCTGTTTTTAACCCTTAGTTTTAGATATGTGACTGTCCTGCTTACCTGGTTAACCTGTAAAGTGTCGGCCCTGTTTTGATTGCGGGGGCTGCGCAGGCTGACTAGGAATTGAAACTTTTCGCATTTTTTATGATTTTCTGAATCTATAGTGATAATTCTAACTAACTATGAAAGATCTGATGAAATACGGTATCAGGTTGACCTCTGATATAACAGATCTCTTTCTAGAATGTAGATTTTTCTGAATTCCCTGATTGTCATTTATTGTTTAATATGTCGCATATTTATAGAAATATTCAAATTGACTTCAAGGATATTCTACAAGACAAAAAAAACAAACTTATATTAGTTGAGTTCATCGAGATTTGTAGATTCTGGTTCAATGAAAAACCGGTTTCACACCTCCAGGAAAACAATTTTGAGTAGACAGATATACTGTAAGCTTTTGCACAAAAGGTCCGAAAAGAAATCTTCTTCTGATCAAATTAAAACATTTTAGCAAAATATAACTAGATAATTAAATTAGCATTTTCTAATTCAATGTGTTATTTAACCAAAAGCCTATTCACGCTTGTCAGCATGAATTAAGGAAATGCTTTTTATTGTTCTCCAAAGTTTTTAAATTGCAACATGATAATGTGACTAAAATAGTCTGAATGAAATTAAACCCAAGCTATCATTCAATGTAAAGATGCGCTTTAACGTCTGCAAATTGGAAAAAAGTTAACAAATATATACACCAGACAAGTGCCGGATGGTCGACAGCAGGTTGTTAATCTGTTGGTGATAATTGTTTTATTTCATTCATTATTTCTAAATCCAGTTGTCAAATTTCAGTAATCAATGAAAAGTTTAAGAAAAGACGCACTTTTTTATAAATGTCAAATTCCAAACTTCAATTTCAAGCAAAAAAGGACCACCTTGGAATTACAGAATAGAAATATTGCAGAATGAGATTGCATTTAGTACAGGTCTAATAAAATTGGTACATAAAGTAGTATTAAGCGATGTTTATCGAAAGCCGATAGCGTTTATACAAATTCCTTGAATCACTACGTCACGAATTAGAAAACCCCTTATCTAAAATGAGAACTGACCGGTCACATGATCACTTTCGGACAAACAATGGCGACCAGCAAAACATTCCTGGTGCAAAATGTTGCGTTGTTTCCTGACAAATCGGATTCTCACTGAAACTACTATGTTATTTGAGTCAATTTTAATGGTTTAATTGAGGTAATTGTAATGTTATTCAACATCAAATAGTATTCAGTAAAAAATATAAAGTGTCAAGATCTTGCTTTGGAAATTGGACTTTCACCTAAGGAGGATACTCAGAAAATCTTTCACTTTGTTCAATATAATCTTGGTGTGATACCAAAGCGTTATAAAGACGGCTTTATAAAGTTGAAGTTGCAGCATTTTTGGTCTTTCACTGACATTATAGTGTTCAGTTGGAAATGCAATTAAAGCAAATATCACCCTAATTACTAATTAGGACAGAATGACTTCTTTATCTTATATATCTCTAAAACATTTTTTTGTGTTTTGTAAGTGTAAGCTAAGAGTTTTTAAATGGGGTGAAAAACAATGTCTGGGTGAAAAACAATGTCTGTGTAAATAATATTGAATTCAAAATTTACATGTATCTGATAAATAAATACTATATCCTCTTATGTTATCTTTCTTTTTTTTTACACCTTTACTCTTATGTTATCTTTCTTTCTTTTTTTTTACACCTTAACAGATGTAATCAATTAGTCACATTCTGATCACCAGAGTTCCTAAGCAGTAGTTAACAGGAGGTAATTCAGGTGTATCTCTTCTAAGAGTTTATAATCATCATTTTATTGCTTTCCAACAGAGGTGTTATTGTTGAGAATTCGGCGGTTTTTGAGCTAAGTATCCCCTGGCTGTATTCTATCAAAAAGACCTGTCTTATCTATAACGAAATATCTTATTAAGCGACCATTCCCATAAGCGACCGCTTTTAGAGGTCCCCCTATAAAGTGATTGCTTATCACAAGTTTTACCTTGTATACCTTTTCATAAAATTTGATGTTTATTGTTTATTTTTTTAATAATGTTTATTTCGGTCATGTTTAAATACAGCCAAAGAAAGATTTTGGAAATGCGAAAAATATTTGTCTTTGGGGACTGTGCAGTCTTTCAGGATTCTATTAAGTATGCTACATATTTTTTTTATTTTTTTTTTATTTATTAGAAAAAAATTACTAAAGAAAGTTGTTGGTAAGCAACCACATATAGAGTCCCATTTAAAAAGAGCAAGAACAAGTTCTGTTCCTAATGATTTGTCTGGCAACACTAAATACACCTACGAGTTAACCTTTCCCATTCACATTCCCAAAATTTATGTTTCTTCGTTTAAATACTTGATAACATTTTGTGAAAAAAAAATGCATGTGACAAGTGAAAACTAAACTTTTCAAATTGCGAATACATTGCGAATAAACACTTACGTTTTATTCATCATAATATGCACGTTTCATAGTCATACACAACTTCTATCAACATGATCAAGTATAAAGAGTTTGTAAAACGAATAAGGATGGAACCTTAGGCAAATTCTTGTTGTGAATAAAACATGATGCAAAAAAGACGACATGACGTTATAAGGTTATATGCATGACTTCCACACTCATATGCTGTAGTTATAGCGCGGTTTTATTGACCCGAATCTGACCCCTGCTATAAAGATGAATAAAAATCTGATTATTCCAGCTCGGTTTTGTACGTGCTTTTCATAGGAATGAATAACAAACGGTATTCAATGTAATATATATTTTGTTAATGAATAAAAAAAGTCGGTAATTGTTTATTAAGCAACTTTTCCAGAGGTCAAATTCGGGTCAAATAAACCAGGGTATACTCCCCACCACATGTGCACACACTTTGTCATATTACAAACTGTCTCGGGATAGAATTTGATAAACAGCACCCTATGATTGGTTTCATGTTTCGTCGATGAACGATCAAATCGTATTAACTACATCTGAAGAAAGGTGTAGTTTTGAGTTTTGGTTGCTTACAGACAGCAGGATTAAACTTATATATGAGCCTGTGCGTGATATTTCCAACAATTTGAAATGTGCGTGAGGTGCAAACATTGAGCAGCATAGACAGCCACACACTCTAAAAATAAAGTTACCTGATTGTCTACAGATACTTTGAGACATCTATCCATCTACAGAACGCATAGTGAAGACTGTGCGGATCCACAGACTTGCCAGAGTCTTTGCTTTGCACATATTTGAAATGGTTGGAAATGTCACGCACAGGCTCATATCGTTTCTCACGTTTGCAGTATTTGACTCCTCATCATTACGAAACTTCAAAACAGATTTTGAAGTGAACAAAGAGAACGAGATTTGATGAAGAAACCTTACCATGTAGAAGTTTGCATCTTTGACATTGCCTATTTGTTAGTCATTGATAAATTGACAAATTTTCACTTTTGTGTATACCAAAAGGCAGCATAATACAACAGTACAAGTATTTGAAAAGATCGATGAGCTTGGCTTACAAAATAAAAAACAAAAAAAAAAAAAACGCGTTGATGCGTCTATGAATGTGGTCTGATAGGGAGATTTAATATTTAAAAGGTTAAATCAGAGGGCGGAGCTCGAGAAGGTTGATCTCTTCTTTTTGTTGTTGTTGTTGATATCTACTATATGTTCGCTTGTCCCAGCTGATGATGCTTTGAAATGTGGTCGTTTCCGTTTAAGCTGTTCTTTTGCATCAGAAAATTTCTGAAATTGAAAAAAATAAGTATTAACGTGATTACATAATCATTGAAACAAGTACAATTTTTGAAAATTGGTTAAAATTGAAAAACCGAAAATAGGCCCTGAAACACATTTTTGAAAAAAAATAAAGTGCCTATTTGAAAATCGCCTATATCTTCCAGAGACTCGGCAATTTACGTCCATACAGTTGCTTGGATAAGTTTCTCTCTGTCCGTTCTTCCATATCTTACCAACACGGAAGCGTCTTCAACGGTGATAATAAAGTATTTGGAAGAATGAACCCATTCCTTTTCAGCGTGACATGTATTTGATTTATATCTTTCGCTATTTTGTAGATTTCGAATGAAATAATTAAAAAACAAAAATTCAGAACATTCATTTGACGTCTCAAACGTTCCGAAATACTTACCCCGCCACATTTTAAACGAACCTTATCGAAAACCTCAAAGGTCAAATTACTTCAAATAAGGACTAGGCATTTATATAATAGTAATTTCAGGAACTCATTTAATTCTAAGTTTTTCAACAGTTAGATAAGAGAGAATATTTACAAACGAAGACCAAATATATGGATTATTTCATGTGCTGCGCCGGGTTCTCGTTACCATGGCATTTTATACGACGGATGCACGAGCGCTAAGTTCGATAACTATACAAATTTTTCATAACCATATGTGAATTGTATTCCGACAGGGAATGATACCGCGGCCTGATGAGCTCGAAATTAAAAAAAAATGTAATTAATGAAATGCGTTTTTTGTTATTCCAAAAATGGCAGAAAACGTCTTTAAATTATGATCCAAAAACAAACCTGCAAAAAATTAAAAAAGTATGCTTAAATGAAAATAACGTTTCTGAAAGGCAACCAATTTTAGTTTTCTCCTTCTGGATTATCAATACAGAAGGGCTCCTATGCAAAACTTTACTATGCTTTGTCGTATGCAGCATGGAAAAATTAAAACGCCATTAACGTCTTCGGAACCAAAACAACGCCATTTGTGATTTGTCTGTGGGTGAAAACAGTCCCTTCGTTTTAGAGATAGGGTCGATATTGCTAAGCAATATTTTTAAAAAATGGCTATCAAATTAAAGGTTTTATTGAACAAAACAAAACCGGACAGAACTTTTGTCCTTAAAGATAATAATAAAATAATCTGACATAAAATTATTAATAAGAATGAATAAATTGGAAGAAAATGTTTCTCATAATTATTCACACGAACACCGTGTAAAAAGTAACCATATGATCGTCATTATGTTTGATTAAGATAAATTGAATATTATGTTCGTTCAACTTCGATGGTTGACCTAAGCATACTTCGCTGAAATACTTCTTGTGTGACCCCACAATATAGTTGAAATGAAAAAAATCTAAATCTGGTTGTAAATGGAGATCTTTTAAAGTCTCCTTTTTAATCAAAGATCTCGCGACATAAAATCCAGTCGAAATCGATTGTACACATTGATTAAATAAGACCTCAGGACCCCGAAAAACTCTACATTTGACACTGATCATGTCAATAAATAGATATTGATATATATTCTATATTTAAGAGATCAAGTGGCTTTTTTGAATCCATGGAGGTATGGAACTAAAGACCTTATACATTATGAATAAGAATTCATATTCTCGTGTGATTAGAGATTTTATGTCTTAAATGGTATTCATATCCTTTATCTAGATTTAATGAAGCAAAGAATTCATGATTTCTCTTTCATTTCTCTTTCTCTTTCTCTTTCATCAGGACTTCTTTGTGCGTACTCATTATTGTTTTCGTTGAGTCACGAAACCAATCAGAATACAAGAATATTGGTGAACACGACTAAAATTCAATAATTCGAGAATAAAGAAACAGCGATCTTGACTGTAAAAAAATGGTAAAAGGGAAAATTGTAAAAACATAAAAAAATAAATATAAACAACATGACGACATTAAAAGACATTGAAATTCGTTTCTGTGTCGGGTTTTGAATTTGATCCGACGACTTATTGCGCCTTTGCGAATGAACTACATCGAGTTTCTTTAATCATTGTTGAATCAGAATGATATAAATAAAAACGGTAAAATGAAGTTTAGTTTCAACATATTTATATTCATTTTCAACATATTTATTTCAACACATTGACTGAGAAACAGGTTTTTACAACTTAGCTTATTCATTCTCGATTCTGTTTCATGGGAAATATATCAGTACTTGCGCCAATGAAAAGACCAAATTTGATATCCGGCTCCGAGAATCGAACTCATGACCTTTGGTTGTGGTACAAACACGTTTGTAGAGCTTAATCTTCATATACACTCATCATGTTTATCTAAGGTACTTGTCAATTTGATGTGTGTGTGTGTTTTTTTTTAAAAAAAATGTCGTAATCGTCACTACGTCAAAGTAAGTCACGTGTTCAATTTTGAGTTAAATTAATGTAATCTCTAAATCACCATAGTTAAGAAAATCAAGCAATAGTTGTGTGTTGTACCTCATCAGTATTTAAACAAGACTAATAACTTGACAAGCTGCATTATCAAAAATAGTCGAACGTTGAATAAATTCTACGAACGATAAAGACGTTCGCCGAAAACTTCCGATTGTGTAGTTAGTAAATAGTAGTATTGTTATTCGCCCTCTGCAACTCATACGGTCCGCCACGCCAGACTCGCTCATTCAGGTTTACGCGTTTGCTTTCACGCTTCCTAACTGCCAGTTTGAAATTTGGGATGCTAGTTGGCCAAGTCATGGTTCGATATAATTATCTTAGAATTCAGAACCCATCGCGTTTTCGACTGAGCTAAGCCAAGATTGCACAGTGTTTAGAAATGGCATGGGATTTAGCGGTGACATTTCCTATTCAAAAACTGAAAAATAAGATCAAGCAGAGGTCAACTTATAAAGCACATTCAGACAATTAACACATTCGCACAACAACTCTAGAATCCGAGATATCGCCAAAATCTTAGCCTAGCCTTGTCAGTCTAGTAAGTTTTTATGTGCATTTTGGAATGTTTGACTGGCGGATCACTTCTGTTCGTTTATTTGTTTAAATTGGGTTAAAAAAATCTTTCAGTCATATCGCAACGGCTGGAGCACCTCACAATTGTTTGCCTTTATTTCTCACACCAGTACTACCAAAGCATCCTTACCTAGCCTCCAGCTGCTGTCCCACATAAGTCCATAGACCGTACACATTTATGGGGGACGAATAGTCGGAAAGGATGAGCGTTGCCGTTGAGTATCGAACCCGGGACACATTGAATAAGTCTGACCTCGCTACTACTGCGCTCTGATAGCGGCCCGGGTTACTTTTGCAAATTGATTCTCTTTATTGTGAACAGTGACAAGAGACATCTTTCTCTCTATGGACCGAACTTGTAGCCAATAGCGACATGGACATTTTAATATTTTCAAATCAAAAGAACAAATAACCAACAATGAGAAGGACACCTTTCTGTCCATGTTATTCTTGGTTGTGCCCATTGAAAAGATAGACAAACCCAGATAACTACAGGGCAATTACCCTGACATCATGCATTCTGAAATTGTTCGAAAAAATACTTCTTACTCGTATACATGCTACAATATCGCTACGTGCACACCGCTTGCTGGGTGGATTCCAGCAGGGTATTGGTTGCTTAATGTCCTCATACTGTGTACGGGAATTTATTCATTTTGCTAAAGAAAACAAAAGTAAATTATACGTTTGCTTCCTAGACTGTAAACAAGCTTACGTTTGCTTCCTAGACTGTAAACAAGCTTTTGATAGAGTATGGATAAATGGTGTTTTTTACAAACTGATAAAAAGCGATATTGACGTCAAAACTCATGTTTTTAAAAATGTTTATTTATTATGTATAGCGAATTACACAGCTCGGTTCGATTTCAAAATTCCACTGGTGACGTCATTTTTCCTATTCAACATGGTACCAGACAAGGAGGGATAACTAGCCCATTCCTATATTTATTGATGGTCTCATACGTCTTCTTGAAGCATCAGGTTACGGGTTCAGTATTGCTAATGTTGACTGTAGCTCACTTAGCGTGGCCGATGATATGGCTTACAGTCAACTCGTTCCTCAGTCAACTCGTTCCTCGGTCAACTCGTGGCGATTTTGGTCAACTCGTTCTCTCAAAAAGTCAACTCGTTTCCCAATCGATTTTCCCTCGGTCAACTCGTTCCTTAAAAAATCCTCGTATTTTTTTAGCGATATATCAACGGATTAGTTCTTATCATATTGTTTGGAATGTTATGTTAATGCAAACTTTATCTTATCAATTTTGAAGATCGTTATTCTGCGATTTATTGACCCCTTTAAAAACTACTAGAATATCTGTTTTCCGGCTAAGTCCATTTCAAAGTTAGATCTTATCATAATTTTATCGTTATTTCATGAATATTTCTGTTTTCTGTTGTATTAATTTTGAATCATGGGAAATATTCTACAACTTATGCACGGGCTGTGATGTCCCACATGTTTAAATGAAAACATCAGACAAAGGGAAAATCGTTAATTATAGTAAAGATACCCACGAATTGACCTGTTGCAAATCAAGAGGTTCTTTCTGGCAGAGGGTAAAAATGAGAAAAAAAGATGAAGGAAAAATGTTGACTCACAGTAAAAAAAAAATATGTTAAAGAAACGTTCTCGTAGTTTGGCGTCAGCGACGTTTGTCAATCCGCTGATCGGGATTGAAATACCATTGTGTGTATAAATTCTTGTAATGATTAAGCCATAGCTTTAATTGGTCTGAAATTTAGTATGCCTAAAGCTCGGTTCTATTGACCCGAATCTGACCTCTGATATTTAGATGAATAAAAATCTAATTATTCCTACTCGGCTTTGCGCGTGCTTTCATAGAAATGACAATCGCCATTGAATGTAATATATTTTGTTAATTGATAAAATATGTCGGTAATTCTTATTTAAGTATTTTTTCCACAAAGGTCATGTTCGGGTAGAATTAACCAAGGTATAATCATTGATTTTTTTTTCTTATCACTTGCGAAAACTTTAAATAAATAGTTTCTTTAAATCTTGAGGAACATGACCAACTTAACCCTCTTTTGAATATATTTCATTCTCTTGTTTTCACATGAAAGTCGTGCGGATACGGATGTCTTAGGTAAAGGAATCACAGTCTTGAACTTACCAAGATTACTACGACGCTCTTTAAATGAGGTGAAAAGTGTGTTCAACACCTTTAATTGATTTCACACTTCTATCGATTATCTTGTATACTCTGGTGCAACCGACAAACGACAACCTTAATATGCAGTCAACTAATCAACCATGCAGATATTTCTTGAAAGAGCCGTCAATATACAAGCAGCCTTCTGATGTTGATGATTAAAATATGGGCAATAGACAAACCTTATCTTCCCATTTCCTCCTTATTTGTGTATGATTTATAAAGATGACTGGTAGAAATGTATACTCAACGTAGCTAAAAATGTAGCAGATATATCTTAAATGCATTTTTGTTTTTAATGTATAATGATCTATTTAATTTTATAAACGTAGTGTTTTGGTTCTCTCTTTTTTTATGAAGGAGCAACATGTTTGAAACACATTTCTCCTTTCCCCCCATTATTTCACCCAGTTATCATCATGAAATGTAGTGACTCATTTTATGGGCAAAGACATTTTTAATAGAGAAAACGCAGGGCATCAATTATAGGAATTACTTCTTTTATTTACATTTATTTAATAGTTCATACATTACTTAATATCTATATTAAGGCACCATTATGACACAGAGCGAGAATGGGTAATTTTGAGGGATGCAAATCCAAAATGTAGCGACAATTTGAACGACAAGCTGTTATCACGATGTTGTCTGCGTTTTGCCAAACCAGAAACGCACTCCTTTTTTTTTATTAATTTATTTAATGAAAACTAAAATAAATACATTTGGTTTTTGTCTTTATCTCTTGATAGATTACGATTGAATTTCAAATCAATGTTTTTTTCATCTTAGATATAGGCATATTTCTTAGTTCCTGGCGGTCATTCAAAAGTTCTGAAAAATAAAAATAAAACATCAAGAATGCGTTTTTTTCTTCAATTCCGTAATATTGTTTCTTGTTCTTTATGATTATTGTTTGTATTATCCTTTTTTTGTAAAATGTACATTGTTTTGATTTCTATTCAATTTTTCGGGAAAATCGGTTTCCTCGTTTTAGGTTAAAGGGTAAGTATTACTGTATTTTTTCCATTTTATTATTTTTTTTTATAAATAGTATAAAAATAATTATTTTAGAATATCAATATCATCTTCAAACAAAAGGGGAGATAGAAATCCTTACAAAATTTACTATGATTTAGGGGAAACGAGTTGACCGAAGAAAAATCGATTGGGGAACGAGTTGACTATTTCAGGGGAACGAGTTGACCAAAATCGCCACGAGTTGACTGAGGAACGAGTTGACTGGCACCCTAATTTATTATAATAATTATTTTTGATTAGGTATAATATTTTGCCAAACTCAACTTTATATCATCAAACATACAGTACGGTTTTATAAAAAAAAAAAAAAAAAAACACGCAATGAACTTTATTGTAAACAAGTACAAGAGGTGTAAGGTCACCTGGCCAAGTACTTCCGGGGTGAAATAGTCCCTAAAAAAATTACCCCCATTTTCAAGTGTGTAAATAGGCATATAAAGAAGAACTTTCTGCTATTTTATGGTTAGATCTTTGACAATGTATTCTTTTGCAGTAAGTAAGCCAATATTTTCTTTATTTTTCAGGACTAGTTTTTGTGTTCAGCTGGTTGGTGTACTCCAGGGGGGTGTAGATTAAGCCGACTGTTTTGTCTTGGAATTTAGATGGTACGTGTGTTTGAGCTGATTTAGCGGAAAATCCAATGCATCATGATCTGGTTTGAATGGGATTTTTCAAGAGTCCTAGGGGCAATCTATTCACATTAGGCACCCATATAGCCAAACGAATGTTGTGGAATTTGTGTCATTGTGTTGAAAATGTGGAATTTACATGTATTTATATAGGAGAAAAAATGAGTGAGCTGCAACCAAGAGTAAAACAACAACAACAACATTAGTACAAATTTTAGAACATAAATGTTTCAATTGTATAACAACCCTGAGTCTTCTAAGACAATTTAGTTCTGCTATGGGGAAGCTTAAAGTAGATGTCGTGTATTGGTAAGTAAACTGACAAACTGTCTTGAATTTTGATGACGAGGCCCATCCCACATCAGACTATCAAAAGGGATGGGGTCACATCATTGTAAGTCAAACCGGCCCCCCGGTCAAACCTGTCCAAAAACGGTCAAACCGGCCCCTATATCGATTTTCCATTGGTTAAACTGGCCCCAATTTAATTAAGACAATAAAGGGTGATGATACACAGACACGTAATTCTCTGTGATATTTTTTGGAAAGTTGTGTTGAGTGTCCTTTAAGAAAAAAAGAAACAATGCAAAAATATATACATTCATCTAAATTACCTATATCTCGATAATGATAAAAATAATCACCAAAAGAATTACGAAAGTAACAAACAAAAGATCACTTAAAGCAGTCACTAGTTATATCATTTTTATGAGGCCATTTTCAAACCTTTTTTTTATTATTATTTTCCTTTTCAACCCTTGACCTTGTATAGGAGAGTTGATTGTTATTGTTTATATTGAGAATTTCCCACGCATGCGCATTACTGGTAGGCAAAAAGAGTCAGATCTCTATGCAAGATGACAATTAAAACTGGTTCAAAATCAACCGTTCATATAAATTTAAGATAAAAAGAAAATTAAATATTATTTGTACGAATGTTTCCCGTTAATGATCAATCGATATTTAAAGAATCTCTTACGTAATAGCCCTTTATAAGCTTCCCGAGATTAGACTATTTCGTCCGACTTATTGAACGAAGTTGCCATCGACGATAGATCTTTTAGCTATTTAGAATTAGTTTTTTGTCTCTTTAAATAATGTATTTGTTTAGAAAGATCGTAACCTAGAATCTTTGTATAACCATGGCCTAGGGTCTGTCTTATATAGACGCTCGAGTTGCGCAATTTAGCTCGAGGGACTCTAAAACACGTGTCTGTGGTTTAGCGCAAATATTCTTCCTTTGTAAACTTGATGGGCAGGGCTTCAGATTCTTTTCAAGACTGATGGGTCCAGTTGACCCATGAGGTAAAAAGTTGTGGGTCATTTCCTGAAATGATGGGCCAAAGCATATTTTCATTATGATAAAAATGTTTCATATCCAAGCAGGACAGGGTCACGGGACCCCAACTGTTGGAAAGTTGTGGGTCATCATGTGAGAAATGACCCGGGCCCACTGTAAATCTGAAGCTCTGGATGGGGTTTTTTTTGTCAATTTTCGCGTCATTCATAAATAAAGTTGATAAAATTATGTATGTAACATAGTAAGTGTTTAGGTTTTCAAACATTCGTAACTCAGTCTACAGCACTCTTGAAAGCCGGTTCTGACAAAGCTGTAGTTGCACCGTTTCTGTAAACAAACCCAGAAATAGTTATATTTTATGATTTTTATAGAAAGTTGGATGAAAACGGCGGTGGATGAAGGATAAAAAGGGTACTAATGTACAATTAAGGGAGAGAAGATTTGTATTCCTAGTATTACAAAGTTTTGTTTGAATTTCTGTGTAAAAATGAAACAACTAGGCCACAGATGGGGGTTCGTTTGAATCTCTTGAACCCATTTTTGCATCCGCCACTTGAACAAATTAACTTTCTTTACCGCTTTCCATAACGTAATGAATTTGTATGACATGAACTAAATAAAAAAGTTTGACTCAGATTAATCGGTTCACGGCGTCAATATAATAAAACTTCATAACTACAGCCGATCTAGATCTGTTGTATCCGTAGTTGCGCCGTTTTCAAGGTTAAAATCAGACGAAATGGTCATACATGCTGAACGCTATTGGGGAAAACGTAAGATGAATAAGTAAAAGTCATTAACCCTTTCCAATAAAGTAATTTTACCGAGTTTAAGATGACTCGTGTTAAACAACGTTTTGGGGAAAAAGTGTCTTGTAACGTTAATTCGTTCACTCGCCAGAATCTCAGAACTTTCTACTTATTTTTCCTCACATTCATTTTATTTTTTTGTTTTTGAAATGTAGTTAAAGTCATCGTTGAGCAACAGAACATCATAAATCCATTTTAATCAGGCTGTATTGCGATGTTCGTTCGCCACCAACGCTTTCAATTTCAAGATTATTTTTTGTCGTCTGGTCGGGGTAAAAAACGACATATTTTATGACATGGGCAATATCGATTAGCGCATCCGGTTACGGTCAGATCAAAGAGATTCCGCGGCCGTGTAATATGGATTATTGCATTAGAAAAGGATAACTTTATGACACATGTTTGTATCTATCTATCTAAAAGTGGCTAATATTTTTTATGTCGCATAATGGGAATTCTTTGATAGGATTTTTACAATTCAAAGTGTGCTCTTAAAAAGCTGTTTAGTCGGAAGATCTTGTGTTTGGCGACATTCGTTTATTCATGATAAAGTGCGGGGGGGGGGGGGGGGGGGGTACTTTTTACGGAAGCAAATCGAGTTTTATGAGTTGGTGGTGAATTCAAAAATTTACAGATTTAACTAATAATTGTATTTGTAATGTTAAAAAAAATAAGGGGAAAAGCTACAAAAATCCTTTTCTCATGTATGAAATTTCTGTGATGAAATCCATGTTTGCCAGAATGATTGGCCTGTCAAAGTGATGGAATGAGATGATTACCGGCACTGGGATCGGTATTGGAAATTGAATCAATTCAGTATAGGTAAGACATAGGCGTAACTTGGATACTGAAATTCATACGCAATTAGAAGGCGACAACTAAAAAAATATAGGATAAAGGCGATATTTGGACTGTGACAAAAGACGAACGTTATATGTCCGCTCCCCTTTATATGATTTGAACTTTGCTGAATTATCAAATCATCGTAACTACAGCTTAAATAAGCTGTAGTTTCTTTGTTATGATCATTCATCGACGACGATTTTCGAAAGAGGTTTTATTTCTATTACGCACTTGCGTAATGTGCGTAATGGGAGCTACGCCCTTAATAGATGTATGATTTTTGTTGCTGATTGACCAAAATGACGTAAATTCAGCTTTACCCGCGTCTTATGTTCGAAATATTGGTTGCCCAACAATGTATATTTGGGCTCAAATGCGATTCCGGGTGGTTATCTTTCGACGAAAAATATTCTTTTCAAACACAATGTCACATGATGACAACTGCATAATTAAAAGAACGGATGATTTATCTAAATTTTGACACCTTTGTCACTTGGAAAAAATCATTAGAAATGTACCTTCTAATTACTTGAATATTTGGGTTTTTGCTCTTTGTGTATGCAACTGGTAGCTTTTTTTGCCTACAGCCTCGTTTTAGATGTAAACATCCTGTGTCAGTGACGTCACCCGTCAACTCATGTATAGTTATTATTTTTTAAAGTCACTTGGAGTATGAATCTTCTTTGCCTTTTTTCTTTCACAATAGAAGTAATAAGATTGTAACATACAGTAACCACGCGTAATGATTAACCTTTGAATATATAGTGCAAAAATTATTGATCTGATTAATGGCTTTTCTACTTTGCAATACACTGATTATATGGTTGATATGCCTAAAACTGTGGGTTTTCCTTTATCCGTGGCTATTAAAAAGAATATTGAACGAAGATAGGAAACATTAAATTCCTTCACAGATTATTCTGAGAAAGCATTTTTCATATGTTTTGATCAAATTTGCTTTGAAAAATGAGATCGAAATACAGCATAATTGATCTTTTACCTAAAATTTTAGAAATTTCTGAATTAAAAAGTGGTACTTTTCAAAAATGAACAGATTTGAGTATTTATTTACATATTTTGAAGTCCAAGTTTAAGGACAAGGCTTAAGACGTGCTATGCATGTGTAGCATCTAATTTCTTCAGGTGTCGTCCCAATATTGTTCTTAATATAACCTGCTTTTTTGACAGGCCATGGGTAAAGGAAAACCGAGTTTTTCATACATTATGTATAGTTCCTTATCAAAATATTCAATTATCCCTAAAGCAAGGAAGTCACACATAAGTAGACTGTGTTAACACAAACACAAAATGAGTAAGTTTTTTTCTTGCTCCAAATTTCTTTGTTTTGATGACGTCATCACAGTTGTATAGAGCTATTTTTAAAAATACCCACAGAATTAGGCAAATATAGCATAAATGGTAAAGAAGCTTACAAAAAAAGATTTACACACACATACTTTGCCTAAACAATTAAAAATGCAAAAAATTAGACTGTACCAAATTTAAAGGGTTGCATACTGGATGCTAAATAGTGCAATATGGTAAGAAAATATTATTGGAAATGAGAACTAGGTATACAAAAAGTTCTCCTTTTTTCATAATGGTTATAAAGTATACATGCATTTCATGTAAAAGTCAGATACTTCTTTTAAATTTTAAAAGCGATCTTGTAAGCGGCCCCTTTAGATAAAAACGAATTCGATCTGTCAAACAATTGTGACTTCCTTAAAGTCTGTACATTAAATATCACTGTTTGGAAACTCTGTACGTGTTGCTACGATGTTTTAAAGATAGGGGACATCAGTTCGACTGTAACGTGTATGTATCAAGCTTTGAAAAAAATTATTCACTTTTAGTAATAATATGGCGCCGTTTGTGTGTAATATTGCTTTGATTATCCTGGTTTCGTTATTTTCCAAAAACAGGGCCTTACATCAAAGCAAAATTACATAAATGTTGTCATATGACGTTAAAACATGGGAATCAACGGATTATGTATTCAAAGATTGTAATTTTAATGTATTAATCATCATAAAGGTTCATATATTTTACTCTTTTTGAGTGAGTGACACCTTCTTTTTCAGTAATGCACATCCCCAATCTTTAAAAATATTAAAGTAAACTGAATACATGTATAAAACAAAAAAAATCAAAATAAATAAGGGCAAGATTGACTATTTCTTGGGACCAGTTTGACCGAATGGGGCCAGTTTGAACGTTTTTCTGAGTTGAGGGGCCGGTTTGACTATTTTTGGGAGCCGGTTAGACCATTTTGGGGCCCGTTTGACTGGGGGCTGGTTTGACAAGGGGCAGGTTTGACTGTCCTGACAACTTTTTTTAGCTCACCTGAGCACAAAGTGCTCAAGGTGAGCTATTTTGATCGTTAAATGTCTGTCGTGCGGCGTCCGTCCTCCACAATTTCTTTAAACATCTTCTCCTAAACCAGTGGGCCAATCTTGATCAAACTTGGTAGGGATGTTCCTTGGGTCAAGCTCTACCAAAGTTGTTCAAATAAATGAAATCCACCCGTAACTTTCCCTTCACCCTTAACAAAAAGGGTGAAAATATGAAAATTTTTAAAAATCTTTTTCTCTG
Organism: Fragum whitleyi; assembly: GCA_948146395.1. NCBI lineage: Eukaryota > Metazoa > Mollusca > Bivalvia > Cardiida > Cardiidae > Fragum > Fragum whitleyi. The sequence goes on from OX411544.1 coordinate 49,343,094, forward strand.
AAACCAGAAGTCAGACAGCTTTCATATTTGGTATGTAGCATCATCTAGTGGGCCTCTACCAAGTTTGTTCATATCAAGACCCTCGGGTCACATTTGGGCTTTGCCCAGGCGCATCCCTTTAAGCTCTTCTGAGCTCGAAGTGTAAAAAAGGAAAATCTTCAAAAATCTTCTTTTCTGAAACCAGAGGGCACACAGCTTTCATATTTGGTATGTAGCATTATCTAGTGGGCCTCTACCAAGTCTGTTTATATCAAGACCCTGGGGTCATATTTGGGCCCTATGCAGGCGGATCCCTTTTAGCTCATCTGCGCATGATGGGTGCATCCCTTTTAACATAGAGTTAAAGAGTGCAAGGCACATCCTTCTTGCTCTTTGCTGAAAATATTCCATGTTATTCATCCTATGTAGAAATGATCTCCTTTTTAATTAATGTGATGTCCGAGGGGTCAAAGAGACTCAGGTGAGCGATCTAGGTCCTCTTGTATTTCTTAAGTAACCAAGGTAGTCAGTTAAAGTCAGACAAACTCTTTCAGATTTGTTAATGAAATACTGAAGAGCTGATGACATGGGCCTTCGGGCTATCACGACACTGATAAAGCTTCTAATATTATGAAATATAGAAAAATCTTCTTCTAAAAAACTACTGGTCGGAATTCACCAAAATTTCACATGAATAATGCCTAGGACATGCTCTTTAATACCTTTGGAATGGCTTTAGAATGTAGGGTAATATGAAAGCCCTTGTGGGTTGTTATTCCCGTCTTCTTTGTTTTCTCGGGGTCTTCTGCTAGGTCATATTATACTAATATATGGGTTACCAGTCCACTTGGCCCATCAAATAACTCGGCCCGGTCAACTCGGCCCAAACATATAAGCTTATGAAATGCGAACTATATTGCATGAAATATGCATAAGTTTTGTACAAATGCTATACCATAGGCCTGCAGTTTGGATAAAAGACGTTTGTGGGGGACAGTATTGAAGGCTTTGGCAAAATCAAAACAAATTGTAGTGATTTGGCTATTGTCGTCCAAGGCTGCAGTCAAGTCCTCAACCACATCAAGAAGTTGAAAAACGGTGCTACGATGTTCACAAAAGCCAAACTGACAGTCCGGTAACCAGCTGTGATCCTTCAAATGAAGCCACTTGACTGTGTTTTTGAAGTAGTTTGCAGACAAATGAGGTTAAAGAGACTGGTCTATAGTTACTTGGATTGTTTTTGGTCCTTTTTTGTATATATACATGTGACATTCCCCTTCTTCCAATCATTTGGAATTTGTCCTTCAGAAATGGATTACTTGAATAACTTGTATGTAGGAAGATAAAGTTCTTCAGCGCATTCCTGAAGTAATATAGGGTGGCATTCATCTAGACCACTACCTTTTGAAACATTAATAGATTGTAACTGAGTCAAAGTATCACTACTTGAAAATTGCATGTCATTGATTTCATGATTATAACAATCATCAAAATTAGGTAATTATGAAATGTCCTCATTTGTAAATACTGATGAAAAAACTGGTTTAATAACTCCGCTTTATCTTCATCTTCTGTTACAATATTTCCGTCAGAGGATCTTAGATCTTCAATTCCACCTTTGGATTTAGTATTGTCCCTAATGAATCCCCAAAATGTTTTGGAATTTAGTTTACATGTTGCTGAAATGACTTTTTCATGGATTTTCTTAGAGTAGTACACGGCTTTGGAAGCTTTATTTTAAAGTTTGCAGTATATTTTGTAATCCCTGTGTATCTCTTCCAAGCGTGATACTTCTTTTTCTGAATTAAGAACTAAGTTTTGCTAACAAATGAATTCTTTTCCTATTTTTCAGTGGAGCATGAGGGTATGCCCCCAAGGTAAGAATTTAAAATCTTGAATTTCAAACTAATTTAACAGAGGCTGAGCATTTCTGGATTTTATATTGAAATAATTCCAAATAAATGTATTTCAATAAGACTTGCATAAACCCTGTATATTGGGCACTGAATATAATTGTCCTGGTGAGGAGATTGAAATGAGTACCAACAACATAGGTTTTCATGGCCAAGTAAAGATTTTCTCCTGGTTTATCTGTACCTTTGCAGTAAATAAAGGCATTAACTTCCTTGGGGCTTTACCAATTCTAGTGTTAAATACTCATACATATGGCATTCTAAATATACTGTTGGCATTAAGTTAAGCATTTTGTTTTCAGAAATAATGATTGAATGTTTGGGACAACAAAACTGAAACCGATATTATGCGACCAAATTTTAATTGAATTTTGTTTCAAGACTAGATAAGTGCCCAGTCAATGAAGAAAGTAATTGACACTTTCTCTTACACTTTCTCTTGAGAATGTGTATTTGAAAGTTGACCTTTAATTGCGAAAAATAACTGCAAATTATTTTGTTGGCCAAATCGCATCAAATCTTTTAAAGTAACACCACACTATTTATGAAATCTTCATTATTTATTCATTTTGTGAACACTTTCGGAATCATTTACAAAATTATAACTTGCAGTTCATGGCTGCTTTCAATTTCTGGTTAATACTGTGTAATTCCTCTCCTCTTATGAATCGCAACCCAGCACCCTTTGATTAAGGAAGACACAATATTCATGTGTCCTACACACGAAAATTCCAAATTCTTTCTCTTGCAGTCTAATGGAGTTGTCACAGATTCCCAACTACTGGTAAAAATAACATCCTTACTTTTAAGTCATTGGGACTTGCAATGGGGAATTTTAGGGATGATATCCTCTGGAGTAATGAATTTAGGGAGTAGCATTTAATACATACTTACTTCTATATGTTATAAAGATTCTAAAGTATCTGAAATATCAGATTGATTTATAAGAAAACTTCAGAGAAACAATAGAGAGTCTTTATCAACATGAACTTCTTGTTTTATTAGTTCCACTTGACAAAGTCCAATGGGCAGCTGTCATGGCCTATTGTGCATCAGTGTGGTCATGCATGTGTCTGTCCGTCCGTCAGTTCATGCGCACACTTTTTCTTTGGTCATCTTTTTCTCTGATACTACAGAGCAGAATTCAACAAAAGTGCACAAGATTGATGCTGAGGGCATGCTCCTTCAGATTCCTTCTTTTAATCTCAATCGGGCTGATTACTTGGGTGCCAGGGGCTGTAGAGTCATCACAAAAAGGCCCCCATATGATGAAATATAAAATAGCCTACTCTGAGACTACTGGTCAAAATTCAAGAAAATAACATAGGAATTATGCTTAGGACATACTCTTTCATATTTCTTTCTTTAAATTTTGATTTGGCTGATAACTTTGGTGGTACAGACTGCTGTGTCATCAAAAAATGGCCCCATATGGTAAAATTTGGAAATATCTTCTTTGAAACTACAGGTCAGAACTCAACCAAACTACAGAGGAATGATGCTTATGATGCAATTCTAGATTCCTTCTTTTAATCACGTTTAACCTAATAACTTGGGTGCTTTAGGCTGCTGCATCACCCTAAAATGGCCTTCTATTGTAAAATATAGAAACATTCTCTCTCAGAAACTACTGGTTAGAATTAAACCAAACTGCACATGAATGAACCTTAAGATATGCTGTCTTAGATTTTCTTCCTAAAATTATGACTGAGGCAAAACATGGGTGTTGTCGAGTTAGTTAAAAAAGGAGCAATATTACAAAATTTAGAAAAAAATCTTCTATCTGAAATGAACTTTTTGACGCAAATGATTGATGTCAGGGTTGTTCTTGGGAAAGACCTCTCTCTGATATCTATCTTGGTGATTATGTTGCTGTATCACGGGAAAAAGGGGCCTTTGGGATGAAACATTTCTTGTAACCACAACTTGTACATTTATTGAAAGATTTCATGATATGTTACTTATCATGTCACCTTGCACACATTTAACCTTTTTTGGCTTTTTTTATGGCTTAGCACTTTTATGCAATTAATTGATGAATTTTCATAAATTTATGAGAGAAAAAAGTGCCAATGGATCAATTTTGGCTCATTTGGTCCTCTTGTTTCAATTCTTTAAAACATTACTGACTATACGTGTATGCAATTATGTTCAACAATGATCTGTAAATTCTTTACTAGTTAATGAAAATTCTATGCAGTCCATGAAAGAGTGAAAGATTCTTGAATAATTGTTAACTTTTCTTTCAGTTCAAGAAGCTTATGGAAACGCTGATGAAAGAGTTCCAAGACAAACTTGATATAGTAAGTACTAAAAAAATTCTAATAAAGCCCCATGCTCTAATAAAACCCACCCTGCTTTTTAGCATGTGAGTACTGAGCTATGTCATAATGTCATTTTCTCATTTGAATATTGGGCTACACTTAGCAAGTGTGAAATAGGGTGAAGCATACAACAGCTGCGAATGGAAGTGAGATAGTCATCTGGAACACATCTTGTCGACCGAAGGGTTATGAATGTTTTACTTATCTTACCCTTGGCTGATTGAATGGGTAATTTCTGTATGTGTGACGTCACAGAACGAAAAACAAGGCTGACCAATCAGTAATCTTCTTAGAATAAGGTCCGACAGCGGGAGGTATGTTAGATCAATATGCCCCGCAGCTACTTTCCAGATGTGAATTTAACCCTTAGAATTGCGCTTAACCCCTTCAGTTTTAAGTAATTGTGTCACTTAGTAAGACTAAAATAAACAACCACAAGAACTGTTTGAAATTCCTATATCTTTTATACATATCTTTCAAATAATTTGATGGTACATTGAAATGTTCTCAAATTCAGCTTTTCTGCCCTTGATGATTTCGTATTACAATTTTTCAATGTTTATTTTATTTTCAAGTTATTTAATCAATCAATATCGGTTTTAATTTTCACTGTTTTAAAACTTCATTAAAGGCAAACCTCATTATAGCAGAATGTATCTACAATGTATATTGAAGCGTGCGAAATCTGAAATATCGAATAAGTTAAAAAATTAAGCCGGCTTATATAAATAATTTAGAAATAATAATGTATTTGACTTTTCACATTAATTCTTTAATTAGGGAGTTTTTCTCTTTCTTTTCCAGCAAACTTTTCTTTAATCACACATAAGATTATCTAAGAGGAATAAAAAGAATAAAATATTAAAATAACTAAATACATGTAATAAAAAAAATAATTGGATAAATTTTAGTAGGGCTATCCGTGTAAAATAAATCTCGTGTGAGAATATTGTGGGAGCCGAAGAATTAATCAATTTATTTGTATATTGTTTTAATTTATCATCTTTATTTATTTATTTGTTTATTTATTTGAATTTATTTCAATTTGAAAAGTATCCATGTTGAAGGTATTCAAAATGTTTCGATAAATTTAAAATTTAAATTTGCTATCAAAAACAACTCATTCACAGCGTTTAAATCGAAGCAATTCCGTGTAATGTTCAATCCAAATCCACAGGTATTGGTAAATAAAAAGGGATTATTTGATTTTTATCTCATATATATATATGAAATATGCGTGTTTAGTTATTGGGTAGTCCAAAATCTCATGGCTACTGCTTATTCAAGTTATGATTAAGCAGTTTTGTCGCCCGTTGACTATATTCATATAGTATTGTATGGAAATATATTTGCTTTCAATATAAAATAAACATTTGGTTTCCTTTTTTTTTTTTGAGGGGGTGATTCAACTTGTTCCTATTTACCTTCTCAAATACCTTAATGTTTTTTGCATTTTCTTAATCCCAAATGAATCATTGAATATGCTCTATGACGCGGCTGATGCTGGTATGTGTGTTGGTGGTGGTGTGTGTGTCGGGGGTGGGGGTGGTGGGGGGGATGTGTGTGTGTGTGGGGGGGGGGGGGGGTTTAGATCAACTCAAAACTGTTTCATGTTATTTTTGTAAGTCGGCAAAAATACAAATAGTGTGATAGATAATGTCTTATCCAAACTCCCTTTTTTGCTGTTTTTTGAGGGGGGGGGGGATTTCGGAAAACAATCACGGTGGACAATAAAGGACATTGTCTGATTCACCAAATGTTCCCCCCCCCCCCTAAAGCAAAGATATTCTAAAAAAGAATAGGGATTAATAAACTATCACCTAAAGATTCTAGTCTTATTTATTTGAAATATGAATGTGTTTAAAGTTGAAACAGTGTAAGATTTGGTCATCTTACCTTGACCGTTGGGTAGCGCACATATTTTATTAAAATTTTGATAATAATTCACGACATTGAGGATAGAATATACTTTTAATAACTATACTTTCTTTTTATCATGAATTGCAAATGGAGTAATTTTAGTTAACATATCAATATTATAAAAATAATAACACTGTTCAATAATAAGAATAATAACAAAAGGTTAGTATTCATATTAATTATGATAAAAGGAATTGGTTTATATTTTGTTGATTTTATAAGTCTGACTTTCACTGGATAAAAAAGTACTGAAAAATTCAGCGTCTTCGATTCAACGCATTTTCTTTAATCCATGAATGAAGGGTTTATCTACACAGTCTTCGGTACAGGTTGCCATAGGGATTAAAAGGTACTGATGCCGTTTGTAAGAAGCTCTCTGATTGGCAGTCACAGAAATCACGTTTGACCTTTTGATTGGCCGGCTAAAAATAAATTGTACAGAAATTATCCATTCATTTAGTCAAGGGATATTCGAGAAGAAGCTATCAATTCAATACCCCTTAACTCATGAAGATGTCTTGAACACCACTTGGCCATTCTAACATTCAACCTAAGATATACATAGACAGACTATTTCAAAAATTACTGGAAACCTGGGAAAAACTCGATAGTGTCACTTAAAATGGCATCAACCCTTTAAATTTAACCCTTGTCATGCTGAACTCGGAATATTTCTGCTTTTGCATGAGCTATAGACAAATATCAGCCTGCACATATGTGCAATCTGATGTTAGTCTACACCACCTGTTTCCTACTTTCAAACCAGAATTGTCAAAAGATTTAGTTTTTCAAATAAAAAATGCCCTACAGTTGATACTTTCAGCGCTTTTTGCCCTTTGATTTTTATGTAAATTTTTAGCCAAAACTTATTTAGCATGAAAATTTTTAGAAGGAGAAATTCCTTGTCACCATAAATTTCTTCTTTTTCCACATTACCTTCTCAAGTACAAAAGTTTGGTGACTATGCAGTCTATTGATTATACATTCACTCACCAATCTCATAATGGGTTGATAATTGTAAACCTCTGTGGAAGAGCAACTGGTGACTTTGATAGAAGGTCATGGTTGCACTGTACATTGTTAGGTGCTCCAGTCACTATCATATGATGAAAAATTGCTGTTACAATAAGCATTAAATCTCATAAAAACAATCAAACCATTCACTTTCACTTGTAGTGCAATATTGAATGTCAACATCATTCTTTAACACATGTAAAATATTTTAGAAATGAAAACTTAAATGTCCAAATTACAGCTTTTTGAAATTGAAGTATTGATATTATAGTCAACAACCACCTAATATATTTTTACATCCTTGACAATAAAGAATTTAAATGCTATTACCTTCTGATATTTAAGAGTATATTTTTGGCAGTCAAGGTTTTTTAGGTCACAGTTATCAATCCTTCTGATGCTGCCTTCAGTATATGCCTGCTGTATGTAACACTTTTGCAGAGTATATAGACAAAGATCAGCCAGCACAGTTGTGATGTCTGCTCTTAGCCTACACTACCTGCTGTCTACTTGATAATTGTGGAAAAATTTTCTGCTAGCATTGTTGAGATGTGACAAAATAGGCAATTTGTTTGAAAAAAAGATTTACAATCAGCAAGATAATGGTAAATTAAAATAAGGCTCAAAAGATACCTGCCAAGAGCTTTGACCAGAAGAAATATTGTATGTATTTATCCCATTACCACACAATCCTATTTTTTAGGCCCTTGGATAAAAACTATTCTGAAAACAGTATGGTGTATGAAGATTTGCTTGTTTCTTAAAGGCCGCCATCATAGTGCAGTTGGTAGCGCCTCGGGCAGTCAACCTAGAGGTCCTGGGTTCAAACCCCAACGGCTTTCATTCTTTCTGACTATTTGTCTCTCACCAATGGGTCAATAATCGTATTCTTATGTGAGATAGCAGCTTGAGGCTAGAAAAGGATGTATTGGTAGTATTTGTGTGAGAAATACAAGGAATCCATTGTTAGGTGCTCGAGCCACCAGGATTTAACTAAAATTATTTTAAGCGGCGTAAAATCAATTGTTCCTTAAGTAACCATAATATTTTCTTCCCTAAGAGACACAACAAATCAAATTTTCGTCTACAACTCTTTAAGGTAGTGGACGTGTTATGGTTCCACAAAGTTTTGGAAGTAGAAAAAACTTGTACAGTATGGGGTTAAAGTGTTGTGTTTATCTTGTACAGTACTGGGTTGATAAGTCGTGTTAATCTGGTACAGTACTGGGTTAAAGTGTTGTGTTTATCTGGTCAGTACTGGGTTAATGTCTTGTGTTTATCTGGTACAGTACTGGGTTGAAGTGTTGTATTTATCTGGTACAGTACTGGCTTAATGTGTCGTGTTTATTTGTGTGTGTGTGTTTCCGTTTATTTATCGTCGCAACCGTAGCACATGCCCAACTGAGTGTCGCCCCCCAGAAGGCGGTTAGTTGTTATGGGGGATAGTGTAAGGATACATGACGAAACTACTGCTGATATCCGCCATGGTTCTTTAATGTGCTTGGTGTAAAGCACAGTCTTACGGAGCCTTGGTTTAACGTCTCATCCGAAAGACAATTAGTTTTGTTAGTGTACCAGCCCTGGAATCGAACCCACGCATTCGAACTTCAATGGTTTTGAAGTCCGGTGCTCTACCAACTGAGCTTATTGGGCTGGTATTGTGTTTATCTGGTACAGTACTGAGTTAAAGTGTTGTGTTTATCTCATTTCAGAGCGGTGAGGGAACTCCTACAGCGACTGGCTTCTTTGAGGTTACTGTTGGGGGCAAACTTGTACACTCAAAAAAGGTTTGTCCTTATACACTTTATTTAAGACTTGTGCTAGCCTTTGAGTTGCAGGATTGATGAACTCCATCGGGGTAAAACTACATGTACAGGCAACTCTCAGGCAACAAGGGCAATAATGTTTGTTTACCAGCCAAATTTTTGTTCTAAACAAAAATGGAAGAGTAATGAAAACTACACTTTCACTGAAATATAAACCTAGAAAAGTTTGCAGCTAGAATTGTTTGAGTTTTCATTATATCAGGCTTTTTTGCGACGATTTAAATTCGCTGATAGTTACTACCTGCAAATGCCGCAAGAGAAAACACACTATGGAAAATGTGCATAAATAGACCTACTTAATAAATGTTCATCACAGGTGGAAAAGGTTTGTCTCAAAAAACAACCTAAATCCAGCTGATGAAAGCTGTAGTTCAATATTATTGTCACCAACCAACTCTTGAAAAAAAATTGTTTCTTATTAAGGCAGTTTGATCATACAAATATATCGCTGTTTGTGAAACCATTCTTTATTTCTCTTAGTACTATCTGAAAATATAAACCCAATCATGCATTTGAGGGCACAGAAAAAATGATGGAAAACAGAATCACAGAAGAATGTATTATAGAGGGTGACTTAGACTTGCACCAATATTCTTACCATCAGCTGAATCTATGTTGGGGGTTTCGTAAAACAATTATTGTTTTACTGTAAAGGCAGAACTTGGACAAAGCTCCTGTGGGGTATTGGTCCCCTAAGCGACCTATCAAGTTTTTTGCTCAAAAACATTCAGTGAGTAGCTCAATGGTGAAAAATTAGACATGATCATTTCTTAAAGGTGATGTATCTGGATTGTCGATTACAACAGGCATGATTTTCAGATGGTATCAGAATAAGTAAAGGAAAAAGGTCATATTCTGATAAACCTGTGCTATTCTGTATAGGGAAGTCACGTACTTTACACCATGGGGAAGTCTTACTTGGCTTAGTTATATAGGTACTTTGGAAAGATTTTGCAAAGTGGCCTAAAGAATGGCTCAGAAAAAAAAATGTTCAGTCCGGACTTTATTTTAGGCCTTTGATTAGAATCGGTCTGGTATAAATTGAAATAGGTTTCAGATGGCACTGAAAAGTGGATACAGTTTGAATAGAGAACTTTTCACATGGTAAAAAATATTGGACAAAGATCAATTTCTTGTTATCGCAATTTCTTCTTTTACCATAAACTTTATGTAATGTGCAAAATAAATTAATCACAGAGACAAAATTCTATACAGAAAAGGGTTTTATCATGAGGGAAAGCTTGTTTTACCTGATTTCACCTTCCTGATAACAAGACTGTTTTTGGAAACAACTTTGCATATTTGTGATCTTAACCGGAGCCACTGTAACATGAACTTCTTTAATTTTAAAGGTTTCATTAATTTTAGGCCCTGAAAATTGATTACATGATAAATGAAGTATGTGAGGGCACAGAAAAAATTGTGTACATGTAATATCAATATTATCTATTCTTGGCTGTGAGAAGCCTTGTCATGATAAATTTTTCCAACCTTTACAAAATAACATTGAAATTTAAATACACTTAAATTATCTCTATATACATGCGGTTAGCTATATATTACAGAATGGAGATGGATATCTAGACTCTCAGGCAAAGCTTGATAAAGTAAGAAAATGCATCAAGGAAATGTTGTCCTAAACAGGCTGGGGACATACTGGTAGTTACAGTTATACCATGGTAATTATATCTTCTCTCAACATTTTTAGCTCACCTGAGCATAAAGTGCTCAAGTGAGCTTTTGTGGTTGCATGATGTCCATTTCGCGTCATCCGTCGTCAACATTTACCTTTTAGACACTCTTGAGAGGCTTTGAAGAGGCCACATTTTTTGTCTGATCAACCTGAAATTTGGTCAGAATGATTGTCTTGATAAAATCTCGAACGAGTTCAAAAATTGTGTTAAGTGGGGTCAAAAATGAGGTCATCGTGTCAAATCTTAGAAAAACCTTGTAGACACTCTTGAAGCCACGTTTTTTTGCTCAATCATCTTATAAATTGGTCAGAATGATTGTCTTGATAATATCTATGTTGAGTTCAAATTTGGGTCAAGTGGGATAAAAAATGAGGTCACTGGGTCAAATCTTAGATTAACCATGTAGACACTCTAGTTATTTGCTCAATCAACCTGAACCATAAAACCATAAAAATGATTGTCTTGATAAAATCTAGGTCAAAATTAAATTTGTGTCAAGTGGGGTCAAAAATGGGGTCACAGGGTCAAATCTTAGATAAAACTTGTAAACACTCTAGAAGCCATATATTTTGCTGAATCAACCTGAAAATGGAACAGATTGATTGTCTTGATTAAATGTAGGTCAAGGTCAAATATGGGTGAAGTGAGCTCAGGGGGTCAAATCTTAGATAAACCTTGTAGACACTCTAGAAGCCATTTATTTGGCTGATCAACCTGAAAATTGGTCAGAATGACTTTCTTGATAAGATATCTGATGAGATCAAAATTGGGTTAAATGGGGTCAAAAATGAGGTCACAGGGTCAAATCTAAGATAAACCTTTTAGACACTCTCGATCCCATATTTTTTACTCAATCAACTTAAAAATTGGTCAGAATGACTGTCTTGATGAAATCTAGGTCAAGACAAAAATGAGATGATTGGGTCAAATATTGAAAAAACCTTGTGGACACTCTATAAACCATAATTTTTGCTCAATCAACTTGAAAATTGGTCAGGATGACTGTCTTGATGGAATTTAGGGAAACTTTTAATTTGGTCAAGTCGGGCCAAAATTGAGGTCACAGGGTTAAATCTTAGAAAAACCTTGTAAACACTCTAGAGGCCATTATTTTTGCCCAATCATCCTGAGAATTAGTCAGTTTGATTGTCTGTATAAAATCTCAGTCTGGTTCAAATTTTAGAACATATTCATCTTCTTCTAAACCATTGAGCCAATTAATTTTTAACTTGACAGGGTTGTTCTTAGGGTCTAGGTCTACTTAAGTTGTTTAAAGAATTCAATTCAATCAATAACTTTGATTGCCATGGTAAGAGAAAGGATGAAAATTCATGAAATTAAAAAAAAAAAATCAAATTGCAGTTGGACGAAATTAGTCTGTTTCTTTCATAACTACCTAGATATACATCAAACAATCTCTGGTATTTATAATATTGTTGCCAAGCATTAAGTTGACTAACTCAGGTGAGCGATATAGGACCATCATGGTCCTCTTGTTTGTTGATATATTCTGGGGTTGAAATTAGCTCTTGCGAACTCGCTAAATGAGATCAAGGTCATCTGTCAAGGTCAAATAACTCAAAAAGTTAACCAAAAAACTAAATATTTGCCAATATTTTAAAGCCTATTCAAGATACAAGGCTAATATTTTGTATGATGATTGATCTCAATGATCTGCATCTGCTGATACTAAAGTCAAGGTCATGTGACAAGGTCAAGGTCAAATAACTCAAAAAGTTAAATAAAAAACTTTACATTGCCAATATTTTCAAGCCTATTCAAAATACAAGGCTCATATTTGGCATGATGATGGATCTTGATGATTCACATCTGCTGATACCAAAATCAAGGTCATGTGACATGGTCAAGGTCATTTGTCAAGGTCAAATAACTCAAAAAAACTAAACATTGCCAATATCTTCAAGCCTATTCAAGTTACAAGGCTCATATTCGGCATGATGATAGATCTCAATAATTTGCATCTGCTGAAACCAAAGTCAAGGTCATGCAACAAGGTCTAGGTCATCTGTCAAGGTCAAATAACTAAAAAAAACTGAACATTGCCAAAATCTTCAAGCCTATTCAAGATACAAGGCTAATATTTGGCATGATGATTGATCTAAATGATCTGCATCTGCTGATACCAAAGTCGATGTGATGTGACACAGTTAAGGTCATCTGTCAAGGTCAAATTACCCCAAAACTTAACCAAAGAACTTAACATTTCCAATATCTTCAAACCTATTCAAGATACAAGGCTAATTTTTGGCATGATGATAGATCTCAATGATTCGCATCTGCTGGTTCGAAAGTCAAGGTCATGTGACATGGTCAAGGTCATCTCTCAAGGTCAAACTTCTAATGAACATGACTAAAAAACTTTCATTGTTCAGTTTATTCAAGCTTATTATAGATACCCTGTCTCATAGTTGGCATGATGAAAGATCTCAGTGATGTACATCTATAGGTATCAAGTTCAAGCTCATACTAAAAGGTCAAGGTCATCTGTCAAGGTCAACATTTTGGAAGAAAAATGCTGTAACAGGGGCATTGTGTTTCACAAACTGTCTTGTTTTTATATGCTGCTGGAGGCAGTCATATATTGGCGTCATCTTCTCTGTCTGTTTGTTCGTCCGTCCATCCATCTATATGTACGTACATCCACTTTTCTAAAGAACGCAACTCATCCTCATTTATGGACTGATTTTGATGAAACTTTCACAGAAGGTTCCTAGTCATCTGACCTAGCGCATATTGTCACGGTTTGGTGAATTCTAACAGTGTCATGGAAGAAGGGGCCTTTTTGTAAAAATTCTTTTGAAGGCAACTTCCCTCTATTCTTGGAATGGTTTGGATGAAACTTTCACAAAATGTTCCTAGTCACCTGACCTTGCTAATATAGTTTGGTTTAGTGAATTACAGCTGCGTCATGGAAAAGGGGGCCTTCATGTAAAAATTCTTGTTAATGCAACTTCTTTAATTATGGATTTATTTTAAAGAAATTTCTATGAAATGTTCGTTTTTACCTGAATTCGTGCATGTTGTTGCAGTTAAGTGAATTTCTGTCATGTCATGGAAAAGGGGCCTTCATGTCAAAGCTCTTTTTATTATTATATTTAGTTGCAGTTTGAAGAAGCTTTAAACCCCATTCAATTAATCAAAAATAACACACAGTTTGAACTTGACAATTTGAAAAGGTAGTCTGCTAATGTTCTGAATTTGGTTCGTGAGTAGTGTCTACAATTATTTTCATGAAACAGCAGCAAAGTAGCTGCGTATATTGTGATGATGGCACTCTTGTTAGCTATTGCCCTTTGTTGACCATTGACCTGCACTTAAGGGAGAGGGGCATAAATGATTTACAAACATCTCTTGTTTCAGCATTGATTTGTGTTTGCTCAAAAAATGATTGAAATTGTTACCCTGAAATTGAACAAAGCCATATGTTTCAGGGCTACATTAAACAAAGAGAAATAACTGTTTATTCCCTTGTTAAGCTGTTTTTATAGTCTGTTTGACTTCTATATGGACCAACCTTTTCATCATTTACTTAACATTTTGTTTGAATGAAGGATTTGTGTGTGTTTAAATCTTAATTTTAGCTTAATACCATTCCAAAAAATATTTCTTGAAAGTAAAATGATTTGAAAAAGTGATTTTGCCTATCTAATTAATGTAAATATTCTAGCATTTTATGCTCTTTAACACGAGGGGTGATGGAGGCTGTTTAAAGTAGTAAGAAATATAAACATATAGTAAAACATGTGGTTTTATACTAAACATTTGACAGAAGAAATGTCCAATATTCCTTATTTGGCCAGGCTCATTAGCATATCGATGGTCATGTCATCTTAAACTTAAATATCATGATTTGTACTGTTATTATTTGCCTTCTTATTAATATTTCCTCGTGAACTTCCTAATGACTTTGATAAATAATGCTTTTAGATTGATCTAAATATGTGATAAGCTCCACTGGCCAAAGGCCACTGGGGCTATTGTCATACCGTTGTGTCAGTCATGCGTCCATCAATCTGTGCGTCAGTACTCAAACTTTTTCTTTAAAGATCTTCTCCTCGGAAACTACTGGATAAATTTCAACCAAACTTCACAGGAATTTTATGGGCAGACTAGAGGTCATTTTTCTATATGTTATATAATGGAAACTTTGAAAATAATTTTCTTTGACTGTAACTGATGAGTATCAACCAAATTCCCTTGAAATGAGCCTTGAGTGAACCTCTATCATGTATTTTATAGGCGGATGTCATTTTTAGCACCACTTGCTGAAAGCCACTGGGGCTATTGTCATGGTGTTGTGTCCGTCGTGCGTCTGTCCGTCAGTGTGTGCATGCAACCGTCAGGTCGTAAACTTTTCTTTAAAAATCTTCTCCTCAGAAACTACTGGATGGATTTCAACCAAACTTCACAGGAATGATCCTTGGGTGACCCTCTTTCAAAGTTGTTCAAGAAATTTTGATGCAATAAAAAACTGTGATTTAATGGGTGCGGCTCATTTCCAAATATGGTAAAAAGTGAGTTTTCTCAGATTCTAATCAATGGATACCAATTAAATTTTACATGAATGATCCTTGGGTGACCCTTTATCAGTCTACAAAAAATCATTGTGATCGGATGGAAAATATGCATTTTATGGGCGGAGGTCATTTCTCTATATGTTATATAGTGGAAAATTTGAAAATCATTTTCTCAGAATGTAATTGATGGATATCAACCAAATTTCACTGGAATGATTCTTGAGTGACCTTTCATCAATCTACCAAAAACTAATGTGATTGGATGGAAAATATGTATTTTATGGGTGGAGGTCATTTTTCTATATGTTATTTCGTGGAAACTTTGAAAATCATTTTCTCAGAATGTAATAGAAGGATATCAATCAAACTTCATTGGTATGATCCTTGGATTCCATTATCATGCAGCCAAATAGTATTGTCATTGGATATGTCTTTTATTGGCGGAGGTCAAACTTTGAAAAACATTTCATCATCAGTAGAACCCAAAATATCTAAAAATCTTGTCAAATCTTTGATTTGCTATTACAAGAATTTTCAGCCTGTGGAGCCACTCAAGGCATTCATTTCTTTCTAGTTCTATATGTTATATAGTGGAAACTTTCAAAATTATTTTCTCAGAATCTTATTGATTGATATTTACCAATTTCCCTAGAATGAACCCTGAGTGGTCCTTTATCAATCTAACAAAAAATATTGTGGTTGGATGAGAAATGTGCTTTTTATGCATTTCTCTATATGTTTGTTATTTGGTGGAAACTTTGAAAATCATTTTCAACATCAGTAAAACCGAAAATATCTAAAAATCTAGTCAAAACTTTGATTTTCTGTTACAATAATTTCAAGTCTGTGGAGTGACTCAAGCCATTCATGGCTTTCTAGTATTTAAATATACAATTTGCTGTTCCGGTTAATATGTACAAAAGGGGGTATGAAAGGCTGAAAATTAATGTGTAGACAGACAGACAAAATCATTAATTTACATTATAAAATTCTGAAAACAAAATTCCTCATGATATTAGATGCAAAATATGACATGAAGAAATATGTTTCATAAATTCAATTCTGAGATTTTTGGCGAAATGTTGGTCCAAGCAAATCGAAACATTTTTAAAAACTGTAATTCTAGTTTTATTAGTAGAGTCAGGCCTGTTGATCTAATTAGGCGCCTAAGCACCCTTTATATATAATTTTTCCTTTTCATTTTCTTTTCAGAAAACACCTTGATTTTGCTCATTCGATACAGTGAAACTATGAAGATCTTTGATGAAATTCAATACTCCATCATCGATTGGATGAAAAATTCATATTGTCTTTTGAGTTTTTTTGACATGTTTTTTTAGATGTAACTTAAACTATGGCCATATTGTTATATACTATTTTTCATCTTCACACCTTTGTATAATATACATCATTGACAAGACTTCACACTGTCATATAACCCTGTAAGATTCTCCAACATCTGAAAATAATATGATCTGTTTTCCAGTAAAATCTGCCTAAATGACAATAAGATTTACAATAAACATAAAATCCAATCCTAAAGAATGCAATATTTGTTATTTGTTAAACAAGAAAAATATGTTTCCAAAAAAGAAAGAAAGACGTAGCATTTTCTAACTAATCAAAAGTTGAAGAACTGATAGTAAAGAAGAGTGAAAACTTTGAGGAAAAACAAGAAATTGCTTCCTTTTTCTCAATGAGTTCTTCAATATTTTGCAGTCTCATTTTAAATGCCCATTGAATTAAGATGTGTATTGGATTAGTCTGAAATTGTTTATTTTGTATTAACTGGGTTAGACAACAGAAAATACAGTGATGTCATTAGGGCAAGTTTTCCTGGAGAATGGATCATAAAAGAAGAAGCAGTTAAGGGATCAATTTATTTAGAATTGGTTAGCAAATATTTCTTAATTAACGAAAACTCAACTATTATAAGCCTTTTAAACTATCATTTGATTTTGAACCATATCTACAAAATGTTACTTATGTCACCCTACGAATATGTTTAACTAAATAACGAATTTCTGATCATTTCCATGAAATTAAGACTGGTCAAAATTCAAATATTGACAGACAAGACAGATGTTGTAAGCTCTGTCAATCTACATCCTTGGAATCTGAGTTGTTTTATATCCTGTTGTCCAAGATAAAGAGAAACGGACTTAAATATATCAATAATTTCTGCATGTTCTCTACTCTAGAAACCTTTTTAAGACTTATGAAATGAAATAAAAATTCAATAACCTAACAAAATTCATAAAGGGAGCCTCAGTTTTGAGACAGAAGTTGATATCAATCCCTGCCGTTTGATTTAGTTTGTGTTTATAAACTGGAGGCTAAACTCAACATATGTGATATCATGAATTAAGAAATAAAAGAAACACTAAAATATTTATGTTTTCTGCGTAATTTGTTTGTATTCTTTTGTATCATATCGTCATGTGTACATTTATGTAATATTAGTGTTTATGGCCAAGGGTACTTTTTGTGCTGATTTACCAAATCAAAGAGTTTGAGTTGAAGTTTTGAGTATATAATAAACCTAGCATAATAAAGGAGTAGTAGGGGAAATACCTTAGTTTATTTGACCTGAAATTGACCTTTGTAGAAAAAATACTTAAATAACATTACTCATATATTTTATGAATTAACAAAATATATATAACATTCTGTATGTTATTCATTACTATGAAAGCATGTGCAAAGCTCATGAGTAGGGTAATTAGATCTTTATCATCTAAATAGCAGGGGTCAGATTTGGGTCAATAAAACCAAGCTATAAAGTGTGATTATTTTTAGGTTCATATCAAATTCCTTGAATTTCATGAAAAATACATTATAGCTTTATCAAAGTATGTTTGATTTATTTTAAATCAATAACTAAATCTAATAAAACCAGTAAAAAAATCATATTTAATGACTTAATAACATTTAGTCATAAATTTGATTTAAAACAAACTTTTATAAAGCTAAATGAATGTATTAAATAAGTATTGGAATAAGATTTGAACCGAATTGTAATCACACTACTTCCCTTGACAATCCACCTTTTATCAAAATATCAACCTTTTTAAAAGGTCAGAAATAACCCCATTGTAAATATACCAAATTACTAGTTTTAGGATTTTACATGCCTGTGATTCTATACTTGATAAAATATTTTTGAAAAAGAAGAAATTGCTTGTGACAAGTAAATACCCATTTTTTCCACTTGGTTTTCTGTCATATTTTCAAAGTGCACTAACTTTTTATTTATCCTGTGTGTGACCTTTCCAACATTATTATGCCCCCGTATCGAGAGATCCGGAGCATATTGTTTTACTCGTGTCCGTCTGTCTGTCTGTCCGTCTGTCTGTCCGTCCGTCCGTCTGTCCGTCCGTCTGTCCGAAAACTTAACCCGAAAACTTAACCTTGCCAATATCTTCAAGCCTATTCAAGATACAAAGCTAATATTTGGCATGATGATAGATCTCAATGATCCGCATCCGCTGGTACCAAAGTCAAGGTCATGTGACAAGGTCAAGGTCAAACTTTGAAAAAAAAAGCCGTTCCGGGGGCATTCGTGTTTCACAAACACATCTTATTTTTTTTGCGTGTGATGGGCAGCCATTTAGACAATCATACAGTTTATTAACCCTTTCCTGTTTTACAAAATTTTGGACCTGTCAAAATTCAAAGGTTTTGCAGACGAAAATTTAAAATGGATTTAATTTGAAAAATAACCATTCAGTAGGGTAGAAAATGGTGTTGAAAAAGAAGAAATTGCTTGTCAGAAGCAATTTCTTCTTTTTTCACAATGTTTTCTCAATCATTAAATCAGAGGCACGTAAAAAGCAGGGATTAAACAGCAAAGGGTTAAACTGGTCTTTAGCTATTTGTGGAGCGCATATCCAAGACTCAGATCAGACTATGTGAAAGCACTGTCTGATCTGAGTCTTACCCTTGCACACACATCACATCGTTAAACCCCCACCTATGAAGTAGAGGGGGGTATATTGGTTTCACCATGTCTGTCTGTCCGTCTGTCCGTCCGTAGACCTTTTCGTTTCTGGACTCTAACTCAAGAACCAAGTGACCTACAATCATGAAACTTTATACAAATGTTCCTTATGACACAAGGAAGTGCCCTATTGTTTTTGGGTCACATAGGTCAAAGGTCATGGTCACAGTCAGCCTTTATTCAATTTTCGTTTCCGGACTCTAACTCGCGAACCAAGCTACCCGGAATCATTAAACTTTATGGAAAGTTGCTTATGACCCAAGGAAGTGCCCTTTTGTTTTTGTGTCACATAGTTCAAAGGTCAAGGTCTCAGTCAATTTTTTGTTCAATTTTTGTTTACAGACTCTAATTAAAAAACCAAGCAACCTAGAATTATGAAACTTCATGCAACATATGCTGCATATGACCTCAATACGAGGTACGATCCAGAAATTCGTAAAATGGGCTATAACTTTCGCCTTTCTGGCTTGTTCAGTATATAATTTGATGAAAGTGCAGTTTAGTAACTGCGGAGTTCATGAATAGTATTATTTTTGCCGAATTATTTTTAGCGGCCTAGGAATGTGTTACCATAGTAACAAATGTATGCTTAGGCGGGGGAGCGTGAAAAAATATTGAAAATCTGTTAAATAAATCAAGTTTTCTAAAACTGTAGTTGAAATCCTTGGCTAGATTAAATAAGACGTTAATAGAAAATTATTGGTAATATTCTAAATCTTGTTGAGAGACTTTTATGGACACAGAATATTTTAATAACACAGACTATTCGAGAAAAAATGACAAGACGTCAAAACCAAAATATGGTTGTCGTTTATTTTTCTATTTTTTTCTCGTGATCTATATTATTCACAAATCCAAACATTTCAAATGTTTTAGAAAAATGATAAGAATGTGCAGAAGAGAATTTTTCGTAAAGCTATTCTGGATATTAAAAGAGGGCCAGGCTTTGTAGAAGGATTTAGATTGATGTAATTGATTTTGAACGAACGAACTTATCCCAAATGATTCTCATTATTTTCCAAAATAAAGGCCCTCTATCTGGATCTCAACTTTACTAGAAATACCATGCATATAGAAAATGTAAACTAATTTGGTCCCAAACGTTATGTGGATAATTTCTGTAAGTTGGTTTATCAGGCAGAGAAAGAAATAAGACTTAGCAGAGGCTATGTAGAAGAGTGTTAATAATGACGTCGCATTTGACGTTCTTGCTCTCCCGCCTACATGCAGGGTCTCTGTCTTGATTTATGTCTTTTACAGCCGCTATTGAATGTTAGCATATAAAATTTTTCATAATTATCACACAGATGATGTATTAAAAGACTGTATGATTTTTTATTTGATAGTAAGCTTTTCTGTAAATTTATAACCTTATTATACGAACTTTTGGATCAACCCTCGTATATGTTACAAAAACATCCTGCACTAATAACACTTGCATCCTGACAAAGTGCTTGTGGGGGAATAATTCGGCTCTGCAACAGTTCTAGTTGGAAATGTCAAATGTAGGCTCGTGTCATCTGCAAACTGTTTTAATTTGGGTTAGTAAAGTGTCTGCCATTAGATAAGAGCTTGATATATAAAAATCTTGCTGAAAACTGAAATAAAAACTGCTGCAACGTCGGTTAGGCCATTATTGTTTTACTTTCTGGCTCTTTTGAGAGCCAAACCATTTTATCGCAAAACTGGAATAAAAATAAAATTATTTTTATTCCCTCCTCCTATCCTTTGTCTCGTTTGATTTTTCCTGAGAACGATAAAATAAAATAGTAATGACCTTATCTACAAATTGATGGGTCAGTGTTATACCCTTGTAAATGCCTACATACTGATTTATTGGCAGTTTGATTCCAGTAAGCACAAGATTACAGTTAAAATTCATTCATTTTCATGCATTTCATTTGTTTAAGTTTGTGTTTGAAACTTATTTCTTATTTCTTCTTATATGTTGCGTAAATGTATTAGGAATGGAAATGAAATCTATATCTAGCACTAGTACTGTCCTCAGGAGGAAATGTTCTTAAATTGGTGCCCCCGCTTTTTAGCTCACCTGAGCACAACATGTTCAAGGTTGGCTTTAGTGATTTTTTTTGTCCGTCAGTCGTCGGAAATCACCAACAATTCTTTGAATATCTTCCCCTCAGTAACCAAAGGGTTTATTTCAACCAAACTTGGCTTGTTCCTTTGGTGACCCTTCTCTTAACTTGCACAACAAGTTTAGCGTTATATCTTTATATATTTTTCAGATATAACCAATTGATACTAGTAATTTATTATATTCTCTGAAACTCTATTTTCAGTCCAAAAATAATGTATTTTGATTTCTATTATCCTCAACCCTGGCCAATTTTGCCTATTGTTACCATGCATGCTTTGTTTTCCAATAATTATTGTAGCCATAGCAAAAAATTAATTCTTTGGACATTGCACAAATTTTGGACAATGAAACTAATTCCGGAAAACTTACACTTTATAGAATTACTGTTAAGAATGACAACTTAGTCTACAATGTAAACATTGGAAC
This sequence comes from Fragum whitleyi, assembly GCA_948146395.1. Classification (NCBI taxonomy): domain Eukaryota; kingdom Metazoa; phylum Mollusca; class Bivalvia; order Cardiida; family Cardiidae; genus Fragum; species Fragum whitleyi. The sequence continues at coordinate 49,364,826 of OX411544.1, forward strand.
ACAGGGATTGTTTGGAATTCAACTTGGTATCAAGATAAAAAAAAAACAAACTGAAAAGTGTAATCATGATTTCAGTGAACTCAGGCTAAACAATAATGCATCATTAAAGTTTTTTACCACATTACTACACGTTTCTTCTTAATTGTGCCCTCCACCCTACAAAGACAAGGGTATAATTGCTTTGCACTTGTCAATTGGTTGGTCCAACTGTCCGTAGACTTTTTATCCCCTGCTGTTTTAGGCAAAGGGTATATAGTAATGGTCTCTGTCTGTCATTCTGTCACTAAACTTGTGCGGAGCATATCTCCTAAAGTATAATAGCTATCAACTTTAAACTTTAGAGGTGGATAGAGGAGTAGTGCAGTGCACAAGAACAACAACTTTTGCATAATTTTGGAGTTATTGCCCTTTGTTATTCTAAATACCTAGATTTTGTCCAGAGTTTATATCCTAAAATATAAAAGCTTTCAACTTTAAACTTGATAGGTGGATAGAGATCATAGAGGAGAAGTGCAATGCTTAAGAACAACAACTCTTGCTGGCATAATTTTCCAGTTATTGCCCTTTGTTTTTTCAAATTCTTACTGTATGTTTGGGGCATTTCTCTTAAAGTTTAAATGATTTCAACTTGAAACTTCATAGGTGGATAGTTCTTATTGAAGAGAAGTGCAGTGCACAATAACTATAACTCTTGCTCGCATAATTTTCCAGTTACTGCCCTTTGTTATTTTAACGACTTAGATTTTGTAAATTTAAAAGTACAAAAGAATCCTTAATCTATTAGGCCTCAGTTTACTATCAAGCTGTTATGGCAGGGGATAGCCATGTATGACATGGCTTTTGTTTGTCCTGAACATAATTCTAAAAGTATGCAAGCTGAAATCATGAAACTGCACAGGTAGCTTATCTTATGCAGTGCAAAAGGTCCATAACTCTTCTCTTCATATTTTTTAGCTCCACTTACAAAAGGCTGCTGTGGCTATTGTCATGGCGCTGTGTCTGTAGTGGACCCATCCATAGGGGTGTCTGGTCATAAATGTTTTCTTTAAAGATCTACTACTCGAAAACTATTGGATGAATTTTAACCTAACTTCACAGGAGTGATCCTTAGATGGCCTTCTTTCAAAGTTGTTAAAGAATTTTTTTAATCCAATGAAAAACAAGACTTGAATGAACATAGCTAATTCCCATAATATGTTAAGATGTGATTTTTAGCTCCACTGGCTGAAAGCCACTGGGGCTATTGTCATAGCGTTGTGTCTGTCGTGCGTCCGTCCGTCCGTCCGTGCGTGCGTGCGTGCGTGCGTCCGGTCGTAAACTTTTTCTTTAAAAATCTTCTCCTCAGAAACTATTGGATGAATTTCAACCAAACTTCACAGGATTGATCCTTGGGTGACCCTCTTTCAAAGTTGTTCAAGAAATTTTGATCCAATGAAAAACATGGATTTAATGGGCGTGGCTAATTTCCAAATATGGTAAAAAGTGAGTTTTCTCAGATTCTAATCCATGGATATATATTAAATTTTACATGAATGATCCTTGGGTGACCCTTTATCAGTCTACCAAAAATTATTGTGATCGGATGAAAAATATGCATTTTATGGGCGGAGGTCATTTCTCTATATGTTATATTGTGGAAACTTTGAAAATCATTTTCTCAGAATTTAATCAATGGATATCAAGCAAATTTCACTGGAATGATACTTGGGTGACCCTTTATCAGTCTACCAAAAAATATTGTGCTCGGATGAAAAATGTGCATTTTATGGGCGGAGGTCATTTTTCCTTATGTTATATAGTGGAAACTTTGAAAATCATTTTCTCAGAATGTAATTGATAGATATCAACAACATTTCACTGGAATGATCCTTGGGTGACCATTTATCAGTCTATCAAAAATTATTGTGATCGGATGAAATATATGCATTTTAAGGGCGGAGGTCATTTCTCTATATGTTATATAGTGGAAACTTTGAAAATCATTTTCTTAGAATGTAATTGATGGATATCAACCAAATTTCACTGGACACTGCTCCATCCGACGCCACGAGACTGTAACATTTTGGACCACTGCTCTATTGACCATTATCTTGATTTACCAGAAAACCATAGGTGATTAACTCAAGGTAGTCCGTTACCCAAGCAGTTTTGACCATGGTATTTTGTTTACTCTGCTGGAACGAGGAGAAATCATTGGCCAGTTCTCAGAATTACTCAACTGTAACGGGCAGCATGATGCATTTAATAGTCCCATGGAAGCAATTATCAGATAATCATGGAATCATAAAACTGTCCAGCGAATTTGGTGAAATTTTGGCCAAACTGGCGTCAGATTGTGGACTGTGGAATGATTCTTGAGTGAAGCTTTATCGGTCTGCCAAAAATTATTGTGATCAGATGAAAAATATGTATTTTATGGACGAAGGTCATTTCTCTATATTTTAAATCAGAAAATGCATACTAAATAAAAGCTCCCTGACCATGTTATGTCTAGCTCCTGGGAGTGATTTTTAGCTCCACTGGCTGAAAGCCACTGGGACTATTGTCATGGCATTGTGTCCGTCGTGTGTCCGTGCGTGGGGTCGTAAACTTTTTCTTTAAAAATCTTCTCCTCAGAAACTATTGGATGAATTTCAACCAAACTTCACAGGAATGATCCTTGGGTGGTCCTCTTTCAAAGTTGTTCAAGAAATTTTGATCCAATGAAAAACATGGATTAAATGGGTTTGGCTAATTTCCAAATATGGTAAAAAGTGAGTTTTCTCAGATTCTAATTGATGGATAACAATGAAATTTTACATGAATGATCCTTGTGTGACCCTTTATCAGTCTACAAAAGATTATTGACATCGGACGAAAAATATGCATTTTATGGGCGGAGGTCATTTCCCTATTTGTTATATAGTGGAAACTTTGAAAATCATTTTCTCAGAATGTAAGTGATGGATATTGACCAAATTTCACTGGAATGATCCTTGAGTGAGCCTTTATCAATCCATTAAAATTGATAGTGATCGGATGAAAAGTACATGTATGTATTTTATGGGCAGAGGTCATTTCTCTATATGTTATATAGTGGAAACTTTGGAAATCATTTTCTCAGAAACTAAATTATGGATACCAATGAAATTTCACTGGAATGATCCTTGAGTACCCTCTTTCAGTCTACCAAAATTATTGTGATCAGATGAAAATATGCATTTTATGCGTAGATGTCGTTTTCTATATGTTATTTAGTTGAAACTTTGAAAATCATTTTCAACATCAGTAGAATCCAAAATATTTAAAAATCTAGTCAAAACTATTATTGCTTTACAAGAATTTCAAGCCTGTGGAGCGACTCAAGCCATTCATGGCTTTCTAGTTTAGCTCCTCTTGCCAAAGGCCATTGGGGCTATTGTCATGGCGCTGTATCTGTTGTGCATCAGTGCTTCCGTGTGTCCGGTCATTAAATTTTTCTTTAAAATCTCCTCCTCAGAAACTACTGAAAGAATTTCAATCAAACTAAAGAGGAATGACCCTCTTTCAAAGTTGTTCAAGAAATTTTGATCCAATGAAAAACATGGTAAAAAGTGTCATTTCTCAGAACCAAAATGATGGATATCAATTATATTTTGCATGCATGATCCTTCGTGACCTTTTATCAGTCTACAAAAAATTATTGTGATCAGATGAAAATACCATATGTATTTTATGGGTAGAGTTTCTCTTTATGATATATAGTGGAAATTTTGAAGATCATTTGCTCAGAATCAAAACCATGGATATCAACCAAATTTCACTGGAGTGATCCTTGAGTGGCCCTTTATCAGTCTACCAAAAAATTTTCTCTACAAAAATTATTGAGATCAGATGAAAATGTCTTTCAGGCGGAGGTCATTTCTCTTTATGTTTTTCAGAATCTAAGAGATGGATAGCAACCAAATTTCTCTGGAATTGGTGACCCATTATCATGATTGGGTGAGAAATATGTACATTATAGTTAACAGGAGGAGGTCAATTTTCTATATGTTATTCATCAATCTCAAATTTTTCTTTGCAGAAATATTTCATCATGTGACACTTAAAAACACTTATTTACTTGAAATAAAATTTAATTAATTAATTCATTCATTCACTATATTCACTGTATTCTTGCCATATTAGTTGATTCAGGCCTGTGGAGCAAATCAGCTGCTCAAGCAGCTCTAGTTTGCAAATTCTAACTCAAATTTCACTGTGATTATCTTTTATTAGCTCACCTGAGCACAAAGTGCTCAAGGTGAGCTATTGTGGTCACTCACCGTCCGTCGTCCGTCCATCGTCCGTCCGTCTGTCCGTCCGTCTGTCCGTCCGTCCATCCGTCAACAATTTCTTTAAACATCTTCTCCTCCTAAACCACTGGGCCAATCAAGCTGAAACTTGGCAGAGATGTTCCTTAGGTGAAGAATTTAATTCTATAAATAACTCTGGTTGCCATGGTAACAGAAAGGCTGAAAATCGCGAAAATCTTAGAAAAAATTCTTCTCCTCCTAAACCACTGGGCCAATCAAGCTGAAACTTGGCAGAGATGTTCCTTGGGTGAAGTTCTTCAAAAGTTGTTAAAAGAATTTATTTTCATTAAAAACTCTGGTTTCCATGAAAACAGAAAGGTTGAAAAATGGCCGAAAATTGCTAAAATTCTAAGAAAAAATTCTTCTCCTCCTTAACCACTGGACCAATCAAGCTGAAACTTGGCAGAGATGTTCCTTGGGTGAATTTCTTTAAAAGTTGTTAAAAGAATTTAATTTCATCAAAAACTCTGGTTTCCATGGTAACGAAAAGGTTGAAAAATGGCTGAAAATTGCTGAAAATCTTAGAAAAACTTCCCTTCCTCCTAAACCAAAAGGCCAATCAAGCTGAAACTTGGCAGAGATGTTCATTGGGTGTAGCTCTTCAAAAGTTGTTAAAAGAATTCAATTTCATCAAAAACTCAGATATACATGGAAACATAAAGGTTGAAAAATGGCTGAAAATCTTAGAAAAACTTCTCCTCCTCCTAAACCACGAGGCCAATCAAGCTGAAACTTGGCAGGGATGTTCCTTAGGTGAAGTTCTTCAAGAGTTGTTTAAAGAATTTAATTTCATCAAAAACTCTGAATTGCATGGTAACAGAAAGGATGAAAAATGGCCGAAAATTGCTGAAAATCTTAGGAAAACTTCTCTTCCTTAACCACTTGGCTAATTAAGCTGAAACTTGGTAGGGATGTTCTTTGGGTGAAGCTCTACCAAAATTGTAAAAATTCCATTCAATCAAAATCTCTGGTATTGGAAATGTCAAAATATTGCCAAAAATCTCAGAGAAGGTTAATCTTCGCCCAAACTATTGGGCATTTCTTAAAATTGGCAGGGATATTCTTAAAGTTTAGGTCTACTAAACTTGTTAAAAGAATTCAATTCCATCAATAACTTTGTTTGCAATCAAAAAGCAGTAAGAGGAAATTAAAGTATGTTTCTTTTAAATCCAAACTAAATGTACATCAGACAATCTATGGTATTTATAACTTGGTTGACAAGTTATGACTTGACCCCTCAGGTGAGCGATACAGGACCATCATGGTCCTCTTGTTTACCTAAATTTCACTGTGATTATCTTTTATTTACCTTTTATCAGTCTACATATAACAATATTGTTTCCAGTGACTATGTGCATTAGTGGCTTTTTATGCTCCCTGAAGGGAGAGCATATAGCCGCCGCTTTGTCTGTCCGTCCATCCGTCCCCATGTCCATCCGTCCCCACCTATTTCTCCATAACCCCTGGGCCAAATTGAATGAAACTTACCATGTGAACTCCCTATGATATAGTGATGATGCATCTGTGACGGTTTTTGGATTTGAGGCCTCGTCACGGGAAAAGGGGACTTAGGGTAAAAAACAGTTTTTCCCAAATTTCTCCTTGTCTAACAGTCAGAATTTAGTGAAATTTCATATTTGAGTAGCAAATCAGATGCCCTTTACTATAAACAATTTGAAATTAACGTAAAAAAATATATATCATGGAAAAAGGGGGCATAATGTTTGTTACCTTTACGTTAGCACGTAAAATACAGTTATTCTTTCATTTCTCCTAGTCTTATGCTCAGAATTTGATGAAATTTCAAAGTTGAGTAGCAAATCAGATGCTTTTTACCCTAAACTATTTGAAATTTGTGTCTAAAAATATGTCATGCAAAAAGGGGGTTTAATGTTTGTTACCTTTATGTTAGCTGTATAAGATAACCGCTTATTTGAGTCTTTGAAATCTGACCACAGAGCATATCTCCTAAAGTATATTAACTATCAACTTGAAACTTTATGGGTGGATAGATCTATGGAGGAGAAGTGCAGTGCACAAGAACTACAACTCTTGCTTGCATAATTTTGGAGTTATTGCCCTTTGTTATTTTTGATACTAAGATTATGTCTGGAGCATATCTCCTAAAGTATAATAGCTATCAACTTGAACATTTATGGGTGGATAGATCTCATGGAGGAGAAGTGCAGTGCACAAGAACTACAACTCTTACTTGTATAATTTTGGAGTTATTGCCCTTTGTTATTTTTGATACTTAGATTTAATAGAAGGTAAATCTCTGACAGTACAAAAGAATCTTTAATCTATTAGGCTTCAGTTAACTATCAAGCTTTTGTGGGGGGGATGTCCATGTCCAACATGGCTCTTGTTTTTGTGACAATGCCTTATTCGGGGAGCATAATCCGTCTCTGACGGCTCTTGATAGTCATATGCCGTGTAATGATGAAAGGGGCCTCAATGTATATTCTTTGTTAACACAACTCCTTCATTTCACTTAGAATTCTACATCATCTGACCATGTCCATATTAATGTGGTCTAGTGATTTCATACTGCGTCATAGAAAAAAGGGCCTTAATGTAAACTTCATTTTGTGCCAAACTCCTCTTTCATTAATGGATACATTCATCTGAAACTGTCACAGAATATTCTCTTGCCAGTGACTATGTGCTTTTGTGGCTGTCTAGTTATATGCTGCATGATGAGAAAAGGAGCCTCAATGTTTATTCTTTATTAAAACTCCTTCATTTATACATGCTAGTTAATGAAATTGTCACTTGGTATTTTACATCATGTGACAATGTGCATAGTAATTTGATTCTGCATCATAGAAAAAGGAGCCTTAATGTAATGTAAACCTCTTAAAACCAAGCTCCTATTAATTGATATACTGTATTTATTCTAATAATCGCCTGGGTGTCTTCTAAAATAGTCATGATTGAGGCAGTTGGGGTTGGGGCGATTATTAGAGGTATTCTGTTCAAACTTTCTATGTACGGACCTTTAATGTCCCTTGAAAGTGACAATATGATACATATCTGGTAAATTAAATTTCTGTAACTGAGAAAGAAAGGAGCAAAATAATGAAACTATTCAGACCTCACGGATGGATCATTCTCAACGTTGTTTTTAGCTCCACCGGCCGAAGGCCAGCGAGCTATTGTCATAGCAGAGTGTCAGTCGTGCATGTGTCCGTGCGTAAACATTTTCTTTAAACATCTTCTCCTCCCAAACCAATGGGTGGATTTTAACGAAACTTTGTAGAAATGATCCTTGGGTGACCCTCTTTTTAAATTGTTAAAGAAATTTTGATTGACCCCCAAATATGGGCGTGGCAGGGCGGGGCTTATTTATTCTTTAAAATCTTTAAAAATCTTCTTCTCCAGAACCATTGGGCCAATTTCAATGAAATTTGGCAGGTGTGTTCCTTGGGTGACCCTTTACATAAATTGTTCAAGAAATTCTGATTGACTCCCAAATATGGGGTGGCAGGGCGGGGCATATTTTCACTTCAAAACCTTTTAAAATCTTCTTTTCAAGAACCATTGGGCCAATTTCAATGAAATTTGGCATGGGTGTTCTTTGGGTGACCCTTTATTTAAATTGTAAAAAAAAAAAATGATTGACCCCCTCATATGGGCGTGGCAGGCTCAATGCTCAAATCTTTATATGTCTTCTCCTCCCAAACCATTGGACCAATTTCAATGAGACTTGGCATGGATGTTTCTTAGGTGATGACCATTTACTAAAATTCTACCTGAAATTATTATGTCAAGAATAGTCTACTTAATGCAATCACCTTTATGTTGGTAAGAATTAAAGTAAAGTATATACAGGCTAATGGTGATTGAGTATTTCAGTGCAATGGGGTCAAGACCAAGTAAATCATAGCAAAAAAGTTCTAAAGAGACTTCAGAGTCTTGTTTTCTATCAGTCAGCTTTGTTTTATGAAAGTATAAATGTATCACTATTTAAACATTAAAAGTCTGTTCAAAGAGATGAGAATATTGTGTAAAAGTATGCATATCTGAATTATAGGGACATAAGATCCAGATAAGACGGGGTAAAGCCAGTCTAAAATTGATTATTGCCAATGAAACTATGTTGTTAGTACTCAATTGACTCATCTTGATGAGACATTTCAAATGAGTACCAACAGCATAGGTTGTAAGTAAGGAAGAGTGAAATATTTAGATTTGAAAAACAAAATATCCCCTCTATCTGTAGCTCTGTATATTTTATATAACATAGATCAAGGAAGATCAATGCAGTTTATTAAGTGATAAAAATAAACACTCATTACTTCCCTTCCTTATAATTTGTTATTATAAATTATTTAAAATTAAAATTATTAAAAATTATTATTGCCCCCTTTTCCCAGTCAAACATCGTAGCAAAAGATGATTTCTTTTACAATTTTACATTTTCTATGAATGTATTCTGCATTATTCGGCTTTGCTTTATGTAGTCTGCTAAGATTTTTTGGAATTCAGATCAATCAAAGTCGAAATTGTCAGGTAATGGGTGAAATGAAATTTATTAAATAATTTTAAGTTAAATAAGTGTAATAGGTTTCTTCTAAGTGATATATAAAAAGTCTTCTTTCGTGTAATTTTACATGTTAGTTATATGTATTCTCTTCTGATTAGCTTGTAAATGAGTATCAATTAGGAAAAAGTCAGAATTCCTTCTGAATGCTTGTGACTTTCATTACCTTCTATTTTCAATATTTTTCTTTCATATCTTGAGATGAAAAAGCCAGTGGAGACATACAGGCCCTCTTGGGCCTCTTGTTTATTTAAAAGGCGTGCAACAAGACCACTCTTTAAAAATTAAAAGAAGTCTCTGGGTCTTACGTTAAATACTTGTATAAACATTATAAAAAAGGGAACTTTTTGTATACCTAGTTCTCATGTTCCCATAATATTTTCAAACCATATCACACCATTTTATCATCCGGTATGCAATCCTTTGAATTTGTTACAGTCTATTTTTATCAATTTTTAGCTCACCTGAGCACATCGTGCTCAAGGTGAGCTTTTGTGATCATTGAATGTCCGTCGTCTGTCAACCGTCGTCCGTCGTCTGGGCGTCAACAATTTAAGTGTTTACACTCTAGAGGCCACAAATATGGCCCAATCTTCATGAACTTTGGTCAGAATGTTCGCCAGGTCACAAGGATGAACCCTATTGAAAATGGGAGGGATCCATGCCATATCACGGGAAAAGGGGCCTTATTGACAATATTCTTGTTTACACTCTAGAGGCCACAAATATGGCCCTATCTTCATGAAACTTCGTCTGAATCTTCCCCAGGTCACAAAGATGAACCCTATCGCAAATGGGAAGGATCCATGTCAAATCACGGGAAAAGGGGCCTAAATGACAATTTTCTTGTTTACACTCTAGAGGCCACAAATATGGTCCTATCTTCATGAAACTTTGTCAGAATGTAGGCCAGGTCACAAGGATGAAGTGTATTGAAAATTGGGAGGATCCATGCAAAATCAAGGGAAAAGGGGCCTTATTGACAATTTTTTTGTTTACGCTCTAGAGGCCATAAATATGATCCAATCTTTATGAAACTTGGTCAGGATGTTGGCAGGGTCACAATGATTAATCCTATCGAAAATGGGAGGGATCCATGCCATATCAAGGGAAAAGGAGCCTTATTGACAATTTTCTTGTTTACAATCTAGAGGCCACGAATATGGCCCAATCTTCATGAAACTTGGTCAGAATGTTGATCATGTCACAAGGATGAAGCCCATTTAAAATGGGATGGATCCATGCCATATCACTGGAAAAGGGGTCTTAATGATTATTCTCAAATTATGTTCTTTATTACACTGCCTATTTAATTGCTGTGACATCCCAGGGGTCAAAAAGAATCAGGTGAGCGATCTAGGACCATCATGGTCCTCTTGTATTTGTTTAGCCGAAGTATGTGTGTATAAAGTCTTCTTTTGTAAGCTTCTTTACCATTATAAATCAGTGTATTGCAAAGTTGAAAAGCTATTAATCAGATCGATAATTTTGCACAATATATTCAAAGGCTAAACATTACTCGTGGTGACTGTATGTTACAATCTTATCAATTCTATTATTTGACCAATTATACATTTGTACATTTACATTTACATTTATACAAGAAGATTTGTACTCAAAATGACTTTATAAAATAATAAGTATGAAAAAGAATAAAAAAAAAATAGTCTCATAAAAATTATATTACTAGTGACTGATTTAAAATGGTCTTTGGTTTATTATTTTCTTGATTATTTTGTTGATTATTAATGATAAAGAGTTCGAGATATAGGCAATTTAAATACATAAATAAATTTTTCGGAGTGTTTCTTCTTTTCGTAGACGACAATCAACACAACTTTCCAAACAAAATATCACAGAGCATTACGTTTCTATTTAATTATCACCCTCTTTTATCTTAATCATATTGGGTCCGGTTTTAGGGGCCGGTTTACCCGATGGAAAATCGATAGTGGGGTCGGTTTGACCAATTTAGGGCCGGTTTGACTGGGGGCCGGTCTGACGAGCGGCCGGTTTGACTGTAAAGCAGGGGCCGAGCCCATATTCTGGGGGCCATGGACGACTGGGCCCCTGTTAGTCTTTTTTCCCTGGATAGATCTATAGTCATAGTCTTGATAGTCTTGATTATTTGGAATTTCTTTGTTAGTGTATTTGACCCAAAATGAGCTTGATTTCATTGCCTTTGTATATCATTGAGACCGGTCATACTAAACTATGCCCCACGTAGAAAGTACGCCCCACCAAGCCCCACGGTACAAAATGACGCCCCACGGGTTTGAGAAATGTGTCTAGGGGTCATTTTATGTTTTTATATATTGGAAAACACATTTTTAATCATGAGTCCAAGTTTTATTTGTCTATTTAAAAAATAAGCAAGATATCATCAAATGTCCCCTAGACACATTGCTCAAACCCATGGGGCGGCATTTTGTACCGTGGGGCTTGGTGGGTTATACTTTCTCCGTGGAGCATAGTTTAGTATGACCCATTGAGACAGAGTTGGTTACGAAAGGTGTCCTTGGTCCCAGGGATCCCAATTTTTGGGAGGGACCCAATAAGTTAAAAACAGGGAATTCCCTCTGAGGATCCCAATTGTTGGGAGGGACCCAATAAGTAAAAAGCAGGGGATTCTGTCTGGATCCTTCTTTAGATCTAAAAAATCTAGATGTTCTCTCAGTAACAATCTATTTTTTCATGGAAAGGTTCCATCTCAATATTGTGCAGCTTAAAAACAACATTTTTAGGAGGAGCAAAATGATCCACTGGCATATTTATTTGATTTTTTTTTACTAGTTTTGCATCTCTTCTTTTATTCAACGCTTGGTTCGATCTTTTTTATGCACTTTTTCCTTCCCAGAAGCACTGATATGGGATAGGGGGGCTACCCATACTAACTGTCCTCTTCATAGGTGGAAAAGACGTTGCCTTTACTCTGGCTTGAATAACCCAAAACTAGACCCTAATTGACCCAGGTTTTCAAGTCTTTAAAGGTCGGTCTATGAATGAAGATAAAGGGCTAACGATTTTGACATAATATATAAGAATAGTATTGTGGAATGCCCTGCAACAATAGAAAGTTTCACAATTTTATTTAGGACAAGGCCAAAAATTGGGTAGGGTCTGACCTTTGATTTCATTGTTATTGGCTTCATTATTAACTGGTTTAAAGGGAGATAAGTTGCTGTGGTTATGGAAATTAGAGAGACCTGCATTTTGGTCAATCTTAATGAAAGTGTATATATAGACAGAGTTGACCAATTTAGGATTGAGAATTTTCTAACTGGATCTCATCTGTCCATGTGCTCAGTTTGGCATACATTTGAGCCTGTGCATGGCATTTCCAACAATATTGAATGTGTGCAAAGCAAAGACTCTGACCAGGCTGTGCATATCTGCATAGTCTATCCAGAGTCTTCACTATTAGGTTTTTAGACAGATAAAGTATCTGTAGACAGGTAGGCAATCCTCTAATTACACTATGTAACTGTCTGGGCTGCTATATGTTTGCACTGCATACAGATGTCAAGTTGACATAAATGTCACACACAGGCTCATTTATAATTTCTTAACCAGTTGGCTCCAGCAGAATTCATTACTTCTCCACCTCTTTAGGTTTGCATATGATGGAAAAAGGAGTAATTTACTTTGTTTTTTGCCAAAACTATTGACCAAGTATATTTTAGTTCCTAAAACTCTTTTATTTAATGTTTTTAAATAGCTTGACTGATGACCTTTAATTTGGTACCTACAGAAAGGTCTTGTCCCAAGCAATGATCCTGTGAAATATTAAGGCTCTATGACTTACCATTCAAAAGTTATGACCAAGGTTAAAGTTTGTCACACCAACGCCAACGCCAACAACGCGAACGACGCCAAGGTGATCATAATACATCGGGTTTTCTTCGAAAACAGCCGAGCTAAAAAAAGTCCGTCTATGTACATCAGAAGTTGATCGTGAGATTGGCTGAGTGGAGTTCGGAATGTTGTCTCTACGACGTTTTCAGCTTCCACTGACAGAAAATGAATATTTTTTATCTGAAACATGGTTACTATCTTTTGTTTCTAAACTACGATATTCTTAAGAAACAATTGAATAGAAAGAATTTACCACTTTTCGATGTTTTTATCTGAAATTAAATCCAAGTAGCAATCTGGTCATTAAAGGCATAATAAATAAATAGTTTTGTCTCCACCAGGTAAAGGACCCGAAACAGTTTATAACACGCAGAGGGTGAACAAGTGATCAAAGACGCCGATGGCTATTTTTGGAAGTGTTCCCAGAGCTTGCACGCGCCTAAACTTTGTCCTGGGTTATGTAAAACCCTTATAAAATTTTGTTTAGCTGTCTCTTTTTGGCTTTGTAACGGATATTAAACTGAGGAAAAGGGTAATCTTAATTTCATTTTCGCTGCAGGTAGGCAATACAACTGCACATTATTCTATGGCTTAATTTGATTCTTGTAGCTTTGCAAAGAAAATACCAGAAGCAGACAACCGAATAGAATTAAAATGTATATTAAACAGCTATGATTGGATTTAGTTACGATCTTTTGCAGTCACGACAGCGATGTGTCATATTTTTAATCTACCAATTACAAAACAGCAACTTTAGGTCGTCGACATTAAGCAGCGCATCACTCCATGTATTGGGAACAAGAGGACCAAGATGGTCCTAGATCGCTCACCTGAGTCTCTTTGACCCCTGGGACATCACACCAATTAAATGGGCAGATGTCATAAAGGATATAATTTCTACACAAAAACCATTTGTTTCATGAAGTTTAGGCCAAATTTGTGGCTTTTAGAGTTATAACAAGAAAGTTATCATTAAGACCCCTTCTCCCGTGGTATGGCATGGATCTTTCTAATTTCAATAGGCTTTATCCTTGTGACCTAGCCTACATTCTGACCAAGTTTCATGAAGATTGGGCCATATTTGTGGCCCCTTTAGTGTAAACAAGAAAATTGTCTTTAAGGCCCCTTTTCCCGTGATACGGCATTGATCCTTCCTATTTTCAATAGGGTTCATCCTTGTGACTTGGCCAACAATCTGACAAGGTTTTATGATGAATGGGCCATATTTGTGGCTTCTAGAGCATAAACAAGAAAATTGTCATTAAGGCCCCTTTTCCCGTGATACGGCATTGATCCTTCCTATTTTCAATTTTCAATAGGGTTCATCCTTGTGACTTGGCCAACAATCTGACAAGGTTTTATGATGAATGGGCCATATTTGTGGCTTCTAGAGCATAAACAAGAAAATTGTCATTAAGGCCGCTTTTCCCGTGATATGACCTAAATCCTTACCAATTTAATATATATTTCATCCTTGTGACTTGGCAAACATTCTGACCAAGTTTCATGGAGACTGAACCACATTTGTAGACTCTAGAGTATAAACAAGAAAAATTGTCATTAAGGCCCCTTTTCCCGTGATATGGCATGGATTTTTCCCAATTTCAATAGAGTTAATCTTTGTGACCTGGCCAACATTCTGAACAAGTTTCATGAAGATTGGGCCATATTTGTGGCCTCTAGAGTGTAAACAAGAAAATTGTCATTAAGGCCCCTTTTCCTGTAATATGGCATGGATCTTTCCCAATTTCAATAGGGTTCATCCTTGTCACCTGGCCAACATTCTGACCAAGTTTCTTGAAGATAAGGCCATCTTGGCACTAGCGCGAGCCCGGGTCAGATCGCTCATTAGCCCTTGCTGCATGGGTGCCAAGTTGGTGAAAAAACCCCAAATTAGGCATTTTCAATGATGGTTTTGGACCACTTGACCTTGACCGAGAGATTGGAACCTCTGAACGTGGCAAGGTGGGCGGGTCCCCTGGGCACATTCGCAAGCCCAGGTCGGATGGCTCAGCCAATGGGCGTGCGCTCGCTGTGACCAATTTGCTTACTTTTGTGCCGTGTTCAATTGCTGCTTTGACCCCCTTGACCTTGGCAGATGGACCCGAAATCCTTATTGCCTTAGGTCCAGGTGGTCCCCTGGTCTCTGGCGCAAGTCCAGGTCAGATCGCATGTTAGAAGCCATTGCTCTATGCAACTCAAATTTGCAAAAACGGCAAAAAGGATCAATCTTGAGCTTGACTGATCGTCCCGAAACTCTGCGTGTTGTAGGTCCAGTTGGACCCTTGGTCACTGACGCAAGCCAAGGTCAGATCACACGGCCTAAAGGCATGCGGTTCCCTCTTGAATAACCAAAACACACCCAAAAGGCCTTCACTATTGGCAACTTGGGAAGCAGTTTTCTACCTCTTTGGCTCGACCTGTGAACCCAAAACTCATAGGGCCTCAATTCCGGGGATTCATCTTGGCACTGGCGCGAACGCCGGGTCAGATCCCTCAGCCTTAGCCGTTGCTGCACGGCTCACCGCAGTGACCAAGGGTCCAACTGAACCTGCAACACGCAGAGTTTCAGGTTGATCGGTCAAGCTCAAGGTTGACCCTTTTTGCTGTTTTTTGCCAATTTGAGTCGCATAGAGCAATGGCTTCTGCCGTGCGATCTGACCTTGGCTCGCGCCAGAGATCAGGGGACCACCTGGACCTAAGGCGATAAGGATTTGGGGTCCATCTGCCAAGGTCAAGGGGGTCAAAGCAGCGATTGAACATGGCACAAAAGTAAGCAAATTGGTCACGGCGAGCGCACGCACATTGGCTGAGCCATCCGACCTGGGCTTGCGAATGTGCCCAGGGGAACCGCTCACCTTTCCAAGTTCAGAGGTTCCAATCTCTCGGTCAATGTCTAAGGGTCCAAAACCATCATTGAAAATGCCTAATTTGGGTTTTTTCAACATTTTTGGACACATGCAGCAACAGCTAAGGCTTAGCGATCTGACCCGGGCTCAAGCCAGTGCCAAGATGAATCCCAGGACTTGAGGCCCTATGAGTTTCGGGTTCAAGGGTCAAGTTAAAGGGGTAGAAAACTGCTTCCCAAGTTGCCTATAGTGAAGGCCTTTTGGGTGTGTTTTGGTTATTCAAGAGGGAACTGCATGCCTTTAGGCAGTGCGATCTGACCTGGGCTTGCGGCAGTGACCAAGGGTCCAACTGGACCTGCAACACGCAGAGTTTCGGGCATCGGTCAAGCTCAAGGTTGGTCCTTTTTGCGGTTTTTGCCAATTTGAGTCGCATAGAGCAATGGCTTCTGACATGCGATCTGACCTGGGCTAGCACCAGAGACCAGGGAACCACCTGGACCTAAGGCGATAAGGATTTGGGGTCCATCTGCCAAGGTCAAGGGGGTCAAAGCGGCGATTGAACACGGCACAAAAGTAAGCAAATTAATCACGGCAAGCGCATGCCCATTGGCTGAGCCATCTGACCTGGGCTCGCGAATGTGCCCAGGGGACCCGCCCACCTGGCAACATTCAGAGGTTCCAATCTCTCAGTCAAGGTCAAGTGGTCCAAAACATCCATTGAAAATGCCTACTTTTCACCAACTTGGCACCCATGCTGCAATGGCTAAGGCTGAGCGATCTGACCCGGGCTCGCGCCAGTGCCAAGATGAATCCCAGGACTTGAGGCCCTATGAGTTTTGGGTTCATGGGTCAAGTCAAAGGGGTAGAAAACTGCTTCCCAAGTTGCCTTTTGTGTATGTTTCGGTTATTCAAGAGGGAAACGCATCCCTTTAGGCCGTGCGACCTAACCTTGGCTCACGGCAGTGACCAAGGGTCCAACTGAACCTGCAACACGCAGAGTTTCGGGCTGATCGGTGAAGCTCAAGGTTGACCCTTTTTGCCATTTTTGCCAAATTGAGTCGCATAGAGCAATGGCTTCTGCCGTGCGATCTGACCTTGGCTCGCGCCAGAGACCAAAGGACCACCTGGACCTAAGGGGATAAGGATTCGGGGTCCATCTGCCAAGGTCAAGGGGGTCAAAGCGGCGATTGAACTTCGCATTAAAGTAAGCAAATTGGTCACAGAGGGCACACGCCCATCGGCTGAGCCATCCGACCTGGGCTCGAGAATGTGCCCTGGGGACCTGCCCACCTTGCCACATTCAGAGGTTCCAATCTCTCGGTCAAGATCAAGTGGTCCAAAACCACATTTGAAAATGCCTACTTTGGGTTTTTTAGCTCACCTGAGCACGAAGTGCTCAAGGTGAGCTTTTGGGGTTACTTGATGTCCGTCGTCCGTCGTCCGTTGTCCGTCGTGCGTCGTGCGTCGTGCGTCGTCAACATTTACCTTGTGGACACTCTAGAGGCCATATTTTTAGCCCAATCAACCTGAAAATTGGTCAGAATGATTATCTTGATGAAATCTTGGACAAGTTCGAAATTAGGTCAAGTGGGGTCAAAACTAGGTCACAGGGTCAAATCTTAGAAAAACCTTGTGGACACTCTAGAGGCCATATTTTTAGCCCAATCATCTTGAAAATTGGTCAGAATAAATATCTTGATGAAATCTTGGACAAGTTCGAAATTGGGTCAAGTGGGGTCAAAAACTAGGTCACAGGGTCAAATCTTAGAAAAACCTTGTGGACACTCTAGAGGCCATATTTTTAGCCCAATCATCTTGAAAATTGGTCAGAATAAATATCTTGATGAAATCTTGGACAAGTTCGAAATTGGGTCAAGTGGGGTCAAAAACTAGGTCACAGGGTCAAATCTTAGAAAAACCTTGTGGACACTCTAGAGGCCATATTTTTAGCCCAATTATCCTGAAAATTGGTCAGAATGATTATCTTGATGAAATCTTGGACAAATTTGAAATTGGGTCAAGTGGGGTCAAAAACTAGGTCACGGGGTCAAATCTTAGAAAAACCTTGTGGACACTCTAGAGGCCATATTTTTAGCACAATCATCCTGAAATTTGGTCAGAATGATTATCTTGATGAAATCTTGGACAAGTTCGAAATTGGGTCAAGTGGGGTCAAAAACTAGGTCACAGAGTCAAATCTTAGAAAAACCTTGTGGACACTCTAGAGGCCATATTTTTAGCCCAATCATCCTGAAAATTGGTCAGAATGATTATCTTGATGAAATCTTGGACAAGTTCGAAATTGGGTCAAGTGGGGTCAAAAACTAGGTCACAGGGTCAAATCTTAGAAAAACCTTGTGGACACTCTAGAGGCCATATTTTTAGCCCAATCATCCTGAAAATTGGTCAGAATGATTATCTTGATAAAATCTTGGACAAGTTCGAAATTGGGTCAAGTGGGGTCAAAAACTAGGTCACAGGGTCAAATCTTAGAAAAACCTTGTGGACACTCTAGAGGCCATATTTTTAGTCCAATCATCCTGAAAATTGGTCAGAAAGAATATCTTGATGAAATCTTGGACAAGTTCGAAATTGGGTCAAGTGGGGTCAAAAACTAGGTCACAGGGTCAAATCTTAGAAAAACCTTGTGGACGATCTAGAGGCCATATTTTTAGCCCAATCATCTTGAAAATTGGTCAGAATGATTAACTTGATGAAATCTTGGACAAGTTCGAAATTGGGTCAAGTGGGGTCAAAACTAGGTCACAGGGTCAAATCTTAGAAAAACCTTGTGGACACACTAGAGGCCATATTTTTAGCCCAATCATCCTGAAAATTGGTCAGAATGATTATCTTGATGAAATCTTGGACAAGTTCGAAATTGGGTCAAGTGGGGTAAAAAACTAGGTCACAGGGTCAAATCTTAGAAATACCTTGTGGACACTATAGAGGCCATATTTTTAGCCTAATCATCCTGAAAATTGGTCAGAATGATTATCTTGATGAAATCTTGGACAAGTTTGAAATTGGGTCATGTGGGGACAAAAACTAGGTCACGGCATCAAATCTTAAAAAAAAAACTTGTGGACACTATAGAGACCAATTTTTGCCCAAACAACCTGAAAATTAGTCAGAATTTTTATCTTGATGAAATCTTGGACAAGTTCGAAATTGGGTCAAGTGGGGTCAAAAACTAGGTCACAGGGTCAAATCTTAGAAATACCTTAAATATTTTTTAGATTGTTAATTCAGGTGAGCGATTAAGGGCCACTATGGCCCTCTTGTTTCAACAACTTGACACCCATGCAGCAACAGCTAAGGCTGAGCAATCTGACCGGGGCTTTCGCCAGTGCCAAGATGAATCCCCAGACTTAAGGCCCTATGAGTTTCGGGTTCACAGGTCAAGCCAAAGGGGTAGAAAACTGCTTCCCAAGTTTCCAAAAGTGAAGGCCTTTTGGGTGTGTTTTGGTTTTTCAAGAGGGAACGGCATGCCTTTAGGCTGGCGATCTGACCTGGGCTTGCAGCAGTGCCGTGCCATCTGACATGGGCTCGCGCCAGAGACCAGGGGACCACCTGGACCTAAGGCGATAAGGATTTGGTGTCCATCTGCCAAGGTCAAGGGGGTCAAAGCAGCGATTGAACATGGCACAAAAGTAAGCAAATTGGTCACAGAGGGCGCACACCCATCGGCTGAGCCATCCGACCTGGGCTCGCGAATGTGTCCCGGGAACGGCCCACCTTGCCACTTTCAGAGGTTCCAATCTCTTGGTCAAGGTCAAGTGGTCCAAAACCATCATTGAAAATGACTACTTTGGGTTTTTTTCAACAACTTGGCACCCATGCAGCAATGGCTAAGGCTGAGCGATCTGACCACGGTTGGCGCCAGTGCAAAGATGAATCCCCGACTTGAGGCCCTATGAGTTTCGGGTTCACGGGTCAAGCCAAAGGGGTAGAAAACTGCTTCCTAAGTTGCCAATAATGAAGGCCTTTTGGGTGTGTTTTGGTTATTCAAGAGGGAACTGCATGCCTTTAGGCCGTGCATTCTGACCTTGGCATACGTCAGTGACCAAGGGTCCAACTGGACCTGCAACGCGCAGAAATTCGGGCCAATCGGTCAAGCTCAAGGTTGACCCTTTTTGCCTTTTTTGCCAATTTGAGTCACATGGAGCAATGGCTTCTGCCGTGCGATCTGATCTGGGCTCGCGCCAGAGACCAGGGGACCACCTGGACCTAAGGGGATAAGGATTTTGGGTCCATCTGCCCAGGTCAAGGGGGTCAAAGCAGCGATTGAACACGGCACAAAAGAAAGCAAATTGGTCACGGCGAGCCCATGCCCATCTGCTGAGCCATCTGACCTGGGCTCGCAATTGTGCCAAGGGGACCCGCCCATTTTTCCATGTTCAGAGGTTGCTATCTCTCGGTCAAGGTCAAGTGGTCCAAAACCATCATTGAAAATGCCTTCTTTAGGGTTTTTTCACCAACTTGGCACCCATTCAGCAATGGCTGAGGCTGAGCGATCTGACCTGGGCTCGCGGCAGTGACCAAGGGTCCAACTGGACCTGCAACATGCAGAGTTTCAGGTCGATCGGGCAAGCTAAAGGCTGACCTTTTTTGCCGTTATTGCCAATTTGAGTCGCGATCTGACCTGGGCTCACGCAAGAGACCAGGGGACCACCTGGACCTAAGGCAATAAGGACTTGGGGTTATCTGCCAAGGTCAAGCAGGTCAAAGCAGCGATTGAACACTGCAAAAAAGTAGGCTAATTGGTCACAGAGGGCTCATGCAAAATCGGCTGAGCCATCCGACCTGGGCTTGCAAATGTGCCCAGGGGACCAATCCACCTTGCTATATTCAGAGGTTCCAATCTCTCGGTCAAGGTCAAGTGGTCCAAAACCACCATTGAAAATGCCTACTTTGCGGTTTTTTCACCAACTTGGCACCCGTGCAGCAACAGCTAAGGCTGAGTATTCTGACCAGGGCTCAAGCCAGTGCCAAGATGAATCCCCGGACTTGAGGCCCTATGAGTTTCAGGTTCACGGCTCAAGCCAAAGGGGTAGAAAACTGCTTCCCAAGTTGCCAATAGTGAAGGCCTTTTGGGTGTGTTTTGGTTATTCAAGAGCGAACAGCATGCCTTTAGGCTGGCTATCTGACCTGGGCTCGCGGCAGTGACCAAGGGTCCAACTGGACCTGCTACACGCAGAGTTTCGGGCCGATCAATCAAGCTCAAGATTGACCCTTTTTGCCGTTTTTGCCAATTTGAGTCGCATCGAGCAATGGCTTCTGCCGTGCGATCTGACCTGGCCTCGCGCCAGAGACCAGGGGACCACCTGGACCTAAGGCGATAAGGATTTGGGGTCCATCTGCTAAGGTCAAGGGGGTCAAAGCAGCAATTGAACACAGCACAAATGTAAGCAAATTGGTCACAGAGGGCGCACGCCCATCGGCTGAGCCATCCGACCTCGGCTCGCGAATGTGCCCAGGGGACACGCCCATCTTGCCACTTTCAGAGGTTCTAATCTCTCGGTCAAGGTCAAGTGGTCCAAAACCATCATTGAAAATGCCTACTTTGGGTTTTTTTCAACAACTTGGCACCCATGCAGCAACAGCTAAGGCTGAGCCATCTGACCAGGGCTCACGCCAGTGCCAAGATGAATCTCCGGACTTGAGGCCCTATGTGTTTTGGGTTTAAGGGTCAAGCCAAAGGGGTAGAAAACTGCTTCCAAAATTGCCAATAGTGAAGGCCTTTTGGGTGTGTTTTGGTTATTCAAGAGGGAACCGCATGCCTTTAGGCCGTGCGGTCTGACCTGGGCTCGCAGCAGTGACCAAGGGTCCAACTGAACCTGCAACACACAGAGTTTTGGGTTGATCGGTCAAGCTCAAGGTTGACCCTTTTTGCTGTTTTTTGCCAATTTGAGTCGCATAGAGCAAAAGCTTCTGCCGTGGGATCAGACCTGGGCTCGTGCCAGAGACCAGGGGACCACCTGGACCTAAGGCGATAAGGATTTGGGGTCCATCTGCCAAGGTCAAGGGGGTAAAAACAGCGATTAAACACGGCACAAAAGTAAGCGAATTGGTCACGGCGAGTGTACGCCCATCAGCTGAGCCATTTGACCTGGGCTCGAGAATGTGCCCACTGGAACCTGCCCACCTTGCCACGTTCAGAGGTTCCAATCTCTTGGTCAAGGTCAAGTGGTCCAAAACCACCATTGAAAATGCCTACTTTGGGTTTTTTTCACCAACTTGGCACCCGTGCAGCAACAGCTAAGGCTTAGTTATCTGACCCTTACTCGCGCCATTGCCAAGATGAATCCCCAGACTTGAGGCCCTATGAGTTTCCGGTTCAAGGGTCAAGCTAAAGGGGTAGAAAACTGCTTCCCAAGTTGCCAATAATGAAGGCCTTTTGGGTGTGTTTTGGTTTTTCAAGAGGGAACCGCATGCCTTTAGGCTGGCGATCTGACCTGGGCTCGCAGCAGTGACCAAGGGTCCAACTGGACCTGCAACACGCAGAGTTCCGGGCCGATCAGTCAAGCTCAAGGTTGACCATTTTTGCCGTTTTTACCAATTTTGAGTCGCATTGAGCAATGACTTCTGCTGTGCAATCTGACCTGGGCTTGCGCCAGAGACCAGAGGACACCTGGACCTAAGGTGATAAGGATTTGGGGTCCATCTGCCAAGGTCAAGGGGGTCAAAGCAGCGATTGAACACAGCACAAAAGTAAGCAAATTGGTCACGGCGAGCGCACGCACATTGGCTGAGCCATCCGACCTGGGCTCCCGAATGTGCTCAGGGTCCCGCTCACCTAGCCACTTTCAGAGCTTCCAATCTCTTAGTCAAGGTCAAGTGGTCCAAAACCATCATTGAAAATGCCTACTTTGGTTTTTTTTCAACAACTTGGCACCCATGCAGCAACGGCTAAGGCTGAGTGATCTGACCCGGGCTCGCTCCAGTGCCAAGATGAATCCCAGGACTTAAGGCCCTATGAGTTTTGGGTTCACAGGTCAAGCCAAAGGGGTAGAAAACTGCTTCCAAAGTTGCCAATAGTGAAGGCCTTTTGGGTGTGTTTGGTTATTCAAGAGGGAATCGCATGCCTTAAGGCCGTGTGATCTGACCTTGGCTTGCGGCAGTTACCAAGGGTCCAACTGGACCTGCAACATGCAGAGTTTCGGGCCGATCGGTCAAGCTCAAGGTTGATCCTTTTTGCTGTTTTTGCCAATTTGAGTCGCATAGAGCAATGGCTCCTGATGTGCCATCTGACCAGGGCTCGCGCCAGAGACCAGGGACCACCAGGACCTAAGGCGATAAGGATTTGGGGTCCATCTGCCAAGGTCAAGGGGGTCAAAGCAGCGATTGAACACGGCACAAAAATAAGCAAATTGGTCATGGCGAGGGCACGCCCATCGGCTGAGCCATCCGACCTGGGCTCGCGAATGTGCCCAGGGGACCCGCCCAACTTCCACGTTCAGAGGTTCAAACTTCTCGGTCAAGGTCAAGTGGTCCAAAACCATCATTTAAAATGCCTACTTTGGTTTTTTTCCTACAACTTAGCACCCCTGCAGCAACGTCTAAGGCTGAGCGATCTGACCAGGGCTTGTGCCAGTGCCAAGATGAATCCCAGGACTTGAGGCCCTATGAGTTTCGGGTTCATGGGTCAAGCCAAAGGGGTGGAAAACTGCTTCCCAAGTTGCCAATAGTGAAGGCCTTTTGGGTGTGTTTTGGTTTTTCAAGAGGGAACCGCATGTGATCTGACCTTGGCTCGCCTCAGTGACCAAGGGTCCAACTGGACCTGCTACACCCAGAGTTTCGGGCCGATCGGTCAAGCTCAAGGTTGACCCTTTTTGCCGTTTTTGCCAATTTGAGTTGCATAGAGCAATGGCTTCTGCCGTGTGATCTGACCTGGCCTCGAGCCAGAGACCAGGGACCACCTGGACCTAAGGCGATAAGGATTTGGGGTCCATCTGCCAAGGTCAAGGGGGTCAAAGCAGCGATTGAACACGGCACAAAGTAAGCAAATTGGTCACAGCGAGCGCACGCCCATCGGCTGAGCCATCAGACCTGGGCTTGTGAATGTGCCCAGGGGACCCGCCCACCTTGCCACGTTCAGAGGTTCCAATCTCTTGGTCAAGGTCAAGAGGTTCAAAACCATCTTTGAAAATGCCTAATTTGGGGTTTTTTCACTAACTTGGCACCCATGCAGCAATGGCTAATGAGCGCTCTGACCCGGACCCGCGCCAGTGCCAAGATGAATCCCAGGACTTGAGGCCCTATGAGTTTCGGGTTCACGGGTCAAGTTAAAGGGGTAGAAAACTGCTTCCCAAGTTGCCAATAGTGAAGGCCTTTTGGGTGTGTTTTGGTTATTCAAGAGGGAACCCCATGCCTTTAGGCCGTGCGATCTGACCTGGGCTCGCGGCAGTTACCAAGGGTCCAACTGGACCTGCAACATGCAGAGTTTCGGGCCGATCGGTCAAGCTCTAGGTTGATCCTTTTTGCCATTTTTGCCAATTTGAGTCGCAAAGAGCAATGGCTTCTGACATGTGATCTGACCTGGGCTCGCGCCAGAGACCAGGGGACCACCTGGACCTAAGGGAATAAGGATTTGGGGTCCATCTGCCAAGGTCAAGGGGGTCAAAGCGACGTATAAACACTACACAAAAATAAGCAAATTGGTCACAGCGAGCGCATACCCATTGGCTGAGCTATCCGACCTGGGCTCGCGAATGTTCCCAGGGGCCCCGCCCACCTTGCCACATTCAGAGGTTCCAATCTCTCGGTCAAGGTCAAGTGGTCCAAAACCACCATTGAAAATGCCTACTTTGGGGTTTTTTCAACAACTTTGCACCCCTGCAGCAACATTTAAGGCTGAGCGCTCTGACCCGGACCTGCGCCAGTTCCAAGATGAATCCCTGGACTTGAGGCCCTATGAGTTTCGGGTTCACGGGTCAAACCAAAATGGTAGAAAACTGCTTCCCAAGTTGCCAATAGTGAAGGCCTTTTGGGTGTGTTTTGTTTTTTCAAGAGGGAACCGCATGCCTTTAGGCTGTGATCTGACCTTGGCTCGCGTCAGCGACCAAGGGTCCAACTGGACCTGCAACACGCAGAGTTTCGGGCCAATCGGTCAAGCTCAAGGTTGATCCTTTTTGCCGTTTATGCAAATTTGAGTCACATAGAGCAATGGCTTCTAACGTGCGATCTGACCTGGACTTGAGCCACAGACCAGGGGACCACCTGGACCTAAGGCGATAAGGATTTGGGGTCCATCTGCCAAGGTCAAGGGGGTCAAAGTGGCAATTGAACATGGCACAAAAGTAAGCAAATTGGTCACGGCGAGCGCACGCCCATCGGCTGAGCCATCAGACCTGGGCTTGCGAATGTGCCCAGGGGACCCGCCCACCTTGCCACGTTCAGAGGTTCCAATCTCTCGGTCAAGGTCAAGTGGTTCAAAACCATCATTGAAAATGCCTAATTTGGGGTTTTTTCACTAACTTGGCACCCATGCAGCAATGGCTAATGAGTGCTCTGACCCGGACCCGCGCCAGTGCCAAGATGAATCCCAGGACTTGAGGCCCTATGAGTTTCGGGTTCACGGGTCAAGTTAAAGGGGTAGAAAACTGCTTCCCAAGTTGCCAATAGTGAAGGCCTTTTGGGTGTGTTTTGGTTATTCAAGAGGGAACCCCATGCCTTTAGGCCGTGCGATCTGACCTGGGCTCGCGGCAGTTACCAAGGGTCCAACTGGACCTGCAACATGCAGAGTTTCGGGCCGATCGGTCAAGCTCAAGGTTGATCCTTTTTGCCATTTTTGCCAATTTGAGTCGCAAAGAGCAATGGCTTCTGACATGTGATCTGACCTGGGCTCGCGCCAGAGACCAGGGGACCACCTGGACCTAAGGGAATAAGGATTTGGGGTCCATCTGCCAAGGTCAAGGGGGTCAAAGCGACGTATAAACACGACACAAAAATAAGCAAATTGGTCACAGCGAGCGCATACCCATTGGCTGAGCTATCTGACCTGGGCTCGCGAATGTTCCCAGGGGCCCCGCCCACCTTGCCACATTCAGAGGTTCCAATCTCTCGGTCAAGGTCAAGTGGTCCAAAACCACCATTGAAAATGCCTACTTTGGGGTTTTTTCAACAACTTTGCACCCCTGCAGCAACATTTAAGGCTGAGCGCTCTGACCCGGACCTGCGCCAGTTCCAAGATGAATCCCTGGACTTGAGGCCCTATGAGTTTCGGGTTCACGGGTCAAACCAAAATGGTAGAAAACTGCTTCCCAAGTTGCCAATAGTGAAGGCCTTTTGGGTGTGTTTTGTTTTTTCAAGAGGGAACCGCATGCCTTTAGGCTGTGATCTGACCTTGGCTCGCGTCAGTGACCAAGGGTCCAACTGGACCTGCTACACGCAGAGTTTCGGGCCAATCGGTCAAGCTCAAGGTTGATCCTTTTTGCCGTTTATGCAAATTTGAGTCACATAGAGCAATGGCTTCTAACGTGCGATCTGACCAGGACTTGAGCCACAGACCAGGGGACCACCTGGACCTAAGGCAATAAGGATTTGGGGTCCATTTGCCAAGGTCAAGGGGGTCAAAGTGGCCATTGAACATGGCACAAAAGTAAGCAAATTGGTCACGGCGAGCGCACGCCCATCGGCTGAGCCATCCGATCTGGGCTTGTGAATGTGCCCAGGGGACCCGCCCACCTTGCCACGTTCAGAGGTTCCAATCTCTCGGTCAAGGTCAAGTGGTCCAAAACCATCATTGAAAATGCCTACTTTGGGGTTTTTCCTACAATTTGGCACCCCTGCAGCAACAACTAAGGCTGAGCAATCTGACCCGGACCCACGCCAGTGCCAAGATGAATCCCCAGACTTGAGGCCCTATGAGTTTCGGGTTCATAGGTCAAGTTAAAGGGGTAGAAAACTGCTTCCCAAGTTGCCAATAGTGAAAGCCTTTTGGGTGTGTTTTGGTTTTTCAAGAGGGAACTGCATGCTTTTAGGCCGTGCGATCTGACCTGTTTTTGCCGCAGTGACCAAGGGTCCAACTCGACCTACTATACCCAGAGTTTCGGGCCGATCAGTCAAGCTCAAGGTTGACCCTTTTTGCCGTTTTTGCCAATTTGAGTTGCAAAGAGCAATGGCTTCTGCCGTGCGATCTGACCTGGCCTCGAGCCAGAGACCAGGGACCACCTGGACCTAAGGCGATAAGGATTTGGGGTCCATCTGCCAAGGTCAAGGGGGTCAAAGCAACAATTGAACACGGCACAAAAGAAAACAAATTGGTCACAGCGAGCGCACGCCCATAGGCTCAGCCATCAGACCTGGGCTTGCAAATGTGCCCAGGGGACCCACCCACCTTGCCACGTTCAGAGGTTCCAATCTCTCAGTCAACGTCAAGTGGTTCAAAACCATCATTGAAAATGCCTAATTTGGGTTTTTTTCACTAACTTGGCACCCATGCAGCAATGGCTAATGAGCGATCTGACCCAGGCTCGCGCCAGTGCCAAGATGAATCCCAGGACTTGAGGTCCTATGAGTTTCGGGTTCACAGGTCAAGCCAAAGGGGTAGAAAACTGCTTCCCAAGTTGCCAATAGTGAAGGCCTTTTGGGTGTGTTTTGGTTATTCAAGAGGGAACCCCATGCCTTTAGGCCGTGCGATCTGACCTGGGCTCGCGGCAGTTACCAAGGGTCCAACTGGACCTGCAACATGCAGAGTTTCGGGCCGATCGGTCAAGCTCAAGGTTGATCCTTTTTGCCATTTTTGCCAATTTGAGTCGCAAAGAGCAATGGCTTCTGACATGTGATCTGACCTGGGCTCGTGCCAGAGACCAGGGGACCACCTGGACCTAAGGGGATAAGGATTTGGGGTCCATCTGCCAAGGTCAAGGGGGTCAAAGCGGCGATTAAACACGACACAAAAATAAGCAAATTGGTCACAGCGAACGCACACCCATTGGCTGAGCTATCCGACCTGGGCTCGCGAATGTGCCCAGGGGCCCCGCCCACCTTGCCACATTCAGAGGTTCCAATCTCTCGGTCAAGGTCAAGTGGTCCAAAACCACCATTGAAAATGCCTACTTTGGGGTTTTTTCAACAACTTGGCACCCCTGCAGCAACAACTTAGGCTGAGCGCTCTGACCCGGACCCGCGCCAGTTCCAAGATGAATCCCTGGACTTGAGGCCCTATGAGTTTCAGGCTCACGGGTCAAACCAAAGGGGTAGAAAACTGCTTCCCAAGTTGCCAATAGTGAAGGCCTTTTGGGTGTGTTTTGGTTTTTCAAGAGGGAATCGCATGCCTTTAGGCCGTGCGATATGACCTTGGCTCGCGTCAGTGACCAAGGGTCCAACTGGACCTGCAACACGCAGAGTTTCTGGCCAATCGGTCAAGCTCAAGGTTGATCCTTTTTGCCGTTTATGCAAATTTGAGTCACATAGAGCAATGGCTTCTAACGTGCGATCTGACCTGGACTTGCGCCACAGACCAGGGGACCACCTGGACCTAAGGTGATAAGGATTTGGGGTCCATCTGCCAAGGTCAAGGGGGTCAAAGCGGCAATTGAACACAGCACAAAAGTAAGCAAATTGGTCACGGCGAGCGCACGCCCATTGGCTGAGCCATCCGACCTGGGCTCGCGAATATGCCCAGGGGACCCGCCCACCTTGCCACGTTCAGAGGTTCCAATCTCTCAGGCCAGTGCCAAGATGAATCCCAGGACTTGAGGCCCTATGAGTTTTGGGTTCACGGGTCAAGCCAAAAGGGTAGAAAACTGCTTCCCAAGTTGCCAATAGTGAAGGCCTTTTGGGTGTGTTTTGGTTATTCAAGAGGGAACCGCATGCCTTTAGGCCGTGCGATCTGACCTTGGCTCGCGTCAGTGACCAAAGTTCCAACTGGACCTGCTACACGCAGTGTTTCGGGCCGATCGGTCAACCTCAAGGTTGACCCTTTTTGCCATTTTGCCAATTTGAGTCGCATCGAGCAATGGCTTCTGCCGTGCGATCTGACCTGGCCTCGCGCCAGAGACCAGGGGACCACCTGGACCTAAGGGGATAAGGATTTGGGGTCCATCTGCCAAGGTCAATGGGGTCAAAGCAGCGATTGAACATGGCACAAAAGTAAGCAAATTGGTCACGGCGAGCGCACCCCCATCGGCTGAGCCATCAGACCTGGGCTTGCGAATGTGCCCAGGGGACTCGCCCACCTTGCCACGTTCAGAGGTTCCAATCTCTCAGTCAAGGTCAAGTGGTTCAAAACCATCATTGAAAATGCCTAATTTGGGGTTTTTTCACTAACTTGGCACCCATGCAGCAATGGCTAATGAGCGATCTGACCCAGGCTCGCGCCAGTGCCAAGATGAATCCCAGGACTTGAGGCCCTATGAGTTTTGGGTTCACGGGTCAAGCCAAAGGGGTAGAAAACTGCTTCCCAAGTTGCCAATAGTGAAGGCCTTTTGGGTGTGTTTTGGTTATTCAAGAGGGAACTGCATGCCTTTAGGCCGTGCGATCTGACCTGGGCTCGGGGCAGTTACCAAGGGTCCAACTGGACCTGCAACATGCAGAGTTTCGGGCCGATCGGTCAAGCTCAAGGTTGATCCTTTTTGCCGTTTTTGCCAATTTGAGTCCCAAAGAGCAATGGCTTCTAACATTTGATCTGACCTGGGCTCGCGCCAGAGACCAACGGACCACCTGGACCTAAGTTGATAAGGATTTGGGGTCCATCTGCCAAGGTCAAGGGGGTCAAAGCGGCAATTGAACACAGCACAAAAGTAAGCAAATTGGTCACGGCGAGCGCACACCCATTGGCTGAGCCATCAGACCTGGGCTCCCGAATGTTCCCAGGGGCCCCGCCCACCTTGCCACATTCAGAGGTTCCAATCTCTCGGTCAAGGTCAAGAGGTCCAAAACCATCATTGAAAATGCCTACTTTGGGGTTTTTTCACCAACTTGACACCCCTGCAGCAACAACTAAGGCTGAGCGATCTGACCCAGGCCCAAGCCAGTGCCAAGATGAATCCCCGGACTTAAAGCCCTATGAGTATGGGTTCATGGGTCAAACCAAAGGGGTAGAAAACTGCTTCCCAAGTTGCCAATAATGAAGGCCTTTTTTGGTGTGTTTTGGTTATTCCAGAGGGAACCGCATGCCTTAAGGCCTTGCGATCTGACCTGGGCTCGCGGCAGTTACCAAGGGTCCAACTGGACCTGCTACACCCAGAGTTTTGGGCCGATCTGTCAAGCTCAAGGTTGACCCTTTTTGCCCTTTTTGCCAATTTGAGTCGCATAGAGCAATGGCTTCTGCTGGCGATCTGACCTGGCTTCGCCCCAGAGACCAGGGGACCACCTGGACCTAAGGCAATAAGGATTTGGGGTCCATTTGCCAAGGTCAAGGGGGTCAAAGCAGCGATTGAACACGGCACAAAAGTAAGCAAATTGGGCTTGCAAATGTGCCCAGGGGACCTGCCCACCTTGCCACGTTCAGAGGTTCCAATCTCTCGGTCAAGGTCAAGTGGTCCAAAACCATCATTGAAAATGCCTACTTTGGGGTTTTTTCACCAACTCAGCACCCATGCAGCAAGGGCTAAGGCTGAGCAATCTGACCCGGGCTCAGGCCAGTGCCAAGATGAATCCCAGGACTTGAGGCCCTATGAGTTTCAGGTTCGAGGGTCAAGCCAAAGGGGTAGAAAACTGCTTCCCAAGTTGCACACTTTTGGGTGTGTTTTTGTTATTCAAGAGGGACGGCATGCCTTTAGGCCGTGCGATCTGACCTGGGCTCGCGGCAGTGACCAAGGGTCCAACTGAACCTGCAACACACAGAGTTTCGGGCCGATCAGTCAAGCTCAAGGTTGACCCTTTTTGCCAATTTGAGTCGCATAGAGCAATGGCTCTGCCGTGCGATCTGACCTGGGCTCGTGCAAGAGACCAGGGGACCACCTGGACCTAAGGCGATAAGGACTTGGGGTGCATCTGCCAAGGTCAAGCGGGTCAAAGCAGCGATTGAACACAGCAAAAAAGTAAGTTTATTGGTCACAGAGGGCACATGCCCATTGGCTTATCCATCAGACCTGGGCTCGCGAATTTTTTCAGGGAACCCACCCACCTTGCCATATTCAGAGGTTCCAATCTCTCGGTCAAGGTCAAGTGGTCCAAAACCACCATTGAAAATGCCTAATTTGGGTTTTTTTCACCAACTTGGCACCCATGCAGCAACAGCAAATGAGCGATCTGACCAGGGCTCAGGCCAGTGCCAAGATGAATCCCAGGACTTGAGGCCCTATGAGTTTCGGGTTCACAGGTCAAGCCAAAGGGGTAGAAAACAGCTTCCCAAGTTGCCAATAATGAAGGCCTTTTGGGTGTGTTTTGGTTTTTCAAGAGGGAACCGCATGCCTTTAGGAAGTGCGATCTGACCTGTTTTTGCCGCAGTGACCAAGGGTCCAACTGGACCTGCTACACCCAGGGTTTCGGGCCGATCGGTCAAGCTCAAGGTTGACCCTTTTTGCCAATTTGAGTCGCATAGAGCAATGGCTTCTGCCGTGCGATCTGACCTGGGTTTGTGCAAGAGACCAGGGGACCACCTGGACCTAAGGCGATAAGGACATGGGGTGCATCTGCCAAGGTCAAGCGGGTCAAAGCAGCGATTGAACACGGCACCAAAGTAAGCAATTTGGTCACAGCGAGCGCAAGCCCATTGGCTGAGCCATCTGACCTGGGTTTGCAAATGTGCCCAGGGGACCCGCCCACCTTGCCACGTTCAGAAGTTCCAATCTCTCGGTCAAGGTCAAGTGGTTCAAAACCATCATTGAAAATGCCTAATTTGGGGTTTTTTCACCAACTTGGCACCCATGCAGCAATGGCTAATGAGCGATCTGACCCAGGGTCACGCCAGTGCCAAGATGAATCCCAGGACTTGAGGCCCTATGAGTTTTGGGTTCATGGGTCAAGCCAAAGGGGTAGAAAACTGCTTCCCAAGTTGCCAATAGTGAAGGCCTTTTGGGTGTGTTTTGGTTATTCAAGAGGGAACCCCATGCCTTTAGGCCTTGCGATCTGACCTGGGCTCGCGGCAGTTACCAAGGGTCCAACTGGACCTGCAACATGCAGAGTTTCGGGCTGATCGGTCAAGCTCAAGGTTGATCCTTTTTGCCGTTTTTGCCAATTTGAGTTTCAAAGAGCAATGGCTTCTGATGTGTGATCTGACCTGGGCTCGCTCCAGAGAACAGGGGACCACCTGGACCTAAGGGGATAAGGATTTTGGGTCCATCTGCCAAGGCCAAGGGGGTCAAAGCAGCGATTGAACATGGCACAAAAGTAAGCAAATTGGTCACGGCGAGTGCACACCCATTGGCTGAGCTATCCGACCTGGGCTCGCGAATGTTCCCAGGGGACCCGCCCACCTTGCCACGTTCAAAGGTTCCAATTTCTCGGTCAAGGTCAAGTGGTCCAAAACCGCATGCCTTAAGGCCGTGCGATCTGACCTGGGCTCGCGGCAGTTACCAAGGATCCAACTGGACCTGCAACATGCAGAGTTTCGGGCTGATCGGTCAAGCTCAAGGTTGATCCTTTTTGCCGTTTTTGCCAATTTGAGTCGCAGAGAGCAATGGCTCTGCCGTGCGATCTGACCTGGGCTCGTGCAAGAGACCAGGGGACCACCTGGACCTAAGGCGATAAGGACTTGGGGTGCATCTGCCAAGGTCAAGCGGGTCAAAGCAGCGATTGAACACAGCAAAAAAGTAAGCTAATTGGTCACAGAGGGCTCATGCCCATCGGCTGAGCCATCCGACCTGGGCTCGCGAATGTGCCCAGGGGACCCGCCCACCTTGCCACGTTCAAAGGTTCCAATTTCTCGGTCAAGGTCAAGGGGTGCAAAACCATCATTGAAGATGCCTACTTTGGGGTTTTTTCACCAACTTGGACCTGCAACACGCAGAGTTTCGAGCTGATCCGTCAAGCTCAAGGTTGACCCTTTTTGCCGTTTTTACCAATTTTGAGTCACATAGAGCAATGGCTTCTGCTGTGCAATCTGACCTGGGCTCGCGCCAGAGACCAGGGGACCACTTGGACCACCTGGACCACCTGGCTCGCGAATGTGCCCAGGGGACCAGCCCACCTTGCCATATTCAGAGGTTCCAATCTCTCGGTCAATGTCAAGTGGTCCAAAACCATCATTGAAAATGCCTACTTTGGGTTTTTTATCACCAACTTGGCAGCCATGCAGCAACGGCTAAGGCTAAGCTATCTGATCCAGGCTTGCGCCAGTGCCAAGATGAATCCTAGGACTTGAGGCCCTATGAGTTCAGGTTCATGGGTCAAGCCAAAGGGGTAGAAAACTGCTTCCCAAGTTGCCAATAGTGAAGGCCTTTTGAGTGTGTTTTGGTTATTCAAGAGGGAACTGCATGCCTTAAGGCTGTGCGATCTGACCTGGGCTCGCTGCAGAGACCAAGGGTCCAACTGGACCTGCTACATGCAGAGTTTCGGGCCAATCAGTCAAGCCTTAGGTTGATCCTTTTCGCCATTATTGGCAATTTGAGTCGCATAGAGCAATGGCTTTTGAAGTGCGATCTGACTTGGGCTGGCGCCAGAGACCAGGGTCCACCTTGACCTATGGCGATAAGGATTTGAGGTCCATCTGCCAAGGTCAAGGGGGTCAAAGCAGCGATTGAACACGACACAAAAGTAAGCAAATTGGTCACAGCAAGCGCACGCCCATCGGCTGAGCCATCCGACCTGGGCTCGCGAATGTGCCCAGGGGACCCGCCCACCTTGCCATGTTGAGAGGGTCCAATCTCTCGGGCAAGGTCAAGTTGTCCAAAACAATCATTGAAAATGCCTACTTTGGGGTTTTTTCAACAACTTGGCACCCCTGCAGCAACGACTAAGGCTGAGCGATCTCACCCGGGCTCTCGCCAGTGCCAAGATGAATCCCTGGACTTGAGGCCCTATGAGTTTCGGGTTCACGGGTCAAGCCAAAGGGGTAGAAAACTGCTTCCCAAGTTGCCAATAATGAAGGCCTTTTGGGTGTGTTTTGGTTATTCAAGAGGGAAGCGCATGCCTTTAGGCTGGCGATCCGACCTGGGCTCGCGGCAGTGACCAAGGGTCCAACTGGACCTGCAACACGCAGAGTTTTGGGCCGATCTGTCAAGCTCAAGGTTGACCCTTTTTGCAGTTTTTACCAATTTTGAGTCGCATAGAGCAATGGCTTCTGCTGTGCGATCTGACCTGGGCTTGCACTAGGGACCAAAGGACCACCTGGACCTAAGGCAATAAGGATTTGGGGTCCTTCTGCCAAGGTCAAAGGGGTCAAAGCGGCGATTGAACACGGCACAAAAGTAAGCAAATTGATCATGGCAAGTGCACACCCATCGGCGTATCCATCAGACCTGGGCTTGCGAATGTGCCCAGGGGACCCGCCCACCTTGCCATGTTCAGAGGTTCCAATCTCTCGGTCAAGGTCAAGTGGTCCAAAACCACCATTGAAAATGCCTAATTTGGGGTTTTTTCACCAACTTGGCACCCATGCAGCAACGGCAAAGGCTAAGCGATCTGACCCAGGCTTGCGCCAGTGTCAAGATGAATCCCCAGACTTGAGGCCCTATGAGTTTCAGGTTCACGGGTCAAGCCAAAGGGGTAGAAAACTGCTTCCCAAGTTGCCAATAGTGAAGGCCTTTTGGGTGTGTTTTGGTTATTCAAGAGGGAACCGCATGCCTTTAGGCCTTTTGATCTAACCTGGGCTCGCGGCAGTGACCAAGGGACCAACTGGACCTGCAACACGCAGAGTTTCGGGCCGATCTGTCAAGCTCAAGGTTGACCCTTTTTGCAGTTTTTACCAATTTTGAGTTGCATAGAGCAAAGGCTTCTGCCGTGCGATCTGACCTGGGTTGCGCCAGAGACCAAGGGACCACCTGGACCTAAGGGGATAAGGATTTGGGGTCCATCTGCCAAGGTCAAGGGGGTCAAAGCAGTGATTGAACACGGCACAAAAGTAAGCAAATTGGTCACAGAGGGCACACGCCCATCTGCTGAGCCATCCAACCTGGGCTCGCGAATGTGCCCAGGAGCCCGCCCACCTTGCCACTTTCAGAGGTTCCAATCTCTCGGTCAAGGTCAAGTGGTCCAAAACCACCATTGAAAATGCCTACTTCGGGTTTTTTCCACAACTTGGCACCCGTGCAGCAACGGCTAAGGCTGAGCGATCTGACCCGGGCTCGCGCCAATGCCAAGATGATTCCCCGGACTTGAGGCCCTATGAGTTTCCGGTTGATGGGTCAAGCCAAAGGGGTAGAAAACTGCTTCCCAAGTTGCCAATAGTGAAGGCCTTTTGGGTGTGTTTTGGTTATTCAAGAGAAACCGCATGCCTTTAGGCCGTGCGATCTGACCTGGGCTCGCGACAGTGATCAAGGGTCCAACTGGACCTGCAACAGGCAGAGTTTTGGGCCCATCAGTCAAGCTAAAGGTTGATCCATTTTGCCGTTTTTGCCAATTTGAGTCGCATAGAGCAATGGCTTCTGAAGTGCGATCTGACCTGGGCTTGTGCCAGAGACCAGGGGACCACCTGGGCCTAAGGCGATAAGGATTTTGGGTCCATCTGCCAAGGTCAAGGGGGTCAAAGCGGCAATTGCACGCGGCACAAAAGTAAGCAAATTGGTCACAGCGAGCGCACGCCCATCGGCTGAGCCATCCGATCTGGGCTAGCGAATGTGCCCAGGGGACCCACCCACCTTGCCACGTTCAGAGGTTCCAATCTCTCTGTCAAGGTCAAGTGGTCCAAAACCATCATTGAAAATGCCTACTTTGGGTTTTTTTCACCAACTTGGCACCAATGCAGCAACGGCTAAGGCTGAGCGATCTGACCCGGGCTTGCGCCAGTGCCAAGATGAATCCCCAGACTTGAGGACCTATGAGTTTCGGGTTCACGGGTCAAGCCAAAGGGGTAGAAAACTGCTTCCCAAGTTGCCAATAATGAAGGCCTTTTGGGTGTGTTTTGGTTATTCAAGAGGGAACCGCATGCCTTTAGGCCGTGCGATCTGACCTGGCCTTGCGGCAGTGACCAAGGGTCCAACTGGACCTGCAACATGTGAGTTTCGGGTCGATCGGTCAAGCTCAAGGTTGACCCTTTTTGCCGTTTTTGCCAATTTGAGTCGCATCGAGCAATGGCTTCTGCCGTGCAATCTGACCTGAGCTGGCGCCAGAGACCAGGGGACCACCTGGACCAAAGGCGATAAGGATTTGTTGTCCATCTGCCAAGGTCAAGGGGGTCAAAGCGTCGATTGAACATGGCACAAAAGTAAGCAAATTGGTCACAGAGGGTGCATGCCCATCGGCTGAGCCATCCGACCTGGGCTTGCAAATGTGCCCAGGGGACCGGCCCACCTTGCCACATTCAGAGGTTCCAATCTCTATGTCAAGGTCAAGTGGTCCAAAACTACCAATGAAAATGCCTACTTTGCGGTTTTTTCACCAACTTGGCACCCGTGCAGCATGGCTAAGACTGAGCGATCTCACGAGGGCTCGCGCCAGTGCCAAGATGAATCCCCAGACTTGAGGCCCTATGAGTTTCGGGTTCACCTGTCAAGCCAAAGGGGTAGAAAACTGCCAAGTTGCCAATAGTGAAGGCCTTTTGGGTGTCCCCTGGTAACTCGCGTGAGCCCAGGTCAGATCGCTCATCCCAAGGGTATGCAGTTCACTGCTGAAAAACCCTCACAAACCCAAAGGCCTTGACTGTTGGCAACTTGGTAGGCAGTTTTCTACCCCTTTGCCTAGACCCATCGACCCGAAACTCGGAGTGTTGCAGGTTCAGATGGTCCCCCGGTCACTTGCGCGAGCCCAGGTCAGGCAGACCAGCAGAAAGGTATGCGGTTCGTGTTTGAAAAGACCAAAACAAGCCCAATTTCTTCACTTTTGGGCCACTTGGTACGCAGTTTTCTACCCCTTAGGCTTTACCTTCCGACCCGGAACTCTGGGCATTGCAGGTTGCGGTGGTCCCCTGGTCTGTCGCTCGAGCCCAGACCAGACCACACGCCCAAAGCCAATGCTCTATACTGCTCAAATTGGCATACCTGGCCAAACGGGTCGACCTTGACCGTGACTGATCGACCCGAAACTTGGAGCGTTGCAGGTTCAGGTGGTCCTGTGGTCACATGGTACTTTAGACTGTACTTTGTTAAAATATGAGCCAATTTTTAACAACAGTCAAGCAGTTGCTTGTTCTCTATAAGATGACCCTTTTCCACAATGTTTTGGCTATACCGCTATAGCTATGACAGTCTTATGTTGCTCAACTGCTTGTGATCATGAATAGCTTCATTTTGGTATATAATATACGTGGACATACTGCTTTTTCTTGGCAAATGAAGTGCCCTTAAAATTGCGTCTCAAACACTTTACATGAACCTTAACTAGAATTCGTGCATTCGGATCGGCTGAAAAATTGGTTTCATCACCCCATGTTATTAATTTTATTACACAGCTTTTTTTTGTAGGTAGTATCATTAATAAACCATAAATTTGAGGGTAAATCTTTTACATTAAGGCTTTCAGAAATAAAATTATACGGTATGAAGAGACTTTTTGTTGATTTGATGAAGGTATAAAACTAACAAGAGGGCTGTTGGCCCTGGGTCGCTCACCTGAGAAAAAAGCTTCATTACCTAGGTATGTCCATGCAACCACAGAAAAAGAGATTTTCACTTATTCAATCAGTTAACATTTGAAATGATCCTCCCCCCCCCCCTGCTCCTCCCCTGGTAATCATTTATCTAAGCTTTTTTCATAAAAGATCTGTGATTAGCTAATCTATGTCAGATATACAGGCTGAGTCTGAGACTTTTATAGTTTTCTTTAATGAGTTGATCAATCCATGTCAAATATAAAGGCTGTAGGGATACAAATTCTCAACAAAGCACATCCCCCTCCCCCAAGATGCTCTGCACCTGGTGAATCTACAGTCATGATTTTAGCTAATTCAATTAATGTCCATATGCTGATCATCCATACCAATTTTCAAGTCTGTAGGACTCCTGGTTCATTAGAAGAAGTTTAAAGATTTCAAAAATGATCCAAAGTACTACCCCCTCCCCAAGACACTCAGCACCTGGTGACCCTACAGTCATGATTTTAGCTATCTTTACTTATGTCAATATATTGATCACCCATGACAATTTTCAAGTCTGTAGGGTTCCTGATCCAGGAGAAGAATAAGGTTAAAGATTTCAAAATTGATTCAAAGTACTTCCCCCTCCCCCCTAATGCTCCGCATCTGGTGGCCCTACATTCATGATTTTAGCTATTTTATTTTAGATCCATATGCTTATCATCCATGCCAATTTTGAAGTCTGAAGGGCTCCTGGTTCATTAGCAGATGAAGGTTAAAGATTACAAAATTTTCTCAAAAGTACTACCCCCTCCCCCTTGTGCTCCGCACCTGGTGGCCCAACAGATATGATTTTAGATTTTTTTATTAAGGTCTATGAGCTGATCATCCATGCCAAATTTCAAGGCTGTAGGGCTGCTTGTTCAGAAGAAGAAGAATTTTAAAGATTTTCTTAAATTTTTAACTTTGGTTATCATAGCAACCAGAAATTTTCACTTATTTCAATTCTTTAAGCAATTCTTAAAGGGGATCACCTAAGGAACATTTCTCCAAAGTTTGGTTGAAATTGGCCAAGTAGTTTAGGAGGAGATGTCATTTACAGAAATTGTTGACGGATGACGCACGGACGCCAGACAAAAGGTGATCACAATAGCTCACTTGAGCATGTTGTGCTCAGGTGAGCTAAAAACATAATTACACTCATGTACATGAATATGCTTCGCATATTCATTCAGTGCAATAAGGTTTTTAATTTCATACCTCCACAAAATCAACAAATACTCTCTTCATCTCTAAAATGTTAGAGTTATGCTTTGGACAATGTCAAGTTTAACCTTTGTCCTTGACCTTGGAAATATCTGAATTTTTCCTTCAAATAGCATAGGATGACGGAAAACAAATTATTGTACCAAGTTGTTTTGAAATTTAATCCATTTTTTTGACAAAAACTGACAGATTGACTAATGGACAAATTGAGAGTCACATAAACACACTCTGAGCTGTTGTTGTAACAACTTTGTCTCGCACATCACCAACGGCATGACAAAAAGTATGTAGGGTTATCCCCCTTGATAGTAATGGTTGCTCTTATGACAGAGAAAACACATGCTAAGTTTCAAGCAGATATAGCAGAGGTTAAAGTATGTTGCACTACCAACTACCAACTACCAACACAAATGGACTCAAGACACAGGTATGAACTGTTCCAAATTTGGATTTTCTGCGCCCCGGCGCAAAAGTTCCACCCCCTGAATTTCTGTGTAAAAAATACTGTTATTCTCAACTAAGTGTTTATGCAAAACACACAAATCTTACTTTAAGCATACAGATACGCAAAAAAAAAATATATGGCTTGAAAGAATTGTGTGTTTGTACGCAAAGAAACCTTCCCTAGACCACCATAACAGAATGCTAAAATCCGCATGAAGAAATGTATACCATACCATCAAATGTATACCATACAATCAAAATTTGTTTTGAAAGCAAAAATATCCAGGGAAGAATTGTTTGTTCACATGTGCACAGTTCTTACACCCGTATTAACATTTTTTGTGTATCTATATGGGAAAATTCAGATCCGTATGTTTTGCGCATACATATATTATTTGAATGATAATAGAAGAATATGCAGAAAATCCAGAGGTGGAGCTTCTACGCCTGGGCGCAGATAATCCAAAATTTGGAAGAGTTCATAACTCCATGGCCACTAAAATCCCTGCATGTTTAAGTATATCTATATACAAATAGAATTCACTATTTTGACTTGGATTGTATACAAATGCATTTTGAAAAAGACGAAAGTTTGTTTCATTCTCTGTAAGCTCATTACAGATGCACAGGTTCAAATGAGTGATCTAAGATAAATTTTGTCTGTACCACATTTTGACATATAGACAAAATTGACCTTTGATACCTCACTTAAACTTCTCTATCTATACATGAGCGAATTATGCTTTAAGAAGAGTACTGCAAGTGGATGTCTATCCTTGTTTGATGAGAGTTGGAAAGTGTAAAGTTTTGTTTGTTTGAATGGGATTTTAAGCTGCATTCAACAATCTTAGTTATATCGCAGTGGCATGAGCACCTAACAATGGATTCCTGGTATTTCTCTCACCAGCTTTAACATCACAACCTCTCCTAGCCTCCAGCTGCTATCTCAAATAGGTCTAGGATGATCAACCTATTGGTGAGAGACAAATAGTTGGAAGGATGAGTGTGCCGCTGTCTGGGATCAAACTTTTGTTTCTTTGAATGGAGTTTTATGCCACTTTCAACAATCTTATAGCTGTATTGCGGAGGCTGGAACACATAACAATGGATTCCTGGTATTTCTCACACCAGTGCCACAATCTCATCCTCTCCTAGCCTCAAACTGCTATCCCACATAGGTCAACGATTATCAACCCATGGGTGGGAGACAAATAGTCAGAAAGGATGAATGCAGCTGGAGATCAAACCTGGGACCTCTAGATTGACAGTCAGAAGGGCTGCTAACTCTGATATGATGGCTGAAAAATGATAATAAAATTGAAAAAGATGCAAAATTTGTATACAGTTTTTGCTTCTCTTTCAATTTGGCATTCTAGGAGATTACATAACTTTCCAACTGCTTTCCTGTTGAGAGTCAGGCATTGTCATGGTTTATTCACTGCACTCTGGAAATCTTTAGATTGCATAAGTGCGCCGTGTCATTTCCCCCTGGTGTAATAGGCTTTTTTCTAAACTAGCCATGTGAATAAATCCAGTCTCAATTCTCTCTCGGACAAAACAAAACTAACAACTCTTTTTATGCAAGATAAATTTAATATTGATAACACGTGCACATCGCGTACTTTACAAACATGTGTTCATATGGCTTAACAAAATATGAATCTTGAAATAAACAAGACCTATCAATAATTACTGTAAAAGCTGTATAAACCAACCTCCTCTCAGACAGAGTAAAAAGGTTGGTTTATTATTAGATTAATATATTTCACAAAATTGTTATCTTATTGGTGTCAAGTTGACCCCCGCCAAGATTTGAACTCAGAACTCCTGGGTATATTGCACCCAGACATTTTACCTTTAAACTACAAGAGTATTAAGCACCAAATAAGGAATAACAATGTTTGTAACTTACATAAATCTAATATTGTTTTCTTAATTCATATTTCCTTCAAAATTCAAGATGATTCTTGTATGAAATCAAGCCTGAATTTAAAAAAAAACAAACTTACAATGTAATCACATTATGCTCCCCTTTAAGGTATTTGTATGTATATATTTACTGGTAATTATTATCATAAATGTTTACAAGCCTTACAAATTATATATTCAACCCTTATCTAGAAAGTCATTAAAAATTAAAATGTCAGGGTAAAAAATGTGTGTATCCCATGAAAGTTTTTATTAATTTTCTACAATGTTTCAAATATGATTTATCATTATATTGCAAAAAACCCTTGTAATTCATTGAAAGATGATTTTTTAACATCTAAAATATGGTGCTTAAAGCAAGGGAAAAAGCAAGAGAGAAGAAGGCCTATCGGATAATCAAACTGTTTTGGGCAAAAATGTGTATACTTTGCTTATTGAATGGACAATATTACTTTTTAACATTTAACAGAGAGACTTATCTAACAATGCTAAGGAATACACATAAAGAATTTTTATTCCTTTTTTAATAATGAAACATTGAATGCACATAATAATAGGATAATTCTAGTTTAACAGTGAAGTACAATGATAACACAAAAATACATGTAAATACACTATAGAAGTTTAAGTTCTTTTTTAACAATGAAATATTGACTACTCAAGAATAAATAAATCAAACTTGTTATTCTTTTTAAACAGTGGAACTATGAAACCTCAGGGGAAAATATACTTTGAAGACAAGTTATTCCTTTTTTAACAGTGAAATAATCACCATAGTAAATGAAAGCTCAAGAGCACCACATTTTTCCAAATGTACGTTGTTATTTCCTTAGAATAATCTACTTAAATTTTCTTTGAAGGTGAAGGTAATATTTAAACATCTGTGCCAAATAGACATCTAGATGACCCAGCTTCCTTTTGAATTGTAAAAAATTATATGTTTAAGCATAAGTTACACAAGGTTATGAAGAACATGTATAAAATAACGCAGACATCATAATTTATATAAGTGAAAGACAAAAACCTTAATACTACGTATTAATACTATGAAACATCTAATACAGTCATACTACCATAAAAGCCAATCAAAATATTGTAAATATAGCATGATTAAAATGGTTTTGTTAGCTTACCAAGAATATTGTATTATCACAAAATTTTCTTTCATCATTAAGGATGAAAACCTTTTAAAATCATACCCAACTTTACATGTGCAATTGCATGGAAAAGTGGGCATCATTCGCAAAAGTTTGCAAAATCTTGGCATACTGACAGCCTGCAGTCATCTAATTGATGATACATGAATGATATAATGAATATAAGGAGAGGTGACAAAAAGTCTTCAGATTCTACACTGGTCAAGGTAGTGGACCTGTAATAGTTCCGCGCAATTTCGGCACCCATGAACTTTCACAATGTTGACAGAGGTTTCCTAATGAAAATCATTAGGAAACCTCGGTTAACACTGTTAAAGTTCATTACTTCCAAAACATTGCGAATCTTTTACGGGTCCACAACCTTAAACATACAAAGGTACAAAATAAACATGCAACTAACTTAACAAGTGTTTGTCATAGGATACCCTATTTCCCCCAATGAGATCTTCTTCAGTGATATCACAATGTAATATCTTCTGAAAATTCATATTGAATTTTACAATGAAATGGAGTCAAATGACAACATTTGCTTATAATTTAAATAACTGTATCTGAAATGATAAGTTATATACTTTTTAGAATGAAAGTTCAAAGAAGTTAGATGTGGTCATGGTATCCAGTCTGTAGTCTCATAGCTTCATGTCGATGGTACACAAAGGTCATTTTGTCCTTGGTTTAAACTTTATGTCAACTTTTAGACTTGAAAAAGCATCAGTCAAAGTCAGTAACAATGGTCAAATTATAAATATTACAATAACCATGTCATTCTAGAGGGAGTGTGTGTGTGTGAGTCAGGCTGGGTATAATAACTACAACTCATTCATAAGTGTGTACTGGGAGGGGGAGAGGTGTGTGTGTGTGTGGGGGGGGGGTGTTATAACAGTCAAATTATAATAATAAATACATCATTCATTTCATTCAGAGAAGGAGGGGTTGGGCAAAAATAAACTATAACAATAACTACATCATTCATAAGTACCTAGTTAATAGAAATAAAATATCAAATTTTAATTTCATATTGATGCTTCAGCACACAACTACACTGAGCCTTCCATTAGTTACACTACTTCATAAGATAATGTTTGGTCAAAGTGCCTAGAAGAATATGGTTCTAGGCACTTTGAATAAATATACAGTCACCTATTGATCAATAGGATTTTGGTCAAAATTAGAGCATTCCTTTAATGTTACTAAAAGAAACACACTAACTTTAGCCTCATTTTATGATACTTGTTTATCATACAGATATTTATCTCATATTTCTATTAATATGTTCAAACTTAGTTTCATTTGGATGGCTCAGCACATAACTGCACTGAGCCTTTGATTTAGCCCTTAAATATATTGTTATCATTTATTTTATCTATTTAGATTATTGAGAATTAAATATATTGTTATCATTTACTTTATCTATTTAGATTATTGAGAATTAAGTTATTTTAATTATTATTATTACTATTTGAGATTTGATATTATTACTTTAGTTTTAATTATTTAGTTAGAATTTATTGCAGAACTAATCATTGAGATACTTATGAAATGATGTAGTTGTTTAAAAAAAAGAAGGTTTCTACAAAAAGTGCAGATAAAATAGAATATATGGTAGATAGTAAGATTAAGTCCTTTCAACAGTCAGCCACAGGTCTCCGTGAAACTCCCCATGTCATAAGAAGGTCATGGTGTAAGTAGAGGTAACTTGGACAAGATCTTCCCCCTCCCTTTCTAAATATTTAGGAATTTCTTTTATAGTGGTCTCTAATCATTTCTAAGGATGAATTACGAGTACCGGTAATGTTATTTCTAGCACTGGTCAGTCAGTTGTAGAAGTGACCCGTCATAATCAAAATTTAAATTTTTGAAACTTTCCTTGCTGGTAAATATAAATATATGCACCATATTTCTCAAATAAAAACATTTCTTTTCCATCAAATCCATTTGTTTTGATAACCTTGATGTAGAATATAAGCACAACCTTTATGCATCATAATTCTGTCAAATCAATATTTCTTTTCTATGAGTTTTTCATAAAAAGGGAACATTCATTTGACAAGATTATGCAAAATAATGTCAAACAAGAGCTGTCACTGTAAGATGACAATGCCCCCGACACCACTTTGATTTAGAAGTTATGGCCAATGTTAAAGTTTTTGGACGGAATGACGGACGGACAGACGGACGGACGGACGGACGGACGGACGGACGGACAAGTCAAATTTATGATGCCTCCCTATCGGGGGCATAAAAATCTTTTCAAGAGCAGGGTAAAGAAAGTAATCCATGACAAACACAAAACTTACTTAAAATAAAATTCTAACTAGTTCATTAAGACAACAATTCTCCAGGAGAATTTTAAGAGATAAAGGCAGTATTTTGATAATTCATTGAAGAATGAAACTGAAAAAGCTAATCTCTGTACTAATACACAAA
Organism: Fragum whitleyi; assembly: GCA_948146395.1. Taxonomy (NCBI): domain Eukaryota; kingdom Metazoa; phylum Mollusca; class Bivalvia; order Cardiida; family Cardiidae; genus Fragum; species Fragum whitleyi. The sequence continues at coordinate 49,409,171 of OX411544.1, forward strand.
GGATTCATACATTAGTGTAATTAGGTTTTAAGTTTCATACCTCTGTGAATTAAAAGATAAGCCTCTTTATATCTTAAAATTCAATACCAAAAAGCAAACATGTAAAGATTTCTCAATAACAAGACAGATTTCTTTTGGAATACTTTGTGTGCAAGTTTACATAAAAAAGAAATTCAAAAAATATATTGAGAAATAAAAATGATTTCCCAGCCAAGCAGAAAACAAAAACCCTGATATACACAACTAACATTAAAACAATCAAATCGGGTATATATTAATATACGCATTTGTGTGAAGTATAACAAAAATAAATGAATACTGTATACTTTTTACTAAAACTTGAAGAGAAAATCTTACAATTTAAATAAATTGAAATAGGATATTGAATAACAAGTTTTCTAAATTTTAAGTAGAATTCGCTTTTGTGACTCGTAGATTGTATACAATTGTATTGTAATCACAAGTCACAATAGCGTATTTGAGTTATAGTGCTCTTCCTATATACAAAAATTTCATTGTTCTTAAAAAAAAAAAGTAAAAAAATAACAAAATTCATGTGTTACATTTTGAAACTAGTTAGTACAAAACTATTGCAAATGCCTATAAATGTATAGACACTTTCTGTAGTATTGTACTGACCCTCAAACTGGATATCACTACATTCAGTGCTCTGATGATTATTTAGAACAGAAAAAAGGTGGCAAATTGGGTTTACAGCTTAAATCTGGCTGCAGATACAGCATTTTGGTCTTTTAAACTTTTCAACTCAAAAATTTCTCTCTTTTTTTTTTGGGGGGGGGGGGTGCTATATCATATTATTCCTCCAGTTATAAGTAATACTGCAGGGAAAATAAATATAGTAACATCTCCAAAATAATGTAAAAAATTAACAAAAAGAACATGAAGAGGATTTCAGGCAGCCCAGCACATTTTGTACTTATATTTATTTTTTTCACCATAAAATATAGGAAGTCATCTAAAAATATGAGAAAAAAAGGAAATAAAAGGCCCAGTAAAATTAATATACTGGTACTATTTTCTTACATATATATATAGGTAATATATGGTCTAATATATAGAGGAAGATTTTTCTGGCCTCCACCTCCCCTTACAGCCAGCCTTTTATATCACCATCCCTTTATTAACCTACAAAACAGATCACCTACATTATAGTAAAGGAAATAAAGTGCAAATATAAAATAAATGTCTCAAAAATGGTCAAAAAGTCTAACAAATCTTCTTTTTGAGCCTTATCAATTAAATCTGCAAGCAACAATCATTTTACAAACTTATTATATAAACTTAAAAGTCCTTATGTCCAAAGATTGGCAGAATCTAACTGCATGTCTGTAGAGATGTACACAAAGTCATGCAACCTGATGATTGTCCATAGAATCTAACAGCATGTCTGAAGAGTTATACAACCTGATGATTGTCCATAGAATCTAACAGCACATCTGTAGAGTCATACAACCTGATGAATGTCCATAAAGTCTTACAGCACGTCCGAAGAGTCATACAACTTGATGATTGTCTATCGAATCTTTCAGCACGTCTGTAGAGATGTACACAACTCAATGATTGTCTATAGAATTTTATAGCACGTCTTTCACACGAACTTTTGTCTGTATGCTTCTTCTCGTCTAAACACTGTGTTGTAGGTACTCATTGGAATGGTCTTTCATGAGGATGATTTCTGAGAGTGTATTCATTTTAATTAACTACATGTCTTTGCTTATTGAGAACACATTACACTATTTACGCCATTGTTTGTCCCTCTATATGGATGTTACTTTTATTTTGCCACTGTTTGAATTGTTTGAGATGGTTGATATTAGGATCCACTAGACATCATCACTCATAGGTCCTGAAAAATTTAAACAAATACTGTTAAAGTTTTAAATTGTGTTCTATATTGCTTATTCAGGATAAAGTGCTTTATAACATGTTCTATGTCGCGGGAGTGAAATAAACTTGCTGAATATTTTTTATATTACATGGGTGTTATTACACTAGTGGAGTAATTATGCAAATGAGCTTTTTGTTGCGAAAATGACATCAATGTGATTTTGATGATGTCAATTCACAGTGTTATATATTTTGTGGAATAACTTGAAATATAAATATCAAGAATTTCCTTGATTTATTGCAAAAATTTGGGTCATTTTATAAATAGAATAGTGAATTTGTTTTCATTTAATACCAAATATATTAAACTCGTCACCTGAAACAGATAAAAATGAGGCTACGCCAAGTTTTTATCTGTTTACAGGTGACTTGTTTAATAAATTCAGTATTCAATGACCACTCATTCAATATCCTCTATTTATTTTCCACCTGGTATGAAGTGACTTAATGAAGTCATTTTATTTCTGGAATGTTTTGTTTTCAAAATATGATTTCTGTAAAAATGTTAGCATGGGTATATCCGTAAACCAAAAAGACTAATGGGCTAATCAAATTTTTTTGTCATTTTGATGTTGAAAGTGTTTGTTGATTTCATGGAGTCATAAAACAAAACAAGAGTCCATGGGTGCCTACGCTTGGCTGTCGAGTGCTGGATGGTGGGAAAAAATCTAAGTCAATAAAGGGGCATAATTTGCACAAAATGCATCTAGAGTTATCCCCTTCTTGATAGTATAGGTTGCTTTTTTGATGGTGAACAAGTGTGCCAAGTTTCAAGTGAATGCCTTCAGTAGAACCAGAGATATAACAAAATGTCAAAGTTTTTGCACGACAACCACGACAATGACACGGAGGCTATAGCATACCTCAGGTTTTCTCCGAAAACAACTGAGCTAAAAAACCTAATTACAGTGTATGAATGTGCAAAGTAGATTAATATAAATTGTGATTAGGGTTTTAGCATCATATCTCCATGAAATCAAATACCATCTTCATATATTATAGTCTAATATCATGAAGTAAACAATAACAGTGCCTACGGGTGCAACTCTCAGCTGCAGGTGCTAGATAAAGCAAACATTCTCTTGTGATAGTAAACACACATGCAAAGTTTCATGGAGATATCTTCAATAAAAACAGGTATGACCAAAATTAAAGTTTCACACCAATGTCTGCACAACAACAACAACGCCAACACAAAAAAGGCCTAGGTGATCACAATATCTAGGCTTTTCTTCGAAACAGCCAGCAGAGCTAAAAGCGTAAAGATACATAAACCTTCAGTCTAAAGTTAGGTTTTTATTTCCAATTAATTGCACGTATAGTGAAATCTGAAATAAATGATCAAATGATCAAGGGTTTCTGAACTGATATTTTTTCAGTAGAGGCCAAGCAATAAAGCTAAGGCTCTTCGGACTTGGGTGAACGATCTTCAATCTGCTTTGAGTCAAGTGATTGTCTAGAACTTGCAGTTACTGTTCCATATACATGAACTTAATTGTGTAATTGTTCTGAATTCTTCTTTTTAAGGTAGTAGAACCCTAAGAGATCTGCAACATTTCGGAATGCATAAACTTTCGCAATGTTAACCAAGTTTTAAACCTCAATTAACACTATTAAAGTTCATGACTACCTAAAGGTTGCAGAACTATTACAGGTCCAAAATCTTAAGCCAAACTCTGTATAAACTTGAAAGTAATACCTGTAATGGGATTGACTTCATTTTTTCTATAGCCTCTCAGATCAGCAAGCCATGTCAAACTAATGGATAATGGATTCTGTAATTGTTGTTGTTGTTTTAGTTAGATCCTTGGGTATCTTTGTTGTCTTCTTGATGTCTTCAAGATTGACTTCTTTCCTCATTTTAGACTCTACAAAAAGGCACATTTTAAATCAATTTTTTTTCTTTTCAAGTTCTGTTTTGAATAGTTTTAACTTGTTTTTTTTGTCGAAATCAAGAGAATCAGTCTAACCCCGTATAGTATCTATCTCAGAAATAAAGAATTGCAAAGAAGAAAACTTAATTCTCTCAAAATAACAACTAAAACAAAATCTGGAAACAACATGTATTTAGAGGAGCGGGAGCATTTTGGTAACAATTTGTCAATAGTCTTGCATGTGGAACTGAGCCATTTCACTTTTTAAATTTCAATATGCATAGTATTCTATGTATTTGATTAGTAACCTGCACTACCTATAGAAAATATAAATACAACCATGTCAATGAAAGCATTTGGGGTTTTGTTTTTGTTTTTCTTTTTTTGTTTGGGTTTTTCCCCTTGTCCATGGACAAGTAAAAGTTGATTTCCTACTTGTCCTGAATCAAAATGAACTTTCCCACAAAATATGAATTAACAACTATTGAAAAAAAAAACCATTGTTTTTAAAAACCCAACATTTTCTTCATTTAAGAAAAAGTTTTCTCCTCTTTGATACAAACAAAAAGATGACTTTTCTCCTAGATCTTTTTAGTACTGTATTTTTGGCGGTATTTACTTGTCCACGGACAAGTGGCCTAGAAAAATATACTTGCAGCAGGGTTTTCCATGACCCCCTTTTCTTTGAATTTGGATCCCCTTTTAATGGAATGACCCAAAAAATTGTCAAAGAAACATTCTTTAACTAGTTTGAAGGGAGTCATAATGTGGCGAAATGACCCCCAGTTTTGAACAAAGAGGGAAATCCCTTTTGCAGGCAAGTGGAAAAGCCTGTGTCGGACAAGTCAGGCAAGGGAATTCCACATCTCTGGGTTTTCAATTTTTGTTTTTTGTTTAATCCTTGTCAAGCTGACCCAGAAATGTTTCTGCTCTGGCAGGAGGTAAAGGCAAAGATCAATCTGCCATTACATGCTGTCTGATCTCGGTCGACATTACTTATTTTTCCTTTTTAAGCCAGATTAACTTAAAGATGAAATATTTTCAAAAGAAATAAATTGACCCAAATTTAGTTCATTCAGTGCTGTAAGCACCTTGATTTCTATACATTTTTTTGACTCCTGTTTCAGCATGACAACGGTTGAGAAGAAGAGAGGGGATTCACTATTGATCAAAAGCGTAACTACCATTACACTCATTACGCATGTGCATAATAGAAATAAATCCTCATTTGAAAGATGTCTTTGATGAATGATTATAACATCGTAACTACAGCTTATTCAAGCTGTAGTTATGATGTTGGATTATTCACCAATGCTCAAATGATAGCAAAGAGGAATGGACGGAGGACATTCATTTTTTGTCACATATTGCCTTTATCCCATATATTCTATGTTGGTCGCCTTCTGAGTGCGTACAAGAATCCAAGTTACAGCTTTGATAATAATAATTTATTTGTGGAAAATAAGTTACTTGATTTATCTTCCCTAGCTTTGTTTCTTTGGACTTATCTTATACTTTGTTGAACAAGAGTTCTGCAAACAGTTCTTTATCATAGGTGTATCTAGGACTTTGAAATTTATACATACTCAGAAGGCAACAACCAAAGAATATATAATATAAAGGTGATATGTGGACTGTGACAAAGGATGAATGCCCTTTGTCTGCACCCTATTTATGATTAGAGCGTTAGTGATAATCAAAACATCTTAACTACAGCTTGGATAAGCTGTAGTTTTGATGTTATGATCATTCATCAACAATATTTTTCAAATGAGGTCTTATTTCTTTTACCTTCTTGTATAAATTGTGTAAAGGGAGTTACGCCCTTGTTTGTAGTGAAAAAAATCTTCACTCTTGTCAAACTGACTGTATGATATTCCTGCTTGCAGGATCCATAGACAAAGATCAGTCAGCACATATGTGTAGTCCGATCTTAGTCTATGCCACCTGATTTCCTCTTAAAAACAAGACGATTTTGAAAATTACATCTTCAAAAAAATTATACCGATCCGGAAAAACTGCACCCAGTTCTTTAAACACTTTGTGGTTTTAATACCTGTCTATCAATTGATTAATTGAATGGAGTTTAACACCACTCTCAACATTTTTTCAGTTATATCGTGGCAGCTGGAGCACCTATCAATGGATTCAGTACAACCATCACATCCTTGCTAAGTCTTCAGCTAGGTCTATAATTATCAACCCATTGGTGAGAAACAAATAGTTGGAAAGAATGAGTGCCACGGTCTGGGATCAAAACCAGGACCTACATGTCTCTCAAGGAGTGGGTTATGTTAAATTTTGTCATGCCACCAAGGACTGCATCAGGTCATCACAAAAACTGGACCTTTTTTTATTCCAAAAATAGCTGAGTGAACAAAATAGATGTATTGACTTACATGGTATCCATGTTTCACAGGACTTTCATCTTTCTTTATGGTCTTCAAAGTTCTTTATCCTCTTTCCTTTAGTTTTTGTTGGGCCAAGCTTGTCATCAATTAGTCTTTCCTTATCTGTTACTTGAGGCACTAGCTCTATTTTCATCAGTTGTGTATGGTCAGACTCGAGAGTTCTTGTAGGGATCTTAATCAGGTGTTCTTGTAGGGATCTAACTCCAGGGTTGTAGGGATCTGACTCGAGGGTTCTTGTAGGGATCTAACTCCAGGGTTGTAGGGATCTGACTTGAGGGTTCTTGTAGGGATCTGACTAGAGGGTTCTTGTAGGGATCTAACTCAAGGGTTCTTGTAGGGATCTGACTCGAGGGTTCTCATATATCTGTCTTTCTTCATTAACTTGAACATCTGTAATTAAACAAACACAGGTGAACAATTTATTGGTGCTTATGTCCATCAAGATTCATGCGTTCTGATTGGCTGACAAATTGGTTTCATTTCTCAATAGAAAAAGTTTGAAAACATAGTTATTTTGTAATCTTGTACATTAAACCTTGTCATGCTGAACCCTGAATATTCCTGCTTTGGCAGGAGCTATAGACCAACATCAGCCTGCACAAATGTGCAGTCTGATGTTAGTCTACACCACCTGTTTCTCACTTTCTAACCAGAATTGTCAATAGATTCAGTGCTTTTTGCCAAAATTTATTCAGCATGACAAGGGTTAAGTAGTTTTTAAGAAACATGTCTCATGGTGGATAAAACTTCACAGAATTACTATATGATAAGGTAAGGAAAGATTTTTTTCATTTCAAAGAGGTATGAAACTTAAAAAGCTAATCCATACAGTGTGATTAGCATTTTAGTTTCATATCTGCATGAATTAAAAAACTATCTTTTAAGAACATCAAAAACCAAACTCAAAGGGCAATGAAAATCTGATCATTGGGTAGAAGCAATCATTTTCACTGATTCATTGGTTTTGTTTGGCATGGATGTTGCTATTCTTTGACTCCAAATAAGTAGCCAGAACTCTCAAACCTATCTGATGTTGTCTGTACGATAACTTGGAAACCTATTTCAGAAAAGAATTGAAGACTGTTTTAAACTGTCATCAATTCTTTTTTTAAGTTGATCTCCAAATAGTACTTATGCAATAGTTAAATAACGGATAATGATTCAGGACCGGGGTAATGCCCTACCCTATACCCAGGTACTAAGGTACAGTAAATCCTGTGTTATGTGACCACTTTTGGGACCAATCAAAGGTTGACGCTCATGGAAATGGTTGCTTAATATGACATGAATATCGTCTAAGTCTAACTAAATTCTATGATGTTCAAGTCTATTGTAATCATCTCATTGAGACGATTCAAATGCTTTTCAACAGCACGAGATTCAATAATAAACAACTGCATGTTACAAAATGTCCACATTTAAAAGACTTTGCTTCAAAGTATCATTGAATGGATTTTTTTTACAATGGTCCTTTAATAAAATGGTCCCTTAATAAAGGTGGTTGAACAAGCCATATCGATAAATTTTGTTATGGTGTTCCTTGTCTAAGCTAACTAACCTGTTTTTGACGTATTTCCACAGTTTGTAATGTCCAGGTGACTCCAGTCTGGTCTCTGTTCAATATCAGCAATCAGGGTCTTGATATAGAGAAGTATTCATCATAGATCACCTGGCTTAAGACTTTCTCTGTAAAATCAGAAATGTGTCACTGAATTGGACTTAAACCTTATCTTAGTGAATTTTTATTCAAACAAATAGCTAATCTTCAGGCTTTTAACTATTCTTGCTAAAGATTTCCTCCAATTAGAAGCAGGCAGTGAAACAAAAAGAGAATATAGAGAATAACATCTAGTGTCTTTAAATATCTATGTTATATGGTAGAAGTTGAGACAATTTATCATGATGAGGTTTTGTTATTTCATGAAGGTATGAAACTAGAAATCTATTTAAACTTATGTAAACAAAGGATATTTTATCAGTGTGTTCCCTGTTAAAGAGGTAACCAACCTGTTGTTGGGTATATTCCGATAGTTTGTGTCCAGGTATGTGACCCCAGTCTGGTCTCTATGGGTTTTCTGTCAATGATTACAGCAATCAGGGCCTTCATGGAGTTGTATTCATCATAGATCACCTGGGCTTTGGACTTCATCTGGAAAAAATACAACTTGTCACTAAATTACTACCAAGGCTGCCATATGAATGTAATAAGAATAGATTTATTATAAGAGTAAAACAATTTTAAGGGATATAATCTTTAACCTAGGAGAAAAGCCGTTTCAAAATGGATTCTTGCTAAACCATGAGTGTTACAAAGTTTCATTCAAATTGTAGGAATTCTGATTCATAATCACTGGCAAATATGTACAAATAGCTTAACCTTTTACCACACTTTTCAGTTATTGATGATTTTAAGCTTCGAAAAACAATTTGGAAAAGTAGTTTCTAATACGTTATGTAGCAATTAAACAATATCTTTATAGTTCCAAATGTTTAACCCCTCTCACCCTCATCCTAAATTCTATGATTTTTAAAATTAGTGTTTGCAAATTCTTTTAATTTAGACAAGTGTAATATGTCATGTGGAAATGGGCTACTTACATAACTACTGCCAGATTGGCTTCTTTTCAATTCTTCTACAATCCACCAAGTTGAGTCATCCAACCACCAAGTTCAGTCACTGTCCATCAAACACCATATCCGACATTGATTGTCCACCATCCACCAAGATGAGTCAGCCAAACACCAAGTTCAGTCATTGTCCACCAATCCACCAAGATGAGTTAGCCAACCACCAAGTTCAGTCATTATCCACCAAACCCCGCATTGATCGTCCACCATCCACCAAGATGAGCCAGTCCACAACCAAGTTCAGTCAATGTCCACCAAACACCAAATCCCACATTGATCGTCCACCATCCACCAAGATGAGTCAGCCAACCACCAAGTTAAGGCATTGTCCATTACAAACCTTCCATTAGCCTAGCTACCTACCATGACATTCATTCAGTGCCTTCAAAAGCGTCTTACAGAGAACTTCATGAACCAGGAAGCTTACCAAGATTTCCCTTAAACCTTAATTATTCCCAATTCATATAATCCTAATCCAAGTTTTATTCTAGTAATATTTGCAGCTGATTGAACACCTAATATTAAGAACTTCCCTTAGATAAAGTAGAATAGAGAAATAATAAATCTTACCCCCTTATTTTATATGAACTTGTATAGACCTCAGCCATCAGCAAAACATGCGCAAATAAACCGACGCAAAACTTACAACTAGCAATAATTGAAATATTTCGCAGCAATAACACGCAAGGTAGAATTAATGAAAATGACCTTACACTAGCAGGAGATGTAAATATAAATAATTTATCATCATAGATTCCTTTAATTTTTACGCTTTTTAATCTTATTAAATTACTAATAATACCACCCTCTTACAATATAACCTGACTTTAAATTGTCAATAATGATTGACGTCGCCAAAAATATTTAGAAGAATTTGCTTGAAAACTAGACAATGCACACGAGGGAGAATTAATTTTTAGCATATATAATGATACAAAATGGAAAGGGCAAATAATCCACATTAGGCAGGTTTATTCAATTAGTTATAATTTCTGCAGGAATCCCATGGTTAACTGGTTAATACCAAGCATCAAAGGAAAAGAATTAAGCTCTTAAAAACAAGACAATGCATGGTGAGGAAGAACTGAGTATTATTGGCATAAATTAGAAAACATTAAGAGAAAGGGGGTAAATCCATGTTAGGCAGGTTACTTTAATTTATTTTAATATTCAGATGAATCCTGTACATAACTGTCTTTAAAGGGTGTCTTTCAAAACACAATGCAGGTTGGTCCGTATTTATCATCCTCTTTTAAAATCGCTCTAACAATACAACCAAAGGCATTTGCTATATAATGGATATCACAGTAATGAATCTTTGTCTAGAGGCTGATATTATAGTAACAGAAGGATGTGAAAACTTTCCAAGCAATGGCTTAAGTAGAAACAGATTTGACACAATTGCACAAAAAACCTAACCAAAACATTACGACAACGCCAACACTCGAGTGATTAGAATAGCCCTAAATTTCTCTGAAAAGTCGAGCTAAAAAAGCCACAATATCTTTATACACAATCCCTATAAATCACTAAATCATTTAAACAAATTGAAAGTTGGCAAATCTGTATCATCCCATACATGTTTAAAAAGTTGACAAAACAATATAACCACTTAAACTCTTACATTATAACCTAACTTGTTAACTTTATAATGTACGTCTCCGCGAATATTTTGAAAAAATTGCTTGAAAACTAGACAATACACACAAGGAAAAGGACAATTTTTGCAGTGATAACAAAACCATAGCAGAAATGTGAATAAAGTCACAATATCTCAGGTGTTCATGTAATTTGTTCTGATTTACGCATGATTCCTATAAATAACCAAGAAATTCTAAACAAAATGTGAATTCATCCATCTGTTTATCAAACATTTTTAAATCGTATTGAAATATCATTCATACCCTTCAAGCTAGAATTTCAACTTGACTTATAGGCTTTATGATTGATGTCAAAATGGTGTGGTGTCCGTAGAGCTTCGGCCTTTTGACCCAAAGGTCCCAGGTTTGATTCCCTGGAGCAGCTATCAATCCTGGTTCTTTCATTGGCCTACACATTCGGTGCGAGTACTAGTGAATATTCCAGGAAGCAGAATTGAGAGGGATTTATCTAAGTTCCCGATTGATGTAAAATAATAGCTTTAAACCAATAATTGATGTCATCACAAAGATTAAGAACAGTTGCCTAAAACAAGACAATGCACACAAGAAACAATTAACATAGTTGGCAGAAATAATGATACAGTAAAGGAGAAGGGAAAAAGCCTCATTATCACGTTCCTTTAATTTGACTTAATTTCAACATGATTCCAATAGTTAGCCGAGTCATTCAAAACACAATGCGCGTTGGTCGAAGCATATACCATAAACTTTGAAATCTTATTACCACAGGTTCCTTTAATTTGATGATTTCCATATGAATCCTATTTAATTAATTGAGTCAATCAATACGCAATGTTAGCCGGTCAATCTGTATTATACCTTACACCTTAAAATCCTATTGACATACTGATATAAATACTAAAACTTGTACAATATAGACTTACTGTTGACCATGAAATGGATGTCAATGCAAATATTATGAATAATTTCCTTAACAACTAGAAAATACATACAGGGCAGAATTGATGCAGTTGGCTGAAATAACTATGCAATAGCACATTGGGAAAGCCAAATTGTAGGTTCAATTGCAGGTTTGATTTTTTTAATTGCTATTTGAATCCTATAAAGAACTGAGTCATTGAAAACACAATGTGAGCTGGTTGATCCATTTTAATATAAATACTTTAAACACTAACTCTTACAATACTACCTAAATTGTTGTCAATATGTATATAATATACGGTGCCGCGAATGCTTAGAAGAACCAGACAATGTATCCAAGATGTTTGCAGAAATAATGATTCAATATTTGGAAAGGAATGCCAAATTATCGCAGGTTCCCTTTATTTGTTAATTGCTACATGAATCCTACTGTTTTGCGCTTGGCCACGAAGATGATAATGGTGGATTTTATAAATGTCATTCGAAACAAAACGCGAGATGGACCTCCCTTTAAATCTTAGATTTTAATGACAATTGATGTATTAGAAGAAGAGGAAAAACATTTTTGCGGCTCTTACAGTTCCTTGATTTCTAAATATGTATCAAACACATATTCACGTTGTTCCTATCACTTAATAAATACCATTGACAAATACAATAATATAATAATATGTGTGTAGTTAACATGATTTTAATGGTAATATTGTTAGAAAAGGAGAGAGAGTTTGAGAAACATGCAGAGATTAATGATAATCGTTATATACAGACATAGATAACAATAAGAAAATTTAAGTGAAATGGATAAACGTGCACATACTATTGTTGAAGGGATGAGTGTGAAAATTGTATAATTACTACTAGTACAACTACTACTACTACTACTATAATCAGTTATAATGACTTAATTTAGGGTATATATTGGGGAGCTTTTAAATGTGATTTGAGCATTTTGCTACCAAATTTTTAAAATCTTGAGACATGAATATTTGATGACTTGCAAAAATTGGTTTGACTCTTGATGTTGGTACTTACAGATGAAAAGGATTCTTTGGCCATTGATCAAAAGAAAATGAATAATGTGTGTACCAAAAAAGAAAGAAAGAAAGAAGGGAGAAATGGAAAAAGTATTTAAAGTGCAATGCAAAACTGTTGTAACTGTCAATAATTATATTAGCACTTATAAGAGTATTGTGTTGAGCCTTTGATTTATGGATGATTCTTAAAATTTGCAATATTCCTAATACATCTTATGGACAAATATAATGACATAAAAATCATAAATCTATGAACATTTAACTTCTATTATGCAGTTTTAAAAAAGTCCTAATGATTAATATTGTTAGTAAAGCTGGCAGACACATCTTAACTCTAACACATAACATTCATGATAAGGCTCTAATTAGTATGTTTATTAATATTAATATTGTTAGAAAAGCTGGCAGACACATCTTAACTCTAAACACATAACATTCATGATTAGGCTCTAATTAGTATGTTTATTAATATTGTTAGTAATTATTGTTAGTTAAGCTGGCAGGCACATCTCAACTTAAACATAACATCTATGATGAGGCTCTAACTTACATGTTTATTAATATTAATATTGTTAGAAAAGCTGGCAGACACATCTTAACTCTAAACACATAACATTCATGATTAGGCTCTAATTAGTATGTTTATTAATATTGTTAGTAAATATTGTTAGTTAAGCTGGCAGGCACATCTAAACTTAAACATAACATCTATGATAATGCTCTTATTTACATGTTTATTAATATTGTTAGTAAGGCTGGCAGACTATATACAAGCAGACAAATTCAATTTAATTGACAAATACAATAACACACCAATCTTAATGAACTATAAACATATAACACTAATAATGGGGCCCCAATGCTTACTAATACATAAATATATTGTTATTAGTATTACCAATAAAATGACACATAAATCTTAATTCTAAAACATATGACACTAATGTGGCTCAAATTAATATGTTTGTTATTGTTAATATTGTTAGTAAATCTGCCAGACTCGAAAGACTAATACAAACGCCTTAGATAATTATTATTTACAGATATACATTGCAATAAGAAAACTGTTCGAAATGAATGTGCACATTCAGGACCTAACTAAGCATAATGTCGTATGAATGGCGCGCCGCAAAGGATGAGGGATATTGGCAAGAGTGAAGCTGGCAGGCAGACTACATAGACATATCATCAATGGGCAATCAAAACATCATAACTCCAGCTTTCAAGCTGTAATTAAAAGGCTTTGATTGCCCAAGGCCGATATATTACAATCATATTTTAGTGTGTAAAATGGTAAAACCACGCAATAACAAGACCTTACTAAGCATAATGTCGTATGAATGGCGCGCCGCAAAGGATGAGGTATATTGACAGGAGTGAAGCTGGCAGGCAGACTACATAGACATATCCTCAATGGGCATTCAAAACATCATAACTCCAGCTAACAAGCTGTAATTACGAGGTTTTGATGGCCCAAAGCTGATATATTACAATCAAAAAGCAGTGTGTAAAATGGATACATGAGCACTTACAAGAACTAACTAAGCATAATGTTGTATAAATGGCGCCACAAAGGATGAGGGATATTGGTAAGAGTGAAGCAGGCAGGCAGTCTACGTAGACATATAGTCAATGGTTGATCAAAACCTCGTAGCTTAAGCTAACAAGCTGTAATTACGAGGTATGGTTCACCCAAGACTGACATATTACAATCATAAAGCAATGTGTAAAATGAAAAAACAAGCACTTAGAAGACCTAACTAAGCATAATGTCGTATGAATGGCGCGCCACAAAGGATGAGGTATATTGACAGGAGTGAAGCTGGCAGGCAGACTACATAGACATATCCTCAATGGGCATTCAAAACATCATAACTCCAGCTAACAAGCTGTAATTACGAGGTTTTGATGGCCCAAAGCTGATATATTACAATCATATTTTAGTGTGTAAAATGGTAAAACCACGCAATAACAAGACCTTACTAAGCATAATGTCGTATGAATGGCACGCCGCAAAGGATAAGGTATATTGATAGGAGTGAAGCTGGCAGGCCGACTACATAGACATATCCTCAATGGGCATTCAAAACATCATAACTCCAGCTAACAAGCTGTAATTACGAGGTTTTGATGGCCCAAAGCTGATATATTACAATCATAAAGCAGTGTGTAAAATGGAAAAACAAGCACTTAGAAGACCTAACTAAGCATAATGTTGTATGAATGGCGCGCTGCAAAGGATGAGGTATATTGACAGGAGTGAAGCTGGCAGGCAGACTACATAGACATATCATCAATGGGCAATCAAAACATCATAACTCCAGCTTTCAAGCTGTAATTAAAAGGCTTTGATTGCCCAAGGCCGATATATTACAATCATATTTTAGTGTGTAAAATGGTAAAACCACGCAATAACAAGACCTTACTAAGCATAATGTCGTATGAATGGCGCGCCGCAAAGGATGAGGTATATTGACAGGAGTGAAGCTGGCAGGCAGACTACATAGACATATCCTCAATGGGCATTCAAAACATCATAACTCCAGCTAACAAGCTGTAATTACGAGGTTTTGATGGCCCAAAGCTGATATATTACAATCAAAAAGCAGTGTGTAAAATGGATACATGAGCACTTACAAGAACTAACTAAGCATAATGTTGTATAAATGGCGCCACAAAGGATGAGGGATATTGGTAAGAGTGAAGCAGGCAGGCAGTCTACGTAGACATATAGTCAATGGTTGATCAAAACCTCGTAGCTTAAGCTAACAAGCTGTAATTACGAGGTATGGTTCACCCAAGACTGACATATTACAATCATAAAGCAATGTGTAAAATGAAAAAACAAGCACTTAGAAGACCTAACAAAGCATAATGTCGTATGAATGGCGCGCCACAAAGGATGAGGTATATTGACAGGAGTGAAGCTGGCAGGCAGACTACATAGACATATCCTCAATGGGCATTCAAAACATCATAACTCCAGCTAACAAGCTGTAATTACGAGGTTTTGATGGCCCAAAGCTGATATATTACAATCATATTTTAGTGTGTAAAATGGTAAAACCACGCAATAACAAGACCTTACTAAGCATAATGTCGTATGAATGGCACGCCGCAAAGGATAAGGTATATTGATAGGAGTGAAGCTGGCAGGCCGACTACATAGACATATCCTCAATGGGCATTCAAAACATCATAACTCCAGCTAACAAGCTGTAATTACGAGGTTTTGATGGCCCAAAGCTGATATATTACAATCATAAAGCAGTGTGTAAAATGGAAAAACAAGCACTTAGAAGACCTAACTAAGCATAATGTTGTATGAATGGCGCGCTGCAAAGGATGAGGTATATTGACAGGAGTGAAGCTGGCAGGCAGACTACATAGACATATCCTCAATGGGCTTTCAAAACATCATAACTCCAGCTAACAAGCTGTAATTACGAGGTTTTGATGGCCCAAAGCTGATATATGACAATCATAAAGCAGTGTGTTAAATGGATACATGAGCACATACAAGACCTTACTAAGCATCATGTTGTATGAATGGTGTTGTAAAGGATGGGTGCAATAATGAAAGGGTGCTTGGCCACTGACAAGATATTCATTAGATGGTAAATGTAGAAGATGATTGTGAAAATGTGATACTTTAGCAGAAGAGTAAAAAAAAAAATTAATAATTTCTGTGTAAATTTTAAATTAATCTTTTTTAATTGAAACATTTAGATGGGAGTTTGTTAATCTTGATAATCCACTAACCTTACATCTTAACTACCAGTATAGACTTACCATAACATAAATTATGCAATAGTGATTTATAAACGAATTAATGTTAATACCATTAGTAAAGATAGAAATGGAGAAAATAAGTAAGGTTAATAATTATTAACTGAACTAAATTACTATTAGAAAACTGTGTGAGAAAAGGATAAATGTGCACATACATGACCTTATGTAAACAAATTGTTCTACAGATTCCGCCGCGAATATCAGTGTAAAATTAGCAAAGACAAAAGTAAGATATCTACGAAAATGAATAATGGAAAACTTAAATCTTGAGAGGTTGAGAGGAAAAAACTAATGAACTTACTTATATCCGAAAAAACATAGAGCGCTCTTTTGTGGGAACCTGGATACATTGACCAGTAAAGGTATGTTTTAGTAGGATAGAAAAAACTTATCCTAACTACTTAGCCTAAATAATTCAGTTATATCAATGAGAACACATAGTGTGATATTGGACAGAGCCATGTTGCATTGTCCATTTAAAATTTGTAGGAAGGTTGGAATAAATTATCGTAACTTATTTACTTTGATACTTATATCCTGCGAGAGCATGTAATGTAACTTTGGTATATCCCGCGATGCATTTTCCAGATAAAACATGTAAAGTCGTCAGAATAAGTTATTGTAACTTATTAATTAACTTGAATCATCGAAAGCATTGTCAAATTCATTTATGAATACAGGGTTGAATACATTATCCTAACTTATTAATTTATAACCAAGAGAGCATGTAGAAAGACATTGATTGGAACCACAATGCATTGACCATTATTTCTTAGGTTGAAATAAACTACCCTGACTTATTTCCACAAGAACATAGAAAGAGACATTGATTCCAACCGAGATGCATTGTCCAGTTAAGATATGTTGAAATGTTGAAATTAATTAAGCAAACTTACTTCCGCAACAACATATAGAGAGACATTGATTCAAACCGAGATGCATTGTCCAGAAAAGATATGTTGAAAGGTTGAAATAAACTAAGCAAACTTGCTTCTGCAAGAACATAGTGAAAGACATGGATTCAAAACGTGATGCATTGTCCAGTTAAAGTATGTTGAAATGTTGAAATAAATTTTCCTTGTTGAAAGGTTGAAGAAGATTATCCTAACTGATTAACCTATTTCCCGAGAATACATAGAGAGACATCGATTCAAAATGTGATGCTTTGTCCAGTAAAAATAGGTTTGTAGGTTGAAGTCAATCATCCTTACGCATTGATTTAATTCTGCAAGAACACAGAGAAATGGATGGTGCATTGTCAAGTTAAACAATTTGGCAGGCTAGAATATCTAAATTATCCTTACTAATTAATTGATATCCAAAATAACGCCTAAAGACACATTGATTTGAACCTTGGTGTATTGTCCAGTAAAAATAACTTGGCAGGTTGTAATAAATTATCCTTTCTAATTGTTTTATTTCCAAAAGGACACGTTTCATATAAGACATTGATTGGAACAGTGATGCATTGTCCTGATAAGATAAATTGGCGGGACAGAAAAAATTATCCTAACTAATTAACTTGTTTCCACAAGAACACATACAGAAACATCAATTGGAATGGACTGGTAATTGTCAAGTTTAAATATGATGGCAGGTGAGGTAGGACAAGAAAGATTGGAATTGATTATCTGGCCTACTGAACTAATTTCCATGAGAACACAGAGAGACATTGGTCGAAACCGTGATGCATTGTCAAGTTAAAATATGCCGACAGATAGGAATTAATTATAGTAACTACCTGGTAGTTGACTTAAATCTGGAAGGACACATATTTTGACAATGGAAGGAATCACCGTGCATTGTCCAGTTTAACAATTTGGCAGGTTGGAAAATAAATTATCCTAACTAAATAACTAACTTATATCCTCTAGAACAGGAAGTATGACAATGGCATCAATTGTGCTGTATTGTCCAATTGAAATATAATGGCAGGTTGGTATAAATTATTGTAGCATATTAACTTACTTATAAATATTTGAAAGAGCAAAAAATGTGAAATATGTTTGAACCACAACATAAAACCTTTGAAAATATGTTGACAGGTTGGAATAAATTATCCTAAATGATTAATTTTTTTCCACAAGAACAAGTAGAGATAATGATTGGAACCGTTGTGCATTGTCTAATTTAGATTTGTTGACAGGTTGTAATAAATTATCCTTACTAATTAAATTTTTCCCCGAGAACACCTAGAGAGACATTGGTCTGAACTGTGATGCATTGTCCAGTTAAAATTACAGACAAGCAAACCAAATAAACCATCCCAACTTACTTTTAACCGCAAAAACACAATCCATTGAAAGTATGCCAAGTTGCGATATGTGTAAAGAACCTGTTTATCTTAATATACTTACAGATTCTGCCGTAAATGTATGACACAAATATACCCAAGGAAAAACTATCAGGAATTCATGGTTAGGAGAGTAGGTGGTGTGAGATTACTGACATACCTGTACTGTTTATTTGCTTGACTTACTTACAAGGTCGAAATTGAAGAAATAAATACCACATTCATTCTACATGTATGTTGAATGTGACATTGAAAAAAAAAAGAAAAATGGCATATACTGGGGTTTGAATTATGAGGAGTCCAAGGCCATGGCTAGGAGATTTACCGTGATATGACTGAAATACTGTTGAAAGTGACGTTGAAACCCCATTAAATGAATTAATATAACTTGTAATTTACACTTACTTGGTACTGCTTCCTCTGGAGTTTAGTACAAACAAAACCTTACAACGACAAAACCTAACTAACAAACCAAGGAAGAATTTGACCTTGATTTTGTCATCAATTCTTATTTTTTTCTTAACATTTATTCATTAATTCTTAACCAAAACAATCTGTAGAAATCTATTGGTACCTATATATTTCTCAAATTGTTTTACCTCATTTATGATAAAAGTAAAAGCTGGGCCCGATTCTCTTTTACTTTCATCTTTCTGGATTTTTCAATATTATTATGAAGAGATTAATTTTGAAAAATTTTGATGATAATGCCAAAAGAAAGACACTCATTTACTACCTTTGATTAACAATTACATTTTAAATGACTAATTTAAGATAAATTAATAGTACTTATCTTTCAATAGTTGTTGAACTCCACCATATCTTCTGCCATCCACCATATCTTCTGCCATCCACCATATCTTCTGCCATCCACCACGACCTCCAGGCTACAAACTGAAACTTTAAAGTACAAGGGCATACCATTAATTATCTGTACAAATAATAAAGAAAATAAAGTTTTCCCCACTCATAAAATATTATTTGATACTTGTCCAGATAAAAAGTGAAAAAATAAATATTGAGATTTATGGAATCTACCATTTTCTTCACTAAAACCATGTTTTCTGATCTCTGAAATATGTGTAAACGTTGGTACCTTTATGATCTTACAAGTACAATTCCAAGGTTTGCCTTTAAATTTTTACCTAAAATTCATTGCCAAGTGGCAAATTATATGGATGATCATTAAACAGCTTTTTTGAGCTGCAGTCACGGTGTTTTAAGATTCTTCAAAAAACAAATGGAGTCGCGAATTTATTCACATTTGATTTTAGATCTTTTGAGCTGTCCAGTAATTGATTCGAAAATGAGTCTAGATGAGAAAAATGTAAAAAAGTTCTCTAGATCTACCTACACAGTTTGAAATTTGAAATTTTCCCAAGTGGAAATACTGATAGCCTCAGTGTTTCGGATAATGTGTTTGTGATCTGACAAAGCGTGGCCTAATAATGACGTAATCTGATAATTTACCTAACTATAAGATTGTTTCAAGAGGTTATCGGCATTTATCATTTACATTTTCGAATAGCCGTGCACAGCAAAAGTGAGCAAAATTAGTCGCTGGGTTACAAAAACCTTGTAACTTCAGCCTTTCACGTACTCAAGCTTCATAGATTTTGTAACCCACCGTCGATTTCATCAGTGTTTTGTTGTTGTTGTTTTTAATGTCGATCTAGACCCAATTAAAGGAAACTAAATATCCAAACAAATTAAATTACCGGGTACGACCCCTGTGTCCTGTCATTCCAAAAGCAAAGAACGATATCCGGCGTTCTGGATGGCAAAACCATGTAAATCGCTTTGCATGTGCACATGCTTACATCGCCGGTAAGGCGGACGGTATAATTTGCAAACAGTTTAAATCGTTTTGTCATCCTGAACACAGTGCTGGGCTAAGCGGTCTACGACATTCGGAACATCGCTCGGATTTTCCCGTGAACTGAAAAGTACCTATTCCGTAGAATCGACGAGGTTTCCCGATTGGGTTTACGGATGTCGCTGTAACGGAAATGCACGAGTGATGTTCCGATTAGCATGACGTAATCCGGGGAATTCCGACGGTGACTCTCCCATGCACATATCCAGATCCTTTTTATTGGGAGGGAAAACCGATTGAAAATGTTTCAATAATCAATATCATTCTCGCCAAAGATCGACTTAAATATCGCAACTACAGCCTCTGTTTATACATGTTTATAGAGAGTTTCAACCGTTTCGCGCTGAGCCATCGAACTGTAATTACGACAAATTGCGAACACATTCTATATTTTACGAACACATTCTATATTTTGAAAGCAGGCATAGATTCTAACTTCATTTCCTTGCATAGTTCGAAATCCCGAAGCCGTTCACCCATCATAATCAAGCCATGGTAAAATGTGATCCGAATTTTACTCAGAGCAAAAAAGCTACGCGGCATGCACCCCCCCCCCCCCCGGGGATAGTTACTGATTTTATCGTTATTGAGTAATGCCTCGATATCTCAGTGGTTAGAGCGTCGGTCTCCTGATCCGAAGGTCAGGGGTTCGAGTCCTGGTGACAGCGAGGTGTTTCTAGGATTTCACTGCCTCTCGAATTTCTCACGCAAAATTGATAACATCTAGAATGAGTCACCTGCCCGTAATACCCGAAAGGGAAATAAGGCAGTATGTATAGATAGATAGAATAATCTTTTGTTCATCCGGCGAACAAGACGTCGAAACTGCAGCTTTGTTCATGCTAGAGTTGCTCGATCCGCGAAGAAAACTTGGTTGGCCTCGGAGAAAATTCTAGATATGCACAGGTACAGCTTTGGAACTTGATGTATTATTTGAAATAATTCAGATCGATCTACTTAAAGAAAGCTGCTGAAAAAGTTCAAGATGGTAAAAAAACAACATTTACTTACTAGAATAAAGCATATTGGTCCACGTTCAAATTGAAAGTGACCCCTAATCCTCTGATTGGGCTTATATAGTCCGCTCACCGTCACTCACATAATCCCCGTGCATCGCCCTAGGGGTATATTATCCTTTATCCTACTTTCCCCGAAAAGACAGTTATTCTATTTTGAACTAAATTTGTGTGTGTATATAAAGTTTTAACGCTATAGGTAGATTTTGCGCCGTGAGCCGTGAAATCAACTTTTTACCGTTAGATTCTCGTGCCATTTGTTCGAAATAAATGAACCAGGTAAAATAATGCATTAAGAAAGTCTATTATTTACCTTTTAAACCAACGTTATTGCTTGTGTTTAAACATACGATTCATCCCAACATGTACCGTAGTATCAAAATTTCAGTGAAGGTGCAAGGTTAAGTTCCTATCATTTGCTTTTTAATAATACCTGATTTACCTATGCTAATAGACTCGGCGCTTACGTCAGAGCTCAGTTTTGAAAATACACCTATAGTTTAAAGAGTATATACTTCAGTTATATACTAGGGCGAAAAAGAAACGCCGGGTAAATTATAGTGATTGTCACAAAGTTTAAGGGATAAATTGGAAGTCGAGCGGGGACAAGCTATAGCGATGCTTGTGCAGGGTCAAGGCCAATAGCAAGTTGCTGCACATTTTGGTGTGCATATTCGAACAATTGAACATCTTGTTCAACGTCTGCCAGCGACGGGGAGGGTCAACGACCAACCGCGAAGTGGACGTTCGCGCGTCACGACGCCACGTCAGGATCGGGTTACGACATTTTCTCACTTACGAAATCACCATGTCAAAGCTAGCGAAACTGCAAATAACACTTAACGCAGTCATAATCGCAATATTCATCCCGATTCGGTTCGAAACCGCTTACGCGACAATGGCCTAAGAGCCTGACGCCCTTATGTCGGTCTGCCGCTAACTCCTGTGCTTCGCCAACGCCGTTTGGTTTGGTTAAACGACGTCAGGTAAAGAGACAAAATCCTTCGCTCAAAATGACGTCCCATGCGTGCAAGCAATGAACTTGATATTGCAGAAAGAAATTACCCGGCCGCATGTCGCCAGAGTTTGCCAGCAATTTCTTGCCAACAGTAACATACACCACTCGATTGGCCGGCATTCAGTCCAGATTTGTCCCTGTTTTATGCATCTTTAAGGCGGGACTAGTCAATGCCGTCTGCCACGGGTCACACAGATAGTGGTTTATATAGTGTCGAACTTGTCTTCATAACCTATGAGGGCGACCAAAAACTTAGTGACTGCAGCTTATTCAAGCCGTAGTTACGAAGTTTTAGTCGCCCAAACTACCTAATCAATAAGACAAGATCTTTTTTTTTCAAGCTGTATTTATCATATTTTGGTTGTCCAACGGCGAAAAGTATGTTGCCAGAAATAACGTTCACAAATATATGATCTTTAAAAATCTTAACCGTTTATGATTTTATTATTATTATTATTATTATTTATTTCAATACCTGTCAAAGCTGAGTATCTTTTCTAGAAAGATCTTTTGACTGTTTGGTTCAATTTTCCTTGTCGCTTATTAGTAAACGAGTCTCCTTAGCTCACTGTTATAAAGCACAAAGGCTTGTTGACAAATTTCTATGTGCATTGACAGACAATTTAACATATAGCAATAAACCGTTCATTTTTTTTTTTTTTTTTTTCATTTTTGCTGACATCAAATGTTACGTAAGAATGTTATCAGCCAACATTGGGTCTACGGTGGTATTCCACGAACAGGAGGTGTTGCCGCTATCATTACAAACTTCAAACTTTTTCTGAACCTAGAATGATGGTTTTAGAAACGCTTAAGCTGATTGAAGTTCAAAAACTGGTGCAACTAACCATGTGTTGTAGTCTTTTCTCGTTACTGTACAGACAAGATACCGACATCAAGTTTTACTGTTGTTTTTGACTATAGCGGACGATCTGTTTATCATAAGTACACTAACGGTTAACAAATTTGCCTGATGTGATTACTCCTATACTTCGCTAAAAATAACGTTTTATTAGCCAATTTTAAAATAACGTTTTATTAGCCAATTTTCTAACGGAAAATGACGGTTTAAAAAGCAGCTTGATAATTTTCGAATCCATTGTGGGTGTCCAAAAACATTTCCCAATTTCATCCTCTTACAGACAGGTTTTCACCATGGTCACCGGATGAATGCTTACCCCACCCACTCTCCAACCATGCAATGTGAGTGGGTTATGAAAGACCTATAAGACAAAATACAAAGCCTTTTTAAATCCGATTTATTGTGTGGGCATTTCAATAGAGCTCACTTGTGGAATTGGTAATCTCATTACACAAGGAATAATCATTTGTATCCTTGTGAACTTTTTTTTGATGGTGTTGTCATGTGAGGCATACCTGTTAAACAACGGTATCGGGTAGCACCATTATTTCATCCCATATTCTCATACTTGTGGTTATTCTACTAAAAAGTAGCAAAGAAAAAGTTAATTTCGTACAAAGGTTTTTAATTATTTCAATTATATTTTGTGGTAATTCCTTTTGGAGCTAAGTATACATAAAAAACTTTGTAAAAAGCGAAAAGTTTCGAGTTGCTCAAACTACGCTATATGCACAAATTGACCTGGAATGATACCTTTCTTGAAATGAAATCGTCCAAGATCGCAATTTTTCGCGTGATGTGTCGTTTATGTCGAACACGAGTGCTATGTAATCATTTAGCAATCAATTCTATTGATAAACGTGCCATTTGTATCCCTTTAATTATTCATTTTGTTATTTATTGCTATCCAATAGTATTAGGAATTAAGATATTTTCAGAATTTTTTATTAAAAGCATGCAGTTCTGAATGATAGGTGGCGGTATCAAAACATTTTTTTACAAAAAAAAAAAAATAAATATATATATATATATATATATATATATATATATATATATATATATATATATATATATATATATATATATATATATATATATATATATATATATATATATATATATATATATATATATATATATATAATTATTTTTTTCTATAATTTCTTTGATACTGCCAACTGTGTTCTGATTCTGAGGCGATGTTTACTGCAAGTCGACGAAGACCATGAAGAAACCCTCTCAACTTAGCGCGATCTCGATAATTTCGTTTTAAAATGAAGAATAACTTGTCAAAAATGATGTTTTGATCATAAGTACCTGTACGAATGTCCAGATTTCCGTTTATTTGTGTATCACTTGTTTAAATTAATGCCATTTAACTTCGAGAGCGAGATAAAAACAAAAAGATAGAAAAAAAAGATTATGTAATATTTACGCACAGAGAGTAGACTTTAAACTTGAATATACTACTCAAGATTTGCTAAGGATGACACGAAGAAAAGTAAATATTCGGACTTGATGACCCTGTAACCAAAATGTAGATTCGGCATGTATACTATGCAAGAGCAGCCCTTGAAAAGGCATACCATCTAAAACATGTTTCATTCCACCTTGTATCTTCAAGCACGTTTGTAAATTTTTCGAGCTTTTAACAAAGTTATCAGAACTTATTAAGTTCCCATTTTAATATGGCGAGAACGCTCAACCAATGAGGTTTAAGACCTATTTTTCGGGCACGGCGTCATCGATTTGACAATGCAACAACTTCCAGAACGCTACTGGTGTGCGAGTAAGTACCCAAACCATGAGAAAGCGGTTGCATGATGCTGGCCTGAGGTCATGACGTCCTGCAGTCCGTATTAAATTAACCCAATTTCACTTGCAAATGTGTTGAGCATGGGTACGTGGTCATGTGAACTGGACCCGAAATGACTGGGCCCCCGTTCTTTTTACAAAGGAGTCCAGGTTTTGTATGGACTTTACCGATAGACGTCAGAGGTTCTTCGGGATGCCATATGAGCGTTTTACTTCAGTGTGTGTGGCAGAACATAATCGGTTTGGCGAGGGCTCAGTTGTGGTCTGGGCAGAAATTGGTGATCAGGGGAAAACAGATCTCCACGTCATTGAAAACGGCAAATTGACGGCTTTCAAGAACGTAAATGAGATCTAAGATGTTTACGCTCGACCACATGCAGGTTCAGTTGGTGACAATTTCATTCCAATGGATGACGTAGATCGTGCAGTGCACATAGAGCCAACATCACCAATCAATATCTAGAGCAAGCCACAATCGGCCGTATGGAATTGCCAGCTAGATCCCCGGATCTTAATCCCATTGAAGATGCTTTGTACTTGTTACAGACAGCTATTTTATCACGTCCAGTGCAACCGGCATCGGTACAGGAGCTCAGACAGGCTCTTCTTGAAGAATGGGATGAAATTCCACAATATAAGATCAGGAGGCTTATGACGTAACGGCAAAAGTTGCCGGTCACGTCAAAATAGGCGATGCATTTACATCTGTAACCATTATAATCGCTGCTAACATGTATTTACACATATAAACTTGTTATCAAATAATAGGTCTTTAAAAATAGATTATTTTGATTTATCTTATATTGGTTTTATATAAAAGATAATTTACGTAATAGTCAAAACAACTCAAAACCTACACAAGAAATGACGCTGTCCGATGTAAATAAAAACCCCATATCGTTCCACTAAAACTGTAATGTCATTAATAATAATGGCTTTCATGAAAGACACATGTCAGATTGCTAAAAAAGTCGTTTTTCCAATAGTCATTTTTTTTTCGAAATCGTATTAATTCATTTTTTCTCCAGAATAAAATGATAAAAAATTATATTTGAAATACGTCTGAACCCGAATTGATGCATTCAAATTTTTGTTCACATTCGACCTCATCCAATGATTTTATTATTTTGTTTTCTCAGTCTTAAAATTGTCCCACTTTACTCAAAAAGCATTATCAAAATACCAGTGATATTTTTATGCTTATTTTCTTTTTTTTTTACAAAAATCAACAAATTTTTAATTAAATATTCAAAATACATCTAGAACATATTCCGCAAAAATGAAAGCATTCATCAATATCTCTTCAACTTCAGGAAAATATGAATCGTTATGTTGGTCTTAAAATTGTCCCACTAACGCGTCTTTTCGACGTTTGAACGTCAGGTCATTTTATAAGTATTTACTAAAATATTTCTCGTTCGCATAACCAGTCGAAATCTTGAAAAAAACACAAAAAAACTTCAATTCATTTAACCTTTCTACGTTGAAACACCGTTGTTTGATTGAAAACCTTCATGGTTTTGATAAGGCTCCGACACAGTTTCATTTCGGTTCTGATTTTGCTTTCAACAGTTCAAATCGATTAATATAATCGATTAAAATAGATTATATTGTATAATATCGTATATTTTACAAATGAGTGCCGGACTATAAACTTTTTTTCGTTGTTTTTCCTCAAATTCTACTCGAAATCTTCTTTAATACGTTATATAAAAACGGACGTTATTTGTTACAGTCGTGACCGCCAACATTTGCCGTTACGTCTATAATCAGTATGCATAAGCGTTGTCAGGCCGTAATCGACGCCCGGGGACATCACACGCGCTATTAGAAAATTTTAAATTTTTTGGAAAAAAACAAAATTTCGTTTTTTCAAGTAAAAAACATCCAGAAAATCATTCTTTTAAAAGATCTAAATACCTAAAAACACAGTAACATTAAAAACAAGATGTGTTTGTGAAACACAAATGCCCCCATAACGGCATTTTTTTTCAAAGTTTGACCTTGACAGATGACCTTGACCTTGTCGCATGACCTTGACTTTGGTACCAGCGGATGCGGATCATTGAGATCTATCATCATGCCAAATATTAGCTTTGTATCTTGAATAGGCTTGAAGATATTGACAAGGTTAAGTTTTCGGGCATTTTTTTTCAAAGTTTGACCTTGACAAATGACCTTGACCTTGTCACATGACCGTGACTTTAGTACCAGCGTATGCGGATCATTGAGATCTATCATCATGCCAAATATTAGCTTTGTATCTTGAATAGGCTTGAAGATATTGGCAAGGTTAAGTTTTCGGGTTAAGTTCTCGGACAGACGGACGGACAGACGGACGGACAGACAGACAGACAGTCGGACATGAGTAAAACAATATGCCCCCGATCTCTCGATACGGGGCATAAAAACTTGTATAAATTGTTTTTGATACAAAAATTTTCAAATAGAAAAAATCTTTAGCAAATTTTGAGTAGTAGATCTGTATTCAACCGAGTATTTTAATTACTTCTTAGATCTAGAGGATTGCAATTATAAGGGCCGAGTGTCTTTTTCACTGTGTTTATTGGAGTATAAAGTGTAACTGCCTTACCACATGGCAAATAACGCCCATGGCTTGAACATTAAACAATTTAAAAATTAAAAAAAAAATGTTCGCGATATTTCTTTTGGCCCATAAATATGGGCGTGGCAGGGCGAGGCTTATTTTGAGCCCGAAATCTTCTAACGACATCTCCTTTTGAATGAAACTTTACCAGTATGATCTTTGGATGACCCTATTCAAAAAATGATCGCGAAATTTTTAATGGGCCATTAATATAGGCGTGGCAGGGCAGGGCTTATTTTGAGTCTCATCAGTAATGAATGTTGGGCAGGATCTGTTTTCACTTTAAATTCTTGGATAACATCTTCTCTTCAACAATTAGGCAAATGTGAATGAAACTTTGCCAGAAAGTTACTTGGATGAGATCGACTGAGGTGAGCGGTTCAGGTGAGCGGTTTAGGGCTCTCTTTTATATTAGAATTGTTGCAAAGTGGACCTCAACAAGTGCTTTGTCCTTAAAGAAGCAAAGCTATTTTCGCAGGGAAGTCGTTTAATTCACGGGTTGGAATCTCAAGACAATTTTAGGACGAAGCTCAATTGTGACTTCGACCTTCGTGACTCCAAAATTGGACACTTTCTTTGGTCATTGACAACATGTGTGTCAAGTTTTATGAATTGGGTCTATTTGTTGTTCAATTAGAGTGGAAACTGTTAACAGTTAAAGTTTACTTATGACCTTGACATGTATGACCTCGAAACAAACGGGCATTTATTTGGGTCATGGGTAACATTTGTGTAAAGTTTCGTTATTGCAGGTCAATTGCTTCTCCGTTTAGCTAGCGGAAAGCAAAAGGCCAACGGACAGACAGACAGACAGAAACTAGACCTCTTAAAGAAGCTATAACATAATTCTACGAAAAACAGGTTGCGACATTACCAACCTGTTAACTAAGGTTTCCTAGTGATTTCAATAGAAAACTGCGGTTTTGATTGTAAAAGATCATGAGTTCCGAAATGTTACGGATCTATTGTGATCTATTGTGGTTCCACTATCTTAAATAGAATTAGGTCCCATCAAGTTATTTTCCGATTTTAAACCTAATGGCAAAACTGTCTGGTTGTGGTGCAGTTCTTATGGATTTCGTGTACTTGATGGTAGGCAAAAAGTCATTAGTATTTGTAAGGAAATAAATGGCACCATTGAAACTATATACGTTTCCAGATAGGTCCGAGGGAAAAGTCTTGTCTCAAGGTCAAACGATAACATTAGTCCTTACCTTGGGCCTAACTAAACAAACCTTTTGCGTGACACTAGTACTCATCGCAGAGAACAAGTGTATCAAGGGTTTTTTTAGAAATCCATTTATGTAAGCGCCGGACACGGATTTTGACTTAACCCCGTACAGTCACCTTTGCCGTTTTGGGGCATCTCAACAAACTATTCGCATGACACTAGTACTCACCACTGTGTCGAGTTATTTTGAAATTCAGACATAAATGTTTTAGTTATACTCCGGCCATGAATGGCACACACACGCGCGCGCGCTTAGAAACGCGCACACACAATACACAATAGCATTTAATGACGGAGGAATAAATAGCCCGTCTAATAGTACATAGCTCCTCATAGATTGTTATTTCATTGCGAAAGGAAAGTGTTTTGTCATTGATAGCTAACGTATACTGAGTTTTGTCAAGTGATATTTCAAAGTGCTAGCGACGAATTCGAACTATCTGTAAAATTGTCAAGGGTTTAGGGGCAATCCGTGTTATACAACCTTTCACGGAAGAGGAATGCAGAAAAGATAGTTTGCCACAACCGAGTCTAAACCTCAGACCTTACGCTACAAGCTGCACTAGAGCCGCGGTTCATAGTAATGGTTACATTAAAGAAGCACGTGATGCATGCGAAAGTGAACTTTGCCGTGATTAAAATTAAATATTGCTCAAAACAGCGTTAAAGCCGATATGTAAATAGAATAGTGTGTTGCTTGTGCATCAAACCACGCGCGGCTCTTTATAATTTTGTCACAATTTAAGCAAACGTCGTAACACAAATCTAATAGGTTATAAATAAAATTGACATTTTTACATTCGATAGGTCGTATTGAAATAGTTGTAACTACGACATATACCAGTTATATGACGTCGCGCACGTTATCGTGTAACTTTTTGAAAAATGACACCCTCTGTATTTTTTTTAAAACGCACGATTAAAAAATCAAAGGCCTGAATGCAGTCAGGACGGAAAAATATTTGAGTATTGAATTTTTCAATTATAGCAAATTCTCTAAAATCTAAGGCTAAAATCTACACTTCAGATCTTTGGCCTTCTTTGATAAAAATGTCTTATTCATGCTTAAAGCCGTTGCTTTTGATGAAAAAAAAACCACAAACAAAAAACACTGCTTGGAGGGCCAATGCTTTAATAAAAGACCAGTATCATAAAAAAATAATAAGTCAAACAAGAGCTGTCACTGTAAGATGACAATGCCCCCGACACCGCTTTGATTTTAAATTATGGCCAATCTATGTTGAAGGTCAAGGTCATCCAGGGGTCAAGGTCACCAAAGTATGTGCCTACAGAAAGGTAATGTACCAAGGAATGTTGTGGTAAAGTATGATGCGAATATGTTAAGTAATAAGGAAGTTATGGCCAATGTTAAAGTTTTTGGACGGAATGACGGACGGACGGACAGACGGACAGACGGACGGACAGACGGACAGACGGACGGACGGACGGACAAGTCAAATTTATGATGCCTCCCTATCGGGGGCATAAAAAGATCTTTATACATATCTTCCATCGTCATCCACCTTGGTAATAGGGGTAGCTCCTGTGATGGCTTATAATCATGCCGAGTTTACAGAATATAACAACAGACAAAATCACCCCAAATATTGCACTCGAGTCTACAAATCAACAAGATATTATTAACTATCTAACTCTACTATTCTCCCTTTTCTATACACAGTGAAACTGTCATCATGTTGGGTTTCTCATCCTATTTAAGCCAGTTATATTTGTCAAGCAATTGGGTGAGGAAACCCCGCTTTTCTTTGATTTTTAGATCGGCAATAGACCATGAAAGTCACTTGATCGTCTGCTGAAATTTCAGAGGGACAGATTTCCGGTGTATGTTATACCGACGGATAAAGAACCCATACTTGGACTCTGTGAACTCGGCCCCGGTTCATTAGAATCTTTTTCTTCATTTATTTTCGCCTTCTTTGCGAGAGACCCGGCGAAAAAGTAAACAAGAGGACCAAGATGGTCCTAGATCACCTGAGTCTCTTTGACCCCTAAACATCACATTAATTGGATAGGCAGATGTCAAAAAAAAGATAATTGCCTTAAATCAATACCATGGAACGTTTTCAGCATAGAGCAAGACAGATATGCCTTTTTGCTCTTTGATTCTATGTAAAAAGGGATGCACCCGGGTGGACCCTAAATGTGACCCCAGGGTCTTGATATGAACAAACTTGGAAGAGGTCCATAAGATGATGCTACAAACTAAATATGAAAGCTGTCAGCCTTCTGGTTTCAGAGAAGAAGATTTTTGAAGGTTTTCCCTTTTTCACCCATCGTGCTCAGATGAGCTGAATAGGATGCGCCCGGGTGGAGCCCAAATATGACCCAAGGGTCTTGATATGAACAAACTTGGTAGGGGCCCACTAGATGATTCTACATACCAAAAATGAAAGCAGTGTGCCCTCTGGTTTCGATTAAAGAAGATTTTAAAAGATTTTCGCTCTTTGATTCTATGTAAAAATGGTTGCGCCCGGGTGGAGCCCAAATATTACCCCAGGGTCTTGATATGAACAAACTTAGAAGAGGTCCACTAGATGATGCTACATACCAAATATGAAAGCTGTCTGCCTTCTGATTTCAGAGAAGAAGATTTTTGAAGATTTTCATTTTTTTACCCTTCGTGCTCATAAGAGATAAAGGGATGCACCCATGCAAAGCCCAAATATGACTCCAGGGTCTTGATATGAACAAACTTGGTAGAGGCCCACTAGGTGATGCTACATAACAAATATGAAAGCTGTCTGCCATCTGGTTTCAGGGAAGAAGATTTTTAAAGATTTTCGCTTTTTGATTCTTTGTAAAAAGGGTTGGGCCCGGGTGGAGCCCAAATATGACCCCAGAGTCTTGATATGAACAAACTTGGTAGAGGTCCACTAGATGATGCTACATACCAAATATGAAAGCTGTCTGCCTTCTGGTTTCAGAGAAGATTTTTAAAGATTTTCATATTTTCACCCTTTTTGTAAAGGGTAAAGGGAAAGTTAAGGGTGGATTTCAATTATTTGAACAACTTTGGTAGAGCTTGACCCAGGGAACATCCCTGCCAAGTTTCATTAAGATTGGCCCACTGGTTTAGGAGGAGAAGATGTTTAAAGAAATTGTGGACGATACACGACGCACGTCGGACGACGCACGACTGACGACGGACGACCTACGATCACAATAGCTCACTTTTAGCACTTCGTGCTCAGGTGAGCTACAAATTGTCTTTGAGCGCCTTTAATCTTGATCTATTTCGCTAAGAAACATGTAAACCTAGCATGGTACCCGATTAATTGATTTCTTTTCTTTTTAAAGATAAAGAAATAATACAGCGCCGATTTTCATAACGCTGTGCGGAGAACCATAATGATTTTTATTTTGGAATAGGCTAAAATGGCATGGTCGTCGCGGAGAACGGATTTTCGTCGACGTCGTATTTTAAGATTCGGTGCGACGTCGGGCCGCTCCTTTTGAATTTTATTCACCATTGGCAACTTTTTAGTTCTAATCGCGCGGCCTTGGCACAACCCTGAGTCCGGATTTAAAAAAACAAACAACAACAACAAAAAAAAAAACAATAAAGACGATTGTCCATTCCCGTAAAAAAAACCAGCCACTGACTACTTTCGATTTCGTGTTTATTTTTCGGTGCCGTTCAAAATCGTTTTTTCCCGGAATTTTGATGTCCAAATTCGTAATACGGAAATCTGGATTTGAAATCGGAATTGTTTACCAAAAACTAGGGTAGCTGGCATTCAGTCTGATATTCAGTCTCAAAATCATGAATGGGTTTACTTTTTCACGCCCAGGGATTTATTCGAATTCGGTATTGTAAGGATCCGATTGCCGGCGACCATTATACGCAAGCCAGATAAAAATCTTATTCTCACCTAAATTGAATTTCATAAAGTAACATTTAAACCTTGAACAATTTCAAATCACAATATATTTTCGTATAATGTAGTTAGTAGTAGTTTTTATTCGATTTAAGTGGGGAAAAAACGCGTGTAACATGTAATGAAAATTATCTAAAAAACAAGAGGACCATGATGGTCCTATATCGCTCACCTGAAGGGTCAAGTCATAACTTGTCAACCAAGTTATAAATACAAGAGATTGTCTGATGTACATTTAGTTTGGATTTAAAAGAAACATACTTTAATTTCCTCCTACTGCTTTTTGATTGCAAACAAAGTTATTGATGGAATTGAATTCTTCTAATAAGTTTAGTAGACCTAAACTTTAAGAATATCCCTGCCAATTTTAAGATATGCCCAATAGTTTAGGCGAAGATTAACCTTCTCTGAGATTTTTGGCAATATTTTGACATTTCCAAAACCATAGAAGCCAGAGATTTTGATTGAATGGAATTATTTTTACAATTTTGGTAGAGCTTCACCCAAAGAACATCCCTACCAAGTTTCAGCTTAATTAGCCAAGTGGTTAAGGAAGAGAAGTTTTTCTAAGATTTTCAGCAATTTTCGGCCATTTTTCTTCCTTTCTGTTACCATGTATATCAGAGTTTTTGATGAAATTGAATTCTTTTAACAACTTTTGAAGAGCTTCACCCAATGAACATCTCTGCCAAGTTTCAGCTTGATTGGCCACGTGGTTTAGGAGGAGGAGAAGTTTTTCTAAGATTTTCAGCAATTTTCGGCCATTTTTCAACCTTTATGTTACCATGTATATCAGAGTTTTTGATGAAATTGAATTCTTTTAACAACTTTTGAAGAGCTTCACCCAATGAACATCTCTGCCAAGTTTTAGCTTGATTGGCCTTGTGGTTTAGGAGGAAGGGAAGTTTTTCTAAGATTTTCAGCAATTTTCAGCCATTTTTCAACCTTTTCGTTACCATGGAAACCAGAATTTTTTTATGAAATTGAATTCTTTTAACAACTTTTAAAGAAATTCACCCAAGGAACGTCTCTGCCAAGTTTCAGCTTGATTGGTCCAGTGGTTAAGGAGGAGAAGAATTTTTTCTTAGAATTTTAGCAATTTTCGGCCATTTTTCAACCTTTCTGTTTCCATGGAAACCAGAGTTTTAAATGAAAATAAATTCATTTAACATTTTTTGAAGAGCTTCACCCAAGGAACATCTCTGCCAAGTTTCAGCTTGATTGGCCCAGTGGTTTAGGAGGAGAAGAATTTTTTCTAAGATTTTCGCGATTTTCAGCCTTTCTGTTACCATGGCTACCAGAGTCATTTATAGAATTAAATTCTTTTAACAACTTTTGAAGAGCTTCACCCAAGGAACATCCCTGCCAAGTTTCAGCTTGATTGGCCCAGTGGTTTAGGAGGAGAAGATGTTTAAAGAAATTGTTGACTGACGGACGGACGGACAGACAGACAGACGGACAGATGGACGGACGGACAATGGACGGACGGTGAGTGATCACAATAGCTCACCTTGAGCACTTTGTGCTCAGGTGAGCTAAAAAAACAAAACAAAACAAGAGGACCATGATGGTCCTATATCGCTCACCTGAGTATGTCACTCAAAACTTGTGAACCATGTTATGAAAACCAGAATTTGTTTGATGTACATTTACCCTTTGCTGTTCAATCCCTGCTTTTTACGTGCCTGTGATTTTATTATTGAGAAACATTGTGAGAAAAGAAGAAATTGCTTCTGACAAGCAATTTCTTCTTTTTCCACACTATTTTCTACCATACTGAATGGTTATTTTTCAAATTAAATTCACTTTAAATTTTCGTCTGCAAAACCTTTGAATTTGGACAGGTCTAAAATTTTGTAAAACAGGAAAGGGTTAAGGTTTGTTAAAATTTGTCCTATTGCAACTTGATTTTTTTTTAAGTTTCGTAAATTTTCAACTTTTCTCTTATCATGGGGTATTCTTTTAACAACTTTTGAAGACCTTCACCCAAGGAACATCCCTACAATTTTTTTAGCTTGATTGGCCCAGTGGTTTAGGAGGAGAAGAATTTTTTCTAAGATTTTCAGTCATTTTCAGACTTTCTGTTACAATGTTAAACTAGAGCTTTTGATGAAATTAATTTCTTATAACAACTTTTGAAGGTCTTCACCCAAGGAATATCCCTGCTAAGTTTCAGCTTGATTGGCCCAGTGGTTTAGGAGGAGAAAAAATTTTTCTAAGATTTTCAGCCATTTTCGGCCATTTTTCAGACTTTCCTTTACCACAGAAACTAGAGTTTTTGATGAAATTAAATTTTTTTAACAACTTTTGAAGACATTCACCCAAAGAACATCCCTGTCAGGTTTCAGCTTGATTGGCCCAGTGGTTTAAGAGGAGAAGATTTTTTTCTAATATTTTAAGCCATTTTTGGCCATTTTTCAGATTTTCCGTTACCATGGAAACTAGAGTTTTAGATGAAATTAAACTCTTTTCACAACTTTTGAAGACCTTCACCCAAGGAACATCCCTGCCTAGTTTCAGCTTGATTGGACAAGTGGTTTAGGAGGAGAAGAATTTTTTCTAATATTTTCAGCCATTTTTGGACATTTTTCAGATTTTCTGTTACCATGGAAACTAGAGTTTTTAATGAAATTAAATTCTTTTAACAAATTTAAAAGGTCTTCACCCAAGGAACATCCCTGCCAAGTTTCAGCTTGATTGGCCCAGTGGTTTAGGAGGAGAAATTTTTTTTCTAAGATTTTCGACCATTTTGGGCAATTATGTTACCATGGCAACCAGAGTTTTTGATGAAATTAAATTCTTTTAACAACTTTTAAAGAGCTTCACCCAAAGAACATCCCTGCCAAGTTTCATTAAGATTGGCCCACTGGTTTAGGAGGAGAAGATGTTTAAAGAAATTGTTGACGGACGGACAGACGGACGGACGACGGACAGTGAGTGATCACAATAGCTCACCTTGAGCACTTTGTGCTCAGGTGAGCTAAAAACAACACATATTACACAGTTTAATAACATTTAAATTGCTTAAATATGCATCTGATATGAACTGAAATGTCATTCAATATTTGACTAATTCTTTATAATCTTTTTTTCTCACCTGAGATAAGGAAAAATAAAATAAAAATAAAACGATCTGTTTAACAAAAGGTGAAGCTTAACACCGAACTTTGAGGCGAAGAAAAGCAGTGGTGGATCTAGAGGGGGCCCGAATGAACACCTCTGTATCCAAATTATTTCATTCTAGTGGACAAGCTCAATCAAAATTTGTAAGAAAGGGAAAAAAATCCCCTTTTTGTAGTGTGTCAAACCACAGGAACTTGAAATTATACAAGTAAGATATTTGATTTAAACGGAATTTTGGCAATTAGTCTCATAGTATCCCTATATAAATATATATCAGCCCCTATGGAAATCAAAACTATTTTTGATAGACGATTCGCTGTTCCGTTTAATACAGACACATCCGCCTTATACGCCGCAATTAAAGCTTCTTCGCATTGATAGGGCAAAAATATCACCAACAAGGAAGGCCTAAGGTTGATGATCGAAGTTGGATATCGGAAATCACCCAAAAATTACATCTCTCCTTGAGCACTTTGAGTTAAGGTCATCTCAAATCGTATGCAGATAATATGCCCTGCGTTTAGGATGATATAACGGTGCAAACTGTTGGCAAAGCATTATTTTGCAATTGATACTGCGTATGTACATACTGACAGACGGGTGGTGAAAATAGTGCCGATATAGGATCATCTTCAGCGGTGTATAAATACAGTGGTCGCTCAATTAAAGTAGGCACCCTACTTCGAATTTCAGATTTTACGATACTTAACGGATAAATTAGTTCATTGCCAAATGTTCATGGGGTCTGGATCCCTAGTTCCCCCTAGTTATCTCTGCTGTTTTCGGAGATAACCAGAGGTATTCATAGAGCACGTCGATTTCAGCATTCTGCAAAAACTTTGACACATTGTGATATCTATAGTATTACTAAAGGCATTCACTTGAAACTTAGCAGACACCCTCATTATGAAAGAAGCAACTGTACTTTTAAAGGGGGGGGAGGTAAATTCTAGATGCATCTTCTGCAAATTATGCTCATTTCAGAAATAGATTTTTAATCCACTATCCAACACTATGCAGCTGATCGTAGGTAGCCATAGGCAGTGCTTGTTTAAAGACAGTAAGAGGGCAGGACCATAAACAGAGACAAGAAGACGGGTTATAACAGCTCCAATTCTTTACTTGTATACATAACAAACCATAGGTAGGTTATTTATGCTTTCCTCTGATGACTTACCAACAATAAAAATATAACCTAACTCTAACAAAAACTAACGGTCGTCAATCCGTAACACTTCTAAATACAAAACAACCTATAATGTAGGTACTACAGGGTCTGTACACCAGGACTCCTTCATATTGAAATTTAAGCCTTAATTAAACAAATTCAACAAGTTTGATATTTTGACTCTTTCTTGCATGAAAGAAATAAAATGATAATTTGTTTTTCAAGCAAGATCCATTGATATTCGATTTCATGAACAACAAAAAATATATTTTCATTCGGTAAAGCCAAATGTGAGAATATAGCTTTTGTTGTTCACTCAATGAAATAAAAATCCATCTTACACTAAAACAACTATCCTCAATTTAACCCTTGTCATGCTTCACACAAAATATTCTGCCTTTGGAGGGGGTATATACAAATTTCAGCCTGCACAGATGTGCAGCCTGTTTTTAGTATATATCATCTTGCTTTCATTTTTAAACCAGAAAATTTGAAAGTATGTTTCTAAAATAAATGTTGACTCCCAATTAATGCATGCAGAGCTTTCAGCACTTTTATTTCAATGCAATTTGTTAAGGAAATAATTCCCTATAGCAAGGATTGAAAATGAAAGAACTCCTATTATATTTAATATGAGTACTCGAAGCAACTATAAGAATCAGATTTCAGTAATGTAAGTGTACAGACCAGTTCTCTAACATTACAGCACTAATTAACAAATGTTAGATAATCCTTCATCTCCTCTATACAATAACACAATTGTTTTCAAACAGTTCAAAAATCACTTTTTTAGCAAGAAAATTCTACTTGAATAGTTACAAAATTTCAAGACATTATAAAGTCACACAAAAGTCAAGACACCTATGTCAAGACAATTAGAACCATCATAATTTGTAAGGGAAAATCATTTTTTTTTCATTAAATAAAATCTTTCGTAAAAGTACTTTTTGAGCGAACTTCTTCCAATATGTCAAAGATATACCTATAACAAGCTCCTATGAAGCTTCTGCAAAAAATAGAATTAAACAAATTGATTGCATAAGCTTGAATTTTCAGTAAAAAAGTCAATTTGGAATCTATATGGGTCAGGAATACCAAGTCACAAATCTATGATCATTCAAAAGAATATAAGAATACAATTTTTAATACAAGATGTAGTTCTTCTCCTTTATGGCCATAAAAAATAAATAAAACAGATCTTTTCATTGTTTTATCCTAAAAATTTCTTACTATGTGATTTTTGAAACAAGCTAATATATATCTATAAATATCCGTTGAAAACCGTCAGTTCAAACTAAGGTTGACCAGAGGGAAAACCTGTAAACAATTCATGTATCATCGTGCCAATTTTTTAGTGAACAGTGCCAGAACAATAAATTTTCAATATACTGAAATTCTCTTTAATCCAAGAAATGCAAAACAAGTTCCTGCTAAAATTTTCTCAGGAAAGTAATGTTAAAAAATCAAGTTGATTTTTAAGTAGATTCTATTAGTATGTTTTAATTTCAAACTGGCACAACAATAACGGTAGAGTAGAGTTCCCTCTGGTTTCACTTACAAAGTTATTGTTGCCTAAACAAAGAATTGTATTGTAAGTATACCGATGGCTCAGTGCGAAACAGTTGTAACTGCCTATAAACATATAGGCAGTTACAACTGTTTCATGCTTAGCCATTGATATGTTCATGTGTCATGTCTTAAGTGTGTCTTAATTGTGATGGGTCAACCAATATAACATATGTATGTAGAAGTCAAATAGTCAACAAATTGTTACAGTAAATGAAAGCCAAACTTAACAGCCAATTCCTGTACAGCCTTGGCAACCACCACATGCAAATATCATACATGCAGCATGATCTCCGCCTTAACTTTGATGGAATGGAGTTTACCAATGCTGTTAAGAATGTTTTCAGTCATATCTAGGTAACTAGAGCACCTTACAAAGGGTTTCTGGTATTTTTCACACCAAATCTACCATGTAATCATGTCCTAGCCCCAAACTGCTATCGAATTTGGTTTACAATTATCCACCCATTGGTGGGTGACCAGTATTGGAAAAGATAACTGCTACCTAACGGGATTGGACCTGTGACCCCATGATTGAAGATATGAGTTTGATGCACAACCAACTACACTATGACAGCGGTCTCCAGTACTTGCTGGCCATCATACTCAGAAGTATATTGTTACATACATTATCTCTAGCCTCCTATTGTACATGGTAATATCTTAAAGGTGCTGTCCTGTGGTCAGAATAACAAAACTTGGCAAACTGTTGGCAAATTATACCCTGTTTTGCACTCCAGTCCTTGTTCAAAGCAGGGTATAATTTAAAAACAGTTAGCCAAATGTTGTTATTCTGAAAGCAGGGCTGTTCATATTGCAGTTTTTACATGCCAATTATTTAAGCTTTAGGCAGACATCCTTCGATGATTCAGTTGGCTCATTGCAGATGCTTGCATTTAATAAATTAATTTCATTACCATACTGATTTCATTTTTTTTAATATACCTTCTTTAGTAATATTAATCCCAAAACAATTTTTTTTTCAAAGAATGATCACAAAAAGACATGACACAATATATAAGTGTTGTAATAAGAAAATGCATACTAACTCTCAAAATTGTGAATTAATCTTTCCAGGCCGAACCTCATGTAAACTATGGGCATGCACTTTCCTAAACACAATCTTGAAAAAAAAATGTAAAAAGTTGAAAGACATTCAATGTCTTTCAGCAAAAAAAAAAGATCCCTTTTTTTCTGCATTTTTCTGTTTGAAGAACTGAAAAAAATTCTTATCAGTCACTAGAAATTCTAAATCACAGAACAGAAAATTTCATTTTTTTGAAAGTAGATTTTTATGATGGTAATTTGTGATATAGACTTTTTTTAATATTTAGTTGTTTTAATCTAACTTTTAAAAGGGATAAGGGATAAAATATTGAGGGCAATATCACTGTGATAAGTTAATATTAAGGTAGAGGACCCATGATAGTAATGCAACATTTCAGAACTTGTGATGTTAACCAAGAATTCCTGGTGAAATCTTTAGGAAATCTAGATAAACACCGTTAAAGTTCATGACTTCCTAAATGTTGCAAAATTATTATAGGTCCATTACCTTAAGTAAATTCTCTCAGAGACATGTATCACCATGAGATCATGTTTGTATACATGTCCCTGAGTCTCTCCTCCCAATTTGTCCAGAGATCTATTTATCAACAACATACATCAATCTAATAAGAAAGCTCTTTGTAACTACATAAAATCCTTTGTCTTTAATAACTATCTTTAGGGTAGGTCTTATATCTATTCAAAAGCAATGTGAGCTCTACCCTAGCAAATCTTAATTTTCAACACCCCATTGAAAGTATGCTTTATTTAAAATATTGATATGAACAAAAAGGTACTAGGTTTTGTTTACTTAAGACATGTAATTATTATTCAATATATTCTATACACTGGGAAACTTTCTAGTTCAGTGAATTTGCACATTTTAGTCTTATTAACATTTAAATCTGGAGTCTGGATATACACATTTTATCTTATAACTATACCAATATCTGTGTGATAACAACCCATATGATATTTTTTATGATATCACATAGGTATTTTTAGAACAATGATATAATGCAGTTATTTTTAGAAACTTGCATTTCAGTTAGAAACATCGACGAAAACAAGACAAATAGGGGATATAAGATAAATATAATGCATACTTAGTGTATTGTATGAAAAAATATCTAACTCGGTTGTAAGAATTGATAATATTGTCTTGGCAGAGCCTCAACAATGATCAATTCTCCCAACCTCGTTAGATAGTTTTTTTCATATAATACACTAAGTACATATAATATATTTCTCCACTTGTCAGTGGACAAGTCAAAGATGATGTTTACTTGTCCAGAATCAAAATGAACTCATCCACAAAAGAGAGAAATGATTTTTAAGAAGAAAATACTGGAACCCATCTTTTTCTTCATTTAAACTATGTTTTTTTTTTTCTCACAATCTGATGCTAATATTAGGCTTATTAATCTCTAAAATTCATATATAACCATTCCAAGAATTACCTTGGTATTTAAATGTTCACAGACAAGTGGCCTCAAAAATTTACTGTCAACAGGTAGAAAATAGACTACAGAAATATCCTATTTTCCTTCCGACCTTTTTTGAACTAAGTGAAAAATTGATTGAAAGGTGAAGAGAAAACTGTTCTCAGTGCCTTAATATTGTGCTGGTACATACATACATAAGAACAATTTCCAGTACACCAATCAGTAGGTAGTACAAGAATTAATAACAGATTTAATCACCCAAAAAAGTTTCCAATTACGAGCATTAAATTGAATGAATTTCTGCCTTAAGTTTGTGTTATATGCTTGTATTTGTTCATACTTGATACCACAAAGACTACAGTAACAAAATAGGTACCAAAGCTAAATGTAAATATGCTGTATGAAACTCTTGAAGACAAGTAAAACATTCTTAACAAAAAAAATCTAACCAGTTATAGGCCTAATTAGTGGATGCCAATCTATCGAAATTAAATATATATCATGTAGTATAAGAAAGAAAAAATACTATTCTCGGTGAATGTAAGCAGACTCAAAATTGGTTGACATAACATGATGTTCTAAATGACTATTCTTAAATTCTTAACCACTATTGCAGGGTAATAATAGACACTTTAAATAAATTCAACCACTAAATTTAAATCAGTATGAAGGACAAAAAGACCAGAATGTGTATCAATACAAGAGGCCCAAGAGAGCCTGTATTGCTCCACTGGCATTAATACCCTAGGGCTTTTGCCCTGCTTTGCCCACATTAGGGGGTCAATCAGAATTTCTTGAACAATTTAAGTAAAGGGTCACCCAAGGAACACAATGCCAAGTTTCATTGAAAGATTTTGACATGAAAAAATGCCCCGTCCTGCCACGCCCATATTTTGGGGGGCAATCAGAATTTCCTCCAATCAGACGAAATCACTACATACACACCCCCATGACAATAGCCCGCTGGCCTTTGGCCAGTGGAGCTAATAAAAAGTAATGTCAGTGTACAAAATGTCAGTAAATTTCAAACACATGTACTTAATTGACATCATTGATAGGTTACATGTCTTACAAAAAATATGTGTTAGCAACTGAAATCAATTCAAAACTTTCAATAAAATTTTAGAGTGATGTTCCTAATTGGAGTAAATGATTACAACAAGAGCACCGCCTATGGGTGCCTACGCTCCGCTGTCGAGTGCTGGATGGTGGGAAAAAATCAAAGTCGAAAAGGGGCATAATTTGTACAAAATGCATCTAGAGTTATCCCCCTTGATAGTATAGGTTGCTCTTTGATGGTGAACATGTGTGCCAAGTTTCAAGTGAATGCCTTCAGTAGAACCAGAGATATAACAAAATTTCAGTTTTCGCACGACAACGACGACAATTTAATTTAGATGGTTTGTTTACAGGTTTAATCATTACTTCAATCAATATTTGTTTAATTATGAAAGGTATTGATAGATTCATGTTATTCATGTTCAGACAGATAAGTAGCATATTGACGGCTCGGAGTGAAGCAGTTGTAACTGCCAATATGCTAACAGGCAGTTACATCTTGTTTTGCTCTGAGCCATTGAAATAATCACTATAAAGGAATGAGTTGATTTGGTGAGATCTTAGGTCAAAATCATTTAATTTTTGCAATCAGAGGTAGCTAAGATTGATATCATACTGAAAAAATAAATCCAAAAATTGAATGTGCAATTTTTCCATAAACATTTTATTCCTTAAAAGAATCAATGTATTCATATTTAGTGACAAGAGGACCATGATGGTACTATATCGCTCACCTTCTTATCTTTGTCTCATTTAATAAGCAAATTTCAAGCAAAGGTCATAATTTTTTCTGTGATATGGCATGGATCTTTCCCATTTTCACAAGGGATCGTCCTTGTGACCTGACAAACATTCTGGCCAAGTTTCATTAAGATTAAGCCATATTTGTGGCCTCTAGAATGAAAACAAGAAAATTGTCATTAAGGCCCCTTTTCCCGTGATATGGCATGAATCCTTCCCATTTCCAAAAGGGATCATCCTTGTGACCTGACAAACATTCTGACCAAGTTTCATGAAGATTGGACAATATTTGTGGCTTCTAGAGTGTAAACAAGAAAATTGTCATTAAGGCCCCTTTTCCTGTGATATGGCATGGATCCTTCCCATTTTCGATAGGGTTCATCCTTGTGACCTGACAATCATTCTGACCAAGTTTCATGAACATTGGGCCAAATTTGTGGCCTCTAGAGTGTAAACAAGAAAATTGTCATTAAGGCCCCTTTTCCCGTGATATGGAATGGATCCTTCCCATTTTTGATAGGGATCATCCTTGTGACCTGACAATCATTCTGACCAAGTTTCATGAAGATTGGATCATATTTGTGGCCTCTACAGTGTAAACACTTAAATTGTTGACGGAGGACGACGGACATTCAACGATCACAAAAGCTCACCTTGAGCATGATGTGCTCAGGTGAGCTAAAAATACAAGTTTCTTTTTATTTTTTTTTTATATGTTTCAGACATTAAAATCAAGACGTTCATTTGAAATAATGGAAAACAAATCTTTAAATTCATGATATAAGGTTGTAAAATGCTCTTCATTGCTGAACATTTTTTATAACTTCTAAACATTATTGGGAGCATTGGAATGGGTTCTAAAGGTAAACAGGAATGGCTAGAGTTTGATACAAAAAAAAGTTCAGATATAGTATGAAGTATTCTTTTCTACTCGATTAATGATGGATATTGAATGGTTATCTCCCTTGAAATACTCCAAAAGGAGGAAGGATCCTAATCAGTGGTTACCTTGGGTTTTATCCTTATTTCCGTTGCACTCAAAGATTTACAGATTAGCTCTAAATCAAATATAGTGCAATGTATAAGATACATTTGGTGTAAAATATATATTTATCTTCTACTTTACTAAAGAAAACTTTATAAAAAATTTGAATTCGATAAAAAATTATTTTGTATTTAAAAAAATAATGGATGAATTCCAAGAAAATTTCTAAAAGGACCTCTAATGACTTTTGAGCACCTCTGATTTAATCCACAAAACAAACAAGGGAGATAACACACAAAAGTCTCCCATTGAAGAATAGATGCATTCAGTGTAAAGACTGAATGTTTTCTTCTGAGAGTCGCTTTCCGCATTTATGATATCAAATAAATTTATGATATTGAAATAAACAATTTTGTTGTTGCCAGCTAAATGCTTCTCAAGTATTAATTGCAATGTCTTGGGCCACCTGGTAACTATAAATAGTAAACCTTTTGTTTAGAGTTCTGTCAACAAGTTAATGTAATTAAGTCCAGTCTGTCCCCTTATAAGGTGCCATTTAGAAAGGGAATTGCTAGCGATCCTTCAAATAAAAGGGGAATTAAGAGCTTTAAAAAGGATAAACAGTTTAAATACATCCCCCCTCTTTTATCTAGTATTTTACATTTTGAGGGGTCAACTAGTGATGGGCAGATTAATCGATTATAATCTATAATCAGTTCGTTTTGGCTTCCGATTGTGATACTCAACTAAGAAATTTCATAATCGATTAATCAGGTCCTAATACATGAATGAAAGCCGTTA
Source organism: Fragum whitleyi (assembly GCA_948146395.1). Lineage (NCBI taxonomy): Eukaryota > Metazoa > Mollusca > Bivalvia > Cardiida > Cardiidae > Fragum > Fragum whitleyi. Next base: position 49,453,914 of record OX411544.1, read on the forward strand.
TATATTTGTTACGGAACTGACAGTTTGATGACTCAGCATGAAACTATTATAACTGCCTATATGTTTATAGGCAGTTACAACTATTTCATGCTGAGCCATGGAGTTTGTAGAACTAGAAAGCCATGAATGGCTTGAGTCGCTCCACAGGCTTGAAATTCTTGTAAAAGCAAATAAATGTTTCGACTAGATTTTTAGATATTTGGGGTTCTACTGATGTTGAAAATGATTTTCGAAGTTTGAACTATATTACAGATAGAGAAATGACCTTTGCTCTTAAAAGACATATTTTTCATCAAATCAAACTGATTTTTAGCTGCATGATAATGCCCCAAAGATCATACCAAAAATCTGATTGACATAGTTTCCACTATTTAACTTATTGAGAAATGACCTCCACCCATAAAATGCTTATTTTTCATCCAATCAAAATAATTTTTGGTACACTGACAAAGTGTCACTCAAGAATCATTCCAGTGAAATTTGTTTGATATCAAAAAATTAGATTCTGAGAAAATGAATTTCAAATTTTCCACTATATAACATATGGTAAAATGACCTCTGCCCATAAAATGCATATTTTTCATCCGATCACAATGTTTTTCTGTACACTGATAAGGGGTCACTCAAGGATCATTCCAGTGAAATTTGGTTGATATCCATCTGTTACATTCTGAGAAAATGATTTTCAAAGTTCCACTAAATAACATATAGAGAAATGACCTCTGCCCATAAAATGCATATTTTCCATCCGATCACAATGATTTTTTGTACACTGATAAAGGGTTACTCAAGGATCATTCCAGTGAAATTTGGTTGATATCCATCAATTCATTCTGAGAAAATGATTTTCAAATTTTCCACTATATAACATATAGAGAAATGACCTCCGCCCATAAAATGCATATTTTCCATCCGATCACAATGATTTTTTGTAGAATGATAAAGGGTCACCAGAGGATCATTCATGTAAAATTTAATTGGTATCCATCAATTAGAATCTGAGAAAACTCACTTTTTACCATATTTGGAAATAAGCCACGCCCATTAAATCCATGTTTTTCATTGGATCAAAATTTCTTGAACAACTTTGAAAGAGGGTCACTCAAGGATCATTCCTGTGAAGTTTGGTTGAAATCCATGAAGTAGTTTCTGAGGAGAAGATTTTTAAAGAAAAGTTTACGACCGGACGCACGCACGCACGGACGGACGGACGGACGGACGCACGACGGACACAACGCCATGACAATAGCCCCAGTGGCTTTCAGCCAGTGGAGCTAAAAATCTTGAGGATGGGTCTTTTGGTCATGAGTTTAAACATAAAATTCATATTCTATTCCTTAAATTATCATTAGTTCATTTAGTCTCCCAACTGAAAAATGATTATAGTTTATGATTTGAAACTGATTGCCCAACACTAGGGTCAACACAATACTATTGTAAGTGCCCTTATATCTTTAGGCACTAAACATAGTATTGGGCAGTCTGGCATAATCAAAATTAAGGTGACCTGTTTTGCACAAAAATGCTGATCTAGATATTCAAAAGGTATTGACACAGGTCAGTCAACTCAGAGAATGCAGACTGACCAGTGCCAAATTTGTTACTTCTTACAAATCTAGTGAATCTGAAAAAGAAATTCTAACTTACTAAATACATGTTCAAGTATTTGAATATCAATAACAGATAAATATTTTCTATTTTTTCAAAGATTTGTTTTGCTAAGTTTCCCAATCAATTGTTTGCCAACCTAATGGTCACATACGTTTACACAACAAATTTGTTATTCTTATGATGCAACAATCTAAATGCAATATCTGTGAACAAAAAGTTAAAGTTTGGTTTTAACCCTTTCCTGTTTTACAAAATTTTGGACCTGTCCAAATTCAAAGGTTTTGCAGACGAAAATTTAAAGTGGGTTTAATTTTAAAAATAACCATTCAGTAGGGTAGAAAATTGTGTGGAAAAAGAAGAAATTGCTTGTTATAAGCAATTTCTTCTTTTTTCACAATGTTTTCTCAATCACAGGCACGTAAAAAGCAGGGATTAAACAGCAAAGGGTTAAAGTACATTTGGCTAATAATAGATATGATAGAACCGGTATCACAAAATAAGGTTGACGACTGGAATCAAGTCATTTTAAAAGGAACTTGGAAAAGCAAAATGACTGTATTCTACCCATTTTTTCATCGCCATTAACTTAAAATCGCCTTTATCAATTCCGCTTTATCTGCATGAAAATCCAATGGTTAATCTGTCAACAAGATAATTCTTTAAGACTTCAAATTACAGTTATTTTGCTTTCCATAGTTCAACTGATTTGTAAATAAAACAAAAATGTGAGCAAATCTACTATAACAAGTGACTTAATGAACTATCATAAAAAGATAAGATTAAATTATTGAAATATCTAGGAATTGAAAAGTTATTTCAAAAGTGGAAGGACAAAGACGTAATTTGATACTGTGTGCGACAATTGCAACAATTTCATATGTGCACAAAGCAGAAACTCTTGCCAGCCTTCGCATCCACACAGTCTGACCAGAGTGTTGACTTAGTACTCTGTAGAATGTCAAAATCTAAGCACCTCTGAAGGCAGCCAGAGATTATTCATCTTTCACAATTTAGCTGTCTAGGCTGCTGAATGTGTGTACCTCTCACTCAAGGGGAAATTGTTGGAAATGCCACATACAGAATCATCTAGGATCATTGTTTCTCTCATGTGTTATTTCATAACATCAAGCAAAATGAATCAGTCTTCTACAGCATTCAATTTGGATAAGATTTGAACTTGTGTGTCTGTAGACATGACACTAAAAATATACTGAACAACAGTTATACTCTGGCATTTTAGATGGCAACATAATAAATATTCAAAAATACTATCCCCCATGTACTATGGACCTTACTTTATCATACATTGTACATTGTTGACTCTGTCAAACACTATGTCACTTTTGCACTAATCTCAAGAATTTTTTTCCACAATTCTTCTTATCTAGAAAAACTAAGATTTTAAAAATGACATCTTACATTGTTCATCTGCAATATCATCTGAGATGGACCAGTCTGAAATTTTGTCATCCGAAAAGAATTTGTTTGTATGTTCAAATGGGGGTTTTATTCCATTTTTAACTTTCAGTTATATCACAGCAGCTGGGGCACCAACAATGGATTCCAGGTATTTCTCACACCAGTACTACCATCACATCCTTTCCTGGCCTCCAGCTGTTATCCCACCAAGGTCTAGAATCATCCTCCCATTGATGGGAGACAAATAGTCTGAAAGGATGAGTGCTGCCATTGGGGGACAAACCTGGGACCTTTAGATCAACAGTCTGATGCGCTACCAGCAGTACTATGATGGCAGCTCAAAATGCATTTATAGTTGACAACTTCAGTCCAATATGAAGAGAGACCAAGCATGCAATTAAGGAGTGTGCATTGTATATAAACTTAGTACAGCCTTGAACTTATCTCTGAAATTATTTTGAAATACCTTGAGACATCTTTGGTTATGCTTAACTAGTATGCTTTCATGCATGATAAAACAGAGGTCCTTAGCAGAATGACAATAGGGAGATAATTCTTAATCAGCTACAAAAAATGTATAGAACCATTATGCACCAATCAAACAAATTTCTCTATTTGATCTTTAGAATACAAACATAAAGTTAACAATTAGAATTTATTTATAACAACTTTATCAACTATGTATTCTATCTATCTAACCTCTTTCTCATACCAAGACAGCTCCGCTTTTTTACTCCAAAGAAACCTAGAGCTGCTTGAGCAGCTGATTTGCTCCACAGACCTGCCCCGTGTTCAGGATGAAAACGTTAGCGAAGCTCTTTTCAAATGATACCTCGCTTTGCATGTATGTGCACATGCAAAGCGGGGTATAATATCAAAGCGCTCACAAAACGCTTTTACATCCTGAACACAGGGCTGAGAAATGTCACATATTAGCATATATGGAAATTAGCTACCCCCATTAAAGCCTTGTTTTTTATTGGATAAAAAAATCTTTGAACAACTTTGAAAAGAGGATCACCCAAGGATCATTCCAGTGAAGTTTGGTAGTTCCTGAGAATAAGATTTTTAAAGAAAAAGTTTACAATCAGAAGCAGGGATACAGACACCTGGAAGGACACACTACGGACACATCACAATGACACAATGGCTAGGAGCTTAAAATACTTGGGAAAGTGTTGTGGATAATAAATATATTGCTTATAATAAGCATCTATTACATTATCCACCTTTTCCACCTAAAGGGATAAAGGTGTTTGACTTTTTGAGATGATTTGTTTTGTCAGAGGTCAGGGGGTATCTCTGCAACCATTCAACTCTTTACACTTTAGAAGGTCAGACTGACTTGAAAAGAATCAAAATTTCATAGAAGTTTTTAAGCATTCCTATATATGTTCAAAACAAAGGAAAGAAGAGTATTTTATTTTGTGATAAATATATGGCACTTTGGCAGTGAAAATACTAATGAATTCTAATGAAAACCTGTCAGAAATGAAGGAGAGACATAATCCATAGTTAGCACATTTGAAGTACATATTTCTATATTGCTAGGGATGTACTGTTTTTGTTAAAAGTCTGTTTCACAAAGCTTTTTTTTTCATAAATAATCATTTGTAATAATTTTTTTTACTTTTGCTGCTCATTGTATTTATAGATTAGGATGTATTACAAGGAATAAGGGTGGACTAAATACATGTTTCTAAAAAGACATTCATATTTCGTTGGATTTTTGTATGTACAAAATCCCAGAATTTATGTTCTTGTTCAACAAATACGTTTATTAAGAGTTCAAAAATAGCCAATGAGGTAATTCAGTTATGCTATGTTAACGGAGCTAAGATCATTTTACAATGAATAAGTCCAGTTAAAACAGGTGCCATTCAAAAGTTGCCTTGACATAATCATTCTATTGACTTAGTTTTCTTAATGATACAAATCAAACTTGCACCTTCTTGGCTTCTAACTGAACTATTCCTTCTAATATGCTGTAAGCCCCCATGTGTGGGGTAATGAACACAATAAAAAGTATCACAGTATGATCAGGACAGATTCTGATTGGTCAAATAGTAAAATCAATAACCATGTGACCTGATTTAACCAATTACTGACAAGAATAGTTTCCCTAACAACAACATCAGTCAATAGGAATATTGAACTGAGATTTAAACAGCCTAAGAAAATAATGTGATCTAGTTAACAGCAAATAAGAACTTTGAATACAAAATATATGTACATTTGACATCACCTAGTTTTTTTTTATCTAAAAGAAATGCTAGACGAAAACAAAAAACATCTATCTTATCTATTTTTCATAAACAACACAAGAAAAACACATGCTCATGATACTATTTTACACTGATTTTAAATAAAATTAAATTTGTAACAAAAATTCAAATGAATGAGTGGCATAACATTAATGACAATTGGGAACATTATTCAGTTAAACTATACAATATTCACTTAAGAGATGATTATTTATAATGAAAAAACATAACACACACTATTCGCTGTAAATCTACATTTAACATGTACCAAACTTATTCTAAATAATGCCATTGACTGAGCCTATAAAGAGATTCTTCTTTAACAAGTGTGTACAATATAAGTTATAACAATATCGATATGTCAAATGGACAAAATGAAGAGCTATCATTCTAAATCATGTCCAATATGAAGATGAATAATTACCGTATTTAAGTACATATAACCTAAATGAAGTTTTTAGCTTTATCTCATATTCAAATTTTTTTAGAATACTCTAATTATTGTGATATTTATACACAAGCTATCATGGTACTGACTTCTATATAATGTAATCACTCTGGCACTACATACAATAACTATGATACGTATATAAATACAATCTGTCACACAAATATATCACATGAAAGTCTTGGATATAGGGGAATGACCTGGATTAGAGTTTACAGTGCATGATTATATGAGTGAGGGCCTGAGTCCTTATTCTAAACCATGATGTAATTTGGGGGGAAGAGTTTTGCATTTATCAATGTCCATAATTCTTTTTTTTTTTTTTTTTCTTTTAGTATTATTTTTTAATTTTTTTTATTTTGTGTTATTATTTTTTTTTTTTTTTTTGCTCCATCTACAGTCCAAACATATAATCAGTGAATAACATTTTTTAGTTAGAATATGCCTGTATGTAACTATAATCAGTTACCGGGTTACCTGTTTATATAACCAATAAAACTTCAGCTTTTTGATATAAGTTTTGAAATTTTATCAGTGTTTTACAAAAGGCTTTTTAAGTTTGCCGATTCCAAACTTAATTATCAGACACATCTCTACATAAAAATGTTATGTCAATTATCTGATTAAACATTTTTACGGCAGTGGCTTTTTAATTTTACTCTTTTTTTAATAATATTTTTCAATGCATTTTTCCATATAATTTACTTGTTTCTTGAATCCTACACCTTTTGCAATTAATCAGACTATGACATTTAAGCAATGAGATGCTCAAATAACCACTTCTTGAATGCATTTAAACTTTCATATCTCTGCAAAAAATTTGCATGTAAATCCTTAGAATGCTCAGTAAAATATATATAAAACCAGATACAATTAATTTCTTTGTTTTCACATTTTTTTTCAAATAAATTCTTTTTCAATTTCAAGATTTTTTCAGTTATCTTTTTTTATTAAAATTTTACACAATATCTTCTATACCATATTTAATTTTTTTGCATGTTGTTGTTGTAAAACTATATAATGTTCAGCAGAGTGAAATATGCAACAGAGTAACAGCATTTCCAAGACTGTGACTCCTTACTAGCTAGTAGAGATCAAGTATGAAGCTCTAAACATTCTCATATCTATTCAGTTTGCCGATTCCAAACAATGAATACAAAAGCATCTCATAGTCTGAAATGTCACTTTTACTGACTAAATACAGAATAAGTGCAGTTGTAATTCTCTGGTAAGTTTTTTTTTGAGCCCCACAGTATACATACAATCACTAAGAATATAAATGTTGAAGAAGTAAATATCGAGGGGTCTGAGCTACACTATTGTAAGTGCCTATGAATATATAGGCACTTACAATAGTGTTGCACTGATCCCTCAATATGTCCAAGTACCTCTACTTGCCCTATGCCTTCAATATTTTTAAATACCCAGGGAAATCACCAACAAACCAATTGCTGTGTATTCTTATTCTAAATACCAGACATCTAAGTATTTAGTTGAGATGAGACAACACAAATAAAAGAAATTTGGGTCTGGTATTTTAGAATAGTTTTAAACCTCCAGAAAATGGCTGATTATGTCCCCAGATATACAGATCAAGGGGTCAGCCCAACATAATTGTAAGTACCTATATATTTGTAGTTATTTACAATAGTTTTGCACAGATCCTCGAGATGTTTACCAAGCATATAGAGCTTTCAGTTTGCCGATTCCAAACTGAATAATGAGCATAAGATAGGCAGTTAGATTCTTACTGATTCTATAAACTCTGTGGGCTTTTTTGAAATATTTTTTTAATTTTTTTTTTGTATTACACCATCCACTGACATTACTTTTTGCAGATAAATCGGAGGCCTAGATGTACAAAAAAGCAGAATTTTTCAAGCTGCTAATCATGCATTTGCCACAAATATAAATGTGTTTATCTGATGTTTTAATATCTAATCCAAAAGGATTCAAAATAATTGCTGAAATATCACACTCTATCCAGTTTGCCGATTCCAAACTTTGATAAAATTACATCTTGAGCCAATTTGTACACTGCGTTCAAAGTTTCATCAGTGGGTGGGGTAAAATTTTTGTATTTTTTTTCTTAATGCTAATTCATCTCTAATTTGTTTTCTTTGTTTTTGGAGGTCATTCTGCAATGAAATACATGACTAGTTTATAATATTTCTAATTTTGAGATGTGACAAGAAACAATTAAGAAAACAGTTCCTCCTGTTTCATCATGTATCACACACAAAGGTTAACCTTTATGCCATATCAGAAGAATTACACTTATTTTTTTCCGGACTCAATATTTCTTTATTGTACAGCTGTAATTGATGATGCTGAATTTCAAAACAAGCCCAAACTATGTTGACAGAAAGAAAATGTTGCCTAAATACGGAGGTAATTTTGTTAATAGAAAATTTATGCTGAAGAAAACCAATGATGTTATCATCATATTTATAAATGTTGCTAGAAATTGGCTACACCTTTGTATCCCAGTTTGCCGATTCCAAACTAGCAATCACAAACACCCTATGTGAAAAAATTGTAAACATAGTCATGTATTTTATTACAATAACTTTTTAATAAATATCTTTTTATTTTTTTTTAATACCAACCTCACCAGTAAACAAATAATCAAGACTAAACATCTTTTCAATACAAATGATTCAGTGTAACAGTAAAGCTATGACTATATAAATGTAATATGTGTTTTATTTCAATCAAAGTTCTGATGATACACAGTTTCATGTGCACCATTGTTATTGAAAAACTCATTCTAACATTTGTAATGCAGGTTATGACAGGGCATCCCAAAACTGGTTTCAGTGCATATTGAAATATATTGTCTATTTTATTCTGCAACTTAGTTTTATAATTAAAGCGACAATAGCACCTGCAATTTTGCTCTAACCCCTCTTAATCTAAGGGATAAAGTTTAACAGACTTGGAAGACCAAGCTTAGTACATGTATTTTGGAGTTATAACCCTTTGCTTACTTCCACATATCACCAGAGCTTTGTTAACACATCCTTCATCAGTTTGCCGATTCCAAACTGACTTTTCTGAACATTCATGTTGACAAAATGTTAACCCTGATTATTTGTTTACATGAAGGTTTCAAGTTGGTGCAATTTTATTTTTTTATTAATTTTTTGGCATAGACAAGACTTTAGCTATACAATAACATTTAATCAAGCTTAATCCACTTCCCAGGCTGGCACGACTAATGCATTTATACAAGCTATTTTACTCCAAAAACTGATTTTATGATGTCAAAGCACTCGGAGAATTAACTTTTGTTTCAGACATAGAATGTTGTAATTTGATCTTAAGTCACCAAAAAATGACCATTAAATGAAGTTAGTGCAGATATTCATCTATAGATAGCTAAACTCATCTCAATCTGATGTTGTTTTTTTTGTTCATTCTAGTTCATCAACCTTAGTGCTTAAACAGATATTTGGTACATCGCTCGGGCCATTCCGTAAACTTGAAAGTGCCTTGGACATAAGTGTAGTAATTTGGGTCATTTTTTAGGTACATTAGCTTCTACCTGTACTTCAGCTACAGGTACTACACTTGAAGAAAAGCACATTTCTTCAATGTTTTCCAATTGTGTATGCAGGTCTTTTCGGCAAATAATCATTATACGCCAAGTATTTAACTTGATATGATTGGTCTTATTTTATTCAGCATCATTTTAATTCTTCTGATATCATGTAAACCAAAGAGCAAAACAACATCCTTTTATGAGTGCTCTTTCATTATTCCCAAGGTCTATTCCAAACACTGATTTTGTGATGAACATGATGCTTGTGGTAAACCTACATGTGCTTTCATGGATGTGCCAGATGTCTATTCTGCAGAATTGCAGCGAGTTCCCAATTGAGTGTGTAAGTGTCTTTTCAATGCACAGGCACTTACCACCTTTAAGAACTGGTATCCCAATATACAATTGTAGAGTTTTATTTTTTCTATTTTGACTGTCTCTTTTTTCAATTTACATTATATTTCTTGTTATCTATCTAAAATGGTGTATATTACTACCGCCTTTTGGAGTAAGTGAGGGAATGATGATGTAAGATTCTAATTCTTTAACACAAACCATCACTCTATTCCTTTCAGAATAGTACTTAAGATACAATCCACCAATCAATCAATCAGTTTGCCGATTCCAAACTGATGTGTTCATAACTCTTAACACAGGAAATGAATAAAACAAGTTTAAATGTATATTGTAGGTATAAAGTCTCATCAATTTCTATATTTTTTCTTTTTTTTTCTTTTTACTTATTTTTTCCTTTTATTAACATTTTTAAAACATGTATTCAGGCATTTATTTCAATAATCATGAATGATTTACATTCCTTGTCCCATTTATCTCCCTTTATATGCAGAGATACTGTTATATAATATATTACTCTCATACTTGACATTTTTTCCCATTTTTTTGTGGACAATCAGGCAAAAATATAATGAATGTTTCTAGATTATGAGTAACATGGTTTTTCATGCATTCACTCTATAAACAACACAAATATTTGTTCACATACATGATAAATATGGGCTAAACAATATGAAGTATTTTGTGTCAATATGAAGTATTCAGAATAAGAATTCCTATAGGATAAATATCACATTGTCAATTTACTCTTAGCTTCACCTATACCATATGTGACCCATCTGTAAAAAGGGACTGTCTGTCAAGTGAGAAACTATCAATGCTTATGAGACTGTAAAGTATATGCAGGCTGACACACTCAAGAAAGAAAAAGACCATTCTACCATAAACATCTTTGCAAAGTCTGAGCATGTGCATTATATTTCCAACAATTTCTTATGAGTATGTATCACAAAAACAGACAACCACTCAAGACAGTGAAAATATACGCTGACCTCCTGAAGGTGTGTTAAAATCCTATCCATCTACAAGGCACATAGTGAAGACTCTGGTCAGACTGTGTGCTTGAAAAGGCAGACCGGAGGCTTTACTTTGCACTCACATGAAATTGTTGGAAATGTCAAGCACAGGCTCAAAATGCTTCTTCTCACATTATATGTTACCTGAATTTTCTCAAGTATGACTAACAAAAAGGACCAAGTGCAAAATTGTGCAGTCCCTCAGTGGTATTTATTTTAACTTTTGAACAATTGTCTTTGTCTAGAAAGATCATTTACCATTCAATATTCCTTTCAGTGACCTCTGCTGGAATTAATCTCATTTTGGATTTATTATCACAGAGTTCTAAGATACTCCCTTTTAACATGATGGCTCACAAATGAAAAATCACATGATGTGACAATAAGTTAGATTGAGGTTTATTTCATTTACATAGTTTTTTAAAGCAAACTTTAATTGTTTAAGAAACTTAAGCAATGTCTACTGTCAAAATTATTGTCAAATGTATTGCATAGATTAAACTTGGTTTAAAGTGTTGATTAACATATACTTTAGTGACGAAAATGCTGTCTTAATGCAAATGGTTTTAAAAACCTGACTTGGTTAAAAATTTTGAAATGAGCATGGTAAAAATTGATATTGGACTAGTTGTTTTACAGTAGAAAAAGAAGTTTATATATACCCAAAGTAAATATACAAAATCATCTTAATATATATAACAAAATTTCTAAAAAATTCAAACTGTCTTTCAACTTTTCAAAAATGTTTGTAACACTAACAGCATGCATCTTCAAAATAATTCGAGAAAGACAGACTTAATACATAGCACTTAAACAGCTCTTTTAATAATGAAGATTTAGTTGAAAAGTTAACCTACATAGCTATTCAAAAATGGAGGGGGCTGACCAACTTTATTTGGAAATTATCGTAACAGAGTATTTTCTACTTGAACTCAATTCCAATGAAAACCTACATATTTGAGTGTGAAAATGTTGGAGACTTTTTGGCATAGGCTTAATTCTGGATAGTTCAAACACAACAGAACAGAACAAAAATCTTTGAGGCTGACTTTGAGGCTGGAAATCATTGCAAGCAATGCATTGTTCTCAACATAAATATACCGGTATGTAATTGCAGAATGTTAAATTCTATTTGTTTTAACATTCAGAGTGTCCCATCACAATCAACTTTGGTTTTTTGATAAAAAAAAATCAAGTTTGTCAGCGCTCCCCTCTTTTTTGCAGTTCCTTGCCAAAATATATTTAAACTCCAGTTATGATAGCTAACAATATAACCTCTATAAAATATCATAACACTTTACTTATGTTAACTGGCCATATTGGCTCACAGTGTTGTCTGAATTTTTTTTTTTGTTATTGGCTCATCATAAACTAATGACTCGCCAAAATATCAAAGACAGTTTGTTATTGTATCAGTAAATACAGAATGTACCTTTTAATTGATGTTGGAATGGAACTAATGAAGAATGAAAAAATATCACACGATGTTCACATGGATCACCCAACATATATATCACACGACCTTTAACTAGTAGAGGAGTGGATCTACTATCAGAATATTCCAACTCTCGGTAGAAATCGATGGCTCAGCACCAAACAGTTGTAACTGGTTGAATGTTAATAGGCAGTTACAACTATTTCACACTGAGCCATTGATATGAACCAGTGTGTGATATTTCCAACATCATACATGTAACATGTGTCTGGACAGCAAGTATTGGGCATACTCGATCAAACAATCTTCATAATACACTGTTTAAACAGTGCATTATGAAGATTGCCTACTCTCCTATAGCAAGACCCAGTCTGTAGCTATATACATTTACAGATTGCACTGTAGAGACTCTGATCAGACAGGTTAGATACTCAAGTTGATCAGTGCTTGCTTAGCACACATGAAGACTAATTTGGAAAAACACACACTGACTCATAATTATTATGTTGATTTAATCACCATCTCTTAAGCCCTTCTTCAGCTGATCTGGGGGGGTCTTGTTTATTGACCCACGCTTCATCTCGAATCTTAACTACCTGTACATTTCAATATATACCTAAAATGCCTTCATTTTGAAAGAATAAGGAATTTTCAAATTCCATTTACAAAATTGTATTTAAATACTCAATACCTGACTAAATTTAGTTGAATTTGAAATTTCATAAAAGTCTACAGCAGAGAAGGGCTTACTTGTAAAAAGAATTTATCTATATTTGAATCAAGACTTTTTTGTGTGATTTACGCTACAATACATCCCAATTAGATATTATGCATTCCCTGTACTAAACAGCTGATAGAGATCCACTTTATAGCTCATGCTGAATGTATGAAGTTTGTTTGTGCCATGAATGAACTTTGACCCTGATGAACTATAATTCTGTTGTGTGCGCGCTTATTGGCCCAAGTGACACTCTATCAGCTATCAGCCTCTAACATCTCGAGAAAGAGTTTGTGCATCATAATACGGCCACTTTTTTTCACGTCAAACCAGTACTGTTTGGCAAGAAGTTTTAAGTGTGTAATGGCAGGTAAGAGGAGATATAACTGTCCTACACGTTTCAATCCTCCCCCGTTACGCGATTTCACATAATCTGTTAGAGCCTCATGGAGTTTTTCCTGTAATGATTTGCCAGCGTCACTTCTTTCTGTCACAACATCTGAAAGATAGAAAGTTTAACACATAAATACATTGTACCTAATCAATTGATTTGTCAACCATACAGTCAATAGTTTGATCCAAGGATATACATTGGATTTGATATAAGATATTCTTGGATACAGACATGCCTTTAACAGATTTTAATTTTAGAGAAGATTTTAAACAAGGTAATTAAATATAAAAGATCAGCTAGTCTCATGTTTGGTCATTTTAAAGCCAGCCATGTGTTCAGGATGACTAAATTGCGCAAACTGTTTGCACAGCCCTAGTTCACCCAGCTGTAAAATTGGGTAGCAGTGGGTTTAAGCAACTGCCTCTCTCTCAGGGATGTGAAAACATCAGGATTGAGTGTTCAAGAGTGATTCTATAAGCTCAAGCTTTTGTCTCAATCGATCTAAAATAAATTAATATAAACTTGAAACTGTTTGTAATGAAACCTTGCTCTGCATGTGCACGTGCATGCAAAGCAGGGTATTATTTGCAAACATTTTTCACAGGGCAGTCCTATATTTCTAAACATAATTTCTGAGTGGAAGAACCAAAGAATCATTGTGTATTAAGATGCCATAGAAAGACCAGGTCTGCAAATGTACAAGACAACAGATTTCTCACATAGCTCTGCTTGTCTTATATAACACAGCTATCCAAGATATCCTTGTCTTACATGTTCACAGGATTGTATTTTAAATGACATCTAAACATCATTTACAAATCATATTTTAAATGACTTATTCATGCCGTCATATAATGCTCATTATGTCAGAATTTTAATCATCTTGGTGTCCCAAAAATTAGTTTTAACGTATAAAACTGGTGTTTATGTGTAACAAGAATCTGTCACTCAATTTTGTTTGAGACAAGCTAATCCTAACCTCATCTACCATTGAGTTATTAAGCTTGCCAAGGCTCATTTAATAACATTTTCTATTCAAGACTCTGTTAAGATAAACTTGTCTCAAACAAAATCAAATGACAGATCATATATGAGCCTGTGTGTGACATTTCCAACCATTTCATATGTGCATGATGGACAGACACTGTGCAGTTTAGGCAAACACACAATGTGACAAGAATATCGGTATTCATTGATCTTATCATGAGGGAAAAAGGCTTAATCTATCTACAGACTGCAAAGGAAAATCTCTAGACAGACTTTGCTGCTGCACAGGCTGCCCAGAGGTTTTCCTATGCACCCATTTCAAATGGTTGGAAATTTCATGCACAGACTCATATATCTCCAATATTTGTTTACTATAGTACAAGAATAGTTACATATACTAATTGTACTCAGGTTTTCTAGAAAGACAGCCATATAATATTAATGAATAGTAGGGTTACTCTTTAATGTTCAAGTTTTTTTTTCTTTTAAAGAAAACAGTTTATCATGTTTTATACTAGAACTGACCAATATTGAAGAGTATAATGCTCTTTAACAGTAGATACTCCTCCCTTGTAATGTTAAGACTGGTGAACTTTTTACACATTTTCCTGGTTAAAGTATCCAATTCTTTGGCACATCCATACTTCTCTGCTTGATCTGATGTCAGCTTGTAGTCTTCTGCAATCTACAATAGTAGGTTTTACATGGTTAAAATGAAAACAAGAGGGTCATAATAGTTATTAATTGCTCACCTGAGTATGCAAGTTACAAGCTGCAAAGGCTTACTTTTTTCTCTAGAATGAATAAGATCCCACAAAACATTTTTGTAGATAATTAATATACAAGTGAACTTCTGTAATTTTGTACTTGGTTATCAAAGTTTTCCAGGTCTAAATTTAGTGAATAATTTGAAAGTGTTTGATAAAAGGATCATTCCGAGATGTTGTGTTGAAATAGGTGGGATTGGGAGAAGAATATTTTTGTAATAGTAAACAGATGAACGGACAGATGAAGGACATAGATTAAATACAGGGCTTCTAATTGAGCCTTTATAATTCATATCCAGAGAACAAAACTTAGCAAGTAGCTTTTGGAAGGAAAAATTACTGTAAGAAAACAAGTGGACTTATATGTTAATGAAAATCTATAAAATATACCATCCAAGATTAATTAATCTTTTTTCCAACATTATTTGTAATATTTTACAATTAATTTCTAGTATGTCTGAATGACCAGCATCAAATATATTCTAGAACACCAAGCTATCTGAGCCTGTCCATGAAATTTCCAACAATTGTTCATGTGAGAGTAGGACAAACATACAGCAGCTTAGACAACCCTATATATGAATATTTGCTTACTGCCTACAGAAGTGTGAAAACCTTTTTCTATCTACAGAGCACATAGTAAAGACACTGGTCAGACTATGAAGGTGCACAGGCTGGCTAAAGGCTTTCTGCACATCTGAAATTGTGGAAAATATAATGCACAGGCTTAGACAGACATTTGATATCTCCCGATCTCGGCGTATTCTCCCGATATTTTACCCTTCCTCCCGCTCTCCCGATCGGGAGACCATTTCTCCCGACCTGAAGAAATTTGAGCCTCAAAAAAAATCGGAAAGCCAAAAAAGCAAAATCTCTGGTCTTAATGCTCGAATGGCGTGGGAGAAATCCAATATCGAGTAAAGCATTGTTTATCTGTCTGGAAGTGTCATCGTTTATCGTCGTCGGGTAGATCAACTATTGCCGACAAACGGGTGCTTCTGTACCTATCACCCTTTACACTGTATATGAAATGAATTATGACAATCAGCAATATTGGTCTTTCTTAGAAACGAGGTGTAATCCGGGTGAAACATTGTGCCCCGATATTACTTGAAAACATAAAAATGGAGTGGATGCGAGTTAAGCTCTGATTAGATTTATATCACCTATTTTGAAAAATTAAAATGGCTGTAAACACAGTAAATTTCCGCTGTATTTTAAAATCCTATTCCAAAAAGACGCTAAAAAATTTCCACTGTACGCGATAAGCGTCATGAAGGAAAAGGTCGAACATGATATGCAAAGCGACGCGTCACGCGACCTTGGTAAAATAAGGCGGCATCGCAGAAAAACCCTCGTGTCGTAACGCATTCTTGAGTAAAACAAGAAGCTGTCATGCTTTAATTTTGACGCAGATATATATTCGGTAAATCTACGTATGTTTTATGGTCAATCTATCAAAGAAATAAAAAATGAAAACTGCCTCATGCGTTCTCGAATTGTCATTCAAATTTAATACTTGATATTGAAATTAAAGCAACATCGGACATTCATTTCTTAAATGCCACGGCGATTTCACCGGAATTCCTCGCTGGGGTCGTTTGAGAGTTTACACACAATTCATAAATTTGCGACCGTCTCTGAAATTGGAAGCGAATGGTCTTATCAAGTCATTTGTCAACACAAATGTTTCAGATTTGAGAATAGAAAATTGTGGACTGGCTCGATCTTTACTGCTAACACAGAGCTTCTCATAAAGCTATTCAACATGGATTAATTTGCCGAGAGGTAGCTCTTCACATTCTGATTTTTACCGTGTTTGTCTTTAACGTTCGCGAACTCGGAATATGCTGTCCGTAATTTCATCTTTTATTGTCATTTTGGTATCAAAAACATTTATTTTAAGCTTAGTTCAATAGCAGTTAGTGCCATTTACGATTAATTGATCTGTCTCTTCGTCCATCCATGTATCCATCCGACAAGTATAAAAATTACCTAATCTAGTCATCGGAACTCATACACATACTACACAGAGATGATCCTTATGACAAGGCCTTTCAAAATATTTCACAGAATATTGTAAATCATGAAGAACTCTGGTTGCCATGGCAACCATGATGTGATAAAACGTCTCCAATTACAAGGCCTAAAATTTCATACTTTATAAAAAAATGTATTGCATAAATACCTAATTCTTTACTATCAAACCACTTGAAGTTCTCTCCAATAAAAAAAAGACCTTGTATTTTGGGCTTAAAAGATTACTCAAAGAAATAAAGAAAAACTTTAACAATCTCCTCCTAAATTGCAAGGCTTGCATCTTTTAAATTTGGTAAGATATTATTTTCTACTGATTATCTACTAAAAAGACCCCTATATTGTGGATCCTGAACTTTGCATAGAAATAAAAAAGGAATTTGTAACATCTATTTCTCTTAAATTATGAGACTGAATTCTGTAGCATTGCAATACTATCCTCTGTCAAAATACTTTAAATGATAAACTTCTATTAGTAACAAAAAACAACCTCTTATGGAAGGTATTATAATCAATTTTCAGTGTATATGTCCATTGCAAAACCCCCCTTTTTTAGCCACAATGCCCGTTACGCAAAATCTCCCTATTTGAGACCCAATCTCCCTACGAAAAGGTCTTAATCTCCCTATGAGAGCCCATGGAAATATCACATGTATGCTTAGATTTAAGGTAGTAATGCACAATTTTGAAATCGGCCCAAAATTGGGATTTCTTGGGTAAATACCTCCTTCATTACCCAGCAAGAACAAATCAAGAAATAAAATGTCATAGACACACCTAAAAACATAATATTCTGTGACCCAAATTGTTAAAACGTTAGGAGAAAGTCGAGATCCACTGGTCTATTTTTCTTGCATTATACAATTTTTTCTTTAACAGTTTGGTGAACTTACCTTAAGGATACCATGATATGGAGATGATCTGTTGATGAGATTGAGTAGGTTGATTTCCAACCATGAATGTTGTAGGAGATTCATTTGATCTGAAAGACTCAGGTTTGAAAAACCTACAAACAAATAAAATATTACCCAGCATAAATTATTAGGTAATAGTATCTTAGATAGGTTATGAAAAAGAAGGTAGAGGCAAGTCTTTCAAAGGAAAAACCATGGCTAACTACCTGTTTAAGGCAATGTCAAATTTACATTATCAAAAAAACATTATTTCCCAAAAACTGAAATATTTTCTCTGAAAAAGATTCTTCAACTAAATGAAATTGAGTAGATTCAAAGAAAGTTTTGAAAATTGTACAATCATAATAATTTACTTTGTTTCCAAATAATCTATAGTTTTTTTCATATGCATACTCTATTTTGAGCTTTGAATTTTAGGATGAGCACCATACATATGAAGGTGCACACCTTAATTGTGGACGTTGAATTATTCATATTATAAAAGCTATTCTCCTCACATACAAACTTTCTAAAGTGAATGTCTTTGATAAAATTTAAAATATGAAGAATGGTAACTTTTTTCATGATTTACTGAAAGGGAATTGAATGATTATCCTTCCTTCCAATCAAAATATATTTGAATTTCTTTAACAAGAGCACCGCCTACAGGTGCCTTCACTCGCCTGTTAGGTGCTAGATTGCGGTTGAAAAAGGGTTATACTGTAAACCTAGAAGTGATTTCGCACGATGTAAGTTTGCGTGATTGCGGGTGGGATGAAAACGCGAACTTAAAACGCCGCAAATAGCCCACTCATTGTGAAAATGCGAACTTTAATTGCATTTGCAAATTTCTTTTTTCCGTATCATGTTTGCTTTCATTCGCGGGTAGTAACAATCCTCGAAATCAAATTGCTGCAAAAATGTCTGACATTACCAAAGTGCCAACATTTATAGCCGCGAACGTTTCTAGGTTTACAGTAATTTGAACAAAATGCATCTAGAGGGTTTTTCCCTTGATACAATAGGTTGCTCTTCTGATAGTGAACATGTTGGCTAAGGTTCAAGCTGAGCCAAACATATAAAATAAATGTCAAAGTTTTCCAAAGACAACAACAACAACATTAATGATGACAACAGCAACACTAGGGCTGTAGCAATACCTCAGGTTTTCCCTGAAAACAGCCAAGCCAAAAGTAAATGGCTCAGCATTAAAAAGTTGTAACTTTTAATATATTTATAGGCAGTTACAGCTGTTAAGGGCTGTACTGTGATTTCTGATTGACCTCTACTTGTTGCTCTTTTTAACAAGATAACTGACATATACCTGGAACCTGTTTGGCCCAACTGATTGTAATGACGAGTTCCCTGTCTGCGAGATCTGACATAATGGTGAGAAATTTGGTCTCATCGTCTGGCATACTGGGGTCTGGTCGGGCATACAATTTTTCTAGCTGGTTCTCGATCTTGATGAGTTGCATCAGAGTTTTGTTCTCTGAGACTGAAACATAAGGCTTAGCTGTAAAATACCACAAAAAGAATACCATTCATTAGATTTGTGTTATTAGTGACATGGGCTTTAACTATTTTTATTTAAAATTTCAATCTTTACATAATACAGTGAAGAGAATTTATGCAAATAAATCAAACTAAACAAGACTGTCACAAAGCGGACTAACACCCCCCTACAAGTGCTTATAAATAATGAAAAGTCATTTTCCTTCAAAGGGCCATAACTCTACCAAAAGTAAATTAAACGTAACCAAAATTTCACTTGCACATCTTTGCTTGAAACTGATCACGTCTGTAAAGTTTGAACAAAATCTGTCTTTTAGTTGCAAACTTAATTCCCTGACAACAAAAAAGCTACGGTCCTACTGGTCAACAGACTGAAAAATGGTCTATGGATGGACTTACTGGGGGATATTTATACCCAAGCATTTTTTTTTCATTTCACACTATTTGAAGTTATCTATGCTGAACCTAATAGATAAGTGACATCATGAAGTTGCATAGTAATCACATGCAAAATACAGTCGATATTGGTCAAGCCACCACTTCTATTAAGCGACCATTTTCATTTAGCGTCCATCATGAAAAGTCCCTTCAACGTAGGCCAAATCTCTGAAAATGAATTATGCGACAAACTAAATAAGCCATCTAAATGACCTTATTTATTCATACTGAAATATTGTATTTAGCAACCATTTCCATAGGCGACCACTTTTTAGTGGTCCCCCCAGTGGTTGCTTAACACAAGTTTTACTGTAATGCGTTTTAACCAAATTGTCAGAAATTTACACCTTTTGTCCACATTTTGCATAAAAGTAATAGAATGTTTAATTTTCAAGTCAGACGGATGAATCTTTATTTTCATGATCAAAAATAGCTCTAATTTCATTCATGGAGGACTTGTGGCTCTGCCATATGTGAAAATATAGGTTTTGTTGTTCACTCAATGAAAAGAAATGGACTTTGCACTTAAACAAATAATTATCCTCTATACAATCTGCCAGTACTTACTACTATAGGATGAATGAGTGGTTTCAATACACTGTTTTTTCACGATGGGGAATATTTGTTGTACAAATGGAAATGAATCTGGAGATCGCTTGTACTTCTGTCGTCCTCCTCGAACTCTGTCAAGCCTTACGCCTGAAGATACAGAATTACCTGCTTTGAAATAACTAGTTAAGAAACATGCGCTCAAAAAAGAAGAATTCATACTTGGGATATTATAATTATGGACAAAGAATTCATTGTGAATGAAATACAATGTACAGCAGTTGATGTCTTTCCAAATATTCATAAATCTATTCACAGTAATTGAAAGTCAATAAGCCTTAGAACATTAATGAGCACATTATGACAACTTTATCGATCAAAATGACTGTGTACAAGATAAATGAAGACAACTCTTGTAAGACTAGATTTATCTTTATGGGAGTTACTGCTCTTGCAATAGGCCAGCATCATAACTAAGAATCACTTGGGGTACATTGCATTAACAAATTTAGACAGATATCAATTTATCAGTGTTATTGGAGAATTAATGACTGCTTTGAACAAGAACAAAATTAATATCAAATATTTTTTCGAGGATACCAAACATCATTACAGATAATTGACTAGGAATTAACAGAAAAATAAACAATTAACTAGTTTTCCTCTTGTGCAGATCTCATTAAGGGAAAAGAAAACATCTATAAAGTGATGTATCTGTAATTGAAGGCTTTTATACATTTCGAATTAAAGAAATGTTTGAATGGTTTGTCCTTGCAACCAAAATTAAATGTTCAAAAGAAAGGATTTTAGGGATTAGGGCAAACATGTTGCAAGTGCATTGAATTTTTATCATAGGCATTGAACCCTTGGCATACTGAATAAAAGTTCATTAATGGCAAAATACTGAAAGCAATAGAGGCAGTAATTGTGAGTCAATATTTCATTCTATAGGAAACAATTTAAAGACTTGTATGGAGGAAAATCAGGTACTATAATACTATGATCAGACTGCACATATGTGCAGATTGATCATAGTCTGCAAAAACAGCAACTTTCTGAGTTAAGTATGACATGGGTTGAAATAATTTTGCATTCAACCCTAAATTAGTGATGATCTCAAAAAATAATAGGTCTCAAAGAGATCTAACATTGAAATAGTTTATACATTGTGATCTTGCATGTCTGTTGATAAGTAAAAAGAATTCTATTTATCCTTTCTTTAAGCCATTTCTTGTTCCTTGTCTGTTTCCATAATAATATGAGGCAGGTGAAAAGGACATCTCAGGACTTTGACCAAGAAATTCCAGGTTAGCAAAAAATCTGATCTATCCTGACATTTTTCCAACAAAGATGTGGAAAACAGGCCCCAAACCTCATAACAATGTACCGACTGATTGATGCTGAATGAAACATGAAGGTTTTGTGGGATAATTTACACCTACGTCCTGAAAACTGACACACAATCAACTCCACACATTTAATCCTATACCAAACAATAGAAGTGCCGGATGACTATTGGAAGCTAACAAACATTCCAAAGACCTTTATGAGAAGTAATGCAAACGGGTCTTGATAAGAAGAGATTACTCTTTGATTATTTCAAAGCTGCAACTTCTTCAAACTAGAGTGTAAAGTAGAGTGTAAAGAATTAAATTGTTGCTACTTCAGACGATGGACAACAGACATCATATTTGTATTTGAGCAATTTCTTCTTTTCCCATAGAAATTTCCATACATCTTATGAGGTTTATACAGGACTTTCATAGTTTTCAAGAGATGAAGTCACTGACTGATAACAAGAGCACCACATACAGGTGCCTACAATTGACTGTTGATTGCTGGATGATGGATGGATGAACTTGCTAAATGGTTCATGAGAATCTTAGTTTAAACTAGAAAGCCATGAATGGCTTGAGTCGCTCCACAGGCTTGAAATTCTTGTAAAGCAACAAAAGTTTTGACTAGATTTTTAGATATTTTGGATTCTACTGATGTTAAAAATAATTTTCAAAGTTTCAACTACGTAACATATAGAGAAATGACATCCGCCCGTGACATGCATATTTTCATCCAATCACAATAATTTTTGGTAGACTGATAAAGAGTCACTCAAGGATTCTTCATATAAAATTTCATTGGTATCCATGATTTAGATTCTGATAAAATCATTTTCACAGTTTCCACTATATAACACATAGAGAAATGACCTCCGCCCATAAAATACATATTTTTCATCCAATCAAAATAATTTTTGGTAGACTGATAGAGTGTCACTCAAGAATTAATCCAGTGAAATTTTGTTCATATCCATCCTTTAGATTCTGAGAAAATGATTTCCAAAGTTTCCACTATATAACATATAGAGAAATGACCTCCGCCCATAAAATATATATTTTTCAACCGATCAAAATAATTTTTTGTAGACTGATAGAGGGTCATTCAAGAATTATTCCAGTGAAATTTGGTTGATATCCATCATTTAGATTTTGAGAAAAATGATTTTCAAAGTTTCCACTATATAACATATAGAGAAATGACCTCCGCCCGTAAAACACATATTTTTCATCCGATCACAATAATATTTGGTGGACTGATAAAGGGTCAATCAAGGATCATTCTAGTGAAATTTGGTTGATATCCATTAGTTGCATTCTGAGAAAATGATTTTGAAAGTTTCCACTATATAACATATAGAGAAATGACCTCTGCCCATAAAATACATATTTTTCATCCGATCACAGTTATTTTTGGTAGACTGATAAAGGGTCACACAAGGATCATTCATGTAAAATTTCATTGGTATCCATCAATTAGATTCTGAGAAAATTCACTTTTTACCATATTTGGAAATTAGCCACGCCCATTAAATCCATGTTTTTCATTGGATCAAAATTTCTTGAACAACTTTGAAAGAGGGTCACCCAAGGATCATTCCTGTGAAGTTTGGTTGAAATTCATCCAGGAGAAGATTTTTGAAGAAAAAGTTTACGACCGGACGCACGGACGCACAGACGCACGGACGGACGCACGACGGACACAATGCCATGACAATAGCCCCAGTGGCTTTCAGCCAGTGGAGCTAAAAAAATGGTAGAGTTTGCAAAACAAGAGGACCATGATGGTCCTATATCGCTCCCCTGAGTAAGTCACTCATAACTTGTCAACCATGTTATGAATACCAGAATTTGTTTGATATACATTAAGGTTGGTTAAATTTAATCCTACTGCAACTTGTTTTTTTCTTTTTTAATTTTTGTAAATTTCAACTTTTCTCTTACCATGGAGTATTCTTTTAACAACTTTAGTAACCCTACACGTTAAGAATATCCGTGCTAAGTTTCAAACTGATTGGCCTCATAGTTGAGGAGGAAAAAAAAATTGTTCCATGGAAACAAGAGTTTTTTAAGAAATTAAATTCTTTTAACAACTTTTGAAGAGCTTCACCCAAGAAACATCCCTGCAAAATTTTAGCATGATTGGCCTTGTGGTTTGGGAGGAGAGGAATTTTTTCTAATATTTTCAGCCATTTTCGGCCATTTTTGAGACTTCCCGTTACCATAGAAACTAGAGTTTTCGATGAAATTAAATTCTTTTATCAAATTTTAAAAACCTTCACCCAAGACACATCCCTGCCAAGTTTCAGCTTGATTGGCCTAGAGGTTTAGGAGGAGAAGAATTTTTTCTAATATTTTCAGCCATTTTCGGCCATTTTCAGACTTTCTGTTACCATGGAAACAAGAGTTTTTGATGAAATTAAATTCTTTTATTAACTTTTGAAGAGCTTCACCAAAGGAACATCCCTGCCAAGTTTCAGCTTGATTGGCCCAGTGGTTTAGGAGGAGAGGAATTTTTTCTAATATTTTCAGCCATTTTCAACCATTTTTCAGACTTTCTGTTACCATGGAAACAAGAGTTTTTGATGAAATTAAATTCTTTTAACAACTTTTGAAGAGCTTCACCCAAGGAACATCCCTGCCAAGTTTCAGCTTGATTGGCCCAGTGGTTTAGGAGAAGAGGAATTTTTTCTAATATTTTCAGCCATTTTCAACCATTTTTCAGACTTTCCATTACCATGGAAACAAGAGTTTTTGATGAAATTAAAATCTTTTAACAACTTTTGAAGAGCTTCACCCAAGGAACATCTCTGCCAAGTTTCAGCTTGATTGGCCTTGTGGTTTAGGAGGAGAATAATTTTTTCTAATATTTTCGGCCATTTTGGCCTATTATGTAACCATGGCAACCAGAGTTTTTGATGAAATTAAATTCTTTTAACAACTTTTAAAGAGCTTCACCCAAGGAACATCCCTGCCAAGTTTCAGCTTGATTGGCCCAGTGGTTTAGGAGGAGAAGATGTTTAAAGAAATTGTTGACGGACGGACGGACGGACAGACGGACGGACAGACGGACGGACGGACGATGGACGGACGACGGACGGTGAGTGATCACAATAGCTCACCTTGAGCACTTTGTGCTCAGGTGAGCTAAAAAGCATCAAGAGTTATCACCTTTGATATTATAACTTGCTCTTTAGATGGTGAGTATGTGTGAGAAGTTTCAAGTGAATGTCTTCAGTAGAACCAGAGATATCACAAAATATCAAAATTTTCGCATGACGATGCTGACAACAACCACAACAACAACATCAATGACCTTAAGGATATAGCAATACCTTGGATTTTCTGAGAAAACAGCTGAGCTAAAGATACACATGCCAGAAGGACCTTTATCATAAAATAAGGTGCTAGTTGTACCCAAAAATTACAGTCCTCGGGCCTGTGGACTGGTATTGGTGTTGACCCCTGTTAACCAGATTCATACTGGAATCAGCTGAAGACAACAAATCAATTATCAAAACCACCAGAATTGTAACTGATGATAACAAAATTATAATTAAGTATTAGTTGATTGATTGAATGGAAATTAACGCCACTTTCAACCTTTTTTCAGTTATATCGCGAGGCTGGAGCACCTAACAATGGTTTCCTGGTATTTCTGAAACTCTCACCAGTACAACCAACAAATCCTTTCCTAGCCTCCAGCTACTATCTCACATAGGTCTACGATTATCAACCCATTGGTGAGAGACAAATAGTCGGAAAGAATGAGTGCTGCCGTCGGGGATCAAAATTAAGTGTTAGGCCATGATCCCTTAAATGAATGCAGTAAAGTAACAGTATATTTTGAGCCTTTTCTTGAACTCATAATGGCATTTGATGGTTGGATGTTTGGGTAACATTGATAGGATGACAGGCTGCCTGTTATAGACTGAATTATTACCTTGTTGACCTTTTTTCTCCTTAGAAAATGGTTATTATTAAATGACTTTATTGACAATTATTGACAAATTTATCTAATAAATTACAAGTAAATTCAGGAACAATAAGTTAAAGATTTAAGGCATTTAAAGGATCAACTGAAACAGTAACACAAATCACATAAATTCCCTTTTTATGTTTAAATTTCATCTTTAAATTGGCAACAATTGTTTGAGTTTTGACAAGTTTCAAAATTTTATATTCTGGTATTTGGTAAATAGAAAATTAAACATGAATTTTGAATAAATTTAGTATTTGGAAAGAGAAGATCTCAGAAATAACTTTACATCATTATAATGATAAAGAGTATAACAAGAAAGAGTCAGCAGAAGAAATTCTTGAACCCTGACATTTAGCTTCTATCTTTCTAAGGATGAATGCCATCCTTTTCGTAATGAATTCCTGCATATTGCCTCCGTTATTTTTGTTTTTAGGAGGTTTGTTTTGAAAACGGTTTCCCATATATTCTTGGAAAATCAGTGGCTATACCTTATATTATTGAGCTATAGTGTGGAGCCTATTCTCTCTTTTTTTTTTTAAGTCAGATGCAAACTGACACAATATTTCAGGAAAGTGAAAATATTATCAAAACAACTATGATAAATAAAATAGATATACATGAGTTGTAACTTAAACTTCAATTTGTATAGACCTGCAATTTCAAGTGAGTGATCAAAGGTCAATTTTACATTGAAAATGATAGGAGATAACGGTTTCTCGAACCTCACTCTTTCTTGCGGAACTATATTAGCTGCACTTCTTTGTTTATGATTTCATCAATGAATATTCAATTTTGTTGTGCATAAACACCAAAGATGCCAGATTTTACCTTTTACCCTTTCAAACTGGATCAATTTACTGGGTTCATTCAAAGGTATTTGCATAAGAGACAGACTATAGCAGAAATCCAAGACATTGCCAAGAAATCAATCAATGATGAGGTTATAAACCTAGAAACAACAGATAACCTGAGTTCAGGTTTGATAACTGTGACTACTAGTAATATTTACTTGAATATAATGGTATCATTGGATCCTGTCCAGTATCAGTATATTGCAAAAGTTCTAATACAACCCCCATACTCTAATATAACCCTTCTTCAGACACCAAGATAAGCCATTTTCTGGTACCATTTTTTTTCAAAGCCTCTAATGAGGCCCCCCACCCCCCATAAAAAAATAAGAACAAGAGGACCATGATGGTCCTAGATCGCTCACCTGATTCTCTTTGATCACTTTGACATCACATCAAGTAAAAAGGCAGATGTCATAAAGAAGATAATTCCCATATTTGTGGCCATTAGAGTTATTTCAAGTAAATTATCATAAAGACTCCTTTTCCTGTGATATGGCATGAATCCTTCCCGTTTTCGACAGAGTTCATTCTTGTGACCTGGCAAACATTTTGACCAACTTTCATGAAGATTGGACCATATTTGTGGCTTCTGGAGCTCTTAAAAGAAAATTGTCATTAAGGCCCCTTTTCCCGTGATATGGCACAGATCCTTCCCAATTTCAAAAGAGTTCATCCTCATGCCCTAACAAACATTCTGACTAAGTTTTGTGATGATTGGACCATATTTGTGGCTACTGGAGTGTAAACAAAAACAAGAGGACCATGATGGTCCTAGATCGCTCACCTGAGTCTCTTTGACCCCTAGGACATCAAATCATTTAAATAGGCAGATCTAATTAAGGAGATGATTTCAACACCAAACCAAATTTCAAGAAGTTCGGGCCAAAATTGTGGCCTATTAAGTTAAAACAAGAAAATTATCATTAAGGCCCCTTTTTTGTGATATGGCATGGATCCTTTCCATTTTCAAAAGGGTTCATTTTTGTGACTTGACCAACATTCTGACCAAGTTTCATGAAGATTTGGCCTTATTTGTGGCCTCTAGGATGAAACAAGAGGACCATGATGGTCCTATATCGCTCACCTGTGTATCTATGTCTAAATTAACTAGTAGCAAATTTTCCAGCAAAAGTCATAATTGTACTTTCAAGACTTTTGGTCTCTATAGAGTGTAACAAGAAAATTATCATGAAAGCTCCTTTACCCCGTGACATGACACAGATCCTCCCAATTTTCGAAGGAGTCATCCTTGTGACTTGACAAACATTCAGACCAAGTTTCATGACGATTAGACCATATGTGTGGCCTCTTAAGCTTCAAGATGAAAAATGTCATTAAGGCCCCTTTTCTCATGATATGATATGGATCCTTCCCATTTTCAATAGGGTTCATCCTTTTGACCTTTCAATCTTTCTGACCAAGTTTCATGAAGATTGGACCATATTTGTGGCATCTAGAGCATAAACAAGAAAATTGTAATTAAGGCCCCTTTTTCCATGATATGACACAGATCCTTCCCATTTAGAATAGGGTTAATCCTTGTGAGCTTAAAATCATTCTGACCAAGTTTCATGATGATTGGTTCATATTTGTGGCCTCTAGAGTGTAAACAAGAAATTTGTCCCCTTTTCCCTTGATATGGCATGGATCCTTCCAATTTTCAATAGGGTTCATTCTTGTGACCTTACCAACATTCTGACCAAGTTTCATGAAGATAGGGCCATATTTGTGGCCTCTAGAGCGTAAACAAGAAAATTGTCTTTAAGGCCACTTTTCCCGTGATATGGCATGGATCCTTTCCATTTTCAATAGGGTTAATCCTTGTGAGCTTAAAATCATTCTGACCAAGTTTCATGAAGATTGGATCATATTTGTGGCCTCTAGAGTGTAAACACTTAAATTGTTGACAACAGACAACGCAAGACGGACATTCAATGATCACAAAAGCTCACCTTGAGCACGATGTGCTCAGGTGAGCTAAAAATAAAGAAGAAAAAAATCCTCACCAAATCCATGTCAAGATGATTTCAATGCAGAGCAAATTTAACTTTTTCAAACCAACTGATTACACTTTTGTGTTGATTTAATGCTTAAATTAATGATTTGCTGTATTTTTATCTTTGATTTTCCAAGTGTACAGTACCCAAGATTATTCAAATGCCTGCATTCAATACCCAGGGTTTACAGTTGTGAAGACATGGAAGGATGGCTGAAAATGCAGCGGCAGTGTACATTTAGACTAGTTTTTCAGTGATTCTTAAAAAATGTAGGAAAAACACTATTAAATCTAAAGCTTGTATAATTGTGTGATACAACTTGAAGAAGCTTGAAAAGCATTCTCCTGGGGTGACCAGCTAATTAGGACACTGTTTCATGAACTAATGAGTTTATCATAATGGTCATTATTCTTTACTACATGTATCAGGCCATAGACCCCATGGTTTCTTTTGATTTACACTTCATAAATAATGTGTGGTGTATGTCCTATCAAAAGCTTGAAATATTGCATACAAATTCATACAATACAATTTGAAATTATTGCCTGTCTTGTCACTGAAGTCAAAGGAAAAATAAGATTCTAATCCCTTTCTTTTGTCATTTTGACAATTTGAAATTCCAAGGTTCCTTTTCTTTTTGCAAGGTAAGCCCGTGTTTCAATAATTGAATTGATCTTGTTTAAGAATAATAATACAGGCCCAAGTTGAGTGATACTGAACCTTAGTCTAATAAAAGAATGTTTCTAGATAGTCAAATAATATGAGGGCATAGAAATTTCAACAATTTCTCATGTGAGCAACAGGGTTTTAGCCTGACATCAACAAAACAGTGTCCATATTTAGGACTCAATAATAAGGGTCCTGTATTCAAGTTTTGGAATTCCTTCTTTTGTGTAGACTGCAACTATTAAGCAAATATATCAATTTTAAGAAAATATAGAGCTATTCTGATGTTTAGGTAAAGAAAGTGTTAGCTATGTATGAACATTTGAGATGCAATTTAAGGAAAGAATTGAAGACTGTTGGAACAGACTTCAATTCTGTCTTGTAGTAGATCAAAAGAAAGTATAGGGACTCACATCTGATAATTTTTATAGACTCCTTCCTTTATTTATTTGTGACTCACAGACTTACAAAACCTATGTCCCTCAAAACCTGGTGCAACATTGAAGACTAAGATAAGCCTAACACTGTATCCACACAGTCTGTTGGTTTGTTTGAATTGACTTTTACGCCGCTTTTTCACAACTGTACTACATACCATTACAGCCTTTCCTAGCCGCCTGCTGCTTTCCCACATAGGTCTATGATTATCGTCCAATTGGTGGGAGACAAAATTTAATGGTTGGAAAGAATGAGTGCCACTGTTGGGGATCAAACCTAGGACCTCTAGATTGACAGTTAAACATCCACAGAGTCTGATCAGAGTCTATACTACACACTCTGTAGATGGTTGTCAACATACATCACACACACATGAAATTGATAGAAATGTCATGCATGTGTTGCAGGCTCATATCATTTATTGTAATCAATCACACCACAATATACTGTTAGAATGTGAACACTTGCAGAAATATTAACGGCCTTTGATCTATAAGTAATGGTGGAATGTAAATAAACATCCATGTCTTCTAAAGAATACTGTTAGGGAGAATCATGCTTCAATGTAAATACCTGAAGGGTGTTACCAAAATTAACTTTATGAGCATCCACTAATTGAATTAAGAATTTCATGTTTACCAAAGAGTGGATCAACCAATTTTCACAGGTGGTTTCTCCAAGAGATGGAAAAGAGGTAACTTTTGACCTTAATGATGTTAATTGTTGACCTAGGACTTTTAAGAGTGTAATTAGTACCTAAGGAGTGACTAGTCCATTAATCCTTTATGACAGGCGTAAGAAAATAAGAAGTGGTCAAACACATCATGGCTCCTATCTCTTTTCAGTGAATAAAATACTTGCTTTTGTATGATGTCAGTTTGCTTACATATATTGTTGCTGTTAATCAAGTTGGTTGGTGTGCATGGCCATGATATACAGGAAAAGCACAGCAACTTTGTTACGTACAGTCTCAGAAGTTGATATCAGTCATGGGTCTTTCACTCAGGACCAAACATTCCATATGAATAATGGTGCAAAATTCCACTGTATTAATCTAAGCAAAAAGAACATGCTTACCAAATTGATGTAAAGTAGGTATCAGAGTTTGAATACTTTGGTCCAAAATATAACTGAAGAAATATTTGCAGGTCAAGACTTTATTTGTATTACCACTCCAGCTTTCTATCAAGGCATTTATTTTCATCTGACTGTCAATCTAAGTTCATATTTTAGTAGAGAGATTTTTTTCTTTTTATTTCTAATCTTTTATGAAACTATATGACATATTCAGTCACTCTCTAATATTAGCAAAAAATAAGCTCTAAATTATAAAATCTTCTGCTAGTACAGTATACAGAGAGCCCCAAGAACCACATTAGGAAAATGCAGTTACAAACAAGAGTAACTAAGCTCTGAACATCTGAAGTCAATATTGGTGAATTAATTTGTGGGAAGCTTGTGTAACAGTTCCAGAACATACACCCAATAATGTCCCTTAGTCTGTCAAAATTATCAATCTCAGACAGCCATTTAATCAGGAGCAAAATATACCAAATTTATATAACAGTGGTATGGCAAATGATTCAATGATTCTTTAGTATTTTTCTAATAACATGCTACTAAAGCAGTTAGTTTGACTTATCTTCCTCATAATATTTCTAGCATACTCCTGCTGTATACAAGTCCTTAGCATGCAGTATAGACTAAGATCAGCTTGCAGAATCATTCAGTTAGTCTGATCTTGGCATATGTACTGCCTGCTTTCTACTTATGTTTGAAATGTCCTAAATAAGCCAGTTGTATCTGAAACGAAGCTCAAATACAATGAATTTAACTCATTAAAGATTATGATCAGGCTTCATCATATTTATGCCCTTCAACATCATTATGATCTTTTTACCCTAACCATTTATCCACATGATGGAATATATCATAAGGAGGTTCTCAGCAATTGAGGAGTATTCTGGGAAGGTCAACAGCCAAGTCACTGTCTTAACAGGAATTCAATTAAGAGACTGTTCTGGAAAGGCTATATCACAGTTCCATAAACTTCCTCAAACAATGTCTATACTCTATGGCTATTGTTGTGTCTCAGAATGACAATAAACTGTCACTCAGTCTTAACTAGAGAGTGGTTCTGTCAGGAATCAAAGAGCTATTTATGCAATGTGAAAGTCTGCATCTTTTTTGTACATGAAACAAAACAGTATCTGTCAGTATTAAACTGGCTCAAGTGCTACTTCTGATTTGACCATCATTATTTCATTAATTAAAACATTGTCATAATAATAGAGAAACAAACTTTGTACAATGCAGTCATGAAAAAATAATTATTTTCTCTTGTACTATTTTTAATAAAGGCAGGTAAACAATTACAGCTCAAGGATTGGTGATTGCTTTATGTAACAATAATTTGAAGATTAGATCTATCAATTTCCTTAAAGACTTTCAATCATTTTATATGTTTGATTTTTTTCATTTTCATTTTTTTTTCAAAGAAAATAAAAAGAATTAAAGAAGATAAAAGGTTATCAGCCTTATATGACAATGAAGAAGAATGTAAGTATAAACAATGAATTTATTATAGGTGAATTGTTAAAGAAATGATAGGACTGATTTTATTCACTGATTACAACCATCTAATCAGCCAAATTCCCCTAGGAACAAAGCATTTGAACCATTCTCAAAATTGTTCTTAAAGGTCAGAGGTATTTAGTTTTTTATGATGACGTATGAACCACTTTCAAATCAATTGATACCATGTGTGTTATACATTTCTCACGGCATTGAATGGCATTTTACACATAAAAAGTGACGATAATTCTAAGACAGACAACACATGTTATGTAGGCAGAAATCATACAGATGAAAGGAGTGGCTAATTACATTTGATTTCTAGACGAAGAGGAAATACTCTGTAATATTTTCATTTACTTGGGGATGAATTTAGTAGGAATACCAAGAATAAGAGGTTTCTTGGATTTACAAGGACTTTTCCAAATATATCATAACTTCTTTTACCTTTGAAAGTTAATATTCAATATGAAATCTTTCTTAATAAAGAGTTCAACCAGATGGAGATGAAGGCATCAAAGTTTGACAGGAAAATGAAAATATATTTCATAATAATTTGCATGCCCACTCATTGCCAAGAAAAACTTTCCTACCCCCCCCCTTCCAATTTAAATCAAACGAATGTTTTCAAATGTATACTATGTACTAGTACTGATACTTGTATTATTCTTCTAAGTTGCAAGTTACAAGCATAACAGCATATATCAAATATTGTGAACAGTTAAGCAAAGTTTACTATTAAACTTAAAGAGAAAATTTATGGATACAAATTTGTATTTGAAGAATGCTGCTGTTGACAATTCTCTATTTTTTATTTAATTATATTTACATACCCATTATGATGAAATGTTTGTTTACATTGAATGATAACTCCAATGGAGGTTTTATTCTGAGCTAACATTAGTTTTTATCATTCTATGCATGGTTGATAAATGTATGTTTATCGGATTAAATGTTAGCATGTTAAATGTGTGTATTGATTTGTTAATTGACGCAATTCATAATACCAGCCCAAGAAGTTACAAGTTGAAAAGAAATAAGAATTAATACATTTTATATGTAATGCTCCCAAAAGAATGCTGAACATGCTTACAGTATTTAATATATTGCCTGCCAATGGGTGACTAAAAACTTCACATAGCTTAGCTCAAGTTACAAGGTTTTAGTTGCATTATATATACAATATATCCTTTTGAAATATATTTTTTTCAATATGATGAAGATTCCGAAAATATGCAAATTTGATTTTCAAAGATTTTAGTATTTATTTTGCCTGTCAATAAATATTTACCATAATATTAAGCTTCTGCGTTTTTATTACAAGAATGTTTGATACAAATACATTATTTGCTATATTATATATTTTGAGTGCACCAAAAGACAGTGTTTAAAAGTCAAATGCTTTTTTTTAGAAACAATCAAAAATATTTATTTTACAGAAAATAATATTTACAAATAGTAATTAATAGAATTTCAATATTGTACTTATTATACTTTCAATACCAGTAAAATTCACTGCGGAAAATCATGTGATTCAGCAATGTCAGAAAATTGTCGATAATTCTGTTTAAAAGGGATCAATTTGAATTTGGTTTGAAGCAGAAAAGGTGGAAAAATATCAGTAATATGCTGAATGTAACAGATCTAATAAAAATATGCTGATAAAAAAGTTATTGACACCAACTAAAAATTCCCTTGTCATCAATAACTTTATTATAGATCTGTAAATTTTTACAAGATCTTACAGAACCAGCAAATCCCTGGCATTTTTCTGGCTTATCTGATTCAAACCACTTTTTCAAATCTGTCAAGTATTTACTAAATTATTGGAAAATATAAAACAAGAGGACCAAGATGGTCCTAGATTGCTCACCTGAGTCTCTTTGACCCCTGGGACATCACATTAACTAGATCAGGCAGATGTCAAAAAGAAGATAATTGCCTTAGATCAATACCATGGAACATTTTCAGCTAAGAGCAAGACAGATATGCCTTTTTGCTCTTTGATTCTATGTAAAAAGGGATACACCCGGGTGGACCCAAAATGTGACCCCAGGGTCTTGATATGAACAAACTTGAAAGAGGTCCATAAGATGATGCTACATACTAAATATGAAAGCTGTCTGCATTCTGGTTTCAGAGAAGAAGATTTTTGAAGGTTTTCCTATTTTCACCCATCGTGCTCAGATGAGCTGAAAGGGATGCGCCCGGTTGGAGCCCAAATATGATCCAAGGGTCTTGATATGAACAAACTTGGTAGGGGCCCACTAGATGATGCTACATACCAAAAATAAAGGCAGTGTGTCTTCTGGCATCTTGTCGAACCAAGGGTTACGAACGCTTTACTTATCTTACCCTTGGCTGATTGAATGGGTAATTTCTGTACGCGTGACGTCACAGAACGGAAAACGAGGCGGACCAATCAGTAACCTTCTTACAAAAAGGTCCGACAGCGGGAGGTATGTTAGATCAATATACCCCGCGGCTACTTTCCAGATATGAAATTAACCCTGAGAATTGCGCTTAATCCCTTCTGTTTTAGGTGATTGTGACACTTAGCAAGACTGAAATACACAATCACAAAAACTGATCGAAATTCCTATATCTGTTCAAATGACAACGTATCTTTTTAATAATTTGATGGTACATTGAAAGGTTCTCAAATTCTTCTTTTTCTACCCTCGATGACAGTGTATTACGATTTTTCAATGTTTATTTGAATTTTCAAGTTATTTAATCAATCAATACCTGTTTAAGTTTTCAATATTTTAGACCTGATCGATGGCATACTCCAATTTAGTAGAATGCATCTATATTGAAGTACGCGAAATTTAAAATTTGGAATAAATTCAATAATTAAGCCGTCTTATAAATAGAAATAATTTTGAAATGATAATTTACTTGAATTTTCATATGAATTCTTTTATTCGGGGGTTTTTCTCCTTCTTTTCCAGCAGACTTTTCTTTAAACACATTAAATGACAAGAGAAATAAAGAGAATAAAATATGAAAATAAATAAAGAAAGAAAGAAAATAATAGAAAATTTTTTAGTAAAAATCCTCTATCTGTGTAAAATAAATCTCGTGTGAGAATATTGTGGGAGCCGAAGAATTAATCAATTTGTTTATTGTTATAATTTGTTTTGATTATTTATTTATTTGTTTATTTATTTGAATTAATTTTAATTTGAAAAGTACCCATATTGCAGGTAGTCACAATGTTACTATAAATTTAAAACTTAGATTTGCTATAAAACAACTTATTCACGACGTTTAAAACAAAACAATCACGCGCAATGTCCAATCCAAATCGAATTACACATGTATTTGGGGATTATTTGATTTTTATTTTAAAACAAGAGCTGTCACTGTAAGATGACAATGCCCCCGACACCGCTTTGATAGTAATAAGGAAGTTATGGCCAATGTTAAAGTTTTTGGACGGAATGACGGACGGACGGACAGACGGACGGACAGACGGACGGACGGACAAGTCAAATTTATGATGCCTCCCTATCGGGGGCATAAAAATGGCCATTAATTTTATTTATTTTTATTTCATACCTTTTTTTTTTGGGGGGGGGGAACAATATGGGGGATAGAGTAACTCAAAATCATTTCATGTTATTTTTGTTAGTCTGCAAAAATACAGAACTTGTGAAAGATAATGTCTGAATTCCCAACTCACATTTTTGATGTAATTTAAAGGGGGGTGGGGGTGGAGGAGAGCTTCGGAAACATTCACGGTGGACAATGAGGAAACTTTCGGCTTACTATTCCTATCATTCTGATAAAAAGGAACTGATTTATATTTTGTAGATTTTATAAATCTATCTGTCACCGAATAAAAACGTACTAAAAAGTTAGCGTCTTCGATGCGACGCATTTTCTTTATGCAAGAATGAAGGGTTATCTACACAGTCGTCGGAATACAGCAGGTTGCCAACGGGATTAAAAGGTACCGATGTCGTTTGTAAGAAGCTCTCTGATTGGCAGTCACAGAAATCGCGTTTGACCTTTTGATTGGCCGGCTAAAATTAAATCGTACAGAAAATACCTATTCATTCAGTCAAGGGGTATTCGAGAAGATCTTATCGATTCGATACCCCTTGACTCGTGAAGATGGTCTTCTGGTTTCGATTAAAGAAGATTTTAAAAGATTTTCGCTCTTTGATTCAATGTGAAAAGGGTTGCGCCCGGGTCGAGCCCAAATATGATCCTAGGGTCTTGAAATGAACAAACTTGGTAGAGGTCCACTAGATGATGCTACATACCAAATATGAAAGCTGTCTACCATCTGGTTTCATAGAGAGATTTTTGAAGATTTTCGTTTTTTTTACCCTTTGTGCTCATAAAAGATAAAGGGATGCACCTGTGCAAAGTCCAAATATAACCCAAGGGTCTTGATATGAACAAACTTGGTAGAGACCCACTAGGTGATGTTACACACAAAATATTAAAGCTGTCTGCCATCTTGTTTCAGAGAAGAAGATTTTTAAAGATATTTGCTCTTTGATTCTATGTAAAAAGGGTTGGGCCGGTGCAAAGCCCAAATATGACCCCAGGGTCTTGATATGAACAAACTTGGTAGAGGGCCACTAGATGATGCTACATACCAAATATGAAAGCTCTCTGACATCTGGTGTCAGAGAAGAAGATTTTTAAAGATTTTCATATTTTCACCCTTTTTGTTAAGGGTAAAGGGAAAGTTAAGGGTGGATTTCATTTATTTGAACAACTTTGGTAGGGCTTGACCCAAGGAACATCCCTGCCAAGTTTCATCAAGATTGGCCCACTAGTTTAGGAGGAGAAGATGTTTAAAGAAATTGTGGACGACGGACGACGCACGACGGACGACGCACAACGGACATTCTACGATCCCAATAGCTCACCTTGAGCACTTGGTGCTCAGGTGAGCTAAAAAATGAGTCACATGATTGCCCACTGTTTTATTGCCATTCTATTGTATTGACAGGATCAACACTGTCATTGATCACTTCTGGACAATGTTGATTGATTTCTCAATATTTTGAATCTATATCACTTTAGTATATGTATATTTCCAAATTGAAATACTATTTACTTAAATTCTTTTCAACTTTAAGTCAGTTACAGAACTATCTATCTGTATACAGTCAAGCAGTATGAGTATTGTTATTACTTGCCTTTGCTGCTTAGCTTGGTATAAGTAGAATTAGAAATCTTGACTCGTTGATTGTAAATGTAAATGTATTGTTATCAGAAGTCACATTACAGTTTCCAGTTATATTAACCTTTGTCATGCTGCACCCGGAACAATCCTGCTTGATCAGGAGCTATAGAACTAGAAAGCCATGAATGGCTTGAGTCGCTCCACAGGCTTGAAATTCTTGAAATAAGAAAATCTAAGATTTGACTAGATTTTAAGATATTTTGGGTTCTACTGATGTTGAAGTGATTTTCAAAAATGCCACTATATAACATATAGAAAAACGACCTCCGCCCATAAAATACATATTTTTCATCCGATCAGAATAATTTTTGGAAGACTGATATAGCTTCATTCAAGGATCATTCCAGTGAAATTTGGTTGATATCCATTCATTACATTCTGAGAAAATGATTTTCAAAGTTTCCACTATATAACATATAGAGAATTGACCTCGGCCCATAGAATGCATATTTAACATCCCATCACAACAATTTTTGGTACACTGATAAAGGTTCACCCAAGAATAATTCCAGTGAAATTTGGTTGATATCCATCAATAACATTCTGAGAAAATGATTTTCAAAGTTTCCACTATATAACATATAGAGAAATGACCTCCGCTCATAAAATGCATATTTATCATCCTATCACAATAATTTTTGGAAGACTGAAAGAGGGTCACCCAAGGATTATTCATGTAAAATTTAATTAGTATCCATCAATTACATTCTGAGAAAATGATTTTCAAAGTTTCCACTATATAACATACAGAGAAATGACCTCCGCCCATAAAATGCATATTTTCTATCTGATCACAATGATTTTTTGTAGACTGATAAAGGGTCACTCAAGGATCATTCATGTAAAATTTAATTGGTGTCCATTGATAAGAATCTGAAAAAACTCACTTTTTACCATATTATGAAATTAGCCACGCCCATTAAATTCATGTTTTTCATTGGATCAAAATTTCTTGAACAACTTTGAAAGAGGGTCACCCAAGGATCAATCCTGTGAAGTTTGGTTGAAATCCAACCAGTAGTTTCTGAGGAGAAGATTTTTAAAGAAAAGTTTACGACCGGACGCACGCACAGACAGACGGACGGACGCACGACGGACACAACGCCATGACAATAGCCCCAGTGGCTTTCAGCCAATGGAGCTAAAAACGTCAGCCTGCACATATGTGCAGTCTGATGTTAGTCTTCACCACCTGTTTCTCACTTTCAAACCAGAATTGTAAATAGATTTAGTTTTTTCAAATCAAAAATGACCTACACTTGGTACTTTCAGTGCTTTTTGCCCTTTGATTTTGATGAAAATTTTTAGCCAAAATTTTTTCAGCATGACAAGGGTAAAACGTAAAGAAGCAAAAAAAGTTTGGTTTGTTTATCATATTATGGACCAAAGGACCTCCTCTTTGCTGTACAGTTAAGACATCCTATTGAATACTAATGAGCTTTTAATCACTTCAAGTTTTCTAATTCAAAAATATTCTAATCTCACCTCAAATAATCAAGGTTAACAAGTTGTAATCAGGGACATGTCTTTGCATTGGCTTAATTTATAGAAGTTATCCAGTTTAAGTGTTGTAAACCGCTCAGTAATCAATTCTGCTTTATAACGATTCTCATGCTACTCTCTAATCCTGCTGTACACAAGGCTTTGGTACTGTTATAGACTAAGATCAGCCAACATAGGCATGCATTCTGATCTTAGTTTATACTGCACACTTTCTACTCAACTGTTGTAGACTGGCTGAAATTGGCAATCTATTTGAAACAAAATTCAAGTTTAGGACAACTTTTGTGAAATGGATTCATAAAATGTTTTCTTCATGTTGCGAGGACCTTTTTCTTGTTAAAACTATCAACCTCCAAGTCATGACTCTAGTGCCTATACAACCAAGGCAGTCTGTGAGACACCTCCCCCCTCTCACTGTCACTTTAGGAAAGTTTAACAATGTTCTGTATTTAAATCTCCCTAAATGATTAATTATGTGTTTTCAACAAATAACTCAGATTTCTCTTAATTAATGGATTTGCTTAATTAAGCCATGTTTACTGTCATATTCAGGGTAATCATAATTTACTCAAGTCTGTTCCATTAATTCTATTGCTCAAATTTTTTGGAAACACCTTGTATTCCTAGAAGAATTAATAATTTACATGCTTAAGTCATTTTTATATTCTAAGGCTTCCCTGAATCATGCAGTTTCTGACCGGTTATGACTTTAAAGATGCTAAGAGATGTAACCACATGCAAATTTTGAACATATTTTCATAGACCTTGAAAGGTTTAGAGAAAGCTTTTTAGAGCAACTTTGCATCATAATTTTCAATTTATGTATTTCTTGCTCTGAAATGGGCAGTGCAATTTTCTAACTTTTCGCCTTTACCTTTGACCTTGAAGCTATTTACCAAACAATTCTTTCAATTTGCAAAACTCTCATACTGGAGATAAAATTCTACAAAGTAAAAATCTTTTTCTAAACATAGTAGTTATCTTCCTGACAAACTACATGTACATTCCAAAATGTTTCTAGCCCCCGTCATAGCACAGTTGGTAGCACGTTGAACTGGCAATGTAGAAGTCCTGGGGCGGCACTCATTCTTTTCGACTATTTGTCTGTCTCCAATCGGTTGATAATCGTAGACCTATTTGAGATAGTAGATGGAGGCTAGGAAAGGATGTTATAGTTGTACTGGTGAGAGAAATACCAGAAATTTATTGTTAGGTGCTCCAGCCACCGTGATATAACTGAAAAAATGTTGAAAGCGGCGTTTAACTCCGTTTAATCAATCAATCCATCATGTTTCACTTTGACCAAGTGTGCCTTTGAACTTGGGAACTACCCAAAATGTTCAATCAACAATATGAAGGAGAAGTCTCTGACAAGTTTTGCAGGCAGAATCAGGACCGGCAAAGGAATATTGGCACACAGATTAGCCATTACCACATTGCACAAGTATCAGTGAGTAAATACAATATGACCATAAATTTTCAAAGGAAATTGAAATGTTACAAACTGAAAATTCTCACCTTCCCTGAGCATTCCAACTAAAAGACATTTCTGGAATCGGCAAGCTTGGCAAGCCTTCCTTCGTCGTTTTGTGATTTCACAGTCCCCACTTGCAGGACAAGAGTAGTCTATATTTCCTGAAAATACACAATAGGAGACATGAATATGTGACACATCTGCTACAAAGGAATGATCTTCCGAATCATGCTTGGTAAGGCAGTAAAATTCACCCTTTCATCACATCGAAAAAATATTTAACCTTGTCATGCTTAACCTGGAATATGTCTGCTTTGACAGGGTGTATAGACAAACATCAGCCTGCACACTAAGTGAAGTCTGATCTTAGCCCATACCACCTGCTTGTTCCTATGTAGCCAGAGTAGTTTAAAGAAGTATTTTCTCAAAAAAAAAAAAAAACTGACAGTTTTTGCATATAATGCTATCAGCATATTGATTCTAATGCGATTTCGCCAAGATCAACTATGGTCCAAACTTTTCACTTTTTTCTCTGAACTCTCTGAATCTAGAAATGATCATTGTATTGTATAAAATATTTGTTTTTTAATGAAATCTCTTATTCATATAGCTCTGTTGGATCCAATAATTTGTTCAATGTTTGTTTCACAGAGTTCCTAGATCTAGTTCCTTTTAGCAAGAGTATACAAACACCTTGATAAAATGACAGCATCGATCACTTATAACGCATGATTCAGGGTCTGTGCCGAACTATTGTAAGTGTCTATATAGACAAGAGGACCATGATGGTCCTACATCGCTCAATTGAGCCTCTTTGACCCCTGGGACATCACATCAATTAAATAGGCAGATGTCAACAAGGAGATCATTTCTACATAAGATCAATGCATGATATGGCATGGATCCTTCCCATTTTCAATTGGATTTATCCTTGAGCCCCCAAATACATTCTAGACAAGTTTCATGAAGATTGGGCCATATTTGTGGCCTCTAAAGTGTGAACAAGAAACTTGTCATAAAGGCCCCTTTGACCGTGATATGGTAAAGATCCACCCATTTTCACTATGCTTCATCCTTGTGACCTAGCAAACATACTGACAAAGTTTCATGAAAATTGGGCCAAATTTGTGGCCATTAGAGTAAAACAAAACAAGAGGACCATGATGGTCCTATATCGCTCACCTTCGTCTCTTTGACTTCTCCCTTAGCAAAATTAAATACTTGAAAGATCATTAAATTTTTCAAAGAAAAACATAACTCTATTTCTATGATCGCTGCATAAATTTCTATCCTTTTCTAAACAAGTTTCATGTGACCTGGCCAACATTCTGACCAAGTTTCATAAAGATTGGGCAATATTTGTGGCCTCTAAAAAGAAAATAGTCAATAAGGCCCCTTTTCCCGTGATATGACAAGGATCTTTCCAATTTTAAATAAGGTTTATCCTTGTGACCTAGCCATTATTCTGATCATGTTTCATGAAAATTTAATAGTATTTGTGGCTTCTAGAGCGTAGACAAGAAGATTGTCATTAAGGCCCGTTTGCCCGTGATATGTCATGGATCCTTCCCATTTTCAAAAGGGTTCATCCTTGTGACCTGCCCAACATTCTGACCAAGTTTCATGAAGATTGGGCCATATTTGTGGCCTCTAGAGTGTAAACAAAACAAGAGCCGTCAGAGACGGATTATGCTCCCCGAATAAGGCATTGTCACAAAAACAAGAGCCATGTTGGACATGGACATCCCCCGCCAAGAAAGCTTGATAGTAAACAGAAGCCTAATAGATAAAAGATTCTATGTACTGACAAAGATTTGCCTCCTATAAAATCTAAGCAATAAAAATAACAAAGGGCAATAACTCCAAAATTATGCAAGCAAGAGTTGTAGTTCAGGTGTATTGCACTTCTCCTCTAAGAGATCTATCCACCCATAAAGATTCAAGTTGATAGCTATTATACTTTATGAGATATGCTCCAGACAAAATCTAAGTATCAAAAATAACAAAGGGCAATAACTCCAAAATTATGCAAGCAAGAGTTGCAGTTCTTGTATACTGCACTTCTCCTCTATGAGATCTATCCACCCATTAAGTTTCAAGTTGATAGCTATTATACTTAAGGAGATATGCTCTGTGGTCAGATTGCAAGGACTCAAATAAGATGTTATCTTATACAGCAAACATAAAGGTAACAAACATTAAACTCCCTTTTTGCATGACATATTTTTAGACACAAATATCAAATACCTTATGGTAAAGGGCATCTGATTTGCTACTTAAATGTGAAATTTCATCAAATTCTGAGCATGAGACTAGGAGAAATGAAAGAATAAGTGTATTTTATGCGCTAGCGTAAAGGTAACAAACATTTAGCCCCCTTTTTCCATGATATTTTTTTTTACGTTAATTTCAAATTGTTTATAGTAAAGGGCATCTGATTTGCTACTCAAATATGAAATTTCACTAAATTCTGACTGTTAGACTAGGAGAAATTTTGGAAAAACTGTTTTTTACCCTAAGTCCCCTTTTCCTGTGACGAGGCCTCAAATCCAAAAACTTTCACAGATGCATCAACACTATATCATAGGGAGTTCACATGGTAAGTTTCATTTGATTTGGCCCAAGGGTTATGGAGAAAAAGGTGGGGACGGACGGACGGACGGACGGACGGAATTACTATTATACATGCTAACGTAAGGTAACAAACATTTAGCCCCCTTTTTCCATGATATTTTTTTTTTTACGTTAATTTCAAATTGTTTATTGTAAAGGGCATCTGATTTGCTACTCAAATATGAAATTTCACTAAATTCTGACTGTTGGACTAGGAGAAATTTGGGAAAAACTGTTTTTTACCCTAAGTCCCCTTTTCCCGTGACTAGGCCTCAAATCCAAAAACCGTCACAGATGCATCATCACTATATCATAGGGAGTTCACATGGTAAGTTTCATTCAATTTGGCCCAGGGGTTATGGAGAAATAGGTGGGGACGGACGGACGGACGGACAGACGGAATTACGGACGTACAGACGGACGGACAGACGAAGCGGCGGCTATATGCTCTCCCTTCGGGGAGCATAAAAATTGTCATTAAGGCCCCTTTTCCCGTGATATAGCACAAACCTTCCCATTTTCAATAGGGATCATCCTTGTGGCTTGGCCAACCTTCTGACCAAATTTCATAAAGATTGGGCCATATTTGTGGCCGAGTGTAAACAAGAAAATTGTCATTAAGGCCCCTTTTCCCGTGATATGGCACGGATCCTTCCCATTTTCAATAGGCTTCATCCTTGTGACCTGGCCAACATTTTGACCAAGTTTCATGAAGATTGGGCCATATTTGTGGCCTCTAGACTGTAAACAAAAAAATTGTCATTAAGGCCCCTTTTCCCGTGATATGGCACAGATCCTCCCCATTTTCGATAGAGATCATCCTAGTGGCTTGGCCAACCTTCTGACCAAATTTCATAAAGATTGGGCCATTTTTGTGGCTTCTAGAGTGTAAACAAGAAAATTGTCATTAAGGCCCCTTTTCCCGTGATATGGCACGGATCCTTACCATTTTAAATAGGCTTAATCCTTGTGACCTGCCCAACATTCTGACCAAGTTTCATGAGGATTGGGCCATATTTGTGGCCTCTAGAGTGTAAACAAAAAAATCGTCATTAAGGCTCCTTTTCCTGTGATAAGGCACAGATCCTTCCCATTTTCGATAGGGATCATCCTTGTGGCTTGGCCAACCTTCTGACCAAATTTCATAAAGATTGGCCCATATTTGTGGCCTCTAGAATGTAAACAAGAAAATTGTCATTATGGCCCCTTTTCCCTTGATACGGCACGGATCCTTCCCATTTTCAATAGGGTTCATCCTTGTGACCTGGCCAACATTCTGACCAAGTTTCATGAAGATTAGGCCATA
Source organism: Fragum whitleyi (assembly GCA_948146395.1). Taxonomy (NCBI): domain Eukaryota; kingdom Metazoa; phylum Mollusca; class Bivalvia; order Cardiida; family Cardiidae; genus Fragum; species Fragum whitleyi. The sequence goes on from OX411544.1 coordinate 49,498,256, forward strand.
TTTGTGGCCTCTAGAGTGTAAACACTAAGATTGTTGACGCCGAACGACGGACGACAGACGATGCACGACAGACATTCAATGATCACAAAAGCTCACCTTGAGCACGATGTGCTCAGGTGAGCTAAAAATTGTCATTAAGATACCTTTTCCCGTGATATCCCTTTTCCCATTTTCCATAGGGTGCATCCTTGAGACATGACAAACATTCTAACCAAGTTTCAAGAAGATTGGACCATATTTGTGGCCCTTAGAGTGTAAACAAGAAAATTGTCATAAAGGCCCCTTTTCCGGTGAAATGACATGGATCCTTCCAATTTTCCACAGGGTTCATCCTTGAGACATGACAAATATTCTGACCAAGTTTCATAAAGATTGGCCCATTTATTTGTGGTCGCTAGAGTGTAAACAAGAAAATTGTCAGTAAGGCCTCTTTTCCCATGATATGGCATCGATCCTTCCTAACTTAAATAGGGTTCATCCCTGATGACTGGCCAACATTCTAACCAAGTTTCATGAAGATTGAACCATATTTGTGGCCTGTAGAGTGTAAACACTTAAATTGTTGAGGCAAGACAGCAGATGACACATGACGCACATTTAATGATCACAAAAGCTCACCTTGAGCACGATGTGCTCAGCTGAGCTAAAAATGGATCAATCTGTGAGCTACAATAAGTATGGATCCTGGTCAAAATACACAATTTGATTGATTGTATTGGATTTAACTCCCCTTTAATTGTTTTTCAGTCATATAGTGGTAGCTGGAGCACCTGGAAAATGCAAAGGTATCTGTGATTGGAACAAAGCATCACACATCTTGAAATTTCATTATACCAGTTTAAGAATAATACATTGTTTCAGTAGATCATTTCAAACTTTGGTTACAAGGTTTTGGTAGTCAATATTTGGACAATTTCTACCATCAACCCTGAAATTTTGTCATCTGTTAGACTGGGTTCAACTGCATTTTAACAATCTAAAATAACAATCTGACAGTCTTTTTTCTGGAACATCTTTCATAATCAATGAAAAAAAAAAAACATGCCAATTTGAAATCTTGAAGTCTTGTTCTAAATTGGGCTGCAATCAAAGCAATTTACAGATGTTTTGGCTCATGTTGAGAGGCTGGGAAAACTATTATTGGTAGTTTCTGAGGATTAGAATCAATAAGAAGAATCAAATACTGAGTACATTCTGAAACTTTTGTGTACTTTGCACTCAATGAAAAGCTAAATCAAAATACTAAATGTGAAATTTCTAATACTTTACTATCATTTAAGATGTTTCAAAATGTTCACCCTTTCTACAACCATATTCATGTTCTTAACATGCAAATCCAAAACTCATTTGCCATAATTCAAAGAAGAGCTTTCATTTTTGATTGGTAAAATAGAATGAACAGAGACATGTATAAATAAATTGCACAAACAATATTTGATATGAAACTTTCTTAAATTTGTTGTTTGCAGCTTGAATATTAATACAGTTGTGTTACAATGAAATGAAGACTAAAATCTTAGACTATGATTTCCAAGCTCCAATAAGTTTGTGTATCGATGGCTGAATGCTAAAAAGTTGTAAGTGGCAAATAAACATATAGGCAATTAAAACTGTTTCATGCTGAGCTATCCATGTCTCATCTATAAAATGACAAGATCAGACAAGATTGCAGTTTATTGATAGATATATCTCCAACTTTAATCTCTATTGGAAAATGTACATAAATTTGTAACAAGTTCAATGATCTCACATGCAAACATGAGCTAACTAAGCAACGATCAGGAATGAAGTGAAAGCTGAGTAGGGCAGTATGGGTACATATTTTTTAAGAATGTAGGACATTTTGGCCATGGACGTTTATGCCAGGACATTTTGGCCAGGAAATTTTGGCCACAGTGATTTTCAAAGTAGGAACTTTTTGCCAATTATAAAATGGATTAATGAGTGTATATAATCAATTATTCTTTATTTTTTCTTCTTATCTAATTATTTTTCTACACAAAATGTGTATTTACAAGATATAATGTATGCAACTAATAAAACTTTTTGAGAAAAAGAGTTAATTTGTAATTGGATTTTGGAATGTTAGATGGTTGTTCAAGAACTTTTTTCACATTCTAGAACTGTCAAGAACCTGTTCTTGAACTTTTTCCATAGGGGACATTTCGACATATAAGGAAAGGGTTAATAATTATTATGACAAATACGGTTATTTCATAAACTTAAATTCCCATGAAGGAGCCATATTTACATTGAACAGAATTTCCATCTGTGATCATAAAAGGATTTCTAGGGAATTTTACAAACCATTACATCAACAGATGCTCTCCACAGTGACGTACTTGCATTATCAGTGCTCTCTAAAAATAATATCGAAAAATATCATGCTACAATCAGATACAGACACATTTTGGCACCCGTACAATTCTGCTAAATGTCAGAGGTAAACTTAGCAGAATGTTTACATTCTCAATACAGAAGGTGAAACGCAAAAAAATATATATATAATGCAGCCAGGCTTGTCAATTAGCAAGATTGTGTAAGAACAAATTAATTATTTATCTTCTTCATTTTCTCTTTTATTAACTTCACAGAAAGAATGATTCAATTTTTCAGGTGGGACTACAATTAATCCCCAATAACAAAGAACCAAAATTTGAGCAATAAATTCCACAAAGTATGACCTTAAAATGCTTTGGGCTTGTAATTGGAAACTGACAAAGAACAGTTTTTCAGTGCTATTATTGCCAATGCCAGAGCACCATTTAATAAGTTACCATGGATTCCTGGTATTTCTTTCACCAGTATTACCACAACATTAATTCTGAGTAATGGGCTGCTTAACCCCACAGGTATTGAGCATGTTGCTCCGAGAACCCTGAGAACATTATAACTAGAGGTGTTGAGCGCCTGATTCGCTCCACAGGCTTGAATATCCTGATAATGATTATAAGAGGATGAAATGGCTGTATAAAACAAGGATCATTCCAGTGAAATTTGTTTGAAATCCAAAAATAACAAGATGTGTTTGTGAAACACGAATGCCCCCGTAACGGCATTTTTTTTCAAGGTTTGACCTTGACAGATGACCTTGACCTTGTCACATGACCTTGACTTTGGTACCAGCAGATGCGGATCATTGAGATCTATCATCATGCCAAATATTAGCTTTGTATCTTGAATAGGCTTGAAGATATTGGCAAGGTTAAGTTTTCGGGTTAAGTTTTCGGACAGACTGACGGACAGACAGACAGACAGACGGACAGACAGACAGATGGACATGAGTAAAACAATATGCCCCCGATCTATCGATGCGGGGGCATAAAAATTTCAACACTAACAGAATGCTACTGCACAATAAACTGGTACTTTGTCCACAAAATTTTGATTGTAGATCTATCTGATTTTTATTAAATACCACTATAAGGGTGTTACTTCACAATAATTATTTGTCATCAAAACAAAATTCTAACTAATGATAAAAACAAGATGTGTTTGTGAAACACCAATGCCCCCGTAACGGCAGTTTTTTTTCAAAGTTTGACCTTAACAGATGACCTTGACCTTGTCACATGACCTTGACTTTGGTACCAGCGGATGCGGATCATTAAGATCTATCATCATGCCAAATATTAGCTTTGTATCTTGAATAGGCTTAAAGATATTGGCAAGGTTAAGTTTGGTTAAGTTTTTGGACAGACGGACTGACAGACAGACAGACGGACAGACATGAGTAAAACAATATGCCCACGATCTATCGATGCGGGGGCATAATAAGTAAAATATTAAATCCAACATTTATTCTACCCAATCCTTAGAGTGCAGTCAACTCAGCCCTTTCTACCCCATTCTGAACCTCAGGAGGCCACTTTACACCACTAATGTCCTCTTCGTGCAGAGTCATCCTTCGTTCAACTAAACTGACCAATTCTCAGGGGGTATCTCGGACGAACGTTTTGGCTAGGACATTTTGGCCAGGACGTTTTGGCCAAGGACATTTTGGCCACAATATTTTTCAAAGTAGGACCTTTTGGCCAAAAATTATTCATTGGGAGAATAAGTTATAATATGAAATATCAATCAAGTTATAGTTGTTATTTTAGTCATTTAGATAACAAAATAGTTTTTTTTTACCATTTTTAATGTGTTTGTTGGCTCAATAGTATATCTTAATATATGAAGAAAAATGATAATAAATATCTTTACTATACAAAGGTAATGAAGAATAAATTGAAATTACATGTACTTTGAAATATCAATGCTATAAATTTACAAAATGTATTATCTGTACATATTTCTGTCAGAAATTATATGACAATATAGGATAAACAACATGAAAATACTTTCAAAAAGCACATTTGGATCATTTCTTTTGACCATAATTATTAATTCAAATCATCTATCAATTAGTAATGTAAGAATACCAATAATACCCAATTAATGAACTAAGATAAAACAGAAAATGCTACATGTAGATCAAAGCAAGTTTGTTAAATTCTTTATTCAACATTTAATTGATCATTAAAAACAATTCAATAGAGATTAAGAGATTTTTCCCATCAGCCCCCTCCCCTCCCCACCCCCCTCAAACTGTAGCATGATTGTTGAATGAGAAATAGGATTTATAGTTCCATACTCAATATCTACACTAGAACTGTCGCAGAGCGGACTAATACCCCCCACAAGCACTTTGTCAGAATGCAAGTGCTATTAGTGCAGGATGTGTTTGTAACAAATATGGAGGTCCTATGCAGCATTTGCATTAGGTTTCATGATTCTAGGTCGCTTACTTTTTGAGTTAGAGTCGAGAAATGAAAATTGAACAAAAATTAACTGTGACCTTAACCTTTGACCTATATGACCCAAAAACAATAGGGCACCTCCTTGGATCACAAGCATCATTTACATAAAGTTTCATGCTTGTAGGTCACTTGGTTCTTGAGTTAGAGTCCGGAAATGAAAATTGAACAAAGGCTGACTGTTACCTTGACCTTTGACCTATGTAACCCAAAATCAATACGGCACTTCCTTGGGTCATAAGGAACATTTGTATAAAGTTTCATGATTGTAGGTCACTTGGTTCTTGAGTTAGAGTCCGGAAATGAAAATTGAACAAAGGCCGACTGTGTCCTTGACCTTTGTGACCCCAAAACAATAGGGCAATTCCTTGTGTCATAAGGAACATTTGTATAAAGTTTCATGATTGTAGGTCATTTGGTTCATGAGTTAGAGTCCGGAAACAAAAAGGTCTATGGACGAACAGATGGACGGACGGATGGACGGATGGATGGACAGACAGACAGTCATGGTGAAACCAATATACCCCCCTCTACTTCGTAGGTGGGGGGTATAATTACAACAAAAAAATATTTCATAATAAAAAATGATTAATCGTCTAATATTTAGCAAAATTTAAAAAAAAAAAACATCTTCAAATCTCAATTTTATATTTGGCCAAAAACATATATTTATTAGAAATTAACTCCTTTTTTCACACAATTTTGTTAAAGGTATAATAATCTAATCATGTAACTACACTTCTAACGTGGATAAAAAGTCCAATGAAAAGAAACAAATAAAGAATAACATTTAATGGTTAAATACATTATAATACCAATAAAATAGAAATTGTGGCAAAAGGTCCTACTTTGAAAACTAGAAAGCCATGAATGGCTTGAGTCGCTCCACAGGCTTGAAATTCTTAACATATAGAGAAATGACCTCCACCCATAAAAGACGTGTTTCATCCAATCAAAATAATTTTTGGCTGCATGATAATGGGTCACCCAAAGATCATACCAAAAATGTTTGATTGATATCCATCACTTTCATTCTGAGAAAATGATTTTCAAAGTTTCCACTATATAACATATTTCCATCCGATCACAATAATTTTTTGTAGACTGATAAAGGGTCACCAAAGGATCATTCATGTATAATTTTATTGGTATCCATATTAGAATCTGAGAAAAGTCACTTTTTACCATATATTCGGAAATAAGTCTCGCCCATTAAATCCATGTTTTTCATTGGATCAAAATTTCTTGAACAACTTTGAAAGAGGGTCACCCAAGGATCATTCCTGTGAAGTTTGGTTGAAATTCATCTGGTAGTTTCTGAGAAGATTTTTACAGAAAAAGTTTACGAATGGACGTACGGACGCATGGACGGACGCACAACGGACACAATGCCATGGCAATAGCCCGAGTGGCTTTCAGCCAGTGGAGCTAATCATTGTGGTCAAATCGTCCGTGGCCAAAATGTCCTGGCCAAAACATCCTACATTCATCTCAGGCTCCCTATTTCACCTTATGTTTCTACACATTTGGATTCCAACAAAGCTTATGTTCCTTCTAACCTACAATCTTTACACCTTTTAAATATAATGAGTCTAAAAAAATTCATCATTTAGGTGATACCAAAAGGGTGATCAAATATTCACTTTTATATGTTGAAATGTCCTCTGCCAATAAAAAGCATGCATCTAATCAAATATCTTTTTGCAGCCTGATACAACTTCACAGAAATAAAATTTCCATGAAATTTTGTTAAAATCCACCTTTTTAACCTTTGAAAAAAATTTTTTTTACCCTATATTGGTTATTACCCCATATAACATATCAAAAGAAATGACCTCTGATAATAAAAGACATATTTTGCATCTGATCACCATAATTTTTTGTAGACTGATAAAGGATCACTAAAGAATCTTTCCAGTAAAATTCGGTTGATATCCATCTGTTAGATTCTGAGAAAATGATTTTCAAAGTTTTCATTATATAACATATAAAGAAATGAGGTTCTAAGAAAATGAATTTCAAAGTTTCAACTATATAACATATAGAGAAATGACCTCCGCCCATAAAATGCACATTTTCCATCTGATCACAATACATTTTTTGCAGAATGATGAAGGATCACTTAAGAATCATACCAGTGAAATTCTGCTGATATCCATCAGTTAGATTCTAAGAAAATGATTTTCAAAGTTTTCATTATATAACATATAGAGAAATGACCTCTGCCCATAAAATACACATTTTTTATCTGATCACAATAATTTTTTGTAGACTGATAGAGGGTCCTTAAAGGATAATTCATGTGAAGTTTAGTTTATATCCATCCATTAGTTTCTGAGAAAAAACACCTGTTACAATATTTTGAAATTAGCCACACCTACTACAGCCATGATTTTCGACGATTAAAATTCTTTCAAGGAATCTGATAGAGGGTCACCCAAGGAACATTCCTGTGAAATTTGATTGAAATCCATCCAGTACTTTAAGAGGAGAAGATTTTTAAAGTAAAAGTTTACAGATGGACGGACTGATGCACGCACACACGGACGCAGGACATCCTGCCATGACAATAGCCCGCAGGCCTTTGAGCCAGTGGAGCTTAAAATCATATGTTTTCCAGTTTAAAATCTATTAGAAACTAATGCATTTGATTGTCATATGTTTCCAGGAATGTCGGAGCAATATGCCCAGTACCTGTGCTGCCTTCATGTTGAGAGAACTAAACCAAGAATCTACATAGCTATGTCAGGTCACCCTTCAATAAAGTATTGCATATATTGATATATATCTTATAATCGATGGAAACAAATTCATCTCTCCAGATATTGACAAACTAGAGCTCCCAAGTGGACAAGATTATTCCAGATATCTTATTTAATAACCTAACGGAATCATTTGGATTTCTGACACATATCTCATAATTCTATAACCTCATAATTTATGTGACCTTAATACAAATGTATATACCATCACAACATACAAGCATTTGAAAAAATTGTTTTGATTGGAGATTTGAGACAATTAACTCATAAGGTACAAACAGATATGTCTTGTTACAAGCAATACCCATGTGTTACAAGAATAAAGACTTTATCCCTTACCAATCAAAAGTATTGTCAAATAGTCTTTTGGGGTCAAAGGGACTGACAGACTGCCAGAAAACAGACAGGATAAAAACAATATGCCATACAGCCAATCTATCAATAGGGGGCATAAAAATGCACCCACAATCATGAACTTACCAAATATATATATCTATAATAATTTTAAGACGTAATAGATCATTAAATACAAAATATCATGACCATTTTCTGTAACAAGAGGACCATGATGGTCCTAGATCACTCCCCCGAGTCTCTTTGATCACTGGGACATCACATCAATTAACAAGAGGGCCATTGGCCCTGGGTCGCTCACCTGAGAAAAAAGCTTCATTACCTAGGTATATCTATGCAACCAAAGAAAAAGAGATTTTCACTTATTCAATCAGATAACATTTGAAATAATCCCCCCCCCCCCTCTGCTCCTCACCTGGTCATTATTTATTTAAGCTTTTTTCATAAAAGGTCTGTGATCAGCTAATCAATGCCAGATATACAGGCTGAGTCTGAGAAGAATAAGTTTAAAGATTTCAAAATTGATCCAAAGTACTACCCCCTCCCCCCTAATGCTCCGCATCTGGTGGCCCTACATTCATGCTTTTAGCTATTATATTTAAGATCCATATGCTTATCATCCATGCCAATATTGGAGTCTGAAGGGCTCCTGGTTATTTTAGAAGATGAAGGTTAAAGTTACAAAATTTTCACAAAAGTACTACCCCTTCCCCCCTGGTGCCTGGTGGCATTACAGTCATGATTTTAGCTATTTTTATTAAGGTCTATGAGCTGATCCTCCATGCCAATTTTCAAGTCTGTAAAGCTTGTGGTTCAGAAGAAGAAGAAGGTTAAAGATTACAAAATTTTCACAAAAGTACTACCCTCTCCCCCATGGTGCTCCGCACCTGGTGAATCTACAGTCATGGTTTTAGCTATTTTTATAAAGGTCCATATACTGATCATCCATGCCAATATTCAAATCTGTCAGGCTCCTGATTCATCAGAAGAAGAAGGTTAAAGATTACAAAATTTTCACAAAATTACTACCCTCTCCCCCCTGGTGCTCCGCACCTGGTGAATCTACAGTCATGATTTTAGCTATTTTTATAAAGGTCCATATACTGATCATCCATGCCAATTTTCAAATCTTTCAGGCTCCTGATTCATCAGAAGAAGAAGGTTAAAGATTACAAAATTTTCACAAAAGTACTACCCTCTCCCCCCTGGTGCTCCACACCTGACAGCCCAACAGATATGGTTTTAGCTATTTTTATTCAGGTCTATGAGCTGATCATCCATTTCAAGTCTGTAGGGCTCCTGGTTCCGAAAAAGAAGCAGCTTGAAGATTACAAAATTTACCCAAAGTACAACCCCCTCCCCCCTGGTGCTCCGCACCTGGTGGCCCAAAAGATATGATTTTAGCTATTTCAATTCAGGTCTATGAGTTTAGAGTGTAAACAAAACTAGAAAGCCATGAATGGCTTGAGTCGCTCCACAGGCTTGAAATTCTTGTAAAGCAATAAAAGTTTTGACTAGACTTTTAGATATTTTGGATTCTACTGTTGTTGAAAATGATTTTCAACGTTTCAACTATATAACATTATTATAGAGAAATGACATCCGCCCATAAAATGCATATTTTCATCTGATCACAATAATTTTTTGTAGACTGATTAAGGGTCACTCAAGGATCATTCAAGTAAAATTTGGTTGATATCCATTGGTTAGATTCTGAGAAAATGATTTCCAAAGTTTCCACTATATAACATATAGAGAAATGACCTCTGCCCAAAAAATACATAATTTTCATCCGATCACTATAAATTTTGGTAGACTGATAGAGGGTCACTAAAGAATTATTCCAGTAAAATTTGGTTGATATCCATTGGTTAGATTCTGAGAAAATGATTTCCAAAGTTTCCACTATATAACATAGAGAAATGACCTCCGCCCATAAAATACATAATTTTCATCCAATCACTTTAATTTTTGATAGACTGATAAAGGGTCACTCAAGGATCATTTCAGTGAAATTTGGTTGATATCCATCACTTACATTCTGAGAAAATGATTTTGAAAGTTTCCACTATATAACATATAGAGAAATGACCTCCGCCCATAAAATGCATACTTTTCATCCGATCTCAATAATCTTTTGTAGACTGATAAAGGGTCACACAAGAATCTTTCATGTAAAATTTCATTGATATCCATCAATTAGAATCTGAGAAAACTCATTTTTTACCATATTTGGAAATTAGCCACGCCCATTAAATCCATGTTTTTCATTGGATCAAAATTTCTTGAACAACTTTGAAAGAGGGTCACCCAAGGATCATTCCTGTGAAGTTTGGTTGAAATTCATCCAGTAGTTTCTGAGGAGAAGATTTTTAAAGAAAAAGTTTACGACCGGACGCACGGACGCACGCACGACGGACACAACGCCATGACAATAGCCCACGTGGCTTTCAGCCAGTGGAGCTAAAAATTGTCATTAAGGGCCCTTTTCCCGTGATATGGCACTGATCCTTTCCATTTTCGATAGGGTTCATCCTTGAGACCTGACAAACATTCTGATCTGTGGCCAAAAGAGTGTAAACAGGAAAATTGTCATTAAGGCCCCTTTTCCCATGATAAGGCACAAATCCTTCCCATTTTCCATAGGATTCATCCTTGTGACCTGGCAAACATTCTGATTAAGTTTCATGAAGATTGGACCATATTTGTGGCGACTAGAGTGTAAACAAGAAAATTTGTCATTAAGGCCCCTTTTCCTGTGATATGGCAAGGTTCCTTTCCATTTTAGCAATTTTTACAAGGGACCACCCAAGGAATATTTCTGCCAAGTTTAGTTGATTTTGAAATTGTTGAGGCTGTGATGGACAGATTGACACAGCCGGACGCCGGACATTGATAGTTCAAAATAGCTCCCTTGAGCACTTTGTGCTCAGGTGAGCTAAAAAGTTATATATACATTATGTAGATTGATTTCAAGGTTAATGTCAATTGCCATGGAAGCTTTTGCAACAAACCACTGAGGGCAATAATACCCAAAACTTATGTTTTTATACTCAATGATGATTGGTTGTAAAGTGACTTCTTTCCCGCTGAACACCAATCTTCAGGCTAGTATCAGGACATGTCAACACCTAGTGTTCTTTCTATACAATTTCCACCCATCTAATAGTGATCAAGGGCTTCCTGCTATTGTTTATACCACAGGAATCACCCACGCAAGGCACCTGTCAGCCCACTATATTTACATAAATTGAGAAATTGGGGGAATTTCACAGCTCAGCAACAACTTGGAGTCCTGCCATTGTTTGGTTCTACCAGAACAGATTTTGGATCTGGAATTTCCATTGCTATATTATGTAGCCAGTTAATAGTATACTCGATCAAATCTATCTTGTATAATCTATAATTCATGTTCTCATTTCATATCTGTTTATATTAGAACAGATATTTTTTTGTTGTTGAGGTTTGATTTGAAGTTTTCATAGAACTTTTTTCTTTTTCCTAAATATATCCAAGTTATTTTTTTTTCTTTTTATATAACTATATTTTTTAGCATGAATGTAACTAAATTTCAATATGCATCACAATTTTTCAATATGCATCACAATTTTTAAAAGATAGTTTTATCTGTCAATGCATTTTATTTCTTATTCGATTTCTGAAATAATTCAGTTTCAGTTTTTTGTCAATAAATTTGAATATCCCCATGAACACTCCAGTGTTAGATATATTTTAAAATAAGATTATTCTTTTATTGAATGTCAGGAGAATATCAATAATGAACAGTGAACATTTTATGATTCCTAATAAACCTTAAAGAAGAAGGCAAAATTCTAAAAAATATAATTCCGAGCTTGTTAGAAGTATTCCATAGAAGATAAAAGAATGTGAGTCAAGTTAGGAATATTCAGTTATAAATTATGGTACTTTATTATTTTTTTTGACATTAGGAACCATGTGATACCAGCAATAACAGATATTAGTTAATTGCTTTTACAAGATAAATCATCCACCACAAATGATGTCGAAAAGTCTTGGGGGGAAAAATCTATACTGGGAGTTGTCTTATATCATGAACCTGCACCAAGATTGTATAACATCAATCGTGTGTCCAACTTATTTAGAACTTGTTTTGATATTCTTATATAGTATTTACTTCAAGAATGAGTTCTTAGATTAATTGCTCTTAGAATAATTCAAGAACTCTCCCAAACTGAACACATCAATTTCACTTGTCAATTTACCTCACATAATTGTATCATGTTAATATCAAAAGCATTTGTGTTGTATGTTTGTCCATTGCTCAGTTTTGTTTCCATCAACAGTATTTACCTCAAACTTGGTATAAATATTTGAAATATAATGAGAAAGATCCCTAATCAACATAATGGCACTCTGACCAAAGTCAAATATAACGGGGGCCTTGAACTTATATTATTAAGAACATGCAGATACATTATATAGAGTTTAACTTCTTCCATGTAAATAAGAGAGTAAGAATCATAGTGACCACAATCAGACTGATTTCTTATTCTATTTTCTTTTCTGCATTGTAATAATTTTGACCAGAGGATTCAATCACAGTAACCCAAAAAATAGGATTTAATGGGTTTACAACAAAACCGAAATTACCGTGACTATCTCAAGCTCTACAAGAACAAAAAAGGAAAAGATGATCTCTTGATATATTAATAAACCTAGAAAGTCAAAGAACCCAAAAGAATCTATATAACTGGAGGAACAAATTAAATGCTGACTGGTCAATAAGTAAGACTTCTGACCTTTTCATGTATTCATGGAGAATTGATCAATCATTGAACATCTATCGAGAGTGATTTCTTCAGGAGGCTCGGGGAACAAATAACCCAGACCGCGATCAATAAATCTATTTTGTATCTAATCAATGTCCTTGGCCAGGAATTTTGATTGAAACCCCCAGGGATACATATTACAGGCACAGTAATAAGTTGCAGTATCACTATTTTAGCTCTCCCAGTGGTCTCCAAGTGATTCTATTGCAAACCTGATGTTCAGGTTACTTATTAGGTCTTTGCTATATGATTCCAATGAGTACACACAATATAGGGTTTGATGGACAGATAGGATATCTATTAGTTTGAATTTGAAATGACATTGCCTGTCTTTCCATAAACTCTTGCACATATCAAATATACTTAATGTCTCAAGAGGCATTTTCACATTGATCAACTGCATGACGTTGCTGTTCTTTGCATATTGGAGAAACAAAAATGTGTTTGTGAAACACTAGCATACCTGAAACACCATTTTTTCCTCAGAAGATTGACCTTTAACTTTTCAGATGACCTTGAACTTTTAGGATGACCTTGACCTTGATATGAGCATTTTTAAGTTCCATAAAAATAGCTTTCATAACAACAGAGATATGACCAAGGTTAAAATTTGTCACGCTAACGTAGGCCAACACCAACAACACCAAAGTGATCATAATACCTCAGGTTTTCTCTGAAAAAAATCCGAGCTAAAAATAATGCTGAACATACAGATTCAAATATCACTGAACAAATAGATTAATCTATAGGTGCACTTCAATCATGCAAGCAGATGATATGATCACATAGAATCACAGAAATAAATATGGTCTGGCTTGCATAAAATACGAATAAAGAAATCCTAATTTGTCTGACATGTGCACAAGTAGAATTTCTGTGAAACTCTTCACTCCTCTAGACCATGGCCCTTTCAGTAATCTGTTGAGGATTTCTGGTTCTTGGCAGGATCTGCATTCATGCAGGCATTTGTTTGAAGTCAGGATTTTGTGGCCTTAATAATGGAATGTTGTTGCTGTCCCACATCAACTTAACCCTTTTCATGCTGAACCCGGAATATTCCTGCTTTGGCAGGAGCTATAGACAAACAACAGCCTGCACATATGTGCAGTCTGATGTTAGTCTATACCACCTGTTTCTCAATTTCAAAACAGAATATTCAATAGGTTTAGTTTTTCAAATAAAAATTGACCTACTGTTGGTACTTTCGGTGCTTTTTGCCCTTTAATTTTGAAGACAATTTTTAGCCAAAATTTATTCAGCATGATAAGGGTTAACAATCCAAACTGTGTGAACACCCTCAAACCTACAACCATTTGATTAAAAGTCAAGCACACTAATCATTTGCCCAACTCCACAGCAAGTACATGCAACCACTTGATCCCTGAATATCAATCAAAGAAGCTATTCAGCTTGCAAGGTGACACTAAATGATTTTAATGGGGTCTGGAATAGGTCATTGATAAATTTTAATATCTTTACAAGCCAAGTGTTCTAACTTACAAATGTAAGGTGAAACTGGAACCTTGGATTTAGAAAGAGATTCTGACTGAAAGAACACCTATATTTTATGTAGAAGGATCCTGACAGAATCCTTTGCTTTGAACTAATGAGATCCATCATTTTATTTTGACATCCTATGATCCTGGGACACTCAGTGTCAAACCCCGGGCTTATGGAATATGATACTAACTGAGCCAAATCTTGGTCCTACCTAAGAGAGGCAAATCACATAACATTTAAAAGAGCATTATCATGAAACAACATGACAAGAATATCACAAGCTTTTTCCTTTTTACTATAATTCTCTATGGTGTCATATTAGTGATTGAACGGTAAAAGTATTGATCTAATTTGGCAGTGTACACTCCAGACTAATAGATTTGAATTTGATTTGAATTGGGGTTTTACGTCGCTTTCAACAATCTCTCAGTTATATCGCGACGACTGGAGCACCTAAAGATGGATTCCTGGTATTTCTCACACCAGTACCACCACCACATCCCTTTCCTAGCCTCCAGTTGCTATTCCACATAGGTTTACGATTATCTACCCATTGGTGGAAGACAAATGTCGGAAAGGATAAGCAGCGTTTTTTCTCCTAGCTTTGGGAAAGGGTGCGAGACCAGACCAATTGGGAAAAATGCGTTGTTTTCTCAAAAATTGGGAATTTTCATTGTGACACTTATATTAAAAACATTACTTTTATTTATATCATTAGTTCAATACAACATGTATAATTGAAGTTCCTATGCCTCTATAGTCATATCTTAACTGAAAAGCAAACCATAGTCCTTAAACAAGGAATCTGAACAAAAACAATGACAAAGAATTAGTCTGATTGCTCTGGAATAAATCTATTATATCAAATCTAGAAATGTCACTGAGCTTTTTGTTAAAAAAATATCATGGTTAAACCTAAAATATAGATAAATCAAGTTCTATAATAAATTCGTGGGTTGAACATTCTTGGGTACGAATCAACAAAAAACAAATACATATTCAATCCTTTTGTTTTTAAAACAGATATAAATGAATATTAATACTAAATCATAGAAACTTCTTAAAAAAATTTTCAAATTAGATCATATACTCAGATGTTCTACCTGCTGTAGAATGTTTGAAAGACAATTCAGGTTGGTTCTGAGAGGTGCCCGAGATCGTGAATAACAGTCAACTTTGTTTACGAAAATTAAACAAAGATAAACAATTATATTTTGGGTTATATAACAGGAAAATAATTTGCTTCAACCATGACTAAAAGTCCTTTATTCTATTAAGTATTTTCCTTTAAAATTCATCTTACATCAATTGATAAATAAATGCAAAAAGATCGTCTACTGCAAATCAGGTCCAAAAATCGCAATTTCTTGGCTTCACAAAAATATGCAGTTTTGTAATGGGATAACTTCCGAGTTATCACTGGGTTCCTGCTTCGTAATTGTTTATGCCTATGAAATCGAGAACCATGTGACTAAAATAAACTGATCTTCGGAAATTCCCATCTTGTTGAAAAATAACAACACAGATATTTATTGCTAAAAGTACTTCCAGGTTTTCCAATAGGAAATAATCAAAGTTTATGTTTACTTCAAGAATTAGCTTTGAATTGGGAATTTCATTCTCTCATTTTGGGAAAAAATAGGAGTTTTCGTCATCGGGAACGGGTCCGTTTACCGGACCCGTTCAAAGAAGGAAAAAAAACACTGATAAGTGCCGCGGCCGGGGATCGAACCCGTGCGAATATAGACCTCTGGATTAGAAGTCCGACGCGCAACCAACTGCGCTATTGCCGCCAGACTAATAGAATTAGCTCGACATAATTGAAATGTCTTCATGTCCATCAAACGCGGCCAAAAAGATATAACGAAAAGATTTACAGGGATCTATTTAACCTTTTAAGGCATTTTTATGGGGGTTCATCGTCTGACAGAGGAGATGTTATGTCATTTACCTTTCCCATTTTTTTTTTCATATCTTAATTAGACTAAAGATCAAATTGCAAGCTAAGGCAGTGAAAAGTGTGTGCGCAATTTGAAAATAAATAAACCCATTAGGTTGAAAATGTTTTGGGAAAAGAAGACTCTTCTTTTTACTGGCCATTTCTTTTTTTTCCACAAAATTCATTGTTTATAATTGAGCCTGTGCGTGAGATTTCCAACAATTTCAAATATGCACAAAGCAAAGTCTCTGACCAGCCTGTACATCCGCACAGTCTGGCCAGAGTCTTCACTATGCACGTATTAGATAGATAAGGTCTCAAAGTATCTGTAGACCAACAGGTAACTTAATATACACAGTTTGTGGCTGTCTACGCCACTGAATGTTTACACCTCTCGACCATTTCAAATTGTTGCAATTGTCACACACAGGCTCAATTTTTTTTTCCACTTACAGATTTTTCAAAATTTTCTCAACAAAATCTATAATCTTCTATGAATTTGGACCAGTCTAATTTTTGGTCATCCAGTAAGAAGAAACGGTTAAGATTGAGTTTACCACCATAATCTGCCAAAGACATTTCCAGATAATGTTAGCCTAATACAACAGATCAAAACATTTCTAAACAAATTACAGACATTGACTCTGGTCTAGATTGAATCCTATATAAGGCATTAATGTACGGTCATGTACTAAATTTAGGACACGAACTAGAAATGACCTTATTAACAATACCTCTACTGGACTCACACTTATCCACAATAAATTGATAAGACTCGCTGCTAGGCATTTCACTGTTGAATCTCAGCGAATGGCTGTCAACTCTCCAAATTAATATACCATGAATGACAAAACTGGATCATTATATTGTATAGTGTGAAATTATTGACATGATTTGACCTTTATGCAATGAATAAATTAACCAATGAATACATTCATCATCGAGGGTAACGCAAGCTTTCGAAAAACATCGTAAATCCGGGTAGTGTGTGGGGTTTAAAAATGTTTGTATAATGAAATAGGAACAATTCACATTGTTTGACTGTGTGGTCTAGAGGTCTAGTCTGATTACTATGGGTGCAGGGACCATGAGTTCGAATCTGCTTTCATACCACTGTTTTCTTTTTTTTTTTTTCTTTTTCCTGTTAGTCCCATTTGACAAGTTATCTCGTGTTTGAATAACAAAAATTGTTTTGCACAGCGCTTTTCATTTATCGCAAATTATCTCCTGAACTCAAATATGAAAAACACAAGACCCTGTCAAATGGCCTAAAGGATAAATTTGGTTAATAATCGAAGACCTATATGGGATTAGCAACTGGAGTCTCGGAAGAGTTGTCGTGGTAGTATTCCTAAGAGAAATACCAGGCATCCACAGTTAAGCGTTCCAGCCCCGCAACCTGACCGAAAAAAAAATATTAAAAGAGGCGTTAAACCCCATTCAAACAAATAAACCAAAAAGAAGAAATGGGCAAAACAAATACTTTATAACATACAGCAAATCTCTTTGAGAATCGAATGATCTTCAACATTATTTAACCCTTTGCTGTTTAATCCCTGCTTTTTACGTGCCTATGATTTTATAATTGAGAACACATTGTGAAAAAAGAAGAAATTGCTTCTGACAAGCAATTTCTTCTTTTTACACATTATTTTCTACCCTACAGAATGATTATTTTTCAAATTAAATCCACTTTAAATTTTCGTCTGCAAAACCTTTGAATTTGGACAGGTCCAAAATTTTGTAAAACAGGAAAGGGTTAAAAAAAAATCCATAAAATGCATTGAAACCTTGAGGAAAATAAATATGCTGTCATAGTGACTCGAACCACTGTCTTTCGTCTTTTAAAGCTTTACTCTTTCCACGTACCATGACAAGTGTCTACTCATCACAGTGTCATTTTATAGGCATTTATTATGAATCTTGTTTCACGAAGTTAAACGAGACCTAACGGGGATACCATGTGACAATCAGTCTCGGATATAATTTATGCTAATAGAGGTTACGGTCAGTCATGTCAATGTTTTCACGCTATAAATGGTGGTTCAGAAAAAATGTGTTGTTATTTTATACATGTCATAGACATGATTTTACACATTCTATTTCAGAATAATGAATTCTTCATTCAATTGTAGCTACAAAATAATGACAAGCATGATCAGACTATATCTGTTTGAAAGCCAGCTACCTGAGATGAACACTACTAAAGCAGGGAAATGTAACATTCAATGTCAATAGGAAAATATATCAGGATAATTCTGATCAGACTTTCCTGGACTTGAAAGCCAAATATAAACAAGAGGACCATGATGGTCCTAGATCGCTCACCTGAGTCTCTATGACCCCTAGGACATCACATTAAATAGATAGGCAGATGTCAAAAAGAAGATAATTGCCTAAGATCAAATACCATGGAACGTTCTCAGTGAAGAGCAAGACAGATATGCCTTTTTGCTCCTTGATTCTATGTAAAAAGGGATGCACCCGGGTGAACCCCAAAAGTGACCCCAGGGTCTTGATATGAACAAACTTGGAAGAGGTCGATAACATGATGCTACATTCTAAATATGAAAGCTGTCTGCCTTCTGGTTTCAGAGAAGAAGATTTTTGAAGGTTTTCCCATTTTCACCAATCATGCTAAGATGAGCTGAAAGGGATGCCCCCAGGTGGAGCCCAAATATGACCCAGGGGTCTTGATATGAATAAACTTGGTAGGGGCCCGTAAGATGATGCTTCATACCAAAAATGAAAGCAGTGTGCCCTCTGGTTTCAATTAAGAAGATTTTAAAAGATTTTCGCTCTTTGATTCTATGTAAAAAGGGTTGCGCCCGGGTGGAGCCCAAATATGATCCTAGGGTCTTGATATGAACAAACTTGATAGAGGTCCACTAGATGATGCTACATACCAAATATGAAAGCTGTCTGCCTTCTGGTTTCAGAGAAGAAGATTTTTGAAGATTTTTATTTTTTTACCCTTCGTGCTCATATAGATAAAGGGATGCACCTGTGTAAAGCCCAAATATGACCCAAGGGTCTTGATATGAACAAACTTGGTAGAGGCCCACTAGGTGATGCTACACACCAAAAATGAAAGCTGTATGCCATCTGGTTACAGAGAAGAAGATTTTTAAAGATTTTTGCTCTTTGATTCTATGTAAAAACGGTGTGAGCCCAAGCAAAGCCCAAATATGAATCCAGGGTCTTGATAAGAACAAACTTGATAGAGGTCCACTAGATGATGCTACATACCAAATATGAAAGCTGTCTGCCTTCTGGTTTCAGAGAAGAAGATTTTTGAAGATTTTCATTTTTTTACCCTTCGTGCTCATAAGACATAAAGGGATGCACCCGTGCAAAGCCCAAATATGACCCAAGGGTCTTGTTATGAACAAACTTGGTAGAGGCCCACTAGGTGATGCTACACACCAAATATTAAAGCTGTATGCCATCTGGTTACAGAGAAGAAGATTTTTTAAGATTTTCGCTTTTTGATTCTATGTAAAAAGGGTTGGGCCCGGTTAAAGCCCAAATATGACCCCAGGGTCTTGATATGAACAAACTTGGTAGAGGTCCACTAGATGATGCTACATACCAAATATGAAAGCTGTCTGCCTTCTGGTTTCAGAGAAGAAGATTTTTAAAGATTTTCATATTTTCACCCTTTTTGTTAAGGGTAAAGGGAAAGTAAAGGGTGGATTTCATTTATTTGAACAACTTTGGTAGAGCTTGACCCAAGGAACATCCCTGCCAAGTTTCATCAAGATTGGCCCACTGGTTTAGGAGGAGAAGATGTTTAAAGAAATTGTGGACGACGCACGACGCACGACGCACGACGGACGACGGACGACTGACGACGGACGACGGACATTCTACGATCCCAATAGCTCACCTTGAGCACTTCGTGCTCAGGTGAGCTAAAAAGGTCAGTTACTGACCAGGGTTTAGCTAGTATTGGGCATGTCAATCACATTTCAATTTCTACTTAGACAAAAATCATTTCTTGTCATATTTTTTGTCAACATAATAGGTAGTTACAACTTTGACCCTTCAATAAAATTCTTCATAGTTTGAAATCAGTACTTTATATATATTCCATATGGTAGGTTTCTGCAATAGACAGATTGTTTGTGGAGAATCATGACAGAAGTTCAAGTGTTTGCGTTGCAAAATGAAGTATTTATTCAACAGATATCATTTTGATTTCAGTTACAGAGTGTATTAAGTGTTTCTATATATGGAGATTGATATCAAATTTAGTCTTTATGGTAGTGTTATAGCAACTAGAGAATTGTATTGTAAATTTCATTATTATTTTTTTTTTTTTGAAACTGCTTTTCTTTTGCTTTTCAGTTGATTGATTGAATTGGGTTTTACGCCTCTTTCAACATTTTTATCAGCTATATCGCGGCGGCTGGAGCACCTAACAATGGTTTCC
Source organism: Fragum whitleyi (assembly GCA_948146395.1). Taxonomy (NCBI): domain Eukaryota; kingdom Metazoa; phylum Mollusca; class Bivalvia; order Cardiida; family Cardiidae; genus Fragum; species Fragum whitleyi. The sequence continues at coordinate 49,518,856 of OX411544.1, forward strand.
TGGTATTTCTCTCACCAGTATAACCACCACATCCTTTCCTAGTCTCCAGCTACTATCTCACATAGGTCTACGATTATCAACCCATTGGTGAGAGACAAATAGTCAGAAAGAATGAGTGCCGCCGTCGGGGATCGAACCCGGGACCTCTAGATTGACAGTCCAACACGCTACCAACTGCGCTATGACAGAGGCTTTGCTTTTCAGTAGTCATGAACTAATATTCTATTGATTCGATGAATGAAAAACAGTAAAGCAGTTTTATTTAATTCATCATTCAATTTTAACCCTTTCATGCTGAACCTATAATATTCCTGCTTTGACAGGTCTGGAGGTAATGACAAAGATCAGCCTGCACATTATGTGAAGTCTGATCTAAGTCCACACCACCGGATTTTCCTTTTCAAACAATTAAGCATTAAACTAATATTTTTGAAATAAATACCAAGTCACAAATAGTGTACCCAGTCCTTTCAGCACTTTAATTTCAATTCAATTTTGTGCAATTTTTTTTTCGGCATGGCATTAAGAATTAAGATTAAGATTCACTAATGAAATTGTAATTGTCTATAAAAATTTCCTCAGAGTGTCTGCAAATTATTAAGTGATACTTTGAATTTTCAGATTTTCAACTTCAAAACCATAAAATACCTTTGATAGAGTTCCTGTGATAGTCCAGATCCCAAGTTCCAACCCATGGATACCCTGATGACCAATTAAAAGTTCATTAATGGGGCTTAAAGTTTGCAGAGTGATACTTGGCTTGAGATTAACAAGTATTATCTTTTTTATTTCTGAATATATATTCTATCCATAAGTTATGTAAGGCAGTGTTGTGCCTAGGCCTCACCATCGCGGGATTCCTGCAAATTTATTCCCCATTTTCCCTCAAATCTAAGCCTTTGCGGGATTTCAGGCGCGCTCAGAATTCCGCGATCTTTTATTTTCCATAATAGACTTACGAAAAAAGTCCTGCTCGATCGGCTTTTATAATTGTTATGATAGTATATTTCACGCATTGTCTATTGCTACGCGTACACCCATAAAGACTTGACTGTGGACCGAAATTTACCATTCAATTGTGCAGATTTTGATGTAAAATATTGTGAACCGGTCACGTAATTAAAGCACTTTCAAAAACTTGACTGTGACCCAAAAAATTACCATTCGATTCAGCTGATTTTAATATAGAATAACGAGAACCAGTCTTAAAATTGTTACTAAAGGACTAGGTTCACGAACATTAGAAATTGGCCCTGTGAAATCGGCATTTTTCAAATTTCGAAAGACTACATTAAAACCTACCTTTTTCTATAAAACTATGCACAATCTCTCAAATAATGTATGAAATATTTTTTAAAAACCTCCCAAATTTCTTAAGATTAGCCTATAAAGTAGCCTAAATCCGCAGAATGTCCAAATTTCCCCAAAAATAGTTGTTCAAAGTTACAAAAAAAATACGAAGCCCCTCTTGCCACACCTCCATATTTTTATCAAGTAAAAGCTATGACTTTTAGAAGGTTTTAGTGAAATATTGTGGTGTCGCAATTGGGGCGTCATATTGTTTTAGCTGCCCGAATTTCTAAATTTCTTGAAAAAAGGGCAATTTAACAGTTTTAGGCCTACTTTAATGCTATTTTTTTCTAGTAATGGTGAATTTATAAAAAAGAAATTTTGCACAATTTGAGAGAAGGGGATCAGGGTACGCAAGAAAACTTGGTTTCATTGAGATCATTCGAAATCAGAAAAAGTCGATTTTACAGGGCAAAAAACTACAGTTAGTGAACCATGTCCTTTAAAATGACTAAACGACAGATGCGCTTGACTGACTGACTTTATGTCGGGAAAAGTAGAGACTTGCAGAGACAGAGACGGCTGCCAAACCTCTGATCCAGCGCCGTCTACATCTGTCGACATGACAGCGACATGACCCAGTCATCTTCTTCCACAACAAGAGTGCCATCGTCACAAAATACGCCGCCACTTTGCTGCTGTTTCACAAAAATAATTGTAGACACTACTTATTTTGACAGAACAAAATTGAAAATGACCAAGTTTCATTTAAATCAAGACAAAAAGTTAGGAGGAGTTACCTTCACAAGGCTGCAATTTCAATAAACCCCAGGCACTAAGTTTTAAGGGGACATAATTCATGGAAATAAATGAGCCATGAAATCCTTGATCCATGTACATCTACAAATTATGGTGATGACTTTGACCAAGTTTCATTTAAATAAAGACAAAAAGTAAGGAGGAGTTGAGTTCAAAAGGCTGCAATTTCAATAAGCCCTAGATACTAAGTTTTAAGGGGGCATAATTTAGGGTAAAATTAATGAACCATAAAATCCTTACTTCATGCTCATCTACCAATTTCGGTTATAACATCCACCAAGTTTCATTTAGATCCAGCCAGAAACTTAGGAAGAGTTGCATTCACAAGGCTGCAATTTCAATAAGCCCCAGAGACTAAATTTTAAGGGGGCATAACTGAGGCAATAAGCCCGAGAGACTAAGTTTTAAAAGGGCATAACTCAGGCAAAAAATCAACAAACCGTAAAATCCTTCCTTCATGCACATCTACCAATTGAGGTGATAACATTGACCAAGTTTCAAGAAGATCCAGCCAGAAACTTAGGAGGAGTTGCGTTGACAAGAAAAGTGGACCCAGAGACTAAGTTATCAAGGGGCATAACTCAGGCAAAAATCAACGAACCATACAATCATTCCTTCATGCACATCTACCAATTGAGGTGATTACATTGACCAAGTTTCAAGAAGATCAAGCCAAAAACTTAGGAGGAGTTGCGTTGACAAGAAAAGTGGACCCAGAGACTAAGTTATCAAGGGGCATAACTCAGGCAAAAATCAATGAACCGTAAAATCCTTCCTTCATGCACATCTACCAATTGAGGTGATAACATTGACCAAGTTTCAAGAAGATCCAGCCAGAAACTTAGGAGGAGTTGCATTGACAAGAAAAGTGGACCCAGAGACTAAGTTATCAAGGGGCATAACTCAGGCAAAAATCAACGAACCGTAAAATCCTTCCTTCATGCACATCTACCAATTGAGGTGATAATATTGACCAAGTTTAAAGAAGATCCAGCCAGTAGTTTAGGAGGAGTTGCGTTGACAAGAAAAGTGGACGGACGTACGGACGGACGGATGGACAGACGGACGGACGGACGGATGGACGGATGGACAGACGGAGAAGATGACGCCAATATACGTCCGCCTCCGGCGGCGTATAAAAAAGGGCAGGAACGAAATTTCCAAAAGAATTTGACTTGAAACCAGCATTGAAGCTATGGAAATCCAGCAAGGACAGAAAATTTTCTCAAACTAGAAGGTAGAAATAGTTGTTTTAGTTTGTCCCCCAAAATATCCCAATGTCCCCTTGAAATTAAGGTAGGGGGACACCTGTGTCCCCCAAAAATTCTGACCTAGGCACAACACTGGTAAGGTAATAAATAAACTACTATAGTTATATAAACTACTACGCAATAAACTGATCCGGTTTAGTGAGATATTGACTTTTTTTTATTTCATAATGTTGAATATATCATAAACATTTTTTTTATAAGTTTTGATAGCATGTCTTTTATCACATAAGTGACTGTTTCCAAAAAGCATTATGCATTAAGATTATTGCCAGCTTAAATCAGTGATCATTCACAAAACTTTGAAAGTGTATTTTACTGGAAGTGAAGAAAATATCTCAATTTCCTAATCATTATGGAAAACAAGGTTTTACAAGTTCCATTATAAATATTGGGTTGCATATTGCATAAGAGCTCCAGAAATGTTGTTAATATAGCTTAAGACAATGAATGATGATAATACTTTTTCCAGAGAGTCAGAGTTTGTTATAGTGTCTTCATTGTAAACTGTATAATACATAAAATGAATGAATCAACTATTGAACAGTTATACACATACTACTGATTGAGCTTTCACCATTTCCTGCAGTTTACAAAGCTATGACAGTCAGAATAGACTAAGATCAGCCTGTACAGACATGCAATGTGATCTAAGCCTTCACTGCCTGCTTTCTAATAGTTATTTGTGTAAACAGTTGTCTGATGACTAAATCTCACTCATTTCAATTGAGTAACAATAACATAGTGTTTAAGAAAGGACCAATGAAAACCAATTAACACCCTCTATTTGTAGTTCTGGTAAAACTAGACTTTAGCAAAGCAGACTTAATACCCTCTTCAAAGGCTTGCTAATAGTGAAAAGCCATTTTCCATCAAAGGGCCATAACTCTGTCAAAAGTCAATGATTTCTAACCAAAATTTCACCTGCACATCTCTGCCTGATATTGATCACATGTGTAAAGTTTCAATAAATCCGCCCATTAGTTGCTGAAAAATTGAGTGACAAGAAAATGCTACAGATGGACGGACCAACCGATGGATGGACAGACTGACAAGCTGACTCCTTCCAAACATAGTTTAGGGGGATATAATAAACTTTAAATTCAGCAGCATAAGTGTTAGAATACCTAGAGTAGTGGGATTTGGTATTGAAGTTTGCTGTATCATCAATTTTCCAGATCTGTCAGACACAGAGAATACAGATCCATTAATTGTCTATTAGGCAAGGTGGTTTAGAGCTGTGGTGACAAATCAATAAACTGTCCATTTTCCAATTAGGGACATAACCCTTGATCTACTGACTAGGAACTATTCCTGCACCAACAGGGGGGCATATACAAAGATAAGCCTGCACATACTTATGGCTCAACAGTTTTTACACTATTTAAAGACAATTTTAACTGTTTTCTCCTGAGCCATTGAAAATTTAACATGCTAGCTGATTTCAATTCTATAAAGACCACTTTAATTCAGTGGTACAAGCTTATATAGATATGGATACTCTCTGTAGTTTTATGCTAACCACTTGCTGTGACGTAATTCATGACGCTGGATGTTACCATTAATTGTCACTTTGTTTTCTTCCATTGAATTTCATATGCAAATGAGTTAATGTGGTATTTGGACACTTTCTGAAAGTAATATGGGATTACGCTCAACCTTTGCTAGATACCACAAACTAGCTGGTTGTCATAGGACAACTGCTGTCAAGCCAGAATTTTTTACATTTGACCTTGAGCTTTGACATTAGAGCTACCTGAAAAATTCAATCTAATAGCACAATTTTACTCATGATGGTGAGCAATTGTACAAAGTTATTTTGAAATTCATCCATAAAAGAGTAATTGCTATGAAAAAATGGGGCAGACAAATTTGACAGACAGACACACTTATGCACCAACACCTAACTTTTATTGTTACAAATAAAATGTCTCTAACCGTAAGCCAACTCAACAAAAAGCCATGAAATGTCAACCTGACAATTTATGAAGACAATTTATTTGACTTACAGTATTTCAGTATGGATTGTTCATTGCAGAATAATTTAGGGTGTTTGGAAAATATTTCTTATCTAGGATTCCAAAATATTGCAAGGGCTCAGTGTAAAACTGTTTCAAGTGTAAATATATCTATGGGCACTTACAGTTGTTTTCCACAGCCCCCTTGATTGATCCATCCATTTTTATATAAATCAGCTCTTATGACATAGTAGGTACAATTACTGTTGTAAGCATCTATTTGGATAATAAACTGCACACTACAGGCTTCAATGAAGCATTAGGAAATTACAATTGCTTCAAGCCTTATTTGGTTCTAGTAACAATTAGAATCAGGCCAAATAGCCTCATTTGTCTAGGGACTAATAAATTAATCTAATGCTTTATTATTCAAAGAAAAACTCATTTGAGTTGGGGAAAATTTGAGCAGTTAATTAAGAACCTGGCATTTTTTTTCTTCATTCTTTTTTCATTTTAATTGAGCCTGTGCATGACATTCCCAACAGTTTAATATGCACGCAAAGTAAATTTACTGGCCAGCCATTGAATCTGCACAGTCTGTTGCCCAGAGTCTTCACTATTTGGATTGTTAATTAGCTCTAATTCATTCTAAAAATCATGCACAAGTTAATAAAGAAGCATAAAATGCTTGAAATAAACTTAAATCCTTGAAAAAGGTAGAACATGAATTCAAAATATTAATTGAATTTCTTCCTAAATGCTGGATGTGACGCATGTTATTAATTTAACTTGAAATTACTTGATGTTACTTGATATCTTGAAATAATGTAATGAACTTTTTCCTATCTCAAATTTGCTGAGCCATTTATTTCATGTCTACAAAGGACAGAACTGGAGGATGGTTTGTTGAAATTTAAGGGGGGGGGGGGGTGGGGGTGGGGTGGGGGGTGTAACCTATCTTCTATAACACAACCATCTGTTTAACCTTGTCATGCTGAAAACAAGAGGCCCAAGAGGGCCTGTATCTCTCCACTGGCTTAAAAATCTCAAGATTTGAAAGAGAGATATTGAAAATAGAAGGTAATGAAAGTGAACAGCATTCAGAAGAAATTCAGACTTTTTCTAAGTTGAAACTGACTTATGAAGGAATGAACTCATTTAACTAATATGTAAAATTACAAGGAAGAAAACTATTTAGATATTACTTTGAAACAAGAGGAACAGAATGGCCCTAAACCACTCACCTGAATTTTATTGATCCAGTGGATCTCATCCAATCCACATTTCTTGAACAACTTTAGAAGAGGGTCACCCAAGGAACATTCTGGTACAGTTTCATTGAAATCGGCCCAATGGTTCAGGAGGAGATGTTGTTCAAAGATTTTGGGGTCAAAATAAGCCCCGCCCTGCCACGCCCATATTTGGGGGTCAATCCAAATTTCTTGAACAATTTTAGGAGAGGGTCACCCAAGGAACATTCTGGTAAAGTTACATTAAAATAGGCCCAACGGTTCAGGAGGAGATGTCATTCAAAGATTTAGGGGTCAAAATAAGCCCCGCCCTGCCACACCCATATTTGGGGGTCAATCCGAATTTCTTGAACAACTTTAGAAGAGGGTCACCCAAGGAACATTCTGGTACAGTTTCATTAAAATTGGCCCAATGGTTCAGGAGGAGATGAGGTTCAAATATTTTGGGGTCAAAATAAGCCCCACCCTGCCACACACATATTTGGGGGTCAATCCAAATTTCTTGAACAACTATAGAAGAGGGTCATCCAAGGAACATTCTGGTAAAGTTTCATTAAAATTGGCCTAATGGTTCAGGAGGAGATGTCATTCAAAGATTTCAGGGTCAAAATAAGCCCGGCCCTGCCACACCAATATTTGGGGTCAATCCAAATTTTTTGAACAACTTTAAAAGAGGGTCACCTAAGAAACATTTTGGCCAAGTTTCACCAAAATCCATGTTGTTTAAAGAAGTTTAAAGAAAAGTTTACGCACGCATGCACGCCGGACACCTCGCCATGACAATAGCTCGCTGGCCTTCGGCCAGTGGAGCTAAAAAACCAAGAAAAAATTGCATTTAAACAGGGGATATGGACAACGATCACAGTGCACAATTGTGAAAGCTGATCTTTGTCTATACCTTCTGCGAAAGCTGGAACATTCTGAGTGCAGCATGACAAGGATTAATATAAAATTGACCTAAGGTGGCTGAAATTAATTCTCAAAGTCATCGTCTTGGAACCTGATAAGATAGAATTTAGACTTGTCCAACAAAATAATACACAAAAGAGATGATTTGACCATCAAAAGGTGGCAATAAGAGTTATCACAGATATCAGAATTTATACAACATATTTACCAAGATTAACAGTGGATTAAAAACTGTTATTCAACATTTTTAAGTAGCTCAGGCTAAATGAATCAAATTTGATAAATTTCAAATCAGTGCATTCACACCTAGTTCTTTATCATTGTAATTTCTCTCTCTCTCTTATATTCTCTCTCTTTCATTCTCTCTCTCTAAATGCCAAACAAAGTTTGCTGAACCAGTCCCCACGATATAACTGCAACAATGTTGAAAGCACCCTAGATAAAACCCAAATCAAGCATTCTATTTATCGGTTTTTCAAGATGGACAGAAACTCCCACACATTCATACCTGCAAACTTCCTATATTTTCTAATTCCTGAGTAAGTTAGTTCCTTTCATACTGGAGGAATTCTGTGCAAAATTGCCTCAAAAACAAAGGACTGAAAGTAGTAATTGATGATCAACAGTTCATTAAATATCTTTACATACATCTGGTTTGCAAAGCATCAAAACAGTAAAGTTCAGTTGGAGTAAAATTATAGATCAGACTGCATATATGTGCAGGCTGATCTTTTTTTTAATACCAGTCAAAAAGGAATAATTCAGGTTCAGCCTGAAGAAAGGATCAATAACTCTGTGTTGCACCCAGAGTCAGCAAATATTTCATTGCCCTTGTCACTTGGTTAGATCATGATCCTCCTCTATAAATATACAAATAGCTTTCAAATGGTATGACCTCAATTTTATTTATAACTATTTAAGAAATCCAATAAATATAACAGCAAAAAAACAAATTAGAATTTCAATACATTTAAATCTATTGCTTTTTTTCTCATGCAAATTCAAGACTTGTTATAGCAGGGCAAATCACAGTCAAGGTTTCGATCTTTCAATCAAGCTAACAAGGCATTTGGTGCAAATAACCTAGCTATCGGTAGTTCAAAATCTATTACCACAAAACTAAACTGCAAGACGAATTTACATATCATATGCCAAACAAACCTACATTACTGTAAGTTTTTCACATGATTCTTTAGCAAATTCAGTGAAAAAGCACTTGTGAAGATGTCAATGGGCCTCATGCTTCTAATAGTTAAGTTAGGCAAGATAAGAACAACAAAAATTATAATGTATCTAAGTAAATGCAAAGTTATCTCCTTTTCACTTTTCCCCATAAATTTCCTCCCTTTTATACAAAATAATTGACTATAAATGAGTTTGAACCTACTGTACCAACAGCTTTATAAGTTAAAGATCATTTGACCAAAAGATTAAATATTGAACATTTTCTCATAGAGTATAGACTTTAATTCCTCATTTATTTCATATTATACAACATTTCTGGATGTTTTATATCCCCAATATATCGTCTAGGAATCCATTTAAACTTGTTTTATTTGGGGTTGGCTGGTTTGTTTCTATCTAATTTTGACTTTGGTTGTTAGACAGACAACTTTGTTAGATAGACATCTTTTTTATATATGCAAATTGTGACAGATTTATGTCTTCTGAATCACTTGTTGTTAAATAAATAGAGAGTCATCCATATCAGGTGATAAGGGACTATCTGGGTAGTGTGGAAAATATCTACTCTGGACAGTCTATATGCAGCCTGATATGCCCTGTGTTCAGGATGGCAAAATGGTGCAAACTGTTTGCAAAACACATCCTGCTTTGCACATGCAAATGCATGCAAAGCAGGGTATAATTTGCATATAGTTTGTACTGTTTTGTCATCCTAATTGCACAGCAGGATCGAAACATTTTGTATTCATCAGAATTTATGAATGGAGGTTTATAATTCAAACTGCCGGCATAACTTGTTTCCTTAAATATTATGGGCTTAGCATGAACATTAAATATTTTTCTTTAACTGTAATTTGATCTTGACCTTTCAACCCTAAATATCAGATATCTTTTTACACATTTATTTTGTGAGGGGATTCAATAAACAGTAACAATAGAATTTTTATCACAGATTCCAATCAATGGCAGAGTGACCATCATCTTTGTACTCTTTAAAACATTAAACAAGAGGACCATGATGGTCCTATATCGCTCACCTGAGTATGTCACTCATAACATGTCAACCATGTTATGAAAACCAGAATTTGTTTGATGTACATTAAGGTTGATTTTTTTTAAGTTTCATAAATTTTCAACTTTTCTCTTATCATGGCAAATTTTTTAACAACTTTTAAAGACCTTCACCCAAGGAACATCCCTGCCAAGTTTCAGCTTGATTGGCCAAGTGGTTTAGGAGGAGAAGACTTTTTTCTAATATTTTCAGCCATTTCCGGCCATTTTTCAGACTTTCTGTTACCATGGAAACTAGAGTTTTTGATGAAATTAAATTCTTTTAACAACTTTTGAAGACCTTCACACAAAGAACATCCCTGCCAAGTTTCAGCTTGATTGGTCCAGTGGTTTAGGAGGAGAAGACTTTTTTCTAATATTTTCAGCCATTTTTGGCCATTTTTCAGACTTTCCTTTACCATGGAAACTAGAGTTTACGATGAAAATTAATTCTTTTTACAACTTTTGAAGACCTTCACCCAAGGAACATCCCTGCCAAGTTTCAGCTTGATTGGCCCAGTAGTTTAGGAGGAGAAGATGTTTTTCTAATTTTTTCAGCCATTTTCGGCCATTTTTCGGACTTTCTGTTACCAAGGAAACTAGAGTTTTTGATGAAATTGAATTCTTTTAACAACTTTTAAAGACCTTTACCCAAGGAACATCCCTGCCAAGTTTCAGTTTGATTGGCCCAATGGTTTAGGAGGATAAGACTTTTTTCTAATATTTTCAGCCATTTTTGGCCATTTTTCAGACTTTCTGTTACCATGGAAACTAGAGTTTACGATGAAAATAAATTCTTTTTACAACTTTTAAAGACCTTTACCCAAGGAATATCCCTGCCAAGTTTCAGCTTGATTGGCCCAGTAGTTCAGGAGGATAAGACTTTTTTCTAATATTTTCAGCCATTTTCGGCCATTTTTCGGATTTCCGTTACTATGGAAACTAGAGTTTTAGATGAAATTGAATTCTTTTAACAACTTTTAAAGACCTTCACCCAAGGAACATCCCTGCATAGTTTCAGCTTGATTGGCCCAGTGGTTTAGGAGGAGAAGAATTTTTTCTAAGATTTTCGGCCATTTTGGGCTATTATGTAACCATGGCAACCAGAGTTTTTGATGAAATTAAATTCTTTTAACAACTTTTTAAGAGCTTCACCCAAGGAACATCCCTGCCAAGTTTCAGCTTGATTGGCCCAGTGGTTTAGGAGGAGAAGATGTTTAAAGAAATTGTTGACGGACGGATGGACAGACGGACGGACGGATGGACGACAGACAGTGAGTGATCACAATAGCTCACCTTGAGCACTTTGTGCTCAGGTGAGCTAAAAATACAGTTAGAAATTTATCAATTACAGCTTCTATCTCATGTACTCTTAGATTTTTATTGCTGGCATTAGTCATTTTTCTCAACTCCTGCTGTGCTGAATCTGAGGGAACAATTCCTTTTTTAAGAGGAGATAGAGATCAGCCAGCACAAATTATGCAGTCTTCCCGTACGAAAAATTCATACATTAATATCCCCAGGGTGACTTCAGTTTTATACCGCCTTACATCCTAAATAAAGCCAAGCCCAAGTTATATTTATTGCTTCACAAGTTTCAGTTCAAAACAAACCCTAGCTGCATACCACATGAATTAACATGTTATAAGCAAATGTAATTCAAGAATTAAAGGAAAGTAGTTAGTCTACAGGGCAGATATAAAGAATCCTATCATTCATCAACTCATGCAGACTGGCATAAAAATGGCTTTTATTATGAAATGCTCCTACAGTTGTTTTTTTTTTCTCCCACTCTTTAATCCTGTAACAGTATGACATAAGAGCTGCAGCACATCCAGTACTTTTGTAGAGGGGATTCAAACGTACAAATTGGGGTATTCCATTCCCTCGTATTTCACAATCTTTATCAATCAATCAAATAATTAGGCTACAGAGGGGATCCGCCCCTGAAGGGTTTCAAAAAAAACTTCCTTGCTTGTGTAACAATTAGATTCATCCTTTTTGACATTTTCATACTTAAGGTAGTGGACCCATAATAGTTTTCAACATTTTGGAAGACCGTAGATCTTTCACAATGTTAACCAAGGTTTCCTAATGAAACCATTAGAAAACCTTGGTTTAACATTTTTAAAGTTTTATTTTATCTTCTGAAGCGTTGCGGAACTTTTAAGGGTCCACTACCTTAAAAAGACTTAAAGTACGGTAACCACTGCTTTGTAGAATAGCAAAAAACAAAGTTTGATACATTTCATTTACAATCAATGTCTATGGCCTGAGATAAAGAGATAGAAGTATTCTGGAAGACTAACTTTGTTCATAGCCAGGTATCAATCGGTTAATCTCACTATTCACAACCCTTGTCTTATCAACTCAAATTTATTTCCGTTAGATTTCAAACCACATGATTTTATATCATGTATTAATGTGAGCAATCATGAACAGTCAAACTCATCCCGTTCCAGCTAGAACATTAAGATAATAATACAGATAGCTTTTACTGCTAAACTTTTCTGGAAGAGAAATTTGTTGGAGTTGAAATTTAGATTGGGGTCTTAATTCGCACACTGCAATATATTAACACTCATTGCATGGTAGTTTAATCTATGTTGTCACCATATGTCAGGATATCCCAAGACTTCTGCATTAATTATCCAGAATCTTCCACAGCCTGAAGTCCAACCCATAAATTGAAACTTCATCATTAATTTTACCTTCAAATGGTATTTATATAAACAATCTGTGTCTGCATAGAATTTTGATATGATGTAATCAGCATTTTGAAATTGTGAACGAGACAAACAAGTACAAAACATAATGCAGTTTACTTAATGAATGTATCTTTAGTGTGTAAACATTTTATATTAAATTTCAACCTTTTTCAAAAAGATCTTGAATCATAAAATCTTTAAACTTCATTAGCTGCCATACAAGTCACTGTCAAACAAGATAAGAATTGAAAGCCTAGTGAAAACAGTTCTCTTGATTATTAAACTGTTTGCAATGTGGGTATTTAGAGACGATTTGTCCATGAGAATCCATAATAAATTTCCATAGATATTCTTCACCATTCAGATCACATGTTACCAAACTAAATGAAGGAATGAGTTACCATTGAACTGTGCCAAATCATGGCTGATTGTTATTACTTGGCTGAAGAATGGGTCCCAATAAGAATGATAAATAGGCATTTTATCCTGCAATCAGATCTTGCTATCTTGATAATGCCCATCTCAAAACACATCTTCTGGTGGGAAAAGACACTTATTACTATAATGGCACAGTGTCCACAATAACTATAGCAATGAGAATCATTCTTCTGTTATTATGGAATGAGAATGAGCTTGGTATCTCATGAACACAGATATGACTCAGATCAGCCTGTGCATCCACATTTATCCATAGCTATGTTACAAAATTTTCAAAGCCATGTAAGCCTATTTGAGATATAAGACAATCAATGCAAAAGGTTCTGTTTGTTTGCATAGGGTTTTACCCCTATTTTAACAATCTTTCCATTATATAGTGGTGGCTAGAGCACCTGGTATTTTCTCACACCAGTGCTACCATTACATCCTTTCCTAGCCAGCCTACAGCTGCTATTCGACATTATAAAGTCTGCAATTATTGACCCTTTGGAGAAGACAAACAGTTGTAAAGAATGAATGCCGCAATCAGAAATCAAACCCCAGACCTTTTGAATGATAGACGCAATACCACCTAATGCACAAGGTAAACTGGTCATTCACACTGTCTTTGTTCATTCAGCACTATCATGGTTTGACACTGACCATTCAGAGCTAGAGATGGGGTATTTCGGATTTTATACCAAAGTAAATCCAATAATTTAAGTACAAACCTTATTTACCTCATTGCAATTGTCCCGTCAAGATTTTTTTCAATCGAGTACACACAACATAGGGTTTTGTTGAGATATAAAGATTTTACAATGGATTATTCCCCTTTTATCTGCAGTAACCACTTTTTGCCACCAGCCTGAAGGACCTATAAGCCCCTGAATATCACAGGTCCCTTGATCCCGATTGAAACAGGTGTTTTTCATAAGGAAAAGAAAATTTTAGTTAAAGAAAGCCGACTTTTTTTTTAAAACAAGTGTACAGAGTAGGTAAGAAGGTTATTACTTTCAGGCCTGAAGGACCTGCAGTTTGGTAACTTCTATCAGCCCTCCCTAAAACCCACCTAAGAACAGAGGACAGCCCCACATTCAGGACGTTACAAAAGGGCTAACCATAAACAGTTTTTAGAGCAGCATCTATCTTGAATGCACCACAAGCGGTTTGAAAAGTCAGTGGTTGTTAGGCAACAAAAGAGACTCGATTTAACGCTTGATTCCGCAAGTATCTTAAGAAACCTTTATAAGGTTTGAAAAATTAAGTAAAAATATTCATTACTCACAGATTCCGCCCTTCAGATAATTAAATGACCAAACAAAAACAAAAATCACGAGATTTTGGAGAAAATGGATAATAAAAACTTATCTGCCATTTTTGTGTTCTATTCTAGTCGCGATTAATCGCAAGGGCTCCAAGCAAGCACACTATTTAGGATAGGACAGCATGACAGCCCTTGCTAACGTCTCCTGAATGCAAGGCTGGTATTAGTGTCGATCCCTGACTACATACTCCGTATAGTTAGCTTTTTACTTTGGCTTCTTTATCATTCAGCATTTAACTTATTGTACCTTAATTTTATGACTTTCGGTAGGCTTTATGAAAATACTTTTTAAATTAACACAAGTACATGCATACTCATGCATTTCAATTTTTGAGTAATTCTTTTTTTCTCACAATAACAGCAAAGGAATTTCTATTTAGCCTTGACACTGTAGTCTAGATCAAGTTTCAACTTAAATAGATTGTGAAATGTAACTTGTAAACCTTAGTAATCTAATCACTAGGTCACTGTGTTATCCTGTGTAACATTACAGACACATATTGGTAAATGATTAAGTTTTTAACGGTCCCTTGTGACTTCTTTCAGTTAAGACCAGAGATCAAGAAAAATAATTATGAAATCATAGAAATACAAACAAGATACAAGATAATGAAAAGAGCATTTTAATACTATTTATATGCACTTACACAAGTTTTGAACATAGCAATACATATGTCTGAAAAATTTGAGCTAAACATAATAGTGTTTTGAATAGCTCCTAACAAGATTTTTTTAAGGAATTCAATTGTTACTTACACAAGACCAAATTCCATGTAAATTACACTTGGGTGTGGATTTAATGCAAATTTTCTTAGCTTGACTTCATGGTCAAGTAAAAGACGATTTTCTACTTGTACAGAATCAGAATGAAATTGTCTTCAGAATAGATCAATTCAAGAAAACATTGTTTTTAATGAAGAAAATGCTGTAACAAAGCATTTTCTTCATCTTCCCTTTGCTACCATAGGATTAAATCTTTTGAGTACCATTCCAACAAAAGCCCTGGTAATTTATTGTCAAAGGACAAGTGGCCAAGTTAAATGTACCGGTCTGCAAGTAGAATAAAGTTGGACTAGTCAGGCATAGGAATACCACATCCCTGTTATCCTGTATATTATACAAAACTTTCAGGAGTGTCTTCATGGTCAATATTAACAATCCTGTAGTAATCAATCAGTATTTGTATACACCACCAAAATATTCAGTAATCTACAAATTCTTTTTTTTTTTCTGAGAACACCCTTTGACATTTAGAAGTTCCCCAGAAACTGTCAGATCAATAACGATTTCTGCTTGACAGATTAAAACTAACTGAAACTACAGTCCCGGCTAACAAAATGGACTAGGTTTCTCTTCGATTTAATATGGACATGTTAGTCTAGCATGAAACTGATAAACCATGGTGAATCATGAAAATAGTTTTATTCATCAAATAACTGTCAAATAACAGTCAGTCTACATTACTGGAGTAACCATGTTTATTATTCTAAGCCACCTTATGATAAGTTCCTTCAACAAAAACAAAATCTCTTAAAAAGTGAGCATTTTTAACATCAGTTTGTATATTATTGAATCCTGTTGTTGACGCATTAGAATCGTCTCAATGAGACGTTTCTAATGGGTATTTAGATCATATGATTCAGCAAGTCTTATGTGATTTTTTTTACATGTATTTACATCATATGATTCAGCAAGTCTTATGTGATTTTTTTTACATGCTATCAATATGACCGAAGTTATTCATCAAGATATTTTGTATTAATCAGCCATCCACATAATCCACAATTTTTTTTGAGGTCCCATGAGTGGGTGGCTTACCACAAGTTTTACTGTATAGTCTAATTGTCATAAAAGCTTTCATCAACATAGCCTTTTTATTATACTATGTCAAATGTAATATTTGAATTGTTTTGCTTCAAGTTGGTTCCATTTCGCGTCATACATGTATAATAATTTTTTTACAACAGACTTCTTTTTTAGGGATGCCATATTACTTATTGCATTAATATCTAAATTGTTCCATGTCTAAGGTTAGAGCATCGGCCTCTTGACCCAAACATCCTGGTTTCGATTTTCTGGGAGTGGCTATTGATCATGGTTCTCTAATTGGCCTACACATTTGGCGTGAGTACTGGTGAATTTTTCAGGATGCAGAATTGTTACTTCTCTTTTCTCTATGATAAACAAGAGCCATGTTGGACATAGCCATCCCCGCCGTGAAAGCTTGATAGTAAATTGATGCCTAATAGATTAAGGATTCTTTTGTACATTAAGAGATTGACCCCCTACAAAGTCTTTAAAATAACAAAGGGCAATAACTCCAAAATTATGCAAGCAAAAGTTGTAGTTCTTGTGCACTGCACTTCTCCTCTATGAGATCTATCCATCCATAAAGTTTCAAGTTGATAGCTATTATACTTTAGCAGATCCGGACAAGTTTAGTGACGGAACCTGTGAGTTTATTGACATGCCAATATAAGTTTTAGATCAGAACAAATATAGTTCATTCATGATAGCAATGCAAGCCAGCAAGCATGAAATTGCAATTGATTAACATCTTCTTTACCAATCCTACTTCAGACATCCCAAATGGGTAACAAATTATCTAAGATAACACCAAGTAATTTTCCAGACACTTTTACAGCATGATTAAAATACACAGTCCTGTACACACTGTCAGGATATCAATTGGTTTGTATTGTTTTCCTCAGAAATCTTAAAAGAAAACAAGCTTTATGAATATGTCACACCTAATATCATTTCCCATATTCCTTTTCCACCAATGGGTTTATAATCTTGAGCCTAATTTGGATTAGTAGCTAGAGGCTCGGAAAGATTGACTGACATGACAGAATTATTGGTTCCTTGCCATTTTGATATGACTAAAAGAAGATTTGCCCAGCAGTAACATGTTGAACTGTCAATCATGGGGCCAAGAGTTTGAACCCCAACTTGACCATTTTTCATCAGACATTTGATAAAGTCAATGTGACACAAGTCATTTGTTTCCAACCATTGGGTGTATAAAATGTTATGGTAATTGTACTGGTGTGGCAAACCAGGAAAACATTTGTAGATGACCAGCCACCAGGGTATAAAGGTAATGTTGAAAGTGGTGTTGAATCAAATGTAAACAAAAAAAGAAAAAAAGATATGTTTTTGATATACAAATGTCCCAGAAACAGAATTTTTTTCAAAATCTTGACCATAACATATGACCTTGACCTTGTCACATGACCTAGATCATAGTATCTGCAAATGCATATTGTTGCAATCAATCATAATGCCAAATATGGGCATTGCATCTTAAATAGACTTTACAATGATCTTTCCAGGTCAAGTTTAGCAGGCAGACCTACTATCAGTTTTACGGCATGATCTTGAAGGCTCAGCCAAGAACAGTTATAACTGCCTATAAACATACATGCATTTTAACGTTTTTGAGCTGAGCAATCAAAACGGACTGTAACTTATATAAGGCTTTTTATGCATCAATACAAACTGATATGTTCTTTGCATGTTGAGTAGAAAATCATTGCTGTGGCTAAACTGTGTCTTATATTCTGTTAGTGGGTAATGACTTAAGCAGCTATTAATCTCGGGAATTGACGTAATGGCTTTCAGTAATTCCAGACGGTTGCCCACAAAAACACTAAAATAGGAGGATAATTGCCTCCCATCTATTAATAAGAAATACTTGGTCTATTGTGTTATTAGGGGTCTGTTCACTTAAACTCTTATATGATACAAAGTTCTATTTGGTTTAAAAGGCAAATTACCACAGGGTATAACGTGCCACGCCGACACCAGAAGGTTCGTGGACACCTGATCGATTTTTTCGATACGGAACTAACGGTGGTGCAAGTTTTTGACTGATTTGTAAACCTAAATAATCATTTTCATTTCAAATTTTAGTATTGCTGTCGAGATAAATGGTTCTTCTTTAAGGAAATAAAAGTAGAGGGTAACAACTAGGCAAAATGAGCGAGTTCTAGCTCTAGGAATGAGTGACTTTGCTTGTTTTTTAGGTTTGTCACTAATTTTTTGTCAAACAACCAGACTATTCTTCATTGTTTGTGCTTGTCTAAGAGCATTTATGTATCCTCTACACGCATACCAAATTTCTCGGCGAAAGATCCACATTAAGCGAAGATATTTGTACTTTTATGGGCCTGGGTAGAGAAAAAAATGATAACAATACACCCCCTGAATTTTTAGCGATTGGAAATCGACACCAGAGTTTAAAGAAGTTGTGATAACTGGACACCTTCCTATAAATCATCTATATTCCTCCCTAAACGCTCGTGTACTGGCCGTATACGGAGCAGTTTCTGTACATTTCAGCTTATAAAGGCTCGGTGATTAATTTAGGAGCAAATTCAGACCAATCCCGTTACATATAGCACATATTTTTACCGTTCTTCCCATCTTACATTTCACCAAGTTGGCCAACTCTGAATATTTGTATTCGTAAATGCGATCTGTGAAACGCCATAGGACATCGAATATCGTGAAATCGTATTTCCTCTTCTTTAACTATATCGGTTTTGTAGCGCTTTCATTTGTTCTGTTACTGTTACATTTATATTCATTTGTGTCTAAATTATAGCACTTATTTTCACCGCTCTGCCTATGATACATTGAACTACGGTGGCACACTCTTTTTCAATAATCGTATCATAAATGCGATCTATGAAAGGTTCATTGATTGATTGAATGGAGTTTAACGCCGCTTTCAACATTATTTCAGTTATATCGCGGCGGCCGGAGCACCTAACAATGGATTCCTGGTATTTCTCTTACCTGTACTACCATTACATCCTTTCCTAGCCTCCGACTGCTATCTCACATAGGTTTACGATTATCTACCCATTGGTGAGAGACAAACGTCGGAAAGGATATTTGCCGCCACCGGGGATCGAACCCACGACTTCCAGATTGGAAGTCTTATGCCTAACCAACTGCGCTATGGTGGCGGCTGAAAGGTTCATAGGACGTTGAATCTCGTGAAATCATATTTCCCCTTCTTTACAAATATCGGGTATATATCGTTTTCATTCGTCCTGTTACTGTTACGAGTATATTCGTTTGCGTCTGAACGAGGAAAAAATGTAAGCGGTTGACCTAGATACCAAATATACAGCTTCCTACGTGTATGAAATGTTGGTCCTACAACGTCATTATAGAATACATTTCATTAGAGGACGATCAAAAGCTGATTTAATCTTTAATTTCGGATTTTAATCGCATTACGTCGATTTGTTTGCAGTCAGGTGACATTTTCAGATTTTTTAAGTGACTCTCAGAACTTAGAAAATATCGGTTTTTCTCTTTTATTTACTTATTTTTTTATTTTTTTTTTCAAAAAAAAAAAAAAAAAAACAACAACAGAAAAGTGCCTTGGGTTACCTTCTTTTGAAAATGTTCAAGAAATTTAGATTGACCCTTAATAATGGAGTGTCAGGGCGAGGCTTGTTTTCACTATGAAATATTTTTATTTACCCCTAAATATTGGTGTGGCAGTGCGGGGCATTTTTATTTAAAATCTTTTTAATTCTTCTCCTCCAAAATCGTTGGCCTAATTTCAATGTAGCTTGGCAGAAATGAACCTTGGGTGACCCTGCTCTAAAGTTGTTTTTATTGAAGCAGATCAAAACGATGATTTATTATCGAAGACCTATGTTGGATAGCAGCTGATGGCTAGGAAAGGATGAAGTGGTAGTACTGGGGCCCGTTTCACTAACCTTCATTTGCATACGCAGAATATTTACGTACGTACTCGATTTACGCTAAACGTACGTTTTTGCGTACGCCGTTTCACTAATACTTGCGTAAAATGGGCAATTGCGTACGCATTTCGTAAGTTGAAATAACCTCGAAGCAAAACATTTTTCACGCCAATTCTTCGGATTTACGCAAGCCCTCCCCCTTGCGTACATTTACGCAAGATTTACGAAAAATCGTAAACTTTCGATGGTTATTGAAACGGGCGTTCGCAAATTTGCGTACGCAAATTTTTACGAAAAATCCTGTACGCTGTTTAGTGAAACGACCTCCTGGTGTGGGAAACACCATGAGTCGATATTAAGGTATTCCAGCTGCCGCGATATGACTTCTAGATTTCTATAAGCGGCGTTAAACCACAAACAAACAAACAATAGGGATGGAAAGTCATAAGCGTGCTGTTTGAATGCCAAGAAGTATGATAACAACTCCATAAAATGAGACGAATATCTGTGTATATCGATCTCTCATTATAAAACGAACCATTATTCTTTTTTCTTTAATGGATAATATAAGACGATAAGTGAATACTTTAGGATTAATTGGCTTGGATAGTCTTTTTCGCGCATGATATCATGGTATGGGTCCACTATGGGATAACACCAACGGCATGATGCTACCCGATTAAATGATGTCTCATACCACTTTATCTTTCAAACTGGATTCAAATTGGTAATTGCACTGATTTGTGGCGTAAAAAGCTATTGTATTCCACCTAGAAATCTTGTTAACACACTAGAAACGAGCTATGGTGGACACGTGACATTTAACGGGAAATATGCCGTCTTTACTTCAATAAACTAAATGGTTTTCTATATCTTCAAGCACCAATCAGACGCTTATAAATTCAATTATGTTAGTGAAATTGCGTTTTTGTCTATCCATATTAATTTTGAATGCAGTTGTTGATCTAATCTCTTTGGAGCGTTTCTGGATGGTGTGAGTGAGTGCTACGAATGAATGATTGGTACGCTGAGGGAGTGATTTCGAAGTGTTTTGATCGCGATGGATGTCCATTTCACAATGTAATTAACTGTTTTCATTCTAATTAAAGAAGAAAAATCAATCCACGCGGATAATCCCATATATAGCATATACGTACTAACTTAGCAATATGAGACCTATTTGTTTGTTTGAATTACTTTACTAAATATTTATACTGACCAAAGAAGAAAAATCAGAAAAAAAAACCTGAACAGTCCCATCGTTCTAAAACAATGACGTACAAAAAAATAACGTTAATCTTTTCGAAGCGAGGCCTACAAAAATATTCGCCAAAACTCGGCTGATTCCGTAGAAAGTACATCTTTCAACACGAACCTAGATATAGGTAGATTTTCTGCGGTGAGCCGTGAAATCAACTTTTTACCGTTAGATTCTCGTGCCATTTGTTGGAAATAGATAAACCATGTTAAAATAATGTATTCAGAAAGTTTTGAATTTACCTTATAAACAAACTTTATTGCTTTTCTTAAAGTTCACCCAAACATGTACTTTCACGATTTCAGTGAAGGGACAAGGTTAAGTTCCTATCATTTGCTTTTTGACTATACCCGATTTACCTTTGGTTATGGACTCGGCGACTACGTCAGAGCTTAGTTTTGAAAATACACATATAGTCTCGCCCAAATATGGGTCAAATGATTTACAGTTCAAAAACATTTTTGCTCATAAATAAATTCCAAGAAAAAAATAAAAAAAATATCAAGCTGATAAGTGTCTATGAACACGAAATGTCACTACCTTCTCAATCTGGCTCTTGAAACGAATTGCGCTACAACCTGTAACCTGTAAGAACCTGTTTGGATTTTGAATTTAATAATAGCTCTATGAATAACCATTTGCACGAAGGAATTAAAGGAATTTGTGTTTTTGGAAAAGGTAACGCCTAGAAAATAAAGACAATAATAAATTTACTTGAATTTTGTCTACATAGTTTTATGTTCTATGTACAGAGTGTAAGAAATAAATGAAATAAGAAATGGGGAAATAATTCGCGTAATTCTATGTTTCTGACAGACTCCAAAAATACATTTTAAGACACCGAAAATGCCATCTGATTGTTAACCAACCGACGTAAGGCGATTAAACTCCGAAACTACGGCTTAAATCAGCCCTGCGTTCAGGTAAGCAAAGCGGCATGCAAACGTTAGCGAGAACTTTCTTGCTTTCCTATTCTAAACGGTATGCTTGCTTGGGGCGCTTGAAATAGTCGGCTATCAGCGCCGCAAGATGACTAGCATAGCTAACGAGTAGCTTAACCATTATCGATCTTTTTCGTAAATCTCACGATTTTCGTTTTGTTTGGATATTTTACCATCTGGAGGGTTAAATCTATGAATAACAAATGTTTTGTTTTTTTCAGTTCAATTTATAAATCTTAAAGTGTTTTCTTGAATTTTGCTATGAGTTGAGTCACTTTGGTTGCCTAGGAACCGGGTCATTTTTGGAAAGCGTTTGCGGTGTGGTGCGCTCAAGATAGATTGCTCGCTATTAAAACTGTTCGCGGCGAGCGCTTTCGTATCATGAACACAAGACAGCTTTTTTTGTCCTCTGATGAAATGCAATCTATCAGTCAGTGTGACCAACATGTCATACACGTAGACAAGCTGAAAATATGCTCTTTAGGCCAAACGCTTATAATTTTTCCTCGTTCAGACGCAAAGGAATATACTCGTAACAGTAACAGGACGAATGAAAACGATATATAACGGATATTTGTAAAGAAGGGGAAATATGATTTCACGAGATTCAACGTCCTATGAACCTTTCATAGCTCGCATTCATGATACAATTATTGAAAAAGAGTTTGCCACCTTAATTCAATGTATCATGGGAAGAACGGTGAAAATATGTAAAATAAATTACGGGATTGGTTTGAATTTCCTCCTAAATTAATCACCGAGCCTTTATAAGCTGAAATGTACAGAAACTGCTCCGTATACGGTCAGTACACGAGCGTTTAGGGAGGAATATAGATGATTTATAGGAAGGTGTCCAGTTATCACAACTTCTTAAACTCTGGTGTCGATTTCCAATCGCTAAAAATTCAGGGGGTGTATTGTTATCATATTTTTCTCTACCCAGGCCCATTAAAGTACAAATATCTTCGCTTAATGTGGATCTTTCGCCGAGAAATTTGGTATGCGTGTAGAAGATACATAAATGCTCTTTTAAAAACGCAATAAATGACGAATCGTCTGGTTGTTTGACAAAAAAAAGTGACAAACCTAAAAAACAAGCAAAGTCACTCACTCCTAGAGCTAGAACTCGCTCAATTTGCCTAGTTGTTACCCTCTATTTTTATTTCCTAAAGGAAGAACCATTTATCTCGACAGCGATACTAAAATTTGAAATGAAAATGATTATTTAGGTTTACAAATCAGTCAAAAACTTACACCACCGTTGGTTCCGTATCGAAAAAATCGATCAGGTGTCCACGAACCATCTGGTGTCAGCGTGGCACGTTATACCCTGTGATTACCAGCTTGGTGCATCTGATCAACTGCTAGGACTTGTGGTTGTGAATTACAGCTCAATAGCTCAAGTTGCAGGCTGGGATAGCGTTAAGAGGGGGTTAAGCCACTATAGAATCTTTATTCCTCAAAGAAACCATATGTTATGGGTACTCATTGGAATCATCTCCACAAGACGATTCCAATGAGTATCTAGAACATAGGTTTTATGTAAACAACACTTAAATATCTAAATCTAAAATCTGAAATACCCCCTCTATCTGTAGCTTTGGTTGCAAGTCAACCAAGCATGATTGTTTGGTTGCAAGTCAACCAAGCATGATTGATAATGCAAAGAACACTCTGTTAGCAAAATACAACAAATTCAAAGATTCATGTCAGAAGTGTTGTACAATTTTTAGCTCACCTGAGCACGAAGTGCTCATGTGAGCTATTGTGATCACCTTTTGTCCGGCGTCCGTCCGTCGGTCGTCGTCCGTCAACAATTTCTTTAAACGACATCTCCTCCTAAACTACTGGGCCAATTAACACCAAATTTTACAGAATTGTTGCTAAGGTGGTCCCCTTCAAAAATAGCTAAAAGAATTGAAATCCATGAAAAACTCTGGTTGCTATGGCAACAAAAGGTGAAATTTTAAGAAAATCTTTAAAATTCTTCTTCTTCTCAACCAGTAGTCCTACAGACTTAAAACTTGGCATGGATGATCAGTGCATAGACCTAAATTTAAATAGCTAAAATCATATCTTTTGGGCAACCAGGTGCAGAGCACCAGGGGGGAGGGGGTAGTACTTTGGGAAAATTTTGTAATCTTTAAGCTTCTTCTTCTTCTGAACCATGAGCCCTACAGACTTGAAAATTGGCATGGATGATCAACTCATAGACCTTAATAAAAATAGCTAAAATCATATCTGTTGGGCTGCCAGGTGCGGAGCACCAGGGAGGAGGGGGTAGTACTTTTGTGAAAAATTTGTAATCTTTAACCTTCTTCTTCTTCTGAACCAGCAGCCTGACAGATTTGAATATTGGCATGGATGATCAGCATATGGACCACAATATAAATAGCTAAAATCATGACTGTAGATTCACCAGGTGCGGAGCACCTGGGGGGAGAGGGTAGTACTTTGGGTAAATTTTGTAATCTTTAACCTTCTTCTTCTTCTGAAACACAATCCTGACAGAGTTGAATATTGGCATGGATGATAAGCATATGGACCTTAATATAAATAGCTAAAATCATATCTGTTGGGCTGCCAGGTGCGGAGCACCAGGGGGGAGGGGGTAGTACTTTTGTGAAAAATTTATAATCTTTAACCTTCTTCTTCTTCTGAACCAGCAGCCTGACAGATTTGAATATTGGCATGGATGATCAGAATATGGACGTCAATATAAATAGCTAAAATCATGACTGTAGATTCACCAGGTGCGGAGCACCAGGGGGGAGAGGGTAGTACTTTTGTGAAAATTTTGTAATCTTTAACCTTCTTCTTCTGAACCAGGAGCCCTACAGACTTGAAAATTTGCATGGATGATCAGCATATGAAATCAATATAAATAGCTAAAATCATATCTTTTGGGCCACCGGGTGCGGAGCACCAGGGGGGAGGGGGTAGTACTTTGGGTAAATTTTGTAATCTTTAACCTTCTTCTTCTTCTAAATCAAGAGCCCTACAGACTTGAAAATTGGCATGAATGATCAGCTCATAGACCGAAATAAAAATAGCTAAAATCATACCTGTTGGGCTTCCTGGTGCGGAGCACCAGGGGGGAGAGGGTAGTACTTTTGTGAAAATTTTGTAATCTTTAACCTTCTTCTTCTTTTGAACCAGGAGCCTGACAGATATGAATACTGGCATGGATGATCAGCTCATAGACCTTAATAGAAATAGCTAAAATCATATCTGTTTGACTGCCAGGTGCGGAGCACCAGGGGGGAGAGGGTAGTACTTTTGTGAAAATTTTGTAATCTTTAACCTTCTTCTTCTTCTGAACCAGGAGCCCGACAGATTTGAATATTGGCATGGATGATCAGCATATGGACCTTAATATAAATAGCTAAAATCATGACTGTAGATTCACCAGGTGCAGAGCACCAGGGGGGAGAGGGTAGTACTTTTGTGAAAATTTTGTAATCTTTAACCTTCTTCTTCTTCTGAACCATGAGCCTGACAGATTTGAATATTGGCATGGATGATCAGCATATGAACCTCAATATAAATAGCTAAAATCATGACAGTAGATTCACCAGGTGCGGAGCACCGGAGGGGAGAGGGTAGTACTTTTGTGAAAATTTTGTAATCTTTAACCTTCTTCTTCTTCTGAACCACAAGCCCTACAGACTTGAAAATTGGCATTGAGGATCAGCTCAAAGACCTTAATAAATGTAGCTAAAATCATGCCTGTAAAGCCACCAAGTGCAGAGCACAAGGCTGGAGGGGGTAGTACTTTTGTGAAAATTTTGTAATCTTTAACCTTCATCCTTTAATGAACCAGGAGCCCTACAGACTTGAATATTGGCATGGATGATAAGCATATGGACATTAATTGAATTAGCTAAAATCATGACTGTAGATTCACCAGGTGCAGAGCATCTTGGGGGAGGGGGAGTGCTTTGTTGAGAATTTTGAATCCCTACTGCCTTTATATTTGACATGGATTGATCAACTCATTAAAGAAAACTTAAAAAGTCTCAGACTCAGCCTGTATATCTGGCATAGATTAGCTGATCACAGACCTTTTTATGAAAAAAGCTTAAATAAATAATGACCAGGGGAGGAGCAGAGGGGGGGGGGGAGGATTATTTCAAATGTTATCGTGAAAATCTCTTTTTCTGTGGTTGCATAGACATACCTAGGTAATGAAGCTTTTTTCTAAGGTGAGCGACCCAGGGCCAACGGCCCTCTTGTTTACAGAAGCCTTCCAAGTTTCTATGAAATATACTGGACATGAAACTTGATGAAATTCAGCTATATGTATAACAAGGGAATTATAAGAAAAGCAAATGCTTCTCAAATCCTAATTTGGCACAGATAAGTCTACAGATAGAGGGGGCATTTTGGATTTCAAGTTAGATTATTTGAACTTTACTAGCATAAATTCCTTTATTGTCAAGACAATTCAAATGAGTACCACAACATAGGGTATCGATGAGAAATAAAGATTTTCCAGTGGCATTTATACCCACCTTTATCTGTACCTCTGACAGAATGAGAAAAAACCTATTTGGAGAGACACCAACATTCGCAGACACACTATAAGCCCTTTGCCTTTTGATAATATATACAGAAAGATGTCTTTGACACTGTCGAGACAAAGATGTATGCTGCGAGTCTTTATAAATACCTTATGTCAAATCAAAAACTAGAGGCGCTTGAGCGCCTGATTCGCTCCACAGGCCTGAATATCCTGATAATGACTATTTGAGGATGATAAAGCTGTTTAATTACGAATTGAAGTGAATGAATGAGTGAATGTTTATTTCAAGTAAATAAGGGTCATATGCTGAAATATTTCTGCATAAAAAAACTCATGATCAGTAAAAAAAATGACCTCTACCTGTTACACAAATATATTTCATTTAATCAGAATAATTTTGTGCAGTCTGATAATGGGTCACCCAAGAATTATTCTAGTGAAATTTTGTTAAAATCCAAATATAAGAATTTCAATACTAACAGAATTTCACTGCACAATATACTGGTACTTTGTCTGCAAAATTTTGATTGTAGATCTTTCCACTTTTAGTTAAACACTACTAAAAGATGATACTTCACAACAATCGTTTGTCATCGAAAAAAAAAATCTAACTAATGATAGTAAGAAGTAAAATATTCAATCCAATATAATTATTTTATTCTGCCCAGTGCCTTAGAGTGCAGTCAACTCAACTCTTTCTACCCCACTCATAATGTCAGGAGGTCAGAGCATCATTTTACACTCTGCGCAGATTCACCCTTCGTTCAACTAAACTCACCAATTCTGAGGGGGTATTCTCAGGCTACTTATTTCAACTAATGTTTCTATACATTTGAATTTCAACAAAGGTTTTGTTCCTTCTAATCTATAATCATTACACCTATAAATTGAACAAGTCTAGAAAAAAATCATCATTGAGAAGATACCAAAAGGGTGATCAAATATTCACTTTATATGTTATAATACCCTCTGCCAATAAAAAAAATATGCTGTTCATCTAATCAAAATATTTTTTTGCAGACTTATACAACTTCACAGAAATGAAATGAAATATCCATGATATCTAATCCATCTTTTTAACCTTTCAGGATAGTTTGTTTTACCCTATATTGGATATTCCACCATTGAAGAAATGACCTCTGCCCATAAAAGACATAGTTTTGATCTGGTCACAATTTTTTTTTTCATAGCCTGATAAAGTGCCACTAAAGAATCATTCTAGTAAAATTTGGTTGAAATCCATTGATTAGATTCTGAGAAAATGATTTTCAAAGTTTACACTATATAAGACATATTGAGAAATGACCTCCGCCCATAAAATATATATTTTTCATCCGATCACAATAACTTTTGCTAGACTGATAAAGGGTCACTCAAGTATCATTCATGTAAAATTTGGTTGATATCTATCAATTAGAATCTTAGAAAATGATTTTCAAAGTTTTCACTATATAACAAATTGAGAAATGACCTCCGCCCATAAAATACACATTTTCCATCCGATCACAATACTTTTTTATAAACTTGTTGATGGTCACTCAAGAATCATTCCAGCGCAATTTGGTTGATATCCATTGGTTAGAATCTGAGAAAATGATTTTTAAAGTTTTCACTATATAACATATAGAGAAATGACCTCCGCCCATAAAATACATATTTTTCATCTGATCACAATGATTTTTTGTAGGCTGATAGAGGGCCACTCAAGGATAATTCATGTGAAGTTTGGTTTATATCCATCAATTAGTTTCTGAGAAAAGCCACCTTTTACCATATATGGAAATTAGCCACGCCCACTACAGCCATGATTTTCAACCGATTTAAATTCTTTGAAGGAATCTGATAGAGGGTCACCCAAGGAACATTCCTGTGAAATTTGATTGAAATCCACCCAGTGCTTTAGGAGGAGAAGATTTTTAAAGTAAAAGTTTACGGACGGACGGACGCACGGACGCACGGACGCACGCACGGACGCACAGACGACGGACACCCCGCCATGACAATAGCCCGCTGGCCTTTCGGCCAGTGGAGCTAACAATTCTCCCATGATACTGCATGCAGTATATTGCTTTCAGAAAATAAATTAATGCATCTGAGTAATTTGAGGAGCCAAATTATCAAAAATTACAATGTCTTACAAAATGCTTAAAATCTGTAACTACAAATACACTAGAAAGCCATGAATGGCTTGAGTCGCTCCACAGGCTTGAAATTCTTGTAAAAGCAAATAAATGTTTTGACTTGATTTTTAGATATTTGGGGTTCTACTGATGTTGAAAATGATTTTCAAAGTTTGAACTATATAAAAGATAGAGAAATGACTTCCGCTCTGAAATGACATATTTTTCATCAAATCAAAATGATTTTTGGCTGTATGATAATGGGTCACCCAAAGATCATATAAAAAAATTTTTGATTGATATCCATCAGTTACATTCTGAGAAAATGATTTTCATAGTTTCCACTATATAATATATAGAGAAATGACCTCCACCCATAAAATGCTTATTTTTCAACCAATCAAAATAATTTTTGGTACACTGAAAAAGGGTCACTCCTCAAGGATCATTCCAATGAAATTTGGTTGATATCCAAAAATCAAATTCTGAGAAAATGATTTTCAAATTTTCCACTATATAACATATAGAGAAATGACCTCTGCCCATAAAATGCATATTTTCCATCCGATCAAAATGATTTTTTGTATACTGATAAAGGGTCATCCAAGGATCATTTCAGTGAAATTTGGTTGATATCCATCAGTTACATTCTGAGAAAATGATTTTCAAAGTTTCCACTATATAACATATAGAGAAATGACCTCCGCCCATAAAATGCATATTTTCCATCCGATCATAATGATTTTTTGTAGACTGATAAAGGGTCACTCAAGGATCATTCCAATGAAATATGGTTGATATCCATCGATTACACTCTGAGAAAATGATTTTCAAAGTTTCCACTATATAACATTTAGAGAAATGACCTCCGCCCATAAAATGCATATTTTCCATTCGATCACAATGATTTTTTGTAGACTGATAAAGGGTCACCCAAGGATCATTCATGTAAAATTTAATTGGTATCCATTGAATAGAATCTGAGAAAACTCAATTTTTACCATATTTGGAAATTAGCCACGCCCCTTAAATCCATGTTTTTCATTGGATCAAAATCTCTTGAACAACTTTGAAAGAGGGTCACCCAAGGATCATTCCTGTGAAGTTTGGTTGAAATCCATCCAGTAGTTTCTGAGGAGAAGATTTTTAAAGAAAAGTTTACGACCGGACGGACGGACGGACGGACGCACGGACGGACGGACGCACGACGGACACAACGCCATGACAATAGCCCCAGTGGCTTTCAGCCAGTGGAGCTAAAAACCAGTATAGCTAGTTTATGATACTGACAGAAATCTGATGATTTCTTTTTTATTCTTGAAAAGGTGTTAGCAAAGTTACACATGAGCATCTGGGTCATCATTCTATGAAGGTTCAAGGTAATTAACATACTGTGAATGTCATCAAGAATTGTTTATACTATAGTTCAAGTTGTAGTAGAGCATTGATGTTAATGACAGTTAATTTGTTTAGCACATGGTAATTCCAGTTTTAGATCTATTAATGGTGATTAGTTCAAAGAAAATAAGCTTAGTCTATTGTAGAAACTTATATATTATCTTTTTTGAATGATTAAAGCTTATAGTATAAGGTCTTTTCCAACTTCTTCATTTCTTCAAGCTCATTGTTCTTTCAGATATAATACTATATTTAAGTCTTTTCCATCTTCTTCAAATACCTAAGCTTTGTGTTCAATGATAAGAGGTGTTAGTATACAGACTCATTCGAAAGAATTTGCAATGGGTAAAAACAGCTGCAAGGTGCAAATACTGCACTTAATGTTATGATTCCCATGATACACATACTGTACTTGTAGGCATTAATGGGTCATTAGAATGTAAGGATCCAAAGGGTCATTGTATATTCCAGAAGTCAGTGCATTAATTTTGATGGAATTCTTTACTATTTGATATCCATCATTTAGGATTAAGAGAATGTAATAATTGTTAAATTGGAAGTTTTAAATCATTTTTGAAATTTTAAAATATATGAAAGATTCTTTTTTTTTTTTTATCAAAGTTCTTAAGTTTGAAGAAACACTTCTGAAAGTCAAAGAGAAATGAGACTCTAAAATTGATACAATGACTTTCATTGCAAAGTTTCTGTTGTTTACTACATCTAAGAATGTATGGATATAGTATTCCAGTTTCAGATATATTGTTATGCTGCCAGAACAGTCCAACAAAAAACCTCAATGAAATGGTCAATTAATACCATCATCAGTAAATCACCAACAGGTAATAAACAGCAACAACTGCGAGATGATGTCACTCATCCAAAACATTGATGTTGTAAAGCTACAGATAGCCGGGGTATTTCAGTTTTCAAAATGAAATATTTCATTTTTCCAAGCTCAGACCCTATATTACTGGTACCTGTTGAAATGACACTTATTCGAAATGTCTCATAGGGACGATTCTAATAAATACCCAGAACATAGGGTTAGAATGAGAAGTTAAGATTTTAGACTGGCTTTACGCCCTCATATCTGGACCCCTATGTTGGTATGTTGCCATAACATCCGTTGTCTGCGCATGTCATATTCTCCGAAGATTGACCTGTCTTCGGGACCGTATCACTTATCCAGATTGGGATAAATATTACTACCTCGCACGCATAACTCCGTATTCTATCGCCAAAAAGTAGTAAATGAAGAATTTCAATTAAAACTTCATTTTTGTGGAAATCAAACTTAATTTTGCCTTAAATTTATTGACAAAATTATTGGTTTAAAATTGCGAAAGTATTTTTTTTTTCAAAAAAATTGTTTGCTTGAGATCTATTTATACTGTACACAGTCTCCTAATATAGATTTTTAGGAAAACCGATAAAATTTAAGCATTTCATAGCCGCTTACATTTTGAAAGTAGTTCGACGGAATCGGCCGAGTATTCACGAATAACACTACCCAGAATGCTCAAATTAGATAGGTCAGTATTTGTAAAATGCCACCTATCGGAAGATAACGCCATAACATCACAATAGAATAGGCTGTGGCTATGATTGTAAATAAATCAACACCATTTTCTTTTCACAAAGCAAATAGCTTCTAATATTGAAGTTTACTATAGCATGTCAATTTCAACATTATTACAGTTATATCATACCTGCTAGTGCACCAATTTAAGCATGGCTTCCTATTATTTTTCTCACCAGTACAACGATCTAATCACCTATTCTGTTCAATATTACATTTAAGCATGGCAGCTACTTATCTTTCAAACTTTGGTTTACCAAACAAACAAATCAACTTACAAAGTTCAATGAGAGTCACAGGTTATATTTGAATCATAGATGGAAAAATTTATGATGAGCTGTGAGCCAGACTGTTTCCTGATTCGAAAACAAGTAGAATATCTGTATTTCTCTCAGGAAAAACAAAATCAACTTCAGGTCAAAAATGAGGAAAATAATAGAGAAAAAACAATACAGATTAGATGCACAAAAAGTAGTATTGGTATTTATGCACTGTGACAGACTTCTAGTGACTTCATGAACACATATTTATGCCAGACTTTGTTGTCATTTATTATGATACCTAGATGCACTTTTCAGGATGTACTTTTAATGTTCAAGCTTTAAGGATTTTAGGGGAAGTAGGAAGAAGTACCCAGCAATCTCAAAATAATCTGATATGAGTCCGATGGACATACATCATAAAATAGTTGGTAAGGCTGACCAAGTTATTCTTAAAGGGAAGCAGGTGCATTGGTTCAAATACTAGTTTATTCTCTGCCAAACATAACGTAAATAATTAACAATACAACATGCTAAAATTCACTGAGTGTCTTCCCCATTTCGTTGTCTGATTCTCAAAAGAAACTAGAACTGTTGCAGAGCGGAATAATACCCCCCACCAGCGCTTTGTCAAAATATAAGTGTTATTAGTGCAGGATGTGTTTGTAACAAATATTGAGACTCCTACTAAAATTCCTGAGATAGATTGTAGGTCACTTGGTTCTTAAGTAAGAGTCTGAAAACAAAAAGGTCTAACAAAAATTTAACAAAAATCTGACTTTGACCTTGACCTTTGTGCTCCAAAACAATAGGGCACTTCCTTGGGTTTTAAGCAGCATTTGCATGTACATGTAGTTTCATGATTGTAGGTCGCTTGGTTCTCAAATTAGAGTCCAGAAATGGAAAATTAAAAAAAAATGACTGTGACCTTGACCTTTGACCTATGTGAACTAAAAGCAATAGGGCATTTTCTTGGGTCATAAGCAATATTTGTATTAAGTTTCATGAATCTAGATCACTTAGTTCTTGAGTTAGAGTTCGGAAACGAAAATTGAACAAAGGCTGACTGTGACCTTGACCTTTGACCTATGTGAACCAAAAACTACAGGGCACCTCCTTGTGTCATAAGCAATATTTGTATGAAGTTTCATGATTCTAGATCGCTTGGTTCTCGAGTTAGAGTCCGGACACGAAAAGGTTACGGATGAACAGATGGATGGACAGACAGATGAATGGACAGACAGACAGACATGGCGAAACTAATATACCCCCCTCTACTTCCTAGGTGGGAGGGTATAATAAATGTAAAATATATTAAAATGCAATGTGTATATGACTACAAAAGTAAACATTCTTTTAATATTTTTTTAATTTAAACCCTTGTCATGCTGAACTGGGAATATTCCTGCTTTGGCAGGAGCTATAGACAAACATCAGCCTGCACATATGTGGAGTCTGATGTTAGTCTACACCACCTGTTTCTCACTTTCAAACCATAATTGTCAATAAGTTTAGTTTTTCAAATAAAAATTGACCTACAGTTGTTACTTTTAGTGTTTTTGCCCTTTGATTTTGATGAAAATTTTTAGCCAAAATTTATTCAGCATGGCAAGGGTTAAATCAATTTTAAACAGACCTTGACTAATTTTAAACCAATTTCAACAAGATTTGTTAATGAAACACTAACATTCCCAGAACAACAAATTTTACAGAAAATCGACCTTTGACAGCTAACCTTGACCATCACATAACTTTGACCTTGGAATCTGGAAATGCATATCTGACACCTATCATCACATTAGAAATGTGTATCTTGAATAAGCTTGCAGTTATTTGCAATGTTACTGTAAACGGGGTAATCATATTGCACTGATCCCTTAATTTCAAAAAAGGGTGAAAAACTTATACACGCGTTATAACTATAACAAAAGGTGTGAAAACAAACCATTGCCAAGTTTGTAGAAAGTTGAGAAAGTCAAGAAATTGCCTTTCTTTTACTAACGTTGTTTTAAACGACGAAAAAATGTAAAATATAGATAAAGCGTTTAATTTTGGCGTTAAAGTAAGATGTGCCATTATAAATCACCGCCAATGAATCGTAATTGAAAAACCGCCAAATGTGGACACCGCCATTATAAAGCCATTTACAGTAAGTTTTTTTTTAAAGTTTTTTAAACAGATGGGTGACAGGTTAGGGTTGAATTCTATTTTTTTAAATCATGTTCATTCATTTTTTCACCCTTTAACATTGATGCTAAAATCCCATGAATATTGTATACTGTACTGAAGAGATGCATCTGAGAAAACTGTGCCAAGTGATGCAAATAAATACAGACATGATAGTCTGACAATGCACAATATGTGCGTAGAATACATCCTGCAGTGACGCTATTTGTTGTGAACACTATCAATCAAAATAACTATTTATCCAGCTATCTATCAAACCAATTAGAATGAGTGTTCACCATGGCTCATGGTCCAATGCTACCTAATGTGTTGCACTAGAAAATGGTGCAAAACAAAAGCTGTCGTTAAACAGTCAATAGACATTCTTTATTGTAATTTATTATTTAACATATCAGCCAGTTTATATAGCTTCATTAATCATTCTTAAACTATCCAGACTTAAAAGCACAATATGTTTTGAAGTTAAATAATGGTTGATACATTTTTATTTAATTTCTCGCAACCAAGCTCAATCTGTTTCAATAAATAAATAGTTCAGTTAGGTATTATTCTTTTAAAAGTGCAACAATAGGCATAACAATTTCATATGGCATGATTGTAATGTGCAATACCAAATGAGTCTGTGTTGGTTTCTAAGAAAACAAAAAGAAACATGAAGATCGTCTCATGATATTCTTGCAAATAATCAAAAGTCTTAATTATACGAAATGATTCTTCTCTAATACTAATCAATGCCAAGTATCTATTCTTTATAATCTTTCATCATGTTGCAAAATGCCAAGAGATACACAAAAAGAAACTATTGGGATGCAAACATCCTAAAGTATTTCTGATGTTTTGAATAACACCTAATAATTGCTTTGTCAATAATCTTGAATTTGAACTAAAAAAGAGGCCCAAGAGGGCCAGTATCACTCCACTGGCACTTAATGTCTAACAAATTTATGAAAATTCATTATTAAATTGCATTTAAAGTATTAAGCTAAGCTATAATCTATTTGTTAGTAGATAATCATTTAAGGCTAAGGTTGGTTAACCCATGAAATGAAAAAATCTTAAGTCAATAAACAATCTTACAAGAAAGTCCCTTTTTCCATGACACAGAATAACATTTCAAAGATGTTTATTGTGTCCTTAGTCACATGATAAGTAGCATTTTTTGACAGTTTCATCTAATCTGTCAGTACAATTTGTCGTCATACAAGAAATGTTGCATCACAAAGGCCCCAATTTCCATGACACAGAACCATCATCAACAATAAAGAAATCAGAAAGAAGTCTATTGAAAGAACAAGACTGACATCAATCATTTGCCTCCAAAAATTCATTTCAGAGAAGAAGATATTTTTTCATACGACACCTTTTTTAGCTGACTTGACAGCACCCATGTTTTCCTCAATCATAATTTCAGGAAGGAATCTAAGAGAGCATGTCTAAAGGTTCATTCATGTGCAGTTTGGTTGGGTATTTTTAGAATAGGAGCTTATTTCCTATTTTGCCATATGGGGCCACTTTTGGACAAGGTGACAGCCCACAACACCCAAGTTATCAACCAGATCAAGATTACACGAAGGAATCTTGATGAGCAGGTCCTAAGCCCCATTCCTGTGAAATTTTGTTGAATTCCAGTTGTTTCAGAGAAAAAGATTTTTTCTTTTCACTAAAAGGGGCCCTTTTTTATGACAAACACGGACAGATGGATGGACGCACTTACAACAGACCCTAGACCATGACAGTAGCCCTGCTTGACTTTGTCTGGAGCTAAAAAAATTTCAACTATAGGAGAACCTGAGCTGGACTGAGCGAGAAGCCAGGAATTAACCCTTATCCTGCTGAATTAAAATTACTTGAGATTAAAAAAATTTGTTTCAAGCAAATTGCACATTTTTAGGTTTGGATGGTAACAAGTACCCATTTTACTAATCAAGTACTCTGTGACCTTTCCGAGTGCTTGGCTAGCATCTACTTTCGATTATTGACTGTGTTTCAAACTTACTGATATACGGTATCTACTGAGCATAACTTAGTTAGAAATGAACATTGAAATGACATTTATTCACTAATTTACTCTTCGTTTTCAGGATTTTAAAGAATCGTTAAAATGTTTGACACATGCTAAGAGAGGGGGCAATTCTCACTGTTATTCGTCGTTTTCACATATCGTCTTCGATGAACCAAATACATAGAGCATCAATAAGCTTGAGTAAAGGTTTCAGCATGACTGTAAAGGATTCTGTTGATCTGAAGAGATCTTCAACTCAAAGGGAAATCTAGCAGACGTTTAAAAAACGCACTGACTTTAGTCGGGTATCAATGTCGAAAGTGCCACAAATTTTGACCTCAGATGACAATGAGAACAATAAATGTTAGCACTTGATTGCAAATGGATACTCATGGACAGATTAGATGCAATCAGTTGATGCATTCTTTACTTTTGTATATAGCATTGAAAATAAAAGAACAATATTTTGAGGAAAATATATTTTCAGAAAATAGTCTGGTAATGATTTTTCTTTTAATTTTATTCTCTTCGATTTGTGAAATTAGTAACCGATACTGAGACGTTCAATCAAGTTTTTGATTAATCCAGTAATTGTTCCAATCCTTATTGTTGGGCTATTTCAAGCACATTGGCTCAAGATTTACCCTTGGTCTATACTGTCTGCATAAACTTTTTGTACAAGAGGAAAATGCTGGAAGCAGCATGAGAAGGGTTACCAGGATCCAAAGAATCCACTCGTTGAATTGATTGATTGAATGGAGTTTAACGCCGCTTTCAACATTATTTCAGTTATATCGCGGCGGCTGGAGCACCTAACAATGGTTTCCTGGTATTTCTCTCACCAGTACAACCACCACATTCTTTCCTAGCCTCCAGCTACTATCTCACATAGGTCTACGATTATCAACCCATTGGTGAGAGACAAAAAGCCGGAAAGAATGAGTGCCGCCGTCGGGGATCGAACCCCGGACCTCTAGATTGACAGTCTGACGCGCTACCAACTGCGCTATGACGGCGGCTAAGAATCCACTCGTCCGCTCGTATTAACGAGTGAAGAATAAATGGCACTAAATAACAATGCCTAGTGTTTTGGTAAATACGGATAAAAGACAGAAAAGGGGCTCTAAACAAATTAAATGACAATAGAAGTTTGCAAGCACTCGAATTGTAGACAGTCATGTACTTTGATTTCTAAAAATAAACTTCCGGTATTGGCATGATATAACCTGTACCCGAAAATCGTAATTGTTTATCGATCCCCAAAACAGGAATATTATCTAGAATTCAACCGGTTTCACGTGTTTTGTTTATATCTACTACTTCTTTAGTGGTATATAGACACGATCATCAAACTGAACATGAAAAATCCACAATATCGTATGTAAGAAAATGAATTATTTTCCTCGTCCGAATCTTATTACCAGTATTTAAGCTCCGAAATAAAAATTATTTTGACGTCATAAATTTTGTCTTTCGTCTCCACTCTAAAATGACATCTTCAGATATAAGTAAGTTTTTTAAAAGTTCATTGGCCAATCGAAGGGCGAGTGACATTCAAACCAGGACGAGTAACTTCTTCAAGTGACTTGCCCTGCAGGACGAGTGCCCTTTTCTGATTTCTTTGGACCCTGGTTACATTTTCTAATACATCTTGAATTTTGTCTGAGAATTATTTTGTAGATTCATTCCATGACTATACTCTGAAAGGTGAAAGATCATCCCGAAAAAATATGTGAATACAAGTTTCACATTTCTTTTAACAATTTATTAGACTTTTAAAAAATCCAGATATTTCCACAATGTAAGCCAATTCTGCCTAATCTTAAACAATCTAGCCATAAATAAAAGGTATCAGACAAGTATCAGTATTTGTATGAGCATTTGTGTGAAGACTGATATCAAATCTATACTCCTAGGACATTGTTTGTTCTTCCTGGGCAACCAAGATCTGATAAAACTTTCTACTCAGATATGAAGTATTGGATAGATAACATTTTAACAAATACAGCCTGAATGAAATAAATGATTTCAGGGAAAAAAAATATCCAACTAAATTCAATGCTTGATAATAAAGTTTCAATGCAATCAAGTATTCTTTCTCAATAACACTTTTTAAGCCTATTTAAGAAAAGAAAAGCCACTGCTTAAAGCACATTTTGATATATATACTTTATATACTATTGATCTATACTTTTTGAACTGTAAAATTTTGTAAACTGATGACGAAAATAATAAACTGTAAAATGCCCTCCAAGGAGCTACTCAAACAAAAGGGCCAAGAGGGCCTATATCGTTTTACTGGCTATCAAATATTCATCAATGAGAAACTCGATTAGACATGGAAGTTTACTGGGGAATTTTTTTTGTGAAGAAGCCAAAAGATGGACAGAAAGAATAGGTTAAACCTTACATGGAAAGCCATTGAAATTGTCCCAATGATTTGGGAGAAGATTTTTTAAAGTTTTATAGTGAAACATAAGCCCTGTCCTGGCATTCCCATATTTGGGGGTCAATCCAAATTTCTTGAACAACTTAAGAACAGGGTAACCCAAGGATCATTTCTGCCAAGTTTCATCAAAATCCCCCAACCCCCAATCAACTAAGGGGGAGAAGAGGTTCGAAGAAAAGTTAACACACCCACAGACACACCAGCATGACAATAGCTAGCTGGTCAGGAAAATGAACTTCATTTTTTTGCAGTTAAATATAAATCTACTATCAGATAGTTTTCCCCCATTTTTTCCCTCAAAATCTGAGGTTTATTTCCACAAAACAACCATTTAAATGATTGCCTTAAAAAAATAAAAGCCAAATTACATGAAAGACTTAAGGATTTACAAAGAAAGAAGAGTACCACCAACTAGTGCCTATGCTTTGCTGTTGATTGCTGGATGGTGGATAAAAATCCAAGTCTAAAAAGGGGCAACCCGGCATAATCTGCACAAAATACATCCCCCTTGATAGTATAGGATGCTCTTTTGATAGTGAACATATGTGCCAATTTTCAAGTGAATGCCTTCTGTAAAACAAGACATATTACAAAATGTCAAAGTTTTCGCACCATGGCAATAACAACTATGACTACGGCGACACCAAAGCTATAGCAATACCTCTGATTTTTTAAATCAGACAAGCTAAAAATAATTAGACTGATAGTAATTGTATGACTTTATCTTAATGTTAAAAAGGAACTGTGACTAGGAAAGCGCAAACTTTTTAGAGGAAGAGTGGTAATTACCTTGTATGGTTCTCTTGAAGAAGGCTTTGCATGCCTCGCACGATGAGACTCCGTAGTGAAATCCTGAAGCAATGTCTCCACACACAAGACAAAGTTTTTTCTGTCCATCTGATATGTCAACATCACCGTATGTACTGCCTGTAAAGTACTCAATTTTAGTGTTCAAATGATCAATACTACACGGGGACAAATCCCCACTACTGTCCCCACTGTCCCCGGTATAACCACTATCCACATCAAACGTATCCACTGAGTATGAGAACACTGGCGACCCCAAATCTAACTTGGTGTCATCAATACTACTAGGGGACAGATCCCCACTGTCTATTCCATTGTCTCCACTATCATCTGGAAATGATTTATCTGATCCATAGTCATCCCCCACCCCATAGTCACCAAACAGATCTCGTCCAAAACCCTCATCAAAGTTTGGTTGTGTGCAATGACTTAGACTAAGTGGACTCGAAGGTTCACACTTTATTCCAATTGACACATCCATCTGGCCAACAATGGCTTACTGTTAGCTGCCAGGGAGGCTTGTTCGAAAAATTGTGGAGGTTTTATGTGAAGTCACTGTTGCTGAAAATTATTGTGCTGCTCGAGTTCTTTTGGTTGAATCGTCAGTGTCTAGAGTCTTTCTTTTCAAATTTTCAGGTTTGTTGTTTCTGGTTTAAGTTCTGTAATGGCCGTTTTGTTTCTTATCAGTTCTTAGTTTCTTAGTTCTGGAAGTAAACAATGACAACACTATATATAAATAATATAATACATTGATCTTTTTTTCTGTAATGTAAAACCAGTAAATTCAATAATGTCATTACGATACTAGATGTACAGATGAAAATCAATTGAAATAACAGTTGGCTATTCTTACAAGGACCCCTGCAGGACCCATATCAATTGCAACAAGCCATTTATTATATAAACAAAATTGTCATGGATGGAATCTGAAGTTCTTCTGAGTCATTCATGTTATTAAATTGAAAACATGACCTAATCCAGAATAATATAAAAGAATTTAAGTTTCAGAATACTAATTTCTAGGTTTTACTTTAATGGCAAAGATTTAACAGAGATTTCAGTCAACAAATGACTTAACTTGTTATTCTGGTAGAAAGGAATTCAGTTTTTCGAAATGATTGATTGTACAATGACAGAAGAGGGTCAATAATTATATCTAAACAGGTTCCGTATTCATCAAGTATCTATAAGTGATACATGTCCCTGTACTTATTCAGGTCAATTTCAAGATCAATATCAATACTTGTTACAATCACTTTGATTAACTCTTTCATAGATGCAAGGTCTGGAGTACCGGATAACACAAGATTGATACATGTCGCAACATTAGACAAACTTGATACAGGGATTGCTGTTTGTGATATATAAGCCTTCTAGAGATTTTTTTATATTTTTTTCCCTTTCAAATCTTAAATTTCATCTAAACAACCATTTTGATGTTTGTTTAGAGGAAATTTACATCAAATAAAAGGGAGAGGGCCTTAAAGACGCCAGTTTAACTATTTTTAAATCAGACTAAAAAAGCTCCCTATTCATGCAATGTATAGCTCCTGGGAGCATCCATTAGGAGAAATATGGTTTATAATATGCCAACCATCAGGCAGAGAAGGAACTATCTGGGTTATGTGTCAAGTGCCAACCCTAGTCAGAGGGGGCAGGTTGAAATTTTTCCTAGTAGGCAGTTTTTCTCAATCTAGAATGATCATTCTGCCTTTCTGTTTATGAATTTTTGTAATGTGACCTTCAGTTGACCCCCTCCTGGAACCACTTTCTTTTGTTTCAGAATGAAACCCTATAAAGGTCAAATGCACTCGACCCAAGACCTGGAGGTCCGTGGTTTCAGCCCAACTGTTGCGTGTGTTTATGGGCAAAACACTTAATAGCCAGCCCCAGTTCACCCAGCTGTAAAATTGGGTGGCAGTGGGTTTAAGCCACTGCCTCTCTCACAGGGATGTAAAATTATCAGAATTGAGTGTTCAAGAGCGATTCTATAAGCTGAAGCTTTCGTTGCAATCGAGCTTAAATAAATTAGAAGAGAAACCCAATGTTAAGTGTGCTTGTTTGAATCATTTTGACAAGACAATTCCAATGAGTACCCACTATCTATATGTAGATCTGTTTACTTTATAAGTTTTATGATAACCCTCCTTTTTGTGACAGGTAGTATAATAGGAAAATGACCACTCAAACTATAGATCCACATGTTTAAAAGATGGATCAAAGGTTAAAACCCAAATAGAGAAAACTGACCTTTGAGACTCACTTAAACTTGTACATCTATATATGACAATAAACAAGGCAAAAAAAATTTAGCTTGCTAAAAAAAGTTGCTCTATACATGTATTTTCATTAAGTAACTTCACAGTTGAACTTATTATCACAAAGGTATCTTTTAACCCTTTCCTGTTTTACAAAATTTTGGACCTGTCCGAATTCAAAGGTTTTGCAGACAAAAATAAAAAAGTGGATTTGATTTGAAAAATAACCATTCTGTAGGGTAGAAAATGGTGTGGAAAAAGAAGAAATTGCTTGTCAGAAGCAATTTCTTCTTTTTTCACAATGTTTTCTCAATCATAAAATCACAGGCACGTAAAAAGCAGGGATTAAACAGCAAAGGGTCAAATGGGATTTTTTTACACCCATTAAATGAAACACATCACTGTAAAATTACTGATCCATACAGAAAGGCAAAAAACCCAGGACTTTTATGAACTACAATAAATTTTTCTTTCTAAAATTTTCACTGTTTTTGTTGTTTAGATTTTTTTTAATGGGATTATGTTTTCTATTGTTTTCATTAACATGTTCTTTGTCCCAAATAAGTCCTTTGAAATCAAGGAAAAAAAAGGTACTGGTTACAATAATGTATATTAAACAAGGACCATGATGGTCCTAGATCGCTCACCTGAGTCTCTTTGACCCCTAGGACATCACATTAATTAAATAGGCATATGTCAACAAGGAGATAAATTCTACATGAGATCAATACCATGGAATGCTTTCAGCCAAGAGCAAGAAAAATATGTCTCTTTGCTCTTTGATTCTATGAAAAAAAAACTTGGTAGGGGTCTACTAGATGATGCTACAAACCAAATATGAAAGCTGTCTGACTTCTGGTTTAAGAGAAGTTGATTTTTGAAGATTTTCCTAATTTCACTCATTGTGCTCAGATGAGCTAAAAGGGATGTACCCCGGTGGAGCCCATATATGGTTGATATGAACAAACTTGGTAGAGGTCCACTAGATGATGCTACACACCAAATATGAAATCTGGCTGCCATCTGGTTTTAGAGAAGAAGATTTTTTGAAGATTTTCCTTTTTTTACCCTATGTGCTCAAAAGAGCTCAGAGATATGCCTGGGCAAAGCCCAAATATGACCCAAGGGTCTTGATGTGAACAAACTTGGTAGAGGCCCACTAGATGGTGCTACATACCACATATGAAAGGTGTCTATCATCTAGTTTCAAGGAAGAAGATTTTTTAAGATTTCACTCTTTGATTCTATGTGAAAAGGGTTGCCCTCGGGTAGAGCCCAAATATGACCCAAGGGTCTTGATGTGAACAAACTTGGTAGAGGTCCACTAGATGATGCTACATACCACATATGAAAGCCGCATGCCATCTGGTTTTAGAAAAGAAGATTTTTGAAGATTTTCCTATTTTCACCCTTTTTGTTAAGGGTAAAGGGAAAATTAAGGGTGGATTTCATTTATTTGAACAACAAATTTCATCAAGATCGGTCCACTGAATTAGGAGAAGATCTTTAAAGAAATTGTGGACGCCGGACGGCGTACGACTGATGACTAACGACAGATGACGGACATTGTACGATCACAATAGCTCACCTTGAGCACTCTGTGCTGAGGTGAGCTAAACAAGAGGGCCGTTGGCCCTGGGTCGCTCACCTGAGAAAAAAGCTTCATTACCTAGGTATGTCCATGCAACCACAGAAAAAAGAGATTTTCACTTATTCAATCAGATAACATTTGAAATAATCCCCCCCCCTGCTCCTCCCCTGGTCATTATTTATTTAAGCTTTTTTCATAGAAGGGTGTGATCAGCAAATCTATGCCAGATATACAGGCTGAGTCTGAGACTTTTAAAGTTTTCTTTAATGAGTTGAATAATCCATGTCAATTATAAAGGCTGTAGGGATTCAAAATTCTCAACAAAGCACTCCCCCTCTCCCAAGATGCTCTGCACTTGGTGAATCTACAGTCATGATTTTAGCTAATTCAATTTATGTCCATATGCTGATCATCCATACCAATTTTCAAGTCTGTAGGACTCTTGGTTCATTAGAAGAAGTTTAAAGATTTCAAAAATGATCCAAAGTACTACCCCCTCCCCAAGATACTCAACACCTGGTGACCCAACAGTTCTGATTTTAGCTATTTTTATTAATGTCCATATATTGATCACCCATAACAATTTTCAAGTCTGTAGGGTTCCTGATCCAGAAGAAGAATAAGGTTAAAGATTTCAAAATTGATCCAAAGTACTACCCCCTCCCCCCTAATGCTCCGCATCTGGCGTCCCTACATTCATTATTTTAGCTATTTTATTTTAGATCCATATGCTTATCATCCATGCCAATATTGAAGTCTATAGGGCTCCTGGTTCATTAGAAAGTGTAGGTTAAAGTTACAAAATTTTCACAAAAGTACTACCCCCTCCCCCCTAGTGCCCTGCACCTGGTGGCTTTACAGTCATGATTTTAGATATTTTTATTAAGGTCTATGAGCTAATCCTCCATGCCAATTTTCAAGTCTGTAGGGCTTGTGGTTCAGAAGAAGAAGAAGGTTAAAGATTACAACATTTTCACAAAAGTACTACCCTCTCCCCCCTGATGCTCCGCACCTGGTGAATCTACAGTCATGATTTTAGCTATTTATATAAAGGTCCATATGCTGATCATCCATGCCAATATTCAAATCTGTC
This sequence comes from Fragum whitleyi, assembly GCA_948146395.1. Taxonomy (NCBI): domain Eukaryota; kingdom Metazoa; phylum Mollusca; class Bivalvia; order Cardiida; family Cardiidae; genus Fragum; species Fragum whitleyi. The sequence goes on from OX411544.1 coordinate 49,563,234, forward strand.
AGGCTCCTGGTTCAGAAGAAGATGAAGGTAAAAGATTACAAAATTTTCACAAAAGTACTACCCCCTCCCCCCTGGTGCTCCGCACCTGGCAGCCCAACAGATATTATTTTAGCTATTTTTATTAAGATCTTTGAGCTGATCCTCCATGCGAAGTCTCAAGTCTGTAGGGCTTGTGGTTCAGAAGAAGAAGAAGGTTAAAGATTACAAAATTTTCACAAAAGTACTACCCTCTCCCCCCTGATGCTCCGCACCTGGTGAATCTACAGTCATGATTTTAGCTATTTATATAAAGGTCCATATGCTGATCATCAATGCCAATATTCAAATCTGTCAGGCTCCTGGTTCAGAAGAAGATGAAGGTAAAAGATTACAAAATTTTCACAAAAGTACTACCCCCTCCCCCCTGGTGCTCCACACCTGGCAGCTCAACAGATATTATTTTAGCTATTTTTATTAAGGTCTATGAGCTGGTCCTCCATGCCAAGTTTCAAGTCTGTAGGGCTTGTGGTTCAGAAGAGAAGAAGGTTAAAGATTACAAAATTTTAACAAAAGTACTACCCTCTCCCCCCTGATGCTCCGCACCTTGTGAATCTACAGTCATGATTTTAGCTATTTATATAAAGGTCCATATGCTGATCATCAATGCCAATTTTCAAGTCTGTAGGGCTCCTGGTTCCGAAGAAGAAGAAACTTAAAGATTACAAAATTTACCCAAAGTACTACCCCCTCCCCCCTGGTGCTCCGCACCTGGTGGCCCAAAAGTTATAATTTCAGCTATTTTAATTAAGGTCTATGAGCTGATCCTCCATGCCAATTTTCAAGTCTGTAGGGCTTGTGGTTCAGAAGAAGAAGAAGGTTAAAGATTACAAAATTTTAACAAAAGTACTACCCTCTCTCCCCTGATGCTCCGCACCTGGTGAATCTACAGTCATGATTTTAGCTATTTATATAAAGGTCCATATGCTGATCATCCATGCCAATATTCAAATCTGTCAGGCTCCTGGTTCAGAAGAAGAAGAAACTTAAAGATAACAAAATTTACCCAAAGTACTACCCCCTCCCCCCTGGTGCTCCGCACCTGGTTGCCCAAAAGTTTTTATTTTAGCTATTTTTATTCAGGTCTATGAACTGATCATCCATGCCAAGTTTTTAGTCTGTAGGACTACTGGTTGAGAAGAAGAAGAATTATTAAGATTTTCTTAAAATTTCACCTTTTGTTGCCATAGCAACCAGAGTTTTTCATGGATTTCAATTCTTTTAGCTATTTTTGAAGGGGACCACCTAAGCAACATTTCTGTAAAATTTGGAGTTAATTGGCCCAGTAGTTTAGGAGGAGATGTCGTTTAAAGAAATTGTTGACGGACGCTGGACGACGACCGACGACCGACGGCCGGACGCCGGACGAAAGGTGATCACAATAGCTCACATGAGCACTTCGTGCTCAGGTGAGCTAAAAATATTCATGACAATTGTCTATATAAGTATCTAAAACATCAATTATTTCAAGTGGTTTATGGGGTTAACATATTGGGATTGAGCTTTACAAGTTCTGATAAAAAGAAGCACATTTCCAAATCAACCATTAATCAATCCAGATATGCAAGATTTAACGACTATTTCTGTTTTGTTTTACATAGGGAATTAATAAGACAGTTATGAAATACTGCTCCCTTTTACATGCATGAAGGATGTGTAAATCTTCTGCTTTTATTATAATTCTGACACTTCCCTACCTCATTAATCTTGCATGTATACAAACTGAAATAATCAAAGTACTGAAGGTACTGATCTTCAGATACTTTTGTATTAATTCTGTATTAAATTGCTTACTATCATAAAATGTATAAAATTGTTTAGTTAAATGCATTAAATAGAAAATTAAAAACTTTTGCTTTACTATCAATTAAATGAGCTAAGTTTCAGTTATTGTAGAGGGTTCAATACTGTTTGTGTTTGTTGGATATTTTTTTAAATCTCTATCAAGTATTTTTCATTAGCTTATTTGCTTTTTTTCATAAATAATTTTCTTTCATTTTTCTGACTTTTTGCTGTACCTCTGAAAAACTTGAAAAATACATGCAATCAACGAAACAATTTTAATTGGCTGGGCTTAAAATGATAAGTTAGAAGTACCATATTTCACACAAAATGTGAACAAAGAACTTTTATTTCAATTCCTTTTATCTGCAGAAAAATATCATATCTGTCATAACAGTAAGGGTTTTTTTGGTTTTTTTACCTTTAACTTAGGGTTAATTTCCTTTAAGCAATCATTTAAATTGCTTAGAGGGAATTTACCTGAAATTAGAGGAAAAATACCCTTTTTTCTTAAATAAAGGTAATTATCACATGAAGATGCATTTTCAATCAACTGAAGATTATTTTTTACGTACATTAAGTAAATTGATTCCTTTCAGTTTTTTATGCGACACAATGGCTTATTTCAGAATGCAGCAATTAGCTCATTCAGATAATAGTTGAATTAATTCAATAATTAATTCATTGTTGCAAAACAATTACACAATGAACAAGCAAATTGGTTGAATTGATATCCCTCACCGAAAATATTTTCATTGTCAATGGAGTTAATATCAAACTTAGGTACAGGTTATCTTTTATCTACATCAACCCAAAGTTTTCAAGAAATAGCACGGAAACGAATATCACTCTGTATGTATATGGCTTAAACAGTCAGGGGCAGTAACTCTAAATTTGACGGTAGAACCGGGTAACCCTAACGATATGCGCATGTCCTCATTGTAGTGAAGCTGTGTCCCAAGTTTCATTGAAATCCAGTCTATAGTTTTCAAGAAATAGGGCGGAAACAAATATCATTCTGTATGTATATGGCTTAAACAGTCAGGGGCAGTAACTCTAAATTCGACGGTCAAACCGGGTAACCCCAACGATATGCGCATGTCCTCATTGTAGTGAAGCTGTGTGCGAAGTTTCATTGAAATCCGGTCCATAATATCACTCTGTATGTATATGGCTTAAACAGTCAGGGGCAGTAACTCTAAATTCGGCGGTCGAACAGGGTTACCCCCTCGATATGGGCATGTCCTCTTTGTATTGAAGGTGTGTACCAAGTTTCATTAAAATCCGGTCTTCAGTTTTCAAGAAATAGCGTGGAAACGAATATCACTATGTATGTATATGGCTTAAACAGTTAGGGGCAGTAACTCTAAATTCGAAGGTCGAACCGGGTAACCCCAACGATATGCGCATGTCCTCATTGTAGTGAAGCTGTGTGCGAAGTTTCATTGAAATCCGGTCCATAATATCACTTGGCAAAAAAAATATCCCCCCAGATGATTTCATTGGCGGGGGATAATAAAGACACAATTAAATTAATTGCGGGGTTGTAAGGGAAGCAGGTTTTGCGCATCTGAGACACAAAAAAAAAAGAAGCCAGGACCCTCAAATCTATGTTATGTGAGTCCCATAGACTCTCTGGGACTCCACTTCAGAAAAGAATTGAAGACTGCTTTAAACATTTTTAATTCTTCCCTGAAGTTGAGCCCAAAATATTAATATACCTCTATCAATTTCTTGACCTTAAACAAGGTTTTTAACTCTATATCTACAAAATACAAGATCATAGCCTCAAAGAAATAGTCTATACCTAAAGCACTCTGGGACTCCCAAAATTTAAGAAAGGACCCCCAAGATCCCTATTTTGTTGATGTCAGACTAAAACCCTGTAAAGGAATATCTGTAGTTTTACCAGAAGTCTGATATAATGTGACAGTGAAGGATATACTGATGGATTATCCTGTTCAGTTTTATCATGAACAAATATACAAGATATAAATACCAAGTGTGCTTAGTATGAAAGATGGCCTCATTATGAAAATGAGAGCAACACGTGTTACAAGCATGGCAAGATGTAGAAGTATAAATGACAATAGACACAACAGCTAGTCTTGGTATCACCTCTTTATATGTATCATTTTATTTAAAATGTTTACAAGATACATGAGCTCAACCATCTCAAGTTCACGAGTTCTTGACAAATTGCCACACAAAAATGAGGAATACAACTCAAAGTTTACATGTTCTTAAAAAAATTTGGAAACTTCTAAAACTACAATTATTTAAATATTGAAATCTTTACATTGATTATTTGGTTGATTCAAATTATAATTCAACCGCGGCTTTCGAAAACGCGGGAAAATGTGGTATAGCCAGGAGTGGACTGAATTGAAATTAAACAAGTGTGAGATAACGGAACTTAATTACAAATGCAATCACATACAGTCTAACCTGTGTTAGCGGCCACCTGTATTCAGCAAGCAACCTGTCTTTAGCAAGCGGCCACCGAGTTCCCAAATGAACCAATTGCACTTAAATTAACCTGTATTAAGCAAGCACCTGTCTTAAGCAAGCACTTTTTGAATGTCCCTTGGGTGCTTGCTTAAGACAGGTTTGACTGTATATACTGGTAAAATAAAGAAACTCATCAAGAAAAATACTTTTTCTCCATATCCATATTCAAAGCTGCTCTTGCACAGATTGGGAAAATGTGAATTTTAACATTTTTCGTAAAATCAATCGGAATAAACTACCTCATCATGTTGAAGCCTTTAAAATAACAAGATTCAATCTGGTATTGCATCGAAAGAAATACCGATATACCCAAATTTAGGTTAAATTCATTCTGAAAAATAAAGTGACTACTAACGCTAAAAAAATTATTCTTCAATTTCGAGCCAACTATTTTCGCTTGACATTCGGTATGATTGTCTTATTCAATCAAAGATTAAGGTTAAAGTATTTGACAGCTGGAAACTTCATATCAATACAAGCAAAAAATGAAAGGTTATTCACGGAAAATAACGATTTTGTAATAAATAGACTAGAAATAAATAGACTGGATACCTTACTGAGCTTGCCACTTCAAAAAAAATAAGTTACAAAATTATTGAAATATGTTGTTTCTAGTGCCAATGCTTTGGGCCATTCTTAATAGTCTAAAGATACACACATTTCCAAAACTTAAAACAAGTTTTGTATTTTTTCTATGAAAAACTGTGAAAGAGCAGCTTTCAATGCTTTTCGTCGTTTCTATTTCATGTTTCTTCACAATGAAGTCGGTTTTGAAACAATTTTACTTTTATGATACGACACATAATGGCTATATTTGTAATTCAAAGGATGGTAAAAATGCCAGTAGTTTTGCGTTTCTGTGGCCTTTTAGTGTCGTTAGTGACCGTGACAGCAAAAAATTCGTTGGTCTAGATTTATCTATATAAACTCATCGAAAGTCTGTTTATAAACATTCGAATAGCAAGGTTTACCTGTAACTTCCTTATTTTGTTGAATAAAAACTTTTTGGAATTACAAAATTAAAATCAAAGGACTGCAAGCACTCACAAAGGGTTAATTCTAGGTGAATATTTATTTGTGTTTGGTTGTGCAAGAAAGGACCACCTGGGTACTTGGTTTATAAGATTTTAAATAAGACTTGCATTTGATCTTATTAACCCTTGTCATGCTGAATAAAATTCTTGACAAAATTCAATTGCAATCAAAGTACTTAAAGCACTGGTAGTGCCAATTGTGAGAAAGTAATTATTTTGTATGATATACAAATGTTAAACCTTTCTGGTTTAGAAAGGAAAATGAGGTGGTATTGGCTGAGATGAGAATGAACATATGTGCAGGCTGATCTTTTTCTATACCTCCAACCTAAGCCTGAATATTAAAGTTAAAGTTAAAGTTAGGTTTATAGTCTGTTTCTATGCCAGGCATATTCAACCGACTTCACACTTTAACCCCCGATCATCGAATTGCAAGTCGGCTGTTAACAAACGGCGCTCATCGGCAGCCACAGCACTTTGACTTACATTCTCACAGGTACCCATTTATACACCTGGGTGGAGAGGAGCAACGTGGAGTAAATTTTTTGCTCAGAAAAATTCCGGTGATCTGGCCGGGATTCGATCCCGGGACCTTTCGATCCCAAAGCCACCGTCCAAACCACTAGACCACGGACTCCATTCTAGGTTTAGCATGACAAAGGTTAAGAAGAGGTCTGTCTGAGGTCATATTTCGTTAGCTTATATAGGTTGGTAAGATGTTGGTTCTAGATTCAGAACAAGAGGACCATGATGGTCCTATATGGCTCACCTTCGTCTCTTTGACATCTCCCTTAGCAAATTAAATGCTTTAAAGATCATTAAATGACCATTAAATTTTTCAAAGAAAGACATTACTCTATTCCTTTGATACCTGCATAAGCTTCTAGCCCTTTCTAAACAAGTTTCATGTTACCTGGCCAACATTCTGTCCAAGTTTAATAAAGATTGGGCCGTATTTGTAGCCTCTAAAGTGTAAAAAAGAAAATTGTTGTTAAGACCCCTTTTCCCGTGATATGGCATGGATCTTTCCCATTTTCAATAGGGCATATCCTTGTGACCTAGCCATTATTCTGGGCAAGTTTCATGAAAATGAAATTATATATGTGGCTTCTAGATTGTAAACAAGAAAATTGTCATTAAGGCCCCTTTTCCCTTGATATGGCATGGGTCTTTCCCATTCTCAATAGGGTTCATCCTTGTGACCTGACATACATTCTGACCAAGTTTCAAGAAGATTGGGCCATATTTGTGGCCTCTAAAGTGTAAACAAGAAAATTATCATAAAGGCCCCTTTTCCCTTGATATGGCACAGATCCTTCCCATTTTTAATAGGGCATATCCTTGTGACCTGGCCAACATTCAGACCAAATTTCATTGAGATAGGGCCATTTTTGTGGCCTCTAGAGTTTTAACAAGAAAATTGTCATTAAGGGCCCTTTTCCTGTGATAAGGCATGAATCCTTCCCATTATCAATAGGGTTCATCCTTGTGACCTGACAAACATTCTGACAAAGTTTCATGAAGATTGGACAATATTTGTGGCCTCTACAGTGTAAACAAGAAAACTGTCATTAAGGCCCCTTTTCCCGTGATATGGCACGGATCCTTCCCATTTTCAATAGGATTCATCCTTGTGACATAGGCAACATTTTGACTAAGTTTCATGAAGATGTGGCCTCTAGAGTGTAAACACTAAGATTGTTGACGGTGGACGACGCACCACACACGACGGACATTCAATGATCACAAAAGCTCACCTTGAGCAGGATGTGCTCAGGTGAGCTTAAAATGCAGAAAGTGACTAAAGTCAGTCTTAAATAGGATTGACACTTTCACAACATCAAGGTGTCAGTGCAATACTTTTGTAATTGCCTATATATTCAAAAGTACTTACAATAGTAACACGTTGGACGCTGGATATGCAGATGGTCCTTTTCACCAAACAACTGTGACATTTTCTTTTTAAACTTGTTAAAAGTTGACCTTGCACGTATGTACAGGCTGATCTCTGTCTATATATCTCCTACCAATAAACTATTGTACAAGGTTCTACATCATGACTAAGGGTAAACAAAATGTGTTTGTGAAACAGAAATGCCCCTGTGACAGCATTTTTTTTCCCTCAAAATGTTGACCTTGACCTTTCAACATGACCTTGACCTCGATACCTACAGATGAACATCACGGAGATCTTTCATCATGTCAATTATGAGATAGGGTATCTAAAATATGCTTGAATAAACTGAACAATGAAAGTTGAGATCATTGAGACTGTCATCATGCTAAATATGAGCCTTGTATCTTGAAAAGGCTTGAAGATATTGGAAAAAGTAAGTTTTTTTGTAAAGTTTTTGAGTTATTTGACATTGACAGATGACCTTGACATATAAACTTGACTTTGGTATCATTGAGATCTATCATCATGCCATTTAATATGAGCCTTGTTTCTTGAATAGGCTTGAAGATATTGGCAATGTTAAGTTTTTTTGTTAAGTTTTGCAGACAGACAGAGATGGATGGACAGACAGAATTGTAAAACAATATGCCCCCTATCTTTTGATACGGGGCATAAAAAACAGACATGAGTAAGGAACCATTATTTTTTAAATAAAATTGACTGAGTTTTAAAAACATAATACTCGAGTGTTTGGGATTTTTTTAAAAGTTTTTTTCAGTCATAATGTAAGTGTTGACTGCATAACTAATGAATGGATGGTTAGTAGAGGATAAAGTCATCATTTCATTTCATTATCTATTTTTTCGTCAATTAAGTGTGAAGTACTATTAAAGCCTCACATGGCATATAAAAATTGAAGACCTTGAACTTAAAAAACCTCTTTTGTAAAAGGTGAATCAGATACTCAAATTAGATCTTTATCTTGTTTCAGATGAACTTAAATTTAAGATCACTTCTTTCAACAGTGATTCTTTACTCATAGCTTATTTAGATACAAAACTGCCATGAGTGCTTACATAATTACAGGTAGTGTTACCAAAGTTTTGCAGCTGCCTCTAGTATTTTGTTTATTAACCCTTGTCCTGCTGGATGAAAATTCAATCTTTAAAATCAGTGCTGAAAGTACTGCATGCAACAATTGTGAAACGGTAATCTTTTTGAAAATAGAATTTTCCAACTTTTCTGGTTTATAACAAACAAGAAAGCCATGAATGACTTGAGTCACTCTACAGGCTTGAAATTCTTATAATAGCAAATCAAAGTTTTGACTAGATTTTTCGATATTTTGTGTTCTTAGAGCAAACAAAATTTAAAAGCAGTAATTCTGTTAAAGCAAAAGAAAGCAAATGATGGACTTACTAAGATTTCACATAGAAAACATTGTGGGAAATGATAACGAGAATTGAAGTGAATGAATGAGTGAATGCTTAATTAATAAGTGTTTAGTGTCATATGCTGAATTATTTCCTCAAAGAAAACTAGAAAGCCACGAATAGCTTGAGTCACTCCACAGGCTTGAAATTCTTGTAATAGCAAATCAAAGCTTTGACTAGATTTTTAGATATTTTGGGTTCTACTGATGTTGAAAATGATTTTAAAAGTTTCCACTATAAAACATATAGAGAAATGACCTTTGCCAATAAAAGTCCAATCACAATAATTTTAGGCTGCATGATAATGGGTCACCCAAGGATCATAACATTCTCAAGAGGGCCTGTATTGCTCCACTGGCTTTAACATCTTTAGAATTTCATTAAGTAAAGCTTACTTTAAATGTAAACAACACTCAGAAAGACCTATTTTTAATGATTAACTTGGTTTGGGCCAAATTGCACCGAAATATTCAATCATCATGAACCTTTACCTATCTAATTAGGACAACAGGTTCAGAAGGAGATGTCATTCAAAGATTTCGGGCTCAAAATAAGTTTCATTTAAATTGGCCCAGTGGTTTGGGAGGAGAAGATTTTTTTAAAAATTTCAAGCTAAAAAAATGCAACACCCATATTTTTTATAACAATTTAAGAAGAGAATCACCCAAGGATCATTTCTACCAAGTTTTGTTAAATTCTGCCCATTGATTTAATCTTATGAAAGATGAGTACCATAAAAACACAAATCACACGACAAACAGTGGTTCTTTCAGGAAGCACAAAATTAGTTGAATAAGAAATATATGTAAATGAGATTTTGGTCATGTGGAATACACCCACGCGAAGGTAATGGGCTCTATTCATATTGGAGTCCGAAAGGATGTGGGTCATAAATATTCATCAAGTTAGGCCTACGTTTAGATCACGTCATAATCATTTGCATTACTGTATATTGGAATGACAAATTCAAACTTATCTTTGAGAATAAAAGTCTAGTTTTTGTGTACATAGTTGTTTTAGATCATTGTCTCGCGTTTCAGAAATGTTAAAGAATGTGAATTGTCAGTGATGTCACACACAGGCACTTGTAAATGAATGACATTTTACTTTACTCAATTTTATTGACATGAAGTTGAAGAGGTCTAGTTCTGGTCAAATTAACCAAGGTATACATATTATCAACAAAACGAGTAATTTAATTTTCCGCAATATGTCTGTGTATTTCCATTTATTTATCATCCCTACCGTAGCATATGCTCATAATGAGCCCCAGTAGAGGATTGAGTTTGTATTGGGGATAGTACAAGGGCACAGGACTAAAGTGCTCAGATCTCGCTTTTTAGTGCACTTGATGAAAAGCAATGAGACACGAGGCCCAAGCTCTGTTTAACATCTCATCCCAAAAAACAATTAGTTTATTAGAGTGCAAACAAACATACTTTTGAACATGTTTGCGCACTAAAACAGAAATTCGATTTGTTGTAGATCAGACCTGAGTACACTCAGATAACAAAACCCAACTGCTCACAAAATATACCCTGTTTTGCACCTGCAATCGCAATTGCAAAACAGGGTATAATTTGCAAACAGTTTTCCATAATTTGTTATCCTCAAAACGCAGGCTAGATTTTACAACAATCCCCTCTGTAAACAAACTATTAAAAACCTAATTTCCTTTTCCAATCAGCCATGTCATTAATATGACCTTTGCTCCCTTGCTGAACTAATTTCTATAACAAAAACAACATGATTTTTTACTTTATAATTACATCATGGAATTGAAAATCAGCTTGCAATGATGATTTCTTGATTGGACCAGAGTCATAACACTGCTTAAGGTAGCAATGGACACATGGCATCATTTTTTGAAGCCCAATGAATTTTTTTTTGTTCACATATGATGTAGATTAACATTGTGTAGTCATTATATCACAATTTGAAGGTACCTTTTTATGCTCGTTTTCATGCTAGAGTTATCTGCCCTTGAGTGGTATTTGTCACTTTTCAGTGAAACATTAATATTCGTTTTAGGCCTAGTATAAACTCAGTACTAGCTTATAGCTATTAAACACATAAATTTTGTTAGACCTTATACATGTTCACGATGGCTGTTGCCAAGAAAATTTCTCTTTAATCAATTGCATTTGCACAATTTGCCTTCATAAGTTAACAAGAGGACCATGATGGTCCTAGATCGCTCACCTGACTCTCTTTGATCACTTTGACATCACATCAAGTAAAAAAGCAGATGTCATAAAGAAGATAATTCTACATAAAACCAAGATTCACTAAGTTTGGGTCATATTTGTGGCCATTAGAGTTATTTCAAGTAAATTATCATAAAGACTCCTTTTCCTGTGATATGGCATGGATCCTTCCGGTTTTCAACAGAGTTCATTCTTGTGACCTGGCAAACATTTTGACCAACTTACATGAAGATTGGACCATATTTGTGGCTTCTGGAGCTCTTAAAAGCAAATTGTCATTAAGGCCCCTTTTCCCGTGATATGGCATGGAAATAGGGTTCATCTTTGAGACCTTACCAACATTCTGACCAAGTTTCATGAAGATTGGGCCATATTTATGACCTCTAGAGCGTAAACAAGAAAATTGTCTTTAAGGCCCCTTTTCCCGTGATATGGCATGGATCCTTTCCATTTTCAATAGGGTTCATCCTTGTGACCTGACCAACATTCTGACCAAGTTTCATGAAGATTGGATCATATTTGTAGCCTCTAGAGTGTAAACAAGAAAATTGACATTAAGGCCCCTTTTCCCGTGATATGGCTTGAATCTTTCCCAATTTCTATAGGGTTCATCCTTGTGACCTGGCCAACAATCTGACCAAGTTTCATGAAGATTGGGCCATATTTTTGGCCTCTAGAGTGTAAACAAGAAAATTGTCTTTAAGGCCTCTTTTCCCTTGATATGGCATGGATCCTTTCCATTTTCAATAGGATTCATCCTTGTGACCTGACCAACATTCTGACCAAGTTTCATGAAGATTGGATCATATTTGTGGCCTATAGAGTGTAAACACTTAAATTGTTGACGACGGACGACGGACGATGGACATTCAATGATCACAAAAGCTCACCTTGAGCACGATGTGCTCAGGTGAGCTAAAAATGCACTAATTTTTGTAATTTTACTGGGTAAAAATGCCACAAAAACCTATTTTTTGAAGAAATTACCCAATGAATTTTTCTAATTTTCCGATATGTTTGAAACCCATATTTGTCCTTTATTTAGTAAAAAATTCAACATTACCTTTCCATGCAAATAAAAGTTTTTCGTTATATTACAGTGACCCCTCCTAAATGAAAGACACTTTTAACACATTTTTATTGTTAAATTCAGTGGTCCAGTCATTCAATTAATATCAAATGTTGAAAAGAAGCTAGGTTATGAAATTTTATTACCATTATTCTACTATATTTCCATGAGCAGAATCTTACGAAAACCGGTCTTTTTACACAACGCCCAAAAAGAGCCGTAAAATAAACGAAAACCCACTCCAGAGTCGGGAGGCCGCTGTCCATTGCCACCTTAAATGCAAAACATTTTTATTTACATTATCACTGAAATTATAAATTACCAGTAGATGTAATTCTGACAAAACCTTGGCTATTCTGTCAAACCTTCGATGAAATAATCAATATTAAGTTATATAACAGGTTTTTAAATCACCCTCATCATTTCTAACCTTTTAAATGACAAAATGCCTTTTTCCAGTGTCATCCCTAAATTGTGGCTATGATAGATAGTCAAGAATTTCCCAGGTTAAGCTATCAAGCCGTCTCAACCCTCATAAATAGTTATTATAACTTCTATAGTAGTATATTATTGTATTCTAATCAAGTGGTCTGGCTCACAAACAGCAGACATTCAACAAAACTATATTGATTTGTGAGCATTAGATCATCAGGTCAATTCATTTTATTTTTTTCCATGTCTGGAATCATTCAGGAAAAAAAATGACTATGTTTCTGATCTATAAGGATTTGAATTTGAATTTGTGAGTTGGCCCTCAAAATGTATGGTTGGGACAATTGGTACAGAAACAAATTGATAAACTAGATCTGTTGAAAAACCGTAACAGGACTTATACCTCTCAACAGCTCTTTCTCCCAGTTCTATATACTATCTTAGTACATAGTTAAATTGTGACCTTGACCTTTATCACCAAAAAAGGACACGTTATTTGGTCTGTGTTGTGAAGACTCTGATCAGACTGTGTAGCTGGGCAGGCTGATCTGAATCTTTACCTTGAACCCTAATCAAATTGTTGAAAATGTCACTCACAGGCTCATTGATTATTATAAAGTATACTAAGCTAAAACACAAAATAAATCTGAGCAGCATTACTTCATCAAAATGTAGACCTAAATCAGTTCATTACACCATTTTAAGTCAAATGAGATTTCTTTATATAATATTCTTAAATACCGTTCAGTTTTCATTTATATCTATTGGAAAGAAATTTCTGTATGGATGCTTTTGAAAGGCAGCTTAGTAAATATTGATAAGCAAAAAGGCTATTGAACTCAAAACTCTTTTTCTTGCGATCCCTGAATAAATTGATTGATTGAATGGAGTTTTACGCCGCTTTCAACATTTTTTCAGTTATATCGCGGAGGCTGGAGCACCTAACAATGGATTCCTAGTATTTCTCTCACCGTCACAACCATCACATCTTTCCTAGCCTCCAGCTGCTATCTCACATAGGTCTATGATTATGAATCCATTGGTGTGAGACAAATAGTCGGAAAGGATGAGTGTGGCCGTAGGGAATCCAACCTGGGACTACTAGATTGTCAGTCAGACGCGCTACCAACTGCACTATGATGGCGGCTATCCATGAATAAATCTTTATGGTAATATCTGGGTCATTCAATGGCATTTGGAACTTGAATACGATGCTTAAAAATATCATTAACCAAAAGGTCAGGCTTCAGTGTCTGTGCTCTAGAGGTAGAGCCTCAGCACTTGACTCAAAGGTCCTGAGTTTGATCAGGAGAGGCTATCAAGAGCCAAAATCACTCAATGGACCATTTGTTTGTCTATATTTATTTTAGAAAAACATGCAATTCTTATACTTTTCTGGGTTGAATTAGAAAATCAGGTGAAATGGACAAAGATCAGACTGCACCTATGACAAAGGTTGTAATAAAACACTGAATTAACTTTGGCGACAAAAAAGTTTAACCTTTGCATGTATGTGCAGTTACAATTCAAAACAGTTTTCACAAAGAGGATATATCAATATATATTCTTTAGCAGATCAAGGAATTAGGACAGGTTAAAACTTACAAATTCTGGGGGTTGTTTTAAATCTCTCATTATTACAAACGACCAATTGAATTTCATCATGAAAATGAGATAATTTGATTACATCAAAGAGGGGTTCATTCCTAGCTCAAGAGCTCTCTTGATCCGCCACTGATATTTTGTCAAGATCATCTTATGATGAATATCTTAAGAATGAAAATGCCGGTCTACCCCATGCAGTAATATATTTTCTTTTTCAACTTTTTCTATGCTTAAAGTTATTTTATTTTTTAGTATTTATAGCCTTTTTCATGTCCTGAATAGTGAGCAAATCAAATTAGGTCATATATCGGCAGAGATCAATACAACTGAATGTCCTGCTGGGGTCAGAACATCTACCTGATCCTCATATACCTCAGTTCTCACAAAAATACTGAGTCAATTAGACTGGTCCACGTACACTGGTCCACATACAAACAAGTAGAGAGAGAGGGGGGGGATTGAATTTTAGTTTAAAATATTAAAATAATGTTTCCATTAACCTTGGTTTTTTAGTGGGTACTAATTTGAATGGTCTTGAAGACAATTCAAATGAGTACTCACAACATATGGTTTCATTGAAAAATAAAGATTTTAGACTGATTTTGCCCCCTCATATCTATACCTCTGTAATAGCATGATTCTAAGGGAACAATTTCTTGCATGTATTGAGTACTTTGATAGCCAGCAAAGTTGTACTTATTAGCTCAAGTTTTCTCCTGGTGGGGTCCGTGGTCTAGAGGTAGAGAGCATCAGCCTCTTGATAAATAGGTCCTAAGTTTGATTCTATCATTGGCCCACACATAACGTCCTGAGTACTGGTGAATTTAAGGAAGCAGAATCTGAATCTAAGTTAATCTAAGTTGTAAGAACTTGTTTCCTAATCAATGTAAAAGTATGTAGGTTTAAACCAACTGTCTTCACTTGAAACTATTATCCCAGTCTACTTATTTCTTGAAATTATTTAATTATAACCTCTACTCACTTCCCTTATTTTATTTTTTATCAAATTTGATCATAATTGTCATTAAGTATAATATTATATTTATTTGAATTTGGACAAGTCTAATCATTTTTTGTCAAGTAATCAGGGATGTATTCACCGCTCCAACATTCACCTACTTGGCTAGGGTCTGTCCTCGGGTTAATGTCAACAAGGCACAGAGTACATGCCCTGGTTGAAAAGAAACTTTTCAAAAAATGTAAATATTTGCTCTTTGAAATAACATTGTTTAAAACAGGCCAGCTCGATCAGCTCACTACAAAAGGTGGCATGATACTTCCAAATGGTATAATGTAACAAGTCTTGACAAGAATTATTAACACTTGTCATGCTGAATAAATTTTGCCTCAAAATTTTCATCAAAATCAAAGGGAAAACAGCACTGAAAGTACCTACTGTAGGTCAATTTTTATTTGAAAATCTAATCTATTGACAATTCTGGTTTGACTAGAACTGTCGCAGAGCGGACTTATACCCCCCACAAGCGCTTTGTCAGAATGCAAGTGCTATTAGTGCAGGATGTGTTTGAAACTAATATTGAGGTCATATGTAGCATTTGCATGAAGTTTCATGATTCTAGGTCGCTCGTTTTTTGAGTTAAGAGTCCAGAAATGAAAATTGAACAAAAAATGACTGTGACCTTGACCTTTGACCTATATGACCCAAAAACCATAGGGCACTTCCTTGGATCATAAGCAACATTTGCATAAAGTTTCATGCTTGTAGGTCAGTTGGTTCTCGAGTTAGAGTCCGGAAACAAAAATTGAACTAAGGCTGACTGTGACCTTGACCTTTGACCTTCATGACCCAAAAACAATAGGGCACTTCCTTGGGTCATAAGGATCATTTGTATAAAGTTTCATGATTGTAGGCCACTTGGTTCTTGAGTTAGAGTCCGGAAACGAAAATTGAACTAAGGCTGACTGTGACCTTGACCTTTGACCTACATGACCCAAAAACAATAGGGCACTTCCTTGGGTCATAAGGAACATTTGTATAAAGTTTCATGATTGTAGGCCATTTGGTTCTTGAGTTAGAGTCCGGAAACGAAAAGGTCTACGGACGGACGGACGGACGGACAGACGGACGGACAGACAGACAGACATGGTGAAACCAATATACCCCCCTCTACTTCGTAGGTGGGGGGTATAAAAATGAGAAACAAAAATGAGAAACAGGACTGGTGGAGTAGACTAACATCAGACTGCACATATGTGCAGGCTTATGTTGGTCTATAGCTCCTGCCAAAGCAGGAATATTCCGGGTTCAGCATGACAAGGGTTAACATTTTTTTTTTAATTTTATTATTTTTTTGTCACTTCACTTCAATTAGTTTGTAAGTACACAATCATGCTTACCGTATTTCACTTTATAATAGCGTCCCCGTTAATAGTAGCACCCATATACATTTTTTACAAAGAAAACCCACTTCAAATCCCTAAATTTAAAGAACTTGTCACCATTCATATAATTGTTTAGAAGAAATTTCCTTCAAATTAAAGGGAATGGGGCACAATAGACAAAAGTTTAATGATTTTTTTAATCAGAAAATACATCCTAAATAAAATCTCCCTAACCATGTTATGTATAGCTCTCGGGAGTGTAAATTAGGGTATATCAACCATTCTTCTCCTTTGCATGACAAATTCCTGACAAAGCTTTGTCATACAGTTCAGACTAAGATCAGACAGCAAAGATATATAGTCTAATCACCAGTACTACAATTACAACCTTTCCTAGCCGCCAGCAGATATCCAACATAGTTTTACGATCATCAAACCATTGGTGAAAGACAAATAGGTGGAAAAAACGATTGCCACTGTCAGGAATCGAACCAAAAACTTTTTGATTGATAGTCAGATATCCCTCCACCGAGTTATGACAGTGGTCAAGTTCAAAGAAATGACGAGATAAAAAAATGTGTTGATATCTAAGATAGAAACTAAATCAGGCAGGAAACATTTTAAGGAAAGGATAGATGGGTCTTTTTTCCCTTTTCTCGCAATAATTTGTTGGATTATTTTCTTCTACACATTTAAGTATTGTGTGGTTACTAATTAAAGACAAGAATTGTACAACTGAACTGAGCTACAGGTAATAGAGAAGGTATTTTGATTTTCAAATTTAAAAATTTCATTAGTCCTTACTTTAACCCTATGTTGTTGGTATTTGTCTCAATGAGAAAATAAAAATGAGTACCCACAACATAGGATTCATTGTGAAATAAAAAAATGGAATGGCTCTACCATCACTTGTCTGGACCTCTGCAACATAGTACAATTGTTTAGAAGTAAAGTATCAAATCCTGTCTCATCATTTGACAAAGTTGTAAACACTTTTCAAAATAATTCATTCTGTTAAGTGTAAAAATACAAGATAAAGAAAAAAGTATAATTTAAGCAACCAAAATACATGCGAAATTTGAGTCCTTGATCTACCACTAGCCAATCAAAAGATAGCACAAAATGTAAAAACATACAGGATGAAAAGAATAAAATTCCAGTTTTAAAAGAAAAATCAGGTGGTATAAACTAAGATCAAACTGCACAGTTTAAGATCAGACTACATTTATGTGTTGTCTGATCTTTGTCTATACCCCCTCCAAATAATTTGGGTGACAGCATTGCAAGGGTTAATATACTGCTGCAATAAATACTACTATAGCTCACGAAAAGTTCTTATGCACCCAAATGGCCTTGTTAAACTTTAAAGGCAATTTCAAAATCTGCCTATTGCTAAATGTTATCATGCCCCAGTGAAAACAAAGGTCAAGAGTTGGAATGTTTGCATGGTGAGCAAACAGAAGCATTCAATAATTTAAATTCTGTCTGAATAAAGCAGTCCCTGTACAACAATATTACAATTTTATTGACAATAACAAGTAGTGCCTTTTTAATATTGCCAAAACATAATCAATATTTACAATCCTGTAGATCTACAATATTATTGATAGCTAGACTAACACAGTAGAAGTAGAATTCACTATTTTGACTCCATGATTGTATACAAATCAAATGGTCAGTGCCACACTATTGTAAGTGCCTATATATTTCTAGGCACTCACAATAGTGTTGCACTGACCCCTCGAAATGTACTGTAATCACAATTCCCAATACTGTATTTCAAGTTATTGGTAGGCCGCGGCCTACCAGTATGAATGCGTTTTGAATATGACCATGGGGGATTAGGGATACATTATTATAAAACCTGTCCAATGTTTTTATTCAAAACATAGAAAACCGTATAATGTAGCCTGGATCAAACAACAGTTTTTGTTTTGTAATGAAAATTATTGAGCAATAAAATCAGGGGTTTTGGTTATGAACTTGATTTTACAAATATTGCACATTTCATTAAAATGACTGATCACTCAGACATGTTTGACCTAGTTTTTACTTTCTTTCCCCCTGTTTTCTGCATTATTTTTACATCAAAGTGATTCTCACAGGAGATACATCTATGGTTACACTCCTGTCTGTTTTGGTCTTGTTAAACATATAGTAAAAATGGCATTTTTGCGGTTTAAAAAAAAACACAATACTTCATTGTGCACAATAACACTCGAAATCCTTTTGGTACAAAAGTATGTGATGACTTATATCAAAGCTCTGGTCTAGAGAATAAATGTTTCTACTGTAATTAATCTAATCCTGTGTGTGATATGTAGCACATGTCTGGCACTTAGCATAACATAATTTCAAGCCAGTTACTGTTATTCAAGCATTAAAACAATGCGACAAAAGGAGCATATCACTTTTTCTAACCAAACTATTTTGGGACAACCGAAGTAGGTCCTTTTACTTCAAATAGGTGCAGTCTTAGTACTAGTTTGAATGACAGCTATTGAATGATAACTTGAATCTTTGGTCTCGTGTTCTGATTTCAGAATTGTTTGTGCTATTATTTCAAGTGGATTTTCTTTCTTTATGCTCATTTCTTCGAATAACTCATACAACAGCATGAAGGTTGAGTGAAAATATTATTCTAACAAGAGTGCCGCCTATGGGTGCAACCCTTGGCTGTGCTTGTCTGCAGGTGCTGGATAATACAAAAAGCTGAGTGGAAAAAGGGACTCTTACAAAAACCCTTTTTCAGAGTTGTCCCCCTTGATTGTCTGGATAGCTCTTGAGATAGTGAACATACATTCTAAATTTTATGAAGATACATGTATCTTCAATAACAATAGGTCAACAACAACAATAACAACGCGGCTAAAATGATCTCCATTCCTCAAGTTTTCTTAGAAAACAGGCAAGCTAAAACAGGCAATCACTTTACCATCAAGTGTAATTCATTGTGCCCATGTTGAAATAAAGTACTCCTTATTGTATTTAAGCCGGGTGTGCATGCTAAAGTAGGACCATTATTGTTGTTAAAATCTTTAAAATCTAGATAGGTATTGTTTGCAAAAAAATATTTTCATAAAAAAAACATTATTCATTGATGATAACCAAATAATTTGCGGCCTACTTTGATGCATTGCATCAAAATTTTGTCTTGTTTAGAGATTGATCAATATTTAAATATTCACATAGGCCTTTATACAGTGAATGTTAATGACAATAATATTAAAATCTTTTTTTCAATAGAAAAGATTGTGGGAAATGAAATAATTCCTGTTAATCCTTGTAATGCTGAACCCAAAATATTTGGTAGGGTATAAGTTCAGTCAGCACATATGTGCAGTCTGATCTTAGTCCACACTACGGTATTTTCCTTTAAAACAAGAAAATTCTAAAAAATAAATTAAAAGAAATGAAATAAATACTGATTCATGCTTAGTGCATTCAGTGCTTTCCTTATTTTGATTACAATGGAATTTTGCAAAGGTTTTCATTCAGCATGACAAGGGTTAAAAAGCATTTTCTTCAATATCCCTTTAAGTTTATATTTACTCAGGCTATCAGTATTTACTTGATGATTATGAAAACACAGTATTTGGTAGAGACCGTTTATTAGAGAGTTAATGTCTTGGTACTTAAAGGAACTTGAAACCCTATGTTGTTGGTACTAATTTTGAATAATGATTGCTTGAGAATTCCATTGAGAAAGCACAAAAAATATTTTATATTAATTTCTAAGTTAACCCCCTCTTTTCCCTTGCTTTGCTACATTCCAAAGATCAATTTTGGGAAATCTTTATGGATAAAGGAGAAATTGATCTTGGCAAGCAAATTTTCCTTTGATTACATGTCATTTACCCTGCATAATACTTTTCTTATATTTACCTCCACTTTCTAAAAATTAAAGTTGTCTGCTAGATCTATTCCTTATAAATTTCAAAAATCTAAAGCTTTGTCTTTTAGTAAAGGGCTAGTAGAAAGCTCGTGAGTGACCATTTTCTTCTCACTTCTTTACTTTTTTCAGGAGTTTTAGCAGAGACCTGGGAATTTACCAAAATTCGGTATTTCGAAATACCACTGTTTCAATGTTACTATTTTTAGCCTCATGTTACATCATGTGGCTTTCATTTCAAAAATGGGTCTATTTTGATAGTTATATAATTATGATTGAGAGATAATTAGAAGTCATTAACCCTGAAAAACATGATTATCTTTTTTAAGAGTCTGAGTAAGACAATCTTTAAAGGCTTAACTTGATAAACCCACGTGGCAATTTAGTGATCATTCAATACTATACTTCCTTTGTTATAAGGATAAGCATAGGAAAAATCCTTATTGATAAATAACAGAAATCATGGGACCTAATATACCTACAACATAGATTGATGTCACTTAAGATAGGTTAAAGTAAATATTACCTTAGGAGTTTGCACAAAATCAATCCATAAGTAATTTCCAAAAAATATTTTTATGTAAAACCATGTGCTAGGTTTAATGTTTTTACTCCACTACATATAGTATAGCACTGTAGTGAACTAGTCACATGTACGGATCATTATATCGATCCCAGTTACCGCTTCCTGTACCCACTCGGCCAGCCAATACCAATCAAATGATCTAGTATGCCTGTACCAAAACAATATTTATACAGACAATTCCTAGTAAATAGGTCTCACCTATGTATACTGGTGAGAAATACAAGCTGTTAGTAGGAAAGGTAAGGAGATAGAGACACAAAATATCAGTACAGTGTTACTATCATAAGTGAAGGGTTGAAGATTAAGAATGAATAGCCCATATCTTGACTGTATTGCTCTTGACAAATTGCAAAATGAATACATACTTTTTTGTGGGACCTGCAAGCCTATGAGCCTTTACATACATTTTCAACAATTTCACATGTTCATGAAATAGAGACATTTAGCAGCCTTGACAGCATCATAAACATTGATAATCTTATCTAATCCAATTTACAAAAAAAACTTTGAGTCAACACCCATATACAGGGGAATAGTTGAGACTCAGATCAGAATGTGTGACTACACAGGCTGATCTTAGTCTAAATTTACTCTGTACATCTGTAAAATTGTTGGAAAACATTTTACTAAATATGGACAATGCATACCATCAATTTTTTCAGTTACCAACATTTTCTTCACTTAAGAAAAAGAAATGACACACACTAATTCAACAAAGCAAATCTTCTCGTTTTTTTTTTGTTTTTGTTTTTTTTGTTTGTTTATTTTCTTTCCAAAAATGCATATTAGAGTTGTCTCCTCTTGTTGTTAAAAATAAAGTAAATTCTATGTTTAAGTTTAATATCTTAACAAATAATACACATATTACAAAATCAAGTAAAAAAGTTTTTACATGCAGGCAAACACACTTGTTTTGTTTAAACCTATTTATTTTACATCGATTGGGAAACAAGTACTTACAACTCAGATCCCTCTCAATTCTACTTCCTGGAAAATTCACCAGTACTCGCGCCGAATGTGTAGGCCAATGAAAGAACCAAGTTGATAGCTGCTCCCGGCTAATACAGATTCTAACCACAGAATGCGATGCTATTATTGGACTGGTCGCATCCGAATGGATATGTAACATGCAAATTTGAAACTACGCTCCTGGGAATCGAACTCAGGACCTTTGGGTCAAGAGGCTGAATAATTGCTCTACCTCTAGACCAAAGACACCACAGACTTGTTGAAGACAATACAAACTACAAACTCTGCAAACCTAAAAATATCTAAAGAATTATCTTCCATTAAGACTTGCTGTTTTGTGATTTAAATAGAGTTTCATTATAAATATTCTATAGAAAATTCAGAAAATCATCAAATTGTGCATGTACTCAATTAAATAAAGGTGATGACAGCAAGGTGGAGTATTACTCCTAAAATTGTTCAGTGAAGAAAATTCTCTTTTTTGCTACTCTTGTAGTTTCTTTCCACTGCTTGATACAAATTTTAAAACAATTCAATGATCCCCCTTCTATAACTTTTGCAACTGACTGTCATCTGGAAATGAGTTAATTGGACCTTGATCAATTTCATACTATACTGTATTACATGCATGGAACAAATGCATCAAAAGTTACCACTCTTGTATAATCCACTCACAAATTATACTCCAGACATCACTCAAGTTTATTGAAACATGAAAATTTAATATTCACCTTATAAGCAAGTGTTAAAGATGTTTATCATTTTAGTATCTGACGCTGAATGGGGGCAAAGTGTAAAACAACGATACAAATTTTACCTATGAATATCCACGCTTCTCTGCGTAGATAGGCCAGGTGACTGCTGTATCTGTCTATAGTAGTGAAAATTCATTCATTTATTAACCCTTGTTAAGCATTTATTGATAGCTAGAAAGTACAAAATACTTGATTGCTTTTTAAGTTAGAGAGCTATCATTTTAAAACATATGCGTCTTACATCCTGATGGTAGGGCAGGGTAGGGGTTTTTCCAAATTTTTGTTTGTCAATGATTTGCAACCTGAGCACAGGGCAATTTCCCATGAATATTGCTTGTAAGTATGAGGCTTTAGAGGGCTCATTTAAGACCAGCATTCAGGATGCAATAAAATTTTTCATTTATAAAATACATTGACTTTGCATGTCAGTCAAGTTGCAAAGTGGGTAAAACCTCTCAAATGTTTCGCAAAAGTTTTTGTTCTAAACGCAGGACAGGTTACTTAGGTATGATTATACCTTAATGTCACTCTATCAAATACCAGATTATGAAATCAATATTCTTTACCAAAAATCAACACAATCAGCTTAATCCAAGCTGGTCTCGATAAGACTTTTTTGCCTTCTAATCAAAATTTAATCCATCGACATGTTTTCCTCTACCCTTCATAGCAAGCAGCTTTTAAGAAAAAGTATTAAATACCAAAAGCAGAAGAAACATTTCCTTATACGATCCAATACTTTTGTCAATGTTACCTCTTTAATACACTTACTGATTTCAAACAGGTGGACAATAAATAAGGTAAACTTCAAATTACAAACTGGGTTGATTGTGAAGTGCAAAGGAACCTAGTATTTCCCTCCTTAAATCTAAAACAAGTACAAGCTTATTTGTATACATGTATAATTGAAATGGATTAGATCACACAGTCAAAGATACAATCGATCTGAAATAAATGGATTTTTAAGGATGAATTTAAATCCATTGCAAAACAACAACGTTTTAGACAAATCAAACTTTTGATGAAGATGAAGACAAACATTTTAGATGACAAAACCTAGAATATATTTGTCCTTTTGTGAAGATATCTTTGTAGGAAATAAGAACTAACATTTTCCTTGTCTTCCATAATGTTTTTCAATGCTTTTTTTTCATCATTAAAAAGTATTTAATTTTCTCTTTTTATCTTAAATCTATTTTTATGAATTCAAGAGTCCTGAAACTAACTTTTAAGTTGGTCAATTCCAGGCATTTTGAGACTGGAATACCACTGACTGCTTTGATTCTACCGGTATACCAGTGGCATTCCACTAATATTATTAATACCAGTGGTATTCAATGGTATTCCAGTGGTATTCCACTGACATTTTCTGTGGGGTGCACCAGGCTCTGCATGTTAGATAAGGAGAAAAGTGTGTAATGTTTACAAAAAAAAATAATTCTTCACTTCTACTAGCCTTCTAACGTTAAGAACTTCCAAGTTTACATTTTTAACTTTAAAATATCAACAGGAGCAAGAGCACTGCCTTACAAATGCCAATGCTCTGATGCAGGTGCAAGACTATGCAAAAAGTCTGAGTTGGAAAAGGGGCATATTACTCTTTGAAGTTTGTTTTCAGAGTTATCCCCCTTGATATTCTGTGTCTTGTGATACTGAAAACACATGCAAAGTATCATGAAGATATCTTCTTCAACAGATTCACATAAACCTGACCAAGGTTAGTTTGTCATGCCAACACCTAAGCCAAGACAAAGCCAATGACGCCAAGGAGGTGTCAATACCATTTTCCCCCAAACAGCTAAGTTAATCATGCATAAAATGAGTCTATCTTCAAAAACAAATTATTAACCCTTGTCATGCTGAATGAATTGGCTAGAAATTGTCATCAAAATCAAAGGGCAAAAAGCACTGAAAGTACCAACTTAAGGTCAATTTTTATTTGAAAAACTAAATCTTTTTACAAGTCTGGTTTTAAAGTGA
Organism: Fragum whitleyi; assembly: GCA_948146395.1. Taxonomy (NCBI): domain Eukaryota; kingdom Metazoa; phylum Mollusca; class Bivalvia; order Cardiida; family Cardiidae; genus Fragum; species Fragum whitleyi. Next base: position 49,587,765 of record OX411544.1, read on the forward strand.
GAAACAGGTGGCATAGACTAACATCAGACTGCACATTATGTGCAGGCCGATGTTTGTCTATAGCTCCTACCAAAGCAGGAATATTCCGGGTTCAGCATGACAAGGGTTAAGGGATAACAAACAAATTACAGTTAAAAACTCAATTGAAAATCTCAAGCTACAAGAAATCAATCTTTTAAAAGGATTAACAATGAATGCTACCATGCATATTTATACCGTTAATTCAAATCAACCTCAGAAACTTGAAACCTTGACATTTCATTATCACAAACTGATCAGAAATTGACAAAGTTTCAGGATTAAATTCAAAATTAATTACTAAGTCTCATAAATTAAAATTAAGAATACAAGCAGTACATTGAGGTGTTGGGATTTTAACTGCTTTATACCACTGGACATAATTTATAGGCAAGTTTTTACTTGATTATTTTTCACAAAACATAAGAATAACTTCAAAATTTGAAACTTTGATTAAACAGGGCACAGCCTATGGTTGCTTAACATTGACTGTTGGGTGCTGGATAGTCGATAAAAAATCTAAGCTGTAAAGGGGCATAATTTGCACAAAATGCATCTAGAGTTATCCCTCTTGAAAATAAATTTCCTCTTTTGATTGTGAACATGTGTGTCAACTTACAAGTGAATGTCTTCAGTAGAACCAGAGATATCACAAAATGTCAAAGTTATTGCAAGAGGACAGTGGCAAAGATGCAAAGGCTATAGCAATACCTCAGGTTTTCTCTGAAAACAGCTGAGCAAGCTAAAAAGCAAAAGAATGAAATTACATATAGCAAAATAATCCCATTCTTTTTACACCAGGGACAGTGGTAATGATTTGCAGCATAGCATCAAAAATTAGAAACAAGAGGACAATGATGGTCCTATACCGCTCAGCTTTGAATCTTTGTCTTTATTAAAGATTATCAAATTTTGTACTTCTATGATTTGTGGCCTTGAGAGTGTAAACAAGAAAATTGTCATTAGGGCCTCTTTTCCCATGATAGCATATGAATCTTTCCCATTTCAGTAGGGATCATCCTAGTGATCCGACAAATATTCTGACCAAGTTTCATGAAGTTTGGACCAAATTTATGGCTATGATATGGCACATATTCTTTCCATTTTCAATAGGGTTCATCCTTGTGACCTGACAAATATTCTCACAAAGTTGCATGATGATTGGCACATATTTGTTGCCTCTAGAGTATAAACACTTAAATTGTTGACATCATACAACGGAGGACGCACAACAGGAGAACCACAATCAATGAACACAAAAGCTCACCTTGAGCATGAGGTGCTCAGGTGAGCTAAAAGAGATATCATTTCTCAAGGATAATCAGTGTAGCTTTAATCAACAAGGGGGAGGAACTGATTAACATGCAACAAGCGACTCATGGGTGCAGAATTACGTCTTGATCCAATACAATAAATTTGATTGGGGTATTTAGCATATGATTTACATGTCATTACGATACTTTTTTACAGTTAATCTTTTAAACTTGCATGGGATTTTGGCAAAATTACAAGAAGAAGTTCGAGGCTATGTTTTATAAGCCATGTCCTAAGCTTTACATCTATTTAACAAGCCACCAATGAGGCCCTGAGAAGCTCTACTGACACCTGAGAAGCTCTATTGACAATCACGCTTTTCTGTAGTTCAATCTGAGATTTCAAGAACCTAATAGTTTCAACAAGGTGGCAAATTGTCACAAAATATGCCAGTTATACTGGTGGATGTTAAAGTATGAAAAACAACAGGTAGAGTTACAGTTCTTGTACACTGCACTCTGTAATCATGAAAGGAACATAACTGCCAAGTTTCAAGTCAATAATCAGATGCAAACTCCTTCGCCTATGCCAACAACAATGATTAAATTCACTTTTAAGGTGATGAGACAATTTAGACTCTTGCAGTTGCATTCCTTAATAATGATGCTTGGTCCCTGATCTAACTTGACAGAAATAATAATCTTTTGACACATAAATAACAGCACCATCTACGGGTGCCTACGCTCGATTGTCGAGTGCTGGATGGTGGGGAAAAATCTAAGTCCAAAAAGGGGCATCATTTGCACAAAATACATCTAGAGTTATCCCCCTTGATAGTGAACATGTGTGCCAAGTTTCAAGTGAATGCCTTCAGTAGAACCAGAGATATAACAAAATGTCAAAGTTTTCGCATGAAGACGACGACAATGACGACTACGATACGGAGAATATAGCAATACCTCGGGTTTTTTCCGAAAACAGATGAGCTAATAAGCCATATTTCAGACTGTTTTCAGTTTTTTATATGTTGTTGATCAGAACAGTCAAATTCGATCATCTATTTTAGCAAACATCTTAAAATCGAAACTTATATTGTACAATACAGCTTTTATCTAACCTTCTAGACTTGGTCATTTACTAAAGAGCTTGCATCAATATGCTTCACCACTGAGCTATATTCACATTTCTTACAAGTTATTTCTGAGACTGCCTGGAAACATTGAGTTTTGACTTGCTAATATATCACACATATTCATAGAACTGTCCATCAAACTATAATTAGATTGGTTATATGGCAGCCTGGAATATCCAAATTATAGCCGTTCTCGTCATTTTGGGGAAGTCACCATTTTAAGCGATTTTTGGTAGAGCTGACCTTTAATGACCATGTCCTGCACAGCTTAGATATTTAGGACTTTCTAACATTTTTATGTTATCACATGCATACAGGCCTTATATCATATGATGAACTAGCATTTCAAGGATTAAAGGCAAGACTAATAAGTATCTATACAATATACAGATACTAAAAGCAGTCTGGCACTAAACCATTGAATTGTATCAGTGACATGTGGGTTTAAACATTTTGCTTATAACCCTGTCAGACTATAACGTATAAACCAATGTATGCAGAACACATGAAAAGGAATCATTTCATTGTCACATGTTATCATACGCCAAAGAACAGTCACAAAAAATGAGGGAAAGCCTCTGTTTGAACTTATGCAAAGCGTACAAGCAACATACTGAGCAAATGAATAGGGCATGTCCAAAGTATGAGTAACTTATGCATTGCTTACCTCTGGCGTAACATAACTTATGAAAGTGTACTACAGCGTACATCCAGCATTTGTCTAGCGTTCTTTACTGATGAGGAATGTATGAAGAACTTTAGAGGAATGTTTGCCCAACTATCGCAAAACTTGTGCACAGTGTGCTTGTAGCACATGTGACGTTCGTGACTTCAGATACATGTATGTTATTTATCTCTTGGCCACCCAGTCTTCATTATTGAAGATCGGTAAACATGCCCCTCAAGAAGCATAGGAAAACTTCAGCGCCTACACGTTTTGCGTCTTCCCTATCTCCTAAACAGACCTTCATTGCAACTTTTCACTTATAGTACACAAATCTTCAGGTGTGGTTGGGCAAGTTAGAACCTCTTCCTTATAGTTTCACACACTTCTTTGACCATAACTGATATTGTGTTGTGGGGAACTCTCCGATAAAAATTCATGGCGGCATACTTGATTAATGAAGCTAGATGACGCAAAGCTAGGGCGACTTCAAACCAGGCTCAAGTGGCTCTCTATATTGTTTGTATGCCTTAGTAATTTTTTGGCCAACGCTGTTCAGGAGCTTGTCGAACATGGCTAGAGGCAGATAGAGGAAGTTGCTGAAAGATGCCAGGTCTTCATTGTGTAGTTCCACCATTTACTGATCGTACAGTCCAAATTCCTGCCGCCTTTAACTCCTTTAATGGTCTTACCCAGATCCCATGGCAACGCCGTTGGCCTCTTCTACTTGGGATCCTATCAGCCACATACAAAGCAGCTTTCATCACATTATATATGTGATTCAATATGGACAGCCGATTTATTCGTCTAAGACTCCCAGGCTCTTCCATTTCTCATCAATCTGAGTGATAAGATTTACTCATACTCATGTGTACCAAAAGTGTACAGGATGAGCTTAAAAAAACTTGTATATACCCTATCCTTAAATTACAAGTACATTCAGTTTGTTCTCCACTCTGAGTATGCTCCAAGTGTGTTGGACATACACTTAATATGTCCACGTACGGTTGGTATAGGTTACCCATAAGTTAGGTAAGGGTCCAACAGACTTTAACGTATAGCAACATACATATGCAAACGTATGAGAAACTACCAACATACGTATGCAAACATATGAGAAACTACCATGTAACATACATGAACCTACGCAGTACTTTTAAGTTGGGAACATGAAACTTATGTGTAACATACTATCCATACATCAGCATATGTTGGAAATTTTGTGCATGCACAAATTTTTTTAAAATACTAGACATAGGACAATGTATTCCAGTATACTCATAACATATGCAACCCTTAATTATGCCAGATGTATGCAATGTACACAAATGTACGGATTGAATGTCTCATACGTCCTGGTACGTTGGTGCTATACACTTTAGTGTGACAGCAACTCTAGGAAGCAAATTCTTTCAAATTAATGATTTACTGTAAGTTCTGCTCTCTGTAAACAAATCAGTACATTAGCCCAATGCACTGGCTAATGAAAGAACCAAATTCTATCACTGCTCTCAGTCATCAAATTTCAAGGTATCTCTTGATCAAGAAGCTGATGTGCAGACATCCCACAACAGGACAAATATCTTTACATCAAGCAACTTAAACCAAAAGAACCAAGTAGATGTTAAAAGTATAGTTTGTCTTGTTTCCTTGCAGTATCCCACAAAATCTTTTACTTACTGTCTTCCAGAATAATCAATTGGTACAGACAAATACTAAAGAAAAGAGGATAATTTAACGGAAATACAAACATATAATTTGCCAATCTGACAAAATCATCATACAAAAGATCCATATATTGTCATTATATCTGGATGCAGGATTTGAAAGGTTTCTGGTTTTCTTAAATGTCTGTCAACATAATGTGTTTAGCTGCAGGCATATCTAAGACTTATTTCTTTGTCTTGTTCCTGAATATTCAAATGCAATTTGAAAGACAATTCTATCAGAATGTTTTCAGGGTTTTAGTTTGAAATCAACAATACAGGGTCCAAAGGACTTAATAATCAGGATTTTAGGAATCCTTCTTTAATGTATATGGGGCAATGATCTTATTTTTATGCAAATTTAGATCCTGGTTAAAAGATAAAGAAAGTAACTGTTGCAACTTTCAAAATGAAACTATATGAAATTTTCAGCCCAACTCCAGGGAAGAAATGAAAAGGTCTATGAGACTCCTCTGATATAGTTTTGAGGGTCCTGGCTACTATTTTGTGTGTCTCAAACTGGCAAAATCTTCCTCCCTTTAAACCCTGATTCTTTAAGACTCTAGATTATACACCAGCCCGAATGGCTCAGTTGGTAGAGCACCCGACTTCAAAACCATTGAAGTTCCACCGCATGGGTTCGAATCCCCCGGCTGGTACACTACTAAACTAATTGTCTTTCGGATTAGACATTAGACCAAGGCCCCATGATATGGTGCTTAACACCGAGCACGTTAACGAACCATGGCGGATCTCAGCAGTAGTTTCGTCATGTATCCTTACACTATCCCCCGTAACAACTAGCCGTCTTCTGGGAGCGTTGCTCATATGGGCATGTGCTATGGTAGCGACACACACTTTAGATTATCACCATTTCTTTTTTGAATCCCAATATTAGGACCCCTTTAAGGAAGTTGCAGTTTGTTATACACAATTTCTCCATTTTCTTCAAAGAAGTTGCAGTTTGTTATACATAATTTCTCCATTTTCCTCAATGTTTCCATTTTTTTATTTTTTGTTAGGGGCTTCAAAAGCAAAGTTGTGTGAAATGGGTTAACTCAATGCTGATAACTTATCATATTGATACTTGCCAGAAAATGCAATTTGGAAAGAAATTACTTGTTCCTTTGAAATTGAATTATTTTTTCCTCATCATGCTATTAAGTTTCTTCAAACGTTGTTTTGTTTGAATTATTATTTAATGCTGCTGTTGAAAGTTTTTCAGTCCTATCTAAGTGGCTGGAGCAACTGACCATTAATTTTTCCTTGTATTTCCCTTAATAGTTTAACATCCTTTTTGAGCCTCTAGTTGATCATCCAATATAGGTTTACAGACATCAACCTATTGGGGGATTGATTTATTGATTGGGGTTTAATGTGGCTTTCAAAATTATAACAGTTACATTGTGGTGGCTGGTGCACTACCCATAGCTTCCTATTGTTTCTCACACCAGTACAACAGTAACTTTTCAACTGAGCGACCCAAGCTACCATAAATGTTGGAAGAAAATTGGAAGGATATGTGCCACTGTCATGGATCATTGAACCCCATGACTTTTGTAAGAGGTTGTACAGGAAAATTTGATTAAAATCACAAATGGTGAGGCAATAGGTATCAATCTAAATAGATATTTCTAACAAACATTATATCAACCCTTTTTGTTTTTCAAAATTATAGACTGATCCAAATGGAACAAAATTGCTAAGAAATCAGGCTTTATGGTAAAAATATTGTGGGAAAAGAAGAATTGCTTGTAACAAGCAATTTCTTCTTTTTCCAAATATACTTCTAGAGTAAAATCACAAGAGACCTAAAATTCTCAGATTGTTCAGAAAAGGGTATATTTTTAAGACAAGTCTTTATAACATTGAAACAATAAAGTAAATATTGAACATTACCTTGTATCTACTTCACACATCTATTTGGTTCTATTGAATGTTTAGTGTTTTTTAACAAGATAGTGTCTATTGAAATCACTTGTTAAGATTGCAAAAGACTAATTCCAAATACAAGCATGAATTAATATTTGGCAGTGGGGCAAGATCTGAACTTAGATAACTGCTATGGAATACTATAGACTTATTGGAACGAAACTCATTTACCATACACATAAAAAAATCCTTTTGGTTATAATTACTGAACCTTCAAAACTAGATCATATAGGATTTCAAATTATTAATCCCTTATCAATACTCATGATTAGGTCATTGCTTTAATGTAACCCTTTAATAACCCCTTGCCTTCCATAATCTACTTATCAAGATTCCTTTTCTTTCTAACTCTTTACCAGACATAGTACATCCCTTCCCCGAATAAATTACTTAAAAGACAATCTGCTGGGAATATCTACAAATTGAACAGTTAAGGTAGTGGACCCAAAATAATTATGCAGCATTTTGGAAGTAAAGAACTTAACAGTGTTAACCTATGAAATTATTTCATTAGGAAACTTCAGTCAACATTTTGAAAGACAAGAGAAAAAAGATGGCTGATTGCGGGTCTCTAGGCTATGCTCGGATGCAAATCCTGACCGGAAGGAGTTTATGAAGTGGATCTTGTTAACCCTGTTTGAGTGTTACTGTTTGTACACCGTTTAAGTGACAGGAATTAGCTGTTCACTGGGCCTTGTTTGACCCTAAGGGCCTTTTCGCAACATGTCATAGATTCTTTCTATCTTGAACAATCCCAACACGAAGATGTGATTGGCTACATATGTAGTCCTCGGAGGCTTTGGTTTTAAAGCCATGGGTGTTAGAGATTCTAAGCCCAAGTTGGCTATGACGGGGAGAAGAAAGAGAACAGATTTTGAATGAGAAACATTCAATGCACATTTTGGCCATTGATTGACAATGCAAAAAGGATCTATGCTTTCTCTGTGGAGAAGGAGTAAGTGTTTCATCTGTCTGCCAATGCACACGATAGTTACCATCTGTCTCCAACTGATTGATGGTCTTCATATCCAATATGACAAAGGTTGTCATAAGTATATGATTTGTCTTACTTCACATTTCTTGAAGTGTAAGTGTGCTTCCGGTACTGGTTGGATGCTCGCTTTGTGACGAGAACGAACAAGTCCCGAGTCTTGGTAAAAGGTAAAGACAAGAAGAAAGAATTGGCTGCATAAGACTTGAGATATGTTCGTTGATTGACTGGCCTTCTGGGGAGATGTTTTTCTCGTTGTTGGACATGATTTGTCCTGTGAGGTTCAAGGCAAGCATGTCTTACAAGACATGCTTTGTTCTTGTTTGTCCTCGGAGATCTGCTTCTGTGGGTGATGATGCAAGATTTGCTCTGTAATTATTTAAGCAAACAAGTCTGCAGAAGACTAAATGCTTTTACTTTGCTAGACAATAATGAGATGCTTAATGCTAGCATCTAGAGTCTGTTAGCAAGCGAGTCTGGTAGGAGACATGCTTCTTTTGTAGCTTGTTAGGAAAGAGCTGCTTCATCTGCTATATTACTTTCCCCTTAAAGCAAGTCAACTCAGACTTGATCACTGGACTAATTCCCAGGGGAAAGTAATATAGCAGATGAAGCAGCTCTTTCCTATTATTATATATGGACAAATCAAAGAAAGAGAAAGGGGAAGAAAATTTGAAAAACAAGAGGACCAAGATGGTCCTAGATCGCTCACCTGAGTCTCTATGACCCCTGGGACATCACATTAATTAGATAGGCAGATGTCAAAATGAAGATAATTGCCTAAGATCAATACCATGGAACGTTTTCAGCAAAGAGCAAGACAGATATGCCTTTTTGCTCTTAAATTCTATGTAAAAAGGGATGCACCCGGGTGGACCCCAAAAGTGACCCCAGGGTCTTGATATGAACAAACTTGGAAGAGGTCCATAAGATGATGCTGCATTCTAAATATGAAAGCTGTCTACCTTCTGGTTTCAGAGAAGAAGATTTTTGAAGGTTTTCCCATTTTCACCCATCATGCTCAGATGAGCTGAAAGGGATGCGCCCGGGTGGAGCCCAAATATGAACCAAGGGTCTTGATATGAACAAACTTGGTAGGGGCCCACACAAGATGATGCTATATACCGAAAATGAAAGCAGTGTGCCCTCTGGTTTTGATTAAAGAAGATTTTAAAAGATTTTCGCTCTTTGATTCTATGTAAAAAGGGTTTTGATTAAAGAAGATTTTAAAAGATTTTCGCTCTTTGATTCTATGTAAAAAGGGTTGCACCCAGGTGGAGCCCAAATATTATCCTAGGGTCTTGATATGAACAAACTTGGTAGAGGTCCACTAGATGATGCTACATACCAAATATGAAAGCTGTCTGCCTTCTGGTTTCAGAGAAGAAGATTTTTGAAGATTTTCATTTTTTTACCCTTGTTGCTCATAAGAGATAAAGGGATGCACCCGTGCAAAGCCCAAATATGAGCCAAGGATCTTGATGTGAACAAACTTGGTAGAGGCCCACTAGGTGACGCTACACACCAAATATTAAAGTTGTCTGCCATCTGGTTACAGAGAAGAAAATTTTTAAAGATTTTCGCTCTTTGATTCTATGTAAAAAGGGTTGGGCCCGGGCAAAGCCCAAATATGACCCCAGGGTCTTGATATGAACAAACTTGGTAGAGGTCCACTAGATGATGCTACATACCAAATATGAAAGCTGTCTGCCTTCTGGTTTCAGAGAAGAAGATTTTTAAAGATTTTCATATTTTCACCCTTTTTGTTAAGGGTAAAGGGAAAGTTAAGGGTGGATTTCATTTATTTGAACAACTTTGGTAGAGCTTGACCCAAGGAACATCCCTGCCAAGTTTCATCAAGATTGGCCCACTGGTTTAGGAGGAGAAGATGTTGTGGACGATGCACGACGGACGACTGACGACGGACATTCTACGATCCCAATAGCTCACCTTGAGCACTTCGTGCTCAGGTGAGCTAACAAGGCTAACATCTTTATTTCTAAGGAGTTGCTTTCACAAGATGTTCTACAAGAAGGCCCCTTTTACCTTGACATGGCTAAAATTCACTTAAGCCCGACAATATGGTTAGGTTAGGTAAGGTGACTAGAAACATTTTGTGAAAATTTTATCCAAATTGGTCAATAAATGAGGGCAGAGTTGCGTAAACAAGATTTTGTACAAGAAGGCCCCTTTTTCCATGACACGGCTTCAAATCACTTAACCGCAACAATATGCCCAAGGTCAGGTGATTAGAATAATTTTGTGAAATTTAATCGAATTCGGTCCATAAATGAGGGAGGAGTTGCGTTCACAAGATCATAATGTACTTATGTTACTACATACTGACGTTCTGACATCAGGACAGACAGAGAAGATGATACCAATATACGCCACCTTTGGCGGCGTATAAAAACTGTGGACTCTAGAGCGTTAACAAGCAAAAGTTAACAGATGGACCGACAGCACAGTCGTATACCTGGTACAGTGCAGTAAAGAAGTGCCCAGTGTAGAAGCATGCAAGATGGCGGACGTAAACAACGATAAAAAGTAGGTACATTTTCAATCGCAAAAATACAGGTTAATTTAACTAATGCTGTTTAATGATAGGCATTGTGACCAACATGAAATGTCCGATTTTCTTATTTTCCAATTGATTTCTCGTGATGCCTACTACACAACTTGGATTCAATCGATACAGTTGGGTAAATAGCAAAAACCGAAATTGAAGCGGTCATCGCAAGATTAATTCCAGAATATTTGATTCAATACTAATAAAATCACCTATGTCAAACGACCTATCGTAAGCCCAAACCCCCACAAACCATCCCTATTTTGACAGCCCTGAAAAAGCATTGTGGAAAGCGACATTTTTAGTTTTTGTAAATGGACAACGGTCCAGTGCAGCAACAGGCCTATTTTTCCATTGGTACAGTGGAGAAACAAGGTTTTGAGGCGATTTTGAACCAGTGGAGAAACATTTTTGGAAACTGTGTAGACACATGGTATAGAACCGTGTAGAACAAGCAAAACGTTGGTAAATAATGACATTGTCGTCGTGAATTGAAAGTACCCGAATTATTATTTCGAATAGTGACACAAGGGAAATATTTAAAACAGTTATCCATTCTTTAAATTTAGAACTATTTAATTTTGCTTATGAAGCTTGAAAGTTGATCGTACTTGATTGTGACATTGTGTGTAAATTTGTCAGTGACCTTTGACCTTCTTTCTTAAATTTGGACTTTAATGTCTACGATAATATGTATTTATAAAATGCTTGGAGTTGTTGTATTCGTGATACACACTTTTGCAATGCTGTGTTTTGATTGGCCAATATAATGCAAGCGTAATCTAATAAGGCACGGTCATCCTCTGACATATAAGTACGTAAGCATATTTCTTTTGTTAAGAAAGTAGACAAGATTGTTCCCAACACTACCTGTTACACTCGATGATATGATTTAAAAAATAATTTAACAAATATTTTCACCTTACTACCGAAATCATGCTGTCCATTTCAATCTCATTAGTAATGGTCCATTCTGGATTGCAATTAATTTTGTGAACTCATTTTGTTCCTAGACTTTAGTCTTAGTCTGGTAATTTTGCGGAGGAAGTCTTACGATAAGGACTGTGTTAAAGGTAAAAAATGATGCGAGAATTAAAGACGATCTTCTACCAATCCTTATTTTTTTTTAATTCTGTGTTTATAGACCTGACAATTCAGCATTCAAGAAATATAGGACAAGGTCAATCAGAGAAAACGGTCCAGAATGATGTCAGTGCCATAGACAATACTTTTTATTATTACTCACCTTACATTATCCAAGACCAAATGATTCAACATTGAAGAAAAAAAGGTCAAGTCAGGGTCAGTCTCAAAGGCTCAACATAATGCTAGAATCAAAGACGACCCTTTGCCAACCTTAACCAGTATTATCAATTTGTTCTAGACCTAATCTGTCATTACTTTGAATGTCAGTGCCAAATCTTTAGAATTGAGCTTGGCGCGTAAACAATTATCTATCAAACTTATCTTAATCAAACATTGAGGACAAAAGTCAAGGTCAGTGCCAATGTTCAAATATGGTGCAAGATTCAATGGTGATCTTTCACAAAACTTTACTTTCTACTTCATATTATCGAAAACATAACATTCCAAATCTAAGAAAAAAGGTCAAAGGTCACCGACAAATTTACATGCCCACACAATGCCACAATCAAGTACGATCAACTTTCAAGCTTCATAAGCAAAATTAAATAGTTCTAAATTTATTATGTCACTATTCGAAATAACAATTCGGCTACTTTCAATTCACGACGACAAAGTCAATATTTTCCAACGCCGTGCTTGTTCTACACGGTTCCAAACCATGTGTCTACACAGTTTCCAAAAATGTTTCTCCACTGGTTCAAAATCGCCTCAAAACTTTGTTTCTCCACTGTACCAATGGAAAAATAGGCCTGTTGCTGCACTGGACCGTTGTCCTTTTACAAAAACTAAAAATGTCACTTTCCACAATGCTTTTTCAGGGCTGTCAAAATAGGGATGGTTTGTGGGGGTTTGGGCTTACGATAGGTCGTTTGACTTAGGTGATTTTATTAGTAATGAATCAAATGTTCTGGAATTAATCTTGCGATGACCGCTTCAATTTCGGTTTTTGCTATTTACCCAACTGTATCGATTGAATCCAAGTTGTGTAGTAGGCATCACGAGAAATCAATGGGAAAATAAGAAAATCGGACATTTCATGTTGGTCACAATGCCCATCATTAAACAGCATTAGTTAAATTAACCTGTATTTTTGCGATTGAAAATGTACCTACTTTTTATCGTTGTTTACGTCCGCCATCTTGCATGCTTCTACACTGGGCACTTCTTTACTGCACTGTACCAGGTATACGACTGTGGACAGATGGACAGATAGATGCCAGATGGGAAAACCAGTATCGCAACAGCTCTTCTAACCCTTGCTCAGTAGAGCCAATAATGAGGGACAAGCAGTTTGAGGCTAGGAAAGAATGTTGTGGCTGTTCTGGTGAGAGGAATAACTAGGAATTTAACTGAAAGATTGTAAACCAGTGTTAAGCCTTATTCAAACAAACAAACAAAACTTACTGTAGGTGTTTTTTCCAACTTGAGCTCTGATGTAGGCGTCAATTTTATCTGAATCACCTAACAATGGATTCCTGATATTTCTCTCACCAGTAATACCATCATATCCTTTCAAAGCCTCCAGCTGCTATCCCAAATAGGCCTACGATTCTCATAACCTTCTTTGTACAATGTGAAATAGGCTGTACCCAAGCTGGCAGATCCGGCACCAAATGGGCATTAATTTCTTTATTTATTTTAATTGAATATTGGTATTATAAATTACCAAGTAAAAACCGAACTTTTAAAAAAACCTAATCCCAATTCTAAGGAACTGTGAAGGGATAATGATAGTTTAAGAACTTTGATATTTCCGTGACCAAGAAAGCAGCTTTTCTGTGGTGTCAGACTGGGTGATTGAGCTGCATTATTAAAAGCTGATCAGGGTTCAGACACTCTCAATCCTTTTCCTACTTAATGGAATCAATTCTCAAACTGTCATGTACAAATTTGCCAATGTTTCTCCTTTTTGTACTATAAATTTTAACAATGCTTTGAATGTAAAAGCAGGAAGCATAGACCTAAATTACTTACATTCTGTGCAAGTTGATGATGGTCAACACAGCCTTCCTCATTCAGAACATCCTTCAGACTTTTCCATAAACTGGAAATTTAAGTACCTCAGACTTAAGTAGTAATTATAGTTTTGGGTCATTTTATTTTTTAGGTAATACAACTTCTAGTGGTACTTTGGTCAAATCTATTCAAGAAAAAATAAATTTCTTTATTGTTTTATGATCTATGGAGATCTTTTGGGAATATTTTAATTTCATTTACAAAATGCAGTTGAGGTTCATGAAAAGTGTTTGAGACCAAATTTTATGGGCACCTCATTAGCCAAGAAAAAGCAGTATGTCCAGGTATATTATATATCAAAATGAATCTATTCATGAGCACAAGCAGTTAAGCAAGATAAGACCGCCAAAGCTATAGCTGTATAGCAAAACATTGTGGAAAAGGGTCATTTTGTACAGAACAAGCAACTGCATGACAGTTAGATAAAATTGGCTCATATTTTAACAAAGTACAGGCTAAAGTACTATCCAGGTAATTCTACAACCGTTGGTACAAAACTCTGAAACCTCTTCCATCTTAAGGACCAGTTTATAATTTTAGTAAAGGGTTTAATGGTTGCATTCAACTATGGACTTTTATTGATGCTGCAAAAACCTCTCACAGAACCCTACTGAGAAATTCTGTCTTTAAATGGAAAATAAAACAATATAATGGCTTTGTATACCAGAGATTGTGAAGGCTTGAGGAAACAAAGAAGCTTTAACTCTTTCACAAGATTAAAATCTCTGCTGTCAGCTGAGATTTTTCAAGAGAATATCAATTAAATTTCTTAATTTATTAGAAAATCAGCTATTTTGTGGAGAAAGAAACACCAGAGATATGCAACCTCGTTGTTCAAAACCTTTGATAATTTGTAATATATCTAAAATATGTTTACTTATAGAACTTCAACAACATATTGAGGGTCAGTGCAACACTATTGTAAGTGCCAATATATTTATAGGCACTTAAAACAGTCCTGAGCTGATCCCTTGTTATACTTTCAAGGGATGCTATCAAGGGGAATGACTAAATGCATTCTTTTTTAAACAAGAGGCCCAAGAGTGCCTGTATTGCTCTACTGCCTTAATTAAGATTTGAAAGAGAGATATTGAAAATAGAAGGTTATGAAAGTCACCAGCATTCAAAAGGAATTTTGACTTTTTCCAAATTGATACTTATATGTAAAATTACATGGAAGAAAACTATGCAGATATAACTTTAAAACAAGAGGGCAAGAATGGCCCTAAACTGCTCACCTGAATTTTATTGATCCAGTGGATCTCATCCAAGTTACTTTCTTGCAAAGTTTCATTCACATTTGCCTTATTGTTGAAAAGGAGATGTATTTCCAAGAATTAAATTGATAATAGACCCTGTCCACCCATTCATTACTGAGAAGACTCAAAATAAGCCCCACCCTGCCAAGCCCATATTAATAGTCCAACAAAAATTTTGCAAACAAGTTTTGAAAAGTGTCAACACCAAAGGAACAATCTGGTAAAGTTTCAATGAAATCAGCATAGTGCTTCAGGAGGAGATACCGTTAAAAGATTTCCAGATCAAAATAAGCTTTGCCATGCCACACCCATATCAATGGGCCAATCAAAATTTCATGAACAATATTTAAAAAGGGTCACCCAAGGAACATTCTGGTAAAGTTTCATTAAGATTGGCTAAGTGGTTCAGATGGAGATATAGTTAAAAGATTTCGGGCTCAAAATAAGCCCCGCCCATATTTATGGTCCAGTCAAAATTACGCAAACAAATTTTGAAAAGGGTCACCCAAGGAACATTCTGGTAAAGTTTCATTTAAATTGGCCCAGTGGTACAGGAGGAGATGTTGTTCAAAGATTTCAGGCTCAAAATAAGCCCCGCCCTGCCACCCCCATATCGATCATACAGAATTCAGCAAAAAATTTTAAAGGAGAGTCACCCAGGGAACATTTTTGCAAAATTTCATTGAAATTGGCCCAATGATCTAGGAGGAGAAGAAGTATTAAGAAAGTTGATGACGCACGGCACACGATGCTCGACGGACGACGGAGTCTGGGTGATCCTAAAAGCTCCCCTTGAGCACATTGTGCTCAGGTGAGCTTAAAATATAGCAAATATTAGTTTGTTTGTTTTTTTTTAACAAATTTAACCTTTTCATTGACTGATAACCATGAACTTGGTACAAACAGAAATGTCCTGTCCCAAACAATCATTCGAGAGTAATAACCAATCCTCAAGTTTTATTTTTTTTCAACAAATTTGACCTTAAACAAGAGGCCGAAGAGGGCCTGTATTGCTCGACTGGCTTAAAAATCTAAAGATTTGAAAGAGAGATATTGAAAATAGAAGGTAATGAAAGTGAACAGCATTCAGAAGGAATTCCAAATTTTTCTAAGTTGAAACTGACTTATGAAGGAATGAACATATTTACCTATGTATAATTACAAGGAAGAAAACTATTTAGATATCACTTTGAAACAAGAGGACCAGAATGGCCCTTTACCACTCACCTGAATTTTATTGATCCAGTGGATCTCATCAAATCCAAATTTCTGAACAACTTTAGAAGAGGGTCACCCTAAATACTTTCTGGTAAAGTTTCATTGAAATCGGCCTAATGGTTCAGGAGGAGATGTCATTAAAAAATTTTGGGGTCAAAAAAAGCCCCGCCCTGCCCCATCCATATTTGGGGGTCAATCCAAAATTTCTTGAACTATAGAAGAGGATCACCCAAGGAACATTCTGGTAAAGTTTCATTAAGATTGGCCCAATGGTTCAGGAGGAGATGTCGTTCAAAGATTTCAGTGTCAAAATAAGTCCCGCCCTGCCATGCCCATATTTGGGGGCCAATCATATTTTTTTTAACAACTTTAGAAGACGATCACCCAAGGAACATTCTGATAAAGTTTCATTGAAATCAGTCCAATGGTTCAGGAGAGGATGTAGTTCAAAGATTAAGGGGTCAAAATAAGCCCTGCCACATCCATATTTGGGGTCTATCCAAATTTCTTGAACAACTATAGAAGAGGGTCACCCAAGGAACATTCTGGTAAAGTTTCATTGAAATCAGCCCAATGGTTCAGGAGAGGATGTAGTTCAAAGATTTAGGGGTCAAAATAAGCCCTGCCACGTCCATATTTGGGGGTCTATCCAAATTTCTTGAACAACTTTAGAAGAGGATCACCCAAGGAACATTCTGGTTGAGTTTCATTAAGATTGGCCCAATAGTTCAGATGTCCTTCAAAGATTTCAGTGTCAAAATAAGTCCCGCCCTGCCACGCCCATATTTGGGGGTCAATCAAATTTTCTTGAACAACTTTAGAAGAGGATCACCCAAGGAACATTCTGGTTAAGTTTCATTTAGATTGGCCCAGTGGTTTAGGAGGAGATGTTGTTCAAAGATTTCGGGGTCAAAATCAGCTCCTCTGTGCCACACCCATATTTGGGGGTCAATCCAAATTTCTTGAACAACTTTAGAAAAGGGTCACCCAAGGAACACTCTGGTAAAGTTTCATTGAAATCGGCCCAATGGTTCAGGAGGAGATGTCATTAAAAAATTTTGGGGTCAAAAAAAGCCCTGCCCCATCCATATTTGGGGGTCAATCCAAATTTTCTTGAACAACTTTAGAAGAGGATCACCCAAGGAACATTCTGGTTGAGTTTCATTAAGATTGGCCCAATAGTTCAGGAGATGTCCTTCAAAGATTTCAGTGTCAAAATAAGTCCCGCCCTGCCACGCCCATATTTGGGGGTCAATCAAATTTTCTTGAACAACTTTAGAAGAGGATCACCAAAGGAACATTCTGCTTAAGTTTCATTTAGATTGGCCCTGTGGTTCAGGAGGAGATGTTGTTCAAAGATTTCGGGGTCAAAATCAGCTCCTCTGTGCCACACCCATATTTGGGGGTCAATCCAAATTTCTTGAACAACTTTAGAAAAGGGTCACCCAAGGAACATTCTGGTAAAGTTTCATTGAAATCAGTCCAATGGTTCAGGAGAGGATGTAGTTCAAAGATTAAGGAGTCAAAATAAGCCCTGCTAAGTCCATATTTGGGGGTCTATCCAAATTTCTTAAACAACTTTAGAAGAGGATCACATTCTGGTAAAGTTTCATTAAGATTGGCCCAATAGTTCAGGAGGAGATGTCGTTCAAAGATTTCAGTGTCAAAATAAGTCCCGCCCTGCCACGCCCATATTTGGGGGGTCAATCAAATTTTCTTGAACAACTTTAGAAGAGGGTCACCCAAGGAACATTCTGGTAAAGTTTCACTTAGATTGGCCCAGTGGTTCAGGAGGAGATGTTGTTCAAAGATTTCGGGGTCAAAATCAGCTCCTCTGTGCCACACCCATATTTGGGGGTCAATCCAAATTTCAGTCAGTCAGTCCAATGGTTCAGGAGAGGATGTAGTTCAAAGATTAAGGGGTCAAAATAAGCCCTGCTAAGTCCATATTTGGGGGTCTATCCAAATTTCTTGAACAACTTTAGAAGAGGGTCACCCAAGGAACATTCTGGTAAAGTTTCATTGAAATCAGCCCAATGGTTCAGGAGGAGATGAGTTCAAAGATTTTGGGGTCAAAATAAGCCCCGCCCTGCCACCCCCATATCGATCATACAGAATTCAGCAAAAAATTTTAAAGGAGAGTCACCCAGGGAACATTTTTGCAAAATTTCATTGAAATTGGCCCAATGATTTAGGAGGAGAAGAAGTATTAAGAAAGTTGATGACGCACGGCACACGATGCTCGACGGACGACGGAGTCTGGGTGATCCTAAAAGCTCCCCTTGAGCACATTGTGCTCAGGTGAGCTTAAAATATAGCAAATATTAGTTTGTTTGTTTTTTTTTAACAAATTTAACCTTTTCATTGACTGATAACCATGAACTTGGTACAAACAGAAATGTCCTGTCCCAAACAATCATTCGAGAGTAATAACCAATCCTCAAGTTTTATTTTTTTTCAACAAATTTGACCTTAAACAAGAGGCCGAAGAGGGCCTGTATTGCTCGACTGGCTTAAAAATCTAAAGATTTGAAAGAGAGATATTGAAAATAGAAGGTAAAGAAAGTGAACAGCATTCAGAAGGAATTCCAAATTTTTCTAAGTTGAAACTGACTTATGAAGGAATGAACATATTTACCTATGTATAATTACAAGGAAGAAAACTATTTAGATATCACTTTGAAACAAGAGGACCAGAATGGCCCTTTACCACTCACCTGAATTTTATTGATCCAGTGGATCTCATCAAATCCAAATTTCTGAACAACTTTAGAAGAGGGTCACCCTAAATACTTTCTGGTAAAGTTTCATTGAAATCGGCCTAATGGTTCAGGAGGAGATGTCATTAAAAAATTTTGGGGTCAAAAAAAGCCCCGCCCTGCCCCATCCATATTTGGGGGTCAATCCAAAATTTCTTGAACTATAGAAGAGGATCACCCAAGGAACATTCTGGTAAAGTTTCATTAAGATTGGCCCAATGGTTCAGGAGGAGATGTCGTTCAAAGATTTCAGTGTCAAAATAAGTCCCGCCCTGCCATGCCCATATTTGGGGGCCAATCATATTTTTTTTAACAACTTTAGAAGACGATCACCCAAGGAACATTCTGATAAAGTTTCATTGAAATCAGTCCAATGGTTCAGGAGAGGATGTAGTTCAAAGATTAAGGGGTCAAAATAAGCCCTGCCACATCCATATTTGGGGTCTATCCAAATTTCTTGAACAACTATAGAAGAGGGTCACCCAAGAAACATTCTGGTAAAGTTTCATTGAAATCAGCCCAATGGTTCAGGAGAGGATGTAGTTCAAAGATTTAGGGGTCAAAATAAGCCCTGCCACGTCCATATTTGGGGGTCTATCCAAATTTCTTGAACAACTTTAGAAGAGGATCACCCAAGGAACATTCTGGTTGAGTTTCATTAAGATTGGCCCAATAGTTCAGATGTCCTTCAAAGATTTCAGTGTCAAAATAAGTCCCGCCCTGCCACGCCCATATTTGGGGGTCAATCAAATTTTCTTGAACAACTTTAGAAGAGGATCACCCAAGGAACATTCTGGTTAAGTTTCATTTAGATTGGCCCAGTGGTTTAGAAGGAGATGTTGTTCAAAGATTTCGGGGTCAAAATCAGCTCCTCTGTGCCACACCCATATTTGGGGGTCAATCCAAATTTCTTGAACAACTTTAGAAAAGGGTCACCCAAGGAACACTCTGGTAAAGTTTCATTGAAATCGGCCCAATGGTTCAGGAGGAGATGTCATTAAAAAATTTTGGGGTCAAAAAAAGCCCTGCCCCATCCATATTTGGGGGTCAATCCAAATTTTCTTGAACAACTTTAGAAGAGGATCACCCAAGGAACATTCTGGTTGAGTTTCATTAAGATTGGCCCAATAGTTCAGGAGATGTCCTTCAAAGATTTCAGTGTCAAAATAAGTCCCGCCCTGCCACGCCCATATTTGGGGGTCAATCAAATTTTCTTGAACAACTTTAGAAGAGGATCACCAAAGGAACATTCTGCTTAAGTTTCATTTAGATTGGCCCTGTGGTTCAGGAGGAGATGTTGTTCAAAGATTTCGGGGTCAAAATCAGCTCCTCTGTGCCACACCCATATTTGGGGGTCAATCCAAATTTCTTGAACAACTTTAGAAAAGGGTCACCCAAGGAACATTCTGGTAAAGTTTCATTGAAATCAGTCCAATGGTTCAGGAGAGGATGTAGTTCAAAGATTAAGGAGTCAAAATAAGCCCTGCTAAGTCCATATTTGGGGGTCTATCCAAATTTCTTAAACAACTTTAGAAGAGGATCACATTCTGGTAAAGTTTCATTAAGATTGGCCCAATAGTTCAGGAGGAGATGTCGTTCAAAGATTTCAGTGTCAAAATAAGTCCCGCCCTGCCACGCCCATATTTGGGGGGTCAATCAAATTTTCTTGAACAACTTTAGAAGAGGGTCACCCAAGGAACATTCTGGTAAAGTTTCACTTAGATTGGCCCAGTGGTTCAGGAGGAGATGTTGTTCAAAGATTTCGGGGTCAAAATCAGCTCCTCTGTGCCACACCCATATTTGGGGGTCAATCCAAATTTCAGTCAGTCAGTCCAATGGTTCAGGAGAGGATGTAGTTCAAAGATTAAGGGGTCAAAATAAGCCCTGCTAAGTCCATATTTGGGGGTCTATCCAAATTTCTTGAACAACTTTAGAAGAGGGTCACCCAAGGAACATTCTGGTAAAGTTTCATTGAAATCAGCCCAATGGTTCAGGAGGAGATGAGTTCAAAGATTTTGGGGTCAAAATAAGCCCCGCCCTGCCATGTCTATATTTGGGGGTCAATCCAAATTTCTTGAACAACTTTAGAAGAGGGTCACCCAAGGAACATTCTGGTTAAGTTTCATTAAGATTGGCCCTTTGGTTCAGGAGGAGATGTCGTTCAAAGATTTCCGGGTCAAAATAAGTCTTGCCCTGCCACGCCCATATTTGGGGGTCAATCTAAATTTCTTGAACAACCTTAGAAGAGGGTCACCCAAGGAACATTCTGGTAAAGTTTCATTAAGATTGGCCCAATTTTGCTTGTCAGTAACATGAGCTTAAATGATAGCTAAAAATTGCAAACAGACGGACAGACAACTAGGGCCATAACATAGTATGATCCTTTAAGTGTAAATTGAAAATGGTTTTATGCACAACTATACGCAAAACAGTCAATTTTCAAGTTTCAGTTTAATCCAATTGAAGGTGTAAGACGAGTTGCTCACAAAAGAAATGTGAATTTCAATTAATTCAAGGACAGATATTACAAGAAAAACCCAAGCTTTTTGAATTTCTGAAGTCTTTTGTTCAACTAATTCCAGGGTTACATTGTGGCAAGATTCAGTTCAACCCAATTAAATTTGTAGGAGTTGTGCAGATAAATCAGGAACTTCTTTACATATGAATTTTTTTTAGTCCTAAGCACAAAAAGACAATCTACAGATTCATTGTAGCAAGCTCCAGCTCATTCCCATTCAAAATGTAGGAGAAAAGGAGCTCAAAAAAGTTTTGTTTTTCATTCAATTCAAGGGCAGATAATTCAAGATAACTCAAGAATGACAGGAGCATTTTGAATTTAAAAAGTCTTATGCACAACCTGACATCATAGGAAGTAATTGTGTCAAGTTTCAGCTTATTTCCATTGATAGTGAAGGAGGAGTTGCACACACAAAAAACAGTGATTTTCTTTCAATTCAAGGGCAGATGTTAAATAGTAAACACAACACCATTGTTTAGACACGTAAGTATTTAAGAAGATTCCAGCTATAAATTGCACGCGATAATTAACATTTACACGGGTTGTATCGATATTTTCTATAGGTAGTGCAGATTACTTATCGAATATGTAAACTCCCTGTACAGGACCTGATATAATATATTTAAAATAACGTGAGGTATGTAGATGACTGCAATGGCTCAGTGGATATGCATGCCAGACTATTGACTGATTGTTACCAAAACGCCTTCAGTTCGACTTCTGTCAGCACCATGTTTTGTTATTGTTGTTATTTCGAGAAAATTAAGTTTTTTACATCATCAAATAACCC
Organism: Fragum whitleyi; assembly: GCA_948146395.1. Taxonomy (NCBI): domain Eukaryota; kingdom Metazoa; phylum Mollusca; class Bivalvia; order Cardiida; family Cardiidae; genus Fragum; species Fragum whitleyi. The sequence continues at coordinate 49,609,737 of OX411544.1, forward strand.
AGATAAATTTCTTTTTTATGTGTTTCTTTTCTTTTTTTTTTTTTTTTTTAGATATATATCATATCATTAAATATACAGAATAATACCGTTCGGAAAAAGCTTTATCTATTCTATGCGACAAAATATCGAATTATGAAACAATTGCCTTTTGTCTACAATTGATTTAGCTATTGCATTCCATTTATAAGCGTGAAATCTTTTACATTTTTAATCTTTGAATGGTCAAATTGCAGTTTCAGCCTATGTCTAAGCTGGGCTTTATATTCATCCCCACAGTGGAGTAAATATAGCATATATCTTTTCAATCTAAAGGATTCAAATAGTGCAGACCATTGAAGTATTTTCAAAATTAGCACATAATTTTTTAAAAAATATATACCATTAAATGTATAAATTTAAAAAGAAAATTTTTGTGTTGCAATGCAGAATCGATACTCGACTACACTGCCCAGATAAACTACTGCATGTTTTTCAGTAATATAAAGACAGCCAATTAACGTGAGCAATGTTTTCAATAACATGGATTGATCCACTATCGCGGTTATCGCGTGAGTTTGATACCTGTGAAGTATAAAGAGACATAAACATAAATGTAGAAGTAAAACACAAGTATAACACATTTCCCTGTCTTTCTTAGATAAAAGAATAAAAGTGCTTAAGTCTGTCTATTACTATGCAGAGACAATTACTTATTTTAAAGGTCAGTTACTCTGACAAGGCATATAAGAAATAATAAATGATGAAAATACATTAACATTGAAGTTTTGTGTGGTTGTAATATCAAACAATGCTACTGTCAACCAATATCACAGAACACACAAATTCAAACACAGTGGTTATCCCTCAACTTCCTAATGGACAAAAAGACAGGCAGACAAACGTACAGACAGATGGACGACCAGGGCCATAACATAATACAACCCTATGGGTGTATAATATAGATTTTGTTGTTCTCAAAATGAAATATCAATCAATCTTCCTGGAACAAGAGGACCATGATGATCCTAGATCGCTCACCTGAGTCTCTTTGACCCCTGGGACATCACCTTAATTAAATAGGCAGATTGACCCCTGGGACATCACATTAATTAAATAGGCAGATGTCAACAAGGGGATAATTTCTACATTAGATCAATATCATGGAAATGTTTTCAGCCAAGAGCAAGAAGAATATGCCTTTCCACTCTTTCATTCTATATAAAAAGGGATACACCTAGGTGGAGCCCAAATGTGACCCCAGGTCTTGATATGAAAAATCTTGGAAGAGGTCCACTAGATGATGCTACATACTTAATATGAAAGCTGTCGGCCTTCTGGTTTCAGAGAAGACAATTTTTTATGATTTTCCTATTTTCACCCATTGTGCTCAGATGAGATAAAAGGGATGTGCCTCGGTGTAGCCGAAATATGACCCCAGGATCTTGATATGAACAAACTTGGTAGAGGTCCACTAGATGATACTACATACCAAATATGAAAGCTCTCTCTAATCTGGTTTCAGACAAGATGATTTTTGAAGATTTTTCTTTTTTAACCCTTTGTGCTCAGAAGAGCTAAAAGGGATGCGCCCAGGCAAAGCCAAAAGATGACCCCTTAGTCTTGATATAAAGAAACTTGGTAGAGGTCCACTAGATGATGCTTCAAACCAAATATGAAAGCTGTCTAGCATCTGGTTTCAGAGAAGAAGATTTTTAAAGATTTTCGCTCTTTGATACTATGTAAAAAGGGTTGCGCCTGGGCAAAGCTCAAATATGACCCGAGGGTCTTGATATGAACAAACTTGGTAGAGGTCCACTAGATGATGCTTCATACCAAATATAAAAGCTTTCTGCCATCTTATTTCAGAGAAGAAGATTTTTAAAGTTTTTTCGCTCTTTGATACTATGCAATGGATTCCTGGTATTTCTTTCACCTGTACTACCATTACACCCTTTCCTAGCCTCCTACTGCTATCTCACATAGGCTTACGATCATCTACCCATTGGTTAGAGACAAACGTTGGAAAGGATTCTTGCTGCCACCAGGGATCGAACCCACGACTTCCAGTTTCGAAGTCTTATGCCTAACCAACTGCACTATGGTGGCGGCTGCCCTTTTTGTTAAGGGTAAAGGGTAAGTTTAGGGTGGATTTCATTTAGTTGAACAATTTGGGTAGAGCTTGACCCAAGGAACATCCCTGCCAAGTTTCATCAAAATTAGCCTACTGGTTCAGGAGGAGAAGATGTTTAAAGAAATTGTGGAAGACGGACAACGCACAACTGATGACGGACGCGGGACATTGTACAATCACAATAGCTCACCTTGAGCACTTCATGCTCTGGTGAGCTAAAAACAAACAATTATCTAGCTATTTCTTCAAGTTTTCTTAAGCACATCATTTTGCACATTATTGCTTGCAACATTCATATTAATATAACTTTTTGGACTCTACTTAGATAATGTCAGATTGGGTGAAAGCAAAAGCAGGATATTAGTTTTTGATAAATTCATTAGTTAGGCGGTGAGTTCATTAAGACATAATATACTGTTATTTCTTAATAATCCAAAAAAAAGCAGTAAAGAAAATATTTTTTCTATCTCATTCGTATGTAGGTTTCTCCCAATTGTAGGGGTTGCTTCCAATGATGATAATTTTCCTTTGTTTTATGTATACATAATATTATCTATGATTGAAATATAATTACATCTAAAATGCATACTGTGCTATGGAGAAGCAGAGCACAAACTGCATCAAAGAGTGACTTTGTTGGTACAGTTTTGATGAGTCTCCTAGACATCGTTTTTCAAACATCTTGAAGGAATAAAGCCCAAAGGCTTTCTCAGTTCAAACAATCAAAGCTCTACAGAGATCATTTGAAGTTTCTTGATTATGCTTACACTCTAGACAATCAATCAGCAACATTTTGGTCTCAGAGTTCACCAAAAATCGGACAAGATTAATTTAGGATTAGATCAATGTCTTTATTTATACTCTACATCATGTAAGATATGAATAGTTTTTACGTATTTTGATAATTAATTTTCATACTTGCAAAATTGAATAATTATCTGAATTTGAACAGAATACATTCAGACATACAAAAATTGTAGAAAAAGATCAGTATCATAGAAACTGATAAAGCATATGCCTAGGATATCTAAGTGAAACCAGAACTGTCGCAAAGCAAATTTATACCCCCCACTAGCACTTTGTCAAAATGTAAGTGCTATTAGTGCAGGATGTGTTTGTAACAAATATTGAGGTCATATGTAGCATTTGCACAAAGTTTTATGATGCTAGGCGGCTTGGTTCTTGAGTTAGAGTCTGGAAACGAATATTAAACAAAAATTGACTGTGACCTTAACCTTTGACATTATGTGACCCCAAAACAACAGGGCATTTCCTTGGGTCATAAGCAACATTTGCATAAAGTTTCATGATTGAAGGTCCCTTCGTTCTTGAGTTAGAGTCTCGAAACAAAAAGGTCTACTGACAGATGGATGGACAGACAGACAGACAGACATGGTGAAACCAATATACCCCCCTCTACTTTGTAGGTGTGTCTGTGTGTGTGTGTGGGGGGGGGGGGGGTATAAAAAGCTAGTCGTTAATGGCACATGGATTTACATGTTTACTGATTAATCTATGCTTTCTCCCAGGTTTTGTCTGTCAATATACCTATGATGACTGGAAAAGGTACATTTTATACAACAATGAGAAATAAACATCTAAGCCTTGGGTTATCACCTTTTATCTGGAATCCAAGCTCTTGAAAATGGATGTAACAACTTGGGCAAGTACTCCCAAATGCAGATTCTTTAACAAGCTAAGGAATTATAACCCTATTGAGAGCCATAAAGACAAAAAAGCTCATTAAAAAGAATTGATGTGATTGTCTTGGTTGAAAGAGCATTATTTTTACATCTGCAGATTAGAGCCAGACACTTTTTCCCCTATTACAGGCACATTGTGCATGGTACATTATATATTTCAAATTGACAAAGCTTTGCTGAAATGAATACACTATTTTATGTTGTTTTTTTGGGCTAGGCCTCCTTGTTCAGTTTAAACAATGAGGCAGGACTGTGTAATAGTTCCTGGAGCTAATGAGTGTCATAGACAAGTTATTCTGTTTTCGTCTCCTTATATGATACACTGTATTTTATCTAATTTACATCACATCAAAATAGGGACAAAAATGAAGTATGATTGTATATCATGATTGTATATCAGAATTAAAAATATCAAGTGTTACACAAAAATTAAGCTAAAGAAACAAGATGTGTTTGTGAAACACCAATGTCCCTGCAACTGCCATTCTTCAGATACAGTTGCAGAAGTTTGGTACAATACTGCATCTATACAGCCGATCTTAATTCAATACTGTTATCCCTGGCAATACTTTAGTTAATGTGAAGTCTAAAAAGAAGCTAACCTTGACAGATGACCTTGAAAAGGGTACTAAAAGTGTTAAATTTTTTTTTGGGACAAACAGACATGTCAACAAGAGGGCCATTGGCCCTTAAGCGCTCACCTGAGGCATATAGTTTACAAAAGAAGCAAAGTGCCAACACTACTTATTTGAGATTCATTACTGGCTTAACAAATATTCTGACCAAGTTTCAGAACATTTGGGCCAAAAATGTGGCCTCTAGAGTGCACATAAGTTTTTTCTAAAATTTGACCCCTTGACCCCATTTTTGACCCCACTTGACCCAATTTCATACTTGACCGAGATTAAATGGAGACAAACATTCTGACCAAGTTTCAAGACATTTGGGCCAAAAATGTGGCCTCTAGAGTGCACACAATGTTTTTCTAACATTAGACCCCTTGACCCCATTTTTGACCCCACTTGACTGAATTTCCAACTTAACCGAGATTTGATGGAGACAATCATTCTGACTAAGTTTCAAGACATTTGGGCCAAAAATGTGGTCTCTAGAGTGCTCACAAAGTTTTTCTCAAATTTGACCCCTTGACCCCATTTTTTACCTAACTTGACCCAATTTTTATCTAGACCGAGATTTGATGGAGACAAACATTCTGACCAAGTTTCAAGACATTTTGGCCAAAAATGTGGCCTCTAGTGTGCACACAAGGTTTTTCTAAAATTTGACCCCTTGACCCAGAGCTTTAATAGAGACCATCATCCTGACCAAGTTTCAAGACATTAGGGCCAAATATGTGGCCCCAAGAGTGCACTCAAGGTTTTTCAAAAATTTGACCCCTTGACCCCACTTTTGACCCCACTTGACTGAATTTCCAACTTAACCGAGATTTGATGGACACAAACATTCTGACCAAGTTTCAAGACTTTTTGGCCAAAAATGTGGTCTCTAGAGTGCACACAGGTTTTTTCTAAAATTTGCCCCCTTGACCCCATTTTTGACCTAACTTGACCCAATTTATATCTAGACCGAGATTTGATGGAGACAAACATTCTAACCAAGTTTCAAGACATTTTGGCCAAAAAATCCGGCCCCTAGAGTGCACACAAGGTTTTCATAAAATTTGACCCCTTGACCCCATTTTTGACCCCACTTGTCCCAGTTTCGAACTTGACCGAGATTTGATGGAGACACACATTCTGACCAAGTTTCAAGACATTTGGGCAAAGAATGTGGCCTCTAGAGTGCACACAAGGTAAAGTTTGACAACGGACGATGGACGACGGACGATGGACGACGGACAGCAGCCCATCACAATAGCTCACCTTGAGCACTTCGTGCTCAGGTGAGCTAAAAACAATATGCCCCTGATCTATCCATGTGGGGCATAAAAATCCAAGTATGCATTTCAGAAACCCAGCCTACAGGACTGGTCATGCACTATGGCATTACATATAACTGAATTTGTTGAATGTTGAAAAAAAAACCTTGTTACCCAATGGATCAGCCCATTTTTTGAGAGGAACATTCCTTATAACCTTACAATCATAATGTGAAAGTTTCAAATATATCCAGGGTTTGATATTAACTTTTTTTATCACTAGACTAGTGGTCTAGTTGCTCATAATTTTTACTAGACCACCGGCAAAGTCCACTTGACCAACAATTAAAAACCAAACAACTTATGATATTTTTTACCAACAATACTAGATATACCGGTAGAGATGTGAAATAAAGCTATGGTTTTAAAAACAAAAATATTTCTAAAAAATACAATTTCAATAACTATTCTGATTTCCTACTTTCATCACCAAGAATGAGTATGCATCAATATTTTTACTGCTGTGGTAATGAGAGGAAATAGGCAATGATCATTGGAATTTTACATTTTATTATGGAAAAAATGGCGGACCCAATCAAAAATATTTCCAAAGATTAAGACAAATATCCTTACCCAGGAGGACAGAAAAAGTCAAAAGTTTTGGATGTCTGTCTTTTACAAGAAAGGCCCTCGGGACGGGCCTTCAAAGATAATCTTGATCTTATTAGGGCTGTGTGCAGATTGTGTAAGAAAACTTATGCTAACAAATCTAATTTACAACAAGAGAGCCAGAATGGCCTTTAATAGCTCTCCTGAATTTTATTGGCCCAGTGGAACCCATCCAAGTAACTTTCTGACACACATTTGCCTAATTGTTGAAGAGGTGATGTTATTCCAAGAAATTAAATTGAAAATAGACCCTGCTCACCCATTCATCACTGAGAAGATTCAAAATAAAAGTCCAATCATATTTAAAGTCCAATCAAAATTTTGCAAACAAATTTTGAAGAGGGTCATGAAAGGAACATTCTGGTAAAGTTTTATTGATATCGGCCCAGTGGTTAAGAAGGAGATGATGTTCAAAGATTTCGGGCTCAAAATAAGCCCCGCCCTCCCCCCCCCCCAGATATTAAAGGGCCAATCAAAATTTTGCAAACAATTTTTGAAAAGGGTGACTAAAGGAACATTCTGGTAAAGTTTCATTGAAATCAGCCCAGTGGTTTAGGAGGAGATGTTCAAAATTTTCGGGCTCAAATTAAGCCCCATCCTGCCACACCCATATTTGTGGGCCAACCAAAATTTTGCAAACAATTTTTGAAAGTTTCATTGAAATTGGCCCAATAGTTTCAGGAGAAGGTGCCATTGAAAGATTTCATTTCAGAGAAAAAAAGCCCTGCCACGCCCATATTTATGGGCAAATGGCAAACAGTTTTTGAAAAGGGAATCCAAAGGAACATTCAGATAAAGTTTCATTGAAATCTGCCTAGCTGTTCAGGAGAATAAGCTTTTAAGATTGTTGACGATGGATGGTGGACCACGCTAAAGGGATGTCACACGAGAGACTCTCCTTGCGCATGTTGTGCTCAGATCAGCTTAAAAGTTTACGCACTGACATATGGGTGGATGGACGGATGGACAAATGCAAAAGGGACACACCACTATGACCCGGGGGACACGTTACCCAGGGGACAGGTTACCCTGGGACACCGGTACTTGTATAAAGTTTCATAAGTATTGAAACAAAATAGATGGAGAAGTTTGCAACATAAAATTAGTAATAAAATAACTTGTATTTGTATGTGGTTTAAACCTATTTATTTTACATCGATTTGGAAACAAGTTCCTACAACTTAGATTAATCCCTCTCGATTCTGCTTCCTGGTAAATTCACCAGTACTTGCGGCAAATGTGTGGGCCAATTGTATTTGTAAATATTGTAAGGGTTGCGCGGTGAGCGGTGAAATCAACTTTTTACTGTTAGATTCTCGTGCCATTTGTTCGAAATAGATATAACAGATACAACAGGTTAAAATAATGCATTAATAAAGTTTAAAATCTACCTTTCAAACCAACGCTTGTTTGTCTTAAAAGGAAAAGTTCACTCAAACATGTTCTTCCATAATTTCGGTGAATGGATCAGGTTAAATTCCTAACATTTGCTTTATAAATTATTCCTGATTTACCAATGGAAATGCAATGAACGCCTTCGTCAGAGCTCAGTTTTAAAATTACATCTATAGTATTGTCAAAGTTCAAATCGAGACAACCCTTAAATCATGAGGTAGTTGAGACTCCAAATTTGCTTCTTGCAAAACTTCAATTTTTTATAAACAGCTGTATAAAGTTTCATTAGTTTTGAAGCAAAACTGAAGGAGAAGTTTGCCACATAAGTTGTATCATATAAAGAGTAAGCATTGTGTATGTTCAAGGGGAGATAACTCCTAAATCCATGGGGTGGTTGAGACTCCAAAAAAGCGCATTTTGTACACAGCAGGACACACACAGACAGACAGGCTGATATCAGTATACCCCCAGGTATCAAGATTTAGCTCTGGCTCAATCTACCGTTGCGGATGTACTTGAAATCATTCTACAGCAGTTTTAATGACACATAATGTATAAATGAGTAAAAGTTTCAAACAAGACTAAGTTTTAGACTATCAAGGTTTCCCGAGCAATTATATTTGCTTTTTTTTCTTAATAGCTTATCTTTCAAGGCTCTGTTTGACAGGTGATAAATGAGAGCTGATAAAGCATTGATAATGTTACACTTAATATCCAAATGACTCCATTTTAGATCAATTACAAGGGTATTTATCATTCCAATATATGTTGGACTTAACCGAAAAGCACTGCAGAATAAATGATAAGGATCTATTTTTCATGACTTCTCTTTTCCCTGTCCAACACTGAACTGAAAGATGCATAATTTCTGTATGTAATACTAAACTGAAAGATGCATAATTTCTGTCTAATAATGAGCTGAATGTTTCATGATAACTAAAAGCCAAACAGCTATTAGCATATTCCCTGCTTCCAATTTAACCAAAGAGAGCCTGGATAAGTCAGCAGTAATTAAAGCATTGGGCGATTAATCCTTGGGGTCAAGAGTTTGAATTCGACTTGGTAACTTTCATCAAATATTTGACAAAAATCACTGATACACAAGTCATTTTACTCCCACCAACAACCTCTGCTAAGTAGTACACCTAAGTGGAATGAGGGCACCTAACTTTGGCACACTAAATTGGTCAAAAGCTGTTTTGTAGTTGTGCACATCTAAATTTGGATGTGCATCCCTGTCATTTAGGGTGCACATCAAAATATGAGGGCAGGCCCATAAAACTTTCAGATGCCTCTCTATATTTACACAATGACAGATAAAAGCGGGGAGCACTTATATATTTTCAAAGAAACCGCAACGAATCAAATACAACTTTCTATTTCCATATTTTGAATATTGAGTGCAGGGTTTGTCCATAGCAACATTGTTGTCAATAAACACATAAAACTAATTTCATCTACTTAATATTCACACCCTGCCCCACCCAACACCCATCAGAAGCTCGAAGTATAGGATTAAGACAGTACTTTTCATTGGCTAGCATAGATTAGGTTGGAAAATAGGCCCATAAGATGTGCATCTGTGTATATTTTTGGGGGTGCACGTCCAAATAATGAAGTCCATCCTTATATTTACAGGCCCAAGCCAAAGATATGGACATGCATCCCAAACGAAACGGTTTCTCCCCTTAATTTATGGGTGCACCTTCATTTTCAAGCATGCATGACTATTGACTGACTTTCAACCCAAATGGTACACAATACCTAGCAATGGAATTCTGGTATTTCTCCAACCAGTACTACCACAACATCCTTTCCTTGCCTCCACCTGCTATCCTACCTAGGTTTACCATTATTCATCCATTGGTGGAACCTTTTTGGTATTGACTAAGTAATCATAGGAAATTACTCTGTATGCCAAATGTGAATATAGTTTCTATAGTGAGAGCAATTTATGACAAGAGGACCATGATGGTCCTAGATTGCTCATCTGAGTCTCTTTGACCCCTGGGACATCAAATCATTTAAATAGGCAGATGTCATAAAAAGACTATTTCAACACTAAACCAAGTTTCAAGAAGTTTGGGCCAAAATTGTGGCCTCTTGAGTTATAACAAGAAAATTATTATTAAGGCCCCTTTTCCTGTGATATGGCATGGATCCATTCCATTTTCAAAAGCGTTCATTTTTGTAACTTGACCAACATTCTGACCAAGTTTCATGAAGATTTTAATTGTGGCTTCCAGAGCTTTAACAATATAAATGTCGTTAAGGCCCTCTTTCCTGTGATATGGCATGGATCCTTCCCATTTTCAATAGGTTTAATCCTTGTGACCTGGCCAACACCCTTACCAAGTTTCATGAAGATTTAGCCATATTTGTGGCCTCTAGGGCTTAAACAAGATAATGGTCGTTGCGGCCCCTTTTCCTTGTGATATGGCACGGATCCTTCCCAATGGGGCTAATCCTTATGACCTGGCCAATATTCTGACCAAGTTTCATGAAATTTGGGCCATAATTTTGGCTTCAAGAGCTTAAACAAGATAATTGTTGTTAAGGCCCCTTTTCCTGTGATATGGCATGGATCCTTCCCATTTTCAATAGGCTTAATCATTGTGACCAGGCCAACATCCTGACCAAGTTTCATGAAGATTGGGCCATATATATGGGCTCTAGAGTGTAAACAAGAAAATTGTTATTAAGGCCCCTTTTCCCGTGAAATGGCATGCGTCCTTCTGATTTTCAAAAGGGTTCATCCTTGTGACCTGGCCAACATTCTGACCAAGTTTCATGAAGATTGAGCCATAATTGTGGCCTCTAGAGTGTAAACAAGATAGTTGTCAGTAAGGCTTCTTTTCCTGTGATATGGCATGGATCCTTCCCATTTTCAAAAGGGTTCATCCTTGTGAACTGGCCAACATTCTGACCAAATTTCATGAAGATTGGGCCATAATTCTGGCCTCTAGAGTGTAAACAAGAAAATTGTCATTAAGGCCCCTTTTCCCGTGATTTGACATAGATCCTTCCCATTTTCAAAAGGGTTCATCCTTCTGACCTCGCCAACATTCTGACAAAGTTTCATGAAGATTGGGCCATATTGTGGCCTCTAGAGTGTAAACAAGACAATTGTCTTTAAGACCCCTTTTCCTGTGATTTGGCTTGGATCCTTCCCATTCTCAATAGGGTTCATCCTTGTGACCTGGCCAACATTCTGACCAAGTTTTATGAAGATTGGGCCATATTTGTGGCCTCTAGAGTGTAAACTCTAAGATTGTTGACGCCGGACGTTGGACGACAGACGACACATGACGGACATTCAATGATCACAAAAGCTCCCCTTAGATGAGCTAAAAAAGGACCACTAGTTATCTATATGAGGGACAACAAAAGTTCATTCAAAGAAATATAGGCCATCCGATATACGAAAGGAAATTCCAATATTCATTAAGTTAACTAACCATCAAAGGAGAACCAATTCTAGGCAGGAAGGGCTCTCCAGCCAAGAACAATCCTTCTCTACTATATTTGGCAGTTCTATATTGGTATTATTAGCTCACAGGAGCATTAATATGCCAGGGTTCAATTAAGGTTGTCTGTGAAAACTTCCTGCTTTTTCATTTAAGGCTTACTCTGTTGAAATGAAAATGAACATGCAGTAGTAGAAAGATATTTTTGTACAGAGCAAAGACATCAGTAGATTGTTTGAATGGGGTATAGCACCACTTTAAATGGTATTTCATTCCTATCATTCATGGCTGCTGGAGAGCCTATCCATCGGTTCTTGTTTTTTCTCTCACCAGTACTGAAGTCGTTTCAGAGCCCTCAGCATCTCATCCCATTTGGGTTTGCAATCTTTCAATAATAATTATTGTAAGGGGACTGGGAGCAATGACAACACAATCCCCCAGTTTCACATACTGGAGAAAAAAGCTGTGATTAAGTTTATGAGAAAGAAAATGCATATAACAAATTATCTTTCTTAAATTCAGAATATATCTTTGTATAATTGTTCGATGGCTCAGCTCAAAACAGTTGTAACTGCCAATAAATATACAAATATGAACTCTCCGATGAGTCTTTAATTTTGTCATCTTACAAAAATTGTTAATTATACAACCTAAGTAATTATGCATTACCTGTCTATTTGATGAGTGGACATAAACGATCAAGATCAAACTTGCATGATTTTCACGTCTTGATAAGTATACAAGGGTTTTTCAAATTTTATCCAAATTAGATCAATTAATCATTCTTGATAAAGCGTTATGCTAAAAAAGTAAATGCATATTAACCGGACATTTATATGCTCAATAATGCTAAAGATTGGAACAATTGAAAATTTATATTGATTTCATAGGCAAACAAAAACACAAAGTTAATCAGTGGTCACACACATGACATAACTTTGGTAATGTTGTCAGAAAATTGCTGTTGTGCAATTTAGCTTGTCATAGCTTGTTTTTCATAGACAAAGGAGGACTTTGATCTTCCTGTCCATGTCGCCACTCCACTATTTAAACTAGTCCCATCAAAAATTTCTAAGGTCAAATTACTTCAAATTAAAACAGGGTATACATAATACTCATTCCTGCAACCCATTAAAAATTTTCAAGTTTTAAACTGACGAGAGGAGAACAAATATCCCCAACCAAGGCAAATTCAGTCAGGTATTTCATCTACTGTGCCGGATTCTCATTACAATGGCATTGTATGTTGTAAATGCGCTTGAGTTGTATTCATGAATATTATTGAATTTCAAAAGACATACGTGGATTGAATTACGACATCAATTGATACCAAATTTAGTAAATTGCTAAAAAACATAAAAATTTGCAAGGCCAAATCTGGATAATTTTTTAACAACCCTCATATTGACAACAAATTGGAAAATTGTCATAAGAAACATTACACTACTGGAACTCCAAGTATGAAAAAACAACAAGAGGAAATCTTTTTGAAAAGAATCACCCAAGGAACATTCTTGTATAGTTTCATTGAAATTGACCCAGTGGTTCTGGAGGAGATGTTGTGCAAAGATTTCTGACTCAAAAGCCTCGCCCATGGGCCAATTAAAATTTTGCTTACATGTTTGTATCAGCTCAATATCTCGGAGGGTAAAGAGAAAAAGTCCGGAAAACTGAAATTTCCTAGTAATTTTTTTCAAGTCCAGCATCCGTATCTTCCTCAAAAATCAATGGATCGGAACCAAACTCTAACTTGTTCTGTAACTTTTGATGCGGACTCACATACCAAAAATCAGCTAAATATCTTCAAGGGTTTAGAAAAAAAGTCCGGAAAACTGAAAATTCTTGTAATTTCCAAGTCCAGCATCTGTATCTTCCTCAAAAATCAATGGATCGGAACCAAACTCTAACTTGTTCTGTAACTTTTGATGCGGACTCACATACCAAAAATCAGCTAAATATCTTCAAGGGTTTAGAAAAAAAGTCCGGAAAACTGAAAATTCTTGTAATTTCCAAGTCCAGCATCTGTATCTTCCTCAAAAATCAATGGACCAGAACCAAAATTCGAACTTGTTCTGTAACTCATTGATGTGATATCTCAAAGGGTTAAGAAAAAAAAGTCCCAAAAACTGAAATTCAAGACCATAGACGGACAGATGGACAGACGGACAGAGCAGAAATCTATAGTCCCCTACGGCTTTTGCTGGTAGGGGACTAATAAGCTCCTCCCTGCCACACCCATATTTAGCCAACCCTTTTCATTTCAAAACAATAAATCACATAACCTTTCACATTCTCTATCTGTTACAAACAATCAAACCCAATCAGGTAAACAATTGATATCCAATACTGAGATCGCGCGTGTCATGTGACATGTTGAATGTGTGAAAAACCACCTCAATTTCAATTTTCATCAATCAAGGTTGGGGTTCTTTGTAAAGAGGTGTGAATGCACACAAAAAATAGTGATGGGACCTTGAAATCGGTTCGAAGTACGGAAAAATTTTGAGCAATGGATAACCACATATGGAGATTGAAATACATAGAAATAAAGAGTAAATAGATCAGGACTTGAAAAATACTTCGACATAGAGATAACTTCGTCTTATGGACATTCAACGTAAAGATATTTCACTGTAGTTCTTTGTTGTCATAACAACAGGCCCAAGGGGGCCAGTATCCCTCTACAGGTACTTAATGCCTAACAGATTTTCTGTTTGCACTGTTTTGTCGTCATGAACGCAAGGCTGAGAGCTGTCTGAGGACAGTGAAGCTCGACTATTCCTAGTGCTGGATAGTAATAGCAAATCAATATCCACATTAGAAAATTCGATTTTATGAAAGTCAAGAGAAAAGAATCTTTGTCAAGAGGCTGAATAATGTTCAAAGAAGTAGGCGCAAAGTTTCCAAGCAGTAGCTTAAGTAGAAACAGAGATTTTAAATACTTGCACGTAAAAACTTAACCAAATCCTCACGCAGACACCAGGGTGACCAGAAAAGCCTCCCTATTCTTCAAATAGTTGAGCTAAAAAGGATTTTAAAAGAGCATGTCATAAGTATATTCCTGTGAAATTTGGTTGAATTCAGACCAGTAGTTTCACAGAAGAAGTAATTAAAGAAAAAGTTTACGCATGCACAATGGACAGACAGATGCACAAGGGACAAAGGGCTATGACAAAAGCATCAGCAGATTTTCAAAGTTTCCACTATATAACATAATATAAAGAAACGACCTCGCCCCATTAAAGACAATTTTCATCTGATCACAATTATTTTTGGTAGACTGAAAAATGGTCAACCAAGGATCATTCAGGTAAAATTTAGTTGATATACATCACTTAGGTTTTGAGAAAATGGTTTTCAAAGTTTCCACTTTATAATATATAGGGGAATGACCTCTGCCAGTAAGACATGTTTTTCATCTGATCAAAATCATTTTTCATAGCTCGATAAAGGGTATTCCACAGCTCATTCTTGTGAATTCATAAGGTAGTTTTTGAGGAGAAGACTTTTAAAGAAAAAGTTTACATAGATGGATGGATGCACAACAGACACAGCGCCATGAAGATAGCCCCAGTGGCCTTAGGCCAGTGGAGCAAAAAATTAAGCTAGGATAACTTATGGTTCTTGCACATTGCACTTCGTAATCATGAGAGGGAGATAACTGCAAAGTTTCAAGTCAATTGGACATAAGGTTATGCTCTGGACAATGAAGTGGCCTCTGCCTGCTCTGATGCCACAGGTGATCACATAATACCTTTCGTCATTTGATGGGGGTATAAAGAGGCGTTTGTACATAACATTGATACTTAGATACGGGGGCTTTTGATTAGGTAGGGAATGTACACAGCGGCCTTTCTTTTCAATACCAACATTTGGTTGTAATAGGTTTTGTCAGAAAAGTCAGATTGTCTTTTTTCAGAGTACCCTTACTGAAGACAAATAAGATTTTTTGTTTATTCTCTCTATAGATTTATAGACACTTACAATAGTTTTGTACTGCCTCCGCGACATGCAATGACCCCACTTTGTGAATCATTTTGTCAAGACCTCAAGGCTGAGAGATTTGGATGGACAAACAATAATTTGTTCCGTGTTAATTTTGATGGACAAAATATTCTTGTGCATCACTGTAATATGGCAGCTAGAGACCATAACATACAGCTCTTAGGAAATTGACCCTTCTGAAAAGAACTTCTTGTTTGTTTGTATTGGGTTCACATCGCTTTCAACAATCTTCCAGTTATATTACAGAGGCTGAAGCACCTACAAATGGATTCCAGGTGTATCTCACACCAGTACTACCATTACATCCTTTCCTTGCCGCCAGCTGCCATTCCCACATAGGTCTTTGATTATCAACCCAATGTAGGGTGACAAATAGTAATAAAGAATGAGTGCTACTTTCTGGGACCCAAAAGAACTAATTGACCACTAGAATACTACTATAAATTCACCTTGGTTTCATAGGTGGGCAGCTGTAGTTAGGAATTCTGTTCATTTCTACCCTAATTATGTAGTTAGGTAAGTCAATGATTTACTGCAAGTATGGGTTATAAAGCATGGCTAAGATTATGAGCTCTGCAGACATACTATGACAGGAGTCATAATGAAACAATCCATCACATTGATGGTACACAGACACAAATCCATTATAGTCCAACATCAATCCATTTATTCATTATATCATACAAGGCTATAGAAAAATGCATTCAAACTTTCACTAAGCTTGTTATACATGAACAAGAGGCTCAAGAAGGCCTGAAATGCTCAACTGGCTATCAAGGTTTTTCCTAAATTGCTTACAAAAGAAAGCATTAAACTTTAATAACGAGGTGAACTATATCTCCTAAAAGAATTTATTATAATTATCTTTTAATTTCCCTTAAATTATCATGTAAAAGTTTTAAAGGAATCAGATTATTTATTAAATGCATAAAGCAGAACATTTTGAGTGAAAGTCCACAAGGTCCCTCTTCCTTCGTTCTTCCTCAGATTAACTTCATTCTGAAAAGAGCCTTGCTTAATCAGCAAGGAAAAGTTTCAATCCCAAATATATTTGTGGGCTTAAATTGCACAAACAAGATTATTTTAAGTTAAAATCTATTATTCCCTTTTTCCATGTTTTTAAACAGATAAAAGCATTATTTACAAAAGGAATCTTCCTTTTTGCCCTACAGTCATCATGTTGAAATTTCATGAAAAATATATTATTTTTGTAGACTTTGTGTGAACAAGAAAATATGAAAATTCAGAAGGTCACATTTTCATATGTTTTCCAAATAATCAATCCCATTCCTTGTGACCCTACAACCATACTGTGATTCTTTTATGGAAATCCTATTTCAAATGAGGAATTCATAGCTGTAAAAGGAATATTTTGAATAAAAAAAAGTATGAAAAAACCCTGTTTCAATGTTTTCCAATGGATTCTTCATCCCTCCAAAGGAACTAAACCCACTTTCATTCTGTGAAAATTTTACGGAAATCTCATAATATGCAAAAAGTATAAGTAAAAAAGGGGGCATAACTCTTACAAAAAGAGTTATCCCCCTTGACAGTCTGGATTGCTCTCATGATTGTGAATACACATGCCAAGTTTCATGAAGTCATCTCAAATGACAACAGAGATATGACAAGGGGCAAAGTTTGTCACGCCAACACCAATGCCAACACCAACATAAACAACACCAAGTTGATGATAATACCTCAGGTTTTCTCCTAAAACAGCTTGCTGCCAAGTTGAAATATAATACAAGTTGCAATATTATTAAAAGCTGCTTTTTTCATTCGACATTCATGAACAACTTGCAATATTTTTCAGTGGTAGTGGCTTGCAGACTTTAATTTCTACTTGATACACAAATACTCCTAAGAATTTTTTCCTTTTAGTCTGACAAAACTTTACATCTATTGTGACAGCTTAATAATAATAATATATTGAATACTTATTAAAAACAAGAGGGCCAAAAGTGGCCCTAAATCGCTCACCTGACTTAACTGTCAGATCTGACCTCTAAACCTAGTGTTTCACCTAAAGACAATCAATCTAACCAATTAACCAATTGCCAAGATGATTGTGCAAAAAATATAGCCTCTAAAATGTCTACAAAGTTTTTCTAAGAATTGACCCCTTCACCTCATTTTTGACCTCACTTGACCTGACTTAATTTCATCAGGACAATCATTCTGACCAATATTCAAGTTTATTTGGCAAAAAATATTGCCTCTAGAGTGTCAAAAAGGTTTTTCTAAGATTTAATCCTGTGACCTCTATTTTGACACAACTTGACAGTCATTTCAAAATTGACCTAGAATTAAATGAGACATTGATTCTGACCAATTTTCAGGTTGATGAGGCAAAAAATGTGTGACTTCTAGAGTGTCTACAAGGTTTTTCTAAGATTTTACCCTTTGACCTCATTTTCGACCCCATTTGACCCAAATTCAAACTTAATCTAGATTTAATCAAGATAATCATTCTGACCAATTTTCCGGATGAAAGAGCCAAAAATATGGCTTCTAAAGTGTCTACAAGGTTTTGCTAAGATTTGACCCCGTTACCTTATTTTTAACCCTATTTGACCCAAAATATAAGTTGACCTAGTTTTCATCAAGACATTCATTCTGACCAATTTTCAGGATGATTGCGCAAAAAATATGGCTTCTTGAGTACCTACAAGGTTTTTCCAATATTTGACCCAAAGACCTCTTTTTGACCCAATTTCATACTCATCCAAGATTTCATCAAGATAATTATTCTGACCAAATTACAGGATGATTGAGCTAAAAATATGGCTTCTAGAGTGTCTACAAGGTTTTTCAAAGATTTGACCCTGTGACCTCATTTTTGACCCCATTTGACCCAGATCAAACTTTACTTAGTTTTCATCAAGACATTCATTCTGACCATTTTTCAGAATGATTGGGCAAATAATATGGCTTCTGGAGTGCCTGCAAGGTTTTTCCAATATTTGACCCCATGACCTCATTTTTGACACCATTTGACCCAATTTCAAACATTTTAGAGATTTTATCAAAACAATCATTCTGACCAAATTTCAGGTTGATCAGGCAAAAATTGTGGCCTCTAGAGTGTCTACAAGGTAAATGTTGACGACACATGACCCACGTCGCACGATGGATGACGGACATCATACGACCGCCATACTTCGTGCTCAGGTGAGCAAAGACCAAAATCATTTTAACAAATCATGATAGGCTATACTCCCTATTTTTTTATGTTAAGAGACATTGTGCCTCTGCCAAGATAGGGAATTGGTATTGTGTAATCGAAGGAAGTGAGAGAAAAATATTAAGAATGTCAAGATAAATTCTAAGAATATAATTCATAGCTCTAAATTTATAGACATCAATTTCCCTAGACAATTTGAAGGGATTGAATTGTTACAGAAAAAAAAATGGAAATGGCTGTTTTTTACAAAATAATAAGTCTGCAAGTTTTTTGGGTCCTGAATACACAATTACATTATTTAACCCTAGTAATGGTTAACCCAGAATATTACGGGTTTGAGCATCTGGTAGTTCCAGCACTTTGATTTAAGTTGCAAATTTGCCTAGATTTTTATACATCATGAAAAGAGTAAGACTGATCAAAACTGTACGAGCAGCATATGCACCAGTGGTAAACATTAGGGAATGTTCCCCCAAAAGAGTCAACAGTATTTTTTGCCTCGTGACATACCTGTACTTCCTAGGTAGTTGTATAGAGCGAAAATCTGTCAACAAAGGTTGATATCAAACACATTTTTCCTTTAACTATTTCATTAAAAGCAATATCAACAAAAGTCTGGCACTGGTGTATTATTTAATTTAACAGTAAATAAGGGGCTTTGATTTTACTGATAATCCTTTTGGCAACAACGGCACTCTTGTTGTCATCATTCAAAAGCAATGACTCAAAGCAATAACTTGAAAAAAACTATCAAAGAAACAGTTTTTCTATCAAAGGGGATAACTCAAATCCATATGTACAAGTTATACCCGGATTTGGTCTGCTGAAACACCAAATGTTGATAAAAAACAAGAGGGCCGTTGGCCCTGGGTCGCTCACCTGAGAAAAAAGCTTCATTACCTAGGTATGTCCATGCAACCACAGAAAAAGAGATTTTCACTTATTAAATCAGATAACATTTGAAATAATCCTTCCCCCCTCTGCTCCTCCCCTGGTCATTATTTATTTAAGCTTTTTTCATAAAAGGTCTGTGATCAGCTAATCTATGCCAGATATACAGGCTGAGTCTGAGACTTATAAAGTTTCCTTTAATGAGTTGATCAATCCATGTCAAATATAAAGGCTGTAGGGACTTAAAATTCTCAACAAAGCACCCCCCTCCCCCAAGATGCTCTGCACCTGGTTAATCTACAGTCATGATTTTAGCTAATTCAATTAATGTCCATAATTATGCTGATCATCCATACCAATTTTCAAGTCTGAAGGACTCCTGGCTCATTAGAAGAAGTTTAAAGATTTCAAAAATGATCCAAAGTACTACCCCCTCCCCAAGACACTCAGCACCTGGTGACCCTACAGTCATGATTTTAGCTATTTTAATTAATGTCAATATATATATCACCCATAACAATTTTCAAGTCTGTATGGTTCCTGATCCAGGAGAAGAATAAGGTTAAAGATTTCAAATTTGATCCAAAATACTATCCCCTCCCCCCTAATGCTCCGCATCTGGTGGCCCTACATTCATGATTTTAGCTATTTTATTTTAGATCCATATGCTTATCATCCATGCCAATATTGAAGTCTGTAGGACACCTGGTTCATTAGAAGATGAAGGTTAAAGTTACAAAATTTTCACAAAAGTACTGCCCCCTCCCCCCTGGTCCTCTGCACCTGGTGGCATTACAGTCATGATTTTAGCTATTTTTATTAAGGTCTATGAGCTGATCCTCCATGCCAATTTTCAAGTCTGTAGGGCTTGTGGTTCAGAGGAAGAAGAAGGTCAAAGATTACAAAATTTTCACAAAAGTACTACCCTCTCCCCCCTGGTGCTCCGCACCTGGTGAATCTACAGTCATGATTTTAGCTATTTATATAAAGGTCCATATGCTGATCATCCATGCCAATATTCAAATCTGTCAGGCTCCTGTTTCAAAAGAAGAAGAAGGTTAAAGATTACAAAATTTTCACAAAAGTACTACCCCCTCCCCCCTGGTGCTCCGCACCTGGCAGCCCAAAAGATATGATTTTAGCTATTTTTATAAAGGTCTATGAGCTGATCATCCATGACAATTTTCAAGTCTGTAGGGCTCCTGGTTCCGAAGAAGAAGAGGCTTAAAGATTACAAAATTTACCCAGAGTACTACCCCCTCCCCCCTGGTGCTCCGCACCTGGTGGCCCAAAAGATATGATTTTAGCTATTTTTATTCAGGTCTATGAACTGATCATCCATGCCAAGTTTTAAGTCTGTAGGACTACTGGTTGAGAAGAAGAAGAATTTTAAAGATTTTCTTAAAATTTCACCTTTTGTTGCCATAGCAACCAGAGTTTTTCATGGATTTCAATTCTTTTAGCTATTTTTGAAGGGGACCACCTAAGCAACATTTCTGTAAAATTTGGTGTTAATTGGCCTAGTAGTTTAGGAGGAGATGTCGTTTAAAGAAATTGTTGACGGACGCCGGACGACGACCGACGACCGACGACCGACGGACGGACGCCGGAGGAAAGGTGATCACAATAGCTCACATGAGCACTTCGTGCTCAGGTGAGCTAAAAAGATAACAAAGGGGCATAAAGAGTCTGAAATGTTTAGACATGAAGTATCATATTGGTGTTGCCAAGTCCATTCAGTGGTAATTAGTTGTGGAGAGTTTTTTGTGCTGATATTTTCTGGAGAAAAAATCATTTCTAAATGTCAGCCATGAGTGATATTTCTCGACAGACCCAGGATTTGTTGGCAGGATAAAACTCTTACTGTATGGACAAGTAGACAGTTTAAAAAACAAGAGGACCAAGATGGTCCTGGATCGCTCACCTGAGTCTCTTTGACCCCTGGGACATCACATTAATTAGATAGGCAGATGTCAAAAAGAAGAAATTGCGTAAGATCAATACCATGGAATATTTTCAGCGAATAGCAAGACAGATATGCCTGTTTGCTTTTTGCTTCTTTGTAAAAAGGGATGCACCCAAAATGAGACCCCAGGGTCTTGATATGACCAAACTTGGAAGAGGTCCATAAGATGATGCTACATACTAAATATGAAAGCTGTCTGCCTTCTGGTTTCAGAGAAGATGATTCTTGAAGGTTTTCATATTTTCACCCTTTGTGCTCAGATGAGCTGAAAGGGATGCGCCCGGGTGGAGCCCAAATATGACCAAAGGGTCTTGATATGAACAAACTTGGTAGGGGCCTACTAGATGATGCTACATACCGAAAATGAAAGCAGTGTGCCCTCTGGTTTCAGACAAGAAGATTTTAAACAAATTTCGCTCTTTGATTCTATGTAAAAAGGGATGCACCCGGGTGGAGCCCAAATATGATCCTAGGGTCTTGATATGAACAAACTTGGTAGAGGTCTATTAGATGATGCTACATACCAAATATGAAAGCTGTCTGCCTTCTGGTTTCATAGAAGAAGATTTTTGAAGATTTTCATATTTTTACCCTTCGTGCTCATAAGAGATAAAGGGGTGCACCCGTGCAAAGCCTAAATATGACCCAAGGGTCTTGATATGAACAAACTTGGTAGAGGCCTACTAGGTGATGCTTCATACCAAATATGAAAGCTGTGTGCCATCTGGTTTCAGACAAGAAGATTTTTAAAGATTTTCGCTCTTTGATTCTATGTAAAAAGGGTTGGGCCCGGGCAAAGCCCAAATATGACCCCAGGGTCTTGATATGAACAAACTTGGTAGAGGTCTACTAGATGATGCTTCATACCAAATATGAAAGCTGTCTGCCTTCTGGTTTCAGAGAAGAAGATTTTTAAAGATTTTCATATTTTCACCCTTTTTGTTAAGGGTAAAGGGAAAGTTAAGGGTGGATTTCATTCATTTGAACAACTTTGGTAGAGCTTGACCCAAGGAACATCCCTACCAAGTTTCATCAAGATTGGCCCACTGGTTTAGGAGGAGAAGATGTTTGAAGAAATTGTGGATGACGGACGACGCACGACTGACGACGGACATTCTACGATCACAATAGCTCACCTTGAGCACTTCATGCTCAGGTGAGCTAAAAACAACAGATTTCTTCATCTAATAAAATTTTAGACTCTTTCATAGGTCTAGTGACTAGGAGCAATTTGTGAAAGTTTCATCAAAATCAGTCCATGATTGTAGAGGTAGCTGCGTTCACAAGATTGTAACATACGTACATACGTTCAGATATACGTTATGACATCGGGACAGACAAATGGAGAAGATGATACCATTATACAGCCACTAAGACATAAATAATATGTAAGTTATGGCTCATTTTGATATATAACAAGTCACAAGAGAAATACCTAAGGTTTTGTTTGAAAACAGTCCAGCTAAAAATCTTATCAAAAACAGCAAGGAATGAAAATTGAATGATGAAGCATTAATTTTGTTCATCTGGATGTAATTACATGTCTTTGGCTTTGTGGAAATAATTTACATCCAAGTAAAGCTAAGAAGATCCACTTGTCAATCACAAATAAGATCACCTGCAGAAACCAATAAGATGGTGCGAAACAGTAACTTTTGTAACTGCTTATAAACATATAGGCATTTCCAACTGCTTCAGCCTGAGACATTGAATACTGAAAACAATACTGAGGAGAAAAACAAGAGGACCGTTGGCCCTGGGTCGCTCACCTGAGAAAAAAGCTTCATTACCTAGGTATGTCCATGCAACCACAGAAAAAGAGATTTTCACTTATTCAATCAGATAACATTTGAAATAATCCTCCCCCCCCCTCTGCTCCTCCCCTAGTCATTATTTATTTAAGCTTTTTTCATAAAAGGTCTGTGATCAGCTAATCTATGCCAGATATACAGGCTGAGTCTGAGACTTTCAAAGTTTTCTTTAATGAGTTGATCAATCCATGTCAAATATAAAGGCTGTAGGGATTCAAAATTCTCAACAAAGCACTCCCCTCCCCCAAGATTCTCTGCACCTGGTGACCCTACAGTCATGATTTTAGCTATTTTTATTAATGTCAATATATTGTTGCGAGCTGCGGGTCACTGATATCTTCTTGGTAGAGGGTTGCGCAAAGGTGATGACAATATAGGGGAAGGGTGGACTCCAGATAAACTTATATTTATGTGGAATGAATTTAATAAATAACAAATACCAGAATTTTAATCAATTAACCAACTATATATTCTAGTTAAATCTGATTTTTCTTTTACGTGTGTTTATTCCCAAAAATTAAGTTGGTAGCTAGTACTTTGAAGAGATAATCATTAACAATAGCAATCTAGGATGGACCTGATACCTTAAGGTTGAAAGTTTCTGAATAGATTCTTAAAATATTAAAAGAATTGACAAAGATGACAGTGTTCCTAAATTAAATAAAACCGGAAAAACTAAAAAGAATTAAGTGATTAAATAAATCATAATTTAGTCAAACACTAAGTATGAAAATTAAATATAAATTCCTAAATGATTTAATTTAACCTAAAGTGACAACAACAAAAATGACAGGAGTGAGACTGTAAGTCGACAGATGCGACGCCCACCGATTGACGGATAAATAAAGAAATATTTTTTTATCTAGAATATTAAAATTAAAATGTTGATTTTACAAAAACCAAAATAAACTTAAGCCAAAAATCAAATAAAAATCAAATGAAATTATAACAGAGGTTTCCTACGAAAAATCAAAGCTGGAGTCCTCGAAAACGTCAGAACACGGCTTTTTATACGAGCGATTCCAACATATTTCTGGTTGGATTTCCGACATGAAAATCTGTCGGAAAGATTTCCCACAAGAAAGTTTGTTGGAAAATTCATACACAAGATGTTGTAGGTACTGTTAACCCTACGTAAAAGCGACCACTAATTAGCAAAATCGTATGCAATGGACCAATAAATAAGAACACAAGTCATCTTTACCTAAAAAAGGAAATAAATAAGTAGTGTTTTGATCAATTGACTTTTGAATAAGGCGCTATATTGCGAGAGGGGGTAAAATTGATACGTCACTTGATGACATTCTATCCCACATTGCATTCTGATTAGGAGACAAAATGGCGGACATGAGGATGTAAACAAAAGTCAAATGTCAATAAATCAATAACTACACAGTAATGAAAGAACTTTAAATGGAATGAAGAATCTACGGTTAGTAAATAAAGATTACATTTAAATTTAACGAGTAAACAAATGAATGTCAAACTGTTTAAGGTTTAATAAACACGATTAATAGGGGGAGCAAAATGTCACATGAACGATAATGGTTGTAGGTAATGTCCAGCTCACTTCAATATTGATCACCCATTACAATTTTCCAGTCTGTAGGGTTCCTGATCCAGGAGAAGAATAAGGTTAAAGATTTCAAAATTGATCCAAAGTACTACCTCCTCCCCCCTAATGCTCCACATCTGGTGGCCCTACATTCATGATTTTAGCTATTTTATTTAAGATCCATATGCTTATCATCCATGCCAATATTGAAGTCTGTAGGGCTCCTGGTTCATTAGAAGATGAAGGTTAAAGTTACAAAATTTTCACAAAAGTACTACCCTCTCCCCCCTGGTGCTCCGCCCCTGGTGGCATTACAGTCATGATTTTAGCTATTTTTATTATCGTCTATGAGCTGATCCTCCATGCCCATTTTCAAGTCTGTATGGCTTGTGGTTCATCAGAAGAAGAAGGTTAAAGATTACAAAATTTTCACAAAAGTACTACCCTCTCCCCCCTGGTGCTCCGCACCTTGTGAATCTACAGTCATGGTTCTAGCTATTTTTATAAAGGTCCATATGCTGATCATCCATGCCAATATTCAAATCTGTCAGGCTCCTAGTTCATCAGAAGAAGAAGGTTAAAGATTACAAAATTTTCACAAAAGTACTACCCCCTCCCCCCTGGTGCTCCGCACCTGGCTGCCCAACAGATATGGTTTTAGCTATTTTTATTCAGGTCTATGAGCTGATCATCCATGCCAATTTTCAAGTCTGTAGGGCTCCTGGTTCCAAAGAAGAAGAAGATTAAAGATTACATAATTTACCCAAAGTACTACCCCCTCCCCCCTGGTGCTCCGCACCTGGTGGCCCAAAAGATATGATTTTAGCTATTTTAATTCAGGTCTATGAACTGATCATCCATGCCAAGTTTTAAGTCTGTAGGACTACTGGTTGAGAAGGAGAAGAATTTTAAAGATTTTCTTAAAATTTCACTGTTTCTTGCCATAGCAACCAGAGTTTTTCATGGATTTCAATTCTTTTAGCTATTTTTGAAGGGGACCACCTAAACAACATTTCTGTAAAATTTGGTGTAAATTGGCCAAGTAGTTTAGGAGGAGATGTCGTTTTAAAAAATTGTTGACGGACGCCGGACGACGACCGACGACCGACGGACGGACGCCGGATGAAAAGTGATTACAATAGCTCACATGAGCACTTCGTGCTCAGGTGAGCTAAAAAATGCATTTTCCAAATATTGATTCTTCAATGAATCCCTTCGGATTGATGACCTTAAAGTTGGTACCAACAGAAATATCTTGTCACATGTAATGCACAAACAAGCAAAACAAGAAGAATCTATCACCATTCAAAACATATGGCCAATATTAAAGTTTACATGTTGAAATTAAGAGATTTTGAAAACCTGATCTTTACCATGATTGGCATGAACATTGATATTTACCAAAAGGTAATCAATTCACATGAAATAAGAAGAATCTATTACATACCATTCAAAAGTTATGGCTCATTTTGAAGTTTGAAAATAGAGTAAAGAAATTCAAACTTGACTTGTGACCCTGACCTTTACTTGTGATATGAAGTTCGAATACATAATACGTCAGTGAATTATGTAGACTATTATAGTCCGTTTGCCTTCTATATGGACCAACCTTTTCATCAATTACATTAAATTACGTATGAATGAAAGATTTTTATGTAGAAAAATCTTAATTTCAGCTTAATACCATTCCAAAAAATATTTTTTGAGAATGAAATGATTTCAAAATAATGATTTTGCTTATCTGATTAATGTTAATATTTTCGCATTTTTCGCTCTTAAACACGAGGGGTGATGAAGGCTGTTTAGTTGTAAGAAAATAATAACAAGAGGGCCATTGGCCCTAAAGCGCTCACCTGATGCATGGCTAAACAAAAGTCAAAGAGATCAAGAAGAAAACATTTCAGTTAAAAATGTTGCCTCTAAAGTACTAAAAAACGTTTTTGACCCTCTATCAAACTTGTGTAAGATTTCAAGGCAATTTCAAACTTGACCTAGGTTTCATACAAACATATTGACCAAGTTTCAAGATATTTGAGTAAACATTTTCTTATTTTTAAGATTTGACCCCAATTTTGACCCAACTTGACCCAATTTTGAACATGACTGAAATTTGATGGAGACAAACATGTTTCAAGACATTTGGACCAAAGATGTGGCCTCAGGAGTGCACGCAATGTTTTTCTAAGATTTGACCCAGTGACCCCATTGTGACCCCACTTGACCCAATTTTGAACATGACCGAGAATTGAAGGAGACAAACATTCTGACAAAGTTTCAAGACATTTGGACCAAAAATATGACCTCTAGAGTACACACAAGGTTTTTCCAAGATTAGAACCCTTGACCCCATTTTTGACCCCACTTGACCCAATTTGAACTTGACCGAGATTTGATAGATATATACATTCTGACCAAGTTTCAATACATTTGATCCAAAAATGTGTCCTCTAGAGTGCATACAAGGTTTTTCTAAGATTTGACCCCTTGACCCCATTTTTGACCCCACCTGACCCAATTTCGAACTTGACCGAGATTTGATGGAGACAAACATTCTGACCAAGTTTCAAGACATTGAGACCAAAAATATGGCCTCTAGAGTGCACACAAGGTTTTTCTAAGATTTGACCCTTTGACCCCATTGTGACCCCACTTGACCCAATTTTGAACATGACCGAGATTTGATGGAGACAAATATTGTGACCATGTTTCAAGACAATTGGGCCCAAATTATGACCTCTAAAGAGCAAACAATGTTGTTCTAAGATTTGACCCCTTGACCCCATTTTTGACCCCACTTGACCCAATTTCAAACCTGGCCGAGATTTGATGGAGACAAACATTCTGACCAAGTTTCAAGACATTGAGACCAAAAAATATGGCCTCTAGATTGCACACAAGGTTTTTCAAGATTTGGCCCCTTGGCCCCATTTTTGACCCCAATTGACCCAATTTCAAACTTGACCGAGATTTGATGGAGACAAACATTCTGACCAAGTTTCAAGACATTTGGACCAAACATATGGCCTCTAGAGTGCACACAAGGTTTTTCTTAGATTGACCCTTTGACCCCATTTTTGACCCCACTTGACCCATTTTTAAACTTAACCGAGATTTGATGGAGACAATTATTGTGACCAAGTTTCAAGACATTTGGACCAAAAGTATGGCCTTTAGAGTGCACGCAATGTTTTTCTAAGATTTGACCCAGTGACCCCATTTTTGACCCCACTTGACCCAATTTCAAACTTGACCGAGATTTGATGGAGACAAACATTCTGACCAAGTTTCAAGACGTTTGGACCAAAAATATGGCCTTTAGAGTGCACACAAGGTTTTTCTTAGATTTGACCCTTTGACCCCACTTTTGACCCTACTTGACCCAATTTCAAACTTGACTGAAATTTGATGGAGACAAACATTCTGACCAAGTTTCAAGACATTTGGGCCAAAAATATGGCCTCTAGAGCGCACACAAGGTTTTTCTAAGATTTGACCCCTTGACCCCATTTTTGACCCCACTTGACCCAATTTCGAACTTGGCCGGCACTTGATGGAGACAAACATTCTGACCAAGTTTCAAGACATTTCAGCCACAAATGTGGCCTCTAGAGCGCACACAAGGTTTTTCTAAGATTTGACCCCTTGACCCCATTTTTGACCCCACTTGACCCAATTTCAAACTTGGCCGAGATTTGATGGAGACAAACATTCTGACCAAGTTTCAAGACATTTGGGCCACAAATATGGGCTCTAGAGTGCACACAAGGTTTTTCTAAAATTTGACCCCTTGACCCCATTTTTGACCCCACCTGACCCAATTTCGAACTTGACCGAGATTTGATGGAGACAAACATTCTGACCAAGTTTCAAGACATTTGGGCCAAAAATGTGGCCTCTAGAGTGCACACAAGGTAAAGTTTGACGACGGACGACGGACGACGGACGCCGGACAGCAGCCCATCACAATAGCTCACCTTGAGCACTTCGTGCTCAGGTGAGCTAAAAACACGTGGCTTTATACTAAACATTTGACAGAAGAAATGCCTATTATTCCTTATTTGGACATGCTAGTTAGCATATCGACGGTCATTTCATCTTGAACTTGAATATCACATGATTTGTACTGTTATTACTCGCCTGCTTATCTAATTTTCCTTGTGAAAATCCCAAGGTCTTAGTAAAAATTATGCTTTTTGATTGGTCTAATTAAGGGAGTGTGCATCTCAGAATAGATAAAAACAATTTCCAATTATCAGGTCAAACTGTCTTTAAACAAAGAGAATATACACCCAGAATTGATATCCGAGGGAAGTGAAAATCTTCGATAAAATTAATCTTATAAAAATACTCGATTTTATACCAAAATGAATCACATTAAATCATACACTTTTGACTCGGTCCCTATGCAAATCAGAACTATTTTTGGATAGACAATTTGCTGTTCTGTTTAATACAGTCACAAGAAGGTATGAAAGACTGAGAGTTAACATGTAGACAGGCGGACAAAATCAGAATTTTACGATCAAAAATTCTGAAAACTAAATTCTTCATGGTATTAGATGGAAAATATGATATGCCAAGAAAAAAATACAATTAATTAATTCGATTCTGAGATTTTCGGCGAAATGTTGGTCCATATAGAAGTCAAACGGACTATATAATCATCTATCATTCAAAAGTTAAAGTTTTGGGGGAATAAGCAGACATACAGATAGGCAACAAGAGTGCCATCGTCACAAAATACGCCGCCACATTGCTGCTGTTTCACAGAAATAATTGTAGACACTACTTATTTTGACAGAACCAAATTGAAAATGACCAAGTTTCATTTAAATCAAGACAAAAAGTTAGGAGGAGTTGCCTTCACAAGGCTGCAATTTCAATAAGCCCCAGGCACTAAGTTTTAAGGGGGCATAATTCAAGGAAATAAATGAGCCATAAAATCCTTGATCCATGTACATCTTCAAATTATGGTGATGACATTGACCAAGTTTCATTTAAATAAAGACAAAAAGTAAGGAGGATTTGTGCTCACAAGTCTGCAATTTCAATAAGCCCTAGATACTAAGTTTTTAAGGGGCATAACTCAGGCAAAAATCAACAAACCATAAAATCCTTCCTTCATGCACATCTACCAATTGAGGTGATAACATTGACCAAGTTTCAAGAAGATCCAGCCAGAAACTTAGGAGGAGTTGCGTTGACAAGAAAAGTGGACCCAGAGACTAAGTTTTAAAGGAGCATAACTCAGGCAAAAATCAATGAACCATAAAATCCTTCCTTCATGCACATTTAACAATTGAGGTGATTACATTGACCAAGTTTCAAGAAGATCCAGCCAGAAACTTAGGAGGCGTTGCGTTGACAAGAAAAGTGGACCCAGAGACTAAGTTATCAAGGGGCATAACTCAGGCAAAAATTAACGAACCATAAAATCCTTCCTTCATGCACATCTACCAATTGAAGTGATAACATTGACCAAGTTTCAAAAAGATCCAGCCAGAAACTTAGGAGGAGTTGCGTTGACAAGAAAAGTGGACCCAGAGACTAAGTTTCAAAGGAGCATAACTCAGGCAAAAATCAATGAACCATAAAATCCTTCCTTCATGCACATTTAACAATTGAGGTGATTACATTGACCAAGTTTCAAGAAGATCCAGCCAGAAACTTAGGAGGAGTTGCGTTGACAAGAAAAGTGGACCCAGAGACTAAGTTATCAAGGGGCATAACTCAGGCAAAAATCAATGAACCGTAAAATCCTTCCTTCATGCACATCTACCAATTGAGGTGATAACATTGACCAAGTTTCAAGAAGATCCAGCCAGTAGTTTAGGAGGAGTTGCATTGACAAGAAAAGTGGACCCAGAGACTAAGTTATCAAGTGGCATAACTCAGGCAAAAATCAACGAACCGTAAAATCCTTCCTTCTTGCACATCTACCAATTGAGGTGATTACATTGACCAAGTTTCAAGAAGATCCAGCCAGAAACTTAGGAGGAGTTGCGTTGACAAGAAAAGTGGACTCAGAGACTAAGTTATCAAGGGGCATAACTCAGGCAAAAATCAATGAACCGTAAAATCCTTCCTTCATGCACATCTACCAATTGAGGTGATAACATTGACCAAGTTTCAAGAAGATCCAGCCAGTAGTTTAGGAGGAGTTGCGTTGACAAGAAAAGTGGACGGACGTACGGACGGACGGACGGATGGACGGACAGACGGAGAAGATGACGCCAATATACGTCCGCCTCCGGCGGCGTATAAAAACCATCACGGCATATGTCTATCTATACAGGGACACAAAAGGGTAAACTCTCTTTGTCAAATATATAAAACTGCCCTTTATATTTCAAAAATTTGATGAATTATAGCTTACCCATGTTTAAGGTTACTATATTCAATAATGTAGAAACCTTTGACCTGATGGAGTTTTGGATCAGTTTTTTGGTATCTTAAAACCTTTTTCTATATGTGAGTAGACCAAAGACGGAACTACCATCATTATGAATGAGCTTTGTAAATGCAAATACAAATAGTTCAGCATCTGCAGGCATCCTGATATTTGTTTTGATTCAGGTGCTTTTTCTTCTGCCAAGGTAACTGATGTAAAACAATTGGTAAATCAATCACAGACTGAGTACTTGTGCATGTTTAATCAGCCTTTACATGTTATTCCATGATAAATCTAAAACTTCAAGCCTAATTAATCCTTACAGAATCACTAAATTTACTGTTTCCTTTCACAGGTAATACTGGTACCCACAGATGGTAAACTTTTTACAAGCATGGCTTATAAATATCACCGGTGAAAGGAGACAATGTAAATTTAGTGATTCTTAAAGAGTTTATTTATTAGGCTTGAAACTTTAGATTCAAGAATCCTTATTGGGATAATTTTAATGGTTAAAAGATAATATCATGAGTTTTAATAGTAATTCTCTTTTAAGCTTAGCCCTCCATAGTCTGTTTGATATGTCAATTGAGAATTTCATGACAAAAACAATGAATAAAAACATAAACATGGAATTCTGTTTTGTGCAGACTAAATAGAGAATAATTAGCTTCAATATGATGTTACCTAGTAACTAATTCACTTTCATTTTGTTGTTTCAGTTTAGATGGTATGCTGTGACACCTTGTTATACAGAAACAGTAGACAACAGGAAAAAACAAGAGTGCCATCGTCACAAAATACGCCGCCACATTGCTGCTGTTTCACAGAAATAATTGTAGACACTACTTATTTTGACAGAACCAAATTGAAAATGACCAAGTTTCATTTAAATCAAGACAAAAAGTTAGGAGGAGTTGCCTTCACAAGGCTGCAATTTCAATAAGCCCCAGGCACTAAGTTTTAAGGGGGCATAATTCAGGGAAATAAATGAGCCATAAAATCCTTGATCCATGTACATCTTCAAATTATGGTGATGACATTGACCAAGTTTCATTTAAATAAAGACAAAAAGTAAGGAGGATTTGTGCTCACAAGGCTGCAATTTCAATAAGCCCCAGGCACTAAGTTTTAAGGGGGCATAATTCAGGGAAATAAATGAGCCATAAAATCCTTGATCCATGTACATCTTCAAATTATGGTGATGACATTGACCAAGTTTCATTTAACCCTTTGCTGTTTAATCACTGCTTTTTACTCGTCTGTGATTTTATGATTGAGAAAACATTGTGAAAAAGAAGAAATTGGTTCTGACAAGCAATTTCTTCTTTTTCCACACTATTTTCTACCCTACTGAATGGTTATTTTTCAAATTAGATCCACTTTAAATTTTCGTCTGCAAAACCTTTAAATTTGGACAGGTCCAAAATTTTGTAAAACAGGAAAGGGTTAAATAAAGACAAAAAGTAAGGAGGATTTGTGCTCAAAAGGCTGCAATTTCAATAAGCCCTAGATACTAAGTTTTTTAGGGGCATAACTCAGGCAAAAATCAGCAAACCATAAAATCCTTCCTTCATGATCATCTACCAATTGAGGTGATAACATTGACCAAGTTTCAAGAAGATCCAGCCAGAAACTTAGGAGGAGTTGCGTTGACAAGAAAAGTGGACCAAGAGACTAAGTTTTTAAGGAGCATAACTCAGGCAAAAATTAATGAACCATAAAATCCTTCCTTCATGCACATCTACCAATTGAGGTGATAACATTGACCAAGTTTCAAAAAGATCCAGCCAGAAACTTAGGAGGAGTTGCGTTGACAAGAAAAGTGGACCCAGAGACTAAGTTATCAAGGGGCATGACTCAGGCAAAAATCAATGAACAGTAAAATCCTTCCTTCATGCACATCTACCAATTGAGGTGATAACATTGACCAAGTTTCAAGAAGATCCAGCCAGAAACTTAGGAGGCGTTGCGTTGACAAGAAAAGTGGACCCAGAGACTAAGTTATCAAGGGGCATAACTCAGGCAAAAATCAACGAACCGTAAAATCCTTCCTTCATGCACATCTACCAATTGAGGTGATAACATTGACCAAGTTTCAAGAAGATCCAGCCAGAAACTTAGGAGGAGTTGCGTTGACAAGAAAAGTGGACCCAGAGACTAAGTTATCAAGGGGCATAACTCAGGCAAAAATTAACGAACCATTAAATCCTTCCTTCATGCACATCTACCAATTGAGGTGATAACATTGACCAAGTTTCAAGAAGATCCAGCCAGAAACTTAGGAGGAGTTGCGTTGACAAGAAAAGTGGACCCAGAGACTAAGTTATCAAGGGGCATAACTCAGGCAAAAATCAATGAACCGTAAAATCCTTCCTTCATGCACATCTACCAATTGAGGTGATTACATTGACCAAGTTTCAAGAAGATCCAGCCAGAAACTTAGGAGGCGTTGCGTTGACAAGAAAAGTGGACCCAGAGACTAAGTTATCAAGGGGCATAACTCAGTCAAAAATTAACGAACTGCAAAATCCTTCCTTCATGCACATCTACCAATTGAGGTGATAACATTGACTAAGTTTCAAGAAGATCCAGCCAGAAACTTAGGAGGCGTTGCGTTGACAAGAAAAGTGGACCCAGAGACTAAGTTATCAAGGGGTATAACTCAGGCAAAAATCAACGAACAGTAAAATCCTTCCTTCATGCACATCTACCAATTGAGGTGATAACATTGACCAAGTTTCAGGAAGATCCAGCCAGTAGTTTAGGAGGAGTTGTGTTGACAAGAAAAGTGGACGGACGTACGGACGGACGGATGGACGGACGGACGGATGGACGGTCGGACAGACGGAGAAGATGACGCCAATATACGTCCGCCTCCGGCGGCGTATAAAAATCAATTATTAGTTGAAATACAGAATTTATCTACTGGTTTTAAGAATACTCTACTGTTATCAATTATATTCTTTATTTTCGAAAAACAGCAGACTAACAGCACATCTAAGTCTAACAAGATGTGTTTGTGAAACAGGAATGCCCCAAAACAGCAATTTTTTTAAATTTATTGACCTTGACAGTTGACCTTGGCATCTTTAGATGGGCATCATTGAGATACATCATCACACCAATTATGAGCATTTCATCTTGAATAGTCTTGAAGAAATTGGCAATGTTAAGTTTTTTGGTAATGTTTTGCAGATGGACAATGGTAAAATAATATGCCCCCAATCTTTCAATGATTGGACATGAAAAGGGCCATATTTGAAAAAAAAAAAGACTCTACAGTTATCCCCCTTGATAGTCTGGGTAGCTCCTGTAATTGTGAACACACATGCCAAGTTTCAAGAAGATATCTACAATAACAATGGAGATATTTCCAAGATTAAAGTTTGTCACATCAAAACCAACGCTAACATCAACACCAACAATGCCAAGGTAATGACTATACCTCTACTGTTGTTTCAAAACAGCCCAAGCTAAATATCATTACAGTTCACAAATTGGCACAATATATCAAATGCTTAAAAGTTGGTAAATACAATTTATTTCTGAAGGGACCCGTTTTACAAAACTTCTTACAAAAAAATCAATCATAAGTCAAAATCAATCATCATACCTGATGTTTTCATAATTGTAAGATTCTGCCATGCAATATCTCATTGCAATCTTCTTTAGAAGAAAATTCCAATGAGATGATGTATGGCAGAATTCCATATTTTGTAACTACCATAAAAGCAATTTTAATTTTTGACCTACACAAAAAATGATCATAAGATGTTTAGTAAAACAAGCTCCAGTATTCAATGTTTTGGGCATGTCCAAAAATGGTACCTAACTACAGGTATTCACATGCCTATGTCACGTGAGGGTAGTTTATTAACGTGAGGACTTATTTTAATCTTAAGCTAGGTTATACATTCTAGCAGAATAATGAGGGGTCAGTGCAAATCTATTGTTTGTGCCTATAAATATATAGCCATTTACAATAGTTATGTGCAAACCCCTCTATATGGCCTGCATCAACATGTTTTTAAAGTCAGCATTTTAAACAAAAACATGGTTAATTAAACAAAGAGATTTATATCTAACCCTAAATGGGTTTTTATATAATAGATCCAGCACATTAAAAGGGACAATCTGTCCAATTAAAAAAAAATGTAAAAACAATATCCTAATCCTTTTTTTTTTAGTTTTATAAAATAATCAAATAAAGTGGTGCATGCATTTCTAAGAACAACTTCGTCACACCCCGTGCACGTATGTGTTGATAGTCTCATCAATTGTTTGAATGAGTTTCAGTCCACTCTTAACAGTATTTCAGCTGTTGATTAATTGATTGAATGGAGTTTATCACTGCTTTCAACATTTTTTCAGTCATATCACGGGGGCTGGAGCACCTAACAATGGATTCCTGGTATTTTTTTAACCAGTACCACCATCTCATCCTTTTCTAAACCTCCAGCAATCCATCATTCGGAAAGAATGAGTGCCACCATCGGGATATATTTCAACTGTAGTGCTGTCTGTAAGTGTATGTGTGAAACATTCCTTATCATTTTGACTCACTTTTCTATGTGTGACTTATTCTAAAAACACAAATTTGTTTAATACCCTTGCACAAATGGCTATTCTTTTAGCTATTATTAAATTCAAAATCCAAATGGGTTCTTCCAGGTTGAGGGGTTACAGGTTGTAGGGAAATTTGTTTCTAGAGCCAGTTGGGGAAGGTAGTGACATTTCGTGTTCATAGACACTTAGCAGCTTGATATTTTTATTTATTCTTGAAATTTATTTATGAGCCAAAATGTTTTTGAACAATTGTTTAAAAAATGTAAATCATATTTTACCTAAATTTACCTATATTTGGGCGAGCCTACCTAGGGTCGTATTGGTAGATGAAGTTTCCAGAAATAGCCAAGTTGTGACGAATTCCTTTGTAGGTCTCACTTCAAAAAGATTAACGTCATATTTTTGCATGCCTCTGAAACTATTAGCTTATGTGAATTGTTGTTCTTAGTAATTCAAACTTTAATTTGAACACCTTTTCATTGTCCCTTTTTGTGTAAATAGTTCTCTGCTAGGGAATTGGATCCCCAGGATTGGATTTTCAAAAATTGGATTTTGAAGTATATAATAATAAATAAGTGCATGTCGTATTGCGATGCAATACAGGAGTCCCCCACCAGATAACAAAAAGTCCTTTCTTATAATATATCTCCTACTTTCTAGATCTATCACTGTATACAAAATTTGAAGTTGCTAGCACATTTATAAGGTTTTGAACAAAATGTCCCAAATAAAAATATAAGAGTAAAATCAACCGATAGCAAAAACTCCAAAAGTGGGCGGAGAAGAATGATTCTTGTACATGCCACTTGTCCTCAATGAGATCTATAAGTGTACCAAGTTTGAAGTTGCTAGCACTGATGGCTCAGGAGATATGGTCCGGACAAAAATGTCCGGATAAAAAACCACAACGGATAATAACTAAAAAAGTGGATGTGGCAGAGTAACAGTTCTTGTGCATTACACTTCTTCTCAATATGATCTACCAGTGTACAAAGTTTTTAAGTTGATAGGGCTTATGGTTTAGGAGATAAATACGGGACAAAAATGGAAGGATAGAAACAACAAAGGGCAATAACTCAAAAAGTGGACATGGCAGAGTGACAGTTCTTGTACATGACATTTGTCCTCAATGATATCTAAAAGTGTACCAAGTTTGAAGCTTTTTGCACTTATGGTTTAGAAGATATGTTCCCGACAAAAAGGTAAAGGTAAAAACAACAAAAGGGTAAACTAAAAAAGTGGATGAGGCAGAGTAACAGTTCTTGTACATGACACTTGTCCTCGATAAGATCTATCAGTGTACCAAGTTTGAAGTTTCTAGCACTCATAGTTTAGGAGATATGTTCCGGACAAGAATGGAAGGGTAAAAACAACAAAGGGTAATAACTCAAAAAGTGGAGGTGGCAGAGTTATGGATCTTGAACATGACACTTGTCCTCATTGAGATCTATAACTGTACAAAGTTTGAAATTGCTAGCACACATAGTTAAGGAGATATGTGCCGGACAATAATGGAAGGGTAAAAACAACAAAGGGCAATAACTCAAAAAGTGGAGGTGGCAGAGTTATGGATCTTGAACATGACACTTGTCCTCAATGAGATCTATAAGTGTATAAAGTTTGAAATTGCTAGCACACATAGTTTAGGAGATATGTTCTAGACAAGAATGTAAGGGTAAAAACAACAAAGGGCAATAACTCAAAAAGTGGGCATGGCAGAGTAACGGTTCTTGAACATGACACTTCTCCTCAATGAGATCTATAAGTGTACCAAGTCTGAAGTTTCTAGCACTCATAGTTTAGGAGATATGTGCCGGACAAGAATGGAAGGGTAAAAACAACAAAGGGCAATAACTCAAAAAGTGGGGGTGGCAGAGTTATGGATCTTGAACATGACACTTGTCCTCAATGAGATCTATAAGTGTACAAAGTTTGAAATTGCTAGCACACATACTTTAGGAGATATGTTCCGGACAAGAATGTAAGGGTAAAAACAACAAAGGGCAATAACTCAAAAAAGGGCGTGGCAGAGTAACGGTTCTTGAACATGACACTTCTCCTCAATGAGACCTATAAGTGTACCAAGTTTAAAGTTGCTAGCACACATAGTTTAGGAGATATGTTCCAGACAAGAATGTAAGGGTAATGGTGCTTGAACATGACACTTGTCCTAAATGAGATCTATAAGTGTACCAAGTTTGAAGTTGCTAGCACATATGGTTTAGAAGATATAGCCCGGACAAAAGCGTGACGGACAGACGGACGGACAGACAGACGGACGGACAGACGGAATCGAGCAAACCTATAGTCCCCCAACCGGTAACCGGGGGGGGGACTTATAACAACAGCGTCATGAATAGTTTAGGTAGTCCAGTGGTTTACATGCACGCTGTACACTGGCGCCCCAGGTTGAAATCCAGGACAAAACATTTTTTTTTTCTTTGTTATAACCTAAGGACTGTTCAAAGTTATTTTGTTCTGAATTGTTTCTTCTTTAATCAGTATATATATTTAGTAAAGTAATTCATACAAACAAATTTGCTCACATTGCTCAGTTCCTTTGTATATGCTATATAGGGGAGTATCCGCGTGCACTGATGCTTTTTTTTGAAAATATGATGAGACGTTCAAAGTTGTTTTGAAACGCAGGGAATCAATTGATATTATTAATGTTAGTTAAAGTATAATTAAATATAATTGAAACTTTAAAGAGAACTTGTTGAATAATTCACACTCTGAATTTGAATTAAAAAGCGTTACTGGCATTTGAATTTTGTTGAATTTTTGCGAACTATTTTGTTAATTGGAGTAAGGACGGCATATTTCCCGCCAAATGTCATGTGTCCACCATAGCTCGTTGGATGGCTTAAAAAAACCTTGGGTGACACTCTTTCAAACATGTTATGATTTCTTCGTCCAATGAAAATACAAGACTTTAATGGGCTTCCCTTATTTCTATGGTAAAGTTTCATCAAAATTCTTCTACATACGAAATTATTTTCATGCCGTTAACTCCTATCCGACATTCTTCAAACTTAGCTAGCCAACTCCTATGCATAACAACATATCATTACATGTTATACTTTTTTTCTCATTAAATTCATATCTTGCACCTACCTTTGTTATGAATTAAACTAACATTATACAATATCATAATAAAATCAGTATGACATTTCCAAGTTAAAACTTCTGGTTATGTTGGATGCAGATTTTTTTCCATTTCTGTATGCCACTGTTCATTTATGACAAGTAATTATGACAGAACTAGAGCACATATATGACATTTTACTGCTTGAAATGCAAATTAAACATATATGATGGAGGTGCTTAAACTTGACATGAACAGCATTATTGTGTTAGGTAGGCATTCACTGGCTTTATGGAATAATTAGTACAAAAGCCAAGAAACATAAGTTCCTTCAAGTTATCTGTGGTATATAAATTGTAAAAAAGCTGCCTCAAGGACAATTTTTATTAAAATATGAATATAATTATTGCATACATATCATTTCATAATATATTCTAGAAACCAGCAAAGCCAGTATTACAATTCAAAAACCTCTTTATATATTTTTTGCTCACCTGAGCATGATGAGCTCATGGTGAGCTTTTGGGATACTCGATTGTCATACATCCAGAGTCTGTTGTGCATCATGCATTGTCCGCAGACAACAATTCAGTGTTACCCACTCTAGAGGTCACAATTTTGGCTAAATCTTTCTTAAACTTGCTCAGGAAATTTGTCTGGGCTTGAGGAAGATCCCTATTGATATTGGTGATATTCCAATCTTTGTCATGGGGAAAAGAGCCTGAAAGACAATATATCTTGTTTCCACTCTAGAGGTCACGGTTTTCGCACAATCTTTCTCAACTTGCTTAGGATGTCTAGGCTTGAATTAGGTGACATTCTGACCTATGTCTTGGGAAAAGGAGCCTTATAGACAACGTTCTTGGTTCCATTCTAGAGGTCACATTAATGGCTCAATCTTTCTCAAACTTGCTCATGATGTTTTTTCTAGTCATAAGGAAGAACCCTATTGCTTTCAGTTATATTAGGACATATGTCATAGGAAAAGGAGACTTCTAGACAATTTTTGTCACAACTCTAGAGGGCTCATACTTTCTAAATCTTACTCAGGATGTTTGTCTGGTTACAAGGCAGAACTGTATCAATATTGGTTATATTAGGATATATGTCATGGGTAAAGGAGCCTTCTAGACAGTTTTCTTGTTACCACTCTAGATGTCACAATTTTATAACCGAATTACCTTTCTCAAATTTGCTCAGGTTGTTGGTCTGGTCATAAAGAAGAATCCTTTTAATTTTGGTTGCATTCTGACTTAAGTCACATTAAAAGAAGACTATCAGACAATTGCCTTGTTACCACTCTAGAGGTCACAGTTTTGCCTTAATTTTTCTCAAACTTGTTCAGTATATTTGTCTTATTATATGGAAGGTTGCATTCTGAGGAATGTCAACATTAAAGGAGTCTTATAGACAAATTACTTACCATATTCATTTTAATAATTGCCAGGGCATTTATTAGAATAGTTTTTGGCTACAGGGTCATCAAGTCCAAATATTTACCCTTCTGGGTGTAAGAGAAAAAAAGAACAAGATGTGTTTGTGAAACACGAATGCCCCCATAACAGCATTTTTTTTCAAAGTTTGACCTTGACAGATGACCTTGACCTTGTCACATGACCTTGACTTTGGTACCAGCAGATGCGGATCATTGAGATCTATCAGCATGCCAAATATTAGCCTTGTATCTTGAATAGGCTTGAAGATATTGGCAATGTTGTTAAGTTTTTTGGTTAACTTTTGCAGACAGACAGATAGACAGACAGATGGACGGACAGACAGACAGATTGACAGACGGACAACGGTAAAACAATATGCCCCTGATCTATCGATGCGGGGGCATAAAAAGTAATCCTAAGCAAATTTTGAGTAGTTTATAACAGAAATACCACTGTAGTAGTCAGTCACTCAGGTCAGGTTGTATGAAGTTAGTTGAACCTCCTAACTACTCTGAGTTAGTTTTTTAAAATAATGAATGGGAATTCAATGCTTCTTAAAACGGAATTTCAGTCATTTTGCAGCTGGAGCATCTAACTTAGTGTTCACACACTTAAAATTAACATATTTCCATCCTTCAGTTTACATTGACAAAAATCATGTGTTATAAAGTTTTCTGCAGCTTCAATATCAAGATAGTCGTAAAGTAGCTGAATTTATTCCATTTTTCTATTATTACAATCTGTTTACAGAAAAAGAGTGTTAAGAAAATAAATTGGAATAATGTGTATTCCCTGTGGAATATTATTTTTTCAAACCAAAAGCTGAATTTAGTTTTCCTCACCTGACAACATTACCATTAAGAGCATTTGTCCTAATATTACAACAATTTTTCAGACTTCAACCACATTTGGGGGGAAAAAGAAGGGAAGATGCAAAAAAGCGTAAAATATATAAGACATAAATTATTAATGAAATATGTATATTATCCCCTATATATATGTCAGGTTTTATAAATTAATGTCAAGGATGTGACAACTTGGTTGTTTTAATGAATTTTGTTGTGCTCCTTTCCTTAATTTTGCTCTAATTTTTTTTTTTCAAAATACTTAATGAAATTCAGGGCGTAACAAACAAGATATTTTGTGTGAAAAAATGAAATGCGCCAATTTTCAATGGCACCAAAGCTTTATTTCAAAGCACCAAATGCTGCTGCCACACTAAGCCCTATGTTATGGATACTGAAACAATCCAAAAGAGGGCATAAATTGGAGATACAATGTAACTTCAAATGCTATTTTAATATACAAATAAGAATTAACGATTCCAGTAAATTGCATATTGAAGTTATCCATCTTGATAGGAGTTTTGATGATTAACACTCATGCAATTTTTCAAGTAGTTATCTTTAATGATAGAAGAGATATTTTCACAATTGTAGTAAGCGATGTTGATAATTCATGATGTTTCCTTGGTATCATCAGTATCATGCTAGGTCTCAGAATAGTCTTGGAATACTTTATTATTATGCTAGATCTCAGAATAGTCTTGACAAGTAGCATGCGTGGATGTAAAGAAATGTGATACAAGGTAGAAGGGATCAACACTAACACCAGGCCTTGATAGGACTGCTGCAAGTTGCCATGTTGCAGGTCCTGTAAACCTGCAGTAATTGGCCAACATTATACTGTGCAGTGTTTTCCATATTCAGATTTCCATTACTCAAAGGAAAACAGTATAGAGGATGTAAGAAATTGCTTGTCTATAATTCTTTCATAAAGACTTATTCATTTGTCTACAATAAATATAGATTTCATTGAGGGCTTTTTAATAAAAGGATGGAATGAAAAGTTTAGTACCAACAAGTCCTGCAGGCTACTGCTAAAAATTATTAAATGTCGAACCTGTGGTAGCAGAAACTTTTAATCCAACAGTTATTTAATCATTAAAGTTTAAGTGTTAAGTGTGCATGTGAATTTAGATAAACATACATAATGATTAATTATTCATTGAAATGACTTGATAATTAAACAAACTTCCAAAGTATACATGTTTCAAATGACAAATTGTGTTTGCTTTGCCTCCAGAATACTGTAACCAAACTTATTCAAGTTGTTATTTAAAATAA
This sequence comes from Fragum whitleyi, assembly GCA_948146395.1. Taxonomy (NCBI): domain Eukaryota; kingdom Metazoa; phylum Mollusca; class Bivalvia; order Cardiida; family Cardiidae; genus Fragum; species Fragum whitleyi. The sequence continues at coordinate 49,651,985 of OX411544.1, forward strand.
TGTCGAAGCAAGTAATTGAAATGTCACCATAAACAAGCACATAAATGCACAGACAATGTGCAGACAAAATACATTTGTCTCAATAAACTTAATTCTAATTATGCAGGATCCTTGAGACAGCTTTAAAACATTTAAGTTAACATGTGACTTTCAGTGTTTACAAGATGGATCAAAAAAAGTTTTAGGACAATTCTAGTTGATACATGCCAATGTAACAAAAACAAAGAAGCCAGCAACAAACTTTACAATTAACAATATTTATTGACAATAATAACAGAATTATTGACAATATGAAAATAATACAAAAAATAAATTACAATACCTTGAATGTTTAATCCTAGAGTTTTAATTTTCAGATCCAATTGAATAAAAATCCTGGTCCACAAATAATCAGTCCAATAATATCCGAATTTAAAATTAAACACACTTTTAAGATAATGAGAAACCTCCTTTTAGCTTAACACAGTTCTACTAAATGAAACCATTAGTCTAAGCCAAGTGAACCAAGAATGCTGTAGGAATCCCTTTAAATAGTACCATAGAACAATCTAGAATAGCATAAAACATTAGAAGATTCTAGAGTTTGAATCACTTTCTAAAAGAACTTTCTAGAAAGATCTAAAATATTCTACATACATGTTTACCTATAAGTCAAGGGATCGGCAATTTCCAGACTAATTCTAAAAATAGACACGGGAAAAACCATTAGGACACATTTGATTATACATTTATACATAACATAGTTCATTCTTGTAAAGAATATTTCTTTTTCAAATATATTTAAAATAAGCTTTCAACAGGAGCACCACCTACAGGTGCCTAAACAATGCTGGTAACTGCTGGATGGTGGAAGAAAATCGAAGTCATAAAAAGGAGAATAACTTGAACAAAATGCATCTAGTTATCCTCCTTGATAGTATAGGTTGCTCTTTTGTGGTGAACATGTGGGCCAAGTTTCAAGTGAATGCCTTCAGTATCACAAAATGTCAAAGTTGTTTTGAAAGATGACGACAACAACCAAAACAATGACACCAAGGCTATAGCAATACCTTGGGTTATCTCCAAAAACAGCCAGGCTAAAAATGTTTAATTTTTCTAGAACACAGTGCTACAGAAATTTTAGAAGAGGAATGTTTTTCTAAGACAGTTCTAAAACACTTCTATCTTTGTTCTAGAAATGCATAGGTACTATTCTAGTGATTTTTTATCATTTCAAGGTAAATGAGACAATGTTCTATTGAATTTCTGTTCTGAGTAAGTTCCACAAATCAATACTGGAATTATTCTTGAGCTTTTTAAGACATCGAAGGTAGAATATTTTATAGAATATTTGTAGAATTGTTCTGTAAATACTATGTAACATTCTATAAATACATGAGAACTTTTCTGGAGCAAATGAAGAGTAGTTCTGATAATAATTGCTAGAATTATTCTAGATACATCTTGATTTGTTCTAGACCTTCACGCAAGGGCTCAGATATCATTCTGTCAAGTGTCCAAGATTGTTTTGGTTGCATGGGGATTAGTGTCACTTCCAACAATAAATCATATTTGCTGGAGCACCTAACCATACATTGTTGTCAGCCTAATAAGCTCAGTCGGTAAAGCACCTGACCTAAAAACAATTGAAGTTTAAAATAATGGGTTCAATTTGGATGGAAAATTAACACACTAATTATCTTTCGGATGAAACATTAGACCAAGGCTCCATGTGTCAGTGCTAAATCAAACACTTGAAGAAGAACCATTGCTTGTCTCAGCAATAGCTTAAAACATCCTCCATAACAACAAACTGTCGCCTGGGGGCATCACTCATAAGGGCATGTGTTACCTAGTAATATAGCAACAATAAGTAAAGAGAAATACTGCACTGAATACAGTAATTTCTTCTCAAAGACAATTTTTGGTGTTATATACCATGTCAGGAAAATCCTGTTGGATGTTAATACATTTGGAATAAAATTCAATTTAGTATCTTTCAATATTTTTCTCCGAAAAATCACTGTTTTTTATCTTTAATGGCGTGATACTATTATTCTTCATCAAGTGAAGATAATGAAAATTCGCCTTGAAAAACACAAAATGATCTTGCAATGTTTATCAAGGGAATTTTTGATCAGCGTAAGGTTGTCGAGAGTTTAAAGCAAAAACAAAGTTTGTGTCTAAACACCGTAGAGACAGATACTATGTTTTTGACCCAAGCCTTCGAAAGTAATTAGCCGGAAGTATGTGTTTATTTAGGTCATGTCCTCTTGAACTTACATTCAGCAATACTCAGGCGATCTCAGACGGATCCGATTTAAATGTAGGTTACAGGAATCGGCCGAGTTGAGACGAATTACACATCAAGACACCTTGTGTCATTAGAAACGGTAACGGGGTTCTACATAACCTTTCAACTAGCGACAGTCAGTCTCGAGACGGGTTTTAAGAATGATTCGATTTGTGTTTTACGTGTACAACCTTTCTTGTATCTTTTATTTGAACAGGGATCAACGCCGCTATTAAGATTTTTCTGTAAAATTGCGTTGGCTGAAGTAGGACTTTTAAAGATACACTCGAATATTCAGTGCACTTATTCCCAGCGAAAACGTTTCGTATTCCTCTGTCTCATAAGCGAATATTACCGAATACCAAATGCGACAGGCATGGAAGATATTTCATTGGGGCCATTCTACTTTGCATTTTTTCAATCTGTAAAACCATATCAATTCAAAATTCTATTTGAAAATTAAATAAATTATAGCTAAATATTCAACCCCAGATACCACTCCAATTGACGAGTAGATATTGCCGTGGTCAAGGGGGGGACCAGATCCGTCATGCACTTGTTTACAATTCGACAGGCGGGTTTAGTTGTTAAATTATTCTGGAAAAGTCATTGCGTTTTTACAGAAATCATAAATTTCTTAATTGATGAATAAAAACTGGCTCTATCCTTCCCACAATATGTTTAGAATTGGTTAACTACAGTTTAAGCAAAAACTAGCCCCGAGCAGAAAAGTCTAATATCAGCCGCAATACAGTAATAACATATCGATAGTGAGTGATTTTACAAGCATCCAAACACTTGAAGGTAAAAAATAGGTTCTCGTTCAAGAATAAACCGACAATTGTAAGGATTCTCAATTCTTATTGGGAAGAAAGTCGGGAGGGAAAAAAAACATTGTATTATACTTAAACATAGTAATAGATATAGTCATGCAATTATTACCTCCCTTTAAAAAAATAAACTGCTTAAATAAGATTCTTATTCTCTTTTGATGTAGAAATTACGTTACAAAAATAATATTTATAAAGACTTTTAGTATGCAATTTACTATGAAGCAATTGTTTAATATAAAAAGTTATACTTTAATTTCTAAACCTTAAACAGAAATTATCTATGAATTATACTTATAGGGCACTAGACCTCCTTTAACCTATACCTAGATATTCTCATCCTGCAGTGTTATAACATTGAATAACGACTTAAGTGTCAACCACGGAAGAGGTTTGGCTTCAGATATGATAAAAATGAATCTCTCAGGTTATGGTTCAAAATACTAATAATAAGTTAACAAATCATAACTAGAAATGAGTACATTTCAGGACTGACTGCTATTCATAGGTGTTTCTTTGGTTGGTACTCAACCTTTTCATCCTTTTAGAAGAAACAAGGATAGATAAAAAAAAAGTTAAAACAACTAGAACAAATTTACTTGAAATAAGCTTAAACATGATTAACAATTACCTTTGTAAAAACAAACACCATTGGATATAGGTTGAAGACAGCTTTTTAAATCGTTTTCTCCATTTATGTTTAATTAATAAATGTACCTATTTCAAGTGTGTAAAAGAAATTTTCAGAGTAACAACTCATATTCTAACAAATATTTTTCTAACAGAATTTTTCCTCTCTTTCCCTTTCTTTGAATTTGCAGTGAAATTTCCGAATAACGGAAATTTTGTTGAGACAATTCCTAACCCCCCCTTTTTTACATTCACAATCTCTCTTTTCTAATGGAATTCAATATATCACTCTAGAATGACATCAGGTTCGTTCACCATCAGTACTTTCAGTGTTTTGATCAAACTACGGTCTTGAAACTTTTAATAAAAGAACAAGTGGTATAGACTACAATCAGACTGCACATGTGTATAGGCTGCCCATTTGCCTTCTGCTATATCAAGAATATTCCTGGGTTAGCATGACAAGGGTTAATACTTCAGGGCTGAATTCAAATTTTGTCACAAATATATTGGCAATTCATGAGTAATTTTCAACAAATCTGGCTTAGGGTTGCCCAATTAAACTCAGATTTTAGTGTGGACTAAGATGAGGCTGATATCAGACTGCATGTCTGTGCAGGCTGATCTTAGTCTGAACAATCTGTCAAAGCTTTGTGTACAGTAGAAATTTGTTATGAACAGCATGAGAAGGATAAAGCAAAGCTTGAATATAAATTTTTGTTTGATTGACTGGTTATTGAAATCTATTTGGCTAAAAGAGATCAATTCTGAAACAGTTACCCTATATTTTCAATATCCCCAATATTCATGGCACAAAAATAAAGGAATGCCAGCTGATAATCATCACTTAATAATTTCTCATTCATGAATTTATTCTACCACATATTTCTATTTTTTATCATTTAGATTCTTTATAAGATATTCAAACTGCCATGAATTTTGGACAGGTTCAGCCTCAGATTCAGAAAGAGGGGGTATTTTGGATTTCAGATTTGGATATTTTACTTATAAATGTTCAAACCCTTTATTGTGGGTACTCATTGAATTATCTTGTAAAGATAATTCAAATGAGTACCCACAGAACGGGGTTTCATTTGGAAATAAAGATTTTAGACTGGAGTTATCCCCTCTTAATTGTACATCCAAAGGTTTTAAATTCATCTTGTAATTGAAAGAGTAATACCATGTTAAACTAAAACTGAGTTAAATGACCGGTTATGCATGGATTTGGATAATCTTAATCCAGTCTAAGACTTATTTCCTTAAATAATTGCATTTATGCTTTGTAAGAAGTAAATACAAAAGTCATGGCTGGTCAAAGAACTACCACATTAGCTGCAGATTTGTCACTTTTCCAATCTAAGGGCCAATAAACTGTCACACACCAAGTATTTTTTTTGCAGACATCAACATATTTATCATGACATTCCCTATCAGCCTATAGCTTTTAGTCAAGGCATCAGCACCAGGCTATTGTGGCACTTTACTTAGCTTTGGACTACCCCCTAAAAGTAAGTTCAAGCTACATTTGGTCCTTACTTACCATACTTGGTCAAATACAATTTTTTAATGTACCAAAATTTTAAAGCTGCAGAGATTGAATTTCCCTTGTTTTTTCAACCTTTCTTGCATAGTCTGTGAACTTTAAGTCCCTGCAATTTCATGCTTGAGAAAATCATGTGGGAAAGGAAGCAATTATATTTGACAAACAATTTCTCATCATTCAACAATTTTCTTTACCACAATGAATAAATAATTTAAAAATAGCATCCTCTTTTTTTTTTTGTCTTCAGCAAGTTTTTTGGAATTTACGGACGATTGCTAGATTTTATTTCCTGAGGTAGATTTTTCTTAAATTTTCATATTTTGTAGATTAAAGTATGGCGATTGCAAAAATTGAAAGAAAAAAGGTGGTCACCAATCTGATTTTTTCGTAAAACGTCATAGAATTTCATAGGTATCAAGTACATATTTGTCCGATTTTTTCGCCGATTTTCATTTTCTGGTAATGACACAAAACCATTACACAATCAAATCTAATCTAACAACTCATATCAAATTTATTTTAATTTCAAAGATAAGAAGTTATTTGCACTGAATATAATCCACAATTATCAATTGAAAGGAAACATAATGATTTTTTCACGTATTTTTCCGCAATGCGTAAAAACTGGTATATCGAAAATAAACGAGAAAATTTTCAAAATTTATTACTTTTGATCAAATTTCTCAAAAACCAATGGATAGAAAATTTTATTTTTTCTATATTTTGTAGATAATAATATGCTCGTGTGATATTGATATAAAAAAGGTATGGTCACCGTGCTAATTTTCTAGAAAAAATGCAAAATTCTAGGTCACCTAGTTTTGACGCTAAGGAAAAAAATCATTCCAGATTCTTTTTCTCGTGCAAATTTTATGCACAAAATCAATGATTTTCAATCCTTCTTAAATTAATCGATTATGGAGTTGAATTCCTCATAATTTATTAGGGTATCACTTTGTTTTGCGTCAACAAATCCCAAGGTCAAATCATATGGAAAGATCAAGGTCATATATCAATACCAACGTTACATAAATCACGTAAAAATCTAGTACATGTATTTTCAAAATTTTTTAAGCCTGTTGAAAATAGAATACCCACATATGGAATAATTATTGATCTTGTCAATAAGCATCATCAAATTCCCTGATCGAAGTCATATGACGAGATCAAGGTCATCTACCTCGCTCACACCCCCATACCCCAATAAACTTTCAAATATACCCAGGGTCTGTTAAAAAATTAATCCAAACATTGGAAATTAAAAATCTGACAAGATCATTTGACAACGACAGGGTCTTTTATCAAGGTCAACCTTTCAAAAACTAACCCCGTCAGAATGAAATGTGACGGATACATGCAATTATCGAATATACGTCTAATAACGTTGTTTGGTGTCTGATTATGCGCGGGAACGTTAACGTCACAAATACCTACAAAAACGACGCTGACGTCATATCTTTTATTCTATAAAATAAAATGGCTGCGATAATTTATATAATTATGTTTTAGTGATAGGATTAGTTAATCATCTTCATGAAAGCATTTTCCGCGAATAAAGAAATCAAGAGGGGTTTTGTAGTGTTTTTGTTACGTCCGAGAAAAGTGCAAGTTTGGAGTGCTTACTCCTTTTTGAAGAGTTCGATGCGCAAAGATGTGCGCAAGAACGAACTCCCGAAATCGTCCCTAAACTAGTCTAAAATCTTGGGAAATGGTTAAAAGCTTGTAAATTTTTTTTTTCTTTACCAACACCTAGGTGTTTGCCTTCCTTTAATCTTTTTCGAATTTTTCCTACTATTTTTTTTTTCTTTTGGCCAGTAAAAGAATAAAAGTGTTTGAAATTGTGTGCATTCACATGATTGTATCAAAAGATAAATCTGCATGCATTCTTCTCCAGTCAGCAATTTGACATTTGGTCAAGGACAAGAGGAATGTTGCATGCTTCTGTTCATCAGGAAGTACAACTTTGTTATCATATGGATAATGAATCTATCATCATGAATAACTAGAACAAGTACAATGAAGGCAATCATTTAAAATTTTCAAAGATTGAAAACCATGAGCAGATCCAGATTTTTTCTAATTGGGTGCCAAATGTAAAATTTCATTTTCTTGTAATATTCCTAAAAGGGCAAGTGAAAAGTCTCAACATGTTGAATTAAGCTGTATTTAGGCCAACTGAAAAAATCATACTTGAATTATCAAATTGTTCTTCTTGATATCCATTTTTTTACTGAAATTCCAGGGGGGAGGGGAGTTCTAGACTTTTAATCTAGGCATGAAGGCTTTTTTCAAACTAGCAGTGCATTAATGTCTGTATTGTGCTTCCAAAATTCATTTCTAGAGCAGTTACAAAAAAATTGTCAATAAGGCTCCTTTTCCCTTGAAATAAGTCAGATTTCAATCTTAATCAATAAAGGATCTTCCTTAACTTAAGCCAAGACAAACATCCTGAGCAAGTTTGAGAAAGATTGAGCCAAAAACTGTAACCTCTAAAGCAAAATAAAGGTTTGACCTTATGGCCCCATTTTGACCCTGATTTAAACTCTTTGATGTATTAAAAAAAGCATGACCAAAGGATCATATATAGTCCAGTCAAACTAAGACTAAAACAGAGTCAACCTAGACAAAATTAGAACAGAAATGAAACCTATGCCATTGTTCTCCTGAGGTACCCACCTTTCCATAGAAAAAAATATAAAACAATCCCTTCATTGCGATTTGAGTAATTTTGGGTCAAAAAATGGGTTTTTGATAAAAATGTGGAAAATTGGAATTTTGAAGTTTTTTTAAAATATAATAATATTTATGATGTTGAAATGTGAGAAAATGTTACTTAACTCGAATTTGATGGATAGAAATATGTAATTTAGCAGAAAACCAACAAAAAAGTATCCGGGGGGGGGGGGGGGGGGGGGGGGGTCGAGGGAAGGGGGGGGGGTCATTATTGCTATTAACATAGCATTCAATATGTTAATGGATAAATCATATTTCAGAATATTCAGATTAATTGAATCGGGTGAATGTTGAATGCTCTTTCATGAAATTCTAAATATTACATAATGATTGTGCACCATATCTTCCTGGTATTTCTAGTACTAGTATTGTAATCATTTCAATCCCGAGTCATCAGCTCCTGGTCCCATGATTATCATTTGTAAATGATGCATCCATTAGAACACAACATCAATGAAAGGTACTCTTCAAATGAAGGAAATTTAAACAAAGTAATATTACATGTTTTATTAGGTCATATACTACTCAAGGTTTGCTAAGCACCAAACTCTTTCGCAGTCCTACAGGAGCTGATTTAACAAAAAAAAAAAAACATCCGTGTTCATGTTTAAAATTATACAACAATGTATTGACAAGATATCTTGCGCACGATACCAACAGTATGGTGCACCTGTAAGGAAACATGGTGGAGGTAGGAGTAGAGCTACCTCCGTCGCAGAAGACCGATTTTGGTAATTCAAGCCCAAAGGAACAGGTTTGCCTTGGCAACGCAGCTACGTTCCGACCTTCAAAAGGCCTTGGGAGTGCAACTTTCGACTCAAACCATGCAAGCTCTGCTGCATGAGCATAACCTGAGATCAACAAGACAATGTATTCGTATTCCACTGTCCCAAGTTCATTGTCGGTGTCAGTTAACATGGGCATTGGACCGCACATAAGACGCTGGAGCCCCATGCTATTCACAAATGAGTCCAGGTAATGCTTGGACTACACTGATGGCGGGCTAGGGTGTAGAGAATGCCAGGGGAAAGGTTTCATGCAGCAACTATTGCTGAGCACGATCGTTATGGGGGTGGGTCCATCGTGGTTTGGGGTGGCATCAGCTGGGATTGGTGGACTGATCTTGTTATTTTAGAAAGAGGTACTCTGACAGTTCGTAGGTACATTGGTGAAATCCTCAATACCCACGTAAGATTTTACACTGGTGCTTTTAGGGATGGTGCATTTTAATGGAATATAATGCACATCCACACACAGCCCGTATAGTCCAAGAGAATCGCCAAGAAGAGGGCATTCCACGTCTGGACTGGGCACTCGCTCACCGGACTTAAATCTGATATAGCAAATGTAGAATGAGCTACAGGTCCGAGTTTTGGCTCGCCAGGTCCAGCCAAGGACACTCCAGATCCTTAGAGAAGAATTGTCTGATATTCCCCAAAGAATAATCGAGAACTATGCAGAGGCGCTGTCAGGCTGTTATTGACAGTGCTGGCTCTCATACGCGTTATTGAATGAAATGCAATTGAAGGACGCCTTTTTTGGTCAAATTCGATTTTTTTCAATTTTCAAGAAAAAGACCGATTTCTAGGATCTCCCTGTTTGGTCTACATTTAAAGTTTGCTTATCATTATAAAGCTTTATTTCCTTCTAAAAAATTGCTAAACTAATAACAGTTGACCAATTTTTAGCATTCTTATAATCAAATTTCATTTTTTTCCTATCATCAAAGTTTAAAAACAATTGGTGCTTAGCAAATTTTGAGTAGTATATATATCTACAACCTTTTCCCAACGGCAACATTGTTTTTAATTGAAAGCTGTTGCAGATGACGAAAGGAGTTTTTGACAAAAATATTAACAAGGATTCAACTGTAGGAACCAAAACAACTCTAACCCATTAATTTACCAAACATCAGAATTCTAGATTGGTCCAAATACAAAGTGAAGACGACAATTTCAAGTGAATGAAGTTTTACATCGTTGTTCTTTCGTGGTAGAAAACATTGTGGGAAATGAAGATATTACTTGTGAAATCAATGTCTCCATTTACAATTTTTTTTCCAAAGCTGTTTTTCTTGTGGGGAGTCAAAAAAGAGTCATTGAGTGGGAATCGTTAAAGAAAACTTAAAATCTTCTTTCTGATATAAAGATGCTATTTATTCATAGCTTAAAAGCTAAAGCCCCGTTCCCACTGTCACGGTGTTGGTCCCGGACACCCACGGTACCTCCCGGTGGGGAAAGAGCCGGTATTCCGGGATGATCCGGGATCTTTTCTCTAAAAAATGATTCATATTCCCATATTCCCGACATTGCCCCGGTGTACCCCTGGTTTACTAGCAGGATCTTCCCGTTCGACCCCGGACTATCCCGATTTGTTACGGTGTATTTACGGTGCATGGGCCGGCGTGATCCCGGTTGATCCCGGTACGACCCGGTGTAACCCCGGTCGTTGCCGGTAGCGCACCGGTAGCCGCCGGTATCGCCCCTTCATATCACGATTGTATTCCCGGTTTGTCACGGTTTCCCCCGGACCACTCATCCAGGACTAACCGGGGGTCCAAACCGTGACAGTGGGAATGGGGCTTAAGCTGAAAATGTCCACGGATCATCAGGGACTATCACGGTTGAGCCAGGGTAGAGAACCGGACTTGCCCCGGAATATGCCGGTGTTTCTCCGGATTAAGCCGATTCTTGACATCCTCCCGGTGAGTCCCGGTGACTGCCGGTTGTATTAAACATTTTAAACATCCGGGGTCGGTTGCCGGATCAACAAGGTTCATCCCGGATGGTCCAGGATATTCACGGTGCCGCCACGGTTGTATTCCCGGTTTGTCACGGTTTCCCCCGGACCACTCATCCGGGACTAACCGGGGGTCCAAACCGTGACAGTGGGAACTGGGCTTAAACCAACAACAAATTCAAATTCCTTTATTAGTTTAAAAAATCAAGTTATAGGATTGTCACCAAGAACATACATACAACAAACATACGAGACAGAACAAATCAAAAAGGTATATATCAGTTAGATATATAATCTATGAACCAATATAAAATAACAGCATACATATCAAGAGCCAGAGTCAGATCCTGATAGTGTAATTCAAAATCATTGCAACCAGAGCTTGAAGAAAGCTGTTTTTCCTACTCTTTAGAATCACAATGACAATACTTGGCCGAAGTTATTTTTTGTACAATTAATTTTATGGTTTTTCTGACCAATTATAAAGGTAACAGTGACCCTAAAAACATGCCTATCTTATAATAAGTTCAATAATAAGTAAACAAAAATAAAATTTAAAAAAAAATAAAAAAAAATCTAAGACTTATCTTGATCTGGGAGATGACATTGATTTCATAAACAATATTTCATTTCCCAAAATGTTTTCTACCACGAAAGAACAAATAACGTAAAACTTCATTCACTTGAAATGTGTATTTGGACCAATCTTGAACCAATCTGGAATTCTTCTGTATGGTAAATTAATGGGTTAAAGTTGTTTTGGTCCCTACATTTGAATTCTTGATAAATATTTTTCCAAAACTCCATTCCGTCATCTGCAACAGCTTTCAAATTTAAAAAGCAAGAGGACCATGATGGTCCTTAATCGCTCACCTGAGTCTCTTTGACCCCTTGGAAATCACCTCAATCAAATAGGCAGATATCAACAAGAAGATGACTTCTTCATAAGAAAAATACCAATCAGCAAAGACCAAAAAGGATATGCATGGGCAAAGCCCTTATATGAAGGAAGGGGCATGTAATAAATAAACTTGGTGAAATTCAATGAAATGAAACTATTAAGAAAAGTCCCTGCCTTCTGGTTTCAGATAAGTTTTTTTTAAATATTTCCTCCTTGGTGTCTATGTAAATAGGGGATGGGGGCCATTAAAAGCCAAAATATGAACCCAGGGATTTGATATGTACATACTTGATAAAAGTCCACTAAATAATGCTACATGCCAAATATGAAAGCTGTCAGCCATCTTGTTACAGAGAAGAAAACTTTTTTCATGTCATTAGCTCTTTTATTCTATGTAAAAAGGGTTGCACCAGGGTGAAGCATAAATATGACCCAATGGTCTTGAAATGAATAAACTTGGTAGAGGTCCACTAGATGATGCTACATACCAAATATGAAAGATGTCTGCCTTCTGATTTCAGAGAAGAAGATTTTTGAAGATTTTCCTATTTTCACCTTTTTTGTTAAGGGCAAAGGGTGAGTTAAGGGTGGATTTCATTTATTTGAACAACTTTGGTAGAGCTTAACCCAAGGAACATCCCTGCCAACTTTAATCAAGATTGGCCCACTGGTATAGGAGGAGATGTTTAAAGAAATTGTGGACGACGGAAGACGGTCATTGCACGATAACAATAGCTCACCTTGAGCATGTGAGCTTAAGAACGTGTTGCAGTTGAGAAAAGGTTGTAGATATATATGTATAAAACTTTTTTTGTTTGCTTTTAAACTTTATTTCATATGAACAAATAAAATATGTTATACAAGTTCGTTTAAACTTCCTTATTTTGAAGAATACCTCTCATTGATGTTGTGTTCTAATAGGTGCATCATTTACGAATGATAATCATGGGACTATGAGCTGATGACTCGGATGGAAATGATTACTGAATACCAGCAAGATATGGCAAGGTGTACCATGTTGCCGTATAATTTAATATTTCCTGAAGGGAGCATTCAACATTCATCCAATTCAATCAGTCTGATTATTCTGAAATAGAATTCATCCATTAACATATTGAATGCTATATGTTAGTAGCAATAATAATCCCCCCCCCCCCCCCCCCCCCCCAAAAAAAAAAAAAAAAAAAAAAAAATATTTTTGTTGGTTTTCTGCTGAATTACATATTTCTTCCCATCAAATCCGTGTTCAGTAACATTTTCTCACATTTCAATACCATAAATATCATTATTTTTCAAAAACTACAAAATTCCAATTTTCCACATATTTCATCACAAAAAACTAATTTTTAACCCAAAATTACTCAAATCGCAACAGAGGGATTGTTTTATATTTTTTCTGTGGAAAGGGGGGTACTTCCTGAGTACAATGGCATGGGTTTCATTTCTGTTCTAATTTTGTCCAGGTCAAATGCTATTTTGACTGGATTAATATGTGAAGTTTGGTTAAATTCTGTTCAATAGTTTCAGAGAAGATTTTTCAGTACTTGTTTACAGATGGACAAACAGACGGACAGACTGGTGGCAGACATCCATCAGTCACAATAGCTCACTTTGAGCACTTTGCCCTTAGGTGAGGTAAAAATTGGTTGATTGGTTTTGGAGGATAGACTCACAATGCATGACAGACAGTCACAAGGTGATCACAAAAGATCAGACTTCAACAAGGCTAGGTAGTCAATTAGGAGCTAGGAGGTTCAATTAAATGCAAAGTAGATATTTCATCTCAACTGTAACATTACGTAGGTACTTGATAAAGCTACTACTAGAGATATCCTTGCTGTCATTTTGACCTAATTATCATGACATAATTAGGTCAAAATGCTGTACATCAAGAAGAGGTCATTCACATTTTACTTGTTATACTTAACTTAACTTAAGCTTTGTCAAAATCAAAACTTAAATCAATTAGCATAAACTAGGGAAGAAGATCTTATAAATTCAAGTCCTAACCTTAGAAGTTGATACATTACAGCATTGGCCTCCAAAAAAAGGTTTTGGAAAATAAGGGCTTTAGCTGACACTTCTTGTTGATCACACGGTATATTAGCAAATACAGTAATCTCAATTGGCAGTTTAATATTATGACATTCCCTAATGTTGCAAAAAAGCTTTAATCTTATTTTGTCTTCAGGCTACACAAAATTAACCCTTCTCATTCTGAACCCGGAATATTCCTGCTTTGGCAGGAGCTATAGACAAACATCAGTCTGCACATATGTGCAGTCTGATATATGTCTACACCACCTGTTTCTCACTTTCAAACCAGAATAGTCAATAGATTTAGTTTTTCAAATAAAAATTGACCTACAGTTGGTGCTTTCAGTGCTTTTTGCCCTTTGATTATGATGAAAAATTTAAGCCAAATTTTTTTCAGCATGATAAGGGTTAACATGCAAGATCAAATTAGATTAATTGAATTTCAAATGCATAGATTGTAGAATACAAAAACTTAGGAACATCAGTACAGTCAGCTTGAGAGGCCATGAAATATACTCAGACTAATGGAAATCCATATAAGAAAACTCTGGCCTTGAACATGAACAAAGAAAATTGTAGCTCTTCTACAAACACGAACTAGCACCAAGTACTTATGATAGGGTTGAAAATATTGAAACTCGGAGTTCAAATTAACTCATTTTTTTCAAAAAAGCCTTATGTTGTGGATTTTCATAAGAATTGTCTATAACCGATTTAAATGAATACCAATGACATAGGTTATAGAGGAGAAATAGCTGTTTGAAAATTGTTTCATTTGCTTGTATCTTAAGCTTAGCAGCACCCTCTCCACTAATTACAGAGCTCACAGCATGCTGCGATAGACAATAGCCAATAAACCTTTCCTTTCATTTTCTCTACTATAGGATACTTTAAAAAGAAAGTCCATGAAATTTTAAAATGTTTTGTAAATAAGACTTCCTCCTTTATCTTTATTTGCAACATTTCTAAACTTCAAAATGTTTCTTTGGAACATCAGATTCTGTGGTTTCACATTTGTTAAATTTGTTTGAAAGGGGTTTTATGCCACTTTCAATATGAAAGTGGCTGGATCACCTAACTTTCCAACCCTGGTATTTCTCACACCATCAAAATATTAAGCTTAAAAGAAATACAATCATTTCTCAGCATCTCAGAGAGCAAAAATGTAAATCTAGAACTGTCACAGAGCGGACTTATACCCGCCACAAGCACTTTGTCAGAGTGCAAGTGCTATTGGTGCAGGATGTGTTTGTAACAGATATTGAGATCATATGCAGCATTTGCATGAAGTTTCATGATTCTAGGTCGCTTTGTTCTTGAGTAAGAGTCCAGAAACGAAAATTGAAAAAAAAGATTGACTGTCACCTTGACCTTTGACCTACCTGACCAAAAAACAATAGGGCACTTCCTTGGATCATAAGCAACATTTGCATAAAGCTTCATGATTGTAGGTCACTTGGTTCTCGAGTAAGAGTCTGGAAACGAAAATTGAACTAGGGCTGACTATGACCTTGACCTTTGTCACCCAAATACAATAGGGCACTTCCTTGAGTCATAAGGAACATTTGTATAAAGTTTCATGATTGCAGGTCACTTGGTTCTTGAGTTAGAGTCCATAAACGAAAAGGTCTACGGACAGACATATGGATGGACGGATGGACTGATGGATGGACAGACAGACAGAGATGGTGAAACCAATATACCCCCCTCTACTTCGTAGGTCGGGGTTATAATGACCCCCAAATTATCCTTATCTAAAACCAAACAAATTGATTATGTAATGAAGTTGTTTCTATTTTCAAGTAAAATTAACCCCTAAACAGGAAAGCAATACCCTTGTTTTAACAGTCATGTTACAATGCATTGCGATATTTAAGTTTAAAAACACTTGAACAGTGATATGCTAATAATCATGTCCTGAAAAAGAAAAAATGGGCTGATCTTATATCAAAAGTTAAACATATTACTATAATGTACCATAAAAATTCTAGAGCCCAATGTTCTAATAAAAACCCCATCTCCCTTTTCGGAGGTTCAAATCGACCATTTTTGGAGTGATTTTACAAAATTGTAGAGGTTCTAATAAAATCCCTTACCTTAGAAAAGCTTACTGAAAATTCAACAGAGGTTTTATTATCAAATGTTAATATTTTGAGTGGATAATGTTAATTTTTGGCAATTTTTTTTGCTATCTTAAATAGCGACCGAGCCATCGATACATAGCCTAGGCTGTAATAAAAGCCCACCCCTTTCTAATGGAAATGCAATGATTCAGGGTTCTACTTGAACTTTTATGGTATTTACACTTTTTACTTCTTAAAAGTTTGACCAACCCTCCTATTTAGGAGTGGCAAATGAGAAAATATTGTGAATTATAAGATAAACAAAATCATTATTTGATATCATTTTATTTTCAAAAGTTACTTCTGGAATTTGACTAGAATATAAGAGGTCAACAGAATAACCATTTAAATGAATGGCTATAAAAGAATAAAACCTTTTCAGAAGAGGGGTATCAAATAGATTTATCGTCTATTTTCTCAAATTTAAGGTATTTGAAGTCTCCAATAGTCTATTTACAATCTGCAACATTCATGTGGGTGTATGTAATAAGCCATTAAATTTAAGGCAAGATTTATGTGCCTATCAAAGTTCCAAATAGGTTTTGATGCAACTTTTATGAGCAACATTATCTGATTTTTCTGCAGAACATTTAAGCTTCACTTATCTCTCCATATATAGAATCAACATAATATTTTAAATTCTCAAACAACATATTCACACCGTACAACCGGTTGCGGCGATGACGGGTGAGAGTCAACGATGACAGCATCGGAACATTATGCCGATGAGACGGTAGGTCAAATAAATTTATTCGTGTAAATAAACGATTGAAGGTTTGGTACTCTAAAGCAGATAAATGATCGTGTAAGTGTTCAGCGCTTCTATAGAATAAATCTTTTCTCATATTCCTCCCAAATAAGGCCACAATCATTGATTATTTCGGAGGTTTCCCATGAAAAGTTACGAAATTAGACTTTATGCTATCATATTTCGCCTAACTCTCAATAAATGCTATTTCAACTTGTACACACCTGAGGTCTAATCATCCGCCGATATTTCTTCCAAATTTGAAGCCATAATTCAAAAAAATAAACACACAGCGGGTCCCCAAAGACGACATGTACTAAGAAAAATGTTGCCTCTGTAGACAGCGTGAATTTCACGGGGTTCACATAGATGACAGAACTGAATAATTTGTGATTGCCGATGTCGACCGACCCATATTCAGATAATGCATAAAAATGAGCATTTTTGGTGTTGTATTTTTCAATAAGACACCAAAACAATTAAAATCGACATACATGCTGACATTCATGTCCACTATTTTGCAAATGACGTGTCATATCTAAAAATAATTCAAGGAATTTTAATGTAGGATTTCAAATACTCACAAACCAAGAAAAAACAGTTGTGATCAGACTGAATATCTCGTATACGTTTTTAGCTCCACTGGCTGAAAGCCACTGGGGCTATTGTCATGGCGTTGTGTCCGACGTGCGTCCGTCCGTGCGTGCGTGTGTGCGTGCGTACGGTCGTAAACCTTTCTTTAAAAAACTTCTCCTCAGAAACTACTGGATGAATTTCAACCAAACTTCACAGGAATGATCTTTGGATGACCCTCTTTCAAAGTTGTTCAAGAAATTTTGATCCAATGAAAAACATGGATTTAATGGGCGTGGCTAATTTCCAAATATGGTAAAAAGTGAGTTTTCTCAGATTCTTATCTATGGATACCAATTAGATTTTACATGAATGATCCTTGGGTGACCCTTTATCAGTCTACAAAAAATCATTGTGATCGGATGGAAAATATGCATTTTATTGGCAGAGGTCAATCCTCTAAATGTTATATAGTGGAAACTTAGAAAATCATTTTCTCAGAATGTAACTGATGGATATCAACCAAATTTCACTGGAATAATTCTTGAGTGACCCTTTATCGGTCTGCAAAAAATTATTTTGATTGGATGAAAAATATGTATTTTATGGGCGGAGGTCATTTCTCAATATGTTAAATAGTGGAAACTATGAAAATCATTTTCTCAGAATGTAACTGATGGATATCAATCAAACATTTATGGTATGATCTTTGGGTGACCCATTATCATGCAGCCAAAAATTATTTTGATTTGATGAAAAATATGTCTTGTAAGAGTGGAGGTCATTTCTCTATTTGTTATATAGTTGAAACTTTGAAAATCATTTTCAACATCAGTAAACCCCAAATATCTAAAAATCTAGTAAAAACATTTATTTGTTTTTTACAAGAATTTCAAGCCATTCATGGCTTTCTAGTTTACTTGTTATTCAAGTGACTTAGTATACATTCGACGAGTCAAAAAAGCATTTATATTGGAAAACACAGTTGGTCTGTCTTTCATAATCTTTCGTTAACTTTCGATAATATCCACGAGTTCACAAGAATGATTTTTATTTTAGATAAAATAAAATCTTGCTAACATAGCCAGGTATCGAAAATGGGGATTATGAAAAAATGAAAAATCTATCCGTTACTTTTCTAAAAGCTTATTTCATTTTATGTATAGGTCACTGAGCAATAGGAAATTACATCATGAAGATATATAAGACAAGAGGGCCATTGGCCCTTAAGCGCTCACCTGAGGCATATAGTTTAAGAAGGAAGCAAAGTGCCAACACTACTTATTTGAAATTCATTACTGGCTTAACAAAAGTCAAAGATATCAAGATGACATACATTAAAGTCAAATAAACTGCCCCTAAAGTGCACACAAGGTTTTTCTAGAATTTGGCCCCTTGACCACATTTTGATCAGACTTGACCCAATTTTGATCTTGACCAATATTTGATGGAGATAAACATTTAGACGAAGTTTCAAGACATTTGGGCCAAAAATGTGGCCCCTTGAGTGCACACAAGGTTTTTCTAAAATTTGACCGATTGACCCCATTTTTGACCCCAACTGACCAAATTTCGAACTTGACCGAGATTTGATAGAGACAAACATTCTGACCAAGTTTCAAGACATTTGGGCCAAAAATTTGGTCTCAAGAATGCACACAAGATTTTTCTAAAATTTGACCCTTAACCTCATTTTTTACCCCGCTTGACCCAATTTCAAAGTTGACCGAGATTAAATGGTGACCAACATTCTGACCAAGTTTCAAGACATTTGGGCCGAAAATGTGGCCTCTAGAGTGCACACAAGGTTTTTCCTAAAATTTGACCCCTTGACCCCATTTATGACCCAACTTGACCCAATTTCGAACTTGACCGAGATTTAATGGTGACAAATATTCAGACCAAGTTTCAAGACATTTGGGCCAAAAATGTGGTCTCAAGAGTGCACACAAGGTTTTTCTAAAATTTGACCCCTTGACCCCATTTTTGACCCAACTTGACCCAATTTCAAACTTGACCGAGATTTAATGGTGACAAACATTCTGTTCAAGTTTAAAAACATTTGGGCCAAAAATGTGGCTCCTAGAGTGCACACAAGGTTTTTCTAAAATTTGACACCTTGACCCCATTTTTGACCCTACTTGACCCAATTTCGAACTTGACCGAGATTTGATGGAGACAAACATTCTGAAAAAGTTTCAAGACATTTGGGCCAAGAATGTGGCCTCTAGAGTGCACACAAGGTAAAGTTTGACGACGGACGACAGACGACGGACACCGGACAGCAGCCCATCAAACATGTGCTCAGGTGAGCGAAAAAGGTGAAAGGGAGATTCGATCTTCGGACCTTGCACTGCGAGTCTCTGACCTTATGCATATATCTCATTCTATTCTGTCATCACGATTTGGTATATATTGTTATTTGAATGTAATGTTTGCTTATTGTTTATCGATATAAGGAACTGGGTTTCGAATACTTAAAAAGGTAAGCAGAAATATTAATTGATTGATTGAATGGAGTTTAACGCCGATTGCAACATTTTTGCAGTTATATCGCGGCGGCTGGAGCACCTAACAATGGATTCCTGGTATTTCTCTCACCAGTACAACCATCACATCCTTTCCTAGCCTCCAGCTGCTATCTCACATAGGTTAACGATTATCAACCCCTTTGTGAGAGACCGGTAACTTTCAAAGTTGACAAATTTAGGACAATTTGAAAGGAGTTTTACGTCGACCCTTGTAACTAAACATGTGTTTTGTGATGTGTTCCTTTACACTTTATTTCATACTGACGCCAAGAAAAAACGCCTTGGTGAAATGTGAAATTTCTTTTCCATGTGGCATTTTACATCCCGATAAAACTTTGGTTAATTTTAATAAAAAGAATGTCTAAACTTCAGAAGCGGTTAGTTTTTTTCGAGGAACATGTGCGCCTTTTTAAGATTGTTGCTTCAATAAAAATTACACATGTTTCTCTAGCATTGGATATGCATGTCAGTGATTCACGCGTGAAGTATATAAATCAATTTTGTAAACCTATCCTTTTCATATTCTCAAAAATAATCCAACATTTTGTTTTAAGTTCAAATCAATAAACACCCTATGCATTTGAAACTGACTTTATACACTGATTTAATAATGGAAATCTAATCAACTACTTCTTCTTCTTCTTAATCTTCTTCTTCTTCTTCCTTTTATGCATTTTTATTGTTTAGCGTCAGAAAGCGTTATTATAAGGAAATAGATTTAGGACCTTAATCGCCGTTTTAGTTTATATTTGTAAACAAATTTGTTTATATATAACATTGTTGGCCTGTGGCTCATTTGATATTCCTGCTTACCTTCTTCAGTATTCGAAACCCACTTCCTTATATGGATAAAAAATAGGCAAACATTACATTCAAGTCACATTATATAACCAATCTTGATGACAAAATAGAATGAGCTATATCCATATGGTCAGAGATTCGCAGTGCATAGGTCCGAAGATCGAATCTCCCTCTAACCTTTTCTTATATATCTGCATGAAGTACTTTCCTATTGCTCAGTGGCCTTTACATAAAATGAAAATAGGTTTAAGAAAAGTAACGGATAGATTTTTCATTTTTATAATCCTCCTTTTTCGATCTCTGGCTATGTTAGCAAGATTTTATTTTATCTAAAATAAAAATCATTCTTGTTAACTCGTGGATATAATCGAAAGTTAACGAAAGATTATGAAAGACAGACCAACTATGTTTTCCAATAGAAATGCTTTTTTGACTCGACGAATGTATACTAAGTCAATGGAATTACAAGTAAAAAACGTATACGAGATATTCAGTCTGATCACAATTGTTTTTTTCTTGGTTTGTGAGTATTTGAAATCCTACATTATATCCCTTGAATTATTTTTCGATATGACACGTCATTTGAAAAATAGTGGACATGAATGTCAGCATGTATGTCGATTTTAATTGTTTTGAAGTGTTATTGAAAAATACAACACCAAAAATGATCATTTTTATGCAAAATCTGAATATGGGTCGGTCGACATCGGCAATCACAAATTATTCAGTTCTGTCATCTATGTGAACCCCGTGAAATTCACGCTGTCTACAGAGGCAACATTTTTCTTACTACATGTCGTCTTTGGGGACCCGCTGTGTGTTTATTTTTTTGAATTATGGCTTCAAATTTGGAAGAAATATCGGCGGATGATTAGACCTCAGGTGTGTACAAGTTGAAATAGCATTTATTGAGAGATAGGCGAAATATGAGAGCATAAAGTCTAATTTCATAACTTTTCATGGGAAACCTCCGAAATAATCAATGATTGTGGCCTTATTTGGGAGGGATATGAGTAAAGATTTATTACATAGAAGCGCTGAACACTTACACCATCATTTATCTGCTTTAGAGTACCAAAGCTTCAATCGTTTATTTACACGAATAAATTTATTTGACCTACCGTCTCATCGGCATAATGTTACGATGCTGTCATCGTTGACTCTCACCCGTCATCGCCGCAACCGGTTGTACAGTGTGATATTTGACAAGGAAAATCATGACAAATTTAATTCTCTTAATATTTGTAAGCTCATCTTTCTCTTTTTTTCCCTATCTTGTTTGAATGTTGAACACTTGAATATCCTAGAAATGGAAACTTATTTCAATTTTGTTCTTATAAGTATATTTCAATTTTCCACTATGATTTGACACTTATCAATAGGGAAATATTGATTTTTTTTCAGTGTTTGGGTCATTATTATAGCCATTTTACTACATCTATCAATAAAACAACTGAACAATTTGTATGTAAAACTTTATTCTATCTAGAGATTTTTCAATAAAGGTCCCATTTTTGTGACGCAGCTAGTAACATCACATTATGCGGATGGTCACATGATAAGGAACATTCTGTGAAAATTCCATGCAAATCTGTCGATTATTGAAGGAGGAGTTTTGTTAAGATCATTACATGTACAGACAGACGCCAAACATGATACCAATAGTTATAAATCTTGGCAATGTCAAAGAACAATTGATAGACAGCGGCAAAGGGGGTCTAAAATTCATTTTATTCCTTGAATTGCATAGTAGCATCATCACATTAAAAGGTGACACTATGACAGATACTCCACAGTTTAAGTAGGTCTCATAGATCTGGAAAACCTCACAGTGAAAGGTAATATACCGTATTTATTCTAATAATCGCTCGGGCGATTATTAGAAAAGTCATGATCGACGCAGTTGGGGGTGGGCGATTATTAGAGGTACTCTGTCGGGCAATAACCAAAACTTCCTATGTTCGGACCTACAATGTCCCTAAAATGTGACAATGTGGTACGTATCTAGTAAATACAAAATAAATTTCCAAAAATGAGGTACAGAGACGCATAATAATGATACTACTCAGACCTCGCAGTTTGTTTATTGTCACCGTTTTTTTTTCAATAAACAGAGCGATACGCTGCTTTACATAACATCGCTATGAAACCGAGTGATTGTCGCGAATGTATTGATATTCTACTGTAAATAATGGAATAAATTGAAAGTTAATTGATCATTATGTAGATCTGATACGGTGCCCGAAAAAAACGGTCGACTTTGGCAAGTAATAACGCCGACGATTTTGCTGTTCTGTTTAGATTTTGAATTTTATTCAATTGAACAAGAAACTTATGCCAGACAATCGTATCTAAATATCAATTATTTTACAAATATTTATTCTTTTTTTATGACTGCCTAACACAGATTTCGGGCGTAGAAGACAGATTTCGGACGAAGAAGACTGAAATTACTTGATAATGCTTGTTTGGAGTGTTCGATAAATGATTCTCTAGTTTCAGAAAATAGTGTTATTGTTCGTTTTCGTAGATAAAATACCGCATATCGCTGTCATGATTCCAAAGGATTGTAACTACATCCGATCATAGCTGTTGCAAGCACTCATTTTAATATACACTTCGCATTTCAATTGTAACCTATTGTTTTATTCTTATAAATTTTTCGCCAAATTACAAGAAAGAAAAATAAAAAGCCGTAATAGGAAATTGTCGTATCGCCTACCTGTTGCAAAAATAAAATTAAGTATCCCGTATTCCTCAATTTTTAAATCCCCAACAAAGTCACAAAGAGACGGCTTAATAATAATTTTTAAAGGGTTTGGCATCTACCGAGACAAGCGTTGGGCGCGTGCAAGCTCTAGATACACTTCCAAAAATAGCCGTCGGCGTCTTTGATCATCTGTTCACCCTCTGTGTGAAATAAACTGTTCCGCGTCCTTTACCTCGTTGCGAGACAAAAATATTTATCTAATTTGCCTTTATTGGCCAGATAGCTACTCGGATTTAATTTCGGATTATTGAAACAAAAATCATTGAATATTGGTAAATTCTTTTTCTTCAACTGTTTCTTAAGAACCTCGTAATTTTTTTTATAAAAAGAGAGTAACCATGTTTTGGACAACATTTATTCATTTTTCCGTCAGTGGGAGCTGTAAACGTCCTAGCGACGTCTGACCGGTAATCATGCACGCATTCTTTCTTTGACATCGGATTCTGAAAATATTTTTGATAATCAGTCTTTAAGATAAGTCATAGCAACTAAATAGAAGTTATTCAAATCTGCGTAAATTATACAGTCACGACCATCGCAAACATAAGGAACACAGGCATTTCCCGATCTTCAATAAATCTCATAAACGAAACCCAGATCATCTAAATAATCGAATCACGAATTCAACGGAGTTTTTTTGTATTTGTCGTAGGTGTTCAATAGATTTTTAAAGTATTTGTTGGAATAGTTGTGAAGTTTACATTCTAGCAATTTTTCTCAAATCGGGGGATGGGCGATTATTAGAGACGTCCATTTTTTCCGAAAATCGGTCGAAAAATGGCCGATTTTGGGGGGTATTTTGGGGGATGGGCGATTATTAGAATATGGGCGATTATTAGAATAAATACGGTACGTCTCTTCCCTAGAGAGACTCACTTAAGTGCAGGAACAATTCTCAGATTGATTTTTCATCATTAACAACATCATTAGTTCTAAATGTTCCATGTGATGACATGTGTTTGGCCTTTACTATCAAAAAAATGTTACCTAACTCTGGAATTAGTCCAGCTGTACCTATTATAACAGTGGTTAATTATAAAGGACTCTTTGGTTTATCTTCTGAACCCTTGTGTTGCCACTGTCATAGCGCAGTTGGTAGTCCGTTGGACTGTCAATCTAGAGGTCCTGGGTTTTGACCCCTGACAGCGACACTCATTCTTCTTGTCTTCCACCAATGGGTTGATAATCGTATGTGAATTTTTTTTAATGGGATTTTACCCTGCTTTGCGTTGAAAGCAGCGTTAAACCCCATTCAAGGAAACGAATCTATAAACTCAACACGCTATTGTAAACATTTCAGGGAAAATCCAATATCTACCTGTAGACGTTGCAGGTTAACTATCAGTTGTCCGGTGTTAATTTGAGATAAATACTATTTAAACACATGTTAATGCTGTCAAAAGTCCCGGTGGCCAAATGGTTAGCATGGAGTACTCACAGGCGTCCAAACGCGGCACTGTATGCGCATGGGTTCGAGTCGTACATAGATCAATTGATATTTTTTTGAATTATTTTTAATCACATTTTCACGAATTCTCTTGTGTATGCAAGTTTCTTGTGTAAATGTATGTCTTTTTAAATAGTAAAATATCTTTTAAACTGTATATTTATTAGTTATCTTTTTTTATTTATTTATATAAAAACTTAAACAAACAGTACATTTTAATGAATGTCAAAGGCCCTTTCAATGTCGTAACAATATTCAATACTGCTCGATTAATGGCAGCATTGCTTGTCCAGAACTTCCCCTTCTATTCTTGGGCATGCCGACAGCAGCCTAATACTCCTCCTTAAGACTAGTGCAAATTACTGTATTCGAGCTTGTCCTTCGATACTTTTGACATCAGGAAGCCCTTTGACATAAGTCCCAACTCAGTTATAAAAATGCACATTGTCCCCCCAAAAAGGTGAAATCAAAATATCTTTTAAAATTGATATGAAAATATGATTAACCAACCTTGTTGGGAAAAGTCTTGTAAGCAGTTCCCACTAAAAGCAATGAAATAGTGCGAACTTTTGATAAAAATGAATGATAAAAATATGAAATTTGTTAATATTAGGATTTGAACCGTGTTCTCCATGACAACAGTCACTGTTCCTAGCCGTCTTAGCCATTTCTCATCGATAAGAAGTCGCTCTAAAATGGTCATTTATCACATGCGTTGTCAATTTACCTATGTCACGCCCCAGTAGGTTTATAAATATACACCCTGTTTACAATAATATTGTGGTCCCGATAATGCTCAAAAAAGCAAATTCAGGTTATAAACCCTTGTTTTACTGAATGAAACCTTTGAAAAATTGCATCAAAATCAAAGGGTTGAATAAAGTATAAATTATTGGACAACATTTCAAATGAAAATAAAATCTATAAATAAATCTAGTTACAAAGAGACAAACAGGTGGTGTAGACTAAGATCAGACTGCATGTGTATGCAGTCTGATCTTAGTCTATATGTCCTGCATTATCAGTAATATTCATGGTTCAGCAAGACAGTAGATTATATCCAATAACAGCTGCACAAGTTTTTCAATTTTTTCTCTAAATTAGTATGCATGGCAACATCTGATTAAAGCCAGGTGACCTTAATTGACCTTGGTATTTGCTGATGAGTATGATAAGAGTATGTAATAGTATCATCATGCCAAATAAAATACAAGACAAAGTTTTGATGCAATGCATTTAAGTAGGCCTCAATTTTTGTGTGTTTTTTTGTTGTTATTCTTCATTAATTAATTATGCTTTTTTAAAAAAATAGAGCTGTCGCTAAGCGGGCTTATACCCTCTACCAGCTTTGTCAAAATATAAGTGCTAATAAAGCTGGATCACCCCCTAAGAACTGTTACAACGGACAATTACCTCTGCATGAAAACATGTTAAGGATTCACAATGAAAACTGTTTAGGCGTCTGCTAATTTGTTCAAATACATGTCGGTTTCGACATTATTTGTACAACCAGAAGACACATTAGACTTTTTATACATTCCTATTCCATTCCTTAGATAATGAATAATCCTGATTGGAATATTTTTGATATCGATATTTCGGCAAAAAGGAGTTTTGAGGTAAATTTGATCGAAAAACAGTGTTTTGTCTACTTCTTTTTGGAATTTTAGAACAGAAAGAAGAAATATTGAAACTTTTTATCTGTTTGGCTTTAAAACACCTCAGTCTTCTCTATTATACCAGTTTTCTAAAAGGAATGTCTTCTGTTTCGAAACTTATATGCATTATTTCAATTTTATGGGTATGTAACGGACTCAGCCTAATTTCTTTGGTATGTTACAGTATCTTCCCTACAGTGTTACAACCTCATAAACCCAGTTGTCTTGAAGCCAGGATTTTCAAAAAATACAAAAAGAAAGCGCAACAAATTGCAAGTTATTTTATATTTTAGTCTTTTGTGCGAAATACTAGGTAGATTGGGGGAAAGTCCCAAAACTTCATTTAACGCGATATATCCAAGCATAACACCCTGATCTCCTTTTGAATTTATGAAAAACAGTATGCCTTCATCCTTTTCAATTATATCTGTCTTACTTTCAGGATAAGAAAGCACTCGTAAATGGTAATTATACGAATGCCTACACATGGAAGTCTAATCAACATCATAAAACATTCACCTGCTTTAAATGAAAGTGATCTTGTCAAGAAAGTGTAAGCTCAAAATGGATTGAACATTCTCAAAATCACCGGTTTATATCTCTTCTACAAATGAGGGTGTTACGATTGTTTGCTCAGCATTTCTCCAATATGAAACTTTTGTTAAAATAAACTAACATTTGCTGTTTTCAAAAATGAAATAAATGGGGTCAAGGTGCTTATTTTATACCAAGATATGTTTACAAATGGGTACCATCAGCCAAGTGTGTTTTTTAAGTTGCTTTTGAAATTCAAGGGAAAACATAACCCTTAAGTGGAATTATTCAAAAATATAAATCTAAGCACAAAAAGATCCTGTTTCCCATTTTGATAGAAAATGGACACTAATTTGCATTGAAGTAAATACAAGAATTGAAGGGAAAAGAACATTTATTCTGTCTATATAAAAATTCAATCAAAACCTTCTGAACTATCAACGAGATTTGTACAATAACTGTCAAAACAGCTACCATGCTCTGATCTAAAATATTTTCTGAGAGGATAGACCCGCCAAATTACTAGATAATTACAGTTTTTAGTATGTAAATTTTTCGAAATCACAGGACGTCCACGAGAGCCTGGGACGCTCTAACCCCTCCATCCCTGCAAATAAAGTTCAAGAACTGGTTCTAGAACGTGAATTGGCATTTCAAGAACAGAATTGTGGACTCTTTTGGGAAAATAAGTGTAAATTAACAGACGGGGGGATGGATAGACATACGGACAGACAGGAAATCATAGCTAAAATAGCTGATAAATCCCATTCAAAAAAATAAAACAAAAGAAATGTATTCCATAAGAATCTGTAACCTTTATTAGTGATGTAGTTACTATACTGTAACACTCTCTGTCATGCACCGTAACATATATTTCATTATATTTTTTCGATTTTTTTTATTTTCAGTTGTGATAATAGGGAGGAAATATTTCCAATCATTTCAATCAGAATTATTGTTTGAGATTGCATAAATTTCCAATATTTGAGATTGCATGAATTTCCAATATGAAACGCATTTAAAAGCTTTTAATGCCTTTACTTTGAAAAATGGCACACATTACTTCTAATTTAATTCCTTTAATCTTTAAAGTTCTAGTTATTTGCAGGATAAGATATGAAAGTAAATATTTATGCGGAGTATCAGACTGTAAAAGCTACACTTGTCTTTTTTAAAGTCGAGGGATAAAAGACATTTTTTTGAAGTCATAGCGTTTTTGTTTTCCATAAGTACAGAAATTGTGACTGTTTTCATTGCAAATCCTTAACATGTTTTCATGCAGAGGTATCTGTCCGTTGTAACAGTTATTAGGGGGTGAGGATGTGTTTGTAATTAATATTGAGAATTCAAGTTACTGTACTTATTCTTATAATCGCCCATATTCTAATAATTGCCCATCCCCCAATACGCTGCCACAAATTGGCCATTTTTAGACCGATTTTCGGAGAAACTTGATGACACTAATAATCACCAATCCTTCGATTTAAGAAAAATTGCTCAGACCTCAAATGTAAACTTCCCCATTTTTCCAACAAATACATCTTCGACAAATACCAAAAATTCTGATGATTCATGATTTGATTATTTAGACGAACTTGGATTCATTTACCAGATTTACTGAAGATCAGGAAATGGTTGTAATCTTTTAGAAGTTAGGGATGGTCGTGAAAGCAGTATAATTTACTCAGATTTGAACAACTTCTCTATAGCTTCTATGTTTTATCTTTAACACTTATTATCAAACATATTTTCTAAATCGGATGTCAAAGAAAGGAATCCTGCATGATTTTCGGTCAGTTGAAGCCACAAAACTTTCAGCTCCCACTGACAGAAAAATGAATATTTTTTGTCTGAAACATGGTTACTATCTTTTCATCCAAAATTTTGATATTCTTAAGAAACAATTGAATAAAAATAATTTACCAATATGATTGTTGTTTCAATTACCCGAATTCAATTCGAGTAGCAATCTGGCCAATGAAGGTAAAATGAAATTATATATTTTTTTGTCTCACAATGAGGTAAAGAATGTGGAACAGTTTATTTCACACAGAGGATGAACAGATGATCAAAGACCCTGACAGCTACTTTTGGAAGTGTTTCCAGAGCTTGCATGCGCCAAACACTTGCCTCGGTAGATGCCAAACCCTTTAAAATTATTATTTAGCCGTTTCTTTGTGACTTTGTTGCGGATTTTTAAATTGAGGGTAGTGGGATTCATAATTTTATTTTTGCACCAGGTAGGCAATATAAGTACAACAATTTCCTTTTATGGCTTTATTTATTTCTTGTCATTTCACAAAAAAAAGTAAACAATAAGTTACAATTGAAATGTGAAGTGTTTATTAAAGTAAGTGCTTTCAACAGCTATGATCGGATGTAGTTACGATCCTTCGGAATCATAACAGCGATCGCCGATCTGAAATACATACATTTAGAGTCTCTACAGCAATATGCGGTATTTTATGATCTATGAAATGAAGAACAATTTATTTTTTTTTTAAACTTGTGAATCATTTAGTTTTATTGAACACTACAAAAATTATCATCAAGTAATTTCATTCTTCTTCGTCCGAAATCTGTGTTATGCAGTCTGAAAAAGAATAAAGAAGACTAAAATAATTCTCATTTAAATACGATCATCTGGCATAAGTTTCTTGCTCTTTTGTTCAAAACAGAATAGCAAGGCGTAATTACTTGTTGAAGTCGACAATTTTTCACTCAACGTATCAGAAAAGGAATTCTTTAACTATTTAACGATCGATTTACTTTTAATTTATTCCATTGTTTTATAGTAGAATATAATTACATTCGCAAGAATCCCTTAGTATCATAGAGATGTTATGTAAAGCAGAATATTGCTCTATTCATTGAAAAAAAAAACGGTGTTGATCAACAACCTGCCAGGTCATTATTGTGCATCTTTGTTCCTCAGTTATGGAAATTAATTTTGTATTTATCAGAAACGTATCACAGTCACATTAAAGGGACATTGTAGGTCCGTACATATAAAGTTTCAGTTATTCCCCAACAGAATACCTCTAATAGTCGCCCATCCCAAACTGCGTCAATCATGACTATTCTAAT
Organism: Fragum whitleyi; assembly: GCA_948146395.1. Taxonomy (NCBI): domain Eukaryota; kingdom Metazoa; phylum Mollusca; class Bivalvia; order Cardiida; family Cardiidae; genus Fragum; species Fragum whitleyi. The sequence goes on from OX411544.1 coordinate 49,681,945, forward strand.
AAACGCCTGGGCAATTATTAGAATAAATACAGTATATATCTGTGATTGATTGTAGGTCACTTGGTTCTTAAGTTATGGCCCTGTCACATCTGACCATTTTAGCCAGCATATGCCTAACGCGTTTGAGAAAAAAACTCCACAAAATGTTGGCATACGCTGACCTACATTTTTTTTTGTCTATTCACGACGTGCTTGTATCGTGTTCATAGCGAGTTTGAATGTGTGAGTAATGTGTCCAGAACGTGTTCATAGCATATGTCAGCGTATACCAACATTCTTGAGCGTGTGTCCAACGTTCTTGTAACATCCTTAGAACGTGCTTAGCGTGTTTGTAACTCGCTGCTAGCGTGTTATAACGTGTTCTCAGCGTGTTTTGGAGGTAAATACAAATTCTGCAAGAAATTACCACTTCAAATTTATTCTTTTAACTTATAAACAGGCCACCGTCCACTTCAGATATTCATATTCAAAGTATGCTAGTTCATGTAAAAGAAAAATAAGAAAAGACGAAAAGAAAAATACACTGGCACCTGTTACAAATGAAAACATGCATATAACAAACTTATAAGATTACAGGCTGATTAAAGCTTCTGGTCCTTTTCACTCAAAAAATATTGCGAAAGGGTAAGGAACTACTTGTCATAATGCACTCCTTTCTTCCTTCATATGCTCTACAATGTAGGATGACTTTCTACAACCTCTCTTAATCTTGAATAGCTAGTCTTAAATTAAGGGGGAAAAGGTGTACCAAATATCAAACTTGTTGTACATATAATAGAATCAAATATTCTGAACAGAACAGAATAGAGTAAAACATGTCTTGTATTATGCCCACTGGGTACAACGATGTACTTGTCTTTTTGGTATATTGATAATGATCAAATGAGACGAATAAATGTTTGTATTTTCGCGAACGTATTGTTATTCTGACCAAAGAGCAGACACACTTGTAAAGCTATAAACGCAATGTTTAATACACATTTAGGCTACTTTCTCCACCTCGACAATCTAAGGAATTAAGAAAATCCGTAAAGGATTTATATGGAAGAAAAGACAAGCAGCTTATAACATAACATAACATAAGTTTTATTCATATGACTTGAACGAAATCGTTCATCGTCAAATATAGAGAATTCTACTTATAATCGAGTTTTCAAGTCATTCGTAGACTGGTCATGAGGAAACATGCAGATATGAACATGTCAAAAGGGTCATACACACGTACATGCACACATTTATTTATTTACAACAAACTGATGGTAGAAATTCAAGACAAATATGCAGCAGACCTTTTATATTTTCATTGTAAACTGAAACGCTGTCATACGCCAGAAACATGCTGTAAACTCGCTGGCAACGCGCTAGACACACGTTAAGAACGCTGAAGACGTAAACAAGCTCCTAGCGTGTCTCTAGCGTGTTCAAAACGTGTGTGGAGCGTGTTCCAACATGTTAGGCACCTGCTGAGAAATTTTGTGCATGCACAAAATTTTATGAGATACTAAGCGTATAGCAATGTGTGCCAACATGTTACAGCGTGCCGATAGCAAGTGCGGAACATGTCCATAGCGTATCCGACGTGTTAGCAGCGTGTTATAAAAATTCCAACACATTCTGCACACGCTGGCTAAAACGTTAATGTGTGACAGCCCTATTAGAGTTTGAAAATGAAAAGGTCTAACAAAATTTTATCAAAAATTGACTGTGACCTTGATCTTTATCCTATGTGACCCAAAACCAATTAGGACTGACAATAACACCAGTCCTCTGGTAGGAGACCTGTTAATTCCGGACTGGCAGTTATAGCTACCATATTGCAGATCCTTCAGGCCTGAAGTCATTGGCCAACATAACCTTGACCTTTGACCTATGTGACCCAAATACAATAGGGCACTTCCTTGGGTCATATGGAACATTTGTATAAAGTTTCATGATTCTAGGTCGCTTGGTTCTTGAGTTAGAGTCTGGAAACAAAAATTGAACAAAGGCTGACTATGACCTTGACCTTTGACCTATGTGACCCCAAAACAATAGGGCACTTCCTTGGGCCATAAGTAGCATTTGTATGAGGTTTCATGGTTCTAGGTCACTTGGTTCTTAAGTAAGAGTCACGAAACGAAAAGGTTTACAGAAGGATAGATGGATGGATGGATGGATGGATGGATGGATGGATGGATGGATGGATGGATGGATGGATGGATGGATGGATAGATGGATGGATGGATGGATGGATGGATGGATTGATGGATGGATGGATGGATGGACTGACAGACAGACAGACAGACAGACAGACAGACAGAAATAGGGAAACCAATATACCCCCCTCTACCTTGTAGGTGGGGGTTCCATTACAAAACAGTTTTGAAATACTGTTGTTTCATTTATGCTGCATTACAAGGTTTCATATTTGCTACTTAAAACATTTGACAAGTTTTATAATGATGCATCTGCAATCTGTCTTCTCTTCATACTGAATATGAGCACAGTAGCTTGGTTGGGCTTGAAGGTATCGATTCAAAGTTTTCTGGTTAAAATTTGAGACAAACCTTACAGACAGATAGGTAAAACAATATGCCTCCAATCTTATCCAAGTGTGGGCAGAAAAATTAAAGTCTGTCTAACTTTATAGTGTCTCTTTTGTATTCAAGTGAAAAAAACAAAAAGCCTAAACTAAGAACTAAATCATATTTTCCAATGGAAATGCCATAAAGACTAGACTTTTAGGAACATGGAGGAAAGGGGATTAAGTTAGTCATTGATCAGGCTATAAAAACAAATTGTTTTTGTAATCCAATTCTAATTGTTTTGTGAACTTTAAGCTAACTTAGATAATCTATGAATATAAAATCCTAATTGTTAGGTATATGATACTGACCATACAAAAAACTCACACAATACAATGTTGATAATCACCAGCTTTTGTTCCATTATACACAGATTTACCCTATCCCATTTAATTCATTATCATAAAATCTTGACTTTTAACACTGACAAATAGAGATATAGAAATATTAAGGAGACATACTATCTTGAATGAAACCTGTCCTGTGTTTTAGATCAAACTTTCTAGAAAGATTTGAGTACTGAATGTAACCTTGAACCTATACCATAGATGAAAAGAATTACCTCTAAAGAGTGACACATATTTCAAGGTTAATTGTTATAGATTTATAACAGCCCTGCATTCAGGATAACAAAACATTATAAACTGTTTTGCAAACTTTTACCCCTTTACATGCAAGTGCAATGCAAAGCACGGTATAATTTGCAAAAGGTTTGCACTGTCATGTCACCCTAAACACAGGCCTTAACAAGAGCTAGGCTTGTGGATGCCAACACTTTGCTGCAGATGCTTGATAATGAATAATTCTACATCAAAAGAGTGTGGTATAGTTCTTAAAGGGATGCTTCTAGATATATATGATATTAATTCCTGTTGTGGAACGCTATCAGACATACCAAGTTTCAAGTAAATATATGCATTCACAACAGATACTTTTAAGTATAAAGTTTTTCATGCCAACGACAGCAATGCCAGTATTCCAAATGCCAACAACAACAGCAATGCTGACAAAGCTAGCTTTATTATTTTTTTCTTGAAAAACATCTAAACTAACCAAGATGTGCTGTTCAAACACAAATGCTCCTGAAACAGTAAATTTTCAAAATTTTGACCTTGACTGTTGACCATTACCTTGTCAAATGACCTTGAACTTAGTATCTGCAGATGTGTTCCAATGAGATCTATCATCATGCCAAATATGATATTAGATTTTTTGGTTAAGTTTTGCAGACAAACACTGAAACAGCGAATCAGTCAATGGTTCAACAAAATGCCACATGATCTACGGTAAATCTCTGTCTAAAGTGTGTAAAGGCAGATTCCTTTTTTTTGTAAGAGTGGCTTCATCTTACTATCTAGATGTTTTTGCTATTGCTACCAAATAATTGAAATTGCCAATAAAATTGTAATTATAATAAGGTTTCATAAGGGGGAGGGGGTTCTTGTGAACTACATAAAATTGACTTCTTTGAACCCCCTCTAAATTCATACAATAAAAAGAATAATTAATTGCAAGTAAAGTAAAAGGGAAGTAACTTTGCATTCTCTATCAGAACTATGGTTAAAACCCTTGTGCAGTCTAAAGGAGTGAGGCAATAAGATTTTGGTGGGCAAATTTCTGCCGAATAATTGGAATGACATAAAGTGTTGTGGAATATGTAAGTTCCATACAGCAGAAAGGTGGATGCACTTTACTGATAATGATTAGTTATGATCTACAAATAAATAGATAACCCGCCAAGAATGAGATCTTGTAAATGTCAATGACAAAAACAGATGTGGGTAGACAGGGTGCTCTGATACCTCTAACATTCACTACAAATAATGTGAGTAGTAGGCGTATTTATAAGCAGCGGCATGGAATTCCCTTGCCTGACTTGTCCAACATCGGCTTTTCTACCGGTAGACAAGTACTTTTTTGAGGTCACTTGTCCACTGAAAAGTTAAAATACCAGCACAGATATTGAAATGGTCCTGAATGGATCTTGTTATGATCTAAGGGTAGAAAACATTGTATTCAGCGAAGAAAATGTTGGGTTCTAACATTTTCTTTTTTTCTTTTTCAAATACAGTGTTTTCTTTTTTTGTCTGCCAGTCTGTTTGTCTGTCAAAAATTTACTTGTGAAATGAAGATTTTCCTGTAACTTCACCACTTTACAATATCAATGCTTAAATTTTGAATGAAGGTTCCACTCATCAGTTTATATCTTTAAATGACAAAGTTATCTGGTAAGATCAGTCAGGATAGATCAGTCTGTAATGCTCTCAATCAAGGAATCATGAGTTTGAAGCCTAGCTCAGCTGACTTCCATACCACATTCGACAAATGTGTCATTCTGACACTTATTTGTCTTTCACTGATTGTTTGAAATGTTTTTACCCAACAAACAAATCCAATAAACAAGATCAAACTTCTAAATAATTGCAGCTAACCATTATCCTTTCAAATAATAAGTTTCAAACAAATGTCTTATTCTAAGGGACATAACAACCAATTTTGTTTCCCAACAAAGCCTGTAGTGATGGCTGATCTTTGTCTAGATTTGGGAGGCACTGCCTGCCAAAGCTTTATGTTTGTTTTTTGGGGGTTTGGGGTTTTACAGCACTTTCAACAATCTTTCAGTTATATCGCGTGGGCTGGAGCACCTGTCAATGGATTCCTGGTATTTCTCACAACAGTACTACCATTAAATCCTTTCCTAGCGTCCTGCTGCTATCCCACAGAATATCTGAATCTGAACCAAAGAATGCTTAAAATTAATCTGGGAAACTATAAGAAGTTCTGAATTCATGATACAAATACATCATATTGTCAACCAGTTTACTTCTAAGTTGTCCATCAAAATGACAGAGAAAATTCTACTCTCCATCATTCAAATTGCTGTTCTTTTTTCTGAGGACAAAACAATGTTTCCATATTTCAAGTGTAATGTTTGAATCATCTGTGTATAAACTGTAAAATCAGGGGGCTGACACTAACACGAGTCCTCTGGTACTAGACCCGTTAATTCCAGACTGGCAGTTATAGCTACCATATTGCAGGTTCTTCATGGCCAACATAACTTTCTCTTGTTTAAAAAAGTTCTTGCTTATTACCCCAAATAAGATTTTCATTACCACAGGGAAGAGATTGTGAGAAAAGAAGAAATTGCTTGTCACAAAACAATGAGTTAATTGTTAAATTGTCCAATACACACATGTAGGACCTGGTATTATAAAGGAGGAGTCTATATAGATCTAAATGGTCCAGCAGGCTGGAAGCAAAAAGTAACGTAAAAGCTTTAATATACCCCTGGCAGTTTTATTGGAATCTTCATGTTTCTTTTTGAAGGAGGTGGAGTTTTTAAGAGGTTAGGGTTGTAAAGATGTGAAAAAAAGCCAAAAATTTGACTGCATTTTTAGCCATTTTCCCCATCTTCACGACTGTAAATCTCTGTCATTCAGAAAATCTAAGAAAAACTTAAAGCAAATCATTAATATAAGCATTGAATCAACACTTAGATTTACATTTGGATGGGAAGTTCCATTTACTCTATCATTATGACATAGATTTGCAGGGATGGGGGTTCATTAGAGGCTATAAATTTTCCGAATATTATGTAAAAATAGCCTGACGAAAGGTATGATATTATATAAGCGCATGGCACTATATGAGAACTTATATGGTAGTTGAAAAATGTTAATACCTCTTAACAAAAATGCTTCCAATTATCCCCATTGATAATCTGGATAGCTCATGTGATGGTGAACACATAATTATGCCAAGTTTCACCAAGATATCTTTAATAACAACATCAATATGACCAATATCAAATTTTGTCACGCAAATGCCATCATGAATGATGCCAAGGTGATCACAACACCTCCGGGTGTCTCTGAAAACAGCCAAGCTTAACATAAGAATTCACCTTATTCAACAAGAATCAAGCCATATTGTTGCAGGAAAAAGTACCATTCCAATGAAGTTTTATGGAGTTAGGTATATGGAATATGTTCAACAGATGGAATATGTTAAATAGATGACATAAAGACAAATTAGTCAAAAGGACCCAAGGATTGGTGTTTCTGTCATCTAGTAAGATGAATTGATTAAACGGGAAAATCCAAACTGATCAAAGATCAAGTTACATGCGAATCAATCAACAGCAAGTAAATTAAATTATTACTTACATGAGATAGCCATTAATATTCAATTGATTGATTGAGTTTTACGCCGCTTTCAACATTTTTTCAGTTATATCGCGGCGGATGGAGCACCTAACAATGGTTTCCTGGTATTTCTCTCACCAGTACAACCACCACATCCTTTCCTAGCCTCCAGCTGCTATCTCACATAGGTCTACGATTATCAACCCATTGGTGAGAGACAAATAGTTGGAAAGAATGAGGATCGAACCCGGGACCTCTAGGTTGACAGTCCGACGCACTACCAACTGCGCTATGTTGGCGGCTCCATTAATATTCAAAGCCACTTACCTGCAAATAACTAAGAATTGATAAGTGATTCCTATTTGTCTATCATGATTTAGACAGGAAAATGGAGGCCCTCCAAATTTTTTCTAATACATATTTTCGGCAATTCCTGAAGTGTGTGCTCACTGAAAATTACTCTTGTAGAAACTAGAGAGTAAACATAATATGGCCCACAATTTTGAAACAAAAATTGCATCAATAAAAGTACTGTTTCTTAGAGAATTTGAATACAACATAAGATTTCACATTTCATTTTCAGCAAAAAACATTAAAGTGGCCACAATTAAAGCATAATATGTGAACAAATAAGCACAGAGTGCAATTTTTAATTAAACTCAAAGTATCCTAAATAGACATTTGTTACTCATGTTTTCGAGTAACTTGAACCATGAACATCCCACTTATAACCATCAGGGGAAACAAGGGTATGATGTAGACTTTAAGGTTAAATGAGCATTTTAAGCATATGCATGAATCAACTGTTCGGACTGTGGAAAATGTTCCACAAAGTGGTAGTCAACATATTGTACTGAGTACTTGCATGATTATGTTACCCTAAATTGACAGACAGAAAGAGTTTGCGAATCTGCAGATTTTAGACTTATGATTTCATTTTTTTTTTCTTAAAAATCAGGAGGTGCATTTTAATTATGAATAAGTATGAGTTGCACTATTACCTTTTATTACTTTCATTATTAGATCTAAATAAATTATGGAAACATACATAAGAAACTGTGGAGTTTCTATTTAGAATCGGTCTTTAGATTCATCTTGCGTGGTAGGCATAGGAAATTTGGCCTACTCAAAATTTAGTAACGATGTTTTTAGAAAGCGATATTTCGAAATTTTCTCAGTCAAAGCTGTTTGAATTACATTTGATCTTACGAATATTACCCCGATTTTAATTTTTTTGTTTCAAAAAGCCTATCAAAGGACCCTCACAATCTGTTTCCAACAAAGAAAGTATTGACAGAAGCGGTAATGGCACATTGCTAACCCGACAAGATTGCGTAATCAAAGACTGGTTGTTGAAGCGACAGTCTATTACGCCGCAAATTTCACATGACTTGTTTTGGTCAGCTGTTATGTGTATGCTTGCGTTGATTATCGATTATTTTGCAAGTGTGGGCTTACTTTAAATACTTTATTAGCTAAATTCGTAAAACATCCCAAATTACAGGACATTTTCCTCGAATCTCGGATGTTTTTTTGTCTAATTTTTTGGTTGATTTCTGAAATTTTGGACGTATATTACGTCGACGTCCGCTTATTGAGAGCACTGGTCTACGATTATCAACCTATTGGTGGGAGACAAATAGTTGGAAAGGATGAGTGCCGCTGTTGGGGCAAAAGGAGAGAAAGAAATGATAAGAAATTTCAAAAATTAGGCCACCTTGTTTATTTTTAAGTTGACTTTCGAAGATATCTTATGGGTGTTTTATGTGCTTGGTCACTGATGATACATGTACATTAATGGCTTTTTAAAGTGTAGTATTCTCACTTAACGATCTTTGCATTAACTAGCATGAAATAAATAAATGTTAGAGAATCATTATTTTCATGAGACTCTGAAATTGGTGTTTTTAACTCAACATGTGGTAAAGATTTTGGTTAGTTTTCAATAGCTGTCATTCAAACAGTAGTATTTACACTGCATCTATTTGAGTACATGTTAACCCTTTCCTGTTTTACAAAATTTTGGACCTGTCCAAATTCAAAGGTTTTGTAGACGAAAATTTAAAGTGGATTTAAATTGAAAAATAACCATTCAGTAGGGTAGAAAATAGTGAGGAAAAAGAAGAAATTGCTTGTCAGAAGCAATTTCTTCTTTTTTCACAATGTTTTATCAATTATAAAATCACGGGCACGTAAAAAGCAGGGATTAAACAGCAAAGGGTTAAAAGGGACCTGCTCCGGTTGTCCCAAAATAGTTTGATTAGAAAAGATAGTATACTCTTTTGCCATACTGTTTTAATGTTTAAAAAAACAGCAATGTGCTTAAAATAATATCATGTTTAGTGCCAGAACACTGCTGCATATGACACATAGGATTAAATGAACAAAGGCTGAACATTTTTTTTCCTCTAGGCCAGCTTTGACATAAGTCATTGCATGCTTTCCTACCAAGAGAATTTGAAGTGTCATTGTGCGCAATGAAGTATTGTAATGTCCCATGTGTAATTCTAAAATCTCATAGCTGTAGCTCTAAATAAGCTGCAGTTACGAAGTTTGAGAATTACAACAATGATATATCCGACATGGAACTGCTGAGGATTGTTAAAATGTGCCATTTTCACTACATATTTTATTAGGTTAAAACAGACAGGAGTGTAACCAGACGTATTTCTGTAAGAATCACTTTCATGTAAAAATTGCAAACAGATGTGAATGAGGTCTAGGGGAACTAATTCATTTTCCGTACCATGCTACATCCAGACATTTTAGATTTATATTAAGATTAAGGCATCCTGATGCAACATCTTATTAACAATCATTTTTGCAACAAATTTGAGAGAAATCTGTGATAGGTTGAATGAAAAAAGTTTATATGATCTGCTATTACTTCTACGATGGTCGGGTCAGTTGCTCACATGACCAAGAATTTCAATAGCAGGCTTCATGTGTGAACAGAGAAAATTGTCAATTTTACCGATATCAAACATATTATCTTCATTTTGAATATCCCATCAAATTATTTCGATATTTCTCTTTATATTAATGCAAGGTCAAAAGAGCTTTTCATTTGACCTTTAATCCAATTTTACCAGACTTTATTCAGCTTGACAAGGGTTAAGATTGGCTGCAATCATTTGCGTTTGCAGTTTTATAAGGAATATTTTTCCTTTGAAATATTGCCTCTATGATCAAAGTTTGTATCATTTACTTGAATTGACCTTTTTATAGACATGGGAGATAGTTTAACTTAGCACTTTCCTGATGTGCTGATTTGTTTCCCTTTTTAAAATATCAGTAATGAAATATTATCTGGCAGCCAGACTTTTTTCTTGATTCTTCTTCTATTGAGAGCTGCATTAGAAAAGCATCTTTTTATTCAGAGTAATCAAATTTATGAGATTTGCACAATAACATCCTGAGTACCTTTAGAAGTATGTGAACTTGCCGATGTGTTGCTCTAAACATCAACAATATATTTTCTTCAAGTAAAATTAAGCCAAACATAAGTTTCATTCATAACTTAGAGGACATTGACTTCTGTGGACAAAGCAGAATTTTGTAAGGTATGCCTTTTTCCTATACTGAAGAATCTGAACAAGGCCTTCTGTCATATATAATCCATCACATCATTTAACCCATTCTAGAAGACACAATTTTAGACCACTGCCAGTTCAGAAGTTTTAGATTTTGATTTTTTTCATTTAATTAAGTAAATCCATTGAAAAACCCTCCTCTACATTGTGGGTAGGTGGTATAAAAAGCAGATTTTTGAAGGAATGAATTGGCTTTACAGGGTTTTAGTCTGTTGACTTCTATAAAATTGGATCCAGAGGACTCAACAATTTGGATCTTGGAGGTCCTTTCTTAATGTTTGGGAGTACCTGCTTCAGATGTAGACTCTCTTTTGAGCAATAATTTTGTTTTTGTGTCAATTTATAGCTATTCCCTGGTTAATGGTGTAGAATGGGTTGGATGTGTATGAATATTTGGACATCAACTTCAGGAAATAATTGAAGACTGTTTTAAACAGTCTTCAATTCTTTTCTGAAGTTGACATCTAAAGGGTGAATGGGACTCTCATCTGATAGTTTTGAGAGTCCTGTCTACTTATTTGTGGGTAGCAGACTCGCAAAACCTACGTCCCCTAAACCCTGGCTTTAATATCTTACCAACAATCTTAAAATCTTTAAACAAAATGGAATTGCTTGGTTAAAACAGAAATTGTTGTTAAAATCTTATGACTTTTTTTTAAGTCACCAATATGCTTGTTGTGACTAGTAAAATGAAATGGCAGGTAGGTGTTAAAATTTACTTCGTTTGAATTGGGTTATACTCTTCTATAAAAAAAAATCCAGTCATATCTTGGCAATTGAGGCAGCTAACAATGATTTCTTGGTACTTCTCACACCAGTACTGCCAATACACCCTTTCCTAGCCACCCCCCCCCCTCCCCAGCCTGTCAGAAAGGATATTTGCCGCCACCAGGGATCAAACCAATGACATCTTGTGATTGAAGATTAAGGGTGTGATGTGCTACCAACTGAGATATGACAGTGGCAGATGTGAAAAGACTTATTATTCAGAACAAACAAAGAATAGTAGTTCTTGTGATTCTCTGTGTGTGGGATGTGGAAAAAAAGAGTCCAAGAGGGTCTGTATCGCTCCACTGGGTTAAACATCTCAAGATTTGAAAGAGAGATATCAAAAATACAAGGTCATGAAAGTCACTCACCATCATTCAGAAGGAATTCTAACTTTTTCCAAATTGATACTTATTTACAAGCTATCAGAAGTGAGCACATATAACTAATATGTAAAATTACAGTGAAGAAGACTATTTAAATATTTCTTTAAAAAAATCACATTTATTAAACTCAAATTATTAAATAAATTTTATTTCACCCATAACCTGACAAGAATAGCCCTAATCTGCTCACCTGAACTTTATTGGTCCAGTGAATCTCATCCAAGTAACTTTCAGGCAAAGTTTCATTCACATTTGCCTAATTTTTGAAGAGGGAATGTTATTCCGAGAATTTTAAGTGATAATAGACCCTTCCAACCCATTCATTACTGAGGAGACTCAAAATAAGCCCCACCCATATCTATTGGCCAATCAAAATTTTGCAAACAATTTTAGAAAAGGGTCATCAAAGGAACATTGAGGTAAAGTATCATTGAAATCAGCCCAGTGGTTCAAGGGGAGATGTCGTTCATAGATTTCGGCCCCAAAATAAGCCATGTCTTACTACAGCCATATTTATGAGCCAATCAAAATTTTGCCTACAATTTTTGGAAAGGGTCGCCAAAGGAACATTCTGGTAAATTTTCATTGAAATTGATCCAGTGGTTCAGGAGATAATGTCATTCAAAAGTTTCCGGCTCAGAATAAGCCACACCCTGCCACGCCCATATTTATGAGCCAATCAAAAATTAGCAAACAATTTTCAAAGAGGATCACATAAGGAACATTCTGGTAAATTTTCATTGAAATCTGACCAATGGTTCATAAGGAGATGTTGTACAAAGATTAGGGGCTAAAAAAAAACTTACCCTGCCACTCCCTTATTTATGGGCCAATCAAAATTTTGCAAACAAATTTCAAAGAGAGTCACCCAAGGAACATTCTGGTAAGGTTTCATTGAAATCAGGCCATTGGTTTGGGTGGAGATTTTGAAGGATTTTGGGCTCAAAATAAGCCAAACCTTGCCCTGCCCATATTTGGGGGTCAATCCAAATTTCTTGAACATCATTAGTAGAGGGTCACCAAAGAATCTTTCATGCCGAGTTTCATTGAAATCAGGCTAATGGTTTTGGAGGAGAAGATTCTTATAGATTATGGGCTCAAAATATGCCCTGCCCTGCCACACCCATATTTAAGTGTAGATCAAAATTTCTTGAACAATTTAAAAAGATAGTCATCCAAGGATCATTTCTGCCAAGTTTCATCAAAATCTGCTCATGGGTTTGGGAGGAAAAGATGTTTAAATCAAAGTTTTTTACACACACAGAGACGGATGCACGCACGGAACGGACGTACGCACGATGGACAAACCGCCATGACAATAGCTTGCTGGCCTTCGGCTAGTGGAGCTGAAAAAATTAAAAGATGAAAATTATGACTTCATAATGTGTGCAAGTTAAATTTCCCTCACTCAGCAAAGATGGATTTAGAACTGTGTTAAATATGAAAAGAATGATCGATCCAAACATCATATTATGGCAGATATCTAAAATCAAACAAAGCACTGAAAGTACTGATAGTGGACGTTTCTGTTGGCATACTAGAGTGATTCTTCCATTTGTTGAGAAAATAGAATTTCTACATGTAAAATTACGATTAAAGGAAAATGACCTGACCCAAGTTTGCATCTTGCTTCAGATATACATTTCTCAACATATATTGTCAATCATCAACCAAAGTCCTGTAACAACAAGGTTTTGATAACTTTCGGCATTATGCCGTGTGTAGTTTGAATAGTGATTGTCTGATCCATTGGTTACAAAAGGAAAGAAATGATAATTAAATGATCTAGGTTATTATTCTTATTTTTTAATGCTAATCGATTCTCTGTAATATAATTAAAATTATGGTGTTATCTACTTACAAAATTCTTTTAAAGCATAATAATTAATTGTTCAGCGATTTTCATTCTTAAATAAAGAAAGAAAGGTCAAGTGTTTATATAAACATGTAAACAAGAGTACCATCGTCACAAAATACGCCGCCACTTTGATGCTGTTTCACTAAAATAATTGTAGACACTACTTATTTTGACAGAACCAAATTGAAAATGACCAAGTTTCATTTAAATCAAGACAAAAAGTTAGGAGGAGTTGCCTTCACAAGGCGGCATTTTCAATAAGCCCCAGACACTAAGTTTTAAGGGGGCATAATTCAGGGATATAAATGAGCCATAAAATCCTTGATCCATGTACATCTACCAATTGAGGTGATAACATTGACCAAGTTTCAAGAAGATCCAGCCAGAAACTTAGGAAGAGTTGTGTTGACAAGAAAAGTGGACCCAGAGACTAAGTTTTTAAGAGGCATAACTCAGGCAAAAATCAACAAACCATAAAATCCTTCCTTCATGCACATCTACCAATTGAGGTGATAACATTGACCAAGTTTCAAGAAGATCCAGCCAGAAACTTAGGAGGAGTTGCGTTGACAAGAAAAGTGGACCCAGAGACTAAGTTTTTAAGAGGCATAACTCAGGCAAAAGTCAACTGACCATAAAATCCTTCCTTCATGCACATCTACCAATTGAGGTGATATCATTGACCAAGTTTCAAGAAGATCCAGCCAGAAACTCAGGAGGATTTGCGTTGACAAGAAAAGTGGACGGACGTACAGACGGATGGTTAGACGGACAGACGGAGAAGATGACGCCAATATATGTCCGCCTCCGGCGGCGTATAAAAATTGCAGACGCTCGTCTCGAGAGTGGCTGTAGCATGTTGAAAAGTAAAGTAAATCCTCTTTGCATAAACCTTTATCGCACAACCTGAATGCTTTACTTTACCTGCTTGGGCTGTATCGGTTTTCATGTGTATTCTGGTATTTCCATTAATTGGCCATTGTTTTATATATTGTTTTATATACATAAGAAGTGTCAGGAGAGGTTACCATTCCAGTAATTCTATTCACTAAGTTTTCATGAGTGACCTTCCATAGACCATTGGGAAACAATTGGGCAAATTACTCACTCTGCCTGAAAAGTAGTTCAATGCAAGCAAAACGTTCACCCGATATCAGAATTGCATATGATTTTGCACTTAAAAGATGTCTTTGAGGTTTCAACAAGTTATGTAGTATCCTTGTTTCACTCTTTTTCTCAAATGCATAGTTGTCAGACGGATACAATTGAAAGAGAGTAAATTGAATCTTACAGAGCACTACTGTTTTGAAAACCTATTAAAATCTGACAGGATTGTTCTCACGCGGTATTAACACTGATGAGCATAAACATCTACCAAAAATGGAAGTATTAAGATCATTGACTGTCATTATTTCAGTAAGTTTTCATTTGGAAGAAAGAATAAGTAGGATGTTATGTATATTGGGCAATCAAAATCTGGTATTTACAGCTTGAGTCAGCTCGAGTTACAAGATTTTGGTTGCCAGATGGTTAAAATTCTGAAGGCTTTTCTACCCTGGACCAATTATTCAAGACCAATTGTCCATGGACTGTAAATACCAGGGCAAATTTTGGAATGTTACTGAAAAGATATTATTTAGCGTAATATTTTTGTATAAAAAGATAGAATTATTGTTTTCAGTGAAGAAAATGCTGTGGTCAAGCATTTTCTTCTTCAAAATCAAAGTTTATCAATTCTCTTTTTAAGGACAAGTTCAGTTTGATGCTGGACAAGTAGAAAATTCACCTTTTTCTTTCCCAAGGACGGTTCCTCGTTACATTGTTTTGGTAGCTTAATGACAATTTATGGATTTCAGTAAGTTTTCAAACCACCTTTTCCTCTCTTTCAGGATAAAACATCACACAAATAATAATGAAAATCATCAAAGGAGATTCGCATATACATATATGTATCAGTTTTGATCTAAATAAATAGAAAGAAATACATAAAAAATTGTTTCCAACAAAAACCCAGTAACAAATATCAGCATACCATCCCTATGTTGTAGGTACTCATTAGATGAGTTCATTGAGTACGCACGTTAATGGATTTATTTGGCTAAAGGTGGAATTTTCCGGAAAATTAATCCTTCATTCTTTAATTGTACATGTAGGCAATTTGTATATGTATAATGGGATAACATAGGTCAACACTAACTGTTTTAACTATTTTTAATTGGGTCTGCGAAAATCCCGAATTCTAATGGCAGGGATCCCTCAAGAGAAAAAGCAAGAAAAAAATTGAGGGTTAATGATGTGTTCTTATATTTTTACAAGCTAAGGTTCTATCACTCCACTTTGTTCTTTACATTTGTGGAGTTATGGAACCTTGGCTTGGAAATGGTTGATCCTGATGGAATAAACTTCTATATTTTATAAATACCCAAGGATCCTGAAGGAATCCCTTTCTTGAGCTTATGGGATCCATTCCAATATTTTGGGGCCCTTATGGGATCCATGTAATGTTTTAGGACCCTTATGGGATCCATTCTAATGTTTTGGGACCTCAGGATCCCGGGACACTGTTAGTGTTGAAACCTGGATAAGAAAAGGATAAGCTGTTAATCTGACAAGAAGAAAATCTGACAATTTTGTCACATGCAATTAATTACCTCATAATTAAGCATCCTACATACTGAAATTTGTAACCTATTTTCCTCTTACTCCACTTCATGTAAATAGGGAGCAAAATTAGCTGTTAATTTGTATACTGTCCAACATATGGTCCAATATGAAAGAGGATACATCACAAACAGGAATTTACCAGAAGCAAGCCTATTAAGGCATGATTCATACAAGCTGATCAATGACTTTACTAATGCTTTCCATTTGAAGGCAATTTTCATAATATGAATTAGAAGTTGAGATTGTGCAGTTTGTAAGAAGTTTTAAATCTCGTGTTCAAAGAGCTATGAAACAACTGTACACACAGAACTACAGATAGAGGGAGTATTTTGGATTTCAAATCCTTTAAATTTTGCTTGCACAAACCTATATTTAAGGGTACTCAATGGAATCGTCTTTTCTTTAACATAGGGTTTCAATGATATATAAATATTTAAGACTGACATAATTCCCCTCTCTTCTGTGCCTTTGATAAATTTAGATTCAACTATTGTAAAAGTTGCTAAAAAACGCCATCATACAATAAAATGTATTACCGTAAGTAACCACTTACCAAACCTCCAAAAAGTGGTTGTTAAAGTAGATGGTAGCTTTGTATACATTTTATTTACAAATAAGATTGGATATGTAAATTATTGCAAAATTTTCAATAACCGTATGTTGTTTTAACTCAATAGAATCGTCTCATTGAGATGATTGTAATGTGTTTTAAGAACAAATGGTTCATTTACAATTATTTTTAGACCAATATCTACTTTTTAAGATTTTTTGATTTACAGAAAGGGATTTGAAAACAGTCGCTTTACAAAAATGGTCGTTCAATAGAAGTGGTTGCTTGAGCAAGATTGAATATAATTAAACCATACCTTCATTTATTCAAGCCCTGGTATTTCCATGTAAGAATTGGCTATCATTGTTCTAAGCTGTCATCAAAATCTATCCAGGGGTTGATATTAGTTCATCTGTAACAAACAGAGAAATATAAGCACATGATCAGAAAAAGCAATAAATATGTAAATTGCCATAATCATTAATAAATATGTCCCAAGTTTTCTTTCTCAAGGGGGGGAGGGGGGGGGGGGAACTTCTGGAAATTTTTTCCAGGGGGTAAGTGCTAAACTAAATGCAAGAACTAATAGATATTCAGGCACTTACAATTATTTTTGCACATACCCTCTCATTTTGCTCTCTTTGATATGTGTTCATTATTTGCTTTTCTCCCTAGCTCCAATGTCTCACATAACCACCTCCTTGCATGATTATGCTTATTGGGCCACGATTTGAAAATATATATTAACTCTTGTTGTGCTTTACCCGGAATATTCCTGCTTTGGCGGCAGCTGTAGACAAACATCAGCCTGCACATACGAGGGATGATCCAGAAGTTCGGAGAATAGGCTAATAACTTTCGCATTTCTAGCTTGTTCATTATATATTTTGGTCAATTTGCAGTTTAGGAGCACATAAATGTTATCATTTCTGCAGAATTATCTTTAGCTGTCTTCGAATACATTACCATAGAAACATAGGTATGCTAAGGCGGGGAGCGTGAACAAATATTGAAAATCTGTTAAATAAATCAAGTTTTCTGTAAGTTTTCTGTAACTTTGGTTGGAATTCCTTGGCTAAATTGAAAAGGAAGCAAAGAGAATTTAATTGATATTTTTTGAAAGCTATTGTAACACTTTTGATGGGCACAGAATATATTTAATAATTTTGAATAAACGAGGAAAAAATGTCAAGACGTCAACACCAAAATATGAATGCCGCTTAATTTTCGATATTTTGACATGATCTATGCAATTCATCAATCTTAACATTTCAGATAATTTAGAAAAATGATAGGAGTGTGCAGGAGAGAACTTTCCCTAAAGCTACCCTAGATATTCGAAAAGTGACAGGCTCAAAAGAGCATTTAGAATGATATAATAGAGTTTCAACGAACAAACATATTCCAATTGATTCTCAATATTTTCCAAAAATAAATGTCCTGCATTTGGCTTTCCACTTTACTTAAATTACCATGCATATAGAAATTTTAAACAAATTTGATTCCAAATAGGATGTGGATAATTTCTGTAATTGGACGTATCCGGTACAGAAAGGCATGAGAGTTAGCATAGACTATGAAGGAAAGAGTTATTATTGACGTCGCATTTGACATTCTTGCTCCCCAGCCTTAGTAGGGGGGTCTCTGTCTTGTTTCGTGCATTTTTCAGCCGTTGTTGAATGCAAAAATTTCCACGTTTATTACGCAGATGATGCATTAAAAGACTGTATGATTTATGTTTTGATAGTGAAGTTTTCTAATGATTTATAACCTCATTTTACGAACTTTTGGATCAACCCAAGTATGTGTGGTCTCTTTTCTTAGCCCTGACTTTTACGCACAACGGACCACATCGATGAGAGAGGGAGCGGAAGAGCTTTTTAAATGAACAAGAGTTTTACCTTTTTAAATAGTCCCATTTATTTCCCACATAAAATATATCAATTTCACTTTTCCTGAATGTCCAAATAGTCGTACGCCCCTTTTCACCTTTATAACAATCCTCTCTAACCCGTATTACCCTTTCGTAAGACCTTTATATCACCCGGGGTAATGAACTCCGTGAGAAACGAAAAGCCCTTGAAAACGTATATAAACCTAGTATCTAAGTTCATTTAAGTTCAAAACACAAGAAATGGAGCATACTACTTCAAAAATAAAAGTTACAAGTATTGGCGCCTGAAAAGCGAAAACAGAGACAGAGATCAGACCGCATATAAATGCAGGCTGATCAATATCTACATTTTTGTATATTATGCAGCAGATAATCTTTCTTACTTGCAATAGTATTCGCAACAGTATGTGTAGTCTGATGTTAGTCTACACCACCTGTTTCTCACTTTCAAACCAGAATTGTCAATAGATTTAGTTTTTCAAATAAAAATTGACCTACAGTTTGTACTTTCAGTATTTTTTGCCCTTTGATTTTGATGCAAATTTTTAGCCAAAGTGTATTAAGCATGACAAGGGTTAAAGTGGCTGATTGGGTCTGACCAAATCCTCATTGAGGTGAAGTTAATTGGTAAATTATTGTACCCTTTCTAGACAGTAGCAGGATGCTGCCATGACATCTACATTTCTAGTATGTTTTACTTCAATTTTACAAGGACAAATCCTGTTGAGCCCCTGCATCTGGGGCTTGTACTAAGATGCAACTTCAACACCAAATATACTACAATTCTTCCAAAGCCCTGAAAATTGCACCAATGAACCACACATTTAGTCAGCTTAATGTCTGATTGTTAAAATAAAGTGCATGTATATTCTTGATTATGTATGTATGTATGTATGTATGTATGTATGTATGTATGTATGTATGTATGTATGTATGTATGTATGTATGTATGTATGTATGTATGTATGTATGCATGCATGCATGTATGCATGCATGCATGTATGTTTGTATGTATACACAGCACAGAACAGTTGCAACTGCCTATAAACATGAGTCATCAAATTAGTCTGTCAAGTTCTTAGGGAAGGATAAACTTGTTACTGTTGATTTCTTTTTTTTTTTACATTTCACAGAAAATAAACAAGTGGTAGCCCTACTTGACATGTGAAGGCTATTAGTGGACTGTTAGTCAAAAGAAGGAAACTACCAAACAAGACTGTTGCAAAGCAGACTAATACTCCCCTACAAGTGCTTGTCCATAAAGAAATGCCATTTTCCATCAAAGGGCCATAATTCTGTCAAAAGTCAATGGACCGTAACTTGCACATCTCTGCTTGATATTGATCATATCTGTGAAGTTTGAACAAATCTGTCCATTAGTTGCTTGGAAATTGCACAGACACTAAAAAGCTACAGACGGATGGACAGACAGACTGACTGACCTACGAGCAGACTCCTATATATCCCAAAAACTATGTTTTAATGGTTCATCTGTTCGTAGCTTTTTTAACTTAAAGATTAAATTCAGTCTTTAATGTCTTGGTTTTCTACATCTTGTGTGATTTTACACTATACCTTTTCCCGTGATTTGGCATAGATCCTCCCCATTTTCAATAGGGTTCATCCTTGTGACCTGGCCAATATTCTGACCAAGTTTCATGAAGATTGGGCCATAATTTTGTGGCCGCTAGAGTGTAACGGACGACAGACGATGGATGACGAAACATTCAATGATCACAAAAGCTCACCTTGAGCATGATGTGCTCAGGCGAGCTAAATATGATTATAAAAATGTTGTTTTCAAATATGTTTCGTTCAACACTCAAAAGATGTTACAATTAACACATTAAAACTAGTTGATGTTTCACTGTCACACTACAAAAAGAAGATTTGCAACCTGCCATGATTATAAAATTTTGCAGTACCTTCTTGACACTTAAATACATACAATAAATTTGGTTGACATACTTCAGTTAGATTCTAAGAAAATGATTTTCAAAGTTTCTACCATATAACATATTGAGAAATGACCTCCATCCATAAAATGCATTTTTTTCATCGGTTTGAAGTAATTTTTTGCAGACCGATAAAGGATCATCCAAGGGTCATCATTCATGTAAAATTTAATTGGTATACATCAATTATGCTCTGAGAAAAGTCACTTTTTACAATATTCGGAAATTAGCCACACCCATTTAATCCATGTTTTTCAATGGATCAAAATTTCTTGAACAACTTTGAAAGAGGGTCACCCAAGGATCATTCATGCCAAGTTTCATTGGGAAGGAAAAATTTCTAAAGTTTAGTAGAGAAAATAAGCCACCCTCCCCTGCCCCACCTATTTTTGGAGTCAATCAAAATTTCTTGAACAACGTTTTAACAGGGTCACCAATCAATCATTCATGCCAAGTTTTATTGAAATCAGGCCAACGGTTTAGGAGGAAAAGATTTTTTAAGTGAAAATCAAGTGAAAATAAGCCATGCCCATATTTTGAGGTCAATAAAAATTTCTTGAACAGCTTTAAAAGAGAGTCACCCAAGAAAATTTCTGCCAAGTTTCGTCAAAATCCATCCATTGGCTTAGGAGGAGGAGATGTTTAAATAAAAGTGTATGCATGCACGCAGGGACGCATGATGGACATACCATGACAATAGTGGATCTAAAATTACCCCTCCCTGCCACTCCCACAATTGGGGGTAAGTCCAAATTTCTTGAACAACTTCAGAAGAGGGTCACCAAAGAAACATTTTTACCATGTTTCCTCAAAAATCTGCCCATTTGTTTAGGATGAGAAGATGTTTTAATAAAAGTTTTAAAATGCAACATACAGGCACGCAAGACAGACACATTGATTGATTGATTGATTGAATAGAGTTTTATGCTGCTTTCAATAATTTTTCAGTAAAAATCGGTGCTTTGAGCACACAATGGATTCCTTGTATTTCTCTCACCACTTCTACTATCACATCTTTTCCTAGCCTCCAGCTGCTATCTTAAATAGGTCTACTTTTATCAACCTATTGGTGAGAGACAAATTGTCGGAAAGAATGAGTGCCGCTGTTGGGGATCGAACTTTGGGATGTAAGGGACCTCTAGATTCAGTCTGAAGCCCTACCAACTGGGCTATGACACAAGACAGAAACAACACTATGACAATAGCTAGCTGACCTTCGGGCCAGTGGAGCTAACAAACCTTACATTGACTGAAAATAATACTTTGAAGTCTCTTTAGTACTATTTTGAAATGATTTACTGGGTTTGGTAAACATTGCACCAAATATACTTAATCGCCATTAACCTGAATACCCTTTACCCATCTTATGTAACCAATAAGATAACTAGAACTGTCGCAGAGCGGACTAATACCCCCCACAAGCGCTTTGTCAGAATGCAAGTGCTATTAGTGCAGGATGTGTTTGTAACTAATATTGAGGTCATATGTAGCATTTGCATGAAGTTTCATGATTCTAGGTCTCTTGGTTTTTGAGTTAAGAGTCCAGATATGAAAATTGAACAAAAATTGACTGTGACCTTGACCTTTGACTTATATGACCCAAAAACAATAGGGCACTTCCTTGGATCATAAGCAACATTTGCATAAAGTTTCATGCTTGTAGGTCACTTGGTTCTTGAGTTACAGTCCGGAAACTAAAATTGAACAATGGCTGACTGTGACCTTGACCTTTGACCTATGTAACCCAAAAACAATAGGGCACTTCCTTGGGTCATAAGGAACATTTGTATAAAGTTTCATGATTGCAGGCCACTTGGTTCTTGAGTTAGAGTCCGGAAATGAAAATTGAACAAAGGCTGACTGTGACCTTGACCTTTGACCTATATGACCCAAAAACAATAGGGCACTTCCTTGGGTCATAAGGAACATTTGTATAAAGTTTCATGATTGTAGGTCATTTGGTTCTTGAGTTAGAGTCTGGAAACGAAAAGGTCTACGGACGGACGGACGGATGGATGGACGGACGACTGGATGGATGGACGGACGGACGGATGGACAGACAGACAGACATGGTGAAACCAATATACCCCCCTCTACTTCGTAGGTGGGGGGTATAATAAGATTCAATCCAGTAAGGCAAGGAAAAAGACTGAATTAGTGGAATTCCATTCTGAAATAAGAGGACCATCATGGTCCTAGACTGCTAACTTGAGTCTCTTTGACCCCTAGGACATCAATTTAATAGGCAGATGTCAACAAGAAGAGATTTTCTTATTAAGATCAATACCATGGAATGTTTTCAGCAAATATA
The DNA here is from genome assembly GCA_948146395.1 of Fragum whitleyi. Lineage (NCBI taxonomy): Eukaryota > Metazoa > Mollusca > Bivalvia > Cardiida > Cardiidae > Fragum > Fragum whitleyi. The sequence goes on from OX411544.1 coordinate 49,704,636, forward strand.
CTGTTCACAAAAAGTAAGGGATAATCTGTTAATCCATAAGGTTATTTTGGTTGCAAACAATTTAGGACAATCTAACTTATTCTTGGCCAACTAGCAGTGGTCTCATGGTAATATGGTAGTAATGGACTTCCCTTTTCTGCTTAACATGTCCTGCAAATTCATCATTTCAGAAGAGAGGGGTATAATTGCTTATTTTAACATGGTGTATGTTGTAATGGAAATTCCTACTCAAGTTAAGCATATCTTTGAGAAAAATTATTTTGTGTTTATCTCCATCATGTATTCGCATCACATTTTATTGGAATAAAATGAGGTCTAATGAAAGCTCACCGTAAGTGATTCAATGGTATGCTGGAAACCAGAAGAACTTGAGTCCAGACTGCTGTCAAACACTGTGTCTCACGGTCAGATATTGCCCTGGTATAAAACAATTGGCTTCTTTGTTGATGATTCAAAAACGGGGCACTGAAGATGTATGGATGCCCAAGCTGACCAGAATACCACAAATCAAACTTACAATATCCTCTCCTTTTTGTGAACCGTATAGTAAAAAGAATATGCCTGGGCACAGACCTTACATGAACATTTGGGCATGCAATGAACAAACTTGATGGAATACAATTAAATGTATTATTATGAAAAGTCCCTGCCTTCTGGTTTCAGAGACCAAGTTTTTAAGATTTCCTCCTTTGTGTCTAGGTAGGGTGGTTTCATTCAGAGCCCAAATATGACCCCAGGGGAATGACATGAAAACATCGGTAAAAGTCCACTATATAATATTACCAACATATCATTATGGAAGATGTCTGCCTTTTGGTTTCAGAGAAGATTTTTGAAGTTTTTTGCTCTTTGAATCTATGCAAAAAGGGTTGCCCCCTGGTGGAGCAAAAATATGATTTTATATAAACAAATTAAACAGAGGTCTACTGGATGATGCTACATACAAAATATGAAAGCTGTCTGCTTTCTGGTTTCAAGGAAGAAGATTTTTACAGATTTCCCTGTTTGATTCGATGTAAAAAGGGATGCCCCTAGGTGGAGCCAAAATATGACCCCAGGGGTTGATATGAACAAACTTGGTAGAGAGGCCACATGATGATGTCACATTTCAAATACGGTATGAAAGCTGCTTGCCTTCTGGTTTCAGAGACGTTTTTTGATGATTTTTTCACCCTTTTTGTTAAGGGTTAAGGGAAAGTTAAGGGTGGATTTCATTTATTTGAACACCCTAGGGAGAGCTTGACCCGAGAAACATCTGCCAAATTTCATCAAGATTGGCCCACGGGTTTGGGAGGAGAAGATGTTTTGAAAAATTGTGGACGACAGACGATGGACATTGGTCGATCACAATAGCTCGCCTGAGTCATTCAAATCAATTTATGGCATGCCATTACTGATTTATACTGTAAACAGGGTAATTTTGGTGGTGGTTTTATTGTGGTTTTTTTTTTGGCTTTATTGGCAGTCAAGCTTAAATGCGCCAAAATTAATCCACCGCCAAAATTTGTCATTTTTTCAATGAAAAATTCCTTAATCATATGGGATACGTAATCTTGTACTATGTACATTTTAGTCAATATTAATTTTCTTTATATCAAAGGTACACATACCATACTTATCAAATTGGAATAAGAAAATCCGCTGACAATGTTTACTTTCATAAATGTATAGTAAACCAATTTCAAGATTCCATATACAAGTTGGTTGATATATTGTAATAAAAATCAAGGCAAAAATGAGAGAAAAACTGGTACACAGATTATAACTTACGAAAGGTGTGAAAAACAACTATTATTTAGTTTGTAGAAAGCCGACACTACTTTAGAAAATTGCCTTTTTTATACTTTCATCGTTTTTAACGTGAAAAAATGAAAAATAGATAAGCGTATTATTTTGGCACTACAATGTAACATGTGCCAAAATAAATCGCTGCTAATAAATCAAAATCCAAGCACCGCCAAATGTGGACACCAGCAATATAAAGCTGTTTACAGTACATGAATGGTCCAAACCACAAATTTTGATATGGAATTTGCCCTTTAACCACCATACCAACTATATAGTGGAAACCTTTACTGTGGAAGCCAAAACTTGGCAGAGCCTCGACAATTATTAATTCCCCAAACCTCGTTAGAAATCTTTTTTCATACAAAACACTCACTACATATTATATATATCCAACTTTTTATAACACTTAACCTTTTTGAAAGATCTTGGTATATATGAAGATATTGTTGGGTGGAATTGTCATGCATGCAAATGTTTCCACCAAATTTATTTGCCTAAACCAATCATAAAACATCTTGCTGTTGTTGTTGTTAATGTTGTTGTTTAGTAATATGCTAATCATTTTGTGTTTCAAATTGAGTTGGAATCAAATTGAAATACAATACCAAGAATATTTTTCCATGCCAACACACTTTAAAATAACTGATTTCAAAACAGGTTTTTATTTCAAAATGGGTAATAACATAGCTACATTGTTGACACCTAGCTACTTTTCGTCATTAAGGACTGGACTATTGAATTAAATATACTTTAACCCTTGTCATGCTGAATATAAATTTTTGCAAAATAAATGTAAAATCAAAGTGCTTAAAGCACTGGAAGTTACTAAATGTGAGCAAGTATTGATTTCGGAAATGCATCATATTAGACATTTCTAATTTGATTGATTTATTGATTGAATGGAGTTTAATGCCCCTTTAAACATTATTTCAGTTATATTGCAGTGGCTGGAGCACCTAACAATGGATTCCTGGTATTTCTCTCACCAGTACAACAATCACATTCTTTCCTAGCCTCCAGCTGTTATCTCACATAGGTCTACAATAATCAACCCATTGGTGAGAGACAAATAGTCAGAAAGAATAAGTGCCGCCTTCGGGGATCGAACCCGGGACTGTTAGATTGACAGTCCGAGGCGCTACCAACTGTGCTTTGGCGGCGGCCCTTTTCTGGTTTGAGAATTAAATTCAGGTGGTATGAACTAAGATCAAACTGAACATATGTGTAGGTTAATCTTTGTCTATACCTCCTGTCAAATCAGGAATATTCTGGGTTCAGCATGAAAAGGGTTAAAATTACCATTTAAGAATCATAAAATGTCCAAAGACATTCGGAAAGGTATGCTGATTTTTTCGCCAGAAAGGGTGGGGGGATTTTTGGCAGCCACAGCAATCCAAAACAATAGATTAAGTTGGTTTTACGTGAATTTTAAAGCCTACAAGGCCTATGCAATAGTCCAAGCATTCGTAAACATGTGCCTGTATATTCCGTTCGACTTCTATATGGACCAACATTTTGCCGAAAATCTCAGAATCAAATTAATGAACCTTATTTTGTTCTTGTCATATCATATTTTCTATCCAATACCATAATTTTTTTCAGAAGTTTTAAAGGTGAAATAATAATAATGAGGGATAGACCCTTTGTTCAAATAGATATTTAACGATTGTAAGTACCAGACTGAAAAATATGTTCAAGAGTTTGACAGTCTGTGTACAAGCTTTCAGAAGTCGAACACAATCAATTCTTTGCAAAATCTGCCAGGACTTAGTTCCTTGTTTGAATTTTCTCTAGTGTTTGAGGGTACCAGTGTTCAAGAAACCAAAGTTTGACTGTACATCAAGTTTTTTTCTGGAAAAAAAGGCCATACAAAATAAAACTTGATGTAGCATTTTTCACTATTTCTTAATACCACTATTTCATTTCTACATAGTGCAAGAAATATTGATAAACAATTATGGACACGTTTAAAGTTAATTGGAAAAAATCTTATCCAGGAGATATTGAAATAATAAGGATGTCAAAATAGGTGCCTGGATGATAATCTTCATCTACCTTTTTCATTGATCTGTCACTCGCAACAATTACTCAACAAGTGGTGCAGGTCTAGATAAGAATAAAGAGTAAATATAGAATAGTAAGAAACAGTATTAGGAAAGAAAGAAAACTTAAAGATTGCGATAACCAGCTGTATGTTCACCTCCTCAACCCAAGCCTCTCCAGTTACAGTGGCCACTGCTGATATAACCTTGGTGGCTACTATCTGTCATCCTATGCAACAATCAAAACATTTACGTAATCAGAATTGAATAAATTATCCATCGTTACTAAAGATTTTATGTCCTATGGCACTGTTTGTGTGTAATATAGCTTGCAAGATGGTGCTTTGATGACATTTAAAATTGAAGCGAAAAACAAAAGTAGAAATGACCATATTTTCCTAAAATGTCAACACATGGCAAGAACCAATGTGTTGTTGGATGGGGATAAGGTATCTCCCTAAATATGACCCATAATATGGTTTTAGCCCCTTGTATAGGAAATATAGACACTTGAAAAAATCCATGGTGTGAGCTACAGTTCAAACCGAAACTAAATCGCTGTACAGTGGGGTATATGTCGGCACCGGTTTCAATTTCAAATGAAAAATCTGTACGCTACGGTTTAATGTTTAATGAATTTTAATGTTAGTGGAAATCTTTTAACAGATTGAAGAGCACGGAAAGGTTGCTGCGGTATTTAATCGAGCTCAATATTTAAAAAAAAACGGTATGGTTTTTTTTTTATTTTTGTTTCTCTCAATGATTTTTTTTTTGTCTTGAAATGAAGAAAAGATCATCATTAAGGTTAGTGGAAATCTTTTATTGAGTATTAAATCGAAATTGAAGTTTGAGAAATTCTCAGTTTGATACTCCAAAGAGTTTTATAAGTTTGAGCCCAGAGTGTTGTTTCTGATATAATATGAAATATTTTCGTTTTCAATCACTTTCAGCTTAAGAAGCTTACAGATAGAGGAAAACTTAACCCTTTCCTGTTTTACAAAATTTTGGACCTGTCCAAATTCAAAGGTTTGCAGACTAAAATTTAAAGTGGATTTAATATGAAAAATAACCATTCAGTAGGGTAGAAAATAGTGTGCAAAAGAAGAAATTGCTTGTCAGAAGCAATTTCTTCTTTTTTCACAATGTTTTCTCAATCATAAAAATCACAGGCACGTAAAAAGCAGGGATTAAACAGCAAAGGGTTAAACAAATCATTTGATACACAATAGTTTAGATACCTGTAAGAAAATAGTTTTATTTGTTGTAGTTATCTATTTAAGACAAAGGTCTTCTAACTTCCTTTCACAACATATGCTAATTACAGTGAATTTTTTAAAAATTTGGAGATAAATTTTGGGGAGCATATAGTAGCCAAACTGCGTGTCTTTCCTCCCTTCCGACCTCCAAACTAATTTTCTTCCTAAGTTGTTGCCAGAAATTAATTTAACAACCCATTCAAACATTTCTAGTATATGTTTTCCCTGTTCAAAACACAGTCACTGAAAAGAGGTCTTGGTTTGAAAAATAACTTTTTCTTGAATTTCTAATTCTCTTATAGTTGATTATAATCAACGTTTTCAAAAGTGTGTTATTGTAAATAGGAACTGATTCATGTATTTTGGACAATTTATTTATCGCAAACTTGTTCAGGGAGACTAGACTTATGGTAACGCTCCTGATTGGACAAGTCGTATTTAACGAAATGTACAAGAAGAGATTTGTCTTTCACCGAATTTTTGAGCATCAGCTGTTCTTTTGCTCTGCAAACAGCCAACAAGGAAAAGATTATAATTTCATCACACTTTTTCTTGACTTTCAAAATATTAATATATACAAGGAGTGGGTAAACGCAGGGTAGTTGACAAATTCGGGTATTTTCAATTATATTAATACAGTTAAAAGTGCCTGGAAATGACACTTGTTCCTTCAAAAGGCATAACTCTGTAGTTCGAAAGCACAATTGATATTGATCACTGCACTTGCCTAAAACGCACCAATGACTGTCACATGACATTGTTCGAAGCACCTCCTTTTTGGCAATTGAAAGCTCCTACAATCTCCCATTTGTCCTCACATTGAAAGTATTTTCTTTCCTTGAATTAGATTATAATTTATAATTCAAAGATAGGACAATCTGCAAGTTGAAGTATGATGCAAAACGTTTGTATGTATAACTGGCTCTTATGTTCACTAAAACGCAAGAAAATTTTTCATTATCAGATGAAATCTGATCTGAAAGAAAACACCAGCCAGCGCCTGTTATTGACCATATACAAAAGATATCCAAAAGGCAGTCACAAAAAAGGGGTATGAAATCCGATCTGGAAAAAAAAAACCAGCAACAACAACAACAAAACTAGATGGCTTGAGTCGCTCCACAGGCTTGAAATTCTTGTAAAAGCAAATAAATGTTTTGACTTAAGATTTTTAAATATTTGGGGTTCTACTGATGTTGAAAATGATTTTCAAAGTTTCAACTATATAACAGATAGAGAAATGACCTCTGCTATTAAAAAACATATTTTTCATCAAATAAAAATAATTTTTGGCTGCATGATAATGGGTCATCCAAAGACCATACAAAAAATGTTTGATTGATATCCATCTGTTACATTCTGAATGTTTTTCATAGTTTCTACTATTTAACATATTGAGAATTGACCTCCACCCATAAAATGTATATTTTTCATCCAATCAAAATAATTTTTTGTACACTGATAAAGGGTCACTCAAGGATCATTCCAGTGAAATTTAGTTGATATCCAAATATCAGATTCTGAGAAAATGATTTTCAAATTTTCCACTATATAACATATAGAGAAATTACCTCTGCCAATAAAATGCATATTGTTCATTCAATCAAAATAATTTTTGGTACACTGATGGTCATCCAATGATCATTCCAGTGAAATTTGGTTGATATCCATCAGTTACATTCTGAGAAAATGATTTTCAAAGTTTCCACTATATAACATTTAGAGAAATGACCTCCACCAATAAAACACATATTTTTCATCCAATCACAATGATTTTTTGACGACTGATTAAAGGTCTCTCAAGGATCATTCCAGTGAAATTTGGTTAATATCCATTAGTTACATTCTGAGAAAATGATTTTCAAAGTTTCCGCTATATAACATAAAGAGAAATGACCTCCGCCCATTTAATACATATTTTCCATCCGATCACAATGATTTTTTGTAGACTGATAAAGGGTCACCCAAGGATCATTCATGTAAAATTTAATTGGTATCCATTGATTAGAATCCGAGAAAACTCACTTTTTACCATATTTGGAAATTAGCGATGCCCATTAAATCCATGTTTTAAATTGGATCAATATTTCTTGAACAACTTTGAAAGAGGGTCACCAAAGGATCATTCCTATGAATTTTGGTTGAAATCCATCCAGTATTTTCTGAGGAGAAGATTTTTAAAGAAAAGTTTACGACCGGACGCATGCACGCACGGACGGACGGACGCACGACTGACACAACGCCATGACAATAGCCCCAGTGGCTTTCAGCCAGTGGAGCTAAAAACCAACAAGAGGACCCTGAGGGCCCTAAATTGCTCACCTGATATTTCAAGTAAATTATCATTAAGACTCCATATCCTATGATATTGCATGAACCTTCCCATTTTCAACAGAGTTCATTCTTGTGACCTGGCAAACATTTTGATCAAGTTTCCTGAAGATTGGACTATATTTGTGGCGTTTGGAGCTCTTACGTGAAAATTGTCATTAAGGCCCCTTTTCCCGTGATATGGCACGGATACTTCCCATTGTCAAATGAGTTCATCCTCATGACCTAACAAACATTCTGACAAAGTTTCATGATGATTGGACCATATTTGTGGCTTCTAGAGAGTAAACGAAAAAAATGTCATTAAGACCCCTTTTCCCGTGATATGGCACTGATCCTTCCCATTTTCAATAATCTTCATCCTCATGACCTAACAAACATTCTGACCAAGTTTCATGAAAATTGGACCATATTTGTGGCTTCTAGAGAGTAAACAAGAAATTTGTCATTAAGGCCCCTTTTCCTGTGATATGGCGCGATCCATTCCAATTTAGCAATTTTTAAAAGGGACCACCCAAGGAATATTTCTGCCAAGTTTGGTTGATTTTGACCCATAAGTTTAGGAGAAGATGTCGTTTAAAGAAATTGTTGACAAAATAGTCATTAAGGCCCATTTTTCCGTGATATGGCACGGATCCTTCCCATTTTCAATAGACTTCATCCTCATGACCTAACAAACATTCTGACTAGGTTTCATGAAGATTGGACAATATTTGTGGCTTCTAGAGTGTAAACAAGAAATTTTTCATAAAGGCCCCTTTTCCAGTGATATGGCACTGATCCTTTCCATTTGAGCAATTTTCATAAGGGACCACCCAAGGAATATTTCTGCCAAGTTTGGTTGATTTTGACCCATAAGTTTAGGAGAAGATGTTGTTTAATGAAATTGTTGACAAAATAGTCATTAAGGCCTCTTTTTCTGTGATATGGCACGGATCCTTCCCATTTTCAATAGACTTCATCCTCATGACCTAACAAAAATTCTGACCAAGTTTCATGAAGATTGGACCATATTTGTGGCTTCTAGAGTGTAAACAAGAAATTTGTCATAAAGGCCCCTTTTCCCGTGATATGGCACTGATCCTTTCCATTTGAGCAATTTTCATAAGGGACCACCCAAGGAATATTTCTGCCAAGTTTGGTTGATTTTGACCCATAAGTTTAGGAGGAGATGTCGTTTAAAGAAAAAGTTGACGCCGTGACGGACAGACGGACAGATGGACAGACGGAAGCCGGACAACGATCGATCACAATAGCTCCCTTGAGCACTTCGTGCTCAGGTGAGCTAAAAACAAAAACAGTGAGCACTACTTAATTGCCTGTTTATGACTGTATACGAAATAAATATAATCAGCAATTGGTAGTCACCAATTACAATAGGTTTTTGCAAACACTGTTTAATATTAAAAATCTTTTAAACGTTCTGAGAATTTAATTCTATTTAGAAAAATGCGTTGAAATGAGATATTTTTTGCTTCTAGCAGGAGATAAACTTCGCCGAGATGTCTTCAGTCACGTATCTTGTGAAATCACACTTGAAAAGTACAATTTGAGACACAAGTGTTTTCGCTACACATTGACAGCGTTTAAGGGTTGGCTCATTTGTTCTATATTAAAAAAAAATAATAATAATAATTTTGACACCCTAATTGTTAAAAGTGCGGTTTTACCACCAATTCTTGACAATGAGCGCTAATCGTGAGGTAATAAATATGACGTTATTTCATCAATTCTGACGTCACATCTACATAACTTTTCGAAAATATCTCTTATTGATAATGTAATCTGTTACCAAATACACTGCAAATTCATTACAAGAGGGCTGTTGGCCCTGGGTCGCTCACCTGAGAAAAAAGCTTCATTACCTAGGTATGTCCATGCAACCACAGAAAAAGAGATTTTCACTTGTTCAATCAGATAACATTTGAAATAATCCTTCCCCCCCTCTCTGCTCCTCCCCTGGTCATTATTTATTTAAGCTTTTTTCATAAAAGGTCTGTGATCAGCTAATCTATGCCAGATATACATGCTGAGTCTGAGACTTTTAAAGTTTTCTTTAATGAGTTGATCAATCCATGTCAAATATAAAGGCTGTAGGGATTCAAAATTCTCAACAAAGCACTCCCCCTCCCCCAAGATGCTCTGCACCTGGTGAATCTACAGTCATGATTTTAGCTTATTCAATATATGTCCATATGCTGATCATCCATACCAATTTTCAAGTCTGTAGGACTCCTGGTTCATAAGAAGAAGTTTAAAGATTTCAAAAATGATCCAAAGTACTACCCCCTCCCCAAGACACTCAGCACCTGGTGACCCTACAGTCATGATTTTAGCTATTTTTATTAATGTCAATATATTGATCACCCATGACAATTTTCAAGTCTGTAGGGTCCCTGATCCAGGAGAAGAATAAGGTTTAAGATTTCAAATTTGATGCAAAGTACTACCCCCTGCCCCCTAATGCTCCGCATCTGGTGGCCCTACATTCATGATTTTAGCTATTTTATTTTAGATCCATATGCTTATCATCCATGCCAATATTGAAGTCTGTAGGGCTCCTGGTTCATTAGAAGATGAAGATTAAAGTTACAAATTTTTCACAAAAGTACTACCCCCTCCCCCCTGGTGCTCAGCACCTGGTGGCTTTACAGTCATGATTTTAGCTATTTTTATTAAGGTCTATGAGCTGATCCTCCATGCCAATTTTCAAGTCTGTAGGGCTTGTGGTTCAGAAGAAGAAGAATGTTAAAGATTACAAAATTTTCACAAAAGTACTACCCTCTCCCCCTTTGTGCTCCGCACCTGGTGAATCTACAGTCATGATTTTAGCTATTTTTATCAAGGTCCATATGCTGATCATCCATGCCAATATTCAAATCTGTAGGACTCCTGGTTCAGAAGAAGAAAAAGGTTAAAGATTACAAAATTTTCATCAAAGTACTACCCCCTCCCCCTTGGTGCTCTGCACCTGATGGCCCTACAAATAAGATTTTAGCTATTTATATAAAGGTCTATGAGCTGATCCTCAATGCCAATTTTCAAGTCTGTAGGGCTTGTGGTTCATCAGAAGAAGAAGGTTAAAGATTACAAAATTTTCACAAAAGAACTACCCTCTCCCCCCCCCCCCCCCTCCCTGGTGCTAGGCACCTGGTGAATCTACAGTCATGATTTTAGGAATTTTTTTAAAGGTCCATAAGCTGATCATCCATGCCAATATTCAAATCTGTAGGTCTCCTGGTTCCGAAGAAGAAAAAGGTTAAAGATTATAAAATTTTCATCAAAGTACTACCCCCTCCTTCTTGGTGCTCTGCACCTGGTGGCCCTACAGATAAGATTTTAGCTATTTTTATTAAGGTCTATGAGGTGATCATACATGCAAAATTTTAAGGCTGTAGGCCTTCATGATCAGAAGAAGAAGAAGGTTAAAGATTACAAAATTTACCCAAAGTACTACCCCTTCCCCCCTGGTGCTCCGCACCTGGTGGCCGAACAGATATGATTTTAGCTATTTTTATTAAGGTCTATGAGCTGATCATCCATGCCAAATTTCAAGGCTGTAGGGCTGCTGGTTCAGAAGAAGAAGAATTTTAAAGATTTTCTTAAATTTTTAACTTTGGTTGCCATAGCAACCAGAGTTTTTCACTGATTTCAATTCTTTTAGCAATTCTTAAAGGGGACCACTTAAGGAACATTTCTGCCAAGTTTGGTTAAAATTGGCCAAGTAGTTTAGGTGGAGATGTCGTTTAAAGAAATTGTTGACGGACGACGGACGACGGACGACGCATGGACGCCGGACAAAAGGTGATCACAATAGCTCACTTGAGCACGTTGTGCTCAGGTGAGCTAATAACGCTGTGGGTGGGGTCCAAGCAATGAAACAGCGGAAGAAATGGCTGCTTCTTCAAATATATTAGCAATCAAATGTCATTTCAACTGCCATTTTGACCAAAAAATGCAGCAAATACCTTATATCTTTATGTTTGAAGACACAGAATTAATGATCAAAAGTCATCAATTCTATCAGAGTATTCGAGTACTCGATCAGAAAGGTGAACAAGTAATCGATTAGTAAAATTGGTACTCATTACCATCCCAAGACAATCAACATCATATAACTATGGAAAAGTTGCAAGCCGTGTAAATTAATCGTGTTTCACTGTAAACTTAGCCAAATCTCGACAACTTGATGTGTTTGACATGTGTTTGAGACTTCTTACTATATGTCAATTGACCAAACAATCTTACCACTTAATCATTCTACACTACATCTGTCAGCTATCAAACTAGTCAATTCTTTCTGCCACCTGGCATAATCGCAACACTGTTTCGCGGAAGGTGTGAAAACATTTGTATTGATTTGCCTGGCTTTGCACTGTATTGATTTTTATCTAGTATTCATCCTTCAGTCTAAAATTGCGATCAAAACAGCGTTAACAGCAGAACGGGTAAAATCACCTCATCCCAAAATGGTTGACCCCTGAAATTTCGAGAGCAAAGCAGACCCTGCCTTATAATGGATTCAGTAGTTTAACAGATATTGTTATAATGGAGTAGCAGTGTATCATTAATGAATATCTCCAACAACAATGGAATTTTAAAACAAGAAAACAGCCGAGCTAAAAATTGAATTTAATTCAAAATGGTGTTTAATCATACTCTACCAAATAATCTTTGCTTCATTTCAAGGCAAAACAAAGAAAGTTGAGACAAAGAACATACTTGTCATTCGGCAATATTAAGGATTTCACACACTAATGGACACCAAAACAGATTGCTTAAAGCTTAACATTTATTAAATCTACATGCAAACAGACACATATTCTGAAAAAATCAAGAAGATTGACCACAGTTTTATATTTTTATGACAAATTTTAGATTTATAGTACCTAACGCTATAAATAGCCTTTTCGTACAAAAGGTTTCAGGAATAACATAAGCAAAAACAAAAAACATTTTGTATTTATAACTTTATCTTATATATCAACCAAATACATATTTGATGTATCTCTATGAAAAAGTTCAAATAAGGTTATATTTTTTTTTCAAGAAAAATGGAAAATAGACAGAAAAAGAGCATATTTTTTGAAAATTTGGTAAAAACTCATAAGGACGTTTCAGGGTTGTCATAGTTACAAATTGAATTTCACACAAGATATTTGAGGGACATTTCTAACCTTATTTTAAAAATAAACTATATAGATGTATGAAGTAAATAAATAAGATTTAGAGAATTTTACCATCAATGTTTGTAGGAAATCACCATAGAAACAGGTTTAATAGATAAGAAAAATAAACAAAAACGGTTAAATTTCTGTCTGTAAACCTTGCATATGCTCTCACACACATAAAAAATACTTTAAATGTTGATCAAGATACAATTGCAATCTGAACAGCTAGTCTACACATAAATTAACGTTTTCTGTATACAAAAGTATCATGTGATGATAAACTTTGTTCTAAATAATTAAGGAAATAACACTTATCCTGTATGTACCCGCTAAAAAACTGACTCAGATCATCAAAAAATGTGTACATCATTGCAGATAAAGCATTGTCTGAAATGTTCACAATCAATAAATGTACTTGAAATGTTTTCAACATAGTTGAAATTGAATAAAAATGGCATTAATGATTTTCAAGGGCAACTTCGATGGCAACAACAGTCCAAATTATTACTAGTGATGGTGTACCATTTCTACTTGCTAAAAAGTTTTCTAAATCATGACAGAGACTTATAACTTACATTACTAAGAATCTGTGTTTTTACAAATTATGTTACTTCTTTTGATTTACAAATACAATTCTTTGTGTGAGAACCTTGCAACACTTTGAACAGAAAAAAATCATGTTACTTATGATTATCAATATCATTTGCAATAAAATATAAGATTAACAAAAACATGTGTTCTATGCTATCTTACACCACTTTCAACAATTTTTCAGTTACTTTGCTGCAGGAAACAAATATCTTGCCAAAGATTTCTGTATAATGCATAAAACACCCGATACTCAAAATGAAAATGGCTATCAAAGACAACAATTTGTTATTTTTTGCAGATTCTCTGAATGTAGTATTTTTGATAATTCTACCTCACTATATATATGTAGTTCTTTTTTGAAAGGTAAACTGTTTTTCAAATAAGTGACCTGTCATGTGAAAAGGGACCATTTGGTGCTGTGATAAGTGTGAACCCTAGTTGACTGCAAATTCAGACATTCCCCGTGTGGTTAATTTTCCTCACCTAATACAGTCATTCTACTTTCCCGGCAAAGAATTTCTGAAATGCAACCAATTGTTGATCTATTCTGGAACCCTTCTCTTTCTTAAATATTTAATCCATTCTCCAGGAAAACCTGTCTAAATTACAATAAAATTGACAATAGACGTAAACTGCTGTATTTTAAAGCACAATTATTCTTTTTCATATAACGAGAAAAGGAATGTGATTCTGAAAAGAATAAAATGTTATGAACCTTTTTTTGCAGTCAGTTTCTAACAATTCTTATGCACTCTGAATTATTAAGTGAGGAACATTAAGAAACTAGTATGAAAAACAACAATGGGCAATAACTCAAAAAATAGGCCAGGTAGAATAATGGTTCTTGTACACTGCACTCCCCCTTGATGACATCTATACACCCATGAAGTTTCCTGATCCTAGCTATTATACTTTTACAGATATACTCCGGACAAGATTCAAGTCTGAAAAACAACAAAGGGCAATAACTCAAAAAATAGGTCAGTTAGAGTTGTGGTTCTTGTGCACTGCACTCCCCCTTGGTGAGATCTATACACCCATGCAGTTTCATGATCCTAGCTATTATACTTTTAGAGATATACTCCGGACAAGATTCAAGTCTGGAAAACAACAAAGGGCAATAACTCAAAAAATAGGCCAGGTAAAGTTATGGTTCTTGTGCACTGCACTCCCCCTTGGTGAGATCTATACACCCATAAAGTTTCATGATCCTAGCTATTAAACTTTTAAAGATATACTCAGGACAAGATTCTAGTATGAAAAACAACAAAGGGCAATAACTCAAAAAAATGGGCCAGGTAGAGAAATGGTTCTTGTGCACTGCACTCCCCCTTGGTGAGATCTATACACCCATGCAGTTTCATGATCCTAGCTATTATACTTTTACAGATATACTCCGGACAAGATTCAAGTCTGAAAAACAACAAAGGGCAATAACTCAGAAAATAGGCCAGGTAGAGTTGTGGTTCTTGTGCACTGCAATCACCCTTGGTGAGATCTATACACCCATGGAGTTTCAATGTTCCTAGCTATTATACTTTAAGAGATATACTCCGGACAAGATTCTAGTATGAAAAACAACAAAGGGCAATTACTCAAAAAATAGGCCAGGTAGAGTTATGGTTCTTGTGCACTGCACTCCCCCTTGGTGAGATCTATACACACATGAAGTTTCATGATCCTAGCTATTATACTTATAGAGATATACTCCGGACAAGATTCAAGTCTGAAAAACAACTAAGGGCAATTACTCAAAAGATAGGCCAGGTAGAGTTATGGTTCTTGTGCACTGCACTCCCCCTTGTCGAGATCTATACACCCATGCAGTTTCATGATCCTAGCTATTATAATTTAAGAGATATACTCCGGACAAGATTCAAGTCTGAAAAACAACAAAGGGCAATTACTCAAAAAATAGGCCAGGTAGAGTTTTAGTTCTTGTGTACTACACTCCCCCTTGGTGAGATCTATACACCCATGAAGTTTCATGATCCTAGCTATTATACTTTTAGAGATAAACTCCGGACAAGATTCTAGTGTGAAAAACAACAAAGGGCAATAACTCAAAAAATAGGCCAGGTAGAGTTATGGTTCTTGTGCACTGCACTCCGCAATGATGAGAAGAATACAATTGCCAAGTTTTAAGTCCATCGGACTTCAAGTGACAGAGTTATGCTCCAGATAAAGAAGTGGACGCTGCCGGACGCCCGGCTGCCCGGACATCACGGGTGATCCCATAATACGTCCCGTCTTTGACGGGCGTATAAAAAGGAGAAACTGCTTGTTTCAACAAACTTCTCCCTTTTCCTCCATGTTCAACAAAATATTGGTGTCCCTTTAAAATTTGAACACATTTTTAGTTCATGTCTGCAAATCCTTTGAAATTGGATTAGTCTAAAATGTTTGTTTTGTAGTATCTAGATTTGCAAGTAGAATAACAAAGAGATATCATTTAGGCATGTTTTCTTGGAAAAAGGATCATCTATTTTACAGAGATCCCAGTTTGTCTATTTTTGAGTGATGGGCTGTGTATCCTTTTTGTAGGTTATAAAAGGGTCTATTGGCAATACAGGCCACATGAATAAATATGTATCAGACAGTAATATTTCTAAATTTTTTATTACTGTGGAAATACTCTACCAGTTTTGGATTGATTGATTGATTGATTGAATGGAGTTTTACACTGCTTTCAACATTTTTTCAGTTATATTGAGGCGGCTGGAGCACCTATCAATAGTTTCCCGGTATTTCTTTCACCAGTACAACCACCACATCCCACATCCTTTCCAAGCCTCCAGCTGCTATCTCACATAGGTCTACGATTATCAACCCATTGGTGAGAGACAAATAGTAGGAAAGAATGAGTGCCGCTGTCTACCAGTTTGGGAATTACAGTTTCCAATGTTCTTTTAACAGAAGTAACTCTTGATTGACCCTGAGAATTTTTTTACAATGAACATGTTTCTAAGACCATCTTCTCCTTCACGATTAAAGATTATTTTCAAATGATGTAAGTTAACCCTTGTCATGCTGATCCCGGAACATTCCTGCTTTGACAGGAGGTATAGACAAACATCAGCCTGCACATATGTGCAGTCTGATCTTACTACATACCACCTGATTTTCCGTTTTAAACCAGAAAAGCCCAGAAATTATATTTTCAAAATCAAATGCTGACTCACAATTAGGAAAAACAGAGTTTTCAGCAATTTGATTTAGATATAATTTTGCCATGGTTTTTATTCAGCATGACAAGGGTTAAGACCTGAGCCAGCAATATTTTCTGTAGTGACCCTCTTACAGACACCAGATGCAACTAAGACATTCAATAGAGGCAATATTATTCAGCTTTTCCTTCTTGAAATTCACTGAATGAAAAATAGATTTCTTAGGAAAAAAAATTCAATCAAAGTGCTGTCAGCACTGTAAATCGTACATCATTGAGAGGCTGGGATAGTGCAATAGTTCGCCAATCAAAAGGGCTCAAATTTGGACAATAAAAGTTGGTAAAATCTTTATATTTGTGAGTTTTTTCTCTTAACACTCCATCTTTTCGAGGACATCGCCAGCTCATCCAACCTCGTGGGTCCGATTTTGAAAGTTTGCTGATTCGATAGCCCTCTGCTAGTCTAAATTATTTCTTAGCAGATTTTTACGTTGTTATAATGAGCACGCGCCAAGCTAAAAGCTTGTCTGTTAATATTATTCCTCTCTCTATAGAGTTTAAAAGCCTGTTTAGCAACAAACATTTTTCATTAAACTATTTACAATTTTGATTACCAACATGTTTGTATTTCAAGCATTGGGTTTTCCCAAAAACTGTAAATGCATTTTCCCTCAAGAAACACGTGAAATCGCCAACTATGCTATTTATATTTTTGGTTTCTGACCAATCTATTAAATCTAGCAGCACTCTATGATTATTCATGAGTTGTTCTAAAAATAGATCGCTCTTGCTGCTATCCTAGGGGGAAATTCAAATGGCAGCCCGAGAGACGCGTGAGATGATGTAATAATCTAAAATTGACTGTAATATGCATGCGCAGAAAAGACATTCATGTGAACGGAGTTACCCACTGGTGGTAGTAAACAAACTTCTCATTTACCGCTACAATAATTAATTTACCATGAAATATCCTTATCCCATTAAGAAATGTGATAAACTCGTGCAAAATACTATATAAACAAAGAAAAAAGTATTTGTTATTTAAAGTAATAGAGAATATTTATTTTTTTGTAATCGAATTGTTGTGCACTATTCTCGACGCCATTTTGGAATCCAAGTAACACCGGCCTGACCCAGGATCAGAAGCGTTGATGTTGAAAGGTTACAATGACATTACTAGTGTCGAAACCGAGGCCGTTCTGATGGAAACCCTGTTAACTCGGGTCGAAACCGAGTCCGATATGAACTTACCCCTATATCAGTTTATCGTATGTTTTTGTCGGTTTATTTGTTGTTGAATATTTATTCTTCATACTCAAATTTGAATTTAATGAAAATAGGATTGGAGCGTGATCAGAGTGCTCATTGAAATCAAATATTTCAAAATTACAAAATTATTTCTATTTGTTAACACATGCGAAAAAAAAATTAAACTTTCCACGCTCCCTGTTTGAGTGCAGACGACTATTGACTAATGACAAACAAGTTAATTGACACATTTCGAGCAGACGATTTGCATCTACCACGTGGTCTGAATTTACGCGTGGGTTTTGACCGAGTGATAATCATAACAGAATTTGATTGGTTGTCAGCCCTACAACTGGTAAATGACCGTTCGAGAAAGTTCAGAGCAGTAATATTGTAAGTGCTACAAATTAATTATACAGTTAGCCTATTGTACGTTTCAACTCCTTTACTGAACCGAAAATCTTGTTATAAACACTGAAAATACTAACTGGTAATTACTAAAAGCGAAAATACATCAAATTTTGTATTAGCCTCTTCTCTATTTGTCGAAAAGTAAATAAGGTATAAACAAAGTTTGTAGATTGTGACTGAAAAGGCCATTTCTTCGGTGTTTGAAAACACATAATTTTGTTTGAACACATTGCTCATAAGATAAAGGTAAAAATGTACTGGGTCAAACAGACTGGATTTCTGAAAAACGGTAGATATAAATCTACTGCTTCGCAGTACGATTTAAAAATCTGACAGGTCACTTCAAGCATGCACCAATAGATCACTTACTGATGGAACATCTTCTAGAGCTTTACATCATGAGCTTTATATGTTTTGTCAAGCACATGTTTTACAGTTACTTCTTATCTGCTTCAACAATGGCAGAGTATCCACACATCCAGTAATAGTGTTAGAAAATCTCTCTATCAAATTAACACACTGCAATGTAGAGCAGAATACACAAAAGTCAAACCGGTGGCCATTATGCGCACAAAGGATAATGTTATCAAATTTCTCTGGCCAGGAAATGAACTTTTCCAGTGCTTCATTTGATGTTACTGCAGAAACTTCTGTTCCCAGGTGAAAAAGTTTTCCATTTGAAACGGTTAGTCCAGGAACTTGCAGGGCAACATTGGATATCTGCTGTTCTGGCAGAACGTATTGGTTGAACAAGAGTGCCATCGTCACAAAATACGCCGCCACTTTGCTGCTATTTCACAAAAATTATTGTAGACACTACTTATTTTGACAGAACCAAATTGAAAATGACCAAGTTTCATTTAAATCAAGACAAAAAGTTAGGAGGAGTTGCCTTCACAAGGCTGCAATTTCAATAAGCCCCAGGCACTAAGTTTTAAGGGGACATAATTCAGGGAAATAAATGAGCCTGACCAAGTTTCATTTAAATAAAAACAAAAAGTAAGGAGGAGTTGTGTTCAAAAGGCTGCAATTTCAATAAGCCCTAGATACTAAGTTTTAAGGGGGCATAATTTAGGGTAAAATTAATGAACCATAAAATCCTTACTTCATGCTCATCTACCGATTCCGGTTATAACATCCACCAAGTTTCATTTAGATCCAGCCAGAAACTTAGGAAGAGTTGCATTCACAAGTTAAGCCCCAGAGACTAAATTTTAAGGGGGCATAACTGAGGCAATAAGCCCCAGAGACTAAGTTTTAAAGGGGCATAACTCAGGCAAAAATCAACGAACCATAAAATCCTTACTTCATGCACATCTACCAATTGAGGTGATAACATTGACCAAGTTTCAAGAAGATCCAGCCAGAAACTTAGGAGGAGTTGCGTTGACAAGAAAAGTGGACCAAGAGACTACTTTTTTAAGGGGCATAACTCAGGCAAAAATCATCGAACCATAAAATCATTCCTTCATGCACATCTACCAATTGAGGTGATTACATTGACCAAGTTTCAAGAAGATCAAGCCAGAAACTTAGGAGGAGTTGCATTGACAAGAAAAGTGGACCAAGAGACTACTTTTTTAAGGGGCATAACTCAGGCAAAAATCATCGAACCATAAAATCATTCCTTCATGCACATCTACCAATTGAGGTGATTACATTGACCAAGTTTCAAGAAGATCAAGCCAGAAACTTAGGAGGAGTTGCGTTGACAAGAAAAGTTGACCCAGAGACTAAGTTTTAAAGGGGCATAACTCAGGCAAAAATCAACGAACCGTAAAATCCTTCCTTCATGTACATCTACCAATTGAGGTGATTACATTGACCAAGTTTCAAGAAGATCAAGCCAGAAACTTAGGAGGAGTTGCATTGACAAGAAAAGTGGACCAAGAGACTACTTTTTTAAGGGGCATAACTCAGGCAAAAATCATCGAACCATAAAATCATTCCTTCATGCACATCTACCAATTGAGGTGATTACATTGACCAAGTTTCAAGAAGATCAAGCCAGAAACTTAGGAGGAGTTGCGTTGACAAGAAAAGTTGACCCAGAGACTAAGTTTTAAAGGGGCATAACTCAGGCAAAAATCAACGAACCGTAAAATCCTTCCTTCATGTACATCTACCAATTGAGGTGATTACATTGACCAAGTTTCAAGAAGATCCAGCCAGAACCTTAGGAGGAGTTGCGTTGACAAGAAAAGTGGACCCAGAGACTAAGTTATCAAGGGGCATAACTCAGGCAAAAATCAACGAACCATAAAATCCTTCCTTCATGCACATCTACCAATTGAGGTGATAATATTGACCAAGTTTCAAGAAGATCCAGCCAGTAGTTTAGGAGGAGTTGCGTTGACAAGAAAAGTGGACGGACGTACAGACGGATGGACGGACGGACGGACGGACAGACGGAGAAGATGACGCCAATATACGTCCGCCTCCGGCGGCGTATAAAAACTGTACAGAGCCTGAGTGGTAAGCAGCTATCTGCGTAATGTCAGGAAAGCAGTCACCACGCACTGAAATATATCCAAATTTGCCCAAGTGTACTTATACAATAAGTCAATAACTGAACTCTGCTCTTATCTACTAGTACTGTCAGTCAACTCAAGATTTACCACTAATACTAAGTGATATAAATCTTGTTTGATTCAATCTATTTCATTAATTTAAAATTTAATTTAACTTATTTCCATCAAATTTTGAGCAAGCTGAGTGGCTGAAAAATTAGTTTTATCACTCAATGAAAACAATTTTGAGTACACAGTTAATTTTTAAGCTTACACACAAAGTATTCCACCTAAAGTCTGTTTTAGAAATATTTCCTTTTTTGACTATGAATATTGAATAAGATATAAATAAAATAATTGCTGAATTGATGGAGGTATGAAACTAAAAATTTAATCTTACTCATATACAAATTTGCTTTGCCTATGTGATTCGGTATTTAGTTCCATACCTCCAGTTCTTGTGCACTGCTCTTCTCCCTAATGGGATCTATCCATCTTTGAAGTTTCACGATTCTAGCTTGCATACTTATTGAGATATGCTCCAGACAAAAAACGGTCTACATACAGACTGACAGATAGACAGACAGACCAACCAACAGACAAGTGCAAAGCAATATACCCCCTTTTCTTTGAAGGGGCATAATGAGGAGCATAAATCTTACAAAAGATATATTGGTAGTTCAAGTGTAAAAACGAACCTAAATCTGTAGTTTCAAGGTCAAAAGAAATGATAAGTGGCTGTACACCATGTAGCTGTACTGAATTGAATGTGCCTTTTGGGACAGGATCTGGGATCAGCTCAATATCTGCATTTGTCTCGTGTCCAATACCTTAAATTAAGAATGACTTTTTAATCTAAAAGGGACCAGCTGGGTAGCGTAATAAGTGGGAACCCTTGTCAGGCTGAAAATTTGTTTGTTTTCCATAGTACCCTTCTGGTTGACATATGTGGAATCTAATCTCTTTTTCAAAAAATTATCTTATTGAGGTCTTGGATTATTATATGTTAGATCACATACCTATATATTTTGTTGATATCTAAGAGTTGTAGTGAAAATATCTATGAGTTGTAGTGAAAATGTCTGGTTCAGATGGTTTGTATTAACACAGACTTACTATTGTATTTTGGCAAAAATATGATACACTTTTTGAAATAAAAAACACAAACATTTCACCTAATTCAGGGATGTGGAATTCCAATGCCGGGCTTGTCCGACACGGGCTTTTTCACTTGCAGACAAGTACTTTTTTCTAAGTAACTTGTCCATGGACAAGTAAATACTAAAGCAAATCTTGATAAAGTTCTTAAAAGATCTAGGAGAAAAAGCCATCCTATTGTTTGTATCAAATGGGAGAAAATATTGTCTTTAATGAAGAAAATGCTGGGTTACAGCATTTTCTTCATTAAAAACAATGTTCTTCCCAATATTTATCAATTCAATTTTATGGGCAAGTTCATTTTGATCCTGGACAAGTTGGAAATTGACTTTTACTTGTCCATGGACAAGTGGGGAAAAGTCGTATTTCCACACCCCTGTAATTCTATGATTCTAGGCCATTTGAAAAAACTTTTTTCTCAAATCTATATCAAAAATTCTAATTCGCATTAAAAATATACCAAGCAAATAGTTGTTATTACCGATCGCCCTATTTTTTCCTCCAATGAAAGGCCGCTTTTTGGTTTGAAATTCAAAAAATATATCCCGTAACCTGACGATCTGCTCAAATTAGTGAGCTACCTAATACTTAGGTCATAGAGGGCGGGGACTACATTCAAAACCAGACAGTGACATCATAATCTTGTCTGATTAAATGTCCCGAAAAACCCTTAACTTGTAATCGAGTATTCATAAAAAAAGTTTTGTGAATGTTTTTTAAATTATGCTAATACACAATTACTGGATAAAAGGAGGAGAACATGTTTAAATAATTTGTCTGTATGTACCAAGAGAAGATTTAGCTGAAAAATCAATGATTCTGAAAATAAAATATTAATCTGCATGGTATACAGCAGTAAGAATGACATCGACCAGTTTGCTCGAACCAAACCTTTCTGAACTCTACATTTTCACATTGACATAAAAAAGAAAAAAAAAAAAAAACTGGGTTGAAATGACATAAAATCTCACTTCCTTTTTAAAATGAATAATCTGGATCTTTTGAACGACATTTTAATTTAGTAGTTCTCGAAGTCCAAATCTTAATAAAATGCAGTCAAATGTTCCTATGAAAGGTACATGTATGCAAATTAATTGTAGAATAAAATATATATAATGCCTAGATCTACTTCAAGGATTCTAGGCATACAAATATTTGCAGAAAGGAAAGTGATTCAAAACATGTTGGGCCTATCATAGCTGCCCCATATCGAAAGTCAACGGGACCCTTTTAACTGTGACTAATTGGTGGGGAACCCAAACTTGGTAACTGCAGCTTTTCAATACACTATAAATGTTATTTACTTACGTCTTGTTGCAAATATTATATTATTGATAATGAATATGCCGTGTTTTTTGTGTTTTATTTTATGGGGTTAAACACTGCTTATAACAATCTTTCAGTTATATCTCTGTGGCTGGAGCACCCAACAATGAATTCCCTGTATTTCGTAAACCAGTACTACCATTCCTTTCCTAGCCTCCAGCTGCTATCCCACATAGGTCTACGATTATCGACCCATAAGTGGGAGACAACTTGTCGGAAAGGATGAGTGTCGCCGTCCGGGATCGAACCCGGGACCTTTTGAATGATAGTCCGACTCGCTGCCACTGCGTGGCTGAATATGCGATACAAAATCCCAAAAGGGGGCCATTATGTCCGCGAAAAAACTAAATAAAAAGAATACAAAACCCACTAGCAGCAACAACGAGGTTGTGTTCACCAAACGTTCTAAATTGATTTTGTCTCGCCAAATGACAAGATGATTACAGAAACCCAGTGGAAATTAAATTCGCTCCTCCCACTTTTTTTTACCTCGATTTGATTGAATAATGTATGACGCAACAAAAATGACTGACATTATTGATTGACGCGCAACTCATTTGACCTGGCGTTATTTGATGAAAAAATAAGTCGATAGGTAAAACAGTTATAGTTCATATTCTGACAATTTACGCATATAACCTTGCGCTATGCTTAGGTTATATCGCGTAAATTGTCAGAAATGAACTATAACTATTACTTAAATGTACATTTGATCAAAAAGAATTGTGTTCTATAATGTTCACCTGCCTCATATAGATTGTCCTTTTAAAACTTCATTTGCTCCATGTGTAATTGCTCTCTCCATTTTCAATTCAAGTCATCTGTTTTTTGTAGATGGTAACTGTAACACGTTTTCGCTCTTTAGCACACTTTTCTGCATACTTCTCCGTATACTCTCCTGGTGACAAACCTGCTTCTTGATTGACCTGCAAAATAATACAGGAGTTCTAAGCTAATATATGATAAAGTAATTTTTCGAAATTAAAAACCTAGACTAGTCCAAATTGAAAACCTAAGAAGACCAACATGTGCACATACCAGCTGACAAGACTGAATATGGAAGAATTGTATGTAACAAAGGGGACATTCACACTTACAATATGTAGTTTTTAAAGATTTTATTACCACTTCTTCTGAAACATTGACAATGAAACATTTCATTTTTGAGCATTTATGTGACACATCTATATTTCCCAAAATAATTTCAAACTGACCTCTGCTTCATTTGATATCCCTATCGATTGATTGTTTATATTTCTTTTCCACTCTCAAAAAATTTAGAATATAAAACAATATCTACTTACATCGAAATAGTAATTGGTCATCTTGAATGTCCCTTTTGAAGGCATTTTGTGGTATAACTAATGTGGCAACATTTGATTTTATTTTTTTTGTCAAAAACGACTATAAAATATTTGAAATAAGAAGAAAAAATACAATTAAACAATGAAAATACAGTAATGAACTTTGAACTATAAATATTTATATACCTGAGTAATATAACTTCTCCCTTGGTTGATATAAGCTACTGTAGCACTAACACAGTGATCCAAGGACTCAGAGTTTTCATAGTGTAGTGATTTTGGCGCGCTGAGAGACACTTCTCTGTTAGCATGCTCGCATTGTTGTGTTGATCCCAGTTCACAGTATTGGTCCGAGTTTTTTATAATTGTTGAAAAATGTTGTTAAATTCTTCCCTGAGAGCTGTGTCTTGTAATGGAAACTCATACGGTAGATACTCATGCTGGTATGCTTCATTAGGGTTACGCAAGGAACCACAGAATGTTTGCACAGACCATGACGGCGAACTGGTGAGGTATGAGGGCTCTCAAGTTTTGTTTCATTCCTGTCTTGTCTCCACCATTCTTAGCAAATACATACTTGATATATTTCTGTAAATGCTGAATAACAGTTTTACTCATCTTAACACCAGGTTTTTTGTGAAGATTATACAGAGATGTTCCTATATTCTTTAATATGTGATTTTTATCAAATTTCTTGGCAATGTCAATATTCATGTTTTTCTTTATTCTGGAAATAAGGGTATTCTCTACGTCCCCTTCTATCACATCAACAGGAGTTCCTTCTTCACCATTGGTACTCTCCATTAGTTTTGCACTACCACTATGAGTATAAACACATCTGTGGTCCCTCACCTCAACACCTGGCCGATTGCGCTTCCACCATTTACAAGTGCCACATATCCTGTGACTGCTTTAAGCACTTTTTTCCCGTATTTAGCGGTGGACATGAAGAATGTATGAGCTGAAATGATATAAAAGATAAGAGATATAAAAGAGCACCGCCTATGGATACCTACACTAGGCTGTTGGGTGCTGGATAAACAATAAAAAATTCAAGTCTAATAATTGGTATAATTTGCAAAAAATGCATCTTAAGTTATCCCTTTTGTTAGTATGGGTTGCTTTTTTGATAGTGAACATATGTGTGCAATGTTTCAAATGAAAGACATTAGTAGAACCAAGGATATCACAAAATGTAAAAGTTTTCACATGACGATGACAACAACACCACCAAGGCCATAGCAATACCTTGGTACAGGTACTTCCATGAAAACAGTGGAGCTAAAAATGATGAGTGTCACAATTACTTTTGTCAAATGTCAGGTGAAAGTGGTCAACTGGAGGATCAAATCACAACCACAGGATTAAGAGCTCAATATGTTACTGACTAAGCTTTCTAGGCTTACAAGATCAATTATCAGATCCATTTAGCCATTATTTGAGAGATAAAAGATTAAAATGTCCGCAAAAAAAATTAATCCTGGTCAGAAGCACAGATTGTATAATTATGCTGAACAAAATTAAGAGTATTTTGCTGTATAATTATTTTCTGAATAATTCTACTTTTCTTTACTGCTGATTCTTGAATTCATCTGCTTAGACAGAACATATAGTCAAAGATCAGACTGCATGTGCATCTTAGTCTACACTACCTGTATTTTAGTGTTTACAGTTCTTTATTAACATAATTTTGAAAAAGGATTAAATTCAGTATGACAAATGTTAAAGTATATGCATGTATAAAATGGTAGCTTTAAAAATGAACTTGTCCAAACTATCAAATCCCTTCTTCTGCCAAGCCAAATCAACTTCATGTCATATCGCTTCTTTTCTTGCAGGGGTAGGTTAATCTTCTCTTGCCTTTTACCATCTTTAACAACAGGTGACTGTTTTATTCTAAAAAAAATAAAAAATAAATTCAAGCCTTTCCAAAATCAAATAAAGAGCTGTTTGCAACAAGGCTGTGGTCAAAGCTTTCCCCATATTAGTCATTCTCTAACCCTTGTCATGCTGCTCTAGGAATACTCCTGCTTTGCAGGAGGCAAAGACCAACATTAGCCTGCACATATGTGCAGTCTGATCTTAGTCCATACCCCCTGAATTTTTTCCTTTTACACCAAAAAGGTTTAGAAATTATTGATTCAAAATAATGACTGACTCACATTTATTGCACTCAGAGCTCACAGCACTTTGATTTTAATGCAATTTTGTCAAGCTTTTATTCAGCATGACAAGGGGGTTAACACAGTTGAAACATCTCTAAAATGTCTGAATACTCAACTAGAAGGGATGAAATTATTTCATGAAGTAATATTAGTTTTAGATATACCAGACAAACTTTAGGTGTAGCCACCATGATAATAAATCATGCGCATTGAAGCTAGAATTCTTTTACCTCTCATCTCTTTGTTTTGGGGGTTGAATATCGTCTTCCACATCTGTCCACATATCTTCATCATCTTCATTTTGTACTTCTAGTAAAACTTCTGAACCGTCTGAGCCCTTTCTTATTTCTGTTTTAATCTCTGCGTCAGGGGCAGATTCAAAATAAATGTGGTCTAAGGAAACATGTTTCGATTTCACAGATTTTCTGGCTATTGGCGGTTTATTGGCTTTGCAGAATTTTAGTCTTTATCGCGGACTCTGTTTGCCGCCATTTTTACATAGAAACCGATTCTCAAAGCAAAATCGAAATAGGATTATTTTTCATAGTTCGTTTATAAAACGATAGATTTTTTTAAAATAAAGAAAACTAAGTCCAAAAAAAAATCTTTTAAACAATAATTTACTGAGAGGCTATGAAATAAATTGCAATGCAATTTACGGTAATATTGGGATGGAGATTAAAAATTCGACTGAAGTTGGACCGAGTGGAATATGAATATTCCCAAACCGTACATAAATTTGTTGACATTTGCCAACATTTACCGAAAATTAGCGACGTTCATTAGTGTGCCAAATCCTTAAGCAAGATTAAATACCTCAGCCACATTTCCCTGCTAGTCAATCCTTTGAAAGATTTCCACTAACATTAAAATTCATGAATATAAACAGTTGTGTACGGATTTTCATTTGAAATTTTAACCGGTGTGTACAAATATATCCATATACCCCACTGTACAGCAATTTAGTTTTGGTTTGAACAGTAGCGTACACCATGGATTTTTTCAAGTGCCTATATTTCATTCACAAGTCATGGGGCTAAAACCAATACATTTTGGGTCAAATCTAGGTAGACACCTTGTCCCCAACCAACGTCACATTGGTTTTTGTCATTGCAGTCACTTTAGGGAAAATATGGCCATTTTTACTTTTGTTTTGCGCTTCAATTTTAAATGTCACCAAAACACCATCATGCAAGATATTTCACAAACAATCCGTGCAGTATGACATTAAATCATTAGTAAAGATGGGTATAGTGCGATTTTATTGACTTGAATCTGACCCCTACTATTTAGATGAATAAAAATATGATTATTCCTACTTGGCTTTGCACGTGCTTTCATAGGAATGGATAACAAATGATATTGAATGTACTTTATATTTTGTACATTTATAAAATATGTCGGTAATTGTTATTTAAGCATGTTTTCCCCAGAGGTCAAAGTCGGGTCAAATTAATCAGGCTATAATTTATTCAATTCTGATCACGTAAATGTTATGATGTTTGCACAGGATGACAGATTAAAGCAATTTTGATCAAAAAACAAGAGCTGTCACTGTAAGATGACAATGCCCCCGACACCGCTTTGATTTAGAAGTTATGGCCAATGTTAAAGTTTTTGGACGGAATGACGGACGGACAGACGGACAGACGGACGGACGGACGGACAAGTCAAATTTATGATGCCTCCCTATCGGGGGCATACTGTAAACGGCTTTATATTAGCGGTGTCCACATTTGGCGGTTTTTCGATTACGATTTATTGGCGGTGATTTATTTTGGCGCATCTTACTTTAACGCCAAAATAAACGCTTACTCTATATTTTACATTTTTTCGTTGTTTAAAACAACCTAAGTAAAAGAAAGGCAATTTCTAATGTAATGTCAACTTTCTACAAACTTGACAATAGTATGTTTTCACACCTTTTGTTATAGTTATAACGCGTGTATAAGTTTTTCACGCTTTATCTCCGTGATTTCATTACAATGTATCAAACAATTTGGATAATTGAGGGATCAGTGCAATACAATTGTAAGTGCCTATAATTCATAGGCACTTACAATAGTATTGCGCTGACCCGTCAAAATGTCAACGTTGTCAGCATAATAACAAGTCTGGTCTGCATATCTTTGATAATAATTCAATAAACACTTACTAAAAAGGTATAGATTTCATATCTATCATAATAAAAAAAATTCTTATTCAATAATGACAAATATTGGCGGTGGATTAATTTTGGCGCATTTTAGCTTGACCGCCAATATAGCCAAAATAAAACCACCGCCAATATTACCCCGTTTACAGTAATAGATAACACATATCAGTCATGGCGAAGACCGTCGGACCGTCGGACATGTCCGACAAAAATCCCCTAGGTCCGGTAAAGTGTACCATATCGTCAGTCCGAATGTCCGACACTATTTTCTTGGCAGAAAAATCTGTTTAAACAGTAAATCCAAACTTTCACTCAAGAAAACATTATTTCTGGTAAACCTTCTCACAAAAACAAACTTTGATTTTAAACTTTACATAGGTCTAGAATCCAACAATTAACAGTTCCTCTACGACTTTCGGCACCGCTAGAATATGCAAATTCTCTTTTACAAATTGTACCAATTAAGAGAAAGAAGAGATGATTTAAGGATCCAAGTTAGAAAGAATTATTGGTAGCTAGTCTTATCTTACCTGATTTTTTTGTATTTTTTCAATTTCAAAGGCACACAGACTAAAATATTTTCTGCTTATTCGTACCCAAGAATGCTCGACCCATCAAATTATGTCTTTCTTTTTTTAATGAAAAAATACAAATGACTGTTACCTTTTGACTTGAAAAGACATTTTTTAAAATTCTGAAAATATTTGAAGCTCTGTTTATCTCAGAATCTTTGTTTTTAAATCAAAGCACTGAAATCACTGACAGAATGAGAGGACTATGACAAGCTAGTTAGGCCTTTAATTGTATTGCTACTAATTTTATAAGTTTTCTCTCTCAATGAGGAATCACTACAATGATGATATTATTTGCCTCCTTAAATGTTCGGACTGACAGGTCCGACTTCGGTCTGACAGTTTTTCAAGGACTGTCAGACCGACTGTCTGACAGATTTTCTGGGTCCTTCGCCATGTCTGACATATTTTTTCACGAACGTCTGCCATTTTTAAAATACCATTGCAAACTAGCGTACAGAGTTTCCATATAGTGATGTAGGGATGAATGGTTTTATCTTAGGTGCAGCAAAAACCTTAGTTCAACGCAAATAGAAAATGTGGTAAAATATTGTTATTTTTAGTCTTAAAAGACATTTTTCTCTATCTATCTATTAGTACTGCAACGCCCCCTCGCAGAGATTTTGTGCAGGTCTGTGTGTCAGTGCAAGTTGTTAAAAAGATGGAAAAGTGAATGAAAAGTAAAGTGGGAATGTGAAAAAGATAGTAATGTGCTGTTAAAAGTTGTAACGTTTAATGTGCAGTGCAGATAAAACAGATAAAAACAGATATACTTTTTACGGATTACAATGGTCAATACTGCTGACTCCTCTTTAAAGGAGTCAAATGTCGGCAGCATGACAATATTTGACGGCAGACAGTTCCACTCCACAACAGCTAGAGGATAGAATGAGTACTTATAAGCATTTGAAGTGGCTTGTAGCTGTCTGTATGCAAGGGGGTTTTTGAATATTTTTTTATACATAACCAAGTTATTTTATGTTTTTTAACAACATTCAAGATTTGTATATAAGTTTTGGTCAATTAGAGTTCCAATACTTTATTTCGATTTTTAATTTCATGGTGGTTGACCCCATTTCCATGAATTCAAACTGGGAACTTCGGTAAGATGTCAAAATCGACTACCCAATAAAAATGGTTGGCATTGAATCTCCTCGCTCTATTCATTTAAAATATCTCCCAATCTTAATCACTTTTAAGCTCCACTGGCTGAAAGCCACTGGGGCTATTGTCATGGTTGTGTGTCCGTTGTGCGTCTGTCCGTCCGTGCGTCCGGTCGTAAACTTTTTCTTTAAAAATCTTCTCCTCAGAAACTACTGGATGAATTTCAACGAAACTTCACAGGAATGATCCTTGGGTGACCCTCTTTCAAAGTTGTTCAAGTTATTTTGATCCAATGAAAAACATGGATCTAATGGGCGTGGCTAATTTCCAAATATGGTAAAAAGTGAGTTTTCCCAGATTCTAATTGATGGATACCAATTAAATTTTACATGAATGATCCTTGGGTGACCTTTTATTGGTCTACAAGAAATTATTGTGATCGGATGAAAAATGTGCATTTTATGGGCGGAGGTCATTTCTATATATGTTATATAGTGGAAACTTTCAAAATCATTTTCTCAGAATGTAACTGATGGATATTAACCAAATTTCACTGGAATGATCCTTGGGTGACCCTTTATCAGTCAACAAAAAGTTATTGTGATTCGATGAAAAATATGTATGTTATGTGCGGAGGTCATTTCTCTATGTGTCATATAGTGGAAACTTTGAAAATCGTTTTCTCAGAATCTAATGGACAGATATCATCCAAATTTCACTTGAGTGATCCTTGAGTGACCCTTTATCAGTCTAGCAAAGATTATTGTGATTGGATGAAAAATATGTATTTCATGGGCGGAGGTCATTTCTCTGTATGGTATATTGTGGAAACTTAGAAAATTATTTTCTTAGAATGTAATCCATGGATATCAACCAAAATTCACTGGAATGATCCTTGAGAGACCCTTTATTAGTCTACCAAAAAATATTGTGATCGAATGAAAAATGTGCATTTTATGGGCGGAGGTCATTTCTCAAAATGTTATATAGTGGAAACTTTGAAAATCATTTTCTCAGAATGTAATTGATGCATATCAATCAAGCTTTTTGTATGATCTTTGGGTGACCCATTATCATGCAGCAAAAGATTTTTGTTATTGGATGAAAAATATGTCTTTTATGGGTGGAGGTCATTTCTCTTTATGTTATAAAGTTGAAACTTTGAAAATCATTAGAACTCAAAATATCTAAAAATCTAGTCAAAACTTTTATTTACTTTACAAGAATTTCAAGCCTGTGGAGCGACTCAAGCCATTCATGGCTTTCTAGTTTAGCTTTACTTGAGGAAAAAGGTATCATAAACTAAACATTTTTGAAAAGTTAATCATTCAACTTTTCAGAAAACATATTTTTAAAGAAGATAACACGAATTTAGAATTCATATCCATTCTTTGAAAACACCCCTATCAAAAAGGAATAACATCGATTTGGTTGATTTCGTGCAAACATTAATCATTTGTTTACCGCTGATTTAGCTTGATTTGACTAAGTTCAACATAAAAAAATGAAACTTGAACATGGTTTAAATCTTTCCTCTCTAATAGAACACAGAAAGTATCTGTAGGAGGGAAACTATCTTCATCACAGGATATTACAGCTGGTGTTCCCCGAGGCTCGGTCTTATTCTTTTTCTATTGCAAATAAATGACCTACCATTACATCTTGAAACTGCCACAGATTTATTTGCAGATGATACAACAGTGATCATTTGTTTCAGGAAAATCTACTATTGAAGTGTGTAAATCACTCCAGAATAGCCTGAACATTATAGATAAATGGTGCAGTATGAATGCAATGTTATCTAATCCTA
Source organism: Fragum whitleyi (assembly GCA_948146395.1). Lineage (NCBI taxonomy): Eukaryota > Metazoa > Mollusca > Bivalvia > Cardiida > Cardiidae > Fragum > Fragum whitleyi. The sequence goes on from OX411544.1 coordinate 49,736,744, forward strand.
ATAAAAGCTATGATAATCTACCCAACAAGTCACATTTCCAATATTGACACTTGACCATTATTTCTTCAAAACCAGCAAATAGAATTCTCTGAGGTTGAGAAATTACTAGGAGTTCATGTTGACCATAACCTTTCATGGAGAATCCTAGTAGAAACTGTCTTGAAAATATGCAATTCCTTCTTATATCTTCTGCTAAGAATCAGAAGTTATCTTAGTCTACATGTTAACAGCCAAATCAACCCTTTTAATACCAAAGCCACGGATAGAACTTTTTAGATAATCAATTGCATATTCAGGCACAAAAATTTGGAATCAAACACCCTTACATATCAGAAATACTGACACTATCAATAAGTTTAAACCAGCTTTCTTGAATTGGTGACACTCTGGTAGAAAAAATTCAATGAATATTTAAACTATTTCCTGAATCAAAAATGCTTCCACTTTCATTTTTTGTATATATTTACCAATCTGTAACCACTTTGTTTTGTGCTGCTGTTGCTTTGACTTGTAAATATAGTTTTGTAGAGCGGATAATATTTGACTAATTGTATTGGACTACTCTGTTATTTCTACTTGTTAATCAAAATAAAAATGAATTAATCTTTGGGTTGCAGAAACTTCAGATAATTCAAGCGGATGAAGTGTTTTGATGATCCATCATTGGTATGTTCAATGCATTATAATCATTTTAGAGATAACATTTTAGACTTAGCCAAATGGGAAATACATCATTATATGATAGTTTATGAAATTGAAAATAAATTATTTAATTGGATAAAAAGTTATGGGAAAGAAAAGTTCCTACTTGTCATCAACAGTTCATTTTGAGGGATCAGTGCAACACTATTGTAAGTGCCTGTAAATACATGGGCACTTGCAGTGGTGTTGCACTGACCCCTACTAGATTTGTCTCTTCTGTTTCCTGCAAGTTATATTACAAGATTAATTGAGTGAAATAATGAAATAAGATTTATTTTTTTTTTCGAAAAAGAATAATGCCAAGACAAAATAAAATAATGAGGACTGGTCAAAATTTTAAAATGAATTCAGTTGATTATTAACTTAAGCCTATTTTGTAATTCAATCACAGGAAAATTGAGGTGAAGGGAGCAAACACTGGATATCAGCATTTTCTCCCTTTCTCAATAATTTTCCAGCTACATTTATTCCCCAGTTTAACAAAATGCAGGATTGTCTATACTGGGCATATCTGTCTCAATTCTTTAATAATTGGTATCTTCATTTGTTGAAATGTATCATAGTACTGTTTGTTGTTTTATCATTGTAATTGATTTGTAAATATTTGTAGAGGCCTACAGGGAAGACTGGGTTATCCCAACTGTACATCCTCATTAAATCAAGTCTTTAATATTATTATTATTATTATTAATCAAAGTGCTGTCAGCACTGTAAATCGTACATCATTGAGAGGCTGGGATAGTGCAATAGTTCGCCAATCAAAAGGGCTCAAATATATAATTTGGACAATAAGAGTTGGTAAAATCTTTAAATTTGTGAGTTTTTTGTCTTAACAATCCATCTTTTCGAGGACATCGCCAGCTTTTCCAACCTCGTGGGTCCGATTTTGAAAGTTTTCTGATTCGATAGCCCTCTGCTAGTTTAAATTATTTCTTAGCAGATTTTTACGTTGTTATAATGAGCACGCGCCAAGCTAAAAGCTTGTCTGTTAATATTATTCCTCTCTCTATAGAGTTTAAAAGCCTGTTTAGCAACAAACATTTTTCATTAAACTATTTACAATTTTGATTACCAACATGTTTGTATTTCAAGCATTGGGTTTTCCCAAATACTATAAATGCATTTTCCCTCAAGAAACACGTGAAATCGCCAACTATGCTATTTATATCTTTGGTTTCTGACCAATCGATTAAATCTAGCAGCACTCTATGATTATTCATGAGTTGTTCTAAAAATAGATCGCTCTTGCTGCTATCCTAGGGGAAATTCAAATGGCAGCCCGAGAGACGCGTGAGATGATGTAATAATCTAAATTTGACTGTAATATGCATGCGCAAAAAAAGACATTCATGTGAACGGAGTTACCCACTGGTGGTAGTAAACAAACTTCTCATTTACCGCTACAATAATTAATTTACCATGAAATATCGTTATACCATTAAGAAATGTGATAAATTCGTGCAAAATACTACATAAAATAAGAAAAAAGTATTTGTTATTTAAAGTAATAGAGAATATTTATTTTTTTTTTGTAATCGAGTTGTTGTGCACTATTCTCGACGCCATTTTGGAACCCAAGTAACACCGACCTGACCCAGGATCAGAAGCGTCGAGGTTGAAAGGTTACAATGACATCACTAGTGTCGAAACCGAGGCCGTTCTGATGGAAACCCGGTTAACTCGGGTCGAAACCGAGTCCGATATGAACTTACTCCTATATCAGTTTATCGTATGTTTTTGTCGGTTTATTTGTTGTTGAATAATTTTTCTTCATACTCAAATTTGAATTTAATGAAAATGGGATTGGAGCGTGATCAGAGTGCTCATTGAAATTAAATATTTCAAAATTACAAAATTATTTCTATTTGTTAACACATGCGAAAAAAAGTAAACTTCCCACGCTCCCTGTTTGAGTGCAGACGACTATTGACTAATGACAAACAAGTTAGTTGACACATTTTGAGCAGACGATGTCCATCTGAATTTACACGTGGTCTGAATTTACACGTGGGTTTTGACCGAGTGATAATCATAACAGAATTTGATTGGTTGTCAGCCCTACAACTGGTAAATGACCGTTCGAGAAAATTCAGAGCAGTAATATTGTAAGTGCTACAAATTAATTATACAGTTAACCTATTGTACGTTTCAACTCCTTTACTCAACCGAAAATCTTGTTATAAACACTGAAAATACTAACTGGTAATTACTAAAAGCGAAAATTACATCAAATTTTGTATTAGCCTCTTCTCTATTTGTCGAAAAGTAAATAAGGTATAAACAAAGTTTGTAGATTGTGACTGAAAAGGCCGTTTCTTCGGTGGTTGAAAACACATAATTTGGTTTGAACACATTGCTCAGAAGATAATGGTAAAAATGTACTGGGTCAAACAGACTGGATTTCTGAAAAACGGTAGATATAAATCTACTGCTTCGCAGTACGATTTAAAAACCAGTTGTGTCCAAATGAAAGCCGCCAATCAGGAACGTATGACATGGATAATTGATTGATGCATGGCCATGGTCAGATCAAAGAAAATTAGTAACGTGGGATAAAAAGTTGCATAAAAAAGAGCAATCTTTATGACATGTGCATGTGTGTGCGATAAGCGGCTACCGCTATATGACATTGACAATATTGATTGGTGCATCTGGTTATGGTCAAAGAAATTCGTCATTTAGTATGGATCATTGGGTTTGCAATGGCAATCTGTGTGACACATGTTTATGTACTGATTAGTCTTGCTAATGATTTTCATGTCGCATAATGAAAATTCTCTGTTAGGATTTCTAAACCTTACAGTATGTGTTCAAAAAGCCATTTCATCTGAATATCTTGTGATTGGTTTATACATTCGCTTATTACCTTACATGACCTTAATTTCTAAATTTATGTGTGTGTTTTATTCCGTCTTCAGCAATTTGGTTTTAATATTTAAATAGTTTAAATGATTTTCAATATTCATATTTTAAAATGCTTGGATTTATATTGTTAAGACCATTAAGGATAAATCCAAAACTTTCATCTATGTTTGGATGATCTGAGAAGGGATGAATATCGTATCTGGAATTAAGAAAAATCAGCATTGAAATTTTCAATAAGCAAAGAATAGGTGGGATATGTCATTTTTCGTTGCTGAGTGGCCAAAATGATGTGAATACAGCTTTATTCGTAGCCTGCTTTATTTGTAGCCTATGTTCGATAATTTGGTTGCTCAACTACAATTTCTTTAGATTCATATGCCTCTCCAAATGGTCATCTTTCGACACAAAGTATTCATTTCAAAGACATTGTCACATGATGACAACTACATAACCAAAGAAGGGGTGATTTATCTTCATTTTGATATATTTGTCACTTGTAAAAATTCATTATAAATGTATAATCCTTTTACTGGAATATTGGGGGTTTTTGCTCTTTGTGTATGTAAAAATGGTTTCCAACGCCAACCACTCATATTTTGATGACATTTTCAATACCTTTGCCAAAGTCCCCCATTCAAATTGCCATAAACCCTTAAGTGACAGCCAGGTCATAGTTCACATGCTCAAAGATCAGGGTACTAGGTGTATCGAAAACAGTTTGAATTACAATAAAGTCAGGAAATATATTGTTGTTTTTTTTTAAAATAAGGATACAGTCAACTGGCCAATAGCGGATCACTAGTGAGAACTTTGTTGATTATTTTTCAAAGAAACGTGACAGAATCCCGATTTTGGTCTTAGGAGGCAATAAAATTTGTACACTTTGAAGTGCAACATACATCTTTAGTCAATCAATCAAAACAGTTGCATCGTGGGGGAAATAGTAGTATACGTAAATTAGCCATTTCCGGATCAATTTGGCCAATAGCGGATCACGTGATAAGATGACTCTGGGGGCTGTCTCAAAATGATTTTGACCTGTCATCACTGTCAAACCAACATGTTTTCTACCGTTAGAAGTAATTTTTACAATAATTTTGTCATTCAAATATTAATTGAGTAGGACAAACGAAATCATTGAGCAGACAGTTATTTATTAAGCTTCTTACAACACAAATGAACTAATAATCAACATATTGAAGATTTAACCGTCTAAAAGATGTATAAAACCAAAGGATTTTATATATTTCATCAATCCAAACTCAAGGCTTTTCCCAAGATCTTTGGGAAAAGGCCCCTAGCATTCATTTGGGAAAAAATTATCGAAAAAAATGCAATTTGGGGATTTTTTTCATGTAAGACTGTTTGGGTTAATTTTTGCTTGTAATGTATAAATTTTCTTTAAAAAAGCTTATTCTTAAAATTTTTAAAGTTAACAATGCACATATTCATACTCCCAACTTACAAATATGTCAGAAATAAGTTGTTTGGTTAAATCCATTTCATTAAATTGGGAATTTTTCTCCAAATTGGGAAAAAATTTGGGGCCTTTTCAATGGGGGAATTGGGCCTTTATTGGGCCCCTGAGAGATAGCAGAAAAAGCCCTGAAACTTAAACTACGTTTTTAGACTGGTTTTTAGACTGCATCAATTTGAATTTGTAATATTCTATCAATTGCCTTCTGTGTAAGAAACATTGTAACAAACTGTTGCATGTAATCCTATCATTTTTCATTTTCCAATTCCTGATTATTCAAATCATAAAATTATCATATGCTTCAGTATCTACCCATTTACATATAACACAATTTTGGGCTGGTTGAAATTTAAAAAAAAAAAAACTGTACCAGAATTTTAAAGTATCACTTTTTTCAGTTATGGAAATTGAAAATATGGACCTTTTCAGTTGAAACCATTGGAGAGAAATAGGAATCACTTGTAAACTTGCAACTAGAATGACAGTTCTAACCACCTACCTGTTACCAGACAAAATTTTCACTTCGTAACTATAGTTTGATCAAAGCTATCGTTACGAGATTTTAGAATAACAACGACGGCATTTATTGTTAAAAAAAACTCTTATTATTCTAGGTAGAAATTAGCATGGGAAACAAAAAGTAATTTGTTACAACCAAATCGTCATGTACACTTTGTTTTCCTGGCCCATGCCAAGCATGGTTTAGAAATCCATATATGTTTGCACTTATCCTTGCGGCAAAGCATTTATTTTGTTTTGCGATATAGTGAATCTAAACACTTATTTAGAGCATCTCTATTGCAGAACCTTCTGGTATTGTTGACATCAGTGCCTTTAACTTATTTTCCATGATGATGTAACTGTAACTGTATCAAATTTTGATAGAGGCTGCAGACAACTGGTGGGAAGTGATGGGGCCTTAAACATACTTGATGAAATAAAATCTTTAAAGAAATTGTGTGTGGCAAGCAACCGAGGCTTCTTTTACAGTCCTGTTTTCTTTTTTAAAAAAAGTATCTAAGTATCTTTAAAACAATAGAGTTGTAGATCGATTGAAAATTATAAAATAATACCCAAAAAGCAATTACTTTTCTAACCACCATAATTTGGGCAAATTTTTCAAAATTTTCAACACTTTTTTCCCTCTGGTTTGATACATTTATATAGGTAGAGAATCTGATATCTATGGCCAGATACTTCTGTAATCTCCTAACTACCACCTTTCCATTCAAGTTAATCTAGTTAAGGTATTTTTGGAAAAAAAACTACCAATGTTATAGCCCTTTAACATTTAGACCCAACGAACAATTTAAAACACTTTTTTACAAAAAAAAGAAAGTTTTTGTGAAAGACGAATACCCCAGAAAAGGCCATTTTCATGACCTCGTCACATGAGGTTGGCCTTGGTATCTGTAGATGCGCACTATTGAGATCTAACATTATACCAACTATGAACATGGTATCTTGAATAACCTTGCAGTAATTGGCAATGTTGGGGATTTTTTTTTGTTAAGTGTTGCAGACAGACAGACGGAAAATGGTCAAGCAATATTATCCCGATCTTTCAATGTACTGGTATAAAAAAAAAAAAAACAGTCAGATTTGCAATGTTTTCAGAATTAATCAAAACCAGATAAGAATTGGGATCGATAAAATTTCTTATCGTTTTTTCTTTAAGAACTTCAATATAATAAATCAAACTGCATAAGTAGCTAGATTCGGCGCGGTTATCTTTATAAAATATTTGGTTTGCTTATTTTGAGACGCCCCCTATGATGCGCACAGCTGATCCGCTAATGGCGAGTAAGGGTTGGGGATTGTTTCTTTTTATTGTACACAAAAAACTGGATAAAACCATGCAAAAGCATAGTGAACCAACAATTTATGCCCCCTTTTCGTGATTTAATCCATTATTTGAAGTCGTACTCGTTTACTAGCCTTCAATTTTGCAGACGAATTCTTTTCTTTGAAATTCCTATGACGTAATCTTTCAGTCGAACAGGCGCTTGACTAGCGTTTTGTCGGTCTGAAGCACTACAACAACAATGTGAACTTTCAAAATTTTGTTATGCTACGAAGAGATGGACAGTGTCTTGAGATAGAATATTAGTTTCTTCTTCGGCATTTGCAAGTGAAAGTAATTGAAGATGGAAATCAAAGTGATCCGCTATTGGTCATGATCCGCTATTGGCTAGTTGACTGTACGTTTCAAAAAACAGGTTGACTTACCATACAGTGGAATTTGAAATATCTGCCAGTACGATTTTAATTTAATGTTAAGGATTTTTAAGATAAGTTCAAGTTATCCACAATATTAAATAGCAATTCAATTCATATAAACACAATTTGAATTCTTGTTGTCGTCAAAACTTGAACGATTGGCTCCGACAGTCACACCTTTCTTAGATTATACAGTAAACCAATAAAACTAAGCCGGGTAATTTGCACATATTCACGCATGCTGGAAATCTCTATCATTTGGACAGGAGGCGAGTTCTTGAAAGGGGTAAAGGCATTCAAAATAGTTAAACTATTTTTTGCATTTTTTTTCAACCTTTGAGTCAATAAATAGGATATTAGAAAATAATAGTTTTGTTTTACCAGATGACAGTGTTTCTTCTCTTGTTGAAGCCATTAGCGGACGACCCGGATGTATATCAAAGGTAAGTATAATTCACTGGTTCATAGTTCACGGTCGTCTCTTCTACTCTTTTCTTGCATGTCTACATACGACAGGCAGTACTACACGTGGACATGCCGCACGTAAAGGAGCCATCTAGGAACTCTATTTTTGAAAGCGCTTGCGTTGCATTCTACATAGGTTGCTCGCAATAAAACAGTTCGAAACCGTGTGCGGTGAGCCTATAATAACATTTAGTGAACCGAACACAGCACCTTGAACTAAATCCAGAAATTATGATAACATTTGTTTTGACAATATTATAAAAAGAGTGTTTATTGTCTTTTATCAATCCCTATTTCTAATGGAAAAGAACACCTTTTAAAGTAACCAAAATTATGTATTTAACCCTTTCCTGTTTTACAAAATTTTGGACCCGTCCAAATTCAAAGGTTTTGCAGACGAAAATTTAAAGTGGATTTAATTTGAAAAATAACCATTCTGTAGGGTAGAAAAAAAGTGTGGGAAAAGAAGAAATTGCTTGTCAGAAGCAATTTCTTCTCTTTTCACAATGTTTTCTCAATCATAAAATCACAGGCACGTAAAAAGCAGGGATTAAACAGCAAAGGGTTAAGAGGCCTACTGTCACGATTAAATCGCAATTGGAGATTATTCTACTTAATTTTAATAACCTGCATTCGACGAGACCGTGTCCCATATACTTCAATAAGGTTTACTTGAATAGGATTTTACGTCGCTTTCAACAATAGTTCAGTCGCGACTGCTGGTGCACTAACAATGTATTCCTGGTATTTCTCACACAAGTTCCACCATCACATCCTTTTCTAGCCTCCCGCTGCTATCATATATAGGTCTACGATTATTTTGAACTTGGTACCAACAGAAAGGCCTTGACACAGTCAATCATTATGTGAAATATGAAGGCCCTTTCACTTACCATTCAAAAGTAATGGCCAATGATAATTTTTTGACATCATTTTTCACAAATTTGACCTTGAAAGATAACCTTGACTGATAACCTTGAATTTGGTACAAACAGAAAGTGCTAGTCCCAGGCAATCGTCATGTGAAATATGAAGGCCCTATCACTTACCTTTCCAAAGTAATTGAAAAATGTCAAAGTTTTTTCAATTTTTTTCTTCACAAATTTGACCTTGAAAAATGACCTTGACCTTGACTGATACCCTTTAACTTGGTACCAATAGAAATACCTTGACACGGGCAATCATCATGTGAAATATGAAGGCCATATCACTTACCATTTAAAAGTTATCACAAAATGTCAAAGTTTTCGCACCATGACGACGCCAACAACGAGGACAACAGCAAGGCTTTAGCAATACCTCTGGTTTTCTCTGAAAACAACCTAGCTAAAAAGTCACAAATGAAAATAGTTACTGGAAATGGAATATTCCGTGAATGTTTCACATGAATGTATCCATTAATAAAAGAGGAGTTTTGTTAGCAAGAAAGTATACACTTAGGCCCCTTTTTAGCTCACCTGAGCACAAAGTGCTCAAGGGAGCTATTGTGATCGATCGTTGTCCGGTGTCCATCTGTCTATCTGTCCGTCACGGCGTCATCTTTTTCTTTAAACGACATCTCCTCCTAAACTTAAGGGCCAAAATCAACCAAACTTGGCAGAAATATTCCTTGGGAGGTCCCTTGTAAAAATTGCTCAAATGGAAAGGATCCGTGCTATAACACGGGAAAAGGGGCCTAAATGACGAATTTCTTGTTTACACTCTAAAAGCCACAAATATGGCCCAATCTTCATGAAACTTGGTCAGAATGTTTGTTAGGTCATGAGGATAAAGTCTATAAAAAATGGGAAGGATTTGTGCCATATCACAGGAAAAGGGGCCTTAATGACAATTTTTTTGTTTACACTCTAGAAGCCACAAATATGGTCCAATCATCATGAAACGTTGTCAGAATGTTTGTTAGGTCATGAGGATGAACTCTTTCGAAAATGGGAAGTATCCGTGTCATTTCATGGGAAAAGGGGCCTTAATGACAATTTTCTCGTAAGAGCTCCAAATGCCACAAATAAAGTCCAATCTTCATGAAACTTGATAAAAATGTTTGCCAGGTCATTGGATTAACTCTGTTGAAAATGGGAAGGTTCATGCCATATCATAGGAAAAGAAGTCTTAATGATAATTTACTTGAAATATCAGGTGAGTGATTTAGGGCCCTCAGGGTCCTCTTGTTTCTATGACACAGTATAAAATCACCAGACCGCATTAATCATGCACATGGTCACATGATGTAGAATACTAAGTGAAATTTTCATTAACTTCCATGCACATATGAAGAAGTTTAAACAATGAATTCTTAAAATTTTAAATCAAATATAGGCCCTTTTTCTTTTGACGCCCAATCCATCAGAATTTTTTTAAAGAGAAATTATTTAGATGATTCAATTATTCTGAGAAAGTTCGATTTTAATTGGATGAAAACTGTGGACTATTAAGGGATTGCCTAATTATATTTCAATTAAGCTTCTTTTCCTATGATACTTGACGGATCTGACTCATTTTCAGAAGGAAACACTGATCCTAAATATGATGGTCTAATCATTCTGACCAATTTTGATGACAATCTAATAAAAACTGTGCACTTAGAGCGTTAATAAGTAAAATTAATGGACGGACAGACGTTGGACGGGATAATCCATATCCCAAAAGTTCTTCTGAACTTTGAGGCATTTTTCAAATGGCACATCCACTCATGATGCAGAACAATAGTTCTGAGCTGTTTGAAATCCATCCATAAATAATTTAATTCTAGTTGTGTTAACCAGAATTTGACAAAATGGTTTCCCTTGAAAAAGGTTTGTTTTAAACCGAAACTAGTCGGTAATAAAATTAATTAAATCAACTTAGAAGTTTGATCTCTCTTTATCCCTATTAACCAGAATTTGTGCATTCTGATTGGCTGAAAAATTGGTTCATCACCCAATGTGAACAATTTTATTACACAGCTTTTTTGTAGGTAGTCCTATTAACAATCCCTGAATTTGAGGGTAAATCTTCACATTAAAGTTACAAGAAATCAAATTATAAGGTATGAAGAGAATTTCTGTTGATTTCATGAAGTTATGAAACTAACAAGAGGCCAAAGAGGGCCTGTATCGCTCCACTGGCTTTAAAATCTTTAAACTTTCATAAAATAAAGCTTACTTTAAATGAATACATTAACACTCCAAAAATCTCCTAAGACCTATTTAGTAATGATTAAATGGTTCTGGTCCATATTGCACCAAAATACTCAATCACAATGAACCTGCAACCCTTGATCAATCTTATTAAAACATAAGGTTCGGAAGAAGTCCTTCAAAGATTTCGGGCTCAAAATAGGCCCCACCTGACATGCCCATATTTATGGACCAAACAAAATTTCTTGAACAATTAAAGTAAATAGTCACCCAAGAAACATTCTGGTAAAGTCTCATTGAAATTGGCCGAGTGGTTCCGGAGATATCGTTAAAAAATTTTGGCCTCAATATAAACCCCGCCCTGCCACGCCCAAATTTATAGGCCTATCATAATTTAGCAAATACTTTTTGAAAAGAGACACTCAAGGAACATTCTGGTAAAGTTTCATTGAAATCAGCCAAGTGGTTCAGGAGAAAATGTCATTTGAAAATTTCGGGCTCAAAATAGACCCCGCCCTGCCACGCCCATATTTTTAGTCCAATCAAAAGTTCTTGAACAATTTAAGTAAAGGGTCACCAAAGGAACATTCTGTTAAAGTTTCATTGAAATTGGCCCAGTGGTTCAGGAGGAGATGTCGTTCAAAGATTTCGGGCTCAAAATAGCCCCACCCTGCCACACCCATATTTATGGACCAATCAAAAGTTCTTGAACAATTTGAGTAAAGGGTCACCCAAGGAACATTCTGATAAAGTTTCATTGAAATCGGCCCAGTAGTTCAGGAGGAGATGTTGTTCAAAGATTTCGGGCTCAAAATGAGCCCCGCCCTGCCACTCCCATATTTATGGACCAATCAAAATTTTTTGAACAATTTACATAAAGGTTCACCCGAGGAACATTCTGTTAAAGTTTCATTGAAATCGGCCCAGTGGTTCAGGAGGAGATGTCGTTCAAAGATTTGGGGCTCAAAATAAACCCCGCCCTGCCACGCCCATATTTATGGGCTAATCAAAATTTCTTGAACAATTTAAGTAAAGGGTCACCCAAGGAACATCCATGCCAAGTTTCATTGAAATTGGCCCAATGGTTTGGGAGGAGAAGATTTTTAAAGATTTCAAAGTGAAAAAATGCCACGCCCTGCCACGCCCATATTTGGGGGCCAATCAAAATTCTTTGAACAATTTAAGAAGGGGGCCACCCAAGGATCATTTCTACCAAGTTTCGTTAAAATCCGCCCATTGGTTTGGGAGGAGAAGATGTTTAAAGAAAAAGTTTACGCACGGACGGACGCACGCACGGACGCATGACGGACACTCCGCCATGACAATAGCTCGCTGGCCTTCGGCCAGTGGAGCTAAAAACCATATCACATTCATGTATGTAAATCTGCTTCGCATATTCATATAGTGCTATAAGGTTTTAAATTCATACCTCCATGAAATCAACAAAGAGTTATGCTTTTGAAAAGGTCAATCTTAACCTTTGACCTTGGAAATATCTGAATTTTTTCTTCAAATAGAATTTTTAAAGCTGCTCTTTCGAAGTTTTTCATAGAAAAAATACAAAACTTGTGCTTAGATTTGGAAATGTGTGTATTTTTAGATGATTAAGAATTGCCAAAGGGCATTGACATTAAAACCAGCAATTTTCAATAATTTTGTAACTTATTTTTTCGAAGCGGTAAGATAAGTAGGGGATCCAGTCTATCTATGACCTTTGACTGTCTATTACCTTTAATAGACAACCATTGGTGGAGGGTGGTGTACGAGTCTGGAGTAATTCGGAGGAAATAATTAGCATGACAGATCTCGGTTCTATTTGTTCATCCTGTCAAACGATCATTTAACGATTTCCAGCAAACTGAAATGACATAGTAAAAGTGCCATGAGTTATACTATTAACCGCAAAACCATATTGCTTACAACTATGTACAATCAATTAGCAGACGATCTGTTACCTACCAATTTACTTTTTGTGAATAATCTTTCATATTTGCTTGTATTGATATAAAATTTCCAGTTGTCAAATACTTTTACCTTAGTCTTTGATTGAATAAGACAAATATGGGGAATGTACATGCGTAAATAGTTGGCACAAAATTGAAGAAAATTTTTTTAGGCGTTATTAGTTGCTTTATTTTTAAGAACAAATTTCGCTTAATTCAGGAATTTCGGTCTTTCTTTCCATGCATTACCAGATTGAATCTTATTATGTCAAAGGCTTCAACATCATGAGGTCTTTTCTTCTGATTGATTTTATAAACATTTTCAAAAACCACATTTTCCCAATCTGGGAAAGAGTAGCTTTAATGATGATGGAAAACAAATTATTGTACCAAGTTGTTTTGAAATTTATATATGAATGTGGGAGTAAATGTCTGGACAAAAACTGACAGATTGACTAATGGACAGATGGAGAGTCACACAAACATACACCGAGCTGTATTTGTAACAAATTTGTCATGCATATGGCAAACAGGATGACAAAAATGTATGTAGGGTTATCCCCCTTGATAGTAATGGTTGCTCTTATGACAGAATACACATGCTAAGTTTCAAGCAGATATAGCCAAGGTTAAAGTATGATGCACTACCAACTTGCCTACACAAATAGAGTCAAGACACAGGTATGAACTGTTCCAAATTTGGATTTTCTGCGCCCCGGCGCAAAAGTTTCAAAACCTGTAATTTCTGCGTAAAAATACTGTTATGGCTTGAAAGAAATGTGAGTCTGTACGCAAAGTAACCTTCCCTGGATCGGCGTAACAGTATAAGTAGAATTCATTATTGTGACTCGTCGATTGCATACAAATGTATTGTAATCACAAGTCACAATACCGTATTCGAGGTATATGCAAAAATCTGCATGAAGAAATGTGCGTATACCATAAAATCAAAGTTTGTTTTGAAAGCAAAAATATCCAGGGAAGAATTGTTTGTTCACATGCGCACAGTTCTTACACCCATATTAACATTTTATGTGTATCTATATGTGAAAATTCAAATCTGTATGTTTTGCGCATACATATATTATTAGTTAAATAATAATAGAATACCCAGAAAATCCAGAGGTGGAGCTTCTACCTCGGGGCGCAGATAAACCAAATGAGCCTGTGCATGACATTTTCAACAATTAGACATGTGAATGAAGGGCCAACATTAACCAACCTTGACTGCGACATATTATATTTAGAAATTTATCTGACTTTCTAAAGACACTTTTAGACCCAATCCGGGCTATCTACAAAGTGCAAAGTGAAGACTGCAGATGCACAGGCTGGCCATAGCCTTTGCTTGGCCCACATTTGAAATTGTTGGAAATGTCATGCACAGGCTCAAATTTGGAAGAGTTAATAACTCCATGACTGCTAAAATTCATGCATACTTAAGTATATTTATGTACAAGTAGAATTCACTATTTTGACTCTGGGATTGTATATAAATGCATTTTGAAATAGACGAAATCCCATATCGAAGTTATACATATATTAAAGTTTGTTTCATTCTCTGTAAGCTCAGTACAGATGCACAGGTTTAAATGAGTGATCTAAGATAAATTTTGTCTATACCATATATATATAGAGAGAGAGACAAAATTGACCTTTGATACCTCACTTAAACTTCTGTATCTATACATGACCAAATTATGCTTAAAGAAGAGAACTGCAAGTGGATGTCTACGCTTGTTTGTTTAGAGTTGGAAAGCGGATAATTTTGTTTGAATGGGGTTTTACACTGCTTTCAACAATCTTACAGTTATATTGCAGCGGCATGAGCACCTAACAATGGATTCTTGGTATTTCTCTCACCAGTACTACCATCACATCCTTTCCTAGCCTCCAGCTGCTATCTCGAATAGGTCTAGGATAATCAACCTAATGGTGAGACAAATAGTTGGAAGGATGAGTGTGCCGCTGTAAGGGATAAAACTTTTGTTTCTTTGAATGGGGTTTTAGGCCACTTTAAACAATCTTACAGCTGTATTGCGGAGGCAGGAACACATCACAATGGATTCCTGGTATCTCTCACACCAGTACCACAATCTCTGGGTCTCAAACCTGGGACCTCTAGATTGACAGTCAGAAGGGCTACCAACTCTGCTATGATGCTGGAAAGTTGATAATAAACTTGAAAAAGATGCAAAATTGCAAAATTTGATTATACAGTTTATGCTTCTCTTTCAATTTGGCATTCTAGGAGATTACATAACTTTCCAACTGCTTTCCTGTTGAGAGTCAGGCATTGTCATGGTTTATTCACTGCACTTTGGAAATCTTTAGATGGCATAAGTGCGCTGTGGCATTGCCCCCTTGTGTAATAGGCCTTTTTGTAAACTAGCAAGGTGAATAAATCAAGTCTCAATTCTCTCTTGGACAAAACAAATCTAACAACTCTTTTGTTATGCATTAACACAAGATGAATTTAATATTGGTAACACTTGACAAACATGTGTTCATATGGCTTAACAAATATGAATTTTGAAATACACATGACATACCAATGGTTACTGTAAAAGCTGTCTAAACCAACCTCCACTCAGACAGAGTAAAGTTTAGGCATGCAAGACGCGTATAATTCTGGCAACAAGGTTTCAAGTGCTACATACATACGACTTAACAAATATGGATAAGAATGGACAACAATTATTGTAAAACCTCGGTCCAGCCGAACTGTTTAGGTTGGCTATATGCATTGATATTCATAACAGGAACACTGGCCGTCCACGAAAAACCCCGCTTTGGAGGAAACGTGTGTCCGCAACATGCACAATCCAAGACCGGTGATCGGTATGGGTCTCATGTTCCTAGAATATCGGGCTTGCAGATCTTAAGCCCAATGCAAAAAAAATGAATGCAGACTTCGTACAGCAAACTACACTTTGCAAACTCTATACACAAAAGAATCTTCACAATCCACCATCTTAAACAAACAACAAAAGTAGATACAAAATAAACATGCAACTAACTTAACAAGTGCTTGTCATAGGATACCCTATTTCCCCTAATGAGAACTTCCTGATATAACAATGTAATATCTTCTGAAACTTTACATTGAATTTTACAATGAAATGGAGTCAAATGACAACATTTGTTAATAATTTAAATAACTGTATCTAAAATGTTTTAGAATGAGAGTTCAAAGAAGTCAGACGTGGTCAAGGTATCCAGTCTGTAGTCTCATAGCTTCATGTCGATGGTACACAAAGGTCATTTTGTCCTTGGTTTAAACTTTATATCAATTTTTAGACTTGAAAAAGTATCAGTCAAAGTCAAAGATATAAGTCACTCTAGAGTCTCAGTTGTCAAAAAGAAGGAACCAGTCACTACATATTAAAAAGGCTTCAATATTTTAAATCGTTGCAATAACATACAATGTGTTTTGTGTGGACGTAACAATGGTCAAATTATAATAACCATGTCATTCTAGAGGGAGTGTGTGTGTGTCGGGCTGGGTATAATAATTACAACATTCAGAAGTGTGTGTTTGGAAGGGGGGGATGAGGGGGGGGGGGGGTTACAACAGTCAAATTATAATGGGAGTGTGTGTGTGTCAGGCTGGGTATAATACAACATTCAGAAGTGTGTGTTGGGAGGGGGGATGAGGGGGGTGGGGGGTAACAACAGTCAAATTATAATAATAACTCATTCAGAGGAGGAGGGGTGGGGCAATAACAAACTATAACAATAACTACATCATTCATAAATACCTAGTTGCAAAACTTCATAAGATAATATTTGGTAAAAATGCCTAGAAGAATATGGTTCTAGGCTCCTAGAATAAATTTATAGTCACTTATTGATCAATAGTATTTCAATCAAAATTAGAGCATTACTATAAGAAATGCAATAATTTTAGCCTCATTTTATCTATTTCATGATACTTGTTTATCATACAGATATTTATCTTATATTTCTATTAATGTTCAAACTTATTAATAGAAATAAATTATCAAATTTTACTTTCATTTTGATGGCTCAGCACATAACTGCACTAAGCCTTCGATTTAGCCCTTAAATATATTGTTATCGTTATTTTAATCATTTTTATTACTATTTGAGTTTTGATATTTTTTTTAGTTTTAATTGTTTAGTTAGATTTTATCACAGAACTTTGTCTATTTAGATTATTGAGAATTAAGTAATTTTAATTATTATTATTACTATTTGAGTTTTGATATTATTACTTTAGTTTTAATTATTTAGTTAGATTTTATTACAGATTTGTCATTGAGATACTTATGAAATGATGTAGTTGTTTTAAAAAAATAAAAGGGTTTTACAAAAAGTGGAAAGCAAATCAAATAAAATATAGATAGTAAGATTTTTTAAATTCCTTTTAACAGTCAGTCCCAGGTCTCAGCGTAACTCCCAATGTTAGATGTAGGTCGTCATGTAGGTAAAGGTAACTTGTGAACAAGATCTCCCCCAACCCATCTGAATATTTAGGCATTTCTTATAAAGTGGTCTATATTACAAACTACGAGTATCATTACTATTATTTTTAGCACTGGTCAGTCAGTTGTAGAAGTGACCCGTCATAATCAAAATTTAATTTTTCAAACTTTCTATGCTGGTAAATATATGTACAATATTTCTCAAATAAAAAAGTTTCTTTTCAATCAAATCCATTTGTTTTGATAACCTTAAAGTAGACAATAAGCACAACCTTTATGCATCATAATTCTGTCAAATGAATGTTTCTTTTTTATGAGTTTTTCATAAAAAAGAAACATTCATTTGACAGAATTATGCAAAATAATGTCAAAATTCTTTTCAAGAACGGGATAAAGAAAGTAATCCATGACAAACACAAAACTAACTTAAAATAAAATTTCTAACTAGTTCCTCAAGACAACAACTCTCAGGAGTTTTAAGAGATAAAGAGAGTATTTTAATAATTCACTGAAGAATGAAACTGAAAAAGCTCATCACTATGAATTCATACATAAGTGAAATTAAGTTTTCAGTTTCATACCTCTGTGAATTAAAAGATAAGCCTCTTTATATCTTAATATTTGATACCAAAAAGCAAATATGTGAAGATTTCTCTATAACAAGACAGATTTCTATTGGAATACTTTGTGTGGAAGTTTACATGAAAAAGAAAATTTAAAAATTCTATTGAGAAATGAAAATGATTTCCCAGCCAATCAGAAAACAAAAACCCTGATGGGCACAACTAAAACTAAAATGATTAGAAAAGGTATATATCAACAAAAACATTTACCAAAGTATTGTGTGAAGAAAAATAAAAAAAAATAAAAAATATGAATGCTCTATAACTTTTTACTAAAACTTGAAAAGAGAAAAACTTACAATTGAATTAAATTGAAATAGAATAATGAACAACAAGTTTTCTAAAATAGTGCTCATCTACGTTGAAAGATTTCATAGTAATTCTTAAAAAATTGTTAAAAAAAGAAAAAAAAATAATGTGTTACATTTTGAAACTAGTTAGTACCAAACTATTGCAAATGCTTATAATTGTATAGACACTTACTGTAGTATTGTACTGACCTTCAAAACAGATATCACTACATTTAGAGCTCTGATGATTATATAGAACAGAAAAAAGGTGGCAAATTGTGACTGTAGAAACAACTAAAAAATTTCGGGTTTTTTTGTGTGTATGTTTTTTTTGTATATATCATATTATTCCTCCAGTTATGAGTAATACTGTCGGGAAAGTAAATATAGTAACGTCTCCAAAATAATGTAAAAATTTAACAAATAGGATATGAAGAGGATTTATTTTTTTCAATGAAAAACTTAATCAAACAGGATAAGTACTCAAATATTTGATGAATGAAATAAGAATTTAACGTTTTCATACTTATTCCAAAATATTCCTGCTGTGGCAGGAGATATAGAAAAAAGATTGGCCTGCAAAAATAGGCTTTACCTCCTGATTTTCTTTGTATGACAGACAATTTTTATTTTTTATTTTGTAAAGAGATACTGACACAGGTGCATTTATTGCAATTTTGCAAAGATTTTTATTCAACATGACAGGAAAATATCATTCATAAAAAAAAAAACGGTTGCAACCATGACATTTAACTACTAATCAATATATTGTATTGAGAGATATCTTTGTATGCTTAGTTTAATGTATTTAAAAGAAGAGAGAAACAAAAATAAAAAAGGTTGGCAATGCATTTTTACTTAATTGTCCAAGTTATAACAATGGTG
The DNA here is from genome assembly GCA_948146395.1 of Fragum whitleyi. Classification (NCBI taxonomy): domain Eukaryota; kingdom Metazoa; phylum Mollusca; class Bivalvia; order Cardiida; family Cardiidae; genus Fragum; species Fragum whitleyi. The sequence continues at coordinate 49,755,778 of OX411544.1, forward strand.
CAAGAAAGAAAAGATTCACAATGATTGTCCATAAAGTCCATACATCTGAAGAAATGATTGTCTATACAATATAACAACTCGATGATTGTCTCTAGAATCTTGTAGCACTTCTGTAGTAATGTACACAACTTGATGATTGTCCATAGAATCTAACAGCATGTCTGTAGAGATGTACACAACTTGATTGATTGATAGAGTTATACAACCCGATGATTGTCCATAGAATCCTACAGCACTTCTGAAGAGTCATACAACCCAATGATTGCCTTTAGAATCTTACAGCAAGTCTGTTGAGATATAAACAACTCGATGATTGTCCATAGAATCTTACAGCATGTCTGTAGAGTTATACAAACCGATGATTGTCCAAAAAATCTTACAGCAAGTCTGAAGAGTTATACAATCGGATGATTGTCCATAGAAACCTACAGCACTTCTGAAGAGTCATACAACCCGATGATTGCCTTTAGAATCTTACAGCAAGTCTGTTGAGATGTAAACAACTCGATGATTGTCCATAGAATCTTGCAACATGTCTTCAAGTTCATACGTCCTGATGATTGTCCAAAAAATCTTACAGCAAGTCTGTAGAGTTATACAACCCGATGATTGTCCATAGAATCTTACAGCAAGTCTGAAGTGTTATACAACCAGATGATTGTTCACAGAATCCTACAACATGTCTTCAAGTTCATAAAACCTGATGATTGCCTTTAGAATCTTACAGCACGCCTGTAGAGATGTACAAAACTCGATGATTGTCCATAGAATTTTACAGCATGTCTTTCACAAGAACCTTTGTCTGTATTCTTCTTCTGACATATTGAGGTAAAGTTGACTATCTTTTCCTTTTATTTCTCATCTAAACACTGTGTTGCAGGTACTCATTGGAAATGTCTCTCATGAGGATGATTTCTGTAAATGTATTCATTTCAATTATTCACAAGTCTTTGCTTATTGATGACACATTACACATTTCTGCCATTGTTTGTCCCTCAGACTAAATGGATAAGTCACTTTAATTTTGCACTGTTTGAATTGTTTGAGATGGTTATATAAGGATTCTCTAGATATCATTCCTCATAGGTCCAGTAAACATTTGAAACAAATACTGTGAAAGCTTTAAATTGTGTTCTTTATTGCTAATTCAGGATGCTTTATAATATGACCTACGTCGCAGGAGTGAAATAAACCCGTTGAATATTTTTTGATATTACACAGGCGTTATTACACATACTAGTGGAATAATGAGCAAATGAGCTAAGAAGGTTTTATTTTTGTTGCAAAAATGAAATTGTGATTTTGATGGCGTCAAATCGCAACAGATGCATATGTTACGCAGAATAACTTGAAATATAATTATCAACAATTTCCGATTTATTGCAAAAATTCGGGTCATATTATAAATGGAATACTAAATTTGTGTTCATTTCATACAAAATTTATTAAACTCGTCATCTAAAACAGATAAAAATTCGACGTAGCCTTGTTTATATCTGTTTAAAGATGACTTGTTTAATAAATTTGGCATTCAATGACCACTCATTCAATATTCTCTATTCATATCGCACCTGGTAGGAAGTGGCTTAATGATGACATATTACTTCTGGAATGTTTTTTTCAATATTTGATTTCTGTAAAAAAAATGTGAACATGGGTTTATCCGTAAACCAAAAAAAAGATTAATGTGTTTGTCACAGTTTTGTTCATCCTTTTGATGATGAAAGTGCTTGTTGATTTCATGGAGTCATAAAACAAAAACCTAATTACAGTGTATGAACACGCAACCAGATTCATACATAAGTGTAATTAGGTTTTTAGTGTCACATCTCCATGAAATCAAGTACCATCTTCACATATTATAATCTTATATCATGAAGTAAACAATAACACTGCCTACGAGTGCAACGCTCAGCTGCAGGTGCTGGATAAAGCAAACATTCTCAATACTTTCATATTTTCCCCCTTGATAGTCTGGATAGCTCTAATGATAGTGAACACATATGCCAAGTTTCATGAAGATATCTTCAATAAAAACAGAAACGACTAAAAGTAAAGTATGTCACACCAAGGCCTACACAACAACAACAACGCCAACACAAACAAGGCCAGGGTGATCACAATACCTCAGCTTTTCTTCAAAACAGCAGAGCTAAAAATGTAAAGATACATTAACGCTCAGTCTAAAGTACGGTTTTTATTTCCAATTAATCGCAAGTAAAGTGAAATCTGAAATAAATGGTCAGACATTTGACCAAGGGTTTCTGAACTGATAACTTATCAGTAGAGGCCAAGCAGTAAAGCTAAGGCTCTTTAGACTTGGATAAACAATCTTTATTCTGCTTTGAGTCCAGCGATTGTCCAGAACTTGCAGTTTGACTGTTCAAGCTAGTACTTAATCCTGTAATTGTTCTGAATTCTTCTTTTCAAGGTAGTAGAACCCTAAGAGGTCTGCAACATTTCGAAATTCATAAATTTTCACAACGTTAACCAAGTTTGAAATATTAGGAAACCTCGATTAACACTGACTTCCTAAATGTTACAGAACTATTACAGTTCTAAAGCCTTAAGCCAAACTTTGTATAAACTTGAAGGTAATACCTGTAATGGGATTGACTTCCTTTTTTCTATAGCCTCTCAGATCAGCAAGCCATATCAAGTTAATGGATAATGGATTCTATAATTGTTGTTGTTGTTTTGGCTAATTCCTTGGGTATCTTTGCTGTCTTTTTGATGTCATCAAGATTGACTTCTTTCCTCTTTTTAGACTCTACAAGAAGGCACATTTAAATCAATTATTTTTCTCTTCAAGTTCCGTTTCCAATAGTTTTAACTCGACATTTTGTTGCAAAGAATCAATTAAGCTTTTGCTGATCAGTCTTACCCTGTATAGTATTTATCTCAGAAATAAAGTATTGCAGAGAAGAAAACTTAACCCTTGTCATGCTGAATTAAAACCCTCTCTCAGAATTGCGCTCATTTCAAAGTACTGAAAAACCTAAAATCCAAGGGTGTAGGGCAATATTTCTTTTTATAATTTACTTCTGGAAGAATTCTGCCTTGACAAGGGATTAATAGGTAGTGTAATGTGCAGACTGATCTTTGTCTATACCTCCTTTAAAAGCAGGAATATTCCGGGTTCAGCATGACAAGGGTTAATTTTCTCAAAATGACAACAAAAACAAAATCTGGAAACAACAGGTTTTCAGAGGATAGGGAACAATTTGTCAACAGTCTTGCATGCAGAACTGAGCCATTGCACTTATTTCAATATGCATATTTCAATTCTATGTATTCGATAAGTAACCTGCACTACCTAGAAAATATTAATACAACCATGTGAATGAAAGTATTATCACATGAAGTTTATAATTCCATTCATTTGGGTTTTTGTTTTTCTTTTTTGTTTGGGAATTTTGTTTAGCCCTTAGCTGTTTAATCCCTGCTTTTTATGTGCCTGTGATTTTATGATTGAGAAAACATTATGAAAAAAGAAGAAATTGCTCCTGAAAAACAATTTCTTCTTTTTCCACACTATTTTCTACCCTACTGGATGGTTACTTTTCAAATTAAATCCAGTTTAAATGTTAGTCTGCAAAACCTTTGAATTTAGACAGGTCCAAAATTTTGAAAAACAAGAAAGTGTCCATGTCAAGCTGACCCTGAAATGCTCAGGAAGGCAAAGATAAATCTGCCATAACGTGCTGTCTGATCTTAGTCTACATTACCTTTTACCTTTTTCTCCCTTTTTAGCCAGAATAATTTAAAGATAAAATATTTTCAAAAGAAATTAGCTAATCCAAAATTAGTTAAGTCAGTGCTGTCAGCACCTTGATTTCAATACAATTTTCCAACTCCTGTTTCAGCATGACAAGGGATGAGAAGAAGAGGGGGATTTACTATAATTATGCAAGTGCATAATAGAAATACATCCTCATTTGAAAGATGTCTTTGATGAATGATCATAACATCAAAACTACAGCTTATTCAAGCTGTAGTTACGATCTTTGATTTTTCACCAATGCTCAAATCACAGAAAAGAAGAGTGGTTGGAGGACATTAATCTTTTGTTACATGTTGCCTTTATCCCATATGTTCTATGTTTGTAGTCTTCTGATTGCCTATAAAAATCCTAGTTATGCCTATGTTGATAATAATTTGTGACCTGTCACGCAAAAGGGACTATCTGGGTAACGTGAAAAGTGTGGACTGTAGTCAGACTGCGCGGACTGCGCAGTCTGACTAGGATTTAACCCTTTGCTGTTTAATCCCTGCTTTTTACGTGCCCGTGAATTTATGATTGAGAAAAGATTGTGAAAAAAGAAGAAATTGCTTCTCGCAAGCAATTTCTTCTTTTTTCACACTATTTTCTACCCTACTGAATGGTTATTTTTCAAATTAAATCCACTTTAGATTTTCGTTTGCAAAACCTTTGAATTTGGACAGGTCCAAAATTTTCTAAAACAGGAAAGGGTTAAACTGTTTGCCAGTGGACCAGGGTTTTCCCTCTAAGTTAAAGACTGGGGGTCATTTTGCCACATTATGACCCCCTTAAACTAGAGAAAGAATGTTTCTTTGACAATTTTGGGCAATTCTTGAAAAAGAGGGTCCAAATTCAAAGAAACAGGGGGTCAAGGAAAACCCTGCAGTTGACTTTTTTCTGAATCTACAATGCTGATTCTAACTTCCTGTGAAAGAATTTTTGAAATGCGACCTATACTGGAACAGATCTTTTTTAAAATATTTGTTTGTGGAAAATAGGATGCTTAATTTATCCTCCCTAGCCTTGTTTATTTGGACATATCTTATGCTTTGTTGAATAAAAGCGCTGTAAACGGTTCTTAATAGTGAAAAAATCTTCACTCTTGTCAAACTGACTGTATGATATTCCTGCTTGCAGGATCCATAGACAAAGATTGGTCAGCACATATGTGTAATCTGATCTTAGTCTATGCCAACTTATTTCCTCTTAAAAACTGAAGGATTTTGAAAATTACATCTTCAAAATAATTATACCGATCTGGAAAAACTGCATCCTGTGCTTCAAACACTTTGTGGTTTTAATACATATCTATCAGAGTGGGTTATGTTAACCCTTGTCATGCTGAATAGAAAACCTTGGCACAAATTTTATCAAAATCAAAGCTTTTTTTTTTCTAAAAAAGTGACATCAAGTAGTATATCCTAAGATCAGACTGCACATATGTGCAGGCTGATCTTTGTCCATACCTCCTGCCAAAGCAGGAATATTCCAGGTTCAGCATGACAAGGGGTAAATTTTGTCATGCCACCAAGGACTGCATCAGGTCATCACAATAACTGGACTTTTTTTGGTTCTAAAACAGTCGAGATAACAAAATAGATGAATTGACTTACATGTTATCCATGTTTCACAGGACTTTCATCTTTCTTTATTGTCTTCACAGTTCCTCATCCTCATTCCTTTAGTTTTTGTTGGGCCAAGCTTGTCATCAATCAGTCTTTCCTTATCTGTTACTTGAGGTACCAGCTCTATTTTCATCAGTTGTGTATGGTCAGACTCGAGGGTTCTTGTAGGGATCTAACTCAAGGGTTGTAGGGATCGGACTTGAGGGTTCTTGTAGGGATCTAACTAGAGGGTTCTTGTAGGGATCTGACTTGAGGGTTCTTGTAGGGATCTAACTCAAGGGTTGTAGGGATCTGACCTCAGGGTTCTTGTAGGGATCTGACTAGAGGGTTCTTGTAGGGATCTGACTTGAGGGTTCTTGTAGGGATCTAACTCAAGGGTTGTAGGGATCTGACCTCAGGGTTCTTGTAGGGATCTGACCTCAGGGTTCTTGTAGGATCATCTGACTAGAGGGTTCTCATATATATCTGTCTTACTTCATTAACTTGAACATCTGTAATTAAACAAACACAGGTGATCAATTTAATTTTACTTGTGTCCATCAAGATTCATGCATTCTGAATGGCTGTCAAATTTGTTTCATTGAGACGATTCAAATGCTTTTCAACAGCATGAGATTTGATAATAAACAACTGCATGTTACAAAATGTCTACCCTCAGAGATTTTGTTTCATTGAATTTTATTTTACAATGGTCACTTAAAAGAGGTGGTTGAATGAGCAATATCAACTGTACTTGCCCCAGCTCTTAAGCCCTCGATAAATTTTGTTATTGTGTTCCCTGTTTGAGCTAACCAACCTGTTATTGAGGTATTTCCACAGTTTGTTATGTCCAGGTGACTCCAGTCTGGTCTCCCTTCAATTACAGCAATCAGGGTCTTGATATAGAGAAGTATTCATCATAGATCACCTGGCTTAAGACTTTCTCTGTAAAAACAGAAATGTGTCACTGAATTGGACTTAAACCTTATCTCAGTGAATTTTTATTCAAACAAATAGCTAATTGTTGGGCTTTTCAACTATTCTTGCTAAAGATTTCCTCCAATTAGATGCAGACAGTGAAACAAAAAGAGAATATAGAGAATAATATCTAGTGTCTTTAAATATCTATGTTATATGGTAGAAGTTGAGACAATTTATCATGATGAGGTTTTGTTATTTCATGAAGGTATGAAACTAGAAATCTAATTAAACTTATGTAAACAAAGGATATTTTATCAGTGTGTTCCCTGTTAAAGAGGTAACCAACCTGTTGTTGGGTATATTCCGATAGTTTGTGTCCAGGTATGTGACCCCAGTCTGGTCTCTATGGGTTTTCTGTCAATGATTACAGCAATCAGGGCCTTCATGGAGTTGTATTCATCATAGATCACCTGGGCTTTGGACTTCATCTGGAAAAAATACAACTTGTCACTAAATTACTACCAGGGCTGCCATATGAATGTCATAAGAATAAATTTATTATAAGAGTAAATCAATTTTAAGGGATATAATCTTTAACCTAGGAGAAAAGCCATTTCAAAATGGATTCTTGCTAAACCATAAGTGTGATCTGTTACAAAGTTTCATTGTAATTGTAGGAATTCTGATTCATAATCACTGGCAAATATGTACAAATAGTTTAACCTTTTACCACACTTTTCAGTTATTGAAGATTTTAAGCTTTGAAAAACAATTTGGAAAAGTAGTTTCTAATACGTTATGTAGCAATTAAACAATATCTTTATAGTTCTAAATGTTTAACCCCTCTCACCCTCATCCTAAATTCTATGATTTTTAAAATTTCAACGACTAAAAATTAGTGTTTGCAAATTCTTTTAATTTGGACAAGTGTAATATGTCATGTGGAAATGGGCTACTTACATAACTACTGCCAGATTGGCTTCTTTTCAATTCTTCTACAATCCACCAAGTTGAGTCATCCAACCACCAAGTTCAGTCACTGTCCACCAAACACCATATCCGACATTGATTGTCCATCATCCACCAAGATGAGTCAGCCAAACACCAAGTTCAGTCATTGTCCACCAAACCCCACATTGATCGTCCACCATCCACCAAGATGAGTCAGCCAAACACCAAGTTCAGTCATTGTCCACCAAACCCCGCATTGATCGTCCACCATCCACCAAGATGAGCCAGTCCACAACCAAGTTCAGTCAATGTCCACCAAACACCAAATCCCACATTGATCGTCCACCATCCGCCAAGATGAGTCAGCCAACCACCAAGTTAAGGCATTGTCCATTACAAACCTTCCATTAGCCTAGCTACCTACCATGACATTCATTCAGTGCCTTCAAAAGCGTCTTACAGAGAACTTCATGAACCAGGAAGCTTACCAAGATTTCCCTTAAACCTTAATTATTCCCAATTCATATAATCCTAATCCAAGTTTTATTCTAGTAATATTTGCAGCTGATTGAACACCTAATATTAAGAACTTCCCTTAGATAAAGTAGAATATAGAAATAATAAATCTTACCCCCTTATTTTATATGAACTTGTATAGACCTCAGCCATCAGCAAAACATGCGCAAATAAACCGACGCAAAACTTACAACTAGCAATAATTGAAATATTTCGCAGCAATAACACGCAAGGTAGAATTAATGAAAATGACCTTACACTAGCAGGAGATGTAAATATAAATAATATATCATCATAGATTCCTTTAATTTTTACGCTTTTTAATCTTATTAAATTACTAATAATACCACTCTCTTACAATATAACCCGACTTTAAATTGTCTATAATGATTGACGACGCCAAAAATATTTAGAAGAATTTGCTTGAAAACTGGACAATGCACACGAGGGAGAATTAATTTTTAGCATATATAATGATACAAAATGGAAAGGGCAAATAATCCACATTAGGCAGGTTTAATTTCTGCAGGAATCCCATGGTTAACTGGTTAATACCAAGCATCAAAGGAAAAGAATTAAGCTCTTAAAAACAAGACAATGCACGGTGAGGACGAACTGAGTATTATTGGCAGAAATTAGAAAACATTAAGAGAAAGGGGATAAATCCATGTTAGGCAGGTTACTTTAATTTATTTCAATTTTCAGATGAATCCTGTACATAACTGTCTTTAAAGGGTGTCTTTCAAAACACAATGCCTATAAATCACTAAATACACACAAGGAAAATGGACAATTTTTGCAGTGATAACAAAACAATAGCAGAAATGTGAATAAAGTCACAATATCTCGGGCGTTCATGTAATTTGTTCTGATTTATGCATGATTCCTATAAATAACCAAGAAATTCTAAACAAAATGTGAATTCATCCATCTGTTTATCAAACATTTTTAAATGGTATTGAAATATCATTCATACCCTTCAAGCTAGAATTTCAACTTGACTTATAGGCTTTATGATCGATGTCAAAATGGTGTGGTGTCCGTGGTCTAGACGCAGAGCTTCGGCCTTTTGACCCAAAGGTCCTAGGTTTGATTCCCTGGAGCAGCTATCAATCCTGGTTCTTTCATTGGCCTACACATTCGGTGTGAGTACTAGTGAATATTCCAGGAAGCAGAATTGAGAGGGATTTATCTAAGTTCCCGATAGATGTAAAATAATAGCTTTAAGCCAATAATTGATGTCATCACAAAGATTAAGAACAGTTGCCTAAAACAAGACAATGCACACAAGGAATAATTAACATAGTTGGCAGAAATAATGATACAGTAAAGGAGAAGGGAAAAAGCCTCATTATCACGTTCCTTTAATTTGACTTAATTTCCACATGATTCCAATAGTTAGCCGAGTCATTCAAAACACAATGCGCGTTGGTCAATGCATATACCATAAACTTTGAAATCTTATTTGGTTGTTTTCACGAACTCAGATAATACCGCTGAACTATAGAAGTAACCATGAATATTTAAATAAAAGATGTGCTTAAATGCAGCCAAGGAAGATTAAATGATACTGGAAGAAATAGAAAGAAAATTGTGGAAGAGGAAAAGTACACATTGCCACAGGTTCCTTTAACTTTGATGATTTCCATATGAATCCTATTTAATTAATTGAGTCAATCAATAAGCAATGTTAGCCGGTCAATCTGTATTATACCTTACACCTTAAAATCCTATTGACATACTGATATAAATACTAAAACTTGTACAATATAGACTTACTGTTGACCATGAAATGGATGTCAATGCAAATATTAAGAATAATTTCCTTAACAACTAGAAAATACATACAGGGCAGAATTGATGCAGTTGGCTGAAATAACTATGCAATAGCACATTGGGAAAGCCAAATTGTAGGTTCAATTGCAGGTTTGATTTTTTTAATTGCTATTTGAATACTATAAAGAACTGAGTCATTGAAAACACAATGTGAGCTGGTTGATCCATTTTAATATAAATACTTTAAACACTAACTCTTACAATACTACCTAAATTGTTGACAATATGTATATAATATACGGCGCCGCGAATGCTTAGAAGAACCAGACAATGTATCCAAGATGTTTGCAGAAATAATGATTCAATATTTGGAAAGGAATGCCAAATTATCGCAGGTTCCCTTTATTTGTTAATTGCTACATGAATCCTACTGTTTTGCGCTTGGCCATGAAGATGATAATGGTGGATTTTATAAATGTCATTCCAAACAAAACGCGAGATGGACCACCCTTTAGATCTTAGATTTTAATGACAATTGATGTATTAGAAGAAGAGGAAAAACATTTTTGCGGCTCTTACAGTTCCTTGATTTCTAAATATGTATCAAACACATATTCGCGTTGTTCCTATCACTTAATAAATACCATTGACAAATACAATAATATAATAATATGTGTATAGTTAACATGATTTTAATGCTAATATTGTTAGAAAAGGAGAGAGAGTTTGAGAAACATGCAGAGATTAATGATAACCGTTATATACAGATATAGATAACAATGAGAAAATTTAAGTGAATGGATAAATGTGCACATACTATTGTTGAAGGGATGAGTGTGAAAATTGTATAATTATTACTAGTACAACTACTACCACTACTACTATAATCAGTTATAATGACTTTATTTAGGGTATAAATTGGGGAGCTTTTAAATGTGATTTGAGCATTTTGCTACCAAATTTTTAAAATCTTAAGACGTGAATATTTGATTACTTGCAAAAATTGGTTTGACTCTTGATGTTGGTACTTACAGATGAAAAGGATTCTTTGGCCATTGATCAAAAGAAAATGAATAATGTGTGTACCAAAAAAGAAAGAAAGAAAGAAGGGAGAAATGGAAAAAGTATTTATAGTGCAATGCAACACTGTTGTAACTGTCAATAATTATATTGGCACTTATAAGAGTATTGTGTTGAGCCTTCGATTTATGGATGATTCTTAAAATTTACAATATTCCTAATACATCTTATGGACAAATATAATGACATAAAAATCATAAATCTATGAACATTTAACTTCTATTATGCAGATTTAAAAAAGTCCTAATGATTAATATTGTTAGTAAAGCTGGCAGACACATCTTAACTCTAAACACATAACATTTATAATGAGGCTCTAACTTACATGTTTATTAATATTAATATTGTTAGAAAAGCTGGCAGACACATCTTAACTCTAAACACATAACATTCATGATAAGGCTCTAATTAGTATGTTTATTAATATTGTTAGTGAATATTGTTAGTTAAGCTGGCAGGCACATCTCAACTTAAGCATAACATCTATGATGAGGCTCTAACTTACATGTTTATTAATATTAATATTGTTAGAAAAGCTGGCAGACACATCTTAACTCTAAACACATAACATTCATGATTAGGCTCTAATTAGTATGTTTATTAGATTAATACTGTTAGTAAATATTGTTAGTTAAGCTGGCAGGCACATCTCAACTTAAGCATAACATCTATGATGAGGCGCTAATTTACATGTTTATTAATATTGTTAGTAAGGCTGGCAGACTATATACAAGCAGACAAATACAATTTAATTAACAAATACAATGACACACCAATCTTAATGAACTATAAACATATAACACTAATAATGGGGCCCCAATGCTTACTTATACATAAATATATTGTTATTAGTATTACCAATAAAATGACACATAAATCTTAATTCTAAAACATATGACACTAATTATGTGGCTCAAATCAATATGTTTGTTATTGTTAATATTGTTAGTAAATCTGCCAGACTCGAAAGACTATTACAAACGCCTTATTATTTACAGATATACATTGCAATAAGAAAACTGTTCGAAATGAATGTGCACATTCAGGACCTAACTAAGCATAATGTCGTATGAATGGCGCCACAAAGGATGAGGGATATTGGCAAGAGTGAAGCTGGCAGGCAGACTACATAGACATATCATCAATGGGCGATCAAAACATCATAACTCCAGCTTTCAAGCTGTAATGACAAGGCTTTGATTGCCCAAGGCCGATTTATTTTAGTGTGTAAAATGGTAAAACCACGCAATAACAAGACCTAACGAAGCATAATGTCGTATGAATGGCGCGCCGCAAAAGATGAGGTATATTGACAGGAGTGAAGCTGGCAGGCAGACTACATAGACATATCATCAATGGGCATTCAAAACATCATAACTCCAGCTAACAAGCTGTAATTACGAGGTTTTGATGGCCCAAAGCTGATATATTACAATCATAAAGCAGTGTGTAAAATGGATACATGAGCACTTACAAGAACTAACTAAGCATAATGTTGTATAAATGGCGCCACAAAGGATGAGGGATATTGGTAAGAGTGAAGCAGGCAGGCAGTCTACGTAGACATATCGTCAATGGGTGATCAAAACCTCGTAGCTCTAGCTTACAAGCTGTAATTACGAGGTATGGTTCACCCAAGGCCGACATATCACAATCATAAAGCAGTGTGTAAAATGGAAAAACAAGCACTTAGAAGTCCTAACTTAACATAATGTCGTATGAATCGCGCACCACAAAGGATGAGGTATATTGACAGGAGTGAAGCTGGCAGGCAGACTACATAGACATATCCTCAATGGGCATTCAAAACATCATAACTCCAGCTAACAAGCTGTAATTATGAGGTTTTGATGGCCCAAAGCTGATATATTACAATCATAATTTAGTGTGTAAAATGGTAAAACCACGCAATAACAAGACCTTACTAAGCATAATGTCGTATGAATGGCGCGCCGCAAAGGATGAGGTATATTGACAGGAGTGAAGCTGGCAGGCAGACTACATAGACATATCCTCAATGGGCATTCAAAACATCATAACTCCAGCTAACAAGCTGTAATTACGAGGTTTTGATGGCCCAAAGCTGATATATGACAATCATAAAGTAGTGTGTAAAATGGATACATGAGCACATACAAGACCTAACTAAGCATCATGTTGTATGAATGGTGTTGTAAAGGATGGGTGCAATAATAAAAGGGTGCTTTGGCCACTGACAAGATATTCATTAGATGGTAAATGTAGAAGATGATTGTGAAAATGTGATACTTTAGCAGAAGAGTAAAAAAAAAAATTTTTTGTGTTGATTTTAACAATTTAATAATTTCTGTGTAAATTTTAAATTAATCTTTTTTAATTGAAATATTTAGATGGGAGTTTGTTAATCTTGATAATCCACTAACCTTACATCTTAACTACCAGTATAGACTTAACATAACATAAATTATGCAATAGTGATTTATAAACGAATTAATGTTAATACCATTAGTAAAGATAGAAATGGAGAAAATAAGTAAGGTTAATAATTATTAACTGAACTAAATTACGATTAGAAAACTGTGTGAGAAAAGGATAAATGTGCACATAAAGGACCTTATGTAAACAAATTGTTCTACAGATTCCGCCGCGAATATCAGTGTAAAATTAGCAAAGACAAAAGTAAGATATCTACGAAAATGAATAATGGAAAACTTATATCTTGAGAGGTTGAGAGGAAAAAACTAATGAACTTACTTATATCCGAAAAAACATAGAGCGCTCTTTTGTGGGAACCTCGATACATTGACCAGTAAAGGTATGTTTTAGTAGGATAGAAAAAACTTATCCTAACTACTTATCCTAAATAATTCACTTACTTATATCAATGAGAACACATAGTGTGATATTGGACAGAGCCATGTTGCATTGTCCATTTAAAATTTGTAGGAAGGTTGGAATAAATTATCCTAACTTATTTACTTTGCTACTTATATCCTGCGAGAGCATGTAATGTAACTTTGGTATATCCCGCGATGCATTTTCCAGATAAAACATGTAAAGTGGTCAGAATAAGTTATTGTAACTTATTAATTAACTTAAATCATCGAAAGCATTGTCAAATTCATTTATGAATACAGGGTTGAATACATTATCCTAACTTATTAATTTATAACCAAGAGAACACGTAGAAAGACATTGATTGGAACCACAATGCATTGACCATTATTTCTTAGGTTGAAATAAACTACCCTGACTTATTTCCACAAGAACATATAAAGAGACATTGATTCAAACCGAGATGCATTGTCCAGTTAAGATATGTTGAAATGTTGAAATTAATTAAGAAAACTTACTTCCGCAACAACATATAGAGAGACATTGATTCAAACCGAGATGCATTGTCCAGAAAAGATATGTTGAAAGGTTGAAATAAATTAAGCAAACTTGCTTCTGCAAGAACATAGTGAAAGACATGGATTCAAAACGTGATGCATTGTCCAGTTAAAGTATGTTGAAAGGTTGAAATAAATTTTCCTTGTTGAAAGGTTGAAGAAGATTATCCTAACTCATTAACCTATTTCCCGAGAATACATAGAGAGACATCGATTCAAAATGTGATGCTTTGTCCAGTAAAAATAGGTTTGTAGGTTGAAGTCAATCATCCTTACGCATTGATTTAATTCTGCAAGAACACAGAGAAATGGATGGTGCATTGTCAAGTTAAACAATTTTGCAGGCTAGAATATCTAAATTATCCTTACTAATTAATTGATATCCGAAATAACGCCTAAAGACACATTGATTTGAACCTTGGTGTATTGTCCAGTAAAAATAACTTGGCAGGTTGTAATAAATTATCCTTTCTAATTGTTTTATTTCCAAAAGGACACATTTCATATAAGACATTGATTGGAACAGTGATGCATTGTCCTGAGAAGATAAATTGGCGGGACAGAAAAAATTATCCTAACTAATTAACTTGTTTCCACAAGAACACATACAGAAACATCAATTGGAATGGACTGGTAATTGTCAAGTTTAAATATGTTGGCAGGTAGGACAAGTAAGATTGGAATTGATTATCTGGCCTACTCAACTAATTTCCATGAGAACACAGAAAGACATTGGTCGAAACCGTGATGCATTGTCAAGTTAAAATATGCAGACAGATAGGAATTAATTATAGTAACCACCTGGTAGTTGACTTAAATCTGGAAGGACACATATTTTGACATTGGAAGGAATCACCGTGCATTGTCCAATTTAACAATTTGGCAGGTTGGAAAATAAATTATCCTAACTAAACAATTAACTTATATCCTCGAGAACAGGAAGTGTGACAATGGCATTAATTTTGCTGTATTGTCCAATTGAAATATAATGGCAGGTTGGTATAATTTATTGTAGCATATTAACTGACTTGTAAGTATTTGCAAGAGCAATAAATGTGAAATTGGTTTGAACCACGACATAAAACCTTTGAAAATATGTTGACAGGTTGGAATAAATTATCCTAAATGATTAATTTTTTTCCACAAGAACAAGTAGAGATAGTGATTGGAACCGTTGTGCATTGTCTAGTTTAGATTTGTTGACAGGTTGGAATAAATTATCCTAACTAATTAACTTTTTCTGCCGAGAACACCTAGAGAGACATTGGTCTGAACTGTGATGCATTGTCCGGTTAAAATTACTGACAAGTAAACCAAATAAACCATCCCAACTTACTTTTATCAGCGAAAACACAATCCATTGAAAGCGTGCCAAGATACAATATGTGTAAAGAACCTATTTATCTTAATATACTCACAGAAGTCTGCCAGACTACCGAGCCACTAATGTATGACAAATATACCCAATGAATCAGGAAATCATGGTTAGGAGAGTAGGTGGTGTGAAAATACTGTCATACCTGTACTGTTATTTGGCTTGACTTACTTACAGAGTGAAAATTGAAGAAATAAATACCACATTCATTCTACCTGTATGTTGAATGTGACATTGAAAAAAAGGAAACCAACAAATATTTGGGTTTGAACTATCAGGAGTCTGAGGTCATTGCTAGGAGATTTACCGTGATATAACTGAAAAACTGTTGAAAGTGACGTTTAACCCCATTCAATGAATTAATATAACTTGTAATAATTACACTTACTTGGTACCACATCCTCTGGAGTTAAGTACAAACAAAAACTTACATCCTCAAAACCTAACTAACAAACCAAGGATGAATTTGACCTTGATTTTATCATCAATTCTTATTTTTTTCCAAACTTATTTAATTAATTATTAACTAAAACAATCTGTAGAAATCCATTTGTACCTATACATTTCTCAAATTGTTTTACCTCATTTATGATGAAAGTAGAAGCTGGGCCCAGTTAGCTTATACTTTCATCTATCTGGATTTTTCAAATTTAATTATGAAGAGATTAATTTTGAAAAATAATGATGATGATGCCAAAAGAAAAGAGTCTCCTTTATTACCTTTGATTAACAATTACATTTTAAATGACTAATGATTGGATAATTAAGATAAATAAATAAAACTTAACTTTCAATCGTTGTTGATGTGAACTCCACCATATCTTCTGCCATCCACCATATCTTCTGCCATCCACCATATCTTCTGCCATCCACCACGACCATCCAGGCTACAAACTGAAACTTTAAAATACAAGGGCAAACCAGTAACTATCTGTACACACAAAATAGCAAACATGTTTTCCCCACTCATTAAATATTATTTGATGCTTGTCAAGATAAAAAGTGGAAAAAATAAATATTGAGAATCATGATTTTTATGAATTAAATGCTTATATCCTGCATTTTCTTCACTAAAACCATGTTTTCTAATCACTGATATACTTTAAAGGTTTTGATAATATATCTTTATGATCTTACAAGTACAATTCCAAGATTTGCCTTTAGGCATTTACCTAAAAGTTCGTTGCCAAGTGGCAAATATGGATGATCATTAAATCATAACATAAACAGCTTTTTATGGCTGCAGTCACTTTGTTTTAAGATTCTTCAAATAACAAATGGAGGAGCGAATTAATCCACATTTGATTTCAGATCTTTAGATCTGATCATGGAATTGGTAAAAAAAAAAAAAATATTTGTAAAAAAGGAATAAGTTCTTTAGATCTACCTATCCAGTTTGAAATTTTCCCGCTGGAAATACTGATAGATCTAGCCTCAGTGTTTCGAATATGTGGCGTGGCCTTATAATGACGTAATTTGATGATTTTATGTTACAAAAACCTTGTAACTCAAGCCTTTCATGTACTCAAGCTTCATAAATTTTGTAACCCACCGGCGATTTCACCAGTGTTTTGTTGTTGTTGTTGTTTTAAATGTCGATCTAGACCCAATTAAAGGGAAATATCAAAAAAAAAAATACGAACCCTATATCCTGTTATGCCAAAAACAAGGAACCTAATATCCGGCGTTCTGGATTGCAAAACAGTGTAATTCGCTTTGCACATGCTTACTTGTAAAGCGGAGTATGATTTGCAAACACTTTAAATCGTTTCGACATCCTGAACGCAGTGCTGGGCTGGGAGGTTTACGACATTCGGAACATCGCTCGGATTTTCCCGTACACTTGAAAGTGCCCTTTTCCGTAGAATCGACGAGAGTTTCCGCAATCGGGAACCCTCGGCGATTCTACGGAAAAGACAACTTTCCAGTTTACGGAAAAGTCCGAGCGATGTTCCGAATGGTGTTCCCGATGTAGCTGTAATGGAAATGCACGAGTGATGTTCCGATTAGCTAACGTAATCCGGGAAATTCCGACGGTGACTGTTCTAAGTGCATAACCAGATTATTTCTATTGGGAGGGAATACCGATTGAAAATGTTTCGATAATCAATATAATTCTCGCCAAAGGTCGAGTAAAATATCGCAACTACAGCCTTAACAAAACTCGATGGCTTAGCATGAAACAGTTGTAACCGTCCCTATATGTTTGTAGGGAGTTCCAACCGTTTCGCACTGAGCTATCGAACTGTAGTTACGACATATTGCTAGTCAATTGATCGGAGTGATATTTAGAAAACAGGTATAACTTCATTTTCCTGCATAGTTCTCGAAATCCTGAAGCCGGTCGCCCATTGTAACAAGCCGTGATCCGAATTTTACTCAAGAGCAAAGTAGGTACGCGACATGCACTCCGCCGGGGATAGATACTGATTTTTTTTTTCGTTATTGAGTAAGAAAATACGGAAAACAAATAATCTTTTGTTCATCCGACGAACAAAACTTCGAAACTGCAGCTTTGTCTAAGCTAAAGTTGCTCGATCCGCGATGAAAACATCGCATTCCGTTGTATAAAAGCCTCTTAGGGATTCTACAACGTACACATACAGATACAGAAAACTTGGTTGGCCTCACAGAAAACCCTGGATCTACACAGGTACAGCTTTGGAATTTGATGTATTGTTTGAAATAATTCAGATCGATCTACCTAAAGAAAGCTGCTGAAAAAGTTCAAGATGGTAAAAATAATCAACATTTACTTACTAGAATAAAGCATATTGGTCCACGTTCAAATTGAAAGTGACCCCTAATCCCCTGATTGGGCTTATATAGTCTGCTCACCGTCACTCACATAATCCCCCGTGCGTCGCCCGAGGGGTATATTATCCTTTATTCTACTTTTTCCTGAATAGACCTTTATTCTGTTTAGAACTAAACTCATCGACTTGTGTGCGTATATTAAGGTTTAACGCAAGTTTAAAAAGTATATGTGACCCGTCACACGATAAGGGACCATCCGGGAATTCTGTAAAATAAATCATCAAAAAAGAGATTTGATCCAGCATAGGTCAACCAGAAGTCGCATTCCAACAATTCGTTCACCGGAAGGTAGCCTAATTGATTATTCTAGATTCAGAAAATAAGCACGGTGCAAAAAGTTTTGACCCTGTTAGTCTGCGCACCCCGCTGAAGCTGAAGCTACGAAGTTTTAGTCATCAAACGACCAAATCAATAAGACAAGATCATTTTTTCAAGCTCCAGTTATCAAATTTTGGTTGTCCAACGGCGAAAAGTAAGTTGCCGATTAGGAGATTTGTCAGTTATAGACCAAAGTATCGTAACTATAACCAAAAATAGCGACGGCGTTTTGGTCTTTTCAGAGAGCCGCCGTCATAGCGCAGTTGGTAGCTCGTTGGACTGTCAATCTAGAGGTCCCGGATTCGATCCCCGACGGCGGCACTAATTCTTTCCGGCACTAATTCTTTCCGACTACTTGTCTCTCACCTATGAGTTGATAATCGCAGACCTATGTGAGATAGCAGCTGGAGGCTAGGAAAGGATAAGGTGGTTGTACTGGTGAGATAGCTATCAGTTAGGTACTCCAGCCGCCGCGATATAACTGGAAAAATGTTGAAAGCGGCGTAAAACTCCATTCAATCAATCAATTGGTCACTGCAGACGACTTTAGACATACAATTTAACTATAACTCCAAAAATAACGTTCACAAATATATAATCTCTAAAAATCTTAACCATTTATGACTTAGAATCTATTATTTTTTCATTATTATTATTATTTTATTACCTGAGTATCTTTTCAAGACCGATCTTTTGACTGTTTGGTTCCATTTTCCTTGTCGTAGCAACGCCTCAAATTTTAGTAAACGAGTCTCCTTAGCTCACTGTTATAAAGCATAAAGGCTTGTTGACAAATTTCTATGTGCATTGACAGACAATTTAACATATGGCAATAAACCGTCTCATTTTTTTTTCATTTTTGCTAACATCAAATATTACGTAAGATTGTTATCAGCCAAAACTGGGAGGTATGCAAAGAAAAGGAGGCGTTGTCGCTATCATTACAAACTTCAAACTTTTTCTGAACCTTAAATGATGTTTTTAGAAACGTTTAAGCAGCTTAGAACAATTTTCTGATTGAAGTTCAAAAACTGGTGTAACTAACCATGTGTTGTAGTCTTTTCTCGTTTCTGTACAGACAAGATACCGACATCAAGTTTTACTGTTGTTAGACTATATAGCGGACAATCTGTTTATCATTAGTACACTTACGGGGCCCGTTTTACTAAACGTCTTACGAAACAAAAAAATGATCGTAAATCAAAATCACAAATCGTACCTGGTGTTTTATTCATTTTTAGATTCTGCCATGCAATATCTCATTGGAATCGTTTTAAGAAGACGATTCCAATGAAACGGTGCATGGCAGAATTGCATATATATTTACTAATGTAGAAGCAATTTAAATTTTTGACTTACGCAAAAAATGATCGTAAGATAATTAAACGGGCCCACGATGAACAAAGCTGCCTGACATGATGACTCCAATACTTCGATAAAAGTAACGTTTTATAAGCCAATTTTCTTAAATGACGGTTGGAAAGCAGGTTGATAATTTTCTAATCTACTGCGGGTGTTCTTAAACATTGATTTCCCAATTTCAGCCTCTTACAGACAGGTTTTCACCATGATCACTGGATGAATGCTTGCCCCACCCACTCTCCAACCATACAATGTGAGTGGGTTATGAAAGACCTATAAGACAAAATACAAAGCCTTTTTAAATCCGATTTATTGTGTGGGCATTTCAATAGAGCTCACTTGCGGAATTGATACTCTCATTATTTATGGAATAACCATTTGTTGATTGATTGATTGATTGAATGGGGTTTTACGCCGCTTTCAACATTATTTCAATTATATCGCGGCGGCTGGAACACCTAACAATGGATTCCTGGTATTTCTCACGCCAGTACTACCATTACACCCTTTCCTAGCCTCCAGCTACTATCTCACATAGATCTACGATTATCGGCCCATTGGTGAGAGACAAATAGTCGGAAAGAAGAATTACCATTTGTATCCTTGTGAACTTTTTTTTGATGGTGTTGTCATGTGAGGCATGCCTGTTAAACAGCGGTATCGGGAAGCACCATTATTTCATCCCATAATTGTGTCTCTTTGGTTGCTCTACCAAAAGTAGCAAAGACAGATGAATGCTTACCCCATCCCACTCTCCAACCATGCAATGTGAGTGGGCTATGAAGGGCCTATAAAACAAAATGCAAAGCCTTTTTAAAGCCGATTTATTGTGTGGGCATTTCAATAGAGCTCACTTGTGGAATTGGTACTGTCATTAATTATGGAATTAGTCCGTTTGACTTCTATATGGACCGACCTTTTCATCAATTGCATAAAATCGAGTTTGAATGAGCAATTTGTATATGGTAAAATCTTAATTTCAGCTTAATACCATTCCAAAAAATATTTTTTGAAAATAAAATGATTTTGTCTATCTAGTTAGTTAATATTTTCGCATTTTCCGCTCTTAAACACAACAAGATGTTAACAATGTAGTAAATACACGTGGTTTCATACTTAACATTTGACAGAAGAAATGGTCATTCTTCCTTATTTGGACATGCTAATTAGCATACCGACGGGCATGTCATCTTAAACTTAAATATATCGTGATTTGTACCGTTATTACTCGCCTGCCTTTCTGATATTCCTCGTGAAATTCACAACGACTTCGTTAAATAATGCTTTTTGATTGGTTTAAATATGTGATTATGGGGTTTGTCTCAGAATAGATAACAACAATTTTAATTTATCAGACCAAAGGGTTTTTCAACAAAGAGAAACTACGTTCAGTTTTGATATCCCAAGGAATTAAAAATCTTCGACAAAATTAATTTTATAAAAATACTTGATTTTATACCAAAACGACTCACTTGAAATTATTCACTCTTGGCTCGACCCCTATGCAAATCAGAACTATTTTTTGGTAGGGTAAGTCGCTGTTCCGTTTAATACAGACACAAGAAGGTATGAAAGGCTGGAAGTTAACATGTAGACGGACGGACAAAATCATTATTTTACATTCAAAAATTCTGAAAAAACAAGATTCGTCATGGTATTAGATGGAAAATATGATATGACAAGAATAAAATACGTTTCATTAATTAAATTCTGAGATTTTCGACAAAATGTTGGTCCATACAGAAGTCAAACGGACTATACCATTTGTATCCTTGTGAACTTTTTTTGATGGTGTTGTCATTTGAGGCATGCCTGTTAAACAGCGGTATCGGGAAGCACCATTATTTCATCAAATATTTGTGTCTCTATGGTTGCTCTACCAAAAGTAGCAAAGACAGATTTAATTTCGTACAAAGGTTTTCAATGATTTCAATTATATTTTGTGGTAATTCCTTTTGGAGCTAAGTATACATAAAAAAAAAAAACTTTGCAAAAAGCGAAAAGTTTCGAGTTGCTCAAACTACGCTATATGCACAATTTGACCAGGGTCGATACCTTTTTTGAGATGAAATCGCCCCAGATGGCAATTTTGATGATCCTGTAGCCAAAATGAAGATTCGGCATGTATACTATGCACGGGCAGCTTTTGAAAAGGCATACCCCCTAAAACGTGTTTCGTTCAACCTTGTATTTTCAAGCACGTTGTTACATTTTTCAAGCTTTTAACAAAAGCAAAAACAAAGTTATCGGAAACTAAACATTACATTTACATTTTAATATGACAGGCATGCGTTTAAGGTGACATCTTAGTCAAGATAAGATGAAAAGGGGCATTGGCATGCTTATTTCTGGGTTTTCTCAAAGGCACGTGACTAATGCCCTTGGTGTGTCCCTGAGCGTTGTTTCCCGAATAAGGAATCGGTTTACCCAAGGATCATTCCTGTGATGTTTGGTTTAAATTCATTCAGTAGTATCTGAGGAGAAGATTTGTAAAGAAAAAGTTTAGGACTGGACGCACGGACGCATGTACGAACGCACGACGGACACAACGCCTTAACTATAGCCACAGGGGCTTTCGGCCAGTGGAGCTAAAGTCATTATTCCGATGATGAATACTAGGAACATCCGGTTCATGTGTCTTAACTGGGCATTCTGTAAGTAGTTATTGACTCAGGCTGTCAGGAAACTTCCTAAATACAGCTATACTCAGAACAAGAAGTTAAGCGCCACCAGTTTTTAGACAGAAGATTTTTAAAGGCAGGGAGCCTGTATTAATTAAAAATAACAGAGATGTAAATATTGAGTTCCAATGTTGAAAATGGTATGTTGACTTAACAATTGCACAATAATACATGGGTGGTGATAAATTTTATTGACTTTGTACCTTGAAATGTAAATGACGTATTTTCACCTTTTTTAAAACATGAAAAACTATTGTCAAAGCCAACTTACGGTGTTGTCTACGACACGAAACTTGGTTTTAGAAGTCAGGAAACACAAATGCGATTAATTCCAGTCACATCTTAGTCAGTAGCGTGTGTAAGATCAGTGAGCATTGATCACTGCGCGCACTCTCCTCGGCATGCCACGAATAAGCCTCTGGATAATGTGTTGAGGGATTTGCTGCCACTCCTGGTGCAGTGCTGCTTCTAACTCAACCACATTTTGTACAGGAGGCTCTCTCTGACGTATACGGCACCCTAAAATGTCCCACAGATGCTCGATGGGGTTAAGATCGGGACTACAAGCCGGTCATGGAATGGTGGTGATGGCTTCACGTTGCATAACGTCCGCCACGACTCTTGCTCTGTGGGGTCTGGTGTTATCCTCAATGTACACTGGTCTTGTTCGAAAAGGCTGATTGTCAAAATGTGGAATAACCACAGGAAAAAGGATGTTATCGCGATATTTATCGCCAGTCAATGTTCCTGGAACTGTCACTAGGTCCAGTTTACAGCCGTAGGAGACACAACCCCATATCATAATGGAGCAACCGCCACCCTGATAGGTTGGTTGGACATACTTTGGTGCAAATCGGGTGTTAGGTTGTCTCCAAACACGAATTCGGCCATCGGTGACATGAAACAACATCCTGCACTCATCTGACCAATGGCTCCGACGCCATGATGCCAAGTTCCAACGTGCCCTCGCTCTACACCATATTAGAAGTCCATTGATGTGTCTCTGTTGTAACTTTGGATGTTTCAGGGGTCTTCGTGTCTTATACCCAGCCATCCCAAAGCGATTTCGCACTGTTGAAATAGAGACCCGTCTGTGTGTATTCCAGTTGTCCCTTAGTACAGGCGCACTGGTGAAGGGCAGACGTCTGACGTGACGCATAAGTGTTCTATCCTCTCGAATAGACGTTACTCTAGGGCGTCCAGATCTGACACTGTCCTTAACTTCGTTTGTCTGTGTGTGTTTTTGTACCAAATGTGTTATGACACTGTGGTGATACCCCAGCTGTCTGGCAATGGCTCTACAAGACATTCCAGAATCTCGCATTCCAATTATTCGCCATCTTTCATTTGTAGACAATCTACGCCTTGCCATGACTGAGTTTCAAATCGAAATGTAAACAATTGCACGAGCTACACGACGTAAGTATCTCTGACAGAAAAGCTGATTTTCCACTTGCACGAGCCCTGGCTTTTCAGTCAATGCATGAGACTTGCTGAATATGCACGTGCATACGAAACGTTTTAAATCAATTACTACAAGGTTGTTCTAACCGTTTGACAACATAGATACGTTATTAAAGTTTTCGATAGAAATTTTATCAACTTAAAACTTAGTGGCACTTAACTTTATGTTCTGAGTATATTATTATGCTTTGAGTCACTGTTTTTGTTTGTTTGTTTGAATGGGGTTTTACATCGCTTTCGACATTTTTTCAGTTATATCGCGGTTGGAGCACCTAACAATGGATTCCTGGTATTTCTCACACCAGTACTACAATTAAATTCTTTCCTAACCTCCAGCTACTATCTCACATAGATCTACGATTATCGACCCATTGGTGATAGACAAGAAGTTGGAAAGAATGAGTGCCGCCGTTGGGGTTCGAACCCGGGACCTCTAGATTGACAGTCTGACGTGCTACCAACTGTGCTATTACGGCGGCTTGTGTCACTGTTAAGGCTGTACATTATCTGCATGTATCATATAGGTGGAAATGTCACGCACTGAAATTTCCTTAAATGAATTCTTTATCAAAGTTTTAACAAGCCCTTCTTAATTTGATAAGCGTAATTTAAAGGATCAGACGTAGACCTATGTGAGATACCAGCTGGAGGCTAGAAAAGAATGTGATGGTAGCGCTGGTGAGAGAAATACCAGGAATATAGTTTAGTTTATACTAATTTATTTTAGTTCGATTGCGACGAAAGCTTAAGCTTATAGAATCGCTCTCGAACGCTCAATCCTGATGTTTTCACGTCCCCGAGAGAGAGGCAGTGGTTTAAACCTACTGCTACCCATTTTTACAGCTGGGTGAACTGGAGCTGGCTATTAAGTGTTTTGCCCATAAACACACCCAGGCGACAGTGGGGCTCGAACCACGGACCTCCAGGTCACGGGTAGAGTGCATTTACCACTAGGCCACCGAGGCAGTCTAATATAGGAATATATAATTGATATAACTGAAAATTGTTGAAATCGGCATAAAAGGCCATTCAATCAATCAAAAGATCAGAACAAAACTACTGAAAGTGCCTTTATATAATATAGGGGCTTACATTTTTTATACTTACCCATCAGTTTTAATGTAAGGATAAACAAACAACAGACTACCTCAATGACTGAGTGGTACAGGCGCTTAACTTATGACATGAAGGTCCTTGGTTTAAGCCACACTTTCAAATGGGAAGTTTATGGTGAAACCCTTGTCATGCTGAACCTGAAATATTCTTGCTTTGGCAGGAGGTATAGACAAAGATCAGCCAACACATATGTGCAGTCTGATCTTATCTAAACCACATGTTTGTCTTGTTTGACCAAAAATCATGTATAGAATTAATTTTCAGGAGAAATATTGACATATAGTTTCTTCTTTCAAAGCCTTCTGCACTTTGATTTGAGTTTAATTTTGCAAAGAGTTTTATGCAGCATGACAAGGGTTAATATTCAGCCTCAGACTAACCAATGGTAGAATTGAGTAGCAGTGGGTTTCTTCTACTGCCTCTCTCAGGCTCAGGGACTTGAAAACATCTGAATTAAATGTTTGAGAGCATCTCTATGTATGAGCTTTTTTTGTATGTGTCATAAAATAAATCGGTATAAACCAACAAAGGAAAGATAACTCCTTTTTTTTGAAACATTTGATGTTTTTATTGTTTTTATTTACGAAATATCTACATAATGAAGTATGTACAATAAGAAAGTGAATAAAATGTATTCAAAACGGAAACGAAATGTAATTTACATAATGATAACATGACAATGATACAAAACTTTTTGTAAATTCAATAACAATAACAGCATTACATGCGGATGTGGATGCTAGTGCTAAGCTGTGGGTACCTGATAATGAATAATTGTAATTGAAAAAGGGGCACAACTCTTTCAGAAATACATCAGGAGTTATGCACTTGATTGAATGGATTATTCTTGTTCAAGTGAACACATATGCCAAGTTTCAAAGAAATACATGTGTATTCAGAAGAAACAAGGTGCCAAATTGTCATAAGATACGCCCGTCACACTGCTTAGTATTAAGCGGGGGTTTGAATAGAACTGAGGTTATTTTGAATGAATATTTTTTGCACCCATGAAGTTTCATGATCCTAGCTGTTATACTTTTAGAGATATACTCCGGACAAGATTCAAGTATGAAAAACAACAAAGGGCAATAACTCAAAAAATAGGTCAGGTAGAGTTATGGTTATTGTACACTGCACTCCCCCTTGGTGAGATCTATACACCCATGCAGTTTCATGATCCTAGCTATTATACTTTTAGAGATATACTCCGGACAAGATTCAAGTCTGAAAAACAACAAAGGGAAATAACTAAATGAATAGGCCAGGTAGAGTTATGGTTCTTGTGCACTTCACTCCCCCTTGGTGAGATCTATACACCGATAAAGTTTCATGGTCCTAGCTGTTATACTTTTAGAGATATACTCCGGACAAGATTCTAGTATGAAAAACAACAAAGGGCAATAACTCAAAAAATAGGTCAGGTAGAGTTATGGTTCTTGTTCACTGCACTCCCCCTTGGTGAGATCTATACACCCATGAAGTTATATGATTCTAGCTATTATACTTTTAAAGATATACTCCGGACAAGATTCAAGTCTGAAAAACAACAAAGGGCAATAACTCAAAAAATAGGCCAGGTAGAGTTTTGGTTCTTGTGCACTGCACTCCCTCTTGATGAGATCTATACACCCATAAAGTTTCATGATTCTAGCTATTATACTTTAAGAGATATACTCCGGACAAGATTCTAGTATGAAAAACAACAAAGGGCAATAACTCAAAAAATAGGCCAGGTAGAGTTATGGTTCTTGTGCACTGCACTCCGTAATGATGAGAAGAATACAATTGCCAAGTTTGAAGTCCATCGGACTTCAAATGACAGAGTTATGCTCCGGACAAAGAAGTGGACGCCGCCGGACGCCCGGACATCATGGGTGATCCCATAATACGTCCCGTCTTCGACGGGCGTATAAAAAGCTATAATCAAGGTACAGTACAAAAGGTGTTATTAAGTGACCACTTATGAACAACGAAAAAGCTGTTGTTAAAGAAAATAGATGCTAAGTAAACCTCCTGCAAAAGCAGAAATATTCCAGGTTCAGCATGACAATGATTACTTTATTATCTAAAAGCACTTTCAATTGTGGTTTGCAACCTCTTTCAATTCTGACCAGTCTAAAATTTTGTCATTGGTTTCAGTCTAAATAACCCTGTTCTGCACAAAATGAAACAATTTGATAAGCATGAATTTGATTTGAAACATTATTTTATAGTAAACCAAGAGCGTGAAGTAAAACTTTTCCAACTTATTGCAATTCAATGGCTGAATACAAAACAGTTGAAAATGCCTATAAATATACAGAGCTACAGATAGAGGGAGTACTTTTGATAGTTTCAACATTACTTGCACAAATGCTATGTTGTGGGTAGTCATTTGGATTGTCTTGTTTACAAAACAAAGGGTTTCATTGAGAAATATGGATTTAACCCTTTCCTGTTTTTCAAAATTTTGGACCTGTCCGAATTCAAAGGTTTTGCAGACGAAAATTTAAAGTGGATTTGATTTGAAAAATAACCATTCAGTAGGGTAGAAAATAGTAAGGAAAAAGAAGAAATTGCTTGTCAGGAGCAATTTCTTCTTTTTCCACAATGATTTCTCAATCATAAAATCACAGGCACGTAAAAAGTAGGGATTAAACAGCAAAAGGTTAAGACTGGAAATATCCCCCTCTTATCTGTACCTCTGAATGTATAGGCAGTTACTGTTTCTCATGCAGCCATCAAATTACTAATTAAGTAAAGTTTTAAAAATCTTACATCATCAAGATGCCAGTTACATACATACATAAACATAGAACATTCAAACAATTCTAAAACATTTTGCAATGTATATACCCTTTTCCTGCATCTCCGTTCTTCTTATCAAGTTATTAAAAATCAAACAGTTTAACCCACTCATGCTAAATAAATCTTAGCTAAAGATTTTCACTAATATCAGACTGCACATATGTGCAGGCTGTTTTTTTTTATAGCTCCTACCAAAGCAGGAATATTCCGGGTTCAGCATGACAAGGGTTTTAAGGGATTTAACTTACCATTAAATTACTGATAATGTGTGTGTAGAAAAAATCATTATTCAATCTGGGCATAGCACTTTTTTAAAAGTAAACAAATCCAATTAATGAGAATCCAACGTTATTTTAAACTCTCCTCTCAAAAATCTGTGACTCTAATTTTTCTATTAATCCATTCTCTGTGACGTCAATGATCTTTTGAGCTAACTGCTTGCAGTTAATTGGACCACATATTTTTTGTAGTAACTAAGCTAAGCATAGTGCATATCTAAGAAAACAATGAAAACAAGAAAACAAATATTTTTGCATTCTGAATAAGCCATGAATGGATAGTTTTGTAACTTTCAATTGATCTAATTTTCCACTTTTCCTGGCTGCATGTATTAGTAAGAATGTAAACATCCGGTTTAACTTTTGTTCAACTACGTAATGAGGTTTCACACCCTGCAATTAATACTCAAATTGTATGGATGGCAAAGTAGACAAGAAAGGATATATAGAAATCGGGGATACAGCTTTCTTTACAGAAAACATAAATACAGAATTAAAGGAAGCATTAGGAAGGAAGAACAAACATATCTCAACCTTTCAACAAAAATCTGAAGTGGTCCAAGTTGTAGAAGATGTTTAAAAGTATTGAAAAAATATAAATGGTCAGCTTAATAAGAGGACTCATATGTACACTTAATCATGCTGAACCCAGATTATTCCTGCTTTGGAAGAAATAAAGACAAAGATCAGCTTGTTTATACATCTATTTCTATACCACCTGATAAATCTGTTTAAATCAGGAAATTTAAAAATTTATATTTTCAAAAGAAATACTGTGTCACAATGAGTGCTTCCAGCACTTTGATCTTCACAAAATTTTGCCAAGGTTGTTATACAGCATTACAAGGTTTAATATCTCTTTTAATTAGACAACAAACAGAGGCCCTGTGCTGTATGCAGATTACAGTAGTTAGTTATTAGGTAAAGCACAAGTTACAATTTTTACTGCAAATATGGTGTTAAGACTAAAAGTAACAAATCCTCATTTCTCTTTCTTTAACTAGTCCTGCCTTTAGGATGACAAAACGGTGCAAACTGTTTGCAAATTATACCCTACTTTGCATGTGCACACAAAGTGGGTATAATTTGCAAAAGGTTTGCACTGTTTGTCAGCCTTAACTCAGGACAGACTCCTACAAATGGGCTTATTAGTACTACACTTATGTGGCATGAGCAGCTGGAGGCTCAGATGAAATGGTGTGGTTGTACTGGGCTGAGAAACAACAAGTAACCATGGGAAGGTGTTCCAGCCCTAGCCATAACAACTGCAATTTTGTTAAAAAAAATAGCATAAAACTTCATTCAAACCAATCTGTAACCAGACAACAGATTTTCAGACTAGTCAAAATCAAAGTCCATTTAACCTTCTTCTGCTCTTGCTGTACACGTCCCTAGGAATGTTGTGTATTCTGGACCCCTACTGATAAGCTAATTGTTTATCTCTCTGAATCTCCCTAAGGGGTCAATCACCCTTTATATTCTACACATGACATTGACCATTATTGGTCATCATTATCTCATTAATTGATTCGAAAACAGTTGAAAAAAATATTTATATTTTATTAAAACTGAAAGTTCACGATTCTTAAAAGTCTTTATAGTTTTACTTATTGCTGAATTATAAACACTGTGATCAAATTAAATCTGCAAATTCTTTGACACAAAGTGATGAAACGTTCTAGATCAATTGAAGGTAGGAATTTATAAACATAAAAAGATTGAACTTGCAGCACTGTTGAAAATATAATTTATTTAAAAGAAAAGGCTTTGGTAAAAATACTTTTATCTCCTTCCAAATGTGTTGCTACCCATAAAATCTTGCTAAAGAATCGAAATATTGCAATTAAAGAAGGACAACAATTATCCCTTTTCAATTATTCCAAGCAATTTTATGTATAAGTTTTCATAATATCATAGCTACAGCTATTTTGTGATTGAGGAATTTTATCAGTGTTTTTTTTATGAAGATTGAAAGTTTAAGATGCATCACAAACACTTTTTTTTTCTTTGCCAAGTTTACAATTGAAAAATAGGTAATAATCATCATCCAATTGATAGAATAAATAAGATATTCAGTAAATTATCAAATTATCATAATTTAATCAATAATTAACAAAATACTTTTCTCAATAAGTAAAAAAAAAAAAATCAATATATGCCTGACAGCCCCTGTATGTGTATCTCTACATAGAGTATACAAGGTGATTAAGATAAGGGCCATAAAATCATTAAGGGGACCGACCTCGATTCTAGAACAAGAAATCTACCCAAGAGAATTGGCTCAAACTATTTTATATTATTAATCAAAGTGTTACAAGTGTTTCAAGACAATAAAAAATATAGGTCACCGTAATTGGGAAAAAATGAGGGCCGTCCAAAAATTTCGTAGATTTGACATGGAGTTGAATGGGAATTTAGGTAATTTTGGCACAAAACAGTTTTCTAAGATATATTCTGCCCAACAGATTTTCGTAATTTTCTCATATTTTGTTGCCACAGACTTGCTCTTTTAAAAAAAGAAATAAAAAATATAGGTCACCGTATCATTTATTGAAAGGGGCGTTCAAAAAAGTCTGATTTTTACATAAAAACAAGCACATGTGTTGAATTTCACAATATTTCCTACTTTGAACACGGATATAAAGAAAAAATAAGTATTTCTTCTATATTTTTCCTCTGTCTACAATGTAAAGGAAAACGTAATTTACCCCCATTACAAAAGGGGTCGTCTCTAAAGTATCCAAATTCATTATTTTAGCAATAATGTGTACTTTCATTGACAATGTCTTTTTTCTTATAATTAGACCGCATGTCTGGCTGATTCAGTTCTAGATTATTTGAATACATAAAAGTTTGCATTGATAAGGTCTTTTATGCCGAAAAATGAATTTCAAAGACATTTCTACCTAAAATGAATTAAAGGGTCGTCCCAAAAGTATTCCGTTCTGATACAAAACCAATTTCCAGAACAAGATATCTGCCCAAGAGATTTTGATCAAACTGTAATATGTAATAAATCAAAGTGAGTAAATCAAGACATAAAAAATGGGTCACCGTAATTAGGAACGAGTGAGGGCCGTTCAAATAATTCCTAATTTTAACATGTAATTGTATGGAAATTATGACAATTTTGGCATAAACCAGCTTTTTAAGACATATTTAGCCCTAGAGATTTCTGTTATTTTTTCGTATTTTGTTGCTTTGGACTTGCTTTTTGAAAATTTGAAATAAAAAATATTTGTCACCGTAATATTTTTGCAAAGGGGCGTTCCAAAAGTACTTTTTACCTTAAAAAAACCCAAGGATATTAGCTCATTTAGAGAATATGTCTTGCAATAAACACGGATATAAAGTGAAGAAAGTATTTCCATTTCACTTATTTTGCTTCCACATTCTTTATGATTAATGTACCTTTCCCCGATCACAAAAGGGGTTGTCTCAAAAGTAGCTAAATCGCCATTTATAAGCCTGTGCTAAAATGAAAATGTCCGTTTTTTTTTGTTTTTTTTTTCTAAAAAAACTGCACCCTTGCTGTTTCGGTCCTAGATAGCATTATTTTCAAAATATTGTATTGTCAATGATTTTGTTTGCCATAAAAAATAAATAACAAAGTTGACGTTTTTTTCGCATTTGATTATAACGGGGTCGTCCACAAAGTTTTCAGTTTTACCTAAATCTGCTACCTATCTGTAGACAGTCGGAGATTCTTTTAACTTTAAAAAAATCTCTAGCAAAAAAGTACATGTATATTGATAATACTGTTTAATTCCACCATTTAAAGAATGATAAACAATTTAGTTTTAAGAAGGGGATTGTCTCAAAAGTATCGAAACTCATTATATATCAACATCAAGTAAATGGAAATTACTATTTTTATCCCATGAAATGCATTTTTTCATGCATTTATAAGTATTTTAGTCCAGAATATTTTAAATAAAATTGTTGCATTGA
Organism: Fragum whitleyi; assembly: GCA_948146395.1. Taxonomy (NCBI): domain Eukaryota; kingdom Metazoa; phylum Mollusca; class Bivalvia; order Cardiida; family Cardiidae; genus Fragum; species Fragum whitleyi. The sequence continues at coordinate 49,787,909 of OX411544.1, forward strand.
AACATTCTTTAACTAATGTGTATTCAAATATAAGCAATTCATTGTTTTGTCAAATTAGGGTCCTTCCAAAAGTAATCAGTTTTACGGGAAAACTATTGTGTAGTGGGGAGTTTCTAAGTATTTTTTACATAGTACGTTGTACTTTTGTACTTTCTTTGAAAAATGAAAATTATCATTTCCTCATTACATCAAAAGATGGGCGTCCTAAAAGTATTCTTATTTTACCATAAAATTAATGTTATTTTGGGGATCTTCAAATTGTCATTAAAGAGAAGGATGTAAAATAAAACGATGTTTCTTAAAAATTTAAACAGCTGGAGAGTCTGTTCTTTCTTTTCTTTTCGTATATATAACGGTAAGAAAGAGATAAAATATAAATGACTGCATGAAATTATTAACGGTCACTTGGCAGAACAAAAGCTTTTCCGATCTACCAACAGAAGGAAACCCCCATCAAGGCGCAGTTGTAGCGCGTCGGACGATCAAACAAAATGCCCCAGGTTCGAACCCCGATGGCGGCACACATACTTTCCGACTATTTGTCTTCCACAAATGGGCTTATAATCGTAGACCTATGTGGTGTATCAACAGGAGAATAGATAAGTATGCAATCGTTGTACTGGTTAAAAGCGGCGTTTTACTCTATACACATAAACGGATATGTAAATTAATGAATGGGTGCCTTTGAGGGCTTTGTCTTGGTCACTCTGCACTCTCTCAACACATATGGACCATACGCGTAAGCTGGTGATTTTAATTGAAGTGGTGACCAACTTCAATCTATTCGAAACGTTTATATATATATTTATATTGACCTGTCTTATTTTGTAGACAAGTAATTTTAATGTATAAACATTGAAATCGTTAGATCATCATAAAAAAGCATTGTGTAGTTATATACTTCTTTATATACAACGCCTCCTTAGAGTTTCGGCCAACATAATGGTGAAACAATGAGACAAGCCTATCAATTCAAAAGATCGTTTAGTCAACCGACGAAATAAAAATGATGAAGCTACGACGTTTTGCGTCCGTTGACTTTTAATAGATTTAAATCCTAGAAAAATCCAACCTCCGCCCGCCCCTTCCGAGAAAAAATCTAGATGCGCGTATGATAATTTGAAAGATAGTACATGGCCAAGACATTTAACACAAACATCCAATTCATGATATTGATGATAATGTGTAAAATACAAAGTTCCCATGTAAAGGGAAAATACCCTTTTAGTGTAAATTATGTGAAGTATAAAACGGTTATCTACACTTAGATATCATTGTTTCGTCATAGATGTTTAATGACGTCATAATTTCTTGGGCTGTTTTTGTTTATAAGAGGGTCAATGTTCTTGCAAGAAGGCTTAGGCAAGTTTTGAATGTGTTTAATCTCGTTCCTGGAAAAGTCTACAGTGAATAATAAGGAAGAGGAATAAGAGGAAGGATTTCAGACTTTGTGGTGTTTCATGCTTGATTCTTTGTGGTGTTTCATGCTTGATTCATTGAACTCAAAAGGATTTTCATCTGTTGGTCAATTCTACAAGACTCTGGCATTAGGCGCTAGTCATCGTGTGTACTTGAATGCTGTTGCATAACATCCAGTATTCATCTACAGATGACTGTTGTCTAAGTCGTAAGTCAACTGTTCTGATGTGTGTCTGATCTGTGTCGACGGTAGTGTCCTTTCACAAGGTAAAAAAAGTTCTGAGGTTTTGCTGATTTATTTTATTGTTCATCTGACATTCGGAATGTACTAACTTGGTGGGGATAGTACTAGAAGGCATGAGCTTAAATCGGCCCTGAACGCCTTAAATCCACATCATATGATAACATTTATTTACATTCACTACAAACATGCATGTCGAAGACCTCTTTGTATGACGTCGAACCAAAGCATTGTCGTAAAATCAAAATTTAAATAATATTTATATTTTTAAACATTTTGACCGAGAAAATGAAATGATAATCCATAATTAAAACCTTTTTTAAAGATAACTATTTTTAAAAATCGATTTTCACATTTGAAATTTTTGCTGCCGTAAATCGAATCGAAGTTGGTCTCCTTAAGATAACAATGGGTTGTTAATTGTTTATCTCATTTGGGGGGTGGGGGGGTGGGGGGGGGGTGTCAAATAAAGAAGGATTAAACCAGACAGTGTAGACTAAGATCAGCCTTAACAGACATGCAGTATGAGGTAAGCCCTCGCTGCCTACTTTCTACTTAACTATTGTGGGAAAGACTTGATCCAGGCTATTTGTTATGTCCCAAAAACAACTGCCCTACGTTCAGGATGACAAAATGGTGCAAACTGTTTGCAAATTTTACCCTGCTTTGCATCATCACTTCCATGCAAAGCGGGGTATAATTTGGAAACAGTTCGCACTGTTTTGCCTTGCTAAACAAAGGGCTGGTTTCAAACAAAATTTAAATTTGTGCAGGATAAGTGTTAATCTGTGGTGTAAAAGCTTCATAGTTAGAGGAACTGAAAAGAGAGCCAGAATGGCCCTAAATCGCTCACATGAAATTTATTGGTCAAGTGAAACTCATCCTGGTAATCTTTCTGGCAAAGTTTCATTCACATTTGCCTTATTGTTGAAAAGGAAATTTAATTCGAAGAATTTAAAGTGAGAATAGACGCTGCCCTACCATTCATTACTGATGAGACTCAAAATAAGCCCCTACCTGCGGTGCCCATATTTATGGACCAATCAAACTTTTGTGAACAATTTTTGAAAAGGGTCAGGCAAGGAACATTCTGGTAAAGTTTCATCGAAATCGGCCCAGTGGTTCAGGAGGAGATGTCAAGAAAGGATTTCAGGCTCAAAACAAGAGCCATGTCGGACATGGCCATCCCCCGCCAAGAAAGCTTGATAGTAAACTGAAGCCTAATAGATTAAAGGTTCTACTTTAAGAAATTAAGCCCCTACGAAATCTAAGTCTTTAAAATAACAAAGAGCAATAACTCTAAAATTATGCAAGCAAGAGTTATAGTTCTTGTGCACTGCACTCCTCTTCCATGATATCTATCCACCCATAAAGTTTCAAGTTGATAGCTATTATACTTTAGGAGATATGCTCCGGACAAAATCTAAGTCTTAAAAATAACAAAGGGCAATAACTTAAAAATGATACAAGCCAGTTATAGTTCTTGTGCACTGCACTTCTCCTCCATGAGATCTATCCACCAACAAAGTTTCAAGTTGATAGCTATTTTACTTTAGGAGATATGCTCCGGACAAAATCTAAGTCTTAAAAATAACAAAGTGCAATTACTCCAAATTTATGCAAGCAAGAGTTGTAGTTCTTGTGCACTGCACTTCTCCTCCATGAGATCTATCTACCCATAAAGTTTCAAGTTGATAGCTGTTATACTTTAGGAGATATGCTCCAGACATAATCTAAGTCTTAAAAATAACAAAGTGCAATTACTCCAAATTTATGCAAGCAAGAGTTGTAGTTCTTGTGCACTGCACTTCTCCTCCATGAGATCTATCTACCCATAAAGTTTCAAGTTGATAGCTGTTATACTTTAGGAGATATGCTCCAGACATAATCTAAGTCTTAAAAATAACAAAGGGCAATAACTCCAAAATTATGCAAGCAAGAGTTGTAGTTCTTGTGCACTGCACTTCTCCTCCATGAGATCTATCCACCAACAAAGTTTCAAGTTGATAGCTATTTTACTTTAGGAGATATGCTCCGGACAAAATCTAAGTCTTAAAAATAACAAAGTGCAATTACTCCAAATTTATGCAAGTAAGAGTTGTAGTTCCTGTGCACTGCACTTCTCCTCCATGAGATCTATCCACCCATAAAGTTTCAAATTGATAGCTTTAATACTTTAGGAGATATGCTCCGGACAAAATCTAAGTCTTAAAATTACACAGGGCAATAACTCCAAAATTATGCAAGCAAGAGTTGTGGTTCTTGTGCACTGCACTTCTCCTCCATGAGATCTATCTACCCATAAAGTTTCAAGTTGATAGCTATTATACTTTAGGAGATATGCTCCGGACAAAATCTAAGTCTTAAAAATAACAAAGGGCAATTACTCCAAAATTATGCAAGCAAGAGTTGTAGTTCTTGTGCACTGCACTTCTCCTCCATGAGATCTATTTACCCATGAAGTTTCAAGTTGATAGCTATTATACTTTAGGAGATATGCTCCGGACAAGTTTAGTGACGGAAGGACGGAATGACAGACAGAGAGCATTACTATATCCCCTCGCCGAAAACGGCGGGGGATAATAAGCCCCACCCTGCCACGCCCATATTAATGGGCCATTCAAAATTACGTGAACAATTTTTGAAAAGGGTCATCCAAGGAACATTCTGATAGTTTCATTGAAATCTGCCAAGTGGTTCAGGAAGAGATGTCTTTCAAAGATTTCGGGCTCAAAATAAGCCCCGCCTTGCCACACCCATATTTACCGGCTAATCATGATTTTGCAAATAATTTAAGTATAGGAAACATTCTGGTAAAGTTTCATTTAAATCAGCCCAGTGTTTTAGAAGGTGATGTCAGACTCAAATAAAGCCACGCCCACTTTTATGTGCCAATTAAAATTTCGTGATCAATTTTTGACAAGGGTCCCAAAGGAACATTCTGGTAAGGTTTTATTAAAATCAGCCATGTGGTTCAGGAGAAGGTGTCGTGCAAAGAATTTGGGCTTAAAATAGGTTCCGCCCTGCCATGCTCATGTTTATGGGCCAATCAAAATTTTGCGAACAAATTTTGAAATGGGTCACCCAAGGAACATTGAAAAAAGTTTCATTGAAATCGTCCCAGTGGTTTAGGAGGGAGATGTCATTTTAAGATTTCAAAGTGAAAAAATGCCACGCCCTTCCATGCCCATATTTATTGTCCAAACAAAATTTCACAAACAATTTTTAAAGATGGTCAACCAAGGAACATTCTAGCAAAGTTTCATTGAAACCAGTGGTTCAGAAGGAGAAGAAGATTTTCTAAATTGTTGACGACAGACAATGGTCAATGCACAACAGACTCAGGGTGATCCTAATAGCTCCCTTCAGCATGTTGCGCTCAGGTGAGCTAAAAAGAGTGGGTTACTCCAGTCTTAAATCTTTATTTCTCAATGAAACCCTATGTTGTGGGTACTCATTTGAATTCTCTCATTGAGACAATTCCAATGAGTATCCACAAGATAGGGTTTGAGCAAGGAATAGTGAAATATTTAAATTTCAAAACCAAAATACCCTTCCCTTCCTATCTGTAGCTCTGATAGAGTACAAAATATTTTCATAAGGGCAGAAGTTGATCTTTAACTCTTATCTAGCTGATTTTATCTTATAATTATACAAATATCCATGTGATAACATCCGGTTTGATATTTTTTATGATATCACATAGTTAATTTTAGAACAATGATATAATGCGGTTACTTTTGGAAACTTGCATTTCAGTTAGAAACATAAACAAAAACAAGGCAAATAGAGGTTAAAAGATAAATATAATACGTACTTCCTGTATTGTATGAAAAATATCTAATTTGGTTGTGAGAATTGATCATTGTTTTGGCAGAGCCTCGACAGTGATCAACTATTCCAACCTCGTTAGATATTTTTTTTAATACAAAACACTAAGTACGTATTATATATTTATATACTTATTATTTTTCCCCCAAACAAATTGACAATTTTTGGGACACCTCATTCTGTATAGCTGAAGTTTTCCCCACAATTCAGTAGAAAGTAGACAGAGTACGGCTAATCAGACTGCACATCTGTGCACGCTGATTTTAGCCTACACTGACTGCAAAATACAGTCAAACCTGCCTTAGTGGCCACCTGTATTCCACAAGTAACCTGTATTAGCAAGAATTTTTTGAATGTCCATTAGGTGCTTACGTAATACAGGTTTGACAGTATGTTTTTACAGCAGGAATATGCCACAAACAGCAAGAGAATGGTAATCAGACAGATTCTCTTTTCTCCTAAATAATTTTCATGACTTCTTCTTTTGGCATTTCAAAATGGGATAGTGAGGATATGGAAGGAGACTTAATTCAAATTCTGCACGGCTTAAGCGGTCTCATCATATTGCTGTGAAGAATTCCCATCAGGCCCAACAGTCTCGAAACCAGCAACATTAGGATCGTATTCAATATTTGACGGTCCTGTGAACCTTCCAAACTTCCCAGTGAAATATTATTATCTCCACTAGCAGTCATTAACGACTGTAAAAATTTTTGGTCTAAGCTCACTGAACCTAGCGAGTTCATTTCTTCCCCCTCCTGTAGATTTGGGTCGTGGTTTGTTAATAACTGGGGATTTTCTGATCCTTGGTTTAAGGTTTGTCCTTGATTTGCTAAAAGCTGTCCAAAAATTTGTTTCAAAAGTTCTGCTTGAGAGTTTGTAGTTGATTGTTGTTGTGTAGGTTGAGGGTTTTGCATATTTTGCTGGAAAGGCTGCTGAGCCATTGGCTGCTGGGGAATGCCCATATTATTTGGCTGCTGGTTTGGCTGCTGAGCAGCCATAACACCAGCCGAAGCTAGCAGCTGTAGGAGTTATTGATTAAGGTTTATGGATGGAACTTGGTTCTACTGTGGTTGAGAATTGGCAGGCATATATTGGACGTTCCCACCAGACATGCCTGCCTGTGATGCAAATGTAGATGCCGTTATATCAATCTGGTTTAGGTTAACTGTACAGGCATCGGGCTTGATGTGGCAGCCATGACATTGGAGAGGTCAGCCTGGGACATCTGAGCGCCAGTGTTGGAAAAGGAATACTGTGGTAATTCTGGACTGGTAGCTGAATTTTAAACAAAATAGTCAACATTAGTCTAGCTAAGAAGGGGCAATGCCATAATATATGTTATATATTGAGGTAGTGGACCCATCATTTTGGATCACATGTTCTTTAACAATGTTAAAGAGAGGTTTCCTAATGAAAATCATTAGGAAACCTCGGTTAACACTGTTAAAGTTCACAACTTCAGGAATCTTGAAGATTTATTATGGGTCCACTGCCTTAAACCCCAAGTTATGGATACTCATTTAAAGAGTCTTGACAAATCAATACCAGTGAGTACCCACAACACATGGTTTGTACCATCAATGTTTAAATTTATAAACTCAATTTACACCTACATAAAAGCCATTACATCATTTTTTTTGTCCCTAGACATTGCATTAGTATCAGTTATGTGTGCATCAATCAAAGAACAAAGATTGATCACCACTGATTAGGTAACCTATGCTAGACTATCAAGACTACAATTTTTAATATATAAACTTAACCTTTAAAATGAAACTATCAAAGATGTAGTTTTGAACATCATACAAACTGAAACAGAAGATAAACTGACATATTCTTTTAGGAACCACACTGTAGATGTAGACTTTTTTTTATCACAGAGCTACAGATAGAGGGAATAATTCAGTTTTTAGATCAAAATATTTTAATAATTAAAGCACAAACCCGATGTTGTTGGTACTCATTGGAACTGTCTCATCAAGATTATTCCAATGAGTACCAACAACCTAAGATTTTAGACTGGCTTTACCTTTTACCTCAGAGTTTTTGAATGTTGACGAATGACTAGACTGACAAATTTTCTTCCATTCAACAGTATTTAAGACAAATCATTCTGTAACAGTTTAACCCTTTCATGTACATCCCTAGGATTAAACTTCCCTGTGATTTTATACTTGAGAAAATATTGATGAAAAAGACGGAATGGCTTGCAACAAACAACTTCCCTTTTTACCACAATATTTTTTACCAAAAAGGATGGTTTCTTTTCAAATTGTCCCCACTTTTGATTGTTGTCTACAACCAGTCTAGAATTTGGGAAAACAGGAAAAGGTCATACAGTAAATTACTTCCTACCTTCTTGTTTTACAGTAATTCCATCTTTACCTCTTGTTGTATGAGTAGCTTTTATCTTCAGTCTTTGTTTCAATGCCTCAGGTGTGATATTTGTTCCTACAAAAAGAAGCCAATTAGTAATGCAGAGTGACAAAAAAGCTACAAGTATAAGATCAAGTTAGCTATATTTCAACCAATTGATTTATAAAACAAGATGTGTTTGTTAAAAACATATCCCTCCCCCCTCCAACACCAATTTTCAGAATTTTTCAATATTTATGACCTTGAAAGAAAATGACCTTGACTCATAACCTTAAAAGTGATACCTACAGAAAGGTCTTGTCACAAGCAATAATTTTGAAAAATATGAAGGCTCTATCCCTTGTCAATCTAAAGGTATTGGTAATATGAAGGTATATGGGGGACAAACCAACTAAAAGACAAACAGGTAAAAAAAATATGCCCCTTGATGTATCAATACAGGGGCATAACAAATCCAAAATTGAAGAACTCTGGCAACTTTACCATTTCTGTTGGCCAACTCATTAATTAATGGAATCAGTTTTAAAGAAAAGCTCAAATTAACCCTTATCATGTTGAATTTAAATTTTGTTTCAAACAAATTACCAATTTGGAGGACTTTCCAACAAGTCTAGCTCCAGTTTTCCTCACAATAATCAACTTGAAAGACAGCAATTTAGGCAAATATCAAACTGAATAGCTGTGCAGGCTAAACTTAAAGTATTTCTGGTTTGACAATAGTAATTAACAAAGATCAGCCTGCAAATATGTGTAGTCTAATCTAAGTCTACACCAACTCACTGTCCCTATTACACCAGATTTGACCAACAATTTGACTTCCAGTTCTTTCTTCCCTTAGCAGAATTTCATTAATTAGAACAAGTATATTTTTAGGAGACAAGTCATCAATGGGTCGCCAAACTGTTGTATTTCAGCTTGGATAAAGCTATAGGTATCAGGGCCCCGTTTTACTAAACGTCGTACGACAAGATTTGTCGCAGAATTATCGTGAAACCGACTTACGACATCTTTTGCGTTTTACTAAAAATCGTAGATTTTTTTTCCTCTTGCGATCTCTCGGGATATCGCAGAAATCGGGCTAAATTATGCGACTGGGTCAGGGCAGTCGTAGCTCGATCGCAAATAGCGGAAAGCGGTAGACGCAACTTTTTAACAAGTTATTTAACCAAAGAAAAGTCAATGAACGCTCTAAAAATTATTTTTACATTAAAAAAGGATTGATCAAGCAAAATGAATTCTTCAATTTATTATATATTCGATATTTAGAAAAGGTTGATCGGACATCTAAAAAATCATCGAGAACTTGAAGTATCGCAGCTGGATTTTATCAAATAATTCTAATCTGTTTTAAAACGACAATTTTTTTTTTTCTGAACGTATTTTATTCTAAAATGCTTTTTGATGGTTAAAAAGGGTATCAATTGTAGATAATCACTTGATAATCTAACCACTTAACCAGTGAAATTATTACAAAAAAAAAGAAACAATTCCTTGTTTAATTCATGTCGATCAATTTATCGATATCTGAGCGGAGCCCAGCAAATGTTTATGACGTCATGATTATGATGATGCTAAGTTAATCAAGTGCAAAATGGCGCGCCTTAAGTAAATTGGTCACAAAATTACAGTTCGTCCCATTTTCACAAATTAAGAAAAAGAATAATTGTTTTTTCTAGTAAGAAAATGGGTGAGTGATTTTTTCAAGATTATTTGCCCCTCGTTATTTATCTCGCGTCGTCTGGTTCGCCTACCTACAGTTTCTGTCGTTTCGAACACCTGAAAAAACTACTTCTTCGCTCAGCTTATGGTACCGTTCACGGGCAAGTAGATGGTATCTTTTGCATGTTCCAAACTTATGGCACTCAATTGTGCATAGTTATCCTGAACGCTGTGCTCATTTCATCCGAGCAACCATCTGCCAATCGCACATATTATTTGCAACTTGTGGGAACTTACGACGTGTGTAACAATGACTTTTGTCTAATGTCGGATGGATATTAGCATAGTAGTTCTAGGTATGGACATCAGAAACACAAATTTCAAGCCAAACGCCTTTCTGACTGACGTATTCGGGCCTCTTTGAAAATGAGTGGAAACACGCACGAATGAGCAGTTAATTACCTCTTTCTTAGTTAAGCCATGTTCACATTTCGACGGTTATAAACTCGATATATCTCGCCCCACCGTTTCCATACAACGAAGGTTGAATACGATGCTCGATTACATTGTAAATGGTTTTTTCGTACATCGTAACGCTGAAATTGACAGATCGCTGCTGTCAATCAAAAATTGAAAGGCCAATCAAATCATTCATAACACATGAGGTACATTGTTGAACTCCATCAATTTGTACTATTTTGTCTATTTTCGTAGGTGGGAGACTTAAACGTAACTTCTAGATGTTATTTAAGGTTTAGTTACGTATAAATCGCCAACCAACGATTTTTCTGGCCAGTCGGAGGTAAAGACGTGTATTCGGCAATCGTTTCACGAAAGCTTAGTTTGCAAATCAATCAATGGTGCCCTAAGCTCTAAAGTCCTAAGTGACGCCACTTGAATTCCGATCAATGTATGGTTTCGAGGACACTATAGATACTTTTTATTGAATAGTTTGAAAGACTTCAAAATCTCTAGGCCGTAAATATGCGGTAGTCGTTACACCGCACGATGATAAGCTCGCATCATTCCAAGGTCGTCTATCGACATCCATCGTATCCAGACCATATGGCGTTTGAACTTCTGTACTAGATTAGGTTTACAAATCGTAGCGTCTCCATAATTACACTGCATTTGCCGCACTTGCGTTTTGGCTTTCCTATTTTCAACGGTGAATAACAAACCTTCTTGTAGCACACAACTTAAACAACTCAAATGCCTTAATTTGTCTTCAAGGCCTAGTTCATTACTCAACCCGATTTGAACTCGGCCAGGATAGCATGTAGGCATATAAGTATTTTGACAAAGTTTCAAGACAAATTGATATGGGTATGTAAGCTTCCTATTGGCCCTGAAGCACCCATGGCATTGTTTCAACAGTTGCAACATTCGGACCAAGTTCCAAGCCAGTTGTGCCGTAAATGAGACCTTGTACACAAGAGTTTTCTAAGTTTCGACCCTGAGAATTAGTTTTAAACCAATTTTGAACTTCAAATTCCTTATAGCACAATAAGGATAATCTTTCTGACAAGATTCTCTTTTAACCAAAACTGTGGCCTCTGCTGAAAACATGAGGTTTGTCCAAAATTCGACCCTGTGTCCGAGTTTCTGACCCAACATGACCGCATTTTGACTTAGTCTAAGATCTTAAAGAGACAAAAAAAATCTTATAGAGACAAGAAATCTGACCAAGTTTCTCTATAGTTGAGCTATAAATATAGCATGTAGTGTACACACAGGATGTTGAATAAAGACACAAAACGCATGACAGATGACCAACACAGCATGATCGCAATAGCTCACCTTGATCACTTTGTGCTCAGGTGAGCTTTGAAGTCTGCAAGCTTATTTATGGACAAAGGGACTCCGTGGCATTCCTAAGATTCTAAATACAGCAAGGAGATTGTCACAGGACAACTACCGTAATCTTAGATATCTTTTATAAACTGTGATACCACATGGCTACCAAAGTGTTTAACTACGGCTTAACTTAGCTATAGAAAAAAGGTTTTTATTACCCGGTAATATGTTTTCAAGCAGTAATGGAAACCTTCGACAGTGTAACTTCATTTCAGAATTATCCTTAACTGGATAACCACCAAACAGAGTTCTTCTTTTTCATCTAGGATAAGTAAAACGATGCAATGAATCATTTGCTTTTAAGAGATGAAGAGAGTTTTTGTTGATTTCATTGAGGTATGAAACTAAAAACCTAATTTAACTGTATGAACACACGAAGCGGACTCATATGCTAGCGTGAATGGGGTTTTAGTTTCATTCCTCCATGAAATCAAAAAATACTCTCTTCATATCTTATAATTTGATATTATGAAGCAAAGAATGTAAAGATTTGCCAATACTTAATTGATATCTTACGGGATCACTTTTTGGGACCACTTTTTTGCGGAAGCTTACAAAATATATGCATACTTAAAATTGTTTCATTGAGAAACTAGAGCTGCTTGAGCAGCTGATTTGCTCCACAGGCCTGAATCAACTGATATTATGAGAATTTCAGTGAATTAATTAATTTTTCATTCTATCAAATTACTTTTGTGCAGCCTGATAAAGGGCCACTAAAAGGAACGTTCCAATGAAATTTGGTTGATGAACATCAGTTTCTGAGAAAATGATTTTCCAAGTTTCCACTATAAAACATATAGAGAAAAGACCTCCTCCAATAAAATTACATATTTTTCATTTGATCACAATAATTTTTTGTGGACTGGTAAAGGGTCACCAAAGGATCATTCATGTAAATTTTAATTGGTGTTAAGTGCTGAGAAAAGTTACTTTTTACCATATGTGGAAATTAGCCGCACCCATTAAATCCATGGTTTTCATTGGATCAATATTTCTTGAACAACTTTGAAAAAGGGTCACCCAAGGATCATTTCTGTGAAGTTTGGTTGAATTTCATCCATTAGTTTCTGAGGAGACTATTTTACGACTTGACACACAACAGACAAAGCACCATGACAATAGCCTCAGTGACCTTTGGCCAGTGGAGCTAATTATACTAATTTTCAGCCAATCAGAATACATGAAAATAGATGGAATCATCTAAAATTGAATTATTAATCTTTGGAAGATTAATTTATTCTGTTCATGAATATGTAGAAATACAGGGTAGAATAATGAAACACATAATGAATGTCATCATGAAAAATTGTAAACTTAAATTATCATATAACCATTAAATTGAATTGATCTTCTTTTTTGTTGTATTCAATTCTTTTAAACAGTTTGCCAACTTTTAGGGTGTTTGATCTAATTTTCACCAGTTTCTATCAAAGAAATTAATAGGAAACCAGGCAGTCTAGGCTAAGATCCGTCTGGACCTCTGTTCAGGCTAATCTTAGGTGTATACTGACTACCAAAATTTTGTGTACAGCAAGAAAATGCAGTTAACAGCATGAGAAGTCTATAAGCAATAATCAATTAAGTGGTTGTATAATGAGGGATAAATAAAACTTTTGACATTTTTTCTGAGGCTGGAGCACCTGATATTTCTCCCTACAGTACTACCTTCAAATTCATTCCTGTCTACTTTCTCTCTTGGGTTTAGGATTATCCAAACAATCTGACCTGTGACTAAATATTAGGTAATATGGAGTTCGATGGTTTACCAACTGTGCTATAACATGCTGCTGTTGATGCAATGACTTTATAACAGTCACATTATTACTGAAAATCATTATATATAATCAGAATAGACCACATACATGTATAGCTCAAATTCCTGATGTTCTGCAATCTGCACTATATACAGTTAACAACATTGTGAAATTGTCAAGGTGAATGTTTTAGGAATGTTTAAGGAATGAAATTGAATGAGTATGTGGAGCGAGTTTTGAGTGACTTTAATGGGAGGTAATCCTATATCGTAAATTTTGTTCAGGATGAACAAAATAAGCTATATTGATTACCTTTCTTCAATAAAATATGCATGCAAGTTCTAGGCAGAGCTTCACATTTCTTCAAGAACCTAAAAGGAGCTAACAAATTGAATAATGTCAGTGAAATCACGATTTTTCACTATCAAAGTGTTTTGAATGACGTTGTTGATTGTTTTTTTTTCGATGGGTTTGAACATTTTTGAATGGTTTGAGTGAGTGTTTGGAATGAATGAATGGAGAACTGAGTGAGCGTTTTAGAATAGTTATGATTGATGTAAATGTTAATTTCATGATGTAACTAACTGTATACCGTAAAAATTCTAATAGATATTTCCATTAGAAAGGGAAGGGCTTTTATAAGAGGCTATGCTACATATCAATGGGTCAGTGCAAAACAGTTGAAACTGCATATTAGCATTTAGGCAGTTACATCCGTTTCCAGCTGAGCCATCGATATTTTTTAAGACAGTGAAAAATGGCCAAAAAAAAAACATAATCAGTGTAAAAAACACATTTGATTAAGGAAAAGAAGTGTAAAACCTATGTTATGTTTTAAGCAACCTTGATTTTGTGGGTATGGACCTTTATTAGAGGCTTCAAGATGCTATAAAATTGTATTGAAAATGGTCAAATTCATCCCCTTGAAAGGGGGATGGGATTATTTTAGAGCATGGGACTTTATTAGAATCTTTACAGTATGTAATACACTTACAATCTGGTATGAAAAATTTAGCTTTGACACTGGGTTTTGTGAACCCTTATTTCTTTGAATTTGGACCCATCTTTTTGGAAAAATTCCCAAAATTGCAGAAAAAAAACTTTTATATCTACTTTGATGAGTCACAATGTAGCAAAATAGCCTCAGTTTTGAAAGTGGAGGGGAATCTTGCTTTGAAATTAAACAATTTCTAGGTGAATTCTTATGTTGAATGCTATGATCACCTTTGAAAATCTAGAGTCAATGATCTGTTGTTAAGCAACTGTAAAATTGTCCATCGTATAGTAAGTCAATGTTACTTTATCTAGTAAATTATCATGTGACTTTTAAGTTTCCATGTGAGTTTAGTTTTCATGTAGTCATTTGGAGTTCAATTTTTATGAAATTATCTGATACTGATAACCATCAGAAAATCATTTTGAAATTCCTTTTTTTCCGGTATCCTCCAAAATTCCAAGCTCCTTTCTAAACGAAATGTGCAGACTTTCTCTGGTATGTAGGCATTGCCATCACAGTGTACAGCCATATTAATAGATTCATCTCTGTCAGATCAGTACAGCTATAGTCTTTTGAGCATAGTAGAAGGTAGAGTCTTTGTTTATTTTTCAACCAGCCATTTACCAGCTAATTCACTGTACACCTATTCTTTGGAAGGGTTAATGTAACTGGTATACAATCATCATTACATCATGTGAGCCTTCTAATGTGTCCATCCTAAGTCAGAGACAGCCAAGTTCTTTTAATTTTGTTAGCAGCAAATGCTTGAATGGTGAAGCAGCCTTCTAACAGGCAAATTCCTGAAAGAGAATGAAAATGAAATTAAAAGATAGTTCTTCCGAAACACAGAAATTGACAGAATTAATTAAATTACCTTTTTTTATAAACTGGACCTTGACCTTGCTACATTCAATGATTTCTAATCAGCAGATACCTACATATGTGGGTTTACTTTCTATCAATGTCTGGACAGTGTTTATTCCAGATAGGGGGACTGGGGAATCCCCTTAATCTGTTCATTTGTGGGGAATTTTATTACCATAACAAAGAGCATGAAATACCACACATTTCTCAGTTGGGATGATTTTGAGCTTAAATATTTTTTTCTTCAAATAGCACATTAATAACGCAAGATTTAGAACACTATAAATCATGCCAACCTATTCTTGAAATCGTATCAAATCTTCAGGAAAAGTTTTATTTGACATAATGATTAGCCATTAACCATGTACTATGAAGGGTAATCTGATGTATTTTCTGTTCCTGGGTGCTTAATGCTTTATGTCGTCATAAAACCAGCAGCAAATACAGGATTTCTATAAAGTCCAGGGTTAAACATACAAATAGAGGGTTCCTTTTTTGTACGTTACACACTTTTGATTGAGTTTCTGCATGTAAATTAAAAAGAAAAATAGATGAAAATAAAAAAAAATAGTCCATAAAGAGTAATCTGCAAGTCTGCAACATCCTCACCTAACCCCCTCTGAATCGGCCAATGTATAACATGAAGAAAATAACTGCTAGTCTATAAGAAATATTCTGCATTTTTTTTTTTTTTTTTTTTGTATTTTCATCATTTTCAATCTGATATTCTCGCTCCAATTATCTGCCTGCATGCATATCATGAAATTAATTGCAACTGAAAGACTTCAAATTTCTATACAAAGTCTCTCTCTCTCTCTCTCTCTCTCTCTCTCTCTCTCTCTCTTACCCTCTCTCTTTCCGTTATTGATACTGCAACAAATAAAAATTAAGCTATCAGAGTTGACCAAAAAGGCCCAGTCCAAAAAGGCCTACTCTTGAATGTGATGAATATGTCCACATAGCAAGACTGACCTGCAGTGTGTTGATAATTATACTACCGGGTACCTTAGTCAAGTACATTTATCATCCATAAGTGCAAATATGTTAGCTTGAAATGAAGTTGAAAACGTGAGTGAATTTGGAATGAATTTGCTACGAAGAAGAAGACAAGCAATTGTCATTTAATACAATAATAGCCCCAAGGCTCTGACACATGTGTTTCTTTTTCATATTAAGCAATCACCAAAGGTGACTCTTTTTGAAATTTTACTTTTCTTTTATTTCATTCTGACAGTAGGCCTTTTTGGTCATTTTTCATAGTGGGCCTTTTTGGACTGGGCCTTTTTGGCCCTAAACCGAAAAAATTAAAGTAGGGCAAACAAACCAAGAGCAGTGGCGGGTACAAAGGATTCAAATACCTTCACCTCTCCTCTTCTCAAATCATTATAGGGAAATCCAATCATCAATTTATTATGATACGAAAAGGAAACCCAGAATTTGTAATTCGAACGCTCTTTATTCCGCCACTGCGAAGAACAAAAATTGAAAAATGTGGAAGGGGTCGAACGTGATTTGGTGCGAACGGTTTAGAAAATCTAAATCATCATTGATCGGTCATTACCATTTTGAAGGTAATGGTAATTGAATAATGCTGTAAAAATAAACTTACCTGAACATATATACAGATGGTCAAAACAACACCACATGTATTTATTTGACAACTCTTCCCGCGAAGCGGAGAGCTGTGTATTGCTAATAAACTGGAAACAACTTAGCGTGGTGCGCATGCCCAGCGTGTTGAAGAATGGTCGTACGCTTGCGATAAAATTTATACCTGCGATGTGTTTAGTAAAACGGTCTTAAAGATTGTCGTGCGTTCATAAATTATCGTAGTAGTACGACGGAACTTAAGATTTTCTTAAGATCGTTAGTAAAACGGGGCCCAGGGCTTGTGCTAGCTCTTTTATATTTTGGAGTCATTGACCCCTTGATCATAAAATTCCAGGGGTCAGAGCTGGTTTTATAGGGGTCAAAAAGAGCAAAAGATGAGAACTTCTCAATCTTTAAAGTAACCTATAAAACTTTATATATCTAGACACACTTTATTGTTCATGTTTTTTCATTTATATAGATCGTTTGAAATAGTATGAAGAAAATTATTGATCAATATAATCTTTTATATTGCATAGTTTACATCACTATAAATTCAGTGGGTCAAAATGACCATCTGCAGTAAATTTGGAGAGTCAAAATGGAATTGTGGGAGTCAAAACCCTTGTTTCAGGGTGAAATCTTGCAGATACGACATTTTTGTCATAGTCATTCATCAATGATATTGCAATCCCACTCACCTTCAGGTAGTAGGTAATTTAGACTGGCTGCTTTCCTTTTACGCCTACATATCCTGTCAGGATCTGCTGAATAAATAATTTCCATTTATATGACAGATATAGATAATTCATTCATTTCAAGCAAATAAACAAGAAGGCCAAAGTGGCCCTAAATTGCTCACCTTAGTACAGGCATTTAACCAAGATCATGAAAATAATGACAAATTTAAGTTAATACCTCACTTTAATAATGTTTTTTACAATACTGTAACATTTTTGGGTTGATAAAGCAAAGCATGTGGCCTGTTCAATGGCCTTTCTTAACTTTGACCTAGTTAACTATTTTTTGACCCATTTGTCTTAATTGCTTACTTATCCAAAATTTTATCAAGTTAATCATTCTTACTTATTTTCAGGTTGAATGAGCTTAAAGTGTGACCTTTAGAGTGTCTACAGGCCTTTTGAACAAGATTTGACCTTGTGACATAATTCTTTTTAGTTTACCCAACTGCAGACTTGCTGGGGAATTTATTAAGACAATCATTCTTGCTAATTTGAAGTTGATGTGGCTTTTAGAAAGTCTACACGGTAAATATTGACAACACAGACAACCAATGGATAAAAGATGTCACACAACAACACAAGAATGTCAAGGTCACACAATTCTTATTCATTACACAAGCATTTATTTCTTATAATCATGAAAATCAACAACTGTACAGTGAAGAGATGAACCTTGATGGAGCATAGATAACAAGATTTATATCTGGATCGTCTGGCTGATATGTAAAAGTGATAGGATCACTGCCTTCCAGTATAGATATTAAGATTTATATCTGGATCCTCTGGCTGATATGTAAAAGTGATAGGATCACTGCCCTCCAGTACAGATAACAAGATTTATACCTGGATCCTCTGGTTGATATGTAAAAGTGATAGGATCACTGCCCTCTAGTACAGATAACAAGATTTATACCTGGATCCTCTGGCTGATATGTAAAAGTGATAGGATCACTGCCCTCCAGTACAGATAACAAGATTTATACCTGGATCCTCTGGTTGATATGTAAAAGTGATAGGATCACTGCCCTCCAGCATAGATAACAAGATTTATACCTGGATCCTCTGGCTGATATGTAAAAGTGATAGGATCACTGCCCTCCAGCATAGATAACAAGATTTATACCTGGATCCTCTGGCTGATATGTAAAAGTGATAGGATCACTACCCTCCAGTAGAGATAACAAGATTTATACCTGGATCCTCTGGTTGATATGTAAAAGTGATAGGATCACTACCCTCCAGTAGAGATAACAAGATTTATACCTGGATCCTCTGGTTGATATGTAAAAGTGATAGGATCACTACCCTCTAGTACAGATAACAAGATTTATACCTGGATCCTCTGGCTGATATGTAAAAGTGATAGGATCACTGCCCTCCAGTACAGATAACAAGATTTATACCTGGATCCTCTGGCTGATATGTAAAAGTGATAGGATCACTGCCCTCCAGTATAGATATTAAGATTTATACCTGGATCCTCTGGTTGATATGTAAAAGTGATAGGATCACTACCCTCTAGTACAGATAACAAGATTTATACCTGGATCCTCTGGCTGATATGTAAAAGTGATAGGATCACTGCCCTCCAGTACAGATAACAAGATTTATACCTGGATCCTCTGGTTGATATGTAAAAGTGATAGGATCACTGCCCTCCAGTACAGATAACAAGATTTATACCTGGATCCTCTGGCTGATATGTAAAAGTGATAGGATCACTGCCCTCCAGTACAGATAACAAGATTTATACCTGGATCCTCTGGTTGATATGTAAAAGTGATAGGATCACTACCCTCCAGTATAGATAACAAGATTTATACCTGGATCCTCTGGCTGATATGTAAAAGTGATAGGATCACTGCCTTCCAGTATAGATAACAAGATTTATACCTGGATCCTCTGGTTGATATGTAAAAGTGATAGGATCACTGCCCTCCAGATCTGAGACCCTCTGTAGCTGTAGAAGCACATCAACTGGCTGCATGAGGTACTGCTCTTTGTAGGGCGGGCTTTTGAACACTATCGCATACTGTGAAAGGTGAGAAATAGTTTCATTAAATATAAATTTAAATACATGTAGCTCTAATAGAAGAGGTGGTCACTTTTAATGATACTGGTTGCTTTATACATCTTTTTTTTGCAGACAAATAAGAAACATAATTTCATTTTAACCCATATCCTGTTGTATGCAGAACTTTGGCAGACAATATAGACTAAGATCAGCTTGTACAATGCAGTTTGACCCAAGTCTACATGTCTACTTAATGAAATTTTGGGAACCTTAGAGACCTGTAAAGTATGCTAAAAATAGTGATTTGATTGAAACATAATTTACTTTCAGTGAGCCAATAGTAAACAAGTGCATGTTGTATTGCGATGCAATACAGGAGTCCCCCACCGGATAACAATCAAAGTGCTGACAGCACTGTAATCGGTTGTTCTTGAAAAAGTGGACAGGGTTGATATTTTAAAGCTTGATTCGAGAAATTGGTAAGCGTCCGAAAAGGGTGGGAGTTCATTTGAATTCAATTCCACTATATACCAAGGTAACAAGCTTTGTCAAGATCCTGATATTTTGGTCACAGAAGCATATGCAAAATATTAAAGAAATAGCTTTAATAGAAACAGGATTTAACACAGTTGCACGTAAAACCATAACCAAAGCATTTCGCCGACGCCTGGATGACCAGAATAGCCCTTCCATTATACGAATAGTCAAGCTAGCATGAGTACCACCAACATGTGCAACTTTGGCTTTAGTGCTTGATAATGCAAAAAATTCTAATTCGAAAATAGGGCATAACTCTTACAAAATTTCTTCCAGAGTTACCCCCTTGATGAACTCCTATGGTGAATCTAAACACAAACATTTTCTTCTTTTGCACTAATTTATAATACCATAGATAAGTTTTGCCTGATGAAAAAGTTCATGTCAGTACATTTCTCACAAAACTAGAGCTGCTTGAGCAGCTGATTTGCTCCACAGGCCTGAATCTACTGATATTAAAGGAATTTCAGTGAATGAATGAATAAATTGATTGATTGATTTTTGCAAGTAGATGGTTTGTTTTCAAGTGTCACATGCTGAAACATTTCTGCAAAGAAAAAATCAAGATTGGTGAATGAAATATAGAAAAATGACCGCCGTCTGTTACATACATATTTTTCATCCAATCACAGAAATTTTATGCAGTCTGATAAAAAGTCACCAAAGGAACATTCCAGTGAAATTTGGTTGATATCCATGAGTTATATTCTAAGAAAAAAAAAATCAAAGTTTACACTATATAACATATAGAGAAATGACCTCCGCCCATAAAAGACATATTTTTAATCCAATCACAAAATTTTGGTAGACTGATAAAGAGTCACTCAAGGTTCATTCCAGTAAAATTTGGTTGGTATCCATAAAGAAGATTCTGAGAAAATGATTTTCCAAGTTTCCACTATACATCATATAGAGAAATAACCTCCGCCCTTAAAAGATATATTTTTCATCTGATCACAATAATTTTTTGTACACTGATAAAGGGTCATCTAAGGATCAGTCATGGAGTGACCTCACTGGAACTTACTTCCGGAGGTCGGTGTATGGTAAAAGTAGATCTTAAAGAAAAAATAGTGAGGCTTGAAAATGGCATTTTGAAGAGGAGAACAGTGATACACATGCATATTTATTTGATATTTTCAGCTAGTTTTGCACCTCTTCTTAAATATAATGCTTGGCTCGATCTTTTTGTGCACGACTTCCTTTCCGAGCAGACGGATGAGCGACTGCGGGCTTGTCCGAAACTAACTGTCCTCTTCATAGGTGGGAAAAAAAGGTTCCTTTACTGTGGGTTGAACAGGTCGAAACTTAAATCTAAAAACCCATTTTTTTAGTCTCAAAAGATAGAACAATGAATGTAGATGAAGCGCTACTGGCGTAATATATAAAGGTATTGATGTGGAATGCGCTGCAGCACCTGAAAGTTGAGCAATTTTATATAGAACAAAGAAGGTAAAAACTCGGGTGGGGTCTGACCTCATGTAAAATTTGGTTGGTATTCTGCGTAATTAATGAACTTGCAGGGCGGGGCTTAGCCGTGACGTAATTTGGCGAGTTAACCTTTAACTATTTTGGGTTCCTTGAAAAGTTAGTCGGCAATACCCATGAGCGCGTGCAAATAACTGTAACATAAAACCTTAAGGATTCACGTGATTAGAGAGAGTGAACACATTTCATCTTTTGGTTACCAAAGCCTCGTAACTTCAGCTAAATTAAGCTCAAGTTACGAGGATTTGGTTACCAATCTACGATTTAAGGTCTTGAGTTTTTATGTTGACTCTCTCCGGAAGTTAGTTATTTTAAAATAAAGCTGATTTACCTAAACCTTAAGTGCAACGACCCGTAACTTAGGCTCCGCCCTGCCAGGGCATTAATCATGGATTATATCTATCAATTAGGTTCTGAGCCACGCCCATATAAATGTTTTCAATTTCTTCAATTTCTTCTATTGGCTTTTGAGTCATGTGATGCAGTTTGGAAATTTGATTCGTTGTTGAGATCACATGTCAGATCTTTTCGCATGATTCAGCGCCGCGTTATACCACATGGCTCATTGATATTCAAAATCAACGCGTGGGTTAGTCATGTGACAGGAATAGAAGAGTTTGATTTGCTCCTGCGGCTTGTTTTTATCGATTTCCCTCATTTCAATTTTTGGGGTTTATTTTTAATCGGCGATAATTTGCCATGGAAAATTTGCTGTTAGGCTTATACTACAGAGTTTTCGACTTTTTTTAATCGCATATGACTGATCTAAAAGAAACTCAGATGTCCAACTGTAAGGATTGTCGTTTTTCGACATTTGTTTAAAGAATTATGAAAATTCTTTTCGTGTCTGAATTTGGGATAAAGGCTACTTTGAAATTTTCATTCGATGCAACCCTCGAAATGCCAAAGAACTATTCGTTCGAGTAGATACTCGACCGATTAAAAAATCCTTTCTTATAATATATCTCCTTCTTACTAGATCTATAACTGTATACAAAATTTGAAGTTGCTAGCACATAAGGTTTTGAACAAAATGTTCCAAACAAAAATATAAGAGTAAAAACAACCAATGGAAAAAACTCCAAAAGTGGGCTGAGAAAAATGATTCTTGTACATGCCACTTGTCCTCAATGAGATCTATAAGTGTACCAAGTTTGAAGTTGCTAGCACTAATGGCTCAGGAGATATGGTCCAGACAAAAATGTCAGGATAAAAACAACAACGGACAATAACTAAAAAAGTGGATGTGGCAGAGTAACAGTTCTTGTGCATTACACTTCTTCTCAATGAGATCTACCAGTGCACAGTGCTTGAAGTTGCGAGGGCTTATGGTTTAGGAGATAAGTACGGGACAAAAATGTAAGGATAGAAAAAACAAAGGGCAATAACTCAAAAAGTGGACATGGCAGAGTGACAGTTCTTGTACATGACACTTGACCTCAACGATATCTATAAGTGTAGCAAGTGTGAAGTTTCTAGCACTTATGGTTTAGAAGATATGTTCCGGACAAAAATGTAAAGGTAAAAACAACAAAGGGCAATAACTCAAAACGTGGGTGTGGCAGAGTAACTGTTCTTGTACATGACACTTGTCCTCAACGAGATCTATACGTGTACAAAGTTTAAATATTCTAGCACTTATAGTTTAGGAGATATGATCCGGACAAGAATGTAAGACTAAAAACAACAAAGGGCAATAACTCAAAAAGTGGGCATAGCAGAGTAACAGTTCTTGTACATGACACTTGTCCTCGATAAGATCTATCAGTGTACAATGTTTGAAGTTGCTAGCACTTATGGTTTAGGAGATATGATCCGGACAAAAATATAAGGGTAAAAACAACAAAGGGCAATAACTCAAAAAGTGGGCATGGCAGAATAACAGTTCTTGAACATGACACTTGTCCTCAATAAAATTTATATAGCTTGAAGTTGCTAGCACTTATAGTTTAGGAGATATGATCCGGTCAAGAATGTAAGGGTAAAAACAACAAAGCGCAATAACTCAAAAAGTGGGCGTGGCAGAATATCAGTTCTTGAACATGACACTTTTCCTCAACAAGATCTATAAGTGTACAAAGTTTGAAGTTGCTAGCACACATAGTTTAGGAGATATGTTTCGGACAAGAATGTAAGGGTAAACAAAACAAAGGGCAATAACTCAAAAAGTGGGTGTGGCAGAGTAACGGTTCTTGAACATTACACTTCTCCTCAATGATATCTATAAGTGTACCAAGTTTGAAGTTGCTAGCACATATGGTTTAGAAGATATAGCCCTGACAAAAGTGTGACAGACAGACGGACAGATGGATGGACGGACAGACGGAATCGAGCAAACCTATAGTCCCCCAACCGGTAACTGGTGGGGGACTAAAAATGTGTGAATTAAATGTTGTAACTACAGTTTGAAAGCTGTACTTAAGACAGTAGGTTGCATACCCTTGCTTTACTTTTCCTTTGTTTCAGATAGATTTCGAAATGTAATACTTTCATAATTTTGCACAAAGTATGATTAAATATTAGAATATTTTGTTTGCCAACTAATCAATTGTTGCATTGATTTCCAGATTTTCCAAGTTGAAAAGTCTCCCCCCCCCTCTCTCTCTGAATCTGCACACATAGTTACATCAACAATCAACTTACCTTTTCACCAACCACACCCAAGGGTCCTGTTTCTCCTTGAACTCCTGGTAACCCTGGGGTCCCTTGATCACCCTGTTTTCCTGGGGCTCCAACTTGTCCTGGGGGACCCTACACAATATAAAAATAAATATTGTAAATGAATGCATTTTAATCCAATCCATAAAAAGTACAATTTTTAAGCCCCGCAAGAAAAAGACTGGTAAAACATAATGGAAAATGAAAGACTTGCGCTAACCATGCATCTTTCATCTAATCAGTTATACAGAAAAAGTAATTCTGTAAAACTGGTTTTACTTGCAGGTTTCATTTTTTCTCATATCAGGAACTGACTGAACAAATGAAAAAAATTATATGAGTGATTGACTTTATTCTAGTGTAATATAGATATAAAAAACTGTTACATACAAACTGTCCTCAATCAAGATCTTCTTTGGCACAGTGGTTAGGGCATTGGACTTGTAAACCAATTATTTAAATATTGTTGTCCGCGGGAGTTCGAGGCGGGCTTACGACGGTTAACTTTCAGCTATGCTTCAGTTGAGGACAGTTTGTTCATAACAGAACAAATATTACTCTCTGACTGAAAAATGAACTTGCCAATACCTTTGTCGAAACAAAAATAATCTGCTGCAAAAATTACCTAAATATGAGTTTGCAAATTCTGAATTTTCCTAATTCTATCCAGAAGGTAAAAGATGTTAACGAATAATAAACTTAAAATACATGCACTTATGACTGTTTTGTACTTGGACATGATAAGATTAAATCTCACCTAAATATGAACTCACCACTACATCTATCAAACCTGAAGTTTGGAAAATGGAACAAAGTGAAAATTAATCGATTCATAGCAGGGAAATTGTTATGTCCTCAACCTAAGCATAGCTGAAAAATATCCGTCGTGAGCCAGCCTCGAACCCAGGTTGACAACAATATTCAAACAATTGGTTTACAACTCCAATGAGCTAACCACTGAGCTAAAGAAGATCTCTCCTGATGCAGGTGTCAGGCATTGTATTTAAACCTACGAAGCTATGCAGGACAGTGGTGAGTGGTCTCCCATAACAATGTGGAAATACAGAATTTCTCCACTTGTGCATGGACAAGTCAAATATTATTTTCTGCTTGTCCTGTATCAAAAATAACTTGTAATTAAAAAAGTAAATCAATTGATTTTGAGATAACATTGTTTTAAAGGAAGAAAATGCTGGAGTCCAGTATTTTCTTCATGAAAAAAGTGTTTTCTACCCTTTGATACTAAAATTATGATAATCAATCATTTAGATCTATTATGTACCATTCTGATATTTGTCCTGGTATTAACTTGTCCATGGACAAGTGGCTTAGAAAAAAGTACTAAGCCGCAGGTGGAAAAACCCTTGTCTGACAAGTCAAGCATGGGAATTCCACACCCCTGCATAGAAATAGAATCATAAAACGTCTGGGCTAACATATACTTACAGCTTCTCCCTCTTTTCCTGCAGCGCCCTTTATACCTTGGTTGCCTGGTAACCCATTCAACCCTGGTTCTCCAGCTTGACCCATTGGACCAGTTGATCCACGAGATCCCTGTAAATATGAAACAATGTCTGTGACCAATAACGTGAAAAGGGTACATCATGGAGCAGTATGACTCATCATGGGACCTTCCCTGCTTTCAGGATGACAAAACAGTGCATCTATGTGCAAAGCGGGGTATAACTTGCAAACAACTTGCACAGTAGGTTAATCTACTTGATCCCAAAAGTGAAAATGCACTAGAGTACCACAAAGTGAATGCCAAACCCAACCACAAGTTCTTGATAGTTGAAAAATTCTGACTTGAAATAGGGGAATAAATATTTTAAAAATGCTATTAGCCTGAAGCCCAATGATGATGACACAAGATGCTCCTGTGAATGGGAATACACATACTAAGTTTCAGGCAATTATCTTAAATAATAGACGAGAAATTGCCAAGGTTGAAAACACTTATGTCAAACTTCTATTCTTACACCAAAAAGGTGGCATATATAACTATGTTAAAAACAGAAAAGCTAAAATTATTTGTGACAAATCTTGCTAAAAGGATCCACTCACTGGGAATAACAACAAGAGGGCTGTTGGCCCTGGGTCGCTCACCTGAGAAAAAAGCTTCATTACCTAGGTATGTCCATGCAACCACAGAAAAAGAGATTTTCACTTATTCAATCAGATAACATTTGAAATAATCCTCCCCCCTCCCTCTGCTCCTCCCCTGGTCATTATTTATTTAAGTTTTTTTCATAAAAGGTCTGTGATCAGCTAATCTATGCCAGATATACAGGCTGAGTTTGAGACTTTTAAAGTTTTCTTTAATGAGTTGATCAATCCATGTAAAATATAAAGGCTGTAGGGATTCAAAATTCTCAACAAAGCACTTCCCCCTCCCCCAAGATGCTCTGCATCTGGTGAATCTACAGTCATGATTTTAGCTAATTCAATTAATGCCCAAATGCTGATCATCCACACCAATTTTCAAGTCTGTAGGACTCCTGGTTCATTAGAAGTAGTTTAAAGATTTCAAAAATGATCCAAAGTACTACCCCCTCCCCAAGACACTCAGCACCTGGTGACCCTAGTCATGATTTTAGCTATTTTTATAAATGTCAATATATTGATCACCCATGACAATTTTCAAGTCTGTAGGGTTCCTGATCCAGGAGAAGAATAAGGTTAAAGATTTCAAAATTGATCCAAAGTACTACCCCCTCATCCCTAAAGCTCCCCATCTGGTGGCCCTACATTCATCATTTTAGCTTATTTTATTTTAGATCCATATGCTTATCATCCATGCCAATATTGAAGTCTGTAGGGCTCCTGGTTCATTAGAAGATGAAGGTTAAAGTTACAAAAATTTTTCACAAAAGTACTACCCCCTCCCCCCCCCCCCTGGTTCTCCGCACCTGGTGGCATTACAGTCATGATTTACAATATTTTTATTAAGGTCTTTAAGCTGATCCTCCATGCAAATTTTCAAGTCTGTAGGGCTTGTGGTTCTGAAGAAGAAAAAGGTTAAAGATTACAAAATTTTCACAAAAGTACTACCCTCTCCCCCCTGGTGCTCCGCACCTGGTGAATCTACAGTCATGATATTAGCTATTTTTATAAAGGTCCAGATGCTGGTCATCCATGCCAATATTCAAATCTGTCGGGCTCCTGGTTCAGAAGAAGAAGAAGGTTAAAGATTACAAAATTTTCACAAAAGTACTACCCCCTCCCCCCTGGTGCTCCGCACCTAGCAGCCCAACAGTTATGATTTTAGCTATTTTGATTAACATCTATGAGCTGATCCTCCATGCAAATTTTCAAATCTGTAGGGCTTGTGGTTCAGAAGAAGAAGGAGGTAAAAGATTACAAAATTTTCACAAAAGTACTACCCTCTCCCCCCTGGTGCTCCGCACCTGGTGAATCTACAGTCATGATTTAAGCAATTTTTATATAGGTCCATTTGCTTATCATCCATGCCAATATTCAAATCTGTCGGGCTCCTGGTTCAGAAGAAGAGGAAGGTTAAAGATTACAAAATTTTCACAAAAGTACTACCCCCTCCCCCCTGGTGCTCCGCACCTGGTGAATCTACAGTCATGATTTTAGCTATTTTTATAAAGGTCCATATGCTGATCATCCATGCCAATATTCAAATCTGTCAGGCTCCTGGTTCATCAGAAGAAGAAGGTTAAAGATAACAAAATTTTCACAAAAGTACTACCCCCTTCCCCCCCCCAGTGCTCCGCACCTGGCGGCCCAACAGATATGATTTTAGCTATTTTTATTAAGGTTGATGAGCTGATCCTCCATGCCAAATTTGAAGGCTGTAGGGCTTCTTATTCAGAAGAAGAAGGAGGTTAAAGATTACAAAATTTACCCAAAGTACTACCCCCCACCCCTGGTGCTCCGCACCTGGTGGCCCAACAGATATGATTTTAGCAATTTTTATTAAGGTCTATGAGCTGATCATCCATGCCAAATTTCAAGGCTGTAGGGCTGCTTGTTCAGAAGAAGAAGAATTTTAAAGATTTTCTTAAATTTTTAACTTTGGTTGCCAAAGCAACCAGAGTTTTTCACCGATTTTAATTCTTTTAGCAATTCTTAAAGGGGATCACCTAAGGAACATTTATGCCAAGTTTGGTTAAAATTGGCCAAGTAGTTTAGGAGGAGATGTCATTTAAAGAAATTGTTGACGGACGACGGACGAAGCACGGACAAAAGGTGATCACAATAGCTCACATGAGCACGTTGTGCTCAGGTGAGCTAAAAAGTGTTCATCCCTTCCAGTCTATGTGAGCTGCACAGAGTGACAAGCCCTCATTTCAGGATGAGAACATTAGCAAAACGTTTTCAATATGATACCTTGCTTTGCACTTATGCCCAAAGCCGGGTATCATCTCAAAACAATCGCAAAACATTTTTACAACCTGGAAGCAGGGCTGGGTTAAAACTGTTTGTTCTTGTCAGATTTTTTTAATCAAATTAGGTTATTCTGCATCACCTTACACTCTTTTTTATTTGATACTATCCAGCTCTGATGCATTTGTTACTTAAAATATTGTTTTACAGAACATAACATTTTCCTCTACATTTTCGTTGATTTTTTTATTGATCAATAGAGAAAATACGTTGGCAGAGCAATACAACTTTTACTGATGATTGAACTTTGATAGAAATTACCCAACCATTATTTGTCAATTAAAATCACCCATCGATAATTTGTAAAAATAGATTTCCAACCATAATTTGTCTAAAATATAAACTTCCAACCATAATTTGTCTATACAACTGTAACAAACATCACACACAAAACTACAAACCTACCTTAATACCCATAGTTCCAGGTGAACCTTGTGGTCCTGTTTCTCCTGTTGAGCCTGGCTGACCTTGAGGGCCCGGGCGACCCGGGGCTCCATCCTGTCCGGGTATACCTTGGTTACCACGATCCCCACATAATCCCTTGGGTCCTGGGATTCCTCTTTGTCCCTGTAATTCAAATTAAACAATGCATAAAGAACAGCTACAATGGGGGTTTTGTAAACAGTTTTTGGATATGATTTAATTTTCAAACCAATAAAATATTACATTCAAAAAATAGTCATTCAACTGAATCTCCTAGACACGAATGCACTGTTGGCTATCAATTTCTGCCATTTTATTTCAAAGATTTTCATGGAAAGTTGACTTAGAGGACCTAACTACAGCTTGAAGGTGCTATCAGATAAATCAAATATTCATATATTTGAGAGATGTGTCATGACAAAGGGGTGAGCAATCAATCAATTTGTTTTGATTTTGAGTAATATTTGCATTAGTGATTTGACAAGATTTACTTACCGAGTTCCCTGATTTACCAGGCTGTCCAGGTTCCCCTTGTTGACCTTCTTCTCCCTTCTCACCAGGGGCTCCCATAGGTCCCTTGGGGCCTGGGGTTCCAGGAGATCCCTGAAATAGGAGGGTAAATTTATAAAAGATCATATTAATTGAATATGCATTCCAGCTGGTGAAATGATTTCATAATTTGTGAATGTAAATATAACATTTTATCTAATTCTGTATCTAGATTCTTAAGATTTTCAAAGAAAACAGTTTAAAAAGACAACTGTTTTAATGGTATTCATAATGTTGAAATGTAAAAAAAATAACAAAATTTTAAGATTTAGAAAAAATGTCTTTTAGAAAATGGATCATTTGCATAAAAAACATTATCAATTAAAGAGAAGTATGTATGCTATATTGACAATATGTAACGTGAACAGGACCTGTTTTAATGAAAGCATGCATATGCAATATGTTTTACGTTTAAACCCTTTTCTTTATAGTCCCTGGCGAGAAAATATTGCTGAAAAAGAAAAAAAAATGCTTGTAACAAGCAATTTATCTTTTCTACAATTTTTTCCACCAGCTTTTTAAAGGTTTCCATCTAAATCATATAAACTTTTCTTCCTCTTTCAGTTCAATTTTGGAAAATATGAGAAAGAGATAAACACTATCTTACCAATTGTCATGGGGGTCCACCTTCTCCCTGGGGACCAGCTGGCCCCCTGCATCTCCTGGGGGTCCAGGGGGACCTGCAATTCCTCGATCTCCTTTAGCTCCTTTAGGGGGTGTTTCGCCCACAATTCCTGGTGGACCTCTGGGACCAATGTTTCCTGGAATACCTGGTCTTCCTGGTCGGCCATCAGCACCTGTTAAACCAGCTTATCCCTAAATTAAGAAAATCAAGTTTGAGATACTATTTTCTAATCAAATTTTTTACAAGCAGTTACAACTGTTTTGTGCTGAGCCACCAATATATTATTGGCCTGAAATCAAATGAGTATTTTGAAAGCATTCCTTTTACCTCACAAACAAAAAAGAGTAGACAAAAAGGTTTTCCTATTTGCAACTTTGTGTTATGTCGGGTATGAAACAAGCAAGGCAATATTTGTTATGTTTTATTTGCAGACTGCAATCCTTATAATGTTGTCTGTTAGCTTTTTTTCAGATAGAACTTTTTTTTTTTTTAGAAAAAAAAAAAAAAAAAAAAAATGGTAAAATCAGACTTAGCATATAACAGCTACAATCTCTCAAATCAAAGCATTGTTACTATTTAGCATCAATTTGATTATTGAAAAAACTTATGAGAATAATGAGAAATGTGAAAATTAACCCTTTCCTTAATGGTCCTTGAATTAAATGTCTAAGTGATTCTAAACCTGAGATAATATTGTGGAAAAAGAAGAAATTGCTTGTAACAACAGGATGGATACTGTTCATTTTGCTCTCTTATTTCATAGTGCTCTGCAGTCTCCTAATAGTTTAAATTTTGTATAATGGTCAGAAAGGTCATTCATCTCCTCAATATTTTCTCAAAAATATTATAATGGTGCAAAAATAACTAAATATATATATATTGATGGCTCAGCACAAAACAGTTGTAACTCCCTATAAACATATAGGGAGTTACAACTGTTTTGCACTGAGCCATCGATATATGAGCCTACATGTGACATTTCATACAATTTGATATGTGCGTGATGGACAGACATTGAGGAGCCCAGACAACTAAATAATGAAATAAGAATTTTCAATAACGATTCAAAAGGGCCTAAAAATGTATTTTTCGACAAGAGCGCTGTGTGGTTGCACAGACTGGCCAGAGGCTTTGCTTTGCGCATTTGTGAACTTGTTCGAAATGTCATGCGAAAGCTAAAAATTATACTTAGAATTTCTCCTTTGCCACCAGCCTGTCCTGGGGGTCCTAATGGGCCTGGCAGTCCTTGGGGAGAAAAATATTCATTTCTTTATTTCAATGAAAGTCTGATTATATTGAAATAGAGATTAAAAAAAGTTTCTCAACAGATGCAAGAAAAATTTCAAAATTTTCTGTCTGCAACTTCATCTTTAAATAAAGATCCATATAATAGCAAACTTGAGTGCCTGAATTTTCTTTTTTTTGTTGAAAAGTACATACTATATTTCCTCTAATAAAAGCACCCTCCCTAATAGTAGCACCCCTACATTTTTCATTTAGAAAACCCACTTCAAATGCCTACATTTAGGGAACTTTTTGAGACTTCTTCTTTAATTTGAGATGAATTTCCTCTAAACTATCGTTTATCTGATTGTTTAGAGGAAATTCACCTCAAATAAAAGGGAAAAGGGCCTAAAAGGCATCGATTTTAATGATTTTTTAAATCGGAAAATGGATACTAAATAAAAGCTACCTGACCATCTTATGTATAGCTCCCAAGAGCATTTTTTGAAGAAATAGGGTAATCTATTAACTAATGTGGTGCTATATAAAACCCTAGGCAAATTTGTACTAAAATCATAGTGCTAAAACACTGGATGCACTATTATTTGTGTGTCACATTTCTAAAAAAAACAAGCAAATTTGTTGAATTGATATCCCCTGCTGAACATATTTCCATTGTCAATGGAGTTAATATCAAACTTAGGTGCAGGTTATCTTTTATCTACATCAACCTATAGTTGTCAAGAAAAAGCGCGGAAACGAATATCACCCTGTATATATATGGCTTAAACAGTCAGGGGCAGTAACTCTAAATTCGACAGTCGAACCGGGTAACCCCGACAATATGCGCATGTCCCCTTTGTAGTGAAGCTATGTGCCAAGTTTCATTGAAATCCGGTCTATAGTTTTCAAGAAATAGCGCGGAAACGAATATCACTATGTATGTATATGGCTTAAACAGTCAGGGGGCAATAACTCTAAATTCAGCGGTCAAACCGGGTAGCCCTGATGATATGCGCATGTCCTCTTTGTAGTGAAGCTGTGTGCCAAGTTTCATTAAGATCCAATCTACAGTTTTCAAGAAATAGCGCGGAAACGAATATCACTCTGTATATATATGGCTTAAACAGTCAGGGGCAGTAACTCTAAATTCGAGGGTCGAACCAGAGAACCCCTACGATATGCCCATGTCCTCATTGTAGTGAAGCTGTGTGCCAAGTTTCATTACAATCTGGTCTACAGTTTTCAAGAAATAGTCAGGAGCAGTAACTCTAAATTCGACGGTCAAACCCGGTAACCCCGACGATATGCGCATGTCCTCATTGTAGTGAAGTTGTGTGCTAGGTTTCATTGAAATCCCGTCTATAGTTTTCAAGAAATAGTGCGGAAACAAATGTCGGACAGATGGACGGACGGACATGGCAAAAACAATATCCACCCTGAAGATTTTTTCGGCGGGGGATAAATTTTTTTTTTTTTACACTTTTCTGGTTTAAAAGAGATAATTTAGTGGCATGGACTAGGATCAGAGTGCACATAAGTGAAGGCTGCTGTTTGTCTATACCACCTGCCAAAAAAGGAATATTCCAGGGTCGGCATGGAAAAAAGATTTTCAGACTTTTCTTGTTTAAAAGGGATATTCTACACCAGTACCAAGGCTGATCTTTGTCTATACCTCCTGCCAAAGCAGGAATATTTCAGGGACACCATGACTAGGGTTAAATAGCATAATCAGCACTATGAGAAAACCAACAAGTGCATGTCGTATTGCGATGCAATACAGGAGTCCCCCACCGGATAACAAAAAAAAAGTGTACCAAGTTTGAAGTTGCTAGCACTGATGGCTCAGGAGATATGGTCAGGACAAAAATGTCAGGATAAAAAACAACAACGGACAATAACTAAAAAAGTGGATGTGGCAGAGTAACAGTTCTTGTGCATGACACTTGTTCTCAATGAGATCTACCAGAGTACAAAGTTTGAAGTTGCTAGGGCTTATGGTTTAGGAGATAAGTATGGGACAAATATGTAAGACTAAAAACAACAAAGGGCAATAACTCAAAAAAGTGGACATGGCAGAGTAACAGTTCTTGTACAAGACACTTGTCCTTGATAAGATCTATCAGTGTACAAAGTTTGAAGTTGCTAGCACTTATGGTTTAGGAGATATGATCCAGACAAAAATGTAAGGGTAAAAACAACAAAGCGCAATAACTCATAAAGTGGGCGTGGCAGAATAACAGTTCTTGAACATGACACTTTTCCTCAATAAGATCTATAAGTGTACCAAGCTTGAAGTTGCTAGCACTTATAGTTTAGGAGATATGATTCGGACAAGAATGTAAGGCTAAAAACAACAAAGGGCAATAACTCAAAAAGTGGGCATGGCAGAGTAACGGTTCTTGAACACTACACTTCTCCTCAATGAGATCTATAAGTGTACCAAGTTTGAAGTTGCTAGCACATATGGCTTAGGAGATATAGCCCGGACAAAAGTGTGACAGACAGACGGAATCGAGCAAACCTATAGTCCCCCAACCGGTAACCGGTGGGGGACTAATAACATTACAGTTTACTACCAATGAACAATGCTCTATGGATCAAAAAAAAAAAAAAAGCTTATCCAGATATCTTTATAACTGATGTCAATTCTTTTAATGAAAGAGCCATGATGGTCTTATAATGGTCACCCGAGTCTCCCGAGTCAAATGAATATGATTGGCAATGGGAGACTTTTGTGTCTTATCTCCCTTGTTTTTCAGTGGATTAAATCAAAGGTGCTCAAAAATCTTTAGCAGTCCTTTTAGAAATTTTCCTTGGATTTTATCCATGGTTTCTATGGGGAAATTGCAAATTTTATCTTTGTAATTGCTAAATACTTATTTATGCAATTGGTATTTATGTTAAAGTTTGAATAGTAAAGTAGAAAATTTATACCAGTATTTATTTTACATCAAAGGTATCTTATAAATTGGGTAATATTTGATCTAGAGCTTATCTTTAAACCTTAAAGTGC
Source organism: Fragum whitleyi (assembly GCA_948146395.1). Taxonomy (NCBI): domain Eukaryota; kingdom Metazoa; phylum Mollusca; class Bivalvia; order Cardiida; family Cardiidae; genus Fragum; species Fragum whitleyi. The sequence goes on from OX411544.1 coordinate 49,822,193, forward strand.
AAAAGAAATAAGGAAAAAACCCAAGGCAATCACTGATTTGGACCCTTCCTCCTTTGGGAGTATCTCAAGGGAGATAACCACCCAAACCCCCATTGTCTACCAGGAATTGATTTTTACCTTCTACCAAGCCCTAGACTGTTTTAGACTTAACCTTTTGCTGTTTAATCCCTGCCTTTTTCGTGCCTGTGATTTTATGATTGAGAAAACATTGTGAAAAAAGAAGAAATTGCTTATGACAAGCAATTTCTTCTTTTTCCACACTATATTCTACCCTACTGAATAGTTATTTTTCAAATTAAATCCACTTTAAATTTTTGTCTGCAAAACTTTTGAATTTGGACAGATACAAAATTTTGTAAAACAGGAAAGGGTTAAAGAAGGCGTGGTTGCTAAAAGATTTCAGATTTTGTTTCAATGTAACAAGGCGGATCCTGGCTAGCTCAGCAGTAGGGCATAAGGCTATCAATCCTTGAGCCATTTTTCATCGAGCTTTTGATAAAAGTCAGCATGACACAAGTCATTTGTCTCCAATCAATGGGTGTATGATAAGTAGTACACCTAAGTGGGTAAAGATTAGAAGCTGGTGGCTTGAATGAAATGCTGTGATTGTACTGGTGTGAGAAGAGATGGGAAACCATATATGCACCAATCACTGGGATATTACTGTAATAATGTTGAAAGTGGGGTTGAACTCCATACAAACAAATTAATTTAACAAGAGTACTATGCTCACATTATACGCTGCCATGGGAAAATTAAACATGATGGCCCTTTTTCATGACATGTCAGAATATTACCTAGCTCCAATAATATGCCCAAGGTCGTGTGACTAGGAACATTTTGTGAAAATTTCACCCAAATCCATATATATGAGGAGTTGTGTTCACAAGTTATTTTGTACATATCAATGGACAGACAGAGAAGAAGAAACCAATATACTATATTGCTATATTTCACTATATGCACACAGGCTGAGCCAAACTATATAACCCTAGAAGTGTGAACAAACTTGATGTAAGTCAACTTGATGAAGCTCCAACCAAATATCTACGGATGAATCCCAAGTTTTTGAATAATTATGGTAGAGCTTCACCCAAGAAACATACATTGAACAATCAAAATAACTCGTCTTAAGCACTTAGTGCTTGGCGAACTAGAAATAGTCCAAAAGGGGCCATGAAACAAACTTCATGATAGTCAATATTGATAAATGAATTTCACTGTATGCCTAATATTATTTATCCTATGCTGTTCAAACTTGCTAGAATCATGTCAATGAGATGATTCTATTGTGTTTCAACAATAAATTGTACCTTTACGAATATTTCCAGAGCAACAATGTCTATCGAAGATTTTGTATTTTGGACAAGGGGGGTTTACTAATGGTTGCTTAATAAAAGGAGTCCCATAAGAAGCAAGATCAACAGGGATAGATATAAGAGATCATATTCTAATTTTTATTGCAAAGGATAGAAAACTTTACCTTTGATTTAGAAACTATTGGGTTTCTGCATTTTCTTTCATGAAAACACTGTTTTCTCAACATTTACTATTCACATTTTTTCGGACAAGTTCATTTTCATCCTGAACTTTTTACCTAAAAGTGACAGACCTGTAATAGTTCCGCAACAGCATAAACTTTGATAGTGTTAACACAGGTTTCAAAATGATTTCATTAGGAAACCTCGGTTAACATTGTGGAAGATCATGAGTTCTAAAAAGTTGCAGAAGTATTACTGTCCAACTATCTTAAATTGTCAGGGAATGAGTGGAGAAAATCCATATTTCCCCACCCCTGATCACCTGCATTATAACCTACCTGTCTGTGTACATCGTTTTGTCCAAAGTCCCCAAAGTCTTCCCATATCACAATTCCATCTCTTTCTTCATAAAATCTCACTCGCACATCATCTGAAACAAGATGTTCTTGTTGAACACTTATGTCCTAAAACTTTGACCTTGATAATTGACCTTGTCCTTGTCAGATGACTTTGACCTTGAAAGATGTGGATTGCAGAGAGGATCCTTTATGTCAAATATAAGCAATGTTTTTTTTAAAAAAAAAAATAGTTGAATAGTAAAGGGAAAATGTTTAGTTCCCAGGTTAAGTTTTTGCAAACAGACCCCTGTAAAGCAATATGTCCTGCTCTTTTAATGCAGGGACATAAATATAAATGGTATGTTAAGTATAACATTGCAAACACTACCATTGTAATGCAGAACCTTTGATGAAGGTTGATTAATTGATTGATTAAATGGAGTTTTACGCCGCTTCAACATTTTTCAGGTATATCAACCCATTGGTGAGAGACAAATAGTCGGAAAGAATAAGTGCCGCCATCCGGGATCAAACCAGGGACCTCTAGATTCACAATACAACGCGCTACCAACTGCGCTATGATGTTTTCAAAACAAATAATGACACATAGTAAGTGTGTCCAGGCATGGGAATCATTGTGAAACTTAATATTAGCATGTTGATACTAGATCTATAATGATATTAGCCTAAAAAGGTTGCTATCCAGTGAAGATTTCACTGTTTATTATAGCCACAAATAGCTTAAGCTTTATCAAGGGGTCTGCACAAATCTATTGTAAGTGCCTATACATTTATAGGCATTTACAATAGTTTTGCATTGACCCCTCAAAATTATCTTGTTGTTTTCAACAACTTAAGAAGCTTGTGATACATAATGATCAAGTACCTAATACATTTTTTGTATGAATAGAGGTGGAAGTAACAAAAAATTCTGTCCAATCACAAGCAAGCAGTAATAACTCAAAAGATCCAATAGGACAAGAAACAATTTCTGTTTAGTTTCAGTTAAACCCTTTTTAACAAGGTGCCAAATTGTCACAAGATACGCCCGTCACACTGCTCAGTATTAACTGGGGGTTTGAATAGAACTGAGGTTATTTTGATTGAATATTTTTTGCACCCATGAAGTTTCATGATCCTAGCTTTTATACTTTTAGAGATAAACTCCGGACAAGATTCTAGTACGAAAAACAACAATGGGCAATAACTAAAAAAATAGGCCAGGTAGAATTATGGTTATTGTACACTGCACTACCCCTTGATGACATCTATACACCCATGAAGTTTCATGATCCTAGCTATTATACTTTAAGACATATACTCCGGACAAGATTCAAGTCTGAAAAACAACAAAAGGCAATAACTCAAAAAATAGGCTAGGTAGAGTTGTGGTTATTGTACACTGCACTCCCCCTTGTTGAGATCTATACACCCATGAAGTTTCATGATACTAGCTATTATACTTTTAGAGATATACTCCGGACAAGATTCAAGTCTGAGAAACAACAAAGGGCAATAACTCAAAAAATAGGCCAGGTAGAGTTATGGTTCTTGTGCACTGCACCCCCCCCCCCTTGGTGAGATCTATACACCCATGAAGTTTCATGATCTTAGCTATTATACTTTAAGAGATATACTCCGGACAAGATTCAAGTCTGAGAAACAACAAAGGGCAATAACTCAAAAAATTGGCCAGGTAGAGTTGTGGTTCTTGTGCACTGCACTCCCCCTTGGTGAGATCTATACACCCATGAAGTTTCATGATCCTAGCTATTATACTTTAAGACATATACTCCGGACAAGATTCAAGTATGAAAAACAACAAAGGGCAATAACTCAAAAAAAAGGGCAAGGTAGAGTTATGGTTATTGTGCACTGCACTCCCCATTGGTGAGATCTATATACCCATGAAGTTTCATGATCTTAGCTATTATACTTTAAGACATATACTCCGGACAAGATTCAAGTCTGAAAAACAACAAAGGGCAATAACTCAAAAAATAGGCCAGGTAGAGTTATGGTTCTTGTGCACTGCACTCAGTAATGATAAGAAGAATACAATTGCCAAGTTTGAAGTCCATCGAACTTCAAGTGACAGAGTTATGCTCCGGACAAAGAAGTGGACGCCGCCGTACGCCATGGGTGATCCCATAATACGTCCTGTCTTTGACGAGCGTATAAAAATGAAAAATACCATTAGCAACACAACCTTTGTTTTACTTAGTATATCATAGTAGAACATGTAACAATACAGGAAAATTGTAGAGTAAAGGATAGAATATGTCATATCTAAATATAGAATCCATATCTATTCATAACATTCGAGTCATTTTCGATGTCTTTGTTATTATAACATTGCCAATTCCCCTTTTTCCCCCTTTTTTCTATACAGGTACACAGATCATTCATAGGTCAATTTCTAACCAGAGGTAGACACTAACTCCTGAGATTAAGGAGTCAATTGGACTTCTAACACATGAAATCACGGAGTCCAAGCTCAAAGTAAGGAGTCCGAATTTTCATAATGGGAGAACATTGAGGAAAAGAAGAAATTGCTTGTTATAAGCAATTTCTTCTTTTCCACAATGTTCTTCCAAAGAAGATTTTGTTCTTAAAACACATACAGGATGCAAGCAAATGTTTTCTCCAACAACTTTTGTTGTGAAAATATCTACAGTTTTGGCAGGTGTTAGAAAGGACAATGCTCTGTGCATTTGTTTTTCAAAATATTCTCATATGACCCTTACAGTCCATCCGACTCCTTACTTGGAAATGGAAGGAGTCCTAACAGGTAAACAAGGAGTCTTTGACTCCCTGACTCCCCTTTGTTATAAACCCTACTAACCTTATACAATGCACAAGACGGGAACAGTCTGAGATATGTGAAAGTTTCTACAAGATCAGAGTACACTAGCTCACTATGGTCAGAACTGTTATGCTTATAGCACATTTTATTAGCAATCTACATTAATACATTTTTGTCATAAAAAATTATGATTCCCCTCTGCAGGACAATATTGATGTTTTTCTCCTATAATTGTGAATATTTGAAAAGTATTGGCCCTGGTCAGACTGTTCAGGCTTTTGTTTTTAGACTGAATCTAAAATGCTAAATCTAACTTTCTATAAAAAATACTTTAATTTTCAATCTTTCTTTTCCTTTTCACGTTTAAAATTTACAGAGTTTCCAGATGATACCTTTCCAAGTGAGGGATCACATTATCACATATTTTCCATTTTCCCCTTCAAGTTTCCAGAAACACAATTTGTATGATTATCAGGATCATGATGCTATAAAATTCATTAGTTTTAAAATGGGTAAATTTTACATTTCTTGATTTGCATCAGCACTGGTGTTTAACGATATTACCGTAAAATGGTTGTCTATGATTTTGTATGTTGGTTTGTTATGATTATATAGGTATTTTTCGTAAAAAATACACGTGTCGTATGGAATGTTCGTGCTTTTAGAGAATGCATTGAATGAATTTTAAATGGATCACCCCACACTAAGTAAACGGTTTTCATTGCACTTTGCGCTACCTCTTTGTCTTGATCTTCATTCATCATGATTGTTAAACTGAAAATAAATTCATTTATGAAGAAAATCTTTTAATGGCTATTTCATTTCAAGGAAAGCAAACTCTTGCCAAGTGTCGGTTGTTTCACATGAAGTTGTATTGTGTTCTTGGTATTTGCCTCTTAGAATTATGATGGTCCACGGTTAAATCAATATTTAGTGAATATTTATTTTTTTCCAAAGACATGGTTAATTGAAGATGGTATATTGGTTAATTGAAGAAGAGTATTGCTGGTGTGTTGGTGTATATGTAATTATCTACAAAAGTTTATTTGAAGCCAAACCATATGAAAACCCGAATTTATACGAGAAATATACATAATCGACTGTTGGTCCTAGGTAGTTGTATCAATTAAGAATAACGATTCAACATTTTAGATTGAATAGTATTAAATTCTCTGAATACTGATATTGCTTGTATGAAATAACTTTCAGTTCATTGTCAATTTCAGACCAACTGTGACATCTATAAATCAGGACACAATCATCTGCGATTAAAATCAATCTGTAACTATACTTTCTTCAATAAAATTACTTTTCCCACAAATTAAAAATGGTAACACATCAGACAAAAAAAATAAAAAAAATCTGGAAATTATGTTAACTATATTGGCACATCATTAGAAATTAGTCAATATATGTTTAACAATAGCGACAAATGATCAAAAGATACAACCACATTATTGCCTTGTGAGAAATTCAAGTTGGTAAAACAACCAATGAAAAAAGTCAAATTAACCTGTTACTGCAGCTCATAATCAATCAACAAATATATTTTCAAAATTAAAGTACACCCTCATTAGTTTTTTAGAGATGCGTTTTTATTCTGAGAATCCTGTATTTAACCAGGATATAAATGTAAGGAAATGTTTTAAAAAAATCATACGGTACATTTGATATTGTACGTTTTACGACGAATGTGAACACAAAATTGTGCTGTGCTCGAAGTATTTCTTAACCTATCACAAGACTAGCTACCGTCGCATGTCCCCGTATGGTGGCAGCGGTTACAATAGGATTGTGCAGTAAAGATTTCCAAGCACAACACTGTACATTGATTGCCTGATGACCGCAACCTCTTTTAACTGATTTAACGACATGTCTAAGACCTAAGGGCTCTCTTCGGCCTTGCGATTGCTATACTTCTGTCAAAAGAATTAAGTGATTACCCATGGCGTCCGGCGACCGACGTCAAGCGGACAGGTGGCATCCACTCCTTTGTCCGGAGCATAACTCTGTCACCTTATGTCAGATTGACTTGAAACTTGGGAGTTATGTTCCTCTCATGATTACGGACTGAAGTGCACAGAAAATGGTACTCTACATAGCTTAATTTTCTAATGATTCTCTTTGGGTTTTTTTTTCATACTTTAACAACCAGCATTGTAACGGGCTTTTGTGTGAGATTTTACCAACTTGTTTCAACTTAGTTTTCTTTAACAAAATCAAAGGTCTTTGTTTTTTTCCGTTCTAACTTGCACTGATTGCACAGACACCGTTTGTCGCCTTACGGTCTACGCCTGATTTACGGTTCCGTAAGTAATATAAACAAAACTCTAGGTAGAAGTTCTTCTTTTCTTTCACAAAGCAGACCGAAATTGAAACTGTATTTGCTGTAGTCTGTCAGTTTGAAAATCGCAAAGGCTAGTCACATTAGATACTTTTCGTAGACTTGGTTTTGTTTAGTGCAGCTTGTCACATTTATGCTGTAAAAGAAAAATTTGTCTGTCAAAAAAGTAAAAATACATCTTGACTGACAGCACAATCCTATGTACATTTTTTCCGCACATGATGTTGCAGACCGAGTTATATTTGCATTAAGTTTTAAGAAAATAGAATTAATTTTTAATATAATCTACATGTATTTGGCTATTTCGGCTAAGGCTTTTTTCAAAAAATTCTACATGGAAATGTCACATCTACATTTTTACATTCTTACTGTGCGGTCATATCAAATGTTTCTATTTGATGTTGCCGCTGGTAACATGACGTTTTTTTGGTGTTTTTAATGTAACGTCATCAGGCGTTGGCGTTGCTAGATGTAATATCACTATTTGGCGCACATTAATTAGTTCATTTTCAAATTCCATTATACTTACAGGTTTTTGTATTTTCTACAAGAAATTTTCTACAATATCACTATTTGGCGCACATTAATTAATTCATTTTCAAATTCCATTATACTTACAGGTTTTTGTATTATCTACAAGAAAATGGTTTGATACCTATATGTTTGTTTACGTGCCCAATGTAATAGGTTTTATCATAAAAAGACTCATTGCACAGATTACATTAATGCTAAGATTTAGCGCTATAGTGGACAAACACAATGTGGCGAGCTAAACCTTGTTTGGTATAAAAAGTCTGAGTATGCTTGTCGAACAACAGATGTAATTTTTGGTGAACGGTTTGTATGTGTTTGTTCATGAAATTTTGACCATATGTCTTACTTCACAATTCACAATGAAATCGTCTACTCTGGTGAATGCTCCTTTGCCTATGGAGATAAGATGACGCCGTGGTACAGTACCTGCAGTCGTCACACTTGTAGAGCCTCTTTTGCTGCTCCTGTTTGTCACCTATATCCTATTTGCTATCAAATTAACTTGTAACACAATAGCATAAAACGCATATAGAAAAAATCGATTAGAGCTTTATTCGCCATAAAATTCTTATGCCATGTGTTTTACTGTATACACAGAAAATATCATATTCAACGTTATCTTAAGCGAGAATGTTGATGCTTTTGACGCCATATAACGTAACCTGCTAAGTGACGCGCTTCGTTTTTCTTTCAATTATCCCAATGCCAGTATCATTGGTCTTTCATTAATTTTTAGGAGGTATAAACAATCAAACTTTCTCAGGCTGAGTCCTCGGATTTTACGTTGTGCTTATAACTCCTCCTCCAAGAGACTTTATTCATTGACTCATTAACGCTTAAATGAAATTAGTTCTTGATTATAACCTCTACACTTGACATTATCCATTTTCAAATGAAGGTGTTAGAGCGAAAGAGAGAGAGACGGAGAGATAGAGAGAAATGGAGAAAGAGAGAGAGGGAGACACACACAGAGAAAGAGCGAGAGACTAAGAGAGAGAGAGAGAAAAAGAGAGAGAGATTGAGAGAGAGAGAGAGAGAGAGAGAGAGAGAGAGAGAGAGAGAGAGAGAGAGAGAGAGAGAGAGAGAGAGAGAGAGAGAGAGAGAGAGAGAGAGAGAGAGAGAGAGAGAGAAAGGGAGAGATAGAGAGAGAAACAGACAGAGAGAGGGGGGTGAGTATTAACGTCATTGATTTCGTATAATAAATCTTGCTTAGCTGAAGATGATTTTTCTGAGCAATTTGAAAGATAACCCAATGAAACCTGTTGACTCACGCGATAACAAACGTTCACAATAGAGAATTTACGAATGCATAGACGGTGGACAGATGAATGCGCGGATGGACAGACAGATGGATTGTTGGGAAATTTGTCATCGTTTTTTATAATTTTCTTACAGCCCATCGATAGCTAAGGTCATTTTGGGCACAAACACAATAAACATGAGAATAAAGAATACAAATTATGAAAAAATGCTGTAAAATAGTTTTCAAAACATGAATATCATGCGTTTAAATTCTAAAGATACTAAAAAGATCGATCAAATCTAAAAACCACCCCTTTACTCAAATTTTCATCGAATAGCTAGAATTTTACTGACTTTCAGGCATTAGAGCCAGAAACAAATGCACGTGATAACATTATCAATAGGGTTTACATTGCGATTTTAGATAGTTTTAGTTTAGGTGTTTACGCAATTGCCTAAGAATTTTAGAATGGCAATTATACGAAATAGCGCGTACCTGTCTTTGATATTATTCCACAGTCATCCCATCCAAGTAACTTTCATTAATAACAACCATGTCATCGAAGGACACATTCAGTAACCTGGATTCCTCCTGCAAATCAATTTAAGCCAAACAATCAAGAATCTTTTATCATGGTCAAGAAGTTTCGTTATCCTTTATCGAAAACATATTTTCGATTGGTGACTTGAATGTCGTAAATATAGCTTGAGTAAAGCTGTATTTACTACTCTTTCGTTATCCCATAACAAAATGAGTGCGAGTCAAAAACCATCTACTAACACACGGTGAAGAAATATTGCAATTCTTCAAATGAAGGCATTTTGTCAAAGAACACAAGTAATTAAGTATGAAAAGTTCTAAACTGGCTCATACACATAAAACATTCTTGAATTAAAATCATATTGCCTATACAAGATTATCACTTTTGTAAATCAACTTGATTGACGGTAAATTCGATAGTGAGTGGGTAGTTTTAATCCTTGTTTCATTATATTCATATATCCATGAGAATGTTGTAAGGCTGTATGCATGATCATATAACCAAAAACCATGATGGGGTAATGAAATAAAAATCGAACATTTTCAGTAGTATATAATTACGTTTAAATTGCATACTTAAATACTTTGCTTCCAAATAAAATCTAACGTAGGTTTCTACATACTTTCATTTTGTATGAACCAGCTCTGCATTCAAGATGAAAACTATGCGAAGCGTTTTGGATCTGTTTACCCGCTTACATGTGTACATCCGGTTTCAAACTTCATTAACTTCCTAAGCGTTTTTTAGGACACAAGAATATTTCTTAGATAGTTAAACAAGAGGGCTGTTGGCCCTGGGTCGCTCACCTGAGAAAAAAGCTTCATTACCTAGGTATGTCCATGCAACCACAGAAAAAGAGATTTTCACTTATTCAATCAGATAACATTTGAAATAATCCTCCCCCCCCCCTCTGCTCCTCCCCTGGTCATTATTTATTTAAGCTTTTTTCATAAAAGGTCTGTGATCAGCTAATCTATGCCAGATATACAGGCTGAGTCTGAGACTTTCAAAGTTTTCTTTAATGAGTTGATCAATCCATGTCAAATATAAAGGCTGTAGGGACTCAAAATTCTCAACAAAGCACTCCCCCTCCCCCAAGATGCTCTGCACCTGGTGAATCTACAGTCATGATTTTAGCTAATTCAATTAAAGTCCATATGCTGATCATTCATACCAATATTCAAGTCTGTAGGACTCCTGGTTCATTAGAAGAAGTTTAAAGATTTCAAAAATGATCCAAAGTACTACCCCCTCCCCAAGACACTCAGCACCTGGTGACCCTACAGTCATGATTTTAGCTATTTTTATTAATGTCAATATATTGATCACCCATTACAATTTTCAAGTCTGTAGGATTCCTGATCCAGGAGAAGAATAAGGTTAAAGATTTCAAAATTGATCCAAAGTACTACCCCCTCCCCCCTAATGCTCCGCATCTGGTGGCCCTACATTCATGCTTTTAGCTATTTTATTTAAGATCCATATGCTTATCATCCATGCCAATATTGAAGTCTGTAGGGCTCCTGGTTCATTAGAAGATGAAGGTTAAAGTTACAAAATTTTCACAAAAGTACTACCCTCTCCCCCCTGGTGCTCCGCCCCTGGTGGTATTACAGTCATGATTTTAGCTATTTTTATTAACCTCTATGAGCTGATCCTTCATGCCAATTTTCAAGTCTGTAGGGCTTGTGGTTCAGAAGAAGAAGAAGGTTAAAGATTACAAAATTTTCACAAAAGTACTACCCTCTCCCCCATGGTGCTCCGCACCTGGTGAATCTACAGTCATGGTTCTAGCTATTTTTATAAAGGTCCATTTGCTGATCATCCATGCCAATATTCAAATCTGTCAGGCTCCTAGTTCATCAGAAGAAGAAGGTTAAAGATTACAAAATTTTCACAAAAGTACTACCCCCTCCCCCCTGGTGCTCCGCACCTGGCAGCCCAACAGATATGGTTTTAGCTATTTTTATTCAGGTTAATGAGCTGATCATCCATGCCAATTTTCAAGTCTGTAGGGCTCCTGGTTCCAAAGAAGAAGAAGATTAAAGATTACAAAATTTACCCAAAGTACTACCCCCTCCCCCCTGGTGCTCCGCACCTGGTGGCCCAAAAGATATGATTTTAGCTATTTAAATTCAGGTCTATGAACTGATCATCCATGCCAAGTTTTAAGTCTGTAGGACTACTGGTTGAGAAGAAGAAGAATTTTAAAGATTTTCTTAAAATTTCACTGTTTGTTGCCATAGCAACCAGAGTTTTTCATGGATTTCAATTCTTTTAATTATTTTTGAAGGGGACCACCTAAGCAACATTTCTGTAAAATTTGGTGTAAATTGGCCAAGTAGTTTAGGAGGAGATGTCATTTAAAGAAATTGTTGACGGACGCCGGACGACGACGGACGCCGGATGAAAGGTGATCACAATAGCTCACATGAGCACTTCGTGCTCAGGTGAGCTAAAAATAACATCTACATACCTGTTCTTGATTTCCTTCTCCAATCTTTCCCGGGTCACCAACAAACTCTTCCACAAATTCATCTGTCAATTTAAATCTAACATTTTCCTGCAAAGGAATTACATAAACTGATTTAATGATGTAATTATATGTTTCATTGTTCGAAACAACAAATCTCAGGCTTTTTAAATCAATTGTATATGACAGAAATTCGCGATTTCCCTGATAAAACATAAAACATAACACATTTTTATTAAAGATATCACAAATGCGCCAATCAAGTTTCAAAATTCCTTCAAGAAACCAACACACCATCTTCAAAAAAACATCGCCACAGAGTCACGCTCATAGACAAACATACACCTTCCATCGATATGAAATCGATACAGAAAAAAATAAAAGATGAAATTTTAAAGTAAGAAAAACTTACCAAATTGTCAGCCATGCTTTCAGTTGTAGTAAAGCACCGTGTATTAGACAGAATCCCGTGCAAATCGAAGAAAATCATTTTTCCCGCTCATTTGATATACAGAATCATAGAGAGACAACATAGTGTAATCATATACAACCATTTTACGGCAACATCATTAAACACCTGTGATAAGGGTAAACAACCCAAAGTTGATAAAGATGGATTGAATCAAATACGGAAGGTAAATACACACAAATTTAGGTATTTCCACTTCCTTTATCTGGCCCAAATACACTTTCATACACAATTTTATCTTTTTTACCACTGAGCCTGTGCATGACATTTTCATCAATTTGACATGTGTGTACAGGGCACACATTAACCAGCCTAGACAGCCACATAGTTAAATAAAAAGATTACCTGACCGTCTAAGGACACTTTGAGACCTTATATATCTACAATGTGCCAAGTGAAGACCATGGTCAGACTGAGCGGATGCACAGGCTAGCCAGAGTCATAACATGGCGCACAATTGAAATTGTTTGAAATGTCACGCACAGGCTCATTTATTTTACCATTCTTCAACTTATTTCTTCACTGATACTTTCTTCAATACAAAAATGTAGAAAAGGAATGTGTAATTTCACTTATATTCAATAAATATGACCTGTCACCCAAAAAAGGAACAATCTGGGTAATATGTAAAGTATTGACCCTAGTCAGACTACGCTGACTTTGTAGACTGACAAGGTTCGAAACTTTTCACACATAACTAATTTTCTGATTATAGATTTTCTTTTTTTTACTCAAGGTGCCCCAAAATAGGGTGGAATGACTCTTATTTCCATCGTGGTCCTTACTCAGTCCAGATCTTATTCTGCATGTAGGCAGAGGCAATGGTTCCTAACCACTGCTACCCATTTCAACAGCTGGGTGGACTGGGGCCCTGTCTGTAAAGTGACCTGCCCAAATACACTACCTGCCTCCAGTAGGACTCGAACCCGCAACCAGCAGGTTATGAGTCGAGTGGATAACCACTTGGCCAACAAGCCAGACTAAATTACCAAATTACCTTCAAATGAAAAAATTTGAAATGCAAACTCTGTTTGACTGGTACTAGAACAAATCTTTTTTTTTAAGGCATCTATTGTACAGAGTTCTTAGGTGGTCTCTTTCCAATGACAGGTGACAAATTCTAATTAACCCTTTTCTGTACAGTTCCAAGATATTACATAGCTGAAATGCAAACTTGAGAAAATGTTGTGCAAAAAGGAGAAGTTGCTTGTAACAAGCAGCTTCTCCTTTTTTCCCACAATATTTTCAACCAAAAGAGATGGCTTCATTTTCAATTGCACCCACTTTATATCGTCCTCTGTAACCTTTTTGTAAATTGGACCAGTCTAAGATTCCAAACTAGAGGCGCTTGAGCGCGGGATTCGCTCCACAGGCCTGAATATCCTGATAATGGTTATTAGAGGATGATAAGGCTGTTAAAAATAAGGATCAACCCAGTGAAATTTGTTTGAAATCAAAAAATAAAAAATTCAATACTAACAGAATGTTACTGCATAATATACTGGTATTTTGTCCACAAAATTTTGATTGTAGATCTTTCCGCTTTTCATTGAACACCACTATGAGGGTGTTACTTCACATTAATTGTTTGTCACCAAAACAAAATTCTATCTAATAATAAGAAGAAGTAAAATATTAAATCCAATATTTTTATTCTGCCCAATGCCTTAGAGTGCAGTCAACCCAGCTTTTTCTTCCCCACTCTGAACTTCAGTAGGCCACTTTACACCACTTGACCTCTTTCACCCTTCGTTCAACTAAACTGACCAATTCTAAGGGGGTATCTCAGGCTCCCTATTTCACCTAATGTTTCTACACATTTGGATTCTAACAAAGCTTATGTTCCATCTAACCTATAGCGGGCGCATATTAACTTGAACCTGACCTTTATTCATGTGCCTAATTATTTATTCTGCTGAATAAATTCCGAAGATACTTCGGCACGTGGCGATCAAGCATGGACATTCTGTTACACTGCACAAATTACAGGTATGCTCGGAGTTAGTAGTTTACCTATATACGGGGCGCCTAGTCATGTAGCAGACGATTTGATTTCAAAAACAATTATTGCGACTTAGAGAGAGGATTTCATTTCCATTCAAAACACATAAATTGCATTTAAAGAAATTTGAAAATTTGTATTTTTCTCACCCGCATCTAAAGATTTTTAAATAAGAAACTCAATTTATGTATTAATTCACTAGTTCATGAGGGTGACCAAATATCGCCGTTACAATGAACAGCATGTGCGATTACGGGTTAACAGAGCTAAATGTGCACCCAAACTTTACTTTTGGATTCCGCAGGTAAGTCGTGTTTTGCCGAGGAGAAACAACCGGTATTTAATTTATTTAAATCACAAAGGCCAGGTTTAGGTCAATATGCTTCCACTATACAATCTTTACACCTATCAAATTTAATGAGTCTAAAAAACTTCATCTTTTAGGTGATACCAAAAGGGTGGTCATATATTCACTTTATATTTTGATATGTCCTCTGCCAATATAGAGCATGCTGTTCATCTAATCATATATTTTTGCAGCCTGATATAACTTCACAGAAATAAAATTCCTATGATATTTGGTTGAAATCCATCTGTTTGAACTTTGAAAAAAGTTTATTTTACCCCATATTGGATATTAAACCATGTAACATATCAAAAGAAATGACCTCAGACAATAAAATACATATTTTGCATCTGATCACAGACTGATAAAGTATCACTAAAGAATCATTCCAGTGAACTTCGGTCGATATCCATCCGTTAGATTCTGAGAAAATGATTTTCAAAGTTTTCACTATATAACATATAGAGAAATGACCTCCACCCATAAAACGCTTATTTTGCATCTGATCACAATATATATTTACAGACTTGTAAAGGATCATTAAAGAATCATTCAAATGAAATTTGGTTGTTAGCAATTAGTTAGGTTCTGAGAAAATGATTTTCAAAGTTTCCACTATATAGCATATAGAGAAATGACCTCCGCCCATAAAATACCCACTTGACCCAATTTTGAACTCATCTGAGAATTCATTAAGACAATCATTCTGACCAATTAGCAAATAATATGGCTTCTAAAGTGTCTACAAGGTTTTTCTAATTTCAATTTTGACCCCACTTGACCCAATTTCAAACTTGATGTAGCTTTCATCAAGACAATCATTCTGACCAATTTCAAGGTTGATTGAGCAAAAAATCTTGCCTCTAGAGTGTCTACAAGGTTTTTCTAATATTTGACCCCCTGACCTCACTTTTGACTCAACTTGACCCAATTTCAAACTCATAAGAGATTTCATCAAGACAAATATTCTGACCTAATTTCAGGTTGATCGTCAAAAAATGTGGCCTCTAGAGTGTCTACAAGGTAAATTGTGTCGATGCACAATTTCTCAATAGAAAATCCAGGGACAGAACAGGAAAAGATTAACCCTTGTCATACTGATACTGGAATATTACTGCTTTGGCAGGAGGTATAGACAAAGATCAGTCTTGGCATATGTGCAGGCTTATCTTAAGCGATATACAACCTGTTTTACAGTTCTTTAAACCTAAAAAGTTAAAAATTGTATTGTCAAAACAAGAGCACTGCCTATGGGTGCAAGCTCGGCTGCAGGTGCTGGATAAAGCAAAATTCTAAGCCGAAAAAAGAACATAACTCTTACAACAAGAGGACCAAGATGGTCCTAGATCGCTCACCTGAGTTTCTTTGACCCCTGGGACATCACATTAATTAGATAGGCAGATGTCAAAAAAAAGATAATTGCCTAAGATCAATACTATGGAACTTTTTCAGCGAAGAGCAAGACAGATATGCCTTTTTGCTCTTTGATTCTATGTAAAAAGGGATGCACCCGGGTGGACCCGAAAGGTGACCCCATGGTCGTGATCTGAACAAACTTGAAAGAGGTCCATAAGATGATGCTACATACTAAATAATTATGAAAGCTGTCTGCCTTCTGGTTTAAGAGAAGAAGATTTTTGAAGGTTTTCCTATTTTCACCTATTGTGCTCAGATGAGCTGAAAGGGATGCGCCCGGTTGGAGCCCAAATATGACCCAAGGGTCTTGATATGAACAAACTTGGTAGGGGCCCACAAGATGATGCTACATTCCAAAAATGAAGGCAGTGTGTCCTCTGGTTTCGATTAAAGAAGATTTTTAAAGATTTTCACTCTTTATTCTATGTAAAAAGGGTTGCGCCCAGGTGGAGCCCAAATATGATCCTAGGGTCTTGATATGAACAAACTTAGTAGAGGTCCACTAGATGATGCTACATACCAAATATGAAAGCTGTCTGCCATCCGGTTTCATAGAAGAAGATTTTTGAAGATTTTCGTTTTTTTACCCTTCGTGCTCATAAGAGATAAAGGGATGCACCCTTGCAAAGCCCAAATATGACCCAAGGGTCTTGATATGAACAAACTTGGTAGAGGCCCACTAGGTGATGCTACACACCAAATATTAAAGCTGTCTGCCATCTGGTTTCAGAGAAGAAGATTTTTAAAGAATTTCGCTCTTTGATTCTATGTAAAAAGGGTTGCGCCCGGGCAAAGCCCAAATATGACCCCAGGGTCTTGATATGAACAAACTTGGTAGAGGTCCACTAGATGATGCTACATACCAAATATGAAAGCTGTCTGCCTTCTGGTTACAGAGAAGAAGATTTTTAAAGATTTTCAAATTTTCACCCTTTTTGTTAAGGGTAAAGGGAAAGTTAAGGGTGGATTTCATTTATTTGAACAACTTTGGTAGAGCTTGACCCAAGGAACATCCCTGTCAAGTTTCATCAAGATTGGCCCACTGGTTTAGGAGGAGATGTTTAAAGAAATTGTGGACGACGCACGACGCACGACGGACGACGCACGACGGACGACGCACGACTGACGACGGACATTCTACGATCCCAATAGCTCACCTTGAGCACTTCGTGCTCAGGTGAGCTAAAAATGCCTCCAGAGATATCCCCCTTGATAGTCTGGATAAGTCTTGTGATGGTGAACACACATGCCAAGTTTCATAAAACAAGAGGACCATGATGGTCCTATATCGCTCACCTTCGTCTCTTTGACTTCTCCCTTAGCAAAATTAAATACTTGAAAGATCATAAAATGATCATTAAATTTTTCAAAGAAAGACATAACTCTATTTCTATCATCGCTGCATAAATTTCTATCCTTTTCTCAACAAGTTTCATGTGACCTGGCCAACATTCTGACCAAGTTTCAAAGATTGGGCAATATCTGTGGCCTCTAAAAAGAAAATAGTCATTTATGCCCCTTTTCCCGTGATATGCCATGGATCTTTCCCATTTTAAATAGGGTTCATCCTTGTGACCTAGCCATTATTCTGATCATGTTTCATGAAAATTGAATTGTATTTGTGGCTTCTAGAGTGTAAACAAGAAAATTGTCATTAAGGCCCCTTTTCCCGTAATATGGCACGTATCCTTCCCATTTTCGATAGGGTTCATCTTTGTGACCTGCCCAACATTCTGACCAATTTTCATGAAGATTGGGCCATATTTGTGGTCTCTAGAGTGTAAACAAAAAAATTGTCATTAAGGCCCCTTTTCCTGTAATATGGCACAGATCCTTCCCATTTTCAAAAGGGTTCATCCTTGTGACCTGGCCAACATTCTGACCAAGTTTCATGAAGATTGGGCCATATTTGTGGCCTCTAGAGTGTAAACAATAAAATTGTCATTAAGTCTCCTTTTCCCGTGATATGGCACAGATCCTTCCCATTTTCAATAGGGATCATCCTTGTGGCTTGGCCAACCTTCTGACCAAATTACATAAAGATTGGGCCATATTTGTGGCCTCTAGAGGGTAAACAAGAAAAAAGTCATTAAGGCCCCTTTTCCCGTGATATGGCCCAGATCCTTCCCATTTTCAATAGGCTTAATCCTTGTGACCTGGCCAACCTTCTGACCAAATTTCATAAAGATTGGGCCATTTTTGTGGCCTCTAGAGTGTAAACAAGAAAATTGTCATTAAGGCCCCTTTTCCCGTAATATGGCACGGATCCTTCCCATTTTCGATAGTGTTAATCCTTGTGACCTGGCCAACATTCTGACCAAGTTTCATGAAGATTGGGCAATATTTGTGGTCTCTAGAGTGTAAACAAAAAATTGTCATTAAGGCCCCTTTTCCCGTGATATGGCACGGATCCTTCCCATTTTCGAAAGGGATCATCCTTGTGGCTTGGCAAACCTTCTGACAAAGTTTCATAAAGATTGGGCCATATTTGTGGCCTCCAGAGTGTAAACAAGAAAATTGTCATTATGGCCCCTTTTTGCGTGATATGGCATGGATCCTTCCCATTTTCAATAGGGTTCATCCTTGTGACCTGGCCAACATTCTGACCAAGTTTCATGAAGATTGGGCCATATTTGTGGCCTCTAGAGTGTAAACACTAAGATTGTTGACGCCGGACGCCGCACATTCAATGATCACAAAAGCTCACCTTGAGCACGATGTGCTCAGGTGAGCTAAAAAATACCTTCGATAACAGAGATATGACCAAGGTTTAAGTTTTTCACACTAACGCCTATAACAACAAGCAAATTCGTTGAATTGATATCCCCCGCCGAACATATTTTCATTGTCAATGGAGCTAATATCAAACTTAGGTACAGGTTATCTTTTATCTACATCAACCTATAGTTTTCAAGAAAAAGCGCGGAAACAAATATCACTCTGTATCTATATGGCTTAAACAGTCAGGGGCAAGTAACTCTAAATTCGACAATCGAACCAGGTAACCCCGACAATATGCGCATGTCCTCTTTGTAGTGAAGCTGTGTGCCAAGTTTCATTGAAATCCGGTCTACAATTTTCAAGAAATAGCGCGGAAACGAATATCACTGTGTATGTATATGGCTTAAACAGTCAGGGGCAGTAACTGTAAATTCGACGGTCGAACCGAGTAACCCCCCCAATATGCGCATGTCATCATTGTAGTGAAGCTGTGTGCCAAGTTTCATTGAAATCCGGTCTATAGTTTTCAAGAAATAGCGTGGAAACAAAAATCACTGTATGTATATGGCTTAAACAGTCAGGGGCAGTGACTCTAAATTCGACGGTCGAACCGGATATCCCCGACGATATGCTCATGTCCTCATTGAAGTGAAGCTGTGTGCCAAGTTTCATTGAAATCCAGTCTATAGTTTTCAAGAAATAGCGCGGAAACGAATATCACTATGTATGTATATGGCTTAAACAGTCAGGGGCAGTAACTCTAAATTCGACGGTTGAACCAGGTTACCCCGACAATAAGCTCATGTCCTCATTGTAGTAAAGCTGTGTGCCAAGTTTCATTGAAATCCGGTCTATAGTTTTCAAGAAATAGCGTGGAAACAAATATCACTGTATGTATATGGCTTAAACAGTCAGTGCCAGTGACTCTAAATTCGACGGTCGAACCGGGTATCCCTGACGATATGCGCATGTCCTCATTGAAGTGAAGCTGTGTGCCAAGTTTCATTGAAATCTAGTCTATAGTTTTCAAGAAATAGCGGGGAAACGAATATCACTATGTATGTATATGGCTTAAACAGTCAGGGGCAGTAACTCTAAATTCGACGGTTGAACTGGGTAACCCCGACAATAAGCTCATGTCCTCATTGTAGTGAAGCTGTGTGCCAAGTTTCATTGAAATCCGGTCTATAGTTTTCGAGAAATAGCGCGGAAATGAATGTTGGGTGGACAGACGGACGGAAGGAAATGGCAAAAACAATATCCCCCCCTGATGATTTCATCGGCGGGGGATAATGAGAATGACAACAATGTGATCTTTTTTTTCTGGGTTTTCTCTGAAAACAGTCAAGCTTATAAAAACTGACTCAAAATAAATGCATCTAGTGCATTCAGGACTTTGATTTAAATGTAATTTTACCGAGATTTTTAATCTAGCATGACAAGGGTTAAATCAAGAGTTATAAAGAAACAGAGTGATTTTTTCTAAAAATAATTTTACTTTTGTGAAAAAATAATGCATGGTGATATCAATTATACAATGCATACTTATTCTTCTGACTTTTTGTTTAGAAAATTAATAATTTGTGAGTTCTGAAACTTGCTGTGAATATAAAGTATTGTAGCTTTATTTTTAAAACTAGCTCTGCAATCAAGATGTCAATACGGTACAATCTGTCAGCAAATTAAAGCTCACTTTGCATGCAAGTGCACAAGCTTCCTTTGAATAGGGTTTTATCCCACTTTCTACAATCTTTCAGTTATTTTGCTGGAAACTGGAGCACTTAACAATGGATTCCTGATATTTCTCATACCAGTACTACCATTTCATCTTTTCCCAGCCTTCAGCTGCTATCTCACATAGGTCTTTGATTATCCACCCATTGGTGGAAGACAAAAAGTCGAAAAAGATGAGTGCACATGCAAAGCAGGATATAATTTGCAAACAGTTTGCACTGTTTTGTTATACTGAACACAGGGCTACATTATGTTTAAGCTCTAGATACCAGGTTATAGAAGCAAACCAACAGCACACCATTCATAGAGTATAGGAATTATCTAACTGTAAGATAATAATTGCTATCCTCATCCAGAAAATCCTAGGTGCAACACTTAAAACCTTTTAGCATTACAATAAAATCTGGATTTAATTCCAAGGGATTACATTCCTTTTTTCTCCTTTTTCTATCTAGAATAATGGCAAGAATAAATGTGCATATTCACTATTAACATTCATACATGATAATTAATGTAGTGATAAGTTAATCATTGTAAATAAAATAAAATACAACAGCCTAATTGAGCATGTTTATAAACAAGCCATATCATGCAAAAATAAGCCTTTTAAATGACCTCCGCCATATAAGATCAGCTAAAGTAGCAAGAAAGTCTTCCTAATGACTTTTGATTAGGTTTGTACTAGTTTAAATGAATTTACTCCCCGAGATGCAGTGGCTATATAACTTAACAGCTGGATTGAAGGACTATGATAAACACTCCATGGCTTGAACCATGAACCTTCAGATAACAAGTCAAGCGCCTTTCCCAGGCAAGGATATTAATTGTGATTTAGGTCATAAATATTCTTGAATTTAGGAATAATGAGATTTTTTTTTGAATAATGCTTTGTGATCGAATTACTAAGATTTCTCAGTGGGGGAAAAAAAACTAGACTGTCTAAAGCAGACTAATACCCTCCTTCAAGTGCTAATAAAATCCAACTTTCCATGGAAGTACCACAACTCTGTCATAAGTCAATGAATTGTAGCCAAAATAAAACTTGCACAACTCTGCTTGATACCAATCATATCTGTAAAGTTTAAATGAAATCTGTCCGTTAGTTGCTGAGAAATTGAGTGGACATGAAAAAGCTAAAGACGGACAGACCAACCGACAAGATGATACCTATATACTCCCCAAACATGATTTGGGAGGCAGGTTATAATAAATAGCAAGATTTGGCTGGGTTGACTCTGCTTGTGTATTTTCAATGTAACCGCAGATTATGACAATGTTGTCATGATACTACATCATACACTTGCAAGACTATTCATTTATAAAGAAACCAAAGACAAATTGTTTGTTTTAATGAGCAGGAGTGATATTGCTTTCGTGAAAATATCTAGGGGTCACAGAAAATTTATCTTATCCTATACATGTATAGGCAATTAACATAGAATTGTCTTGATCCTCTAATAAAGAGGTCATTGTATGGACATATGAAAATTTATTTGACACACATACAGTTTATAGTAAAATACCTTTTTGTTTGGCCGGAGGTAGTTAGCCTCATTTTTGCATGATATTTCATTTAAAATGACAGAAATAAAAGCATAAAAGTAACATAATAATAGGAAGAAAATTCCTTTAAAAGGTAAACAAAACTTTGTTTTGGTTAAAAGCAGTACATTAAAACTTAATCACAACTGATGCGGAAAAATGATATCATTATCAAGTCATACACAAACAATTAAAGGCAATTTTCCTTTAATATAGTCTGTTATCAAAATTATTGAATGTTTCAATATGAAAATACCATATTTGGAAAGCTAATGGATAGATAAATATGGTCTTTATCAATTTGGTTGATTTTAGTAAAAGCAGTATTAAGAAATTTGTACATGACTCCTGCCAAAACAAAAAACATTCTGGTCATCTAAAAATCTTCTTGAATT
This sequence comes from Fragum whitleyi, assembly GCA_948146395.1. NCBI lineage: Eukaryota > Metazoa > Mollusca > Bivalvia > Cardiida > Cardiidae > Fragum > Fragum whitleyi. The sequence goes on from OX411544.1 coordinate 49,844,578, forward strand.
GAAATACTGATCTATGATATCAATTTCATTCGAGAAAAGGTACAGATTCATATACAAGATGTGTTTGTACAACACAAATGCCACGACATAAGTATATTTTTTTTGTAAGTTTGAACTTGACCTTATCACATGGCCTTGACATCTGCAGATGTGTTTTATTGAGATCTATCATCATTCGATATATGAGCATTGAATACCATTGAAGTAAATGGCAGTGTTAATAATTGTGTAAAGCTTTGCACAGACAAATGGACAGATGGTCATTGCAAAACTTTATGAATGAGCATATCAGTGTAGGGGCACAAATATATGGTGGGAGTAGGAGTAATTTAGTATATAAACTAAGTGATCATTTTCCATTCACTGCTTCAGGGCGAAACTGTCTACAAAATTACACAATTTGTTGAACATTGTCTGTACATGTAGCAATCATTACACACACTATGCGCATGGTTAATATAAAGTTAATCTTCTTTTAAAAAATATTTTATGTGCGATCTCATGATTGTAACTACAGCTGTAGTTAACAGCACTGTGGAAATACATATTTCATCCAGTGGTCCCTTGACAAGTGAAATATATCCAGGATAAAAATGAACTTGCCTGCTAAAACAAGAGAATTGGTAGATTTGAGAAAACATTGTTTTTAAACCCATCCTTTTCTTCTTTGAAAAAAAAAGACAAACAAGATGTGTTTGTGAAACAAGAATGCCCCCGTAACAGCATTTTTTTTCAAAGTTTGACCTTGACAGATGACCTTGACCTTGTCACATGACCTTGACTTTGGTACCAGCGGATGCAGATCAATGAGATCTATCATCATGCCAGATATTAGCTTTGTATCTTGAATAGGCTTGAAGATATTGGCAAGGTTAAGTTTTCGGGTTAAGTTTTTTCAAAGTTTGACCTTGACAGATGACCTTGACCTTGTCACATGACCTCAACTTTGGTACCAGCGAATGCGGATTATTGAGATCTATCATCATGCCAAATATTAGCTTTGTATCTTGAATAGGCTTGAAGATATTGGCAAGGTTAAGTTTTCGGGTTAAGTTTTCGGACAGAAGGACGGACAGACAGACAGACGGACAGACAGAAGGACGGACATGAGTAAAACAATATGCACCCGATCTCTCGATACAGGGGCATAAAAAACAAGATGTGTTTGTGGAACACGAATGCCCCTGTAACAGCATTTTTTTTAAGTTTGACCTTGACAGATTGACCTTGACAGATGACCTTGACCTTGTCACATGACCTTGACACATGACCTTGACTTAGCTTTGTATGTCAAATACTTTTGGAGAAAAGGCAAAGGTTAAGTTTGGTTAAGTTTTCGGACAGACGGATGGACAGACAGACAGACAGACATGAGTAAAACAATATGCCCCCGATCTCTCGATACGGGGGGCATAAAAAAGTTTTTTATCTTTTGATACTATCATTAACCTAATCAATCTCTTAGAACAATTAATTCTCCATGATTCGCCCTGATATTCACAAGTCCATCATCAAATGGTTAAAAAAAATTTAATTGTCCTCAGGTAGAAAAGCCAGTGTTGATTGGACAATTCCAGCATGGTAATTACACACCCCTGGTTCTAATGTTCTAATCATTCCAAATCATCAACTTTAATTAACTTTCGGGTAGTTTCCCCTGACCCTCCCTCTGCCCTGAGGAGCTTGTTGATAGTATTGGCATTTTACTATTCAATGGCTCAGTGCCAAAAAGTTGTAACTGCCTATAAACTAAAAGGCAGTTTCAACTGTTTTGTGCTGGGCCATTGTGTTGCCCTCCTCTAGCCTATGTATTCTCTAATGTTTTATAACTTGCATGAAATTTCAAAAACATTGGTATGCCCATGTTGTTGCAACAAAAAATGTAATGTTGCAAGGGCAAATCATGTATCGTCATGTCAAATATGAAACTTGTATCTTGAATTGGCTTGAAGTAATTGCTAATGTAAAACTTTTTGATAAAGTTCTGCAGACAGACGATAAGTTTATATGTATCTATAGAGATGAGGAATATCATCACTGCAGAACAAATAAAACATCAACAGCTATTCAAGTAAATGTCTTGACATAAATAAGGTACTTTTTTATACCAATGAACTTATCGAGTAAGTAACATAAAAGTGCATAAAAATTGAGAATTATCTAATTACTAAAAAGTTATTCTTTTTCACTTTATCATGACAAAGCTATATTGTATGTGATGGAAGAAATATTCCTCCGTATATGTATTTATCTTACTTTTTTCCATAAAAGAATGTTATAGATACAAGAGACTTGTCTAGGCAACATCATTAAGAAATCAAAAGAGCTTTTTATCAATCATGGAAGCATTAAAATGTCAAAGACCATAAATATAAATTGTTCAAATTATGTGTCATGATAACAATCCCCACATAAAAAAACATTCTTCCTTTTCAGTAAACCAACACTGAAAATTTGCCAAGTATTCTTACTTTCAGAAGATTAATGATGAAAATTTACATGGAAGACATTGCAGTAATACAGTACTTCCCTTTTTGTAATGACAGAAAAACTAATCTGAAAATGGAAATGAAAGTGCCATCAACACACAATATGATGTCACACAAAAACTTTAATTTAATGTCTTTTTTTTCCTGTGAAACAAAGTTTCAAAAGAAATTTGAAATGAATGCACCAAAGGTCACATGACAAGACACTTTCAGTGAAAATTTCATCCAAATTCATGCATAAATGTAGAAGTTTCCAGGGCTTAACAATAATTTCTGTGAGTAAGGAGTCTAAGGAATCGAGGCGTCCATGCTAAAAGTAGAAAGTCCAAATTTTGTACAAGGAGGGAATTATTGTTGGGAAAAGCAATTTCTTTTTTCCACAATTCCAAACAAATTATATGATGGACATCTTTCATAAGTACTAGTTACAGTGCACGCAAATGTTGTCTGGAAAAGTGTAAGATATAAAATTTTGACTGACTGATTAAAAGGGGACTCCTCCTCATGTTTGTCAATAGTTCTTTTATTTTTTACCGGACCACTGGACTCCTAACTTGCAAAATGAATGACCCTTGCCTAGATATAAGGAGTATTGGACGCCAGGTTTCCCCTTAGTGCGGAACCCTTTTTGCATTCACAAGAAATTTGAAAGGAAGAGCTTTTTTCCGAAAAGCAGCAGAAAAGCACCAAACCCAGGGATGTGGAAATACGGATTTTCTTCACTTGTCCCTGTTCAAGAAAAAGAGGATTTTCTACTTGTCCAGGATAAAAGTTAACTTGTCCACAAAAAAGGAGAATAGATAGATTTTGAGAAAGCATTGTTTTTTAAGAAGAAAATGCTGGAATTCAGCATTTTCTTCAGTCAAAACAATGTTTTTTACCCTTTGCTACAAATAGGCTGATTAATATCTAAGATATGGTATCATTCAAAGATTTGCCCAGGTATTTACTTGTCCTCTGACAAGTGGCCTCATAAATGTACTTGTTGACAAGTAAAATAGCCGTGTCAGACAAATCAGGCACGGGATTTCAACACCCCTGACCAAACCCCAAAATATTCTTAAAGTGACTAGGAATGAATATTCAGTAAAACTTTCATCCAAATTCATCCATAAATGAAGGAAAAGTTGCTGATGGACGAACAGACGGATAAAATGATACCAATATATGTTCACCTTGGAGCAAATGAAAATTATTTCATTTAAGCAAGTGATCACAAAACCTACAGCTTAAGATCAATTAAGTAATTTTGATTTTAAGTTTCATTATTTGATAGGTAGGTCATAATCCTAAGCTTGTTTGGTTGCTTGTTGGAATTTTTGTCCGTCCTAACTAGATAAATTTGGAATGGCCTCACTCCTCTCTTATAAAACTGTGCCTTTTCAGTCATTTTAGGACAAACATGATACAAACTTTTTAAAAGAATTTCATTTAGTTTGAAATGCCACTAAAGGCCAATAGAGCTATGAATAGGCTTTATTTTCCAAGAAAGCTGCACATGCTTGACTGCAAGTACTGTAAAATGCAAATTATATCACAAATGGCATTATCCTTTGACAAAAATGCTTCCATAATTATCTCCTCAGATGGAAATCTCTTGTGATGGTGGACATAAATGAGGGCCTGAGACACTCTTCTGGCAATCATTTTTTCCTAAAGCTTATCAAGGAATTTGACTTCTTTAGTTTCCAATACATAAGAATTCACTAGGTGAAATTCCACAAGACCCCTTTGTTGTGCACAGATCATTGCCATTTTCAAAAGCAACCAACCTTATGACCCTATCATCATCCTGTGAAAGGTTCAAGTGAATCAATTATTTATTTTGGACTGTGCTAAAAATGTGTATGCTTTGCCCACAAGTTAATCTTCATAAAAATCTGGTTAAAAGCTAAAGTATGAGACTATTTATCCTTTTTGGAATCCTCTGTTGTTGTGTCTTTATTGTCTGAACTTGTTTTATTTTTATCATCATCAGCAGTAGTATCACTAGATTCTGTTTGAGTTTTTCGTTTGCGTACTGTTACATCTCCGTCTTCCTGGGTGTCATCAATTATATCTCCTTCCTATAAATAGACATGATGAAAACCCTGACATAAAGCTCAAACTGCTCCAAATTGCATCAAGCTTTGTATTTTTACCTATCTTGCAAGAGTGAAATAACTATGTGGAATATTTTTTACATAATACTGGTGTTAAGGTAATGGAACAATAATGATTCCGTAACATCTCGGAACTCATGATCTTTCACTGTATTGAATGATTAAGGTTTCATATTGAAAACTAGGTAGCCTTGGTTAACATTGTTAGTTTCATATTTGATCCCTAAGTCCATCATACTGGGTAATTCTTTCAAAACAAGAGGGCCAGAATGGCCCTAAACCACTCATCTGAATTGTGATGGTCCAGTGGATTTCACCCAAGTAACTTTTTGGCAAAGTTTCATTCGCATTTCCTTAGTCATTGAGAGGGTTACAAGATGTTAAAGATTTCAAAATCAAAATAAGCCCCATCCTGCCACAAACATATTTATTGGCAAATCATAATTTCATGAACAATTTTTGACGAGGGTCACCCATGGAAAATTCTGGTCGAGTTCCATTGAAATCAGACAAGTGGTTCAGGAGAAGATGTCTTTCAAAGATTTCAGGCTCAAAATAAGCCCAAACCCAGCCACACCAATATTAAGGGGCTAATTAAAATTTTGCAAACACTTTTTGATAAGGGTCATCCAAGGAACATTTTGGTAAATTTTCATTGAAATCAGCTAAGTGGTTCAGGAGGAGATGCCATTCAAAGATTTCAGGGTGAAAAATTGCCACTCCCTGCAATGCCCATATTTATTGGATAATCAGAATTTGGCAAAAAATATTTAAAGAGGGTCACCCAAGGAACATTTTGGCTAAGTTTCACTGAAATCGACCCAGTGATTCACAAGAAGAAATTTAAAGATTGTTGACAATGGACAATGCTCGACAGACTCAGGGTTGTCATAATAACTCCCCTTCAGCACGTTGTGCTCCGGCGAGTTAAAAATAAACAATTACCAAGCATTGAAGCTTCTGGCTGTAACTTTAAGCTGTAGGTATGAGCTTTGGTCACCCAATGACCATTAATTACTTTCATTTACTAAAATATGAAACCTTATAAAAGATACTGTGGATTTTCTTTTTTTTACCCTTCGTGCTCAGAAGTGCTAAAAGGGATGCGCCTGGGCAATAACCAAATATGACCCAAGGGTCTTCATTTGAACAAACTTGGTAGAGGCCCACAATGTGATGCTACATACCAAATATGAAAGCTGTCTGCCATTTGGTTTCAGAGAAGAAGGTTTTTAAGATTTTTTATTCTAAGTAAAAAGGGTTGTGCCCGAATGGAGCCCAAATATGACCCCAGGGTCTTGAAACTGAAAGGGGAGAGTCTAAACTAGAGGACAATGATGGTCCTAGATAGCTCACCTGAGTCTCTTTGACCCCTGGGACATCACATCCATTAAATAGGCAGATAATTTCTACATAAGATCAATACCATGGAATGTTTTCAGCCAAGAGCAAAAAAGGGATATGCCTTTTTGCTCCTTGATTCTATGTAAAAGGGATGCACCCGGTTGGAGCCCATATGTAGCCCAGGGTCTTGATATCAGCAAACTTGGTCCATGAGATAATGCTACATACTAAATATGAAAGCTGTCTGCCCTCTGTTTCAGAGAAGAAGATTTTCCGAGGTTTTCCTATTTCACCCAAAGTGCTCAGATGAGCTTAGGGGTTGCACCCAGGTGGAACCAAAATATGACCCCAGGGTCTTGAAATGAACAAACTTGGTAGGGGACCACTAGGTGATGTTTCATACCAAATATGAAAGATCTCTGCCATCCAGAGAAGCATATTTTTTAAGATTTTCACTCTTTGATTCTTTGTAAAAAGGGTTGGGCCCTGTTGAAGCCCAATTATGATCCTAGGGTCTTGATATGAACAAGCTTGATAGAGTTCCACTAGATGATGCTACATACCAATTATGAAAGCTCTCTGCCATCTGCTTTCAGAGAAGAAGATTTTTGAAAATTTTCATTTTTTACCCTTCGTGCTCAAGGGAGCTAAAAGGGATGCTCCAGGCAAAGCCCAAATATGACCCTGGGGTCTTGATATGAAAAAATTTGGTAGAGGCCCACTGGGTGATGCTTCATACCAAATATGAAAGCTGTCTGCCATCTTGTTTCAGAGAAGAAGATTTTTTAAGTATTTCGCTCTTTGATTCTGTGTAAATGGGTTATGCCTTGTCGGAGCCCAAATTTGACCCTGGGGTCTTGATATGAACAAACTTGTTAGAGGTCCACTAGATGATGCTACATACCAAATATGAAAGCTGTCTGCCTTCTGGTTTCAGTGAAGAAGATTTTTCAAGATTTCACCCTTTTGTTAAGGGTAAAGGGAAAGTTAAGCTTGGATTTTATTTATTTGAACAACTTTGGTAGAGCTTGACCCAAGGAACATCCATGCCATGTTTCATCAAGATTAGCCCACTGGTTTAGGAGAAGATGTTTAAAGAAATTGTGGACGACGCACGACATTGTTCAATCACAATAGCTCACCTTGAGCACTTTGTGCTAAAAACAGGACAATTTCCCTTGAATCTCGGACATTTTTTTTTATTTTTTATGTCCAGGTTTAATTTTTTTACTTTTTGTCGGAATTTCAGGACATATATTTGGTTGGTGCAGCTTATTGAAAGCACTGTCATACATGTTTTACGATTAATATAACTTATCAAACCAACCTTATCCCTGGCAGGGTCCATTAATTCTTGTGGTATAGGAGGCGGCATAGCCTTTGGTGGCCACATAAAGTCACAAATACACACCAGTAACTGAAATTAGGCATTAGTCTTTTATATTTGATCTGATATCAAGCAAAACATGACTAAATGAAAATAAAATAGTCATTAGACTAAAACTCTAATTCTCAAGAAATGCAAAGTTCATTATTCATAAAACCTGTTTATGCTGCCATGTTATTTTTTTTTTATCTGGAGGTAATCAATTGAGAAACATTGAGGAAAAAGAGGTTATAGGTTCTTTTCAATTTGAACACACATAGCAATTACTGTTTAATTTTTTGTATTATGATTAGTCTCATATTGTTTATATTTATTATCTGGGCAAAACAGTTGAAATCACCCATTCATGTCATTTTGGCAGGTCTTCCTTGATAGCAGACTTTTTTTCCATTGTCAAGATTTCTTGGGAGATTGTCACTTGATAAATTTACCACTTTACCAGCCCTGTGTTCAGAATACCAAAGCACACCCCAAAACAGAATTTAAAGCAAGCAGTCTACCTTGAACGCATTGCAAACACTTTCCAAATATGAAGGGTAGCTGGCAATTAAATGACTCTATTGAAATCTTAATTCCTCTAATACCACGAGAAAAACACATAAAGATTTATAAAATGAAGTAAAATATATGTTTTTCAACAGTTCAACGCAACTTCTAACAATCAAGTCATATTGCCACAGTAGGAGCACATTACAATGGATTCCTGGTATTTCAAAATCAAGACTATCATTCATCAAGTCCTACCATCCAGCTGCTATTACACATAGGTCTACCGTTATGAACCCATTAGTTGAAGACAAGCAGTAGGAAAGGATGAGTGCCACAGTCGGGAATCAAACCCAGGATCCTAAGATTGACAGTCTGACGCGTAACCAAGTGTGTTATGATGGCTGCTCAGATTTCAGTAAGATCTAAAACATCATAACTACAGCAGATAGAATATGTAGTTGAAATTGCAGATAGTGTAATGGGGTAAGAAGCTAAAGTCTAAAATCTTTGCCATTGTCAAAATTAGGAGACTGTGTAGACCTTTACCCAGGTCTCCATGATTCTGTATATATTTGCTTCGTAGCATGCTGAACACTCTTGTAAAGAATATTACTGTCCTATACAGAAACTTTGTCTACGAACTATACCTTGACTTAAACTGATACTATCTGAAAATCAAGTGTGCTTTAATATACAGACACAATGCACCAACTTTTAGAAATTTGTCAGGTCTCACATTCATTTTTTTTTATAGACCGTAACACATATCTATGGTAATGATTAAATACATTTTATTTAGCTAAACCCTGTAATCATGATTGAAATTTGCATGACCTGTGGCCCTTAAACATTTTCATTTCAACCTAATCTGTAGTTCAGTGAATCCTTTAACCATCCCCAAACCTCGATTCACCTGATGGAAAGAATATTCGTGCGAGTTGAACTCGCCCTCAAAAAATATTTCTTAGGCGATTCTGATTCCTTGCATTATTATTGCACACTCAGCAATACACTTGTAAGGTGTTGTAAGATTCGGACAATCACAATTGCTAATGATCACTATATGCAGGTCAGGCATAGCCTAACTGCATAAAAATAATGAAATTTTTGTGAAAGTTGATAAAGATCAATCTATCCACCTTTTTTTTTACCCTGCTAGACTAGCAAATTATCACAAGTGCCCCAAGTAAGGAAGACGTTGAGGATAAGAAAGCAGGAAAGCCCTTGCTTATGTTTCCTTGCGCTTGGCTTTTTGAATGCATGGCAGCCTTGTGTTAAGGATGACAAAAAAGTGCAAAACTGTTTGCAAATTTTTCCAACTTTTGCTCACAAGTGCGTGTGCAAAGCAGGATACAATTTGCTAATAGTTTGCACTGTTTTGTCACCCTGAATGCAGGGCAGAGTATTTACCTCATTCACTAATTTCAGGTATTTGAACATCATCTTATTAAGGGCTATTATGCCCATGACATAGGTGAACAACAAAGTTATAATTTAGCTAGTGGAAAACATGAAGTTACCACTTTTCCTGTTCACTCAATGATATATAAATCAACCCTACAGTAAAACAAGTATTCTTTATTTCTCTAGAATGATTTATAATCCTATGCTTTTGCTTCTTAAATGTTCAAAGTTATTTGCTTTAATTTGTTGTCGAGTTATTTGCTTGCTTAACCTCTTCCTGTCCTAGAATTTTTAATCTGCTAGATTATATACTGTAAACGGCTTTATATTGGTAGTGTCCACATTTGGCGGTTTTTCAGTTTCGATTTATTGGCGGTGATTAATTTTGGCGCATCTTACATGAAGCGCCAAATAAAACGTCTTATCCATTTTTCATTTTCGTCGTTTAAAACCTTGAAAGTATAAGCAAGCCAATTTTCTAGAGAAGTGTTAGTTTTTATGAACTAAACAATAGTTTTTCACACCTCTCATTGGAGTAATCATTTGTGTACCAGTTTTTCATACATTTTCTCATTGATTTTCGTTACAATGTTTAAACCAACTTGAATCTGGAATTTTAGAATTAGTTTTTATTAGACATTTACGAATGTTGTCAGCTGATTTTCTTATTCCAATTGGAATAAGAATGGTCTGCATATCATTGAAATGAAGTTAATCAATATAACCTTAAAAGTACATCAAGCAAGATAACATTTTCCTTACAGTAAAGGAATTTTTCATTTCATAATGGCAAATATTGGCGGCAGATTAATTTGGCGCATCTTAGCTTGACGCCAATATAGCCAAAATAAAACCACCGCAAAATTACCCCGTTTACAGTACTTTTCTAATACTTACAAGACCTAATAACAATCCTGCCACTATAGTTATAACAGCAAATATAACATAACATCCCCATTCTGGTATACCATATTCTTCTGTCATCAAGGTGTAAAAAGCCTGAAGAAATGTTACATGTACAGTAAAATATATGTTAGGAGACCACCAAGCAGATCAACAAACAAGAGGACCATGATGGTCCTTTATCGCTCACCTGTGTATCTTTGTCTAAATAAACTATTATCAAATTTTCCAGCAAAAGTCGTAATTGTACTTTTAAAACTAGTGGTCTCTAGAGTGTTAACAAGGACCCTTTTCCCATGATATGGCACAGATCCTTCTTATTTTCAAAAGGGTTCATCCTTGTGACCGGGCCAACATTCTGTCCAGGTTTCATAAAGATTGCACCATATTTGTCGCCTGAAGAGTGTCAACAAGAAATTTGTCATTAAGGCCCCTTTTCCTGTGATTTGGCCTTGATCCTTCCGATTTTTATAGGGTTCATCTTTGAGACCTAGCCATCATTCTGACCAAATTTCATGAAGATCGGACCATATTTGTGGCCTCTAGAGCGTAAACAAGAAATTTGTCATTAAGGCCCCTTTTCCTGTGGTTTGGCCTTGATCCTTCCAATTTTCATTAGACTTCATCCTTATGACCTGACAAACATTCTGACCCAGTTTCATAGAGATATGATCATATTTGTTGCCTCTAGAGCGTAAACAAGAAAATTGTCGTTAAGGCCCCTTTTCCCTTGATATGACTCGGATTCTTCCCATTTTCAATAGGGTTCATCCTTGTGACCTGACAATTATTCCGACCAAGTTTCACAAAGATTGGACAATATTTGTGGCCTCTAGAGTGTAAACAAGAAAAATGTCATTAAGGCTCCTTTTCACGTGATATGGTACATATCCTTCCCATTTTCCATAGGGTTCATCCTTGTGACCTGACAATCATTCTGACCAAGTTTCATGAAGATTGGGCCATATTTGTGGCCTCTAGAGTGTAAACAAGACAAGGGCCCAAGAGGGCCTGTATCGCTCCACTGCCTTAAAAATCTCAAGATTTGAAAGATATTGAAAATAGAAGGTAATGAAAGTGAACAGCATTCAGAAGGAATTCAGACTTTTTCTAAGTTGAAACTGACTTATGAAGGAATGAACTTATTTACACTTACTTATAATGGTTCAGGAGGAGATGGCGTTCAGAGATTTCAGGGTCAAAATAATCCCTGCCCTGCCACGCCCATATTTGGGGGTCAATCCAAATTTCTTGAACAACTTTAGAAGAGGGTCACCCAAGGAACATTCTGCTAAAGTTTCATTGAAATTGGCCCAATGGTTCAGGAGGAGATGTTTTTCAAAGATTTCGGGGTCAAAATAAGCCCCGCCCTGCCACGCCCATATTTGGGGGTCATTCCAAATTTCTTGATCAACTTTAGGAAAGGGTCAGCCAAGAAACATTCTGGTAAAGTTTCATTGAAATTGGCCCAATGGTTAAGAAGAGATGTCATTCAAAGATTTTGGGGTCAAAATAAGCCCCGCCCTGCCACGCCCATATCTGGGGGTCATTCCAAATTTCTTGAACAACTCTAGAAGAGGGTCACCCAAGGAACATTCTTGTAAAGTTTCATTGAAAACTGCCCAATAGTTCAGGAGGAGATGTCGTTCAAAGATTTCGGGGTCAAAATAAGCCCCGCCCTGCCACGCCCATATTGGGGATCAATCCAAATTTCTTGAACAACTTTAGAAGAGGGTCACCTAAGGAACATTCTGGCCAAGTTTCGTCCACACACACCCATTGGTTTAGGAGGAGAAGATGTTTAAAGAAAAGTTTACGCACGGACGGATGGACGGACGGACACACACGACGGACACCTTGCCATGACAATAGCTCGCTGACCTTTGGCCAGTGGAGCTAAAAATTGTCATTAAGGCCCCTTTTCCTGTGATATGGCATGGATCTTTCCCAATTTCAATAAGGTTCATCCTTGTGACCTGGCCAACATTCTGACCAAGTTTCATGAAGATTGAGCCATATTTGTGGCCTATAGAGCGTAAACAAGAAAATTGTCTTTAAGGCCCCTTTTCCCATGATATGGCATGGATCCTTTCCACTTTCAATAGGGTTCATCCTTATGACCTGACCAACATTCTGACCAAGTTTCATGAAGATTGGATCATATTTGTGGCCTCTAGAGTGTAAACACTTAAATTGTTGACGGAGGACGACGGACGACGGACATTCAATGATCACAAAAGCTCACCTTGAGCACAATGTGCTCAGGTGAGCTAAAAACAATCGTTTATGCGAATGGTCATTTGATTCAACAATGAGCATTATTCTTTTCATAATGTCTTATTTTTCAGAGATTCTAACTATGTTGAAGGGACTTTTTATGATGGTCACTTAATAGCGGTGGTTGCTCAAGCAATATTAACTGTAAATCATTGTCAACCAATCAAATTGCTGTAAGCTTTATTCAAAATGACTTCATGTAAGTTTGATTGCCCAAGAATGATATGTATATCTAAACATTCCTCCGCCTTATCATCAAGTTTATGAAAATTAACCTACTTAAATTCTTTAATATTCAAGCAAGGAACTTTATGGTCCTATCTTGGTCAGCTGAGTTTTCATGACGCTTGTAATTATCACATTATTAAGTTTGTTTGAGGTCAATTTTGAAATGCTAAGCACATAATATATAAAAAGTAATCCTTGTTTTGGCCATATGTGATTTGAAAGAACTCTATTTCTTTGTTTCTATAATTGTAAAAGTGTCTTATGAACTTACAACAGTTTATTATGTGCCCTTAAAGTTTAATTAGGAGTCCAAAAATCCCTTTGCTATCAGTATGGATCTTTGCTACTTATTTACCAATCGTCTAGAAAACTAGAGGCGCTTGAGCGCCTGATTTGCTCCACAGGCCTGAATATCCTGATAATGGCTATTAGAGGATGATAAAGCTGTTTAAATGAAAATTTAAGTGAATGAATGAGTGAATGTTTATTTCAAGAAAATAAGGGTCATATGCTGAAATATTTCTGCATAAAAAACTCATGATTAGTGAATAACATTGTAAATTGACCTCTACCTGTTACACAAATATTTTTCATTTAATCACAATAATTTTGTGCAGTCTGATAATGGGTCACCAAAGGATCATTCTAGTGAAATTTTGTTAAAATCCAAATATAAGAATTTCAACACTAACAGAATTTTACTGCACAATATACTGGTACTTTGTCTGCAAAATTTTGATTGTAGATCTTTCCACTTTTAGTTAAACACTACTAAAAGATGTTACTTCACAATAGTTTGTCATCAAAACAAAATTCTAACTAATGATATTAAGAGGTAAAATATTCAATCCAATATATTTATTTTATATTGCCAAATGCCTTAGAGTGCAGTCAACTCAACTCTCTCTACCCCACTCTGAATGTCAGGAGGTCAGAACATCATTTTACAGTCTGTGCAGATTCACCCTTCGTTCAACTAAACTCACCAATTCTGAGTGGGTATTCTCAGGCTACTTATTTCAACTAATGTTTCTATACATTTGAATTTCAACGAAGGTTTTGTTCCTTCTAATCTATAATCATTACACCTGTTAAATTTAACAAGTCTAGAAAAATTCATCATTGAGATGATACCAAAAGGGTGATCAAATATTCACTTTATATGTTATAATACCCTCAACCAATAGAAAAAATATGCTGTTCATCTAATCAAATATTTTTTTGCAGACTGATACAACTGCACAGAAATAAAATTTCCATGATATCTAATCCATGTTTAACCTTTCAGGATAGTTTGTTTTACCCTATATTGGATATTCCACCATATAACCTATCTGAAGAAATGACCTCTGCCCATAAAAGACATATTTTTTAATCTGATCACAATATTTTTTCATAGACTGATAAAGGATCACTAAAGAATCATTCTAGTAAAATTTGGTTGAAATCCATTGATTAGATTCTGAGAAAATGATTTTACACAATATAACATATAGGAAAATGACCTCCGCCCATAAAATATTTATTTTTTAATCTGATCACAATAATTTTTGCTATACTGATAAAGGGTCACTCAAGTATCATTCATGTAAAATTTGGTTGATATCTATAAATTAGATTCTGAGATAATAATTTTCAAAATTTTCACTATATAACATATAGAGAAATGACCTCCACCAATAAAATACACATTTTTCATCTGATCACAATATTTTTTTGTAGACTTGCTGATGGTCACTCAAGAATCATTCCAGGGAAATTTGGTTGATATCCATTGGTTAGATTCTGAGAAAATGATTTTTAGAGTTTTCACTATATAACATACAGAGAAATGACCTCCGCCCATAAAATACATATTTTTCATCTGATCACGATGATTTTTTTGTAGGTTGATAGAGGGCCACTCAAGGGTGATTCATGTGAAGTTGGTTAATATCCATCAATTAGTTTCTGAGAAAAGCCACCTATTACCATATATGGAAATTAGCCACCTCCACTACAGCCATGATTTTCAACCAATTAAAAGTTTACGGACCGACGGACGGGCAGACGGACGCACGCACAGACGACGGACACCCCGCCATGACAATAGCCCGCTGGCCTTTCGGCCAGTGGAGCTAAAAATTAATTACAAGACGGATATATGTGTTTCTAAGATTCAACTGGTAACACCATCTGACTAGAAAGCCATGAATGGCTTGAGTCGCTCCACAGGCATGAAATTCTTGTAATAGCAAATAAATGTTTTGACTAGATTTTTAGATATTTGGGGTTCCACTGATGTTGAAAATGATTCCATCAGTTACATTCTGGGAAAATGATTTTCATAGTTTCCACTATTTAACATATTGAGGAATGACCTCCGCCCATAAAATGCATATTTTTCATCCAATTAAAATAATTTTTTTTACACTGATAAAGGGTCACTCAAGAATCATACCAGTGAAATTTGGTAGATATTCAAACATCAGATTCTGAGAAAATGATTTGCAAATTTTCCACTATATAATATATAGAGAATTGACCTCCGCCCATAAAATGCATAGTTTCCATCCGATCACAATGATTTTTTGTAGACTGATAAAGGGTCACTCAAAGATCATTCCAGTAAAATTTGGTTGATATCCATCAGTAACATTCTGAGAAAATGATTTTCAAAGTTTCCACTATATAACATTAAGAGAATTGACCTCCGCCCATAAAATGCATAGTTTCCATCCGATCACAATGATTTTTTGTAGACTGATACAGGGTCACCCAAGGATCATTCATGTAAAATTTAACTGGTATCCATTGATTAGAATCTGAGAAAACTCACTTTCTACCATATTTGGAAATTAGCCACGCCCATTAAATCCATGTTTTTCATTGGATCAAAATTTCTTGAACAACTTTGAAAGAGGGTCGCCCAAGGATCATTCCTGTGAAGTTTGGTTGAAATCCATCCAATAGTTTTTGAGGAGAAGATTTTTAAAGAGAAGTTTACGACCGCACGCACGGACGGACGGACGCACGCACGCACGACGGACACATCGCCATGACAATAGCCCCAGTGGCTTTCAGCCAGTGGAGCTAAAAATCAGAGGTTTTTTCCCAGTTGAATTGGCGGTCTTCTTTTGACAGTGAGTTTTTGGGTGATCTTGTGCATCCTGTCAAAATAACAGCAAATATGAGAATAAGGTCGCTTTATTTGATAAACATTCTTTTGAAAATACAAATCTTGATATATAGCAGTTACTTTGTATGCATTTTTACATTTGAAAACTGGTTAAACTCATCCCAACATCAAAAATGTCCTCCAAACATGGGAGTTTGTTTTGGTGTTCTTTTACATAAATGAAAAGAATAGGATATTTTCAGAAAGAAACTAGTTACATGCTGTTTCTTTTGAAATGATTAATCAATCAAATTGTTTAATGTATAAACCAGAGTGCCTCTTAAGGCAGAACAAAGTAAGATTTAGTGGCTGTCTACGCTACTCAATTTTTGCACCTCACGAAAATTGTTGGAAGTGTCACGCACAGGCTCATATTGTATCATCAGGATAACTTACCCTTATCTTCATTGCTAGTTTGAAGAAGAGCCCAACCATACTCATTCTGCAAAGAAATGTATCAAACATTAAATAGAAAGACAAGGCCTTTACCCTCATACCAGGATTTTGACCAAAAAAATTAGGAAAAGATCCTAATTTACTTCTTAACTCTTGTCATGCTGAACCAGGAATGTTTTGGGCAGGAGGTGTAGACAAAGATCTGCCTGCACATAGGTGCAGTCTGATCTTAACCTATGTTTGTTCATATCAAACCGGATTTGTACTTTTAGCGCTTTCAAAATTTTGATTTTGTTACAAATTTTTGGGGGGAGTTTAGCATACCAAGAGTTAAGTGAAAAAAAAAAGAAATTCAGGGGATCATTTTGACTCTTTATATTTCCAGTAGTTAATTTTAAATGTATGATTGGAGGATCAGAACGAGAATTCCACAACCTGATATCAGTGATATTGCGCCATTACTTCTCTCTCATGAAAATTCATATGATTAAATGATTGGAGTAAAACTTATAACTTGGGTTAATAAGTATGATTTAAATATCTTGATGTATCTTGCGCAGTGAGCCTTAGAAATGCAGCTTACTCAAATTTTTGTTACAATGTTTTGGTATCCAACAATATTACAGAAATAAATGCAGCTTTTTTTTCTGGCCCTATCTTTCCAAGGGTGTCGAACGTTCTAGGTAGTGTGTAAATAAATGTAGGCCTACTAGCAGTTGTATAAAAATTATTTGAATTTACACCGAATTATCTGAATAACAGAAGAAATGAAAACTTTGTCATTTCAAAACTCTCGTCAGACATGTTGTTGCAGACAACTTAAATGACGTTAATGAGATTTCCCCTTGTTCTCCCAAGATGCCGTTTATGTACAAGGGCAATCGCTTGGCCTTTCGGAAATGTTTTCCGGTAGCATCTTTTTCATGTTGGATAAATTACCTGTAGATCTTTTAGAAAGCGATATTTGGACAAATTTATCAGTCAGAGCTGTATGAATTACATTTGATGTTACCAATATTCCCCTAGTTTGAATTTCGTTTTGTTTTATTGGGCCTATCTTAAAACCCTCGCAATCTGTATCCGAAAAAAAAGGTAAAGAGATAAGCGGTGATGACGCGTCCCTATCCTGACAAGATTGCATAATCAAAGCCTGGTTGTTATAGCGACAGTCTATTACACGTTACACATGACTTGTTTTGGTCAGCTATAATGTGTATGCTGACATTGATTACTGACTTTTTGCACATGTGGACATACTTTAAATCCTTTATTTGGTAAATTCGCAAAACGTCTGAGGTCAAATTACAGGACATTTTCCTTGAATCTCAGACTTTTTTTTACATCAGCTTCTGATTCTCCAGATGTTATTTCATAAATTATGGACATATATTATGTTGACGTCTGCTTATTGAGAGCACTGATACTTATATAAATGTATGAAAAACAAAGATAATATTATCTTTTATTTTCATACATTTATTTGAATTCTAAATTTGATAAAATTCTCAGTTGAGTACAAGTTTTTTTATTACCTCAGACCCTGAAGTGATCTTCACAGTCACAAGTAGGGACTCCTGTAGGACACCATTGATAATGTCCGATCTGGGCCCGAGATTATAAAACCTCTTCTCAAGCTCATCTGAGAATTTTCCAAAATCTTAAAGTCAAAAAAATGTATGAAAATAAAAGATAATATTAATAAGTTGTTATTTTTAACAACTTATAAATATCATATTTTATGATCAAGTATTTATATATTTAAGTATAAAAACAACATAATGTCTTCAATCTCAAGTTGAAATTTAAGAATAGAAAAGGTTTTAAAACCTTGGGCCCTATGGCAAGCACTTACTGAATTGAGTCTGGAGACACCCATTTAGAGACAGGTTGAATTTCTTCCCATTTCTTGTCATCTATAAATGTTATCAGCTCTTTCTCTTGTCTACCTCCAACATACTGACGAAAAACACCATTTTTTACACTGTTGATATACGAGATATTTTTTGTTAATAGTCAATGATAAAGGTAATATTTAAATCATAGTAGGGATGGTAACAATGAAAGTTCAATAACCCCATCTATCTGGGTCCCTGGCAAGTTCTAACTAAATAAAGTTTGACAGGTTAAGCATAGCTGAAAATAACTGACGAAAGCTGGTGTCGAACAAACGCTGACAAGTAATATTCAAACTATTGGTTTACAAGTCCAATGCGCTAACCACTAAGCCAAAGAAGATCTTCCCTGATGCAGGTGTCAGACATTGTATTTCAACCAAAGAAGCTATGTAGGACAGTGAGAGTGGTCGTCCGTAACAAATGTAATATATTTAGATCCAGTATTGAAGCTAAAATAAAGTATAACACAAAGTAATAGTTATTATTACAAATACCATATGTTGAAGATCTTGCAAATTACGAAAATTGCAAAGAAACTGATGAAAGTAATTTAATTCATCTCTTTTCAGTATTTCAAATGATACAATTCATGTTATGCTTTCTCTTAAATCATGCTGTCTAGAAGACTGTTAATCATCAAAAATCAAAAAAAACAAATTCACATCACAAATATAACATGAAAAATAAAAATTATTATTGATTTTCACAGTTTTTCTATTTCCCTTTTTTCAGCTTAACTTACAAGATGAAGATTGCTTGGGAATTCAATGTGGGTAAATAAGATACAGCTCATAATAGTCATACAATATTTCCATTAAAAAATGTTTACATGGAGCTTTACAAAATAATTATAGGAAGCTTTCATTCAAACCAATTTTCTGAAGTATGTATCAAATTGATGCCTTTTTGCTTCTCCCCCTACAATATGAGGTGAATTATCTCTGATCTATCCTATAAATTATCATTTAAAGGAAATCAACCTCAAATTAGGGGAAAATAATCACAAAATTCATAAAATCTAGGTAATTTCAGAAGACTATAATAAGGTTTACTTGGCAAAAAGTTGTGGGTGAGCTATCATCAGAGAGGGAGCTCTTAGAGGATATATGGTATTGCTTATCTCACAAAATGTTCTACAGTATCAGAGGTACAGACAAGAGAGGGAAACACCAGTGTTATATCTTAATTTCTCATTGAAATCCTATATTTTGGGTAGTCATTTGAATTGTCTCGACAAAACAATTCCAATGAGTACCAACAACAAAGGGTTTGTGCTATGATAATTGGAATACTTTGATCTAAAATGCTAAATACCTCCTCTTTCTGTTGCTGGTATTTACATCTTCCTGTTGTGATTTCAAATTTTGAGCACTGCCTTTCATTTCAAATTTCCAGTAATGCATTTTTTTTCTCTTTTAAGCAGCACAGTGACCTGATAATTTGCTAGAATTGACTCATGAAAAAAAACAAGATGTGTTTGTGAAACATGAATGCCCCCCTAACGGCATTTTTTTCAAAGTTTGACCTTGACAGATGACCTTGACCTTGTCACATGACCTTGACTTTGGTACCAGCGGATGCAGATCATTGAGATCTATCATCATGCCAAATATAAGCTTTGTATCTTGAATAGGCTTGAAGATATTGGCAAGGTTAAGTTTTTGGGTTAAGTTTTCGGACAGACGGACGAACAGACAGACAGACGGACATGAGCAGGGGTCTTGTTTGCCGATTTTTGGGGCCGAAATTCAGCCCCATTCCCAATGGCAAAAAGTATCTTTTTTTCCCAATTCTAGGCTGAAAATTCCCAATAAGCAGCTAAATTTCCCCCCGATTAAGGCAACACAGAATGATACATAGAACTGCCATCCTTGCCTGTAAAATTATCGTAAGAAACAACTCTCGAATGAATAAACTGTCAACCGAGAGAGTCCCGTATTTTTGTTTACATTTCCATTGATAACGATAACCGAAATACGCCGAATGATATCGGGTAGACTGGTACTCGTCATTTTACTGTGTATTTTACCTTAGTAATAATCAGAGACGTGACCCAGTCTAGAATGAATGGCCAGTTTATTTTGCGGCTTCCATTGCCATTATAGAGGAATAATAATTCTCCAGTATTCGCATCGAAATTTAACTACTTTGTTTGCATTTTTTGCTTTCATGAGTTGAAATAAAAACTCAACAGATTTCTAAAGAATTGTTCACTCGGAATAGTCATTATTTGAAATTTACCGTCTTGACAAACATGATCCGCATTTTAATCTTTTACCGTAACTAACGGTAACCGTTCAGCATCTACGGATGCAAAATGTCGCACAATGATAAATATTACCGAAAAAAGATCGGCAAAAGTGGCGAAAATAGACACAATGTTTAAAATGCAAGCTTTAAAGGCCACAGATAAACAATCTACGTCGGACAATTTACAGACAGAGGCCATTCCTTCTACCTCTTCTGAGCCGGAGGGTAAGGTCCTCAAAAACTGATTGTTTTACGCAAATCCCTTTCAACTTAGGTTGCATTTTACCTTCTAACAAGGATATGTGGCATCCAATTTAACTAACTTCACTGATTATACAAATGCGTAATGAAAAGCTTAGCATTTTGGTGTGAATTTTTATGGTTACAATTTATAGAGAATTGCAAAATAGACACATGGACTTTTCAAGGAAAAAAAGGCATGTCATTTATTGGATGACACATTTTCAATTATCTCTGGAGTATATTTGATGTTTTCTTATAAAAAATAATGTAGATGTCGGGTATCTACATTTATAAACCATTTTCCAAAGAAATGATGTGATTTATAAGCTTTTTTAATTTTTCCCAATTTTGGGTAAAACGCCGCTATTTTTCCCAATCTCACTGGCCCCAGGCCCCAGACAAAAATATGCAGCAAGACCCCTGATGAGTAAAACAAAATGCCCCCGATTTCTCGATACAGGGGCATAAAAAAACTCTGACTGGTCCAAATTGACCATGATGCAGACAATAATTACAGCTTTTTAAGTAGATGTGTTCTCGGTAACCTTTGTACAGCAACAAGAAGTAAACATTGTGAAATACGAAAAAAAATCTTGTTTAAAGCAATTTCTTCATTATCAATAGTATTTTACGAAGTTTTTTTGTGTGTGAAAGGTGCAGGGGTGTGTAATTACAGATCTTCCCCATTTGTCAAGTTTAAGATGACTTTCTACTTGTCCAGGATCAAATTGAACAAAAATATGAATAGGTAAAACGTTTTCTACCCTTTGATGAAACATTTGGTTAATTCATCCCAAGATTTGACCTTGTGTTTATTTGGTCATAGACAAGTGGAATAGCAAAATATATTTGCCTGCAAGGAGTAAAGCCTGTGTCAGACAAGGTTGGCATTGGTCCCCCCCCCCCCCCCCCCAGTGTTAAAAGTGAATTGGTGTATGTGTTTACAAAATGTTTGAGCTTACTGGTAGATAGACGGTAAAGCTGTCACCAAGAAACGCCCACTTAGGCCAGGGTTTTCTGTGACATCAACAACTCCAACCTGTATATCTAGGTCTTGACTCCATTTGTTGGCAAATGAGTCCCATGTTTCTTGAAAATTCTTGCATGCTGGACACCAAGGCGCCATGCTGTAAAGAAATATTGCGAAAACTTATTTTCTAGTAATTTCTTTAAAAGAGCTAAGTTAACAACTAAATCTTTGTTTGTATGGGATTTTTCACAGATTTCAAGAATCTTCCTGTTATATCATGGCAGCTGGTTACCCTAACAATGGATAACAGGAACAAGTACAACCATTACATTCTCTCCTAGCCTTTAGCCCTTATCTAACATAGGTCTACATTTATCAACCCATTTGGGAGAGACAAATAGTTGGATAGGATGAGTGCCACCATTGGGGATTGAACCTGTGACCTCTAGATTCAGTGCAACGCACTACCAACTGTGCTATGACAGCGGCTCTTGGCAATTTGAGCTTATGTGTCATTTTGTCTCTTGAAATAAGCAGCCATGCGTCAAGGTTGTTAGAAGTTTGCCATATTATCAGAAAACAGTTACTTGATAGTCTAATAACACCTAGCTTGCTGGGTAATTGATACACTCAGGTGATCCGACATGCATTGGCGATTGTAGGGGACTGTTTATTGACTCCTGTGAAATTCAGCTCAAACCTGCTTGAATTCAGATCTCACTTAAATCAACTTATTTTTAGCTAAATTCAGCATGATTCAAACAATATCGAAGATTTGAAATATTAGCAAAGGCTTTTATGCATTTTCTTCATTTTAAAAAGTCTGATTCGCAAGACAGTCGTCTATAATTGATCTATTCAAAAGACAAAAGGATAGAGACATGCCTTTATAAAATGTGCTAAATTTGATCATACAATTGAACAAGTGTTTTGATTTACGATACTGTGGCCTTCCAAATTACAAGTATTAAATTTTATTAAAAAGATACTGCTGTTTTATTTGTTACATGCTTTTTAGTTTGCTACAGCAAGTATTGAAATGGTGGGGCGTTTTCACTCAGCCTCATTGAACCAAAAATTTTTTCACAAATATCTCCCTTATTTTTTAAGATAGATAAATGAAACTTTCACAAAAGACCAATCTTGTGTTTTCCTATCAGAAAAACATAAAATGTCCCCTAGACACTTTGCTGATACCCCTGGGGCGTACTTTTGTACCGTGGGGCTTGGTAGGGCTTATTTTCCTGTAGGGCATGTTTAGTATGACCCTGCCTACTACAGACATGATTTTCAACCGATTAAAATTCTTTGAAGGAATCTGATAGAGGGTCACTCAAGGAACATTCCTGTGAAATTTGATTGAAATCCATCCAGTAGTTTCTGAGAAGATTTTCAAAGTAAAAGTTGACGGACGGACGGACGGACACCCCGCCATGACAATAGGACGACCCCCCAAGACAATAGCCCGCAAGCCTTTCGGCGAGTGGAGCTAAAAACCTAAATCAGTCACAGGCTGATACACTATTTTAAGAGCAAGCCCCTCCCACTTGTTTAACATGGTGACTGGGTGACAGTCGCGTTAAATAGGTCCAAATACTCACAATTCTATCATCCATTCTCCTTCTAGAATATCTGACCAGTTGTCATCAGAGATCTGGATTGCTTTTGGCTGATAATTCGAACAATCAGTGTTTCCAACGACAAATAAAAGAGATAAAAATGCCGTAAGAAAGCGCATTTTCCCCGCCATGAGTTGGATTGTAAACAGGAAGTGAAATTCGGGGCGTTCGTGGTTATTCGGCCTTAAAATGACCAATCACATTTCGAGCTGATTCTCACGGAGAACGCCGATCACCTCAACGCGACAGACGACGTGTTATATTATGGGTGGCTGCGTCTATAATTAAATTTACCGTGACGACGTGTTACATTTTGTATATTAATAATTTATCTACATAATGGATATAGTAGTTTTAGGTTTCAGAGCCTAATTCCTTCAAATTTTCTACACTAAATCGATTACAGTATCAACCCCAAAACATACATGTAGGTCTAGCTGCTCTTTGTACAATTTGATTTGATCTATTTGAACATAAATTGGTTTGTATGGGTCCCGAACGGTTTAAACAAGAATATTTTATTTGATTTGGATGACATTTCGAGGTTTCTATGTAGGAAGACAAGGGTATGGTTTGGTATTGATGTTGTTTGTATGTTTCCCCCGTTTAAGATCATTGGACATCCTAGACATGTTATGTTTGTTTCATGTTTTAAGGTAGACTTTTTCAATAAGAAGTCGGGAATGGGGAGGTCTGTTTGGTTTATTTAGCCAGGTCATCAATACATTAATAAGTTGCGTCTCGCAAGGTCTTTGACTTCTAAACTTATGATGGAGTTGGTAGAGAATCTTGTTTGTTTCTGCGTGAGTCAGGGCTTGCGATCATATGTTCAATCAGTTTGCAGCATAGGCTACACATGTATTTGTGTACTAGTGTGATTCAAGCTTTTCCCAATCCTCTGGAATGTTACCAGTGTCTAGAGTTCATTACGCTGATGACTGGAGCAAGGTTGCTGGTCAGTTCTTTGAGTGATCATCTGGTCCACGGGCTTTGTCACATTTCGGATTTGAAAGAGTTTTCCTACCTCATTAGTTGAAATATTAATGACGTCTCCTGTATCTCTGTAGGTTTTCCTGTTTAGAGCATAGTCTCCTTCCATGACGAGGTCTTCTTTTGATGTTTTGTTGGGTTCGAGAATACCGATTTGAAGTATTAAATATTATGTATATTTGCTTCGGGTTTAGGGGCCTGTTTGTAGTATTCCATTTCTTTTGGGTGGTGTAATTCCGTATCTGTCCGAGTTTTTTTTTTTTCTTAATATAGATCTATGTTCTTAATATTCTGCTTATCTCATGATTCGGGTTTTCTTGTTCTGTGTTATCTGAGGTCAGGATATTGTTAAGACAGCCCCAGTGTGCTCACTATGATTCTTTCTGGACTTCCTTTTTTAAGTATTTTTTTATAGTTCGGGTATGGAGATTCGAAGTCGTGACGACCCAGAACTGATCTCAAGTCTTACCCAATACATCATAACCAACTGAACAAAGTGGACTCGGCCCTTAGCATGCGATGATTATTGATAAAATAATTCATTTTCGCGATGATGTGCCCATGAAAACTAAACTAGATGATATACTTATACAACGATGGACCCATTATTAGTAGTCCGACGCGCCAATTGCTTCGCTATGACGTCGGTTGGATAAAATGAAACGTAAGATCTATAGGATCAGTACGCGGCCCAGACTATCTATGTTTCTGTAAAAGTTTACACTCGAGGTGCTTTTATTTATTTCGCCGGGTTGCATAAAGTATTCCAGTATATGATCTGTAGCCTGACTACGTGTTCCTGAAATTTCATTTGCCAGTCAGGCTATCCAAGATACCGTCGCGAGTCGAAAAAAGAAAACTGACAGCCGGTAAAAGCGGTCAACGGAAACTTGTTGTGTCGTAATAAACGAGTACTCAGTGTGTTACACAACGTTGTACGAAAACGCACATTTACGTGTCAAAAGCGCGCATCTTCATTTATCTTTATTTCCTTGATGCGTAAATGCGCGTTATAATGAAAGCGATCAGATTGATATATCAAAAGCGCGACAAGTTTTTTTTTTCAAACGCACGTTTAACTCATAAATTTATATTTAATTCATGAATATTTTTATAAGTTTTGAATCTAAGCCTTATTTTGAACAATGGTCTGTAGTTTGTCGCTTGATTATCTATGGAAGGTCACAAGTTAAATCGTAACTTCAACTTGGTTAAGCTGTATTTACGATGTTTGGGGTCTGTATTAATTTCTGTAGGAATGACATGGAATCTTAGTTTTGTCAAACAGAATTCTTGTATTCTGATTAGTTGATTTCTTTTATTTCTCAAAGTCTCAAATTTGAGTACGCAACAATTTTGAAAGCATACGCACAAAGTAGTCCCGTATGAAATCTGTCTCATTAATGAAAATGATTACTAATCTCTCAAACATATAAACATATCTGGTGATTGTATATGATATAGAAACAGCTAAAGTTTATCGTCGGTTAGATTTAAGACATTGTAACTACAACTTTGTTAAACATTTTATATAGTATTGAAGCTCATAGCATGATAACAACAAAACAGATGATTTTAGAAATCTAAAAAACAAATATTTCTCTTATGTTATAAGTAGAATACACGAATTTCGTATAATCTTCAACATTTATATATTAATTTTCATTAATATAAATAAAGTTTGTGGTAGAATTTTTAAGACGTAATGTGAAATAAAGATGGTATTTGACCTGATCGAGAACAATACTGAATTCATTGGATTCATACCCTGGAGAACCAGTCTATGGTTTGACCCGGCTGTCGCCTCGTCAAATATAGACTGGTTCTGCAGGGTACCCATCCAAAGGAACTCCGTATTCTACTCGATCATGTTACAATAAACCAGTACCGCACAAATTCAATACTTACAACACTTTGATTAAATGTAATTCACGCTTTTTTATAACAATATCATAACGTAGCGCCATTTACGTAATTAATCTTTTTACTATTTGATAGGTTATACATTTATTTTGAAATCTCTCGGATATACGGATAAGATGATTGTGTATGATAATGAGGAGAAAAATGATCCGATGAAAATGATTACGTTTTTTTAAATGGTACAAAATTGAGAGATTAAGTGGGATTCACAAACATTCCTGTTAAGTCTGAAAATCAACAATCTCGAAGAATAAAATGACTTTCGAAAATAGTTAACCAACGAAAAGTATAGCTAAACATTTTGCAAGTTCTTAAACTTTTCCAGGATTATCTAAATGACCAACAATCGATTTATCCACCTGAGGGTATTTTGATCATACGAAAGTATCCCGTAAAACACGTATAACTCAACGATGACGTCAACGTTGCCAGAGTGTATGCAATAAGCGTTCAATAAAAGGTCATAGAATTTAGTTAAACTTGGACACATAATAACTTTAATTGATAATAAGAAACACATCGATACAACTCTATTGCTTTACATGTATCCTGATAAATAATCTTTTTACAATAAACGTCTTCGTAATTTATTAAAATCCCTAGCATGAAAAGGTTAGACAACATCTATCATTATGGGTTGTATACTTTTTTTTCAAATACATGTATCACTTACGAAAAATAACTAACTTGGTTCCAATAAGTTTCTGGTCATCAACAATAAATACGACCCAGTGTCAGAAATGGGAAATAACCTTCCAA
Organism: Fragum whitleyi; assembly: GCA_948146395.1. Taxonomy (NCBI): domain Eukaryota; kingdom Metazoa; phylum Mollusca; class Bivalvia; order Cardiida; family Cardiidae; genus Fragum; species Fragum whitleyi. The sequence goes on from OX411544.1 coordinate 49,871,403, forward strand.
ATGATCTTACTTTGCACCATTTTTCGGGAAAACGCCATCTCTTTATTCGCGTAGAGATGTACTCAATCGATCAGGTCCGATTGTAGTTCCAAGGTTTCGAATAGAATAGATGTCTCTGTTGTCGCAGCATGTACAATCATGCGAGCAATGAGCTTGTGTAATCTCCGTAATTTCTAGGGTCATAGTATCATAGGGAAATACTTTATTCTTAGGGATAAGAGTGGATTTTGTAGGTTTCACTATTTCATTGGATATATTATTTGATGTTGTCTCAATGATTTCTTCTTCTATGATTGGATAAATCTTTTGTATTCCTTTTCGTTTATCAACAAATTCAACCGGTGAATCAGGTGTAGATTCATTCATTGGACGTAAAGAAACATACTTCCTTTCTGAATCGGGAAAAGGTGTAAGAAGTTCCTTTTCTGGTGTTTGACCGTGTACCAGTAGAGCAACAGGCAAAAGATCCTCCAGTTGTATGAACACGTATGCTCTCTGCAAACGTGCGTAAATTGTGCTTGAGATTCCCCCAGGATTGCTATACTCTAAGAGCCAACCACATATTTCCGACATATAAGCGATCAGTGCATTCAGAAGAAGGATGGTAGTAAGTAGTACGAACAATACTAAAACTGAGATAGACAATGCGGGGTAGGTCGCTTCAAACACCTCATCTATGTCACCAAGTCCTACCATCACTGTCAATAGCTTAAAAATAGTTTTACCGAAATGTTTGAAAGTATCGTCGTCATCTTCGAGTTCGGCATCGTGCATGGAGAGGTAAGCAGCTGCAGAAAAACCAAGTAGAAACAATGCCATAACGACAGCGAACTGTATCGTGATCGAAATCAAGCCTTGGAGCATGACGGTGAAGACGCTGAAATAGTTGAAGACTTGCAAAAAGTACAGCGTAATACACCAGCCGAGAATCATTATATAAGGAAGAAGGAAATTCTTGTACGTTGATAGTGTAACAGCAAGACTAAAATCGAGAACAATTAGTATACCTAACAAACTAAATAACCAGGGGAAAATGAGACTGGCAGACATGTACTTGAAATAGAATTTTGAGTACCGCTTTCGTCGAAGTTTGTTGACATTTCTAACAACTTGCATTACGATACAAAATATGCCGTACAACAACAAGCAAATCCCCAACTCAAGAGCAGTATCTAATTTCTTTGGATTATCTCCTTCCAAAAGTGGGTTTGTCAGCGAGGCCCTGACAATGGCATACCAGATACTGAAGCTCATGATGATGACGTGAAGTACAAACCAGGTCCAAATATACCATCGGTAGGTCCTCCATTTGATGTCAATTACAGCTTTAACTGGAGGTAGATTAGTAATAGAAAGACCAATTTTGTCCGGTACTTGGGATCTTAATATATGTAACACTGATTTGTGAGTATTGACGTCTTCATCCTTCATCCTCGATCCGTCGTAAGTTGTTGATGATTGCGACATCTCGTGTTTCATGGGGATTGTGTCAATTTCTGTGACATCAAAGCAATCTTCGTCCTCATCTTTGAAGAAATAGAGCATCTGTGAATACAAAACACAATACGTGATATGTAGTTGTAAAGAAATGCATTTAGAGCTAGCTATGATTGTTATATTCTAACAATTCACTGCCAAGGCGTAAAGGAATTGAGGTATCTTGATACATCAGAATGATAAATCAATACGAACAAATTAGTTATTAAAACAAAACTTAACATTTTAAAAACAATGGACCAAGGAAGGTCTTGTTTTGACACTTTATTTAAATGGTTTTAGGTTTTTGGAATTGTTCGTGATGTATGAAAATGGATACTTATTATCAGTTCATATGTAATTTATAAAAAAAAATGTATAGTATACCTCAATAGACATGACGAATTCGAAGATTCTGTCCTGGCCCTTTTTCGCCGCTAGCTGTAAAGGGGTCAGCCCTTCGCTAGTATTTCTTTGTTTCCATAGGTCATTGGTTGCATCCCTGAACTTTCGGCTGGTAAGATGTTCTAACATCGATAATATGTCGTCTATCTTTGAGGGTGCCCTACTGCTATAGCGGATTAGAGAATGAAATAAGTTATCACCTAGTTTATTGAGACTCTTTATGCATTCGTCTCCATTAAATCCATAGAAAACATCGAACATTTCTGTATTTAACGTCAATACCGCTATATGAAATACAGGACCTGCCCCTAAAATTCTGCCCCTTTCAGCCGTCCCTGTGAGGTGGTCTGAATTTATGTCGAAAATTTCCTTGTGTTCGGTTTCAACTTCCTTTTCGTCTATCAATTGAACCTTTCCTTCGGTATTAAAATTAGCTTTCGTGTCTATTTTTTTTAGCATTTCTTGTGCAATATCTATTAACTGCATAACGATTACAGAGTGAAGCGGGGTTACACCTTGGTTATTGAGAGAGAGTATCAATTTTGGACAACATGCAATCAGTTTAAAAATGACTCCTTTTAAGTTTGCCTTCACCAATTCATCTGTTTCACTGAAGTGTTCCACTGCAAACTGTAGGATAGTTCTCTCCGTCTTTTTACCTTTACTTATTGTTATTTCAAGACAACTATTTGGATTGCATGTGTCGAATGTCAAAAATCTGTTTCCCGCATATTCGTCAATTGAAGGTTTGCAGTTAATGGATTCAAGCTCGACTTTCTTATCTTCGATGATTTTCTCTGCCTGTCTCTGCAGTATTTCTCTACTGATACCAGCTCTACCAAGCCTTTCATTGTATAAATGAAATCGTTTCATCAATTCAACAATGGTGAAAAGGTCCTTGATTTTGTTGTCATATATAGTTTTATTGCTGGTACTTGCCATGCTCAACTAGCCAAATTCTGCAAGATTACCGTTCCAGACAAAATCAGGCTGAGTTCGATTAACGCCCTGCTTTTATCATGGTGTGTCACGTTGTTCAATACACAACTGTTCTGCAAATACAAAAGTAAAAGAACAATGAGGATATTTGTTCGTTTCAGTGTAAGGTCGATCAAGCTGAGTGTAGTCAACAACACAATCTACATTTCACGAGAAGAATGTAGCCTTTGTTGATAACGAAAGAAAATAATTAGAAAAAAACAGATAGTACTATTTCTCTTTACAATGTAAGACACAAATGCCATATTCTGCATATCAATAGAGGCTGAGGTGATTAAAAAGTGAATAAGTATCATGTACAGTGGCGTATCAAATATTTTCATACATAATATGTACATTCTCTGTAATTCCGAAAAATGAATTATGCATAAACAAAAGTATTCGATTTCCGACTTATTGAAGCCACAAGATAGATGACTTGGCACTGTCGGTCCTGCTCTACTGTAAACTTCTAAAAACAGAGTGATTTCTTGTTCAAATTTTACCAGTTAGTATGCCTATTTCATTTTATTGTCAGTAATTTTCGAATTAATCGATCGAACAAGAAACGCGCATCGTAAAATGACATTGAAATGAGAAAGCGTGACATTTTTTTCTGACTCATTTTCGTAGTTAGCGCTTTATGCACAAAATATATATTTTGAAAATTTAAATGACTATTTTTTTTTTCTAGTTGAATTGACCATTTTTCTTAGATGTGTTTAGAGTTGAAAAATGCCTATATTTTGTATGATTGTTTTCGAGTCCAAATTTTCTAGTCGTCATTATTTGCTTCATTTTAGCAGCGTCACACTTTTCGCTATTTTATACGAATGAAGAGTTTTTCGCAAAATTATATTTGAAACTTTCAAAATCCCAACTGCAATAGGTCTAGTATTCTAGGCACATGTATTTGTTTACACCATTTCACGATGATAAAGAGCATATCCGCGATTTGATGACATTTTTTACGTGTCTTGAAAGAGAAGCATGTTATAGTCTGTTTGTTTCTAAATGGACCAATATTTCGGCATTTTTTTAAACGATTGAAACATACTTTTATCTTGTCATATCAAATGTTCCATACAATACAATGAAGAATCTTGTTTTTCAGAAATTTTGAATGTAAAATAATGATTTTATCCGTCCGTCTACATGCTAACCGCCAGTCTACCCTACCTAATTGTAACTGTTGTAAATGGAACAGCAAATTGTGTCTTCCTAACATAGTAATGTATAAACTTTAATGAGAAGTTTTTGTAGTGGTTATTTACTTGTTGCGATATCAAATATGGGTGTATTTTGTCATTTTATAAGAGGCGTTAGGCCAGACATTGATTGGTTTTACTCCGCTTTGAACAATCTTTCAGTTATATCGCGGCGGCTGGAGCACAATGCATGCCTGGTATTTCTCGCACCAGTACTAACATTACACCCTTTACAAGACATAGGTCAACGATTATCAACCCGTTGGCGGAAGACAAATAGTCGGAAAGGATGATTGCCGCCGTCGCGAATCGAACCCGGGACTTTTGAGTGATAGTCTGACGCGTTATCACTGCGCTATAACGTCGGCTACTGTTACAAGGAATGTCATGATTCACGACGTTGTACTCTCTATTATATAAAAGCATATAATCGTAATAATCCATGTGTTTTAAAAGAGACAAAATCCTCTAGAATCAAGTTATAACAATTCAAATTCATTATGCCGAGCTCGATAAACTCAGTTGGTAACGCGCTGTGATCGTCAGTTTGATCCCTGGTTTGGCCAACTTTCATCTGACAAAAGTCGTCACCAATGGGTAAAAGAGTAGTAGTAGATATTTAGTGGTGTTGGGCAATCGGTTTCAAATCACAATCGCTAATCTGTTTTAGTTGGAAGACTTAATCAACTGATGATTGTGCAATCGTTTTCTTAGGAATTTTAAAATACAGCACCCCAAGTGTCATCCTTTGAAGAATCTAGTGTTAAAGTTTAGTTAAAACTCATGACCTGAAGACTCCTTCTTCAGATTTTTCTACAAACTTCATGGCTCAGCATGAAACAATTGTAACTGCCTATAAATCTATAGGCAGTTACAGCTGTTTCAAGCTGAACTATCAAATTGATGTCGGTTTCGAAAACAATATATAATGGCTTTCTTTCATTTTTGTGTTAGGATCTGATTAATCGATTATCAAATTTCTTAGTCGATTATCACAATCGGAAGCCCAAACCAACTGATTACAGATTATAATCAATTCATCTGCCCATCACTAATAAGTAGATAACCTAAGTGGGATGAACAGCTTGTATGTCGGATGAAATGTTTGGGAAAATTTGCATAACGAAGACGTCGGTATGGCAGAAAAAGCTGAGCTTAAAAAATGCACCAGCAGATGAATATGCTATCGGTATGCGATATCATAATGGTCTCAAGGCAGCAAACCATAATTAATGTATTATTGACAATAATTATTGAATCAATATATTGACCAGTCCTCGAGAAAGATAGTATCATTGGTGATGTATAAATGTGCTGCTAAATCACGAAATTATCTACATTTCGCTTAGCGATAGAGGCTTGAAAACAATATGAGAACAGAAAAAGTAAGGATTTTCTTCCAACGATAATGACGTTTCAAACCGTTTAAATTTTCAAACATAATGACGCTTCCAACAGTTTCATTTTTCAAACAGTTTACACTATTTTGTCATCCTGGACGCAGAGGTGTTGATCACATTAAGGTATTCGATAATCCGAACGTTCGTGGAAGATAAACATTGGAAAAGATATTTTCTAGAATCGGTGATTCCGACCCGACACATTGAAAACTATGCATTGATTTAGAACAGAAATCTACGTACCTTGTCACAAAACAGTTATGTCTGTATGCCCTATTATGAAACCGATCAATTATTTAAGTTTGTTAGATTTTACATGGCTTGAAGTTCAGTAAAATTCAATATACGAAATATCAAATTTCAAACGTTCTTTGTGTCGTCCTTGGTCGCGATTATTTCCGATATTTCTCATAGGCGTATCTAGGACTTTGAAATTTATACGTACTCAGAAGGCGACAACCAACGAATACATAGGATAAAGGCAATATTTAGACTGTGACAAAAGATGAATTTCCTCCGTCCGCTCCCTTTTTATGATTTTAGCGTTGGTGAACAATCAAACATCGCAACTACAGCTTGAATAAGCCGTAGTTTCGATGTTTCGATGTTCTGATCATTCATCAACGATTTTTTTTCAACAGATGATTATTTCTTTTACGCACTTGCGTTAATTGCGCAATGGGAGTTACACCCTTGTTTCTTTAGCTGTTGGGGTTACTTGTCTTTTTATTTGAAGGTCTATTTGCTAAGACTGGTCGGTTTAGTTGGTGGATTGTCGAACCCTAAAACTTCGAGATAGCGATTCGAGTTTCTGGCGGAATTAAGAAAACTGTGATTTAGTTGAGGAGTTTAACTGTGATCAGGCGAGGCTCCGAATAGTTCCGTCCTTCATCTTTAACCAATCCTCCGTAAAAATACGCGTACTGGTGACGTCATTCACGTCCTATTGCAAATAATAATAATAATAATAATAATAATAATAATAATATCTTTATTTCATGAAGGTAGAACATTAAGACATTTTTCAAATAAAAATAACATGAAAATAGTCTTTTTTACAAAGTTGCCTTCGTTATCAATGAAAAAAAAATATATATATATTAATGAAAAATTTAAAAATGGTAATGGTGAAAAAAAAAGCTTCTATAGTGTATGAATAGCAAAACAAAATATGATAACAATACGATGAATCACAGGAAATTAATTAGGGAATAGGAAATCCTCGGACAGAAACAGCTCTTCTTTTTACATGCTTATGTGTATTATGAATGGACTTTAGAATTTCGTAATAGCAAATGTTGTTTAAGCTGATTTTTGAAACTAGATAAAGAATTTGCGTCTCGAATAGAAATAGGAATTTCGTTCCACACAATCATACTAAAGTATGAAAATGCATTTTTCTTGTACAATGTATTGAATTTCGAGTTGGTAATATCATGATTAGCAGAAGACCGTAAATTGTAGTTAGTGTTTTTACAGAATGTGATAATGTCCTTCATATATCCAGGTGTAAGATTATTTAGACATTTAAATACCAAAACACAGGTGTGATAATTACACCTATTATCGAAAGTCAACCATTTAAGTGGTCCAAAAAGATCTGTTGATGATGTTCTAGTTGAAGCACCCAGTATAACTCGGGCTGCCCTTTTCTGAAGTACAGACAATTTGGAAGTTCTATATTTATCACCCTTCCACCAAATTGTACAGCAATAGTCAAAGATAGGTAGAATGTAAGCATTATAAAATAACTGTTTCATTTCAAACGTAAGATAAGTCGAAACTCTTTTAAGTAAAAGCTGTAGATACGACATTACGGGCGCCCATCAACGAGATATTATACAGAGGAAATTGAATGAGTGGTCATTGAATACAGAGTTCATTAAACGAGTCATCTATAAACAGACAACAACGAGGCTATGCCGAGTTTTTATCTGTTTTCGATGGCGAGATTTGTAAATTCGGTTTTTTAAGACAAAGACACAAAGATATCCTATTTTTAACATGACCTGAAATTTAGGAACAAAGGGAGAACATTTCAGAAACTTATCAATTCAAGTTATTTCGCGAAACATGTAACGCCGTTTGCGTAATCAGCCAATAATTATTACGTCATTTTTCAACGAAAACATAAAGTTGCTATCCGTTCCTTAGGTCATTTGTATACTAGTGGGTTAACACACGTGTAATATCAAAAATATTCAACGGGATAATTTCATTCCAGCGACGTAGGTCATATTATAAATCAACGTTTATATATTTAAATGAATACTTATTAATCGCCGATGCAGTTGCGTAACCTCGTAACTATGGGCCAACTTATTTCTCCCCCGGGCGGGGCCCGATTTGGTTGTTTTTCAGCCGGGCCACAATTTGAAACCCGGCCCTGTGTTCCGGTTGACAAGATGCTACAAACCGTTTTCTAATTATACCCCGCTTTGCGCGTGCACATGCTTGCAAAAACGGGTATTATTTGAAAACAGTTTGTAGCATCTTATCAGCTCGAACACAGGGCCGGGTTTCAAATTGTGGCCCGGCTGAAAAACATCAAAATCGGGACCCTTTCGGGCGAGAAATAAGTTGGCCCTATAACTTTACTAGAGTTGTAGTAACGAGTTTTAGCATTACACCGATGTTTCAAGGCTCAGGGTTGGGTTATTCTATGGCGATCAATAGTAAAAATTGCAAATCTTTTGTGTGGATCATATCTAAATGATCGAATTTGCGCTTGATAGACAAAGCTATTTTAATATCTTATTTATAAAGGATCTTCGCTCACCCTCTTTACTTCACATTTAAAGTGTGTATGGTTCCAAAGACCCAGACAGTTAAAGGTACGCTAGAATACGCGATTACACACTTTAACAAGAGGACAATGATGGTCCTAGATCGCTCACCTGAGTCTCTTTGACCCCTGGGACATCACATTAATTAATTAAGCAGATGTCAACAAGGAGATCATTCCTATATCAGATCAATACCGCGGAATGTTTTCAGCCCAGCGAGGTAGAGGTCCACTTGACGATGCTACATTCTAAATATGAAAGCTGTCTGGGTTCTGGTTTCAAAGAAGAAGACTTTGAAGATTTTCCTATTTTCGCCCATCGTGCTCAGATGAGTTAAAAGGGATGCACCCGGGTAGAGCCTAAATATGACCCCATGGTCTTGGTATGAACAAACTTAGTAGGGGCCCACTTGATGACGCTTATTACCAGTTATGAAATCTGTGTGCCGTCTGGTTTCAGATTTTTTTACGACTTTCGCTCTTTGATTAAATGTAAAAAGGGTTACCCCCGGGTGAAAACCAACTTGAATATGATCCCAGGGTCTTCATATGAACAAACTTGGTAGAGGTCCACTTGATGATGCTACATACCAAATATGAAAGCTGTCTGCCTTCTGTTTTCAGAGAAGAAGACTTTGGAAGATTTTTTTTTACCCTTCATACTCAGAAGAGCTAAAAGAGATGCACCCGGGCAAAGCCCAAATATGACCAAAGGGTCTTGATATGAAAAAAAACTTGGTAGAGGCCCACTAGATGATGCTACATACCAAATATGAAAGCTGTCTGTCATCTGGTTTTAGAGAAGAATTTTTCTTAAAGATTTTCACTCTTTGATTCTATGTAAAAAGGGTTGCGCCCGGGTGGAGCCCAAGTATGAACCTAGGGTCTTGATATGAACAAACTTGGTAGAGGTCCACTAAATGATGCTACACACCAAAAATGAAAGCTGTCTGTTTTCTGGTTTTAGAGATGAATATTTTTGAAGATTTTCTTATTTTCACCCTTTTTGTTTAGGGTAAAGGGACAGTTAAAGGTGGATTTCATTCATTTGAACAATTTAGGTGGAGCTTGACCTAAGGAACATCCCTGCCAATTTTCATTAAGATTTGCCCACCGGTTTAGGAGGAGAAGAAATTGTAGACGACGCACACCGTACGACTGACGACGGATGCCGGACATTGTACGGTCACAATAGCTCACCTTGAGCACTTCGTGCTCAGGTGAGCTAAAAATGGAATAAATATATTAACATCACTTTATAACACGTTGTTTTAATCAAGAACCAACTAGTTTTGTCCTGTTTAGCCGACAAAACACATACATACACACAGAGACTTACAGTCTGTAAACACAGACAGGCACACAGACCCAATCACAGCAATGATTTAACCATTATAAGCAATATCTGTAATACTTAAAATATTTTGGCACTTTGTAATTGATTAAACTTTCCGTTGGGTGCCTGATTACATTCCTTGATTAGGGAATATCAAATCTTTTGAATGACCAGTGGTGTCGTTTTTTGTCTCGAAATTTGGAAAAGTTACTTGATTTGGACCAATTATATTCGTTCAATTAAAAAGTATTCTATTCTGACGATTTTTAAAGATGCCAGTCCATGACTGAATAGCTATTACTCAAACACAAAAGAAACTAGGCATTGTGTTTAGGGACTTTTTGCAGGCATCTATATGACCTTAACCTAAACATATTTGGTACTAAAGTGGAGATATACAAAAATCTACAAGATGGGATGGTTCGTTTGGAAACCAAAGATTGTATTGACATGTGATATTTTTAACTACGTATGGGGTCAAAACATAAAATACAGAAAGATTGAAATGTCGGTAAATCTGGTTTCGAACGACCTGAATTAAGGTTTTAGGGGATTGATATGAAACAATTTCATTAATATCGGGTATGTCCTCAACGTTGACGTATTACCTGTACAATATGACGACTCATTGAGTTGACGTAACGTTGTACGACCAACAGACGAATGCGACGGCAAAATTTCAACATCATTTGTATTCAGAATTGTCGAGTGATGAGAGCCATAGGCGGGCGAGCATCACCTTTCATAAATGCGACAGGAACGTGCTAGCGGATGAATGGAATAGCTACAGTTCTCAACACCTGATTAATGTACTCAGCAGCATTGAGATTGCAGTGTACAACTACCAGGTCGGTTTTCACATTCCCTATTATCCCACCCCAGACTATGACGCTGCCCCGACCGAACCTGTGTCTTTCAACAATTCAGGTGTTAGCGAATCGCTCACCTCTTCTCCCATACATCCGCACTTTGCCATCATGGTAACTGAGGTTGAACCTAGACTCGTCGGAAAAGAGAGTTTGATTCCAATGGCGCCTTTGCCAACGGGGGTGCTGCTGTGCTAAGTGAAGACGAGCAGCGCGATGACGTTTCGTCAGAAGGCTTCAAACGTAAGGTCGTCTGGCTCGTATTAGCCAACGGAGGTAACGAAGTCGTCTGAGAACGGTGTCCCTTCTTACACCGTACTGCCTAGCTGTAGCAGCAACCGTCTTTTCAAAATGACGGTCTAATCTGGCGTCAGTTACCAGAGGCCTGTCCCTTAGAGGCCGATCTGCAACTGTGCCTGTTTGCAGAAACCTTGCATGCAATGCAGATTATTGATAGTGTTTCTGTTGCAATTTAAGGCACGTGTAACATCGGCAATAGTTGTACCTCCACTGAGCATCAGCAACGTTTCAATTTGATGACGTTCAGTTAGCCGCTGCATAGCAAGTTTTAATTTTTCTTAATTGGTTTTGTGTTTTTTTCGATTCTTCAGAGTTGCAAGAATGGAACGAGACTTAATTTAGTTGATTTAAAATTTGGCAAGGTTTTGAACGGGAAAATCCTACGTTTTGCTTATTTCGGGCATTACGTATCATCAGACCTGATACTGACCAGCTGTGTCCATTGTTAGAAAAAGTGACACGCGTGCTTCTCCTGGTACAAAAATGAAATGCCTATGATTTATAACACTGTATTTATCTTAACTTGAAATACGCCTAGTTTCTTTTGCGTTTGAGTATATATACTAATATATTCAGACCGAACTGACATATCGAGGGTCGGTGCAAGACTGTAGTAAGTGTATATACATTGTATATACTCTTACTACAGTCTTGCATCGAACCCACGATATATGCCATGAAGCAACCAAACGTAGAAACGGACAACTGAAAGACGACTCGGACATTATTATTTTATTGCTTGTAAGTGAACTTCAAAATACAATTTATGGTAATGCTTGAATTTTTTACCATTTTAACGTGCATGTTTGTTATTTGAAAATGCTTTTTTTCGGATTGAATGATCCCATCCATATGACGAAATTCCCAAAATTAGAATATGTATACATGTACTACTATTTGTATCGCCGATAGACGAAATGAGAAAGCCCACTGGGACATAAGCACACCCATATAGAACAAAGGCCTACCAAATACATATTTTAATGAAGTAGCATGAGTTCAATTGAAATTATTTTTATGCAAATTCAAAATATACATTTCCTCCTTATAGCAAAATGACTTATTCTGTTTGTATTTAAATAAGATTGATACCTTTTATCATGTTTCCACTTTGTCTACAATATACCTTTGACAAGTTATAGATATCTCCCCACAGACAATTACACCCACATCAACTGAAATATCTCATTCAAAGGTTTTCATTATAGATTACTAAATAAAACAAAAAACTCATGAATTCAATAAAAGAGTTCAAATGATAAATTAATATCTATGCAAACGGTAAACATACATAATGCAACAACCAAAATTTAATCAAAAAGAAAAATTTGTGAACAGAACATTGTTGACAACCTTTTTTCGGTGGGACAGGTTACCCAGGCCTCGGTAACGCATCCTCAGGGACAGGTTACCCCAGCTTGGGTAATGTGTCCGCCTCTCCAACACATACACACTAACACACAGTTATACGCTTTCCTATAAGTGAATTATTAAATTCTAAAACAGTTATGATATAATTGAGAATATAAATTATTTTTACTTTCAAATAAAAGTTTTTTTGTAAGCTTGGATGAATAAATCCATTTTTGTGTGTGTGTTTGCACTGGGTTTACGGGCCTGGGTAACCTGTTTCGGAGACTAGTGACCGCAACTTGGGAAATATTACCCCCAAACAAGATTAAAATATTAATAGGAAATTGAAAATATATATGGGTAAATTTTGTGCACAGATCAATGTTGTCAACCTCCTTGAGGGTTGGACAGCTTACCATGGCCTGGGTAATATCCCCGGGGACATGTTACCCAAGCTTGGGTAACTTGTCCCCCCCCCCACACACACACCACACTCACAAATTTTTTCTTATAAATGAAAAATTGAATTAAAAAAACAAAAAAAAAAAAAAAAACAGTTATGATATAATTTAGAATATTACATAACTTTTAAAAAAATGTTTTGTAATTTTTTGTGAATTAATTCTGGTTAATTATATTTTTTGTGTTTGTACTGGTTTGTCAGGCTTTGGGGACAGGTGACCACAGCTTGGGAAACCTTACCCCCCCCCCCCCAAACAATTTAAATTATCAAGCAGAAATTGATAAAGGTATATTTGTGAACAGATCATTGTTGTCAACCTCTTTTGGGGTTGGACAGGTTAACCATGCCTGGGTAACGTGTACCCGGGGACAGATTACCCCAGCTACCAAAGACAATTTCACTTTAACTAATGTTCATAGGCATGAGATTAAACATTTCTTTTTTCTAAGATAAAAATGAATTATAATGATACTTATTACAAAAACCTAAAAATCTTTCAGAACTGAAACAGCAATCAAGTTTGCAAAACAAGTAAATAACACAGATCAAGGAAAGAGACACAAAACACATAGAATATAAATTATAGAATATATAAATTTCTTGGTAAAAGAAATGTGATAAAATATTGGTTTAGAATATCTTTAGGGTGGACAGGCTACCCCAGGCGGAGGGGGGGGGGTAACCCCGGCTGATATCTAGGGTAACGTGTTTGCGGGGACAGGTTACCCTGGGACACAGGCCGCGTCAGCGAAAATGATTCCACGATATGTACTAGAGCGAAGAATCGCCCGGATACAGACATCACGCCGACACCGACACCAGTAAGTGCACAAAATATCATTATTATATTATTGTTGCAGGACAACAAAGCATTAATCAATGGTTTGCTGCCGCTATATATAGTACAGTTTCGACTTCATTTGTAGCTCCAGATAAAAAAAGAAAAAAAAACAACAACAACAACAAAAAAAACAAAACAAAACAAAAAAAACAAACGTGGAAATGTCGATTGTGATGATGAATCTCAAAATATAAATGCTGACCTACCGATTTTGTTGGATAATCAAAGGAGTATTAACCTACTGAATAAAAAGTTTGACAATCTCGACACCCAATTTGACAACGAAGAAACGTCTATGAATGATCTTCAAGAGGAAAATAAGAAGCTTAAGGACGCAAATACAAAACTTGTCAATGAGGTGAAACAGCTAAATTTTTTAAGTAGAAAACCTGGAGGCCCAATCTATGAGACAAAACTTGAATTTTTTAACGTCCCAGAGAGCGATAAAGAAACGTGGGAAGAAATTGGAGACAATGTAAGGTATTTTATAAGGAATAATCTAGACATGTCCGACTTTAATGTAAGCATAGAATGCGCTCATAGGCTACCGGGTACGAACAAACAAAGACCTATAATTGCCAAGTTTTTTTTTCAAAGATAAAGAGAGAATTTTCCAAAGATACAGAGAACTAAGATAGTCATTCAAATTTGAGATCGAAGAGTAGCGATGGTATGGACGCGTGAGCAAAGATTAGAGTTGCAGAGGGCTATCAACAACGTGTCAGTAAAATTAGACGAGAACTTGTGTCTTTTCTTCAGGAAGCTATAAAAGATGGAAAGAAAGCATGCATGCAGTATGACAAGCTCGTAATACAAGGTAAAAACTACACAATTGATGATTCTAATGAAACCCTGGCATTAGTTCTGCTATAGGTAGCAGGTCAATTCTACAATGGGAGATAATCGCGACAAATATATAAAACAAAAGGACCATAATGGTCCTAGATCGCTCACCTGAGTCTCTTTGACCCCTGGGACATCACATTATTTAAATAGTTAGATGTCAAAAAGGAGATAATTTCTACATATGATCAATACCATAGAATATTTCAGCCAAGAGCAAGAAGAATGTGCCTTTTCGCTCTTTGATTCTATGTAAAAAGGGATGCACCCATTTCGCTCAGATCTATGAGCTAAAAGGGATGCGCCCGGTTGGAGCCAAAATATGATCCCAGGGTCTTGATATGAATAAACTTGGTAGAGTTCCACTAGATGATGCTACATACAAAATATGAAAGCTGTCTGCCTTCTGGTTCCAGAGAAGATTTTTGAAGATTTTCCTTTTTAACTCTTCGTGCTCAGAAGAGCTAAAAGGGATGTGCCCGGGCACAGCCCAAATGTGACCACGGGGTCTTGATATGAGCAAACTTGATAGAGACCCACTAGATGATGTTCTATACCAAATAAGGAAGCTGTAGACTCACTAAAAAACCAGAAAAACACACAATTTTCAGTCAAATTTGTCCGAGAGATTTTTTGTTTTAGATTTTCCTTATTTTGGTCACTTTTCAATCTTATACATTAATATTTGTAGAATTTGTCTTTTAAAAAATTCTGGACCTTCAGAAATTTTCTTAATACGAGCTTGAAACACAGGGGTAAATCTTAACAGTGAATTACGTGATAAAACTAAGTCATACATTATGGTGACTATTTTTCAATGATGAAAAGTAGCTAGAACAACTTTCTCTAGATTTATTTTCAGTAAACTATTTCCTTTATAGATACAACACTGATCAACTGTCGTAATAACTATCTGTATATTCGATATTGCTATTCAAAACAGTATTGTCGATGCAGATTTGTAAGATTTTTTGCAGTCAAAAAATAGTAAACAAAACATTATGTTAAGATCACATTGTTAATAAGAATTCAAAATTCCTGTTGTTATTACACTTTGCAAGACTTTGGGAATGTAAGATGGGCTAATTGGTGATTTTGAAAGAGGGTATTGATAAAAAATACACTAATTCTTACAAAAAATGTTCGGTAACGTAGGTCGCCGCTTTTGCATTAATACATGTATTTGATTGAATTTTACTCACTTTTTTCAATTCAAATGAATTATTTTAGTGATTATTCTATTCTTCACATGTAATTTAAGCTCCAAATCTCTTTTCAAAACTTTTTTGTTAACACAATTGAAGTAAATGTATTCCCTTTAACTGAGACTATGAATTAATTTCTTGAAAAATTATTTAAACTCAGTTTTCAAATGAAAATATTTTTTCTCATAAATTTGGATTTCAGCCTTAAATCTAACTTTTTTCCCAGACTGCTAGATAGTCAGTCAAATTTACCCTTGTTTTTTGTTTTCTTACACTACAATTTTGCAAAGGCAACGTGGAAAAGTGGAAGGAAACGCCAAGTTGAAAACAAAATTTGCATGCTTAATAATGTCTTTGACCCACTAAATTTTGTCATACACAAAGAAAAAAGTTTCTGTTCATGTAAAAAAATCATTTGAATAGTTTTACAACAATATTAAAATAAAAAAAGTACATATATGTATATTTAAATTCTTGATTGAATCCTCATAGTGTAACAAAATATATAATTTTCCACATACCTATTTTATTATCCTCGCTTAGATGAAAATCATTTGTATTTCGGGCCTTTGTGAGGTTCAATAGTTTCTGTATGCAGTCTTTCAATATTTAGGCTACTGAATTTCTTAACACTAACAAGATCAAAAACAATTTTCCACCATATTAAACAAATTTCTTGTTTTTGAACTACGTTACCAGCCGTGTGATCTGCGTTACCAAATAATACTATGCTTCATGGATGTTAAATCAAAAGAATCACCATAACGGTCTAACTTATGTTTATTAGAGTTATCCAAGCTAGCATGAAAGGCATACTCGTGTTTTCAACAACATATCTTCATACCAATCTCGAGCTTTATCCGACCTGGTATTAAATGTGGCATCTCTTGATAAATTTTAAGTAATCACGGTATAATCTCATTGTAATTCGTGTTTAGTTGAACACCCAGTATGTTACAATGATGGCTAAAACAGTTTCAAGAGTATTTTTAAGCGATATATGATGCAAAGTGCATTTTACTGTTTATGATAGTAACGTAGTTCACAAACACGTAGTTCACTAAAACTGATTTATTGTAGTTTAATTATGAGTGCTTAAGATACTTTGCAAACTTTACAAACAAATATTGAAAGGTACAATTCAAGCCTTAACTGGCAAAAGTTAGAATGAAATTCATTTACCTCTTAAAGCAGATCTGTATGGTAACGTAGTTCACTTCTATTTCTTAAAAAATGAAAGTCTAATTTAGAGAGTGGGAAGCGATTTCTTTTAATAAATTCGGGCAACCATATAGATTGTTAAACTAAATTTGTATCATATGTGAAGCTTTTTAACATATTATTACATCCCTACGGTTGTTCGAAACCATTTCTATGTTAACCTCAAAGCGGTAACGTAATTCACTGTACTTTTTGTGACATTGATTAAAAAGCTGTCAAAAAATAACTAAGATACATAGGCATCTTGATTGGGTTGAAGCTTAAAATATAACATTTTAAGGCAAATTTGATTTATTTTTCAAAACGGAAAAAATAAAAGAAACCCCATAGAGGACCAGGTAAAACTTACTACCCTAAAACTGGACACGCGATTTGAACCATTTTACACCATTATAAAATCCACTTATTTAATGATTTAGAGGAATAAATACTTAAAATTATTTTTATCAGACAGACGTTGACCTCTCCTTGGTATAGGAACAAAAGTTGGTGTTAAATCTTGTAAAACATTCGATAAAATAGCTTTGGACATCGATTTTCCGTAATTGTGCGTTTTTCTGGTTTTTTAGTGGTCTGCCTTCTTGTTTCAAAGAAGATTTTTAAAGATTTTCACTCTTTGATTCTTTGTAAAAAAAGGGTTGCGCCCGGGCAAAGCCCAAATATGACCCAAGGGTCTTGATATAAACAAACTTGATAGAAGTCCACTAGATCATGCTACATACCAAATATGAAAGCTGTCTGACTTGTGGTTTCAGAGAAGAAGATTTTTGAAGATTTTCCTTTTCGCCCCTTTTTGTTAAGGGTAAAGGGAAAGTTAAGGGAGGATTTATTTGAACAACTTTGGTAAAGCTTGACCCAAGGAACATCCTTGCGAAGTTTCATCAATATTGGCCCACTGGTTTAGGAGAAGAGGATGTTTAAGGTTCATGTAAAGTGTTTGAGACCCAATATTTAGGGCACTTCATTAGCCAAGAAAAAGCAGTATGTCCAGGTATATCATATATCAAAATGAAGCTATTCGTGAGCACAAGCAGTTAGGCAACATAAGACCGCCATAGCTGTAGCGGTATAGCAAAAACATTGTGGAAAAGGGTCATTTTGTACAGAAAAAGCAACTGCATGACTGTTTCATAAAATTGCCCCGTATTTTAACAAAGTAAGTCTGAAGTACCATCCAGGTAGTGCTACAACCTTAGATATAAAACTCAGTCTCAAAAAGCTCTTTTGAAACAACCAATTTCCATTTATTTTGTCAACATACATGTCAAACCGGTTTGGTCTGTTTTCAAAATAGATGTAGGGTATGGTGCAACATCACACCATAATATTGTGAAATATTTTCTGCGACTTATTTCAAATTATAGTTTTTTTTTTAATTCAATGATCTTCAATATTACTATATATTTATCAGTCTGTGAAATAGAAATTGATATATTGCTAAACAACCTTACAGGTATATAAACAATTAATGTCTATTTATGTTGTGATAACACACCATACCCTAAAAAGATCTACACGTTTACAAAATTAAAATGACATATATGACATATGTGTTTATAAAATAAGTCAAAATAAATTGCTTGCATAACTACGTTTTGGGGCTGAGTTTTGTACCAATGGTTGCAGCACTACCTGGATGGTACTTTAGGCTAGACTTTATCAAAATATGAGCAAATTTTATCCAACAGTCATGCAGTTGCTTGTTCTGTACAAAATGACCCTTTTCCACAATGTTTGGGCTATACCGCTATAGTTATAACAGTTTTTCAACTGCTTGTGCTCATAAATAGCTCATTTTGATATATAATAATCCTGGACATACTGCTTTTTCTTGGCAAATGAATGCCCTTAAAATTGGGTCTCAGACACTTTACATGAACCTTAAAGAAATTGCGGACGACGGACCCCGCACGTCTGACATTGTACGATCACAATAGCTCATCTTGAGCACTTCGTGCCCAGATGAGCTAAAAAACCACCAATTTGAAAAGCAATATCACCTTGTGCAGCTGGAATACTTCAGGACTTAAATGAGTTCGATGCTTGGTTTTTATTATAAAAAACTGACTCAATACCGCCATGGCTTTTGCATAGATGCGTGTGAAGTGTTAAACTTTGTCAGATTAAAATTCTCGTGCAGTGTTATATATACGTAAAACTCACCAAATAACGGCCGTTTCTGTCACATATTATCCACAGTTTTTGGACTGTCAGAAAGGTGTCTTCTTAACGGACCGTTGCATTTAAGGTTCACGGTTAAGGTTAATAATCTTGTTTAAATATTAACTTTACTGTATAGATATAGATCAGCACTAGCAAATCACACTAAATCGTTTATCTAAAGTCGCTAATATAAACTTGGCAAACCTAAAGTTACCAGGTTTTGGTAATCCATCGATGAAGTGTGTTCACTCTTACGAAGCACGTCGATCCTCTTTAGTCATTTACAGGTATTTGTAAACGTGGGAAAAAGTGGTATAGCTAGGAGAAGGGATGTACTCAACTGAATTCTAAAAAAAAGTGAGATAACGGTATTTAATTACAAATGCATTTAACCATTTATTGATAGAAAAGAAACTCATCACTTTATCTGTTTTTACCCTTAGTATCATTATAATGTTAGTTTTTTCATGATAAAGTCGGTTTCAAGAGCACGTTACTTTTACGCGATGACACGTGACGTTAGCCTGTGTAAGGCCAAAGAATTATTAAAACGCCAGTAATTTTGCGTTTCTTTGCTGTCCAGTGTAAGTAGAGAACATGACAAAGGAAAATTCGCTGGTCCGCATTTTATCCATATATGACTCGTCTAAAGTCTGTTTTTTAAGCATAAAAATATATAGATTTACCTATAGTTTTTCAGATATAGTTTATTAACACGCATTAACGATAATTACAGACTAACTTTCGAGGGAACCGAAAGAAATGGAAAAATGACTCTCCAAGTCACTTTATGGCTAAGTCACGCCCTGTCAGGTAAATAATAGCTCTGAATACAACAGTTCAGTTTTCCATCCAATAAATAAATGGTAGTCAAGTATGTTATGAACAGTTATATAATAATCAAATAGGACTATAGGAATATCGTCAAATCATGCAAGTTGTTGAAAGGTGAGACGTTTTATTATATTTTATTTATGTTGTTTGCGTAGGTACATGGGTACATGTACGTCTTAAGTCAAGAAGGGGCCTTATGGATTTCGCGTAAAGTGTCGATCTTAGCCTGACTGCGCGGGCCGTGCAGCCTGATTAGGGTCGAAACCTTTCGAAAAAAGGTGATTGTCTGAAATAGGTTTTACCTTTCCACCATCCTGCATAAGAATTCATAAATTGTTACCAACAGTTGACCTCTACTGGAATCAATCTCTTCTCAAATATCATTTTTTTATTGTTGTCCAACGGAACTTATGTGTTTGTTCTCCCGTCGTAAGTCCGTGCGTACGATCGAGAAACCTTTTATTAAAACTTCGTTTCTGAAACTACTGTACAGAGTTTAGCCTAATTACCATTTTGTCGAAACGGACGTTTTACATATCTAAGATTGTTCAAGAAATTCTGATTCATTCCAATTATGGGCGCGACAGGGTGGGGTTTATTTTCACTTTTAAATCTTTTAAGATCTTCTCACAAAGCATTGGGCCGAATTCAATGAAACTTGGCATGCATATTTCTTAGGTGTATCTGTTATAAAAATGTTGATCTCTTTGAAATCTTGCCTTCCCTATTAGATAAGACTTCCAATTCCCTCATTTCATTTAATCTTGGAATAAATGTTCCTTTATTTAAATTGTTCCTGGAAATGTGTTTAAATGGTCCACATTTTGCAATCCCCTTTATGATGGTTACATAAGATGGGTTAAGGGTATGCAGGTTAATGGTGATTAAGTATATCGGTGCAATGTTGATCAGATCCTGTAAATCATTTCAAAATAGTTTTACAGAGACCCCAAAGCGTCGTTTTCAGTCAAAGTAAGATTTTTCGATGAAAAAGCCAGTGGGGCGATACAGGCCCTCTTGGGCCTATTGTTAATAACTTTGGCTAGAAGTGTTTTAATGATAAAACAACAACAACAACAACACCCCCCCCCCCCCAAAAAAAAAAAAAAAAAAAAAAAAAAAAAAGGTGATAGATTTCTATGTTCGTGTTGAATTCTTGATCCTGACTAACATTCTATCCAAAATTTGAAGTAATAGTTCTAGGATTGTGTTCGAGCAGAAATGAATGTTTACAGGTGATTTTATCTTAAGATGCGACCTAAATGTGATCTTTGTCCTACTTTGACAAAAATCTTTATTTAAAGCAATTTAATAAATCTTATGAATTCCTTGGTGGAAAGCGCGAAGGAGCACCACTTGGCCCTCTTTGAGTTTATGTGTTTTTTGTTTTTATTAAATTACATTATTTTCATTTACATTCAAATGGTACCCATGATGATTTATAAAACGACTTCATATTGACCTCTGCTATATAACTTTTTTCGATGACTCAGGCAATTGCCAGATGATCCTTATCCGCGCAATGGAACCTATGAGTCGTAAACCTATGTGGTATAGCAGCTGAAAGCTAGGAAAAGATGTAACTGTAGAATTAATGCGTAAAAACCAGGAATACATTCTTTTGTGCTTCCACCACCGCGATTGATTGAAAATGAATTGTCAAATGCGACATTAAACCCTATCAAAAAACCAACAACCCAAGTGTACGATGAGCCACACATATTCTTAAATTGAACGTCCTCTGCCAATATACACAAAGGCCTACCAATTCCAATTAACTAGTTAAGTGTCTTCAGAAAACATCCATGACACGGGGTCATTGCATATACTTATGTCCTGTCCTACATTCAGAATGACAAAACGGTTCAAACTGTTGTCAATTTTACTCCACTTTGCACACAAGTGCATATACAAAGCAGGGTAAAATAGGCAGACAGTTTGCACCGTTTTGTCATCCTGAACGCGGGTTGGAATAACACTTGATTGAAAATAGGGGAGATTTTATGAAAGGAATTGTGCATTCTTGGATACATTCTTAAAGTATGGACAAATTGAAAATATCTACTGAGGAGAATTTTTTTAAATTTTTTTAAACCAATGTGTTTTCTGTACACATCGGCAAAATTTAGCAAATGGCACTTAAAGGAGTTCGATCCATTTCAAAAACAAGACAAAACAACAACATAACATAAACAACAACATAAACAACAACAACATAACAAAACATTTAACAAAATAATAATAATAATAAATAAATAAATAAATAAGTAAAAGCAAACGCCTTGTCAATTACAAAAACATATGCAATTTGAAATGGCTAATTTGGTTATTTTCATAGTTACGTCTCGGGTTTTGCTTTTAAACATGATAACATGTAAATTTAAACTAACTTTCACCATAAAACGATTTTATTCGCTATCGAGAGGAGCACTCTACGTGGGTAAGTTTTTAAATCGTACTGCGAAGCAGTAGATTTATATCTACCGTTTTTCAGAAATCCAGTCTGTTTGACCCAGTACATTTTTACCATTATCTTCTGAGCAATGTGTTCAAACCAAATTATGTGATTTCAAACACCGAAGAAACGGCCTTTTCAGTCACAATCTACAAACTTTGTTTATACCTTATTTACTTTTCGACAAATAGAGAAGAGGCTAATACAAAATTTGATGTAATTTTCGCTTTTAGTAATTACCAGTTAGTATTTTCAGTGTTTATAACAAGATTTTCTGTTGAGTAAAGGAGTTGAAACGTACAATAGGTTAACTGTATAATTAATTTGTAGCACTTACAATATTACTGTTCTGAACTTTCTCGAACGGTCATTTACCAGTTGTAGGGCTGACAACCAATCAAATTCTGTTATGATTATCACTCGGTCAAAACCCACGCGTAAATTCAGACCACGTGTAAATTCAGATGGACATCGTCTGCTCGAAATGTGTCAATTAACTTGTTTGTCATTAGTCAATAGTCGTCTGCACTCAAACAGGGAGCGTGGGAAGTTTACTTTTTTTTCGCATGTGTTAACAAATAGAAATAATTTTGTAATTTTGAAATATTTGATTTCAATGAGCACTCTGATCACGCTCCAATCCTATTTTCATTTAATTCAAATTTGAGTATGAAGAAAAATTATTCAACAACAAAAAAACCGACAAAAACATACGATAAACTGATATAGGATATAGTTCCGCAACTTTATGTGAGTTTCGAGAAACCGTTATTGCCTATCATTTTCAATGTAAAATTGATCTTTGACGCCTCACTATAAATTGTACAACTGTAGCAGTAAGAGCGATCTTTTTTTAGAACAACTCATGAATAATCATAGAGTGCTGCTAGATTTAATCGATTGGTCAGAAACCAAAGATATAAATAGCATAGTTGGCGATTTCACGTGTTTCTTGAGGGAAAATGCATTTACAGTATTTGGGAAAACCCAATGCTTGAAATACAAACATGTTGGTAATCAAAATTGTAAATAGTTTAATGAAAAATGTTTGTTGCAAAACAGGCTTTTAAACTCTATAGAGAGAGGAATAATATTAACAGACAAGCTTTTAGCTTGGCGCGTGCTCATTATAACAACGTAAAAATCTGCTAAGAAATAATTTAGACTAGCAGAGGGCTATCGAATCAGCAAACTTTCAAAATCGGACCCACGAGGTTGGATGAGCTGGCGATGTCCTCGAAAAGATGGATTGTTAAGACAAAAAACTCACAAATTTAAAGATTTTACCAACTCTTATTGTCCAAATTTGAGCCCTTTTGATTGGCGAATTATTGCACTATCCCAGCCTCTCAATGATGTACGATTTACAGTGCTGACAGCACTTTGATTTATTACCCTGTTTGGCAGTTAAAAATACACATACATGTACACTGCCCTCCAAAAGATCCTTCACACACATTTCATTTATAAGATTTTCAGCTTTAATCTTTTTAAACAAAGTTATAGATTAGTTTTTATTACTTAAAATCTGATTATTCCCATTTGATCGCTACTTTAGACGACAAAATGACTGTTGATAAAGATACTATTTTAGAACAATGTATAACAGAAAATATTGCGACAAAAGGAGAAAATGCTGATTATCAGTGGAACGTTGTGAGAGACTTGTAAATAGCATGCCTAGATGCATGTTCAGGCTGTCTTACCTGCTAATGGAGGCTACACTAAAAATTGACAGAAGTTGATCCCCTTGATAGAAAATTTGGCAAAATGGTGAACTATTCTGATTTTGTCGATTTTACATGATTTTGCCATTTCTGGTATTGCTTCTTAATTGATACATTGCAATAAAGATATAAAGTATACATTTTATTAATAAAAATAATATAAAACTTTGTTTTAAATTAATTAAGCTAAAGATCTTTAAAAGAAGTGTGTGTGAAGAAACTTTTGGAGGGCAGTGTATATCTTTACTGAGACTCTCTTTAATAACCATTACTGGCTTAATATCAAGACGTCCCCAAAACCGAACTTGTCGAATTGGTTCATGCAGTATCTCGCAGTTAAGGACGGTTTGGTATTCCAGGAAGGCGTGTACGAGGTCTCCCGATAAAGTGAGGATTTCTAGGGGAACAGCGATCCCCCTTTAAACGCCACATCACTCGGTAACCCTTCGAATGTGTGATACAGTTAACAAGATCTTGAAATTGACAAGATGGGTGCTTTAAGAATGAGTTCTGATTAAAATTGAATGAGTGTGTTGAGCGAATTTTAAATTATTTTCAAGGGAGGTAAAACATAGTCGCTAATTTCATCCAGTCTGGTAAAATAATGGATATTTTTTACCCCCCTTTATTAAGATATGCGTACTTTTCTGATTTTGTGTCTTCACGGACTAAACAGAACCTTATAAATCAACACAGAGACGAAATCATGCAATTATTTGATAGATTTCATTGAAATTTAATAGTTTTGAACGATTTCGAAGCGTTTATGTAGACTTTCGGAGTGTTTTTGGGTGATTGGTGTGAGTGTTTGAAATGAATGATTGGAGCACTGGTCGAGTGATTTTGATTGTTTTTGATCGAGGTGAACATGAAATTCACGATGTTTCTAACTGTAGCTCAGACGGCAGAGCACCGGACTTCAAAATGAAATAAATAAAATACTTCCTTATAGTCTTAGATCTAGGTTTTTAAAACACACACACACACACACAAACAAAAAACTCAAAAACCGGAGATCATTCAGAAACATATAAAACATTCAAAGTAGTTTTTTTTAAACCTATTAAGCAAACTGAAAATAACCCTTACGTGGATTCGGTAGGGCAAAGGTAATGCAATTTTATTTTTTTTTATTATTTTATTTTTATTTTTATCTCGGATGTTTTCCGACGTTTTGCTATAGCATTGGTGTAGTCGGTGTCGCTTTGCCGAGTCAT
Source organism: Fragum whitleyi (assembly GCA_948146395.1). Classification (NCBI taxonomy): domain Eukaryota; kingdom Metazoa; phylum Mollusca; class Bivalvia; order Cardiida; family Cardiidae; genus Fragum; species Fragum whitleyi. The sequence continues at coordinate 49,896,479 of OX411544.1, forward strand.
GATAATTTTCACAGCCGAGACCAGATAACATCGATAGTTAAGGCACACAACATATGTTTTTTTCTTTTTATGTTTTAGGTCTCAAACAAATTGAAATTTTAAAACCCTTTCAAATTGAAGAAATTCGGGCGAAAGTAGTTCTAGTTAAGATCATATATATGCAAATTGTATTTGAAATAGACTGCCTTACAATTCCCGTTATCAGGCAGGTGCTATCAGGTCAATACAGTCTTCGTTCCATGATAAAAGATGGTTAATGATTTACACTCTTACATTTTATCGATCCAGAACAAGTTCTTATGTAACATTCGAGACCTGCCCTGCGTTCAGGATGAAAACCTTAGCGAAGCGTTTTCGAAATGATACCTCGCTTTGCACGTATGTGCACGTGCAAAGCAGGGTATCATCTCAAGCGCTCGCGAAACGCATTTACATCCTGAACACTGGTCAGTTTGTAACCCTTATCCCGCTGAATTTAGATAAAGTTTCAAACAAACTGCCATATTTCAGGACATTTCAAGTTCATTCATCGACTTTAATCAAATGTCGATTGTTTAGAAAGATTTTAAAGCGTTTTAAATTATTTTGGTGTGTTTTTGAATGGTTTGAATACGTGTTTGGAATGAATGAATGGGCCACTTAGTGATATAGAATGATTTTGATCGAGATAAATGCTCATTTCATGATGTTACTAACTGTGCAAGGAAATGCACAAAACTTATTTTTTCGGATTTGGAAAATTGCAATATAAAGTCAATAATAATGTGAAATAACATCATAATAAAACGACGTGGTTACAGGAGAAACAAGCATTTTCGCATTTTCCGCGTCGTTTTCCTGGTTTAAACCTGCAATCTTTTGTAGTTAAACTGTTATTTGGCACAAATTTGTTTGAGTTTTACTTGTAATTGCGACAAATAAATTTGCAATCTAACTGTAGAATTACATATTAGTATGATTATTTAATTTTTTGCCACAATTTTGGGAAGGGTTACGGGTGCGTATGATATTTGAGTCACTTTTGAAGATAATTTGTTGTATGCTCTTCGGTGGATATTAAAAAAATAGAGGTAAATTATCACTTACAGCCAATAGTACCAAAAGATAAGACCACTATCAATTACCCCATTTTACTCTATTTGACGCCCAACACCCCCGATCAAACTCGACCGAGATCCAACAAATAGCATGTTCACGACTTCTTCCCGATCTCTATTTGATAAAACCCGAACGTACACGAGCAAAAACCACCCTTTCACGATCGCAACCCGAACATCCGATCGGGGATCCTTCGCGATTCTATGGAATAGACTTTCTAGTTTACGGAAACGTCCGAGCGATGTTCCGAATGCTCGCAAATCCCCACGTATGCACTGTATTATTCCGCCCTTAGCTCGAGCGCATCTAGAGCACTCTCTGCCAACTCGATCTTTTCAAGATCGCGGTACTAGATCTTCATCCGACTACTATACTGCAGAAGTCTGCTCGATCGTCCCAAACTTTATTTGAGTTCTACACGATCGCTTCCCGACTATCTCGCTACCTAGTCGATCACTACCAGATCATTCCCCGCATAGAAATCTAAATTAGTCGAGTTTGGGCGTGTATCAGATCCAGTTGATCGGTATAATGTCGAGTATCAATCGAGTTGATATCGAGAATGATCGGATACAATTCTGGTAAAAGACCGCCCTCTACACGATTATATATCACGATCTGGATACTCTCGAGAATCCACCCTGATCGATACACTTGCGGATATTTTGACGTGTTAAAATAAATAAATAAATAGAGAAATAAATGAATGAATGAATGAATAGATAAATGAAATCGGGTATGAAGTCCGAGCGTTGCCGACTAAGCTCGATCGCATCGAGCGCTTCCGATTACTCAAGCCGATCAAGCTCGATTACTACCCGTTTATTGGATTGGGTTTGATCGAGATGATCAGATCGGCAGTAGTAACGAGCCTAGCATTTTAATTTACAGTTACCGTATAAGATCTAGTAGAGCCCTGGCTTTAATAAAACCCCATCCCCCATTTCGGAGGTTAAACTCGGAACATTTTTGATGTGATTTTACAAAATTTGGAGGCCTCTGATAAAGACCAATACCCACAAAATCAAGGTCACTAAAAGTTCAACAGAGGTTTTATGCACTTATTTCCATATCAAATGTTAATATTTTGCGCAGATTCTATTTTTGGCCATTTTTTCCACCGTCTTAACAAGTATTGATGGCTCTGCGCAAAACGGTTTTAAATGCCTATATCGCAGCGTAGCCTCAAATAAAACCCCATCCCTTTCTAATGGAAATGCGATGATTCTAACATTACCACGGGGTTCTATTAGAGCTTTAACGGTATGTTTCTTATTTTCAGAGATGCTCGCCAGTTGTGAATATCGGTCGGAAGTTGTTATGTTGTACTACTAGAGAGACTTTAAAGAAGGAATAATAAGTTCACAGATTATTTTCGGAGATGTTTGTTCAATCAAAAAGGAGCTTGTCAACTTTCATCACAATTGGTTTTTTTCTGGGCATGCTTTGGTTTATTTGGCAAGGTGAGGAATCGAATTTTATCTATTAATTTTTGTATTTTTTGACTATATATCTCATTTAAGTGTGAGACAATTTAAGTTTGATTGTGTCATTTCCAGAATTTGACACAACAAACTAATGCAACTATAGCGCAAAAGGGACCATCTGGGAACTCCTGAAAACACTTATTCTAAAAAGAAAATTTTCAGTAGAGGTCAATCAGGGGTCGCATTGCAAGAATCCTTTTACGTGAAGGTAGAATGTTCATTTTAGATTCAGAATATTTGCCGAGTGCGAAAAGTTTCCATCATAGTCAGCCCGTGCTACGACGGCTGTTCGAATTAGAAAGAGCCCAAGATAAATCTTCTAATTTATCGGAGCTTTAAACTGAGCAAGTAAAAAACTACTGACCTCTATATCAAAGCCCAAGTCTGCATTTAGAATAAAAAAAATAAAAAAATAAAAAAAACACTCTTTCGTGAATATTTTTTAATATTTTTTCTTGATTTAGTCTAAAACAAGATTAGTTATATATAAAATTCAATCAATCGATAAACGGCGGCTTTTTCGTGAAACGCATAATCTGTCGTATAGAGTAAAATATGTAAATTAGACTTTGGTCACGTGAAATACGTCCACTTGCAGGAGCGATAAGGGAGCAGAATTCAAATTGGAGTCCGAAATGTTGTGGGTCATTAATATTCACCAAGTTAGGTAAATATTCAGATCTTCGCGTCATAATCATTTGCGTTACCGAATATTGAAATGACAAATTCAAGCTTATCTTTGATAATAAAAATCTAGTTTTTGCATACAAAGTCGTCTAAATTCATTGCCAAGTGCGTTTCGGAAATGTTAACGAACATAGACGGGGGCTTTAATTGCATCACAGGATTCTCGTGTATTGGTGCTTTACGCCGAGTATGTTAAAACAACCTTTATATTTAGTGTAAAAATGTATTAAAATTCAATTAAAACCATGACCAACGCAAACATTGAAAAATATATTCTGAAAAACAGGACTATGAAATCGATCAATTAATCGATTGCTGATATCAATCAAACATTAGATAAACCCATCAAAACACTTATCCTCGGTGAGCCGAATGATGAAATTCGATATTTTTCACCTTTACCGAGTTCCAAAAGTGTGCAATTTGAATTATATTCCTTTTTCTTTTACAAAGTTTGGGGAACTTTCGCTTATAAAATCAACTGCATATTTTTTATATGACCGTTTAGAAACGAGGCGTAAATATCCAATGTCGATAAAATTTCGTATACTGCGGACACATGGGGCCTGTTTTACCAAACTTCTTACGAAAAAAATTAATCGTATGTCAAAATCACAAATCGTACCTGGTGTTTTCATTCATTGTTATGAAGAAGATACACGTAAAAAAAACCATATGTAGTGTATATATATGTCGAGAATAACTCTCCTAACATTTCTGGACATGTAAGAGATATTTTTTATAAGACATTTTCGAATTGGAACAATGACACTCTTCCATTAACAAATGAAAGTTGTTGAATAGTATAGAATCGTCATCATGTCAGATGTGAATTTATGTGCAAGGTCGTTTACAAGGCGAAAATGTTTGGGTGACATGTCCTTTATTTCAAAGAGATGATCAATAGTCTCGAGGTTTATTATGCAAAAGTTTGTGACGGTACGAGGTGTTAATTATGAGATATTCGAATTTGAAATGTGCACACTTTCTTTAGTAAATGAGTATATTTTGTTTCAAGCATTTTCGTAATTAAGTAAAACGCAACATTTCGGAACTCAGAATCACAATGTTGACGGGGCTTCTTAATTAAATCATTAGGAAACCTCGGTTAACACTGTTAAACACTGTTTATTACTCCCGAAACTTTGCGGAACCATTACGGGTCCACTTCACTAATGAATTTTCAGTAATTTAGCTCTCCTAGCGAAAGGAAAGCGAGCTATTGCCATGGCACTTTGTCCGCCATATATGCTTCAGCCGCTTGCTTGTTGATTAGCTATTTCTTCAAAGATATTCTACTGAAAAACTTCTGGTCAGATCACAACATTGTTCACTTAAGCTGTGGTATTAATGTGATGATCATGATCTTTTACAATGTTGACCGAGGTATCCTAATGATTTCATTAGGAAACCTCTGTCAACATTATGAAAGATTATTAGTTCCGAAAATGTTGCGAAACTATCACGGGCCACCACCTTACATACCAAAATTTATCTTTAGATTTACAGTTCGACGGCGTATTCAACAAGATTCCAGGAAAAGAGGGAATGTTTCTTACTTTCGAGAAAGAGCAAACGGCTAGACTCGCTCATCTAAACCAAACATGTACAAAATATCATCCACTGATGACAACATCATTTTACAAGAAAGCTCCACCATTATATCTAGCGGCACCAGCTTACAAATGGACTACATGTAAAGCGGGAAAGACAGGTTCAACGTTTTGGTCTAGATTTTTCTACATCTTAAATAAAAACGGTAGTGATGTTAACAAAGTGCGATATTTAACTAGAGAAGACTTACATAGAAATAAACGATTTCGATCAAATTCTAAAAAGGACCCAAGATCGTATTCCACACGTCTTATATTAACAGTTCGAAATCCTTATACGCGGCTATTTTCTGCTTATATCGACAGAATATTCACAACTTCAACCACCCCATTAGAGTTAGTAAAAAATAAACAGAAATGCAAATCACAAATTACTTTTACAGAATTCTTAAAGAATGTAGTAGTCAGCTATGACAAGGGAAAGACGGAATATCATTGGATTCCTTTGTTCTATCATTGCAAACCGTGTGAAATTGATCCCGATTTTATCGTCAAAATTGAAACGCTCAAATCAGACTTTCCTCTGATATTGAACCAAACTAACCTAGAACCATACAAGGCAGATGTTCTGCATAAAACACTGGCAGAAAATACAGAGTTTTCTATAAATACTCTTGTTGATGATGTTCTTGATTCGATCGCCCCAAAAAACAGACGACATGCCCTGGATTGTCAATCGATGAAACAAATAACTATTCGTTTGTGGGAAGCCTTAAAGATCCAGGGATATGTTGCTGAAAAGGTGCCGTTTCCATTTGAAGCATATAAGAGTGAAAAGGATTATGAAAATTCAAACATATTTCGAAACATTGTAGTTGAAACACTCAAACTTTATCCGATGACTAAAACAGAAGTCACAGATCAACGAAATCGATTTTTAAATAAGTTTTATGAAAAAGTTGACGGAGATACACTAAAGGACATAAAGAAAATATACAGTGTTGATTTTGAGTTGTTTGGCTATAGTAAAGATCCTCCGCCGTGGTAGTTCATCTTGACAATAAAGTATTGAACCTCTACATGTACAATGTATTATCTCTCATCAACCAGGAAACAAACAGTTACAAATTAGATTAATCAAATTGTATCTCTATTCTACCTGTTAGAGTTCTCTTACTGAAAACATGGGTGAAATATTGACAGTATTGGACAATTGGCTTATAATCATTATCAACCGCTTTAAAGTTTTCACATTTCACTCTTACAGCCCTCCAATGACAGTTTCATTTGAAAAAAAAAACGTCATGGCTTTTATTCATGTATTAGAGATCGGATTATCTATAATGAAAATCCATATTCGACTTTTGCAAGTCCAAACCTATTTCCGTATTCTAAAAAGTATCTCGGACGTAAGTGAAGTAATTTTGGGACATCTTTAGGTAATTCGGCGTCTGGTGGTTCTTCGGTCAATTTGCTTGAAGAAAATTTCTTCATTGCTACAATACAATGCAGATTCTTTTCTTTTTTTGGCTAATCCGATCGTCTTCAAAATAACATATACTGAACCACAAAAGAAACGTCACACTAAAACATATTTTTTTTCTACACGGAATTCCTTCGATGAAGTGCTTTTTTTAAACATCCAATGAAAAGTCCTTTTCCAAATAGGCAAGATCATTTTAAGCACTAGTTGCGATAACGGTAATGCGACCATGTCGAGATGCAAAGACAGGCCTTTTCGGAGTTAATATGGCCGAACAAAACTTTCTTAAACCGAACAAAACTTTCTTAAAAGTAGTGGACCCGTAATAGTTCCGCAACGTTTTGAAAGTAATGAACTTAAACAGTGTAGACCAAGGTTTTCCTAATGATTATATTTAGGAAACCTCGGTCAACATTGTAAAAGATCATTAGTTCCGAATTGTTGCGGAACGAATCAGTTGTTGTGAAAGTTTGCATCTGTGTATTGATATGATTTTTCAGAAAGGTTTCTGCTATGTCGGAAACGTATTCCTGAGATGTTTTTGAAAAACAAAGTTTTTTAGTATTTTCCTGTGTACCATTACGTCGTCGTCCGAATGAGATGTTTGTGCGTTTAAAGGTTCTAAGGCCTTTGCTCAACAATTGATATCTCTCGCAAATTTATCATTGAATTCAGTGCGAGCATTCGTCACGTTTTGAAATCCACATTTGATAATAAAATAATGCAATGGTTCGTTTGATTTGAATGAAATATTTGAAGAAATATTGATCGTTATGAGCGATCTTGAAGCGTTTTCGATCGATTTGGAGAACTTTTTTTTTATAGTTTGAGAGAGTGTTTGGAATGAAAGAATGGAACACTGAATTTCAACGGAGATATTGAGCTGAATTTCGGTATATAAGTCGACATAATTGAGTTACCAACCAAGTTCGATTATGAGCCTGATCCAATAATATTTGAGGAAGATAAAGATGTTGGACTAAATTATTTTACAGTCAGAATTACAGTCGGTAGGGGATAGGTATTGCCATGCAGTACTTTAGAAGGTTCAAGTTTTCACTATTTCAATAAATTTCAACAATGAGACGTTTACATTTTGTTTTGGTATGTAGAATGTTTATGTCAACAGTATTTCTACTTTTCGGAAATTTATCAGGTCTATTTAGTATCGTAGAAAAAGGAGGTTAATAAAACAATGAACAAAATATTTTGTCTATTGACCTCGCGCTACATTTTACGGGAGGGTTCTCCCCAAAACATATATAATAACACAAATAAATGACCTTTCACGCAAGAGCTTTTTAGGGTAGTCAGTAGAGCGTCTCAGGTCCTCATAGGACTCTGATAATATGAGGATGAATTTTATATGCAACAACTTTTATTGTTTCTTTTGTTCATAAGGTCTGTAGGCCATAACATTGATTATTTATAAGCCACGCTTACATAAAAATGCCGTCTGCGTCATTGCTTTTGATCATCTTATTGACTTTAACATTAAACCTCGTGACGCTCATGCATAACATTCCTAATATTTCCCATAAATCGGCATTCTTTATGCCGCATGTAGGTCAATACATGCGAAAAAGATAACTTGTTACATTTCTCTTAAGTTGTATGTACATTTAAAAATCCTCGCGAGGAAATAGGGGCGATATTCATCGCCTTGAATATCATGTTACCGCATAAATCCAATTTTTAATCGGCCCGTTTTCGGCTTTCCCCGGCCGACGTCATGGTATTTTGGTTTCAACGAATATTATATTTTTGTATTCTGCTAATTGCGGCTCATTTTTAGCTCACCATCGTGCTCAATGTGAGCTTTTGAGATCATTGAATATCCGTCGTCTAGAGGCCACACATATTGTCAAATCTTCACGAAACTTTGTCAGAATGTTTGTAAGGTCACAAGGAAGAACTCTATCGAAAATGGGAAGAATCCGTGCTATATCACGGGAAAAGGGGTCTTAATGGCAATTTTCTTGTTAACATTCTAAAGGTCACAAATATTGTCCAATCTTCATGAAACTTGGTCAAAATATTTGTCAGATCACAAGGATGAACCCGATTGAAAATGAGAAGGATCCGTGCCATATCACGGGAAAAGGGGCCTTATGGACAATTTTCTTGTTAACGCACTGGCGGCCACAAATATGGTCTAATCTTTATGAAACTTGGTCAGAAAATTTGATAAGTCACAAGGATGAACCCTATGGAAAATAAGACGGATCTGTGCATTATCACCGAGAAAGGGGCCTTAATGACAATTTTCTTGTTAACATTCTAGGGGCCAAAATATGGCCATATCTTCATTAAATTTGGTCAGAATGTTTGTTAGGTAACAAGGATGAACCCGATTGAAAATTAAAAGGATCCATGCTATATCACGGGAAAAGGGGCCTTAATGACAAATTTCTTGTTTACACTCTAGGGGCCACAAATATGGTTCTATCTTCATGAAACTTGATTTTGATATTTGTCAGGACACAAGGATGAACTCTATTGAAAATGAGAAGGATCCATGCCATATCACGGGAAAAGGGGCCTTTATGACAGTTTTCTTGTTTATGCTCTAGAGGCCACAAATATGGTCTAATCTTTATGAGACTTGGTCAGAATGTTTGATAGGTCACAAGAATGAACCCTTTTTAAAATAAGAACACCCGTGCCATATCATGGGAAAATGGGCCTTAATGGCAAATTTCTTGTTTTCGCTCTAGTGGCATCAAATGTAATCCAATCTTCATTAAACTTGGCCAGAATGATTGTCAGGTCACAAGGATGAACCCTATTGAAATTTGGAAGGATCCGTGCCAAATCAACTTAATGATAAGTTCTTGTTTACAGTCTTTGATACCTCCAATCATAAAAGTACAATTATGACCTTGTTGGAAAATTTGTCTATTTAATGTGACAAAGATACGAAGTTGAGCGATATAGGACCATCATGGTCCTCTTGCTTCATTTGTTTCCGTTAGTCATTTCCGAGGTTTCGGAAAGTTACGAAGTAACCAAAGAAATCTAGATGTTGGCCGCTTTTAAAATTATGCATTAAACTGCATCTTCAATTACATTTCGCTACAGATGAACACGTATTAAATGGTAGATCAATGGTCAATTTTTCAGGTATAGAAAAAAATGACCTTTTATCACCGACTTAAGATTGTCAACTTCAAGTCAATTCTTTATTCAGACTCATCGAATGAACGCCTCTAATCTGGGTAATTTTGGCATGCCTGTCATGTGTTTAGGATGACAAAAGGGTACAAACTGTTTGCAAATTATACCCTGCTGTGCACGTGCACTTGCATGCAAAGATGGGATTACATGGCAAGCAGTTTTGCACCATTTTGTCATCCTAAACGCAGGGCTGTTTTGAGCTGGAGCATTTAACTGTCTTTCTTTATAAACTTCAGCTCAAACTCAATATTTCCACCCAAGTTAGTTTGGAAGTCAATTTTTTGCAAAAATGTAAAGTTTTATGATCAAAATACGCTGCAAAAAAGCTACCTGCGAAGTTTGATATAGATAAGTTTAATCGAGTTTATACAATTTGTATATTATTCTCTTCAACCTATGTTATAGTCTGTGATAAATACAACAAGAGCCGTCAGAGACGGATTATGCTCCCCGAATAAGGCATTGTCACAAAAACAAAAGCAATGTTGGACATGGACATCCCCCGCGAAGAAAGCTTGATAGTAAACTGAAGCCTAATAGATAAAAGATTCTTTTGTACTGTCAAAGATTTGCCTCCTATAAAATCTAATTAATAAAAATAACAAAGGGCAATAATTCCAAAATTATGCTAGCAAGAGGAGTAGGTCAGGTGTATTGCACTTCTCCTCCATGAGATCTATCCACCCATAAAGATTCAAGTTGATAGCTACTATACTTTAGGAGATATGCTCCAGACATAATCTAAGTATCAAAAATAACAAAGGACAATAACTCCAAAATTATGCAAGCAAGAGTTGTAGTTCTTGTGCACTGCACTTCTCCTCCATAAGATCGATCCACCCATAAAGTTTCAAGTTGATAGCTATTAAACTTCAGGAGATATGCTCTGTGGTCAGATTGCAAGGACTCAAATAAGGTGTAATCTTATACAGCAAACATAAAGGTAACAAACATTAAACCTCCTTTTTGCATGACATATTTTTAGACACAGATTTCAAATAGTTTATGGTAAAGGGCATCTGATTTGCTACTGAAATGTGAAATTTCATCAAATTCTGAGCATAAGACTAGGAGAAGTGAAAGAATAACTGTATTTTACGCGCTAGCGTAAAGGTAACAAACAATTAGGCCTCCTTTTTCCATGATATATTTTTTTATGTTAATTTCAAATTGTTTATAGTAAAGGGCATCTGATTTGCTACTCAAATATGAAATTTCACTAAATTCTGACAGTTAGACTAGGAGAAATTTGGGAAAAACTGTTTTTTACCCTAAGTCCCCTTTTCCCATGACGAGGCCTCAAATCAAAAAACCGTCACAGATGCATCAACACTATATTATAGGAAGTTCACATGGTAAGTTTCATTTGATTTGGCCCAAGGGTTATGGAGAAATAGGTGGGGACGGACGGACGGAATAACTATTTTACATGCTAACGTAAAGGTAACAAACATTAAGCCCCCTTTTTCCATGATAATTTTTTTTAAGTTAATTTCAAATTGTTTATAGTAAAAAGCATCTGATTTGCTACTCAAATATGAAATTTCACTAAATTCTGACAGTTAGACTAGGAGAAATTTGGGAAGAACTGTTTTTTTACCCTAAGTCCCCTTTTCCCGTGACGAGGCCTCAAATCCAAAAACCGTCACAGATGCATCATCACTATATCATAGGGAGTTCATATGGTAAGTTTCATTTGATTTGGCCCAAGGGTTATGGAGAAATTGGTGGGGACGGACGGAATTACGGACTGACGGACGAAACGGCGGCTATATGCTCTCCCTTCGGGGAGCACAAAAATACTGTTCATTATATAGTCGAACAAAAAGTATTTTTTGTTTGCGTAACAATACAATCAGAAACAAGTTCATCTTGTCGAACCAAGGGTTACGAACGTTTAACTTATCTAAAAAGGTAATCGAGAAGAAGCTTTCGATTCGATACCCCTTGACTCGTGAAGTTGAAACAAGTTATGGGCGGTTATTATTGATACAGTTGATCCAATCAGATTCAAACTATTTACCAATAGATAAAATTGTGCAAGTATAAAACTGCTTAAAGCTGGTTTTTATATCGGTGACGAACAAAGTCGAACAGTGTCAATGCGTAAAATAAGCAACGCATTTCAAAAGATGGTATAGAAATACTCAGTTTTTTACAGTATATTTATAAATGGTTACCTGAAGTCTTTATTAAAACGGTCGTTTGCGCGATGTATTCTATGTCGCGTAAATAAACGGACGAAATTTTGTAACAGTGGCCTGAGGTTGCGTTTGAGATTTTTGGTTGTTATTGTTTTCCCGTCGAGGGAAGGAAATTCTTAGTATTTCATTTTTCATTTCCCGATCAATTACCCGGATGAACTCTTTTCGTTTCGTTTAAATCAAGTGATCTGTCATGATCGGGCTTTGAAAGAAGTATCTGGCTTAATGTATGTCTGTCTCTCTTTCTATTTCTGACTTTACACCTTCCTGAATCTCAAATGTCTTTCTTTTTTTATATAGACATTTGTAGGCTGTTTGTAATATGTACTTTGTTTAATTTCGTCCGTTTGTTTTTATATTCTTGATAGTTTTGTAAATTGTTCGTTAAATATGTACATTATCTTCTGTGAAAGGAGGAAAATAAAATATGTATGTATGTATTTTTCTAGGTAATTTTACTGAAAGGTTACCGAAGACTGATAGCTTTTTTTATTCCAGTTTGAAATATTTTACTCGTTTGGAGTGGAGACCGAACTATCTGTAATAAACTTTATCGCAATACCGAAACATCAATCGTTTTGAAAAATTTTACTTGAAAGAGCTGAAAGTGTTTGTGATGATGTGCATTGGCCTTTTGGAAACATTTATTGGTAGAACTTGATAGGAATTCACAGTTTATAACATGTAAATGCTTTGCCGTCAAAAGCGAGAGTGGGTCTTTAAGCCAAAGTCTACGTTTAGGGTAAAAAATCACTCTTTCGTGAATATTCTTTGAATATTTTTTCTTGATTAAGTCTTATGAGAATGAGTTACATAGAAATACAAATCAATCGACAAACGGCGGCCTTTTTGGAAAACGCATAATCTGCCGTATAACGTAAAATATGTAAATGAGATTTTTGTCACGCGAAATACGCCCACGTGCAGGACGATATTCAAAATGAAGTCTGAAGTGTTACGGATCATAAATATTCATCAATTTGGGCCTATATTAAGATCATAGTGTCACAATCATTTGCATTACCGAGTATTAGAATCACAAATTCAAGCTTTTCTTTGAGAATAAAAGTCTAGTTTTTGTGTACATAGTCGTCTAAGATCATTCTCTACCGTTTCAAAAATGTTCACGAACACAAACCGGGGCTTTAAGTTCACGACGTCACTTTTTCGCCCCGAGACGCCGCACATATCTCAATTTAACTTGTCATGTTATTGAATGTTTTCATATTATCATGCTGAAACTTGTTAAATTCATTGTCAGAAGACATAAAATTCAACTGATACATGTTTCTTAGTCTTCGGACATCTACCAAAGAAAATAGGATTATATTCTCAAAACTTTTTGATAGCCCCTCGTATCTGTGCCAATGTATGGTCCAAAACATACATCTGTTTCGCGAATATAATAATATCTTTATTTTACGAAGGTAACTTATTAAGAATACATCAAACAATGGCAAGATGAATTACTTATTTACAATAAGACCTTCGGCAATTCATAGGTAAAATCGAACCAAATCCTTACACACTAATCTACATGCACTCACACACATACTAGTATAATCAACGACTAAACATGCACGCAAACAACGAACATTCACGCAAACACACCCACATCAAGTAAATAGGCACACGATCTTTCGGACATACAGTCTTACAATAAATTCAGGAAATAATAATTTCATCAACAATTTTGTATCTGCATACCCCCTAAAACTGTTTCATCCAACCTTATCAACATTAAGTGTTATACTCATACAGTTATTTCAATTCTAAGTTAGAGAAAATTTTCAGTTGATATTGAGATAGGTTTTATAACCTTTGGCCCGATAGACATAACCCTAGGCCCTGATAGCTGTTCGCTACGGAAGACAACGGTGATAACGTGATGAATATGACAACTGTATTTTTTCTCCCCACAACAGATTTTTTTTCTTCCAATTTTGAACAACGTGTCTTCAGAATTGGACCAGCCAAGTACTTAGGATGCGCAAACATTTAAAAGTTTTACGTTTTACTCCGCTTTGCAAGTGTTCTCGCGTGTAAAGCGGGGGTAAATAAGACGATCCTTATTCTTAAACGATTTCGAGAATTTTCATTTGGACGTAGGGCTGTTAAATATCTTCGTCTGTCATACATAATCTTATTTATAGATTCTCAAGCAAGAGCGAGATTCGAGAAACCGTTATCTCCTATCATTTTCAATGTAGAATCGATCTTTGATCAATCACTGGAAATTGCTTGTCTATATTGTCGGTAACAGAGTAACAAGTATAACATTAGCGATATATCGCTATTATCCGACAGTATACAACATACAAGACAACACACAGTTTACAAAGATACATGCAACGCATAGCAAAGCGAAATGGTATAGTGTTAAGAGTTTGTAAAGGTTTGTATAAGTTGCGGTCTTTTTGGCTAAAATTTGTATCGATATTTTGACGAAGGAATCTCTTTTGTTTTTGAGTTCTATCGGATCGTACTATCACTGTGAGAACCTTATTGTTTAGTTCGTATACAGTACACGCCAAACGTTATGGTACTCAAATTGAGTCCACATGATCATTCTTTTCGGCAAAATCTTCATACGTGCAAAAAATTTATAAATGTAGTTTGATTTATGTAATGAATTTATATACCACTTTCCTCCATTTTTCGTGTTTTGAGAACAACTTTTCAGTGTCTTTTGCTTGTGCTGCAGGGCAGCAACCTCGGGTTGGTACTCCTATTCAACCCCGACCACAAAAGGTGATGAAGAAGAAGAAAAACAAGAGGCCAAATATAGCTTCAGTTGCACTTAATGCCTAGCAAATTTATAATAAATCATTCATCAATTGCATTAAAAGTATTAAGCTACGACATAATTTATTTGTAAGTAGATAATCATCAAATGCCAAGGTTAGTTGATGCATGAAATGTAAAAGAAAAAAAAAAAAAAAAACAAAAAAAAAAAAAAACAATAAACAATCTTGCATGACAGACCCTATTTCCATGATACGACAAAATATTTCCAAGAGGTTTAATGGGTGTCGGGTCTTATATTAAGAAACATTTTATGAAAGTTTATTGAAATCTGTCATAAATGTACAAGTTATGGTTACAATAAATGTTGTATCACTAAGGCTCTATTTCCATGACACAGAAACATATCACCAAGAAAGAAATCATAGAGAGGTATACCCAAAGAACAATCCTGACAACAATCAAATGCATCCAAAAATTCATTACAGAAAAGGAGATATCGTTTTTTTTTTTATTTTTCATATAGCATTATTTTAAGCTGACTCGATGGCACCCATTCTTTTTGCGAATCAGAATTTCAGGAAGAAATCTGAGAACATGTCTTAAGTTTCATTCCTGTGAAATTTAGTTGAATTCTAACAAATAGTTTCGAAAAAAATAATTTTCATAAATGCCATAAAGGGTCATTCTGGTGCGACTCTGCACCCAAGTTAAATTGGTAGTTTGTGAAATTTGGTAGTTTCAGAGAAGAAGATTTTGTTTATATCTAATCATGAAAGGCCCCTTTTTGGTGATTCGACAGTCTGTAGCACCCGATTTGCTAACCCGATCAAGATTACATGAAGGAAGCATGTTCCAAGGTTCATTTCTGTTTTTTTTTTTTTTTTTTTTTTTAACAAATTCTGCCCAGGAGTTCATGAGATGTTAAAACAAGAGGACCAGAATGGCCGTAAATCGCTCGCCTGAAATTGATTGGTGCAGTGAAACTCACCCAAGTAACTTTCTGGCAAAGTTTCATTCACATTTGCCTAATTGTTGAATAGAAGATTTTAAAGTGAGAATAGACGCTGCCCACCCGTTCATTACTGAGTAGGCTTAAAATAAGCCCCTCCCTGCCACGCCAATATTTATGAACAACCAAATTTTTGCAAACAATTTTTGAAAAGGGTCACCCAAGGAACATTCTAGCAAAGTTTCATTGAAATCGGCCCAGTGGTTCAGCAGAAGTTTTTCTAAATTGTTGCCGACGGACTCGGTGATCCTAATAGCTCCCCTTGAGCACGTTGTGCTCAGGTGAGCTAAAAAGTTAACGGACGGACGGACGGACAAACTCACGCATTCACGGCCCTACGAAAGACGGACAACGGGCCACGACAATAGCCCCACTTGACTTCGTCAGGTTAAGCTAACTAGAAAGCCATGAATGGCTTGAGTCGCTCCACAGGCATGAATTTCTTGTAAAAGCAAATAAATGTTTTGACTAGATTTTTAGATATTTGGGGTTCAACTGATTTTGAAAATGATTCCATCAGTTACATTCTGAGAAAATGATTTTCATAGTTTCCTCTATTTAACATATTGAGGAATGACCTCCGCCCATAAAATGCATATTTTCCATCAAATCAAAATAATTTTTGGTACACTAACAAAGGGTCACTGAAGGATCATTCCAGTGAAATTTGGTTGATATCCAAAAATTAGATTCTGAGAAAAGGATTTTCAAATATTCCACTATATAACATATAGATAATTGACCTCTGTCCATAAAATGCATATTTTTCATCTGATCACAATGATTTTTTTGAAGACTGATAAAGGGTCACTCAAGGATCATTTCAGTGAAATTTGGTTGATATCCATCAATCACATTCTGAGAAAATGATTTTCAAAGTTTCCACTATATAAATTATAGAGAAATGACCTCCGTCCAAAAAATGTACATTTTCCATCCAATCACAATGATTTTTTGTAGTCTGATAAAGGGTCACTCAAGGATCATTACAGTGAAATTTGGTTGATATCCATCTGTAACTTTCTGGGAAAATATTTTCAAAGTTTCCACTATATAACATATATAGAATTGACCTCCGCCCATAAAATGCATGTTTTCCATCCGATCACAATGATTTTTTGAAAACTGATAAAGGGTCACCAAAGGATCACTCATGTAAAATTTAATTGGTATCCATTGATTAGAATCTGAGAAAACTCACTTTTTACCATATTTGGAAATTAGCCACGCCCATTAAATCCATGTTTTTCATTGGATCAAAATTTCTTGAACAACTTTGAAAGAGAGTCACCCAAGGATCATTCCTGTGAAGTTTGGTTGAAATCCGTCCAGTAGTTTCTGAGGAGAAGATTTTTTAAGAAAAGTTTACGACCGGACGCACGCACGGACGCGCGACGGACACAACGCCATGACAATAGCCCCAGTGGCTTTCAGCCAGTGGAGCTAAAAATGGATTCAGTTGTATGTTGACACGCTTTGGAGCGATGCGCGAAACAGCAGTTACTGTCTACATGTTAAATGGCAGTTACAACAGTCGCTCTTAGCCATCGAATGTTCAGTTAAACTTACGTCCTTTAATTGGCTGTAATCGATGTCAAATATTTTAGTGTGTAGGCAATCTAAACATCGTAACTATAGCTTTTTTTTGAAGAATTGAACAATCAAGCCGAGTCTCCAACCCTTAGCTCACCCACGTACCATTTACCATCCACGAGCCCTCACTTACCCAATAAATTTCATTTGATATATTCCTTGTCGTAAGTAAGGGATAAATAAGTGTATCGTTATTTTCCCGATTAACTTTTATTCGCCGGCCAAATGACCGAGCACATTATGTGATCATCCGTGGCGTTCACTTCATTGCATAACTCTGTCACCGGAAGTCCAATTGATTTGAAACTTGGCGGTTATGATCCTCTCGTGAATAAGGAGTTTAGTGCGCACTCTAGCTAGCTTTTTTAGTTATTTCTATTAATTATTTTTCATACGTTGACATCCATGTGGCTTTTCTTGTGCCAATTTGCTACTTTGTTATGTCTTAAGGCCCCTAAACTTTTTAACAACAAAATATAAACTCTTACGGACTACACTGTACTTAATTGTGTGAAAGAGGAGGGTATTAAGGATTGTCCAAATAATAAAAAACAATGTTTAATGTACTCAATGCTTCCGTATTTTTGAAGATATCAATCAATCAATAACCGATCAATGATTTCTAAAACATTCTAACTTGAAGTTAAAAACAGCATTATTTAGACCTCTTTAGTAGCAGAAGGGTACATTTATCTGTCTTTTTTGTTTTTTTAAAAATTAAATCTTCATGATACCAGTGTATTCGGTAATTGTATATGACACATTTTAATAGACATGTTAATAGATTATTCATGATTATAATTGTAATGTTGGATTTGATTGAGAAGGTTCTGTTGAACAATGGCTCTTGTGTCTCGGCGTAGATGTGGCGCGGTTCTTGTTGTATGGTGTTTATTTGCTTGGAGTATGACTTATTTCGCTTACAGTAAGTATAATTCTGTCCCGCGTTCTGGATACAATTTAATGATACCACGCCTGAACGTGTACACTTGCGAAGTGGGGTATCATTTCTTAAACGTTTCTCGAACATTTTCATCCTGACTACATGACTATAAAAATGTGATCAATAACTCGGGTGAGGTTTCACGCGGAAAATGCGAAAGGCCTCGACTCATGTCAGATTGCGCAACTTGCAAACGAAGATCAGATTTAAACTCTTTAAATATTTTCGGTTTTGAAGGATTATCCAAACATTAATTGTTTATTATTCATTACTTTAGGTATTTAGCTTCAAAATATTTCTTATTAGGACCTCTATTGCCAACAATTTCTTTCTAAAATATTTGTATCTACGGAATTCCATTATTCCAATTTACTTGTAA
The DNA here is from genome assembly GCA_948146395.1 of Fragum whitleyi. Taxonomy (NCBI): domain Eukaryota; kingdom Metazoa; phylum Mollusca; class Bivalvia; order Cardiida; family Cardiidae; genus Fragum; species Fragum whitleyi. The sequence continues at coordinate 49,914,840 of OX411544.1, forward strand.
ATGGTCAAAATAGAAATTAACGCAGAATTTCTCAAGATATCCTTGCTATCTGCCACACAGCCACGTGAAATCATTGTAAATTATGTCACATGCAAGCACATATTGTTGGTTGTTGACCAAAGGTCAACTTTTATTCAAGCGGTATACACGATATTTTGGAAACCCAACAATATATGTATTTCAGGGTTACAGACTGATAAAAAGAATGACAGACTGGTCGTTGGCAATATGAGGACGCTAAGCACAATAAAGGTCCGCCGGAGTGTTGTTCCAAAGAAAACAGAATCCATACGATCAGTAAGTACTACATTTAAATATGTTATGTGTTATACTGTAAAATTTGTATTAATAATGAATATATAAACGTTCGACCGGCTGGTTTTGATTTTTCACCTTTGATAATAGCAGCATTGTTGTGATATGATAGTTATTGAACATGATCCAAATAAAAACAATATTTTTGCATATAAGTGCAAAAAAATCGACAAAACGTGCAAAAATTTTGCATGAATTATTTTTGCTAAAATTTTAAAACAATTTCCGTCATTTTCGTGTTTCAGAGAAATCGATAACCCAAACCCTGAGTTCAGCATAAAAAACCTGCAAAAACTTTTTGCAAATAATACTCCGCTTTGCACGTCAGTGCAAGTGTCAAGCGGGATACCAGTTACAAACAGTTTGTCGTGTTTTGTCATTCTAAACGCATGTCAGGTCTGTCTCTCGGAGTGGAGGCATAAACATTTGAAACTGACGTTAGTTAAAAAGGTCTCTCTTTTTTGCTGAACCAAAATATCAACGAATTGATCATTTCCGACATAAAAAATACATGTACGTTTAATGTTTGGACTATTTACCTCTCAATAACCCCGCTTTTCAAATTGGACCAAATATGTCAACTTAACATTGAGACATTGGTCGACCAGAAGCTCATAACTTAAGTTGCGGCTCTAGGGTTTTGATAAAGGGGGTTAGATATCGGCCTAGAATTCGCGTAATTAGTCCCATATTATCCCAAACTATACAGATAGGAATACCACGGGACTTATTGCTCAAATTCGTTCACTAGATTTTTGTGTGTATAGAATTCTAAGTTCCTGTGATTCGAACACTACATGAAGGGGGTTATTTGTCTTGTGTTGCGAAATTTTGATTGAATTTGTCTACAACAATGAGCCCATTCTGAACCGCCACTGATTCGGGTGACCAAAACCACTTAACTACAGCTAAAGTTACGAAATTTGGGTTAATCAATAACAAATTAACTTGTTGAGCTTTTTCTTTCTTTCAGATGCAAGGGAATTACATGAATATGTCAATAATACAAGTAGAGATGGCCTCTAGAAGAGCCCTTCTTTTACAGCAATGTAAGAGGCTAAAAATACGGGAACAGTTTGATAAGAGTCCCTTCAGCAAGGATTACATGCATCGTATAATGGTTGATAAAGACAAGACAATTCTCTTTTGTTTTATACCGAAAATCGCAAACACAAATTTTAGAAGGACTTTTCTCTATGTACAAGGAAGGGTCAAGAGGGATAGAGCACCGAAGATATCCGGATATGACGTATACACAAAACACGCTGGTCACTTCAAATTTCTTCATCAATATAGAGAAAAGGAGAGGGCACAACTTCTAAACAGTTTTAAACAGATTTTATTCGTTCGTGAACCTTTAGAAAGACTACTGTCCGCGTACAGAAACAAATTCTTTCATCCGAATGAAGGTATTAGAGACGAATACATTAAATTTTACACGGACTTTTACGCCAATCACCAAGCATTGTTGAGGGGGAGAAACCCATTGCGGAAGAATTTGAAAGAAAAGCCTGTGACGTTCGAGGAGTTTCTTGTTTACTGGAATGATGCATTTGAACACAAGATTTATATCAATGAACATTTTATACCAACATTCCTACTTAGCTGTCCATGTGAGATTCAATACGATCTCATAGGCAAATATGAAACTTTGGGCAAAGATGTACGTGCAATATTTTTGAATCTTGGAATGGACGTTGAATTTCCACCCAGGAACGATAACTACTCCGTGACCAACACGGTAGATTTAGTAGAACAATTCTATACACGAATTCCAAACACTCTGTTCAAGAAAACGTGGAAATATTTACAGTTTGATAGTACGTTATTTGGCTATAAATTACCAGATTGGGCCAAACAAAAATTGGTTTGAGAAGGACTCTAACGGGAATTGAGATCTATGTCTCTTGTATCGATGTCATAGGCATAACTAGGATTTTGAAATTTATACGCACTTAGAAGGAGACCAACATGAAATATATAGGATATAGGTGATATGTGGAATGTGAGTCATGTCCTCCGCCCGCTCCCCTTTTCCAACATTTGAGCGTTGGTGAATAATCAAAACATCGTAACTACAGCTTCAATAAGCTGTAGTTTCGATGTTATTGATCACTAATCAACGACAATTTTCGAAAGAGGATTTATTTCTAAAACGCACTTGCGTAATGTGCGTAATGGTAGCTAGGCCCTTAGACGTTACTTTATTAATAAGAGTCGTCGATACATAAAATCAAGCGAAATCAAGTAAAGATGATCAATCGACAGATAAAGCATTGAACGGTTCGAAGAGCTAAACTGCTTTAAGTTATACCAAAAACCTCGAAAATAAAATAATACTAACATAGTGGACCCGTTATAGTTCCGCAACATTTCGAAAGTATTGAACTTTAACAGTGGTAACCGAGGTTTCCTAATGATTTCCCTAGGATACCTCGGTCAACATTCTCAAATATTCATAGACTTCCGAAATGTTGCGCAACTATTACGGTTTCTCTACCTGAATTCCTTATGTGATATTATGAGTCAACATAATTTCGAAGCAAAAGTGACATATCGCGCAAAAAAGAGCCATCTGGGAAGAGAGTAAAGAACCAACTGATACTATACAAGCTGATCTTGGTCAATAATTTCGCATTTTGCCTTATTTTCTGAATATATTATAAACGCCAGTCAATCTTCCTATATTTTTTTCTAGGAAGGCGATCTCTGAAAGGCCATTGTTGGATTATGGAACCTGTTCACACAATATGCGATTAAGTTTGCAATATATATCGATGGATTAGCGCGAAACAGTTGTAACTACAAATAGACATATATGAAGTTACTACCATTTCGCGCTGAGCCAACGATATGTGACCCGTCGGGTCAAAGAAGGTCACCTGGTTAGAATGGCTGCGCATCCTATATTTCTTTCTAAATCTAGAATGATCAAGATGCATTCTCGTCCCCGGTTGGCCTTTGCTGGATCACACAATAATTTTGATTTCAGATGGGCCCTAGTCGTAGGATAAGGAAGGCTCTCTGGTCGAATGTCATGTTTTTTTTTTAAATAGCAATAATTTTTGGTATTCCTAAATAGATCCTTTTTGCATGAGTCACAAATATAACAGTTTTAGCTATTAGATATTACATTGTACATATTTACAGTGGTATAAAAGCTCGAATCCTCAACTTTTCTTGTTTTCTAGTCATTTAAGAATGTTTTTGACGTTCAGTTTGACATTATTTTGACGATCAGTTTGACATTATTTTGACGATCAGTTTGACATTTTTTCAACCCTGTGTGGTTAAAAGTACCATCCACATTTACATGTCATACAACCTCGACTGTCTGGGGCTAAAATCTTCTTTCTCATAAAACAATTTCTACAAACCACGGGTGGACAACCTGAAAATAGATATGTAAATCTAACAAAACAAATACAAACACGATTGTTTTTAGTGTAGTTTTGAGCATTACCACCTACAAAAACAAAAGAAAGTTCCTTCTAGATGTTGAGTCTGCTTCATTTGAATGGGGTTCATGGTAACTTATTTTGAACTAGAAAGCCATGAATGGCTCGTGTCGCTCCACAGGCTTGAAATTCTTGTAAAAGCAAATTAAAGTTTTGACTAGATTTTTAGATATTTTGGGTTCTACTGATGTTGAAAATGATTTTCAAAGTTTCAACTATATAACATATAAAGAAATGACCTCCGCCCATAAAGGACATATTTTTCATCCAATCAAAATGATTTTTGGCTGCATGATAATGGGTCACCCAAAGATCATACCAAAATTGTTTCTTTGAAATCCATCAATTACATTCTGAGAAAATGATTTTCAAAGTTTCCACTATATAACATATTGAGAATGACCTCCGCCCATAAAATATATATTTTTCATCCGATCACAATAATTTTTGGTAGACTGATAAAGGGGCACTCAGGAAATGTTTTAGTGAAATTTGGTTTATATCCATCAATAATATTCTTAGAAAATGATATTCAAAGTTTCCACTATATAACATAATAGAGAAATGACCTCCGCCCATAAAATGCATATTTTCAATCCTATTACAATCGTTTTTTTGTAGACTGATAAAGGGTCACCCAGTGATCATTCATGTAAAATTAAATTGGAATCCATCAATTAGAATCTGAGAAAACTCACTTTTTACCATATTTGGAAATTAGCCACGCCCATAAAATCCATGTTTTTCATTGGATCAAAATTTCTTGAACAACTTTGAAAGAGGGTCACCCAAGGATTATTCCTGTGAAGTTTGGTTGAAATTCATCCCGTAGTTTCTGAGTAGAAGATTTTTAAAGAAAAAGTTTACGACCGGACGCATGGACGCACACAACGCCATGACAATAGCACCAGTGGCTTTCAGCCAGTGGAGCTAAAAACCAAGGAATGCAAAATATGAAACACCAATAATAATTCCGGTGGCATAAATTACTTTCCCAAAGAAATAGATTCCAACTGTTTGTTTCAATATAAGATCTATTTATTTGTCATAGAGTGAACAACAAATATTATATTTCCACTAATGGCAGATATTTGATCGAAATCGACCCGGTATGTTCGCGATAGTCTTCTAAGTTTCCAGTATATACAATACATGTACATGTACAAGGAAATAAAGTCCGAATCTTATAAAATGTCTACAAAGACAAAAGTCATTTTCAAATATCTTTCTCCAACATATTATAATTGCACTCAGTCATCTTCACACTTTTCTTTTACATTATGTCGTGGGCGGTCAAAATATTAAAACTACAGTTTAAGTAGTTGCGACATTTTGATCGCCCGTCGATGCAGTGTTGTTATACTTACATTGACAATAGCAAGGTTGTCCATAAAGTGTGACAGTATCCAATTCATAGTAACCATTTTCACAGTATCTCTCACATAAACTACGTTCACAGCCTTCTGAAACTGTTAAAGAATGATTTAAATCCTTATCACGCTGTATTTAAATTTTGTGCCATACAAATAACTGTTTTTACTTATTAACTAGATCGAATTTTGAATGATTTCAAGAAGGTAAAACGTAATCACTAATTCGAAATTAGCGCTATTTTTTACACCCCCCCCTTTTCATAATATTTACGAACTTTCATATTTTTTGTCTTCACGGACCAATTATACGTTAAAAAATCATAATAATTAAAAAAAAAAAAAAAAAAAAAAAAAAAAAAAATGGGGACTACCAACGTTTTCTCAAATGTCGAAGAATGCTGATATGAGTTCGCTATGGTGCTACTAAGGATTTAAAGAATAAATTGTCATCTACGCAGGGGCATTTGTATATCGTATGCTCATCCCAAATATTATTTGTTTCTATTGGTGCGCGGTTCAAATTCATCTGTTCAATGTCCATATTATGAAAGGTTACATTTTCATTGTTTTTCATAGTACTTTCATAACGCACTTCTTTTTTTATAAAAAGGGCTTTCTGTTGACTTGGCTACAGAAATTCTCTGTTACTGCGTCAACACAAAATTATAAAAAAAAAAAAAAATCTTTTAAAAATCATAATCTTAGGCTGTGTTACATCTTTCCAAAATGAAGATTAATAAAATACAGTTTCCTTGTAGTAAGATTGTGCTTTAATCTTTACATTTTCAATGAAAAATATGTAATATTACATAGGCGTATCTAGGACTTTGAAATTTATACGCACTCAGAAGGAAATAACCAAGAATATATAGAATAAAGGCGATATGAGAACTGTGACAAAAGGTGAAAGCCCTCCGTCCGATCCCTTTTTATGTTTTGAGCGTTATCAAAGTGCCGAAACTACAGCTTGAATAAGCTTGATCATTCATCAACGATATTTTCCACAGGGGATTATTTCTTTTAGGCACTTGCGTAAATTGCGCAATGGGAGCTACGCCCTTGATATTATGCTTTAAAGAAGGAAAATAATGTCTCACAAAATAGTAAAATTTGAAAGAAAAAAAAAAAAAAAAAAAAAAGATTTTTCAAAATTGCCGTATCTTGATGAAGCGGAGACCAAATATAAATAATCAAGTTACTTACATTGAAACAATACCATCGAATGTATCAGCCACATGGTAACAAAACTAACTAAACTACAGCGTCTTATCGACATCTCTGCTCTAAGACTGCCCTAACACTAATGGAACATAACTATTATATTTAATAGAACATATATTTAACCATGAACATTCTGTCATATGATCCGAGAATCAAGTCCGAATAGCCTGTGGTCACACAATTAGATCCGAAGAAATTCAAACTTGGAAATGTCATCATTTTCAGATAAAGTTGTGACATTTTGTTATGATAAAATATTTTCTTGTTAGGTTTTACGTATAAAACTTGTTTCACATAACGTCACCTATTGCAACAAGAGAATATGTTTCTATTGGCACTTATTTAATTTTTGGAATAAGATGCCGAAAAATGTCTCTTAATGTCACTTAACCAGTTGTAATTGATTAATTTTACAAAAAAAGTCTTTGAAAAACATAGACTTGTTATATATTTGCGTACATATTGTGATGGCCGTTTTCTTACATTCAATCTAAAGGCTACAGGTACTGGTATCATTTTTTAAATCCGCGCGACGATTCCATAAACACGCGGTTCCTACACGTAGACTGTGTTATATCGTACCAACAAGAGCTGTCGGCGGACAGCGAAGGTCGATTATTCCTAGTGCTGGATGGTACCAGCAAATCAGTATCGACACTAAGAAATTCCATTAAATGATAGTCAAGAGTAAGGAGTCTTTGTTTAAAGTCCAAAAAGAGTAAAAATTTCACTAAATAAAATATCAAAGTAATGAATCTTTGTCTATAGGCTGTGATGGTGGTCTCAAAAGCATTTGCAAAGTTTCAAGGCGAAAGTTTTTAGTTGAAACAAATATATTTTTAGTTTTTATATTTATATATTTATTTATAAAACGGTTAATCATTTTCAAGTTCCACTAAATTCAATATCAGAGTATCTAGAGGCTAAATTTATGGTCATGGAAGCATGTACAGCTTCCAAGCAAACAACTTTAGTGGAAACAGAGATATAACAGATATACATCAGTTGCACGTATAAACTTAACCAAGATTTCTAACCCCGAAATGGGTTTAAATTTTACTAAATTCAATATCACAGTAATGAATACTAGATGCTAATATCATGGTCACAGATGTAAGTGCAAAGTTTCAAAGCAATAGCTTTTGTAGAAACAGAGATTTGACACACTTGCATGTGAAAACTTAACCAAAGCATTTCGCCGACGCCCGGGATAGCCCCCCACCCCTATTTCACGAATAGTAAAGCTTAAAGGTCGTAATGTACTCTGAGCGTAGAGTGAATCGATTGTACATCGGCCACAAATCTGACGTATACTTCAGAACCATACTGTCGTAGGTTTTGACAATCTACACTAGGGGTGCAATTTCAAACTAGCACAATCCCAAACTTGACCTTTATTTTGACGAAACAACTCAAGATCGGCAAGTTTCAATGTGTTGATACATACGTTTAATGAATTACACTATTTTTTTTAAACCTATGTACGAATGGAATATTGCATTAATACCCGAGTTTTTTTTATGAAATATGTGTGATCCGCTAGGTGAAAAAAGGACCACCGAAAAAGAATTTGAAAAATAGATAAGTTTCATTATCCATAGACCAAAGATTGCATTTTCAAAAATCTTTTTCGAACTACCAAGATCGTCCCTTCTGACACGCCGGCCACATATAATCGGAGGCATCCAGCCATCTCTTTTCACATGAACTGTTTACTTCATATGTAATCTAAAAACATACTATATATTTAAAAGTGTCTTAGAGAGCTTAGTTGCTAAGTGTAAAAGGTAAACTAGTAATTTTAATGTACACATCAACAAAAACCACCAAACAACTTTATTAATATGGAACAAATGAAATCTCGCAAATACAGCTGCAGTTTCAATGTAAATGGTATGATTGAAATTCGATATCTCAAAACGTAGGCCTGCAAGTTCGCACTCGGTAATTTGTCTTGCGTGAGTGTCAGACGGAGAAATGTCAGTGATAGGTGACTAAAATGTAACAACTATTTTTTGAGCGATATTAGAAGACTCATCTAAATGTAGCGCGTTAAAAAATTTGAATTGTAAGACACTGTTTTGCTTGTGTTGATTATTCTCATATTTTTCACGAAGATATGTTAAACATAGTATAAAGTCTGAATGAGAAAACGAATCTTTCACTAAAACTAGAAAGCCATGAATGGCTTGAGTCGCTCCACAGGCTTGAAATTCGAGTAAAAGCAAATAAAAGTTTTGACTAGATATTTAGATATTTTGGGTTCTACTGATGTTGAAAATGATTTTCAAAGTTTCAACTAAAAAAAAATGAAGAGAAATGACCTCCGCCCATAAAAGACATATTTTTCATCCAATCAAAAACCTTTTTTACTGCATGATAATGGGTCACCCAAATAACATACCAAAAATGTTTGATTGATTACATTCTGAGAAAATGATTTTCAAAGTTTTCATTAAATAACATATTGAGAAATGACCTCCGCCCATAAGATACACATTTTCCATCCGATCTCGATTATTCTTAAAAGACCCATGAAGGGTCGCCGAAGGATCATTGCAGTGAAATTTGGTTGATATCCTTCATTAACATTCTGAGAAATGATTTTCAAAGTTTCCACTATATAACATAAAGAGAAATGACCTCCGCTTATAAAATACATATTTTCCATCCGATCACAATAATTTTTAGTAGACTGATAAAGGGTCACTCAAGTATCATTCAAGTAAAATCTGGTTGATATCCATCAATTATATTCTCAGAAAATGATTTTCAAAGTTTTCACTATATAACATATGGAGAAATGACCTCCACCCATAAAATACATATTTTCCATCCAATCACAATATTTTTTGGTAGACTGATAAAGGGTCACCCAAGGATCATTCATGTAAAAATTTAATTGGTATCCATCAATTAGAATCTGAGAAAACTCATTTTAACCAACTTTGGAAATTAGCCACGCCCATAAATCCATGTTTTTCATTGGATCAAAATTTCTTGAACAACTTTGAAAGAGGGTCACCCAAGGATCCTTCCAGTGAAGTTTGGTTGAAATTCATCCAGTAGTTTCTGAGGAGAAGATTTTTAAAGAAAAGGTATACGACTGGACTCACAGACACATTATGGACACAACGCCATGACAATAGCCCCAGTGGCTTTCAGCCAGTGGAGCTAAAAAGCCCTTTTTACCACACATAGAAACAAGCTATGCTCATTAAAGCCATGATTTTCAAGCGATTAAAATTCATTGAGGGAATCTCAAAATGGGTCACCAAGGACGTTCTTGTGAAATTTGGTTAAAATCCATCGAGGAGATTCTTATAGACAAGAGGACCCCTTAATTGCTCACCTGAATGAACTGTCTTAAACTTGTTTAGAGCAGTCTTGGAAAGGATAATGGAATTCAAAATAATGCTGTTGGCTCTATTCCATTAAATAATGATATGACTGATTTTCAGTTTGATTGGGGATAAATAGATGGCCTCTAGAGTGCGTATAAGGTTTTTCAAAGATTTTACCTCATGACCTAGCTTTTGACCCCAGTTAACACAATTTTGAGCTTGTCCAAGATTTTATCAGGACAATCATTCTGACGATTTTTTCTGCTGATCAGTCAAAAACTGAGACCTCTAGAGTGCATACAAGGTTTTTCTAATGTTTGACTCAGTAACCTAGTTTTTGACCCAATTTTAAAGTTGTCAAGATTTCATCAAGACAATCAATCCATCTGTCAATTTTCAAGGTGATCGGACAAAAAATGTGGCTTGTAGAGTGCAAGCATGCAAGGAGGGGTTCAAAGGAACACATCACCATAAAGGTCACTGGCTTTCAGTCAGTGGAGCTAAAAAATGTTTTAAACAGCTGTAGTGACTAGGTTCAAGTCACTCACACACAAAAATATTTAATATAAATGTTGGTGGCCAATATTTGACTTCTTATCTATACCTGTCATTTGGAGGCAAAATCTCTTAACCACAGCTTGATGTAAAGAATTTTTGGTCACCCAATGACAAATTTGTACCTTTTCAGTCACATTGTCACATCGTATTTGTATGTTATTTTTGGGTCTACCGCTGCTTTTACAGTTTTCTTTTAGTCAGATCACAATGTCTGATTCTACTACCATTGATTTCTGATATTTCTCTTATCAGCATTGCTGAGTCTCCAGCTAATCACCCCCACATAGGTTTTAGATTATCCGTTTGTGGGAGACAAATGTCAGAAGGTATGAGTGCGTATAGAAGCGTGGGTCAAAGCAAAAACAAAATTTTCAAGAGATGCGCTTTGCATAATTGCTCTATCTACTTTAGCTATAATAAGTCAGCTTACAGCAGGTAATTTCAAGAACTATCATGTGAAATTGTGTTGTTAATTCATCAATAAATGTAGAAGTCACTATCCAGACAAATCCAGACAGACACATAACAAACAAAAAACTGAAGTGTTTAAGTAATTTTGAAAAATACTATTCATAGAAGCAAATCCAATTAGAACTCAAAGGAACAAGCTCCATTTGTAAGCAAGTTATCAAAGCCAATATTGCTTGTTTAGAGTCAATGAAATTTACATGTTTCATCCTAAACTAACTAGCAGATGCATGATATGAAGACATTCAGATCCAAGATAATTGAAAGTGCTAAATACATTGCCAGTAAGCCCTTCACATCTCTTCCTAATAGGAAACAATATTTAATGGGAACAAGAAAGGGATGATGTCAGTTACCTTTCTAAATAAGAGGGCCATGGTGGCCCTTAATCGCTCACCTGAGTGTAATGTCTAAAATTTGTTTAAAACAGCCTTTGAAAGGATGATGAAAATAATAACAAAGTTTAAACAATGCTGTTTATGATACGCAACAACATGATCTCTTTGGCCAATTGAAAGTTCATTGTATGATGAGAATGATGACAAAGTTAAAACAATGCTGTTGATTCTACACGAGATTTATTCTTAGGCCAATTTTCGGGTTGATTAGGTTATAAGTGTGGTCTCTAGAGAGCATAAATAGACTTTTTTATCCCAATTTGACCCATTTTTTGATTTGTCCAATATTTATAAACAAGAGGACCACTATGGTCCTAGAGTCTCTTTGATCACTGAGACATCACATCAATTAACAAGAGCTTCGCAGAGCGGCGCATATACACCCGATGGGCTTGTCAGTAACCTTGGCTTGTCAGTAACATGCGCTTGAATGATAGCTAAAAATATTTCAAACAGACAGACAGACAACTGGTGCCATAACATAGTATGACCTTTTGAGTGTAAATTGAAAATGATTTTATGCAAAACTATATGCCAAACATCATAATAAAAATAACAAAATATAGTGATTTTCGTTTAATTCAAGGGCAGATAATGCAAGATTTCTCAGGAATGACTGGAGCGATTTGAATTTCAAAGGTCTTATGCACAACTAGACATCATAGGGAGTAATTGTGTCTAGTTTCAGCATATTCCCATTGATAGTTTAGGAGGAGTTGTGCACACAAAAATAGTGATTTTCGTTAAATTCAAGAGCAGATAATTCAAGATTTCTCGGGAATGACTGGAGCGATTTGAATTTCAAAGGTCTTATGCACAACTAGACATCATAGGGAGTAATTGTGTGTAGTTCCAGCTTATTCCCATTGATAGTTTAGGAGGAGTTGCGCACACAAAAAACAGAGATTTTCGTTAAATTCAAGGGCAGATAATTCAAGATTTCTCAGAAATGACTGAAGCGATTTGAATTTCAAAGGTCAAATGCACAACTAGACATCATAGGGAGTAATTGTGCCAAGTTTCGGTTCATTCCCATTGATAGTTTAGGAGGAGTTGCGCACACAAAAAATTGCTTACGGACGGACAGACTGACGGACGACTGAGGCCATAACATAATACGACCCTTCGGGCGTATAGAAAGGCAGATGTCATAAAGAAGCTAATTTCTACATAAAACCAAGTTTCACAAAAATTGGGCCATATTTGTGGCCATAGGAGTTATTTCAAGAAAATTATCAAGAAAGACTTCTTTCCCTGTGATATGGCATGAATCCTTCCCATTTTTAATCAAGTTCATTCTTGTGACCTGGTAAACATTTTAACCAAATTTCATGAAGATTGGACCATATTTGTGGCGTCTGGACCTCTTACAAGAAAGTTGTCATTAAGGCCCCTTTTCCCATGATATGGCACGAATCCTTCCCATATGATTGGACCATATTTGTGGCTTCTAGAGTGTAAACAAGAACTAGAAAGCCATGAATGGCTTGAGTCGCTCCACAGGCTTGAAATTCTTGTAAAAGCAAATAAAAGTTTTGACTAGATTTTTAGATATTTTGGGTTCTACTGATGTTGAAAATAATTTTCAAAGTTTTATCTTTATAACATATAGAGAAATGACCTCCGCCCATAGAAGACATATTTTTCATCTAATCAAAATAATTTTTTACTGCATGATAATGGGTCACCCAAGATCATGCCAAAAATGTTTGATTGATATCCATCACTGTCATTCTGAGAAAATGATTTTCAAAGTTTCCCCTATAATACATAGAGAAGTGACCTCCGCCCATAAAAAACATATTTTTCATCCAATCATTATAATTTTTGGTAGACTGACAGAGGGTTGCTCAAGGATCATTCAAGTGAAAATTGGTTGATATCAAACAATTAGATTCTGAGAAAATGATTTATCAAAGTTTCCACTATATAACATGTAGAGAAATGACCTCTGCCAATTAAATACATATTTTTCATCCAATCACAATATTTTTGGTAGACCAATACAGGGTCACTCAAGGATCATTCTAGTGAAATTTGATTGGTATTCATCAATTAGAATCTGAGAAAAGTCACTTTATACCATATTTGGAAATTAGCAATGCCCATTTAATCCATGTTTTTCATTGGATCAAAATTTCTTGAACAACTTTGAAAGAAGGTCACCCAAGGATCATTCCTGTAAAGATTGGTTGAAATTCATCCGGTAGTTTATGAGAAGATTTTAATGAAAAAGTTTACGAATGGACACACGGATTCACTGACGCACGGATGGATGCACGACGGAGACACGCCATGACAATAGCCCCAGTGGCTTTCAGCCAGTGGAACTAAAAATCGTCATTAAGGCCCCTTTTCCCGTGATATGGCAGGGATCCTTTCCATTTTCAATAGGGATCATCCTTGTGACCTGACAGACATTCTGACCAAGTTTCATTAAGATTGGGCCATATTTGTGGCCACTAGAGAGTAAACAAGAAAATTGTCATTAAAGATCAAATGAATAGCTTATTTTGGAATGTGTGTTTAAAACATCTGATAATTATCAATGAAATAAGGAGGTACAAAAAGTTCGCGTAAAAAAAAAACTAGAAAGCCATGAATGGTTTGAGTTGCTCCACAGGCTTGAAATTCTTGTAAAAGCAAATAAATTTTTTGACTAGATTTTTAGATATTTGGGGATCTACTGATGTTGAAAATGATTTTCGAAGTATATATAACAACTATATAACAGATAGAGAAATGACCTCCGCTCCTAAAAGACATATTTTTCATCAAATTAAAATAATTTTTGTCTGCATGATAATGGATCACCAAAGGATCATACCAAAAATGTTTGATTATTAACAATCAGTTACAATCTGAGAAAATGATTTTCATAGTTTCCAATATTTAACATATTGTGAAATAACATCCATCAATAAAATGCATAATTTTCATCCAATCAAAAAAAAATTAAATACATTGATAAAAGTCACTCAAGGATCATTCCAGTGAAATTTGGTTGATATCCAAAAAATAGATTCTGAGAAAATGATTTTCAACTTTTCCACTATATAACATATAGAGAAATGACTTCTGCCCATAAAATGAATTTTCATCCGATCACAATAATTTTTTTGTAGACTGATAAAGGGTCACTCAAGGATCATTCCAGTGAAATTTGGTTGATATCCATCAGTAACATTCTGAGAAAATGATTTTCAAAGTTTCCACTATATAACATATAGAGAAATGACCTCCGCCCATAAAATGCATATTTTCCATCCAATCACAATGATTTTTTGTAGACTGATAAAGGGTCATTCAATGATCATTCATATACAATTTAATTGGTATCCATTGATTAGAATCTGAGAAAACTCACTTTTGTACCATATTTGGAAATAAGCCACGCCCATTTAATCCATGTTTTTCATTGGATCAAAATTTCTTGAACAACTTGGAAAGAGGGTCACCCAAGGATCATTCCTGTGAAGTTTGCTTGAAATCCATCCAGTAGTTTCTGAGTAGAAGATTTTTAAAGAAAAGTTTACAACGGGACGCACGACGGACACAACGCCATGACAATAGCCCCAGTGGCTTTCAGCCAGTGGAGCTAAAAAAAAAAATTAAAAGAACGATATTGACTAAAATACAACCGTGATTTATTTGAAATCTTTATCTGGACAGAAATATGTATACATTCACACGCACTAGCTGTGATGTAACTGCGAGGGATTCCCCATTCTAGGTAAACAAAGAGTGCATCGTAAATAAGACCACTTTCAAATGAAACAAAGAAAAATCTTTCCTGTTACCCACTTGTTCAGCTGAGATCGTTTGAGCCAAAAGGCTTTGAAGATGTAGTATCATCACAGCCTGAATCCGATTCAGAGATGTAGGGTGAAAATATTGAGTCTGACAACCCCAATTATCAAATTGGGAATGGCTCTCCGAGTCTTATCTACTGTGCAAATTTAATTTTCAACCTACCTATTAGTTGTTTTTAATGATATACATTAAATATGTCATACAGTTTTGTGGAAAATTCAAATTTCCTTGCCAATTTTTTTACAACACTCACTGGAAATCCCGACTTATCATTCTTGTCAATCAATATACGTACAAAAATGTGGTTGGCGTTGGGAACTATTTTTAAATACACAAAGATTTAAAATCTAAATTTTCAAGGAGTTTGATTACACACTTTTGATTAATTTTCAAATAAGACAATGACATCAAAATTAAGTTATTTTATCCCTTTACATGATTGTACAGTTGTCATCATGTGATAATAACAGTGCAATGAAAATTTGTATTCTAAAGATAACCACCAGAAAAGACATGTGAAACTATACATATCGTTCTTTAGCCTCCAAAAAGTTGCAAACGCAGCTGTTTTATATTATCTATGACATTCTGGTCACTTGGAAAAGATATAATGTATATCTTACCTATTCTGCAGTGTTCTTGAATTTCAATGCCGATTTGAGCGTTTTTCACATTGTTCCACCAAACGTAATTTATGCATGCGATCACAATTATCGATAATTTAACCTCCATTGGCAGACCTTTTTATTGTTTATTTATCTATCTTTTGTTCCAGCTATAAGCGTTTTTAGTCTCATTTTTATAAATTAAATTTAAAGTTAGATATCACCTCAGACTCTTAAACAGTTGCAAGATATAAAAGCATAAAAAGAGTAAAGAAGAAAGATAAACAGAATTCTTTCATTAGCCGCAAATAACATGTGTAACAGTCATAAATATCTTCTTTTCTTGCGCAACGTTCCATAACACATGCAAAAGTTTCTTTGGTCTGACCATGTCGATGCACCAAACAATTGTCAATGTCATAATATATTGATAAGCCCCTAATCACACGTGTGTGTCGCCTTTATTTTGATCAATATAACATACCACAAGTCATTTTCCTTTGATCTATCTGTGATGATGCACCAATCAATTACCCATGTCACTGATTTATTTTTATGACACATATATTCTCATACTATTAAAAAGTGAGAAATTTCAGTTGACAGGTTCTGAACCATTTCATACACAAAATAGCACTTTTTCATCATGCTTCAAAATGGTGCAACTAAAAATTTATTAAAAGCTGAAAATACAACATTTCTAATGTCAATTTGGTGTCAAAAGAAGAATAATGTAAAAAACGGTCATTTTTGATCAATCAAATTCTAAAAATCTATTCTTTATGACGATAACAAAATAATTTCATATTTTTATGGTTTATTCCCATTTTGTCTAATCCCATTTCGTGTACACTATTAAAATTTTGGGTTAGATGAAAAATTTGGTCTAAAGCAAAAAAGACAAATGACATCCATTGATTTATTCATTCTTTAACGTTCCATCTGTTCATTAATTCATTCATTGGTATGTTTGTTTGTTCATTCATTCATTCAATCATTCATTCCCTTATAATTTCATATTTTGAGGTCATTTTATTTCTTTAAATTATAGGTATTACTTCTTACTGTTCCAAATCATAAATGAAATAGAGTTAACCCTGGCCCCTTCAACTATGCATAAAAACCGATCCCTGACCCCAGGTTTTGATGATCAAGAAAGCTAAATGGTGCAATTTGGCTCTAGGAAATTTGAGCTGTCATGTCATTTTGATGCGTCAATGGTTATTAAAAGTGTGTCGTGAAATTTGGAAAATGATTAATTTAAAACTGTCTCTTTAACACCTAGATTAATAGGCAGTTAACACACTCCGGTGATCGGATTGGCCGTCGTAATTGGCAGTTCACTACTTATCTTCAATACTTGCTAGTCACAGGTTTACAACAAAACAATGATTTGTTAAATGATGTTGAAAAAGTTTAAAAGAATTTCTTGCTTTGGGGTTTCGGACAGTCTCTTCTCTATTCTATTTTGACTACTCTCGGTTCATAATTTCTCACCCCTCTAGATTCCTAAACTGACCTAACAGGAACAAAAAGAGGGTACTTTCCGAAGTATTTAGGTTGCGACATCCAGGGGCAACACAATAATGCCAAATTTAAGTACTTTTTCGTGTGGACTTTATGATAATTTGATCTAAATTACGTAGCCGCTGACAAATTGTTTACAAGGCCAGTATCATCTATCCCTCGCAATGACGTCAATGCCTAAGTCACTTGACTGAGAAGCTATCAAGGACCGGGTACAGGTGTGTATATAGAAAAACCTAAAATTCACAATTACAAAAAATCATTTTTTCATTCTGAATATTGCATCATATTTAATTTTTACTTATGAATACATAAAGAAACGGTTGTAAACGCTTTCCATTTGACCTTTAAGGCCCCTTTTTCTCTGATATGGCACAAATCCATCCAATTTTGGATGGGGTTCATCCTTGTGACATGGCAAACATTCTGACAAATGATCCATATTTATTGACTCTGGTGCATAAACACTTAAATTGTTGACGTCTAACGACGGACGACAGACATTCACTGATCACAAAAGCTCACCTTGAGCACGATGTGCTCAGGTGAGCTAAAAAAATCATTCTGACCAACTTTCAGGTTGATTTGGCAAAAAATGTGGCCTCTAAAGTGCATATAAGGTTTTTCAAAGATTTAACATTGACTAGACTAGATTGTGACCTCAGGTGACCTTTTTTTTGATATTGTCCAAGATTTATTTAAGAAATTCATTCTGACCAATTTTCAGGTTGGTCGGGCAGAAAAATATGGCCTCTAGAGTGCATGCAAGGTTTTCTAAACTTTGACTTTGTGACCGTGATTTTGATCTCAATTGACCTAATTTCAAACACATCCAAGAATTCATCAAGACAATCATTCAGACAAATTCCGACGAATGCTGGACATCCATCTGACATTAAAAGTTCACCTTTAGCACTTTGTGTGCGGGTGAGCTAAAAATGTCTGGCTGATCATTTGCAGGCTTGACAAATATTGCACTCAGGATCTATTAACCTGAGGCTTCTATACATTATTATGTTTCCTTAAACAGAATCAGAACAATTTCTGTTTTCTGCCATTTTGTATAATTACAGAAGAATACTTTGTTCTTTTAATTTAATTCATAGCAAGGTCAAGAATGATGAAAATAGTTCTTTATTCATGAAATAATTGTTTTATTTATCTCAAAATAGATACATATTTCTGCTGAGAGATCTAATCCCAAACACATATATTAACCAACCACAAAGTCGCAGTCCTTTGTTCCAACATTATGGAAAGGAATTGTTGTGAAAATATTGTGAGACAAGACGTGTTTGTGAAACACAAATGCCCCCATAACAGCATTTTTTTTTTTTTTCAAAATGTTAATCTTGACAAACAACCTGAAACTTTAAAATATGACCTTGACCTTGATACCTAGGGTTGCACATCACTGAGACCTTTTATCATGCCAATTATGAGAAAGGTATCTAAAATAGGCTTAAATGAACTAAACATGTAAAATTACAGTATAGTTTTTAAATATTTGACCTTGAGAGACCTTGATCTTATCACATGACCTTGACCTTGATATCTACTGATGCACATAATTGAGATCTATCATCCTGCCAAATATGAAGCTTCTATCTTGAATAGCCCTGAAAATATTGGCAATGGTAGGTTTTAATGTTAAGTTTTTAACATTTTTGACCTTGACAGATGACCTTGATCTTGACTTTGGTATCAGCAGATGCATATCATTGAGATTTATTACCATGCCAAATATGAAGCTTCTATCTTGAATAGCCTTGGTTAAGTTTTCCAGTTATTTGACCTTGACAGATGACCATGGCCTTGTCACATGACCTTGACTTTTGTATCTACTGATGCATATCATTAAGATCTATCATCATGTCAAATATGAGGCCTCTATCTCGAATAGCCTTGGAAATATTGGCAATGTGAAGTTTTTGGATAAGTTTTTAGTTATTTGACCTTGACTTTGGTATCAGCAGATGCGTATCTTGAATAGCTTTGAAAATATGTTTTTTGGTTAAGTTTTGCAGAAAGACAGACAGAAGGACAACGGTAAAACAATATGCCCCCGATCTTTCGATACAGGGGCATGAAAGGGAGAATTTGATTGTAGCAAGCAATTCATTCCTTTCTAACCACATTTTTATCCAAATTCTTTCATTATAATCAACCTTTTCTTGTACAATTCTGGGGTTTTATGTCCCAGTGAGTAAAGGATTATTTTACACAAGCTTTATATTTCTGTAAACCTCTTTCAATTAGGACCAGTCCATTAAGTTGCAATCTACTCAAGGAGTATTATAGCTGCGATCAGAAGTCTCAATGATCTATTTTTGACAAGGCAGTTTTAAAAATTTCATCTATGATATTGAAAACAAAAAGTATCAGTTATTTTAAAGCTGAACTGGTGTTATAAAGTTGGTATATCTGTTTACTCTGGGCTGATCCCAAACTCCTGAAAAAAATCCATTAAAAAGCGAGTAGAAGCATAACATATGGCAAGCAAAATGTTGCATCAATAGTTTGAACAAGACCTGTTTTAAACTGACATAAAGTAATACCTCTACCATGTGCTTGTCACAGACAGGACTTTTCCTGAAGTTAAAGGGAATGATGGTGGGTCCTTTGTGTCAGAGAAAAATCCACAGTTAGGGAATTTCTATTAAGCTATTAGCTAAAAAATCTTTGAAATACCATCATTTAACAAGGTGCCAAATTGTCACAAGATACACCCGTCACACTGCTTAGTATTAGCTGGGGGTTTGAATAGAACTGAGGTTATTTTGAATGAATATTTTTGCACCAATGAAGTTTCATGATCCTAGCTATTATACTTTAAGAGATATACTCCGGACAAGATTCTAGTATGAAAAACAACAATGGGCAATAACTCAAAAAATAGGCCAGATAGAATTATGGTTCTTGTACACTGCACTCCCCCTTGATGACATCTATACACCCATGAAGTTTCATGATCCTAGCTATTATACTTTTACAGATATACTCCAGACAAGATTCAAGTCTGAAAAACAACAAAGGGCAATAACTCAAAAAATAGGCCAGGTAGAGTTATGGTTCTTGTGCACTGCACTCCCCCTTGGTGAGATCTAAACAACCATGAAGTTTCATGATCCTAGCTATTATACTTTTAGAGATATACTCCGGACAAGATTCAAGTCTGAAAAAACAACAAAGGGCAATAACTCAAAAAATAGGCCAGGTAGAGTTATAGTTCTTGTGTACTGCACTCCTCCTTGGTGAGATCTATACACCCATGAAGTTTCATGATCCTAGCTATTATACTTTTAGAGATATACTCCGGACAAGATTCTAGTATGAAAAACAACAAAGGGCAATAACTCAAAAAATAGGCCAGGTAGAGTTATGGTTCTTGTGCACTGCACTCTGCAATGATGAGAAGAATACAATTGCCAAGTCTGAAGTCAATTGAACTTCAAGTGACAGAGTTATGCTCCGGACAAAGAAGAGGATGCCGCTGGACGCCCGGACGCCGGACACCCGGACGCCACGGGTGATCCCATAATACGTCCCGTCTTCGACAGGCGTATAAAAAGTGTATCATTGTAGTATATAAAGACACAAGATGTGTTTGTGAAACTTGAATGCCCCTGCAACTGCATTTTTCTTTTTAGAAATTTGACCTTGACAGATGACCTTGGTACCAACAGATGCATGTCAAAAAGATAAATCATCATACAAAATACAAGCATTGTATCTTGAATAGCCTTGAAAATATTTGCAATGTTAAGTTTTTTGGTTAAGTTTTGCAGACAGACAAGACAGACAGGTAAATGGATGGACAGACGGACAATGGTAAAACAATATACCCCCAATCTTTCGATGCGGGAGCATAAATATACTTAGTCATATAACAGGATATCAGTATGCCACCAACTTGAAATCAGTTAGCTACATATGGGACCTAGATCTGATACCCAATGCCAAGTTTCAAGTTACTGTGATTCAAAGTTGCTGAGAAAAGTGCAACAAAATTTTTCAGATGGACAGGTATAATAACAGAAAGATTAAACCAACATTACCCCCCTCTACTTCAAAGTGGGAGTTTAATAAAGCTGTAGATACGATATTGTTGCCATCCATCAACCTTCATTTATATGCAATTAACATTAAGACAGAAGAGCATTCACTTCAAATGGAATCCTGGGTTGAAGCCTAATGCTGACTTAACTAGCCAATTAAGGGCCCAAGACAAAAATTTCTAACTGGTCCAGTTTCAAAGAGTTTGCATACTTCATTGTTTTCTTGATAGCACTTTAAAATTCCTTGTTTTTTTTTGGAGGAAAACAATGTGGACAATGAAGAAATGGATTGTATTGCCTTTTTTTTCATTTTCCACATTGTTGTTAGAAGCTTTTTTATCCAGGAAAGTAAAAGAGTGGGATTGTGTAGGTTGATGTTAAAGAACCAGTTCTGCGTTTAGGATGACAAAACAGTGTGAACTGTTTGCCATTTACATGTATAACCAGCTTTGCACATGGGCTTCATGCCAAGCAGGATAAAATTAGCAAATAATTTGCATTATTTTGTCATCCTCAATGGAGGGCAGACAGAGTTTTCTTGGACATCTTTGGATCAGTAAAGTATTTCAACTCCATTTCTAGTTTAAAATTGCATTTTACTATCTTTGGATCAATAAAGTGTTTCAACTATATTTCTAGTTTAAAATTGCAATTTACTATCAATTTTCCATATACAGAAGAAAAATAAAATATTGGACAATCCCTGTCTCCCACAAAGTTTGTGATGGAAACAAATCTCCAATTACTGTAACCAAAGGCTTGTCTAGGAAGAAATTAAACCAATATAATAAGCTTTGAACAGTCACAACTAAACCATTATCTCACATTTGGTAACATCATTTTCAATTGTAAACATGACTACAAGTTTTTTAGATCAGTACTTTTAAAAAGTCCAGCAAAAATGTCTTGAACACAGCATTTTTATGGCTGTTTGAACATTTTTTTTTTATTTTCCAAAATGTCTTAATAATATCAATATTTTAAACAATATCTCCCTTTTTAAATTACGAACAAAGACCTCTTTCTATTTTTGATTCAGAGATACATGTATCATTCTTGAAAGGGTCAAAAACTTACAAAAACTCACCAGTGAAATTTTCACTATGGTAAACTCAATTTGATAAAAGCTAGTCCTGCTTTCATCCATTTAAGGTAGTGGAGCCGTAATAGTTCAGCTATTAGTTCAGTAATAGAAAGCATGAAAATCATTAGGGAAACCTCGGCTAACACTGTTAAAGTTTGGAATGTTGCGGAACTATTATGGGTCCACTACCTTAATGTAACTGGCTGTTATGTAGTAAGTAATACTAGTGGGGTTTCTTATATTGCTATGCCCTACACAAGGATTGTGGAATTTTCTTCCTGTCTTGTCCTATATGGGCTTTTCCACTTGCAGACAAGTAGAATTTTTTAGGCCACTTGTCCATGTACAAGTTAATACCAGGGATACCTTGGAAAGGTACTGAATAGATCTAAGTGATAAATTATCCTTATGTTTTATAACAAAGGGTAGAAAATATTTTAAATGAAGACAAGAGGACTATAATGGTCCTATATCACTCACCCAAGTCTCTTTGACCCCTAGGACATCACATCAATTAAATAGGCAGATGTAAACAAGGAGATAATTTCTACATAAGATCAATACATTAAAATGTTTTCAGGTAAGATTAAAGTTGAATTATTTCCTGCTTTGTTTCTTTGTAAAAAGGGTATGACTAAACACAACCCTTATTTGAAATTAGGGGTATGAAATGAACAACCTTGATGAAATTCAATTGAATGAAACTATTATTCTGGTTTCAGAGGACAAGTTTTTTAGATTTCCTCCTTTGTATCTAAGTAAAATTAGATGAGCCCATTTGGAGCCCAAATTTGACCCAAAGGACATGAAATGAACAACATTGGTAGTGGCCCACTAGGTTTCAGAAAAGAAGATTTCCAAAGATTTCCCTCCATCATTGATTCCATGTAAAATGGGATGCACCTGAGCTGAGCCCATATCTGACTCAAGGGGTATGATATGAACAAAATTCTTACTAGGTTTCAGAAAAGAAGATTTCCAAAGATTTCCCTCCATCATTGATTCCATGTAAATGGGATGCACCTGAGCTGAGCCCATATCTGACTCAAGGGGTATGATATGAACAAAATTCTTACAGGTCTACTAAATTATGCTACATACCAAATATAAAGGCTTTTCACCTTCTGGTTTCATAGAAGATGATTTTCAAAAATTTCAAATTTGCTCCTATGTAAAATGGTATGCCAAGAGGAGCCCAATTTTACCCCAGGGGTTTGATATGAAAATCTTGATAGGGTCCTCTAGATTACACTACCTACAAAATATGAAGGCTATCTGCCGTCTGATTTCAGAGAGGAAGATTTTCTAAAGATTTGGTAGTTTGTTTTTATGTAAAACAGGATGCGTCGGGATGGAGCCAAAATATGACCCCCAGAGTCTTGATTTCAACAAACTAGGAAGAGGTCCACAAGATGATGCTACATATAAGATATGAGCCTGTGCATGACATTTGCAACAATTTCTAATATGCGCAAAAGATTTGCATCTGCACAGTTTGACCTTAGTCTTCACTATGTGCTATGTACATAGATAAGGTCTCAAAGCAGTTTTAGACAGTATTTCAATCTTCTTATAAAACTGAGTGGCTCTCTCATATAAAAGCTGTCTGCCCTCTGGTTTAAGAAGAAAAATTTTGAAGGTTTTTCGCACTTTGATGTAAAAAGGAATGTACCCAGGTGGAGCCAAAATACCAGGGTCTTGATATTCTCAAACCAGGTAGAGGTCCACTAGATGATGCTACATACCAAATATGAAAGCCGTCTGCCTTCTGGTTTAGAGGAAGAAGATTTTAAAGATTTTCACTCTTAGATTCTATATAAAAACGGATGTGCCTGGGCGGAGCCCAAATATGACCCCAGTGCTTGATATGAACAAACTTGGTAGAGGTCCACTAGATGATGCTACATTCCAAATATGGAAGCTGTCTGCAATCTGGTTTCAGAGAAGAAGATTTTTCTGTTTCACCTTTTTTGTTGCCATGGCAACTCAAGTTAAGGAAAGATTTCAATTATTTGAACAACTTTGGTACAACTTGACCAAAGGAACATCCCTGCCTTGTTTCATCAAAATTGGCTCACTGGTTTAGGAGGAGAAGATGTTTAAAGATATTGTGGACGACCAAAGACGGATATTGGATGATCACAATAGCTCACTTTGAGCACTTTGTGTTCAGGTGAGCTAACAATACTAGGTTCCAGTACTCGTTTATTATATTACAATGTTTTCTCAATATCTATCAATTCACTTTTTCTAGATAAATTTGAAACCCTGGACAAGTAAAAGATCATCTTTTTCCTGTCCTAGGACAAGTGGAGAAAATCTGAATGTTCACACCCCTGTACACCCACAAAATGGCTGGAGGCAATGACAGTAGGCCTTAAGAGATTTTGAACAGAAAAGTCTGTTGTTTCACCACATATTTGTATGACAGGAATAGAGTATTTGTTTGATTTTCGTATATGATTCAGCATCTTTCATGTCATGAAAAAACAAAGCTTCATTTTCACTCCTGGCTCCATCAATCATAAGATTATCTTATTTTGGCTTGTTTACAGAGATTGATAATATTTGTTCAAACATGACACTAAAATCGTATTCATGATGTATCAATAAACAAAACAAGGTCATACATGAGTGTGATTAGGTATTTAGTAATTGCCTCCATGGATTAGGGAACAAGAGGCCCATGAGGGCCTGAGACCCCCTTATTGACTCTTTGAAAATCCTATGTCTTGATAGTGCTGTTCAAGATATAAAAAAGGTATAAAAAAAAAACTTCCTACGCTAATTATTGCTAAAAGGAGAGACTATGTAATTCAGTTTATTTTATAATGATTTAAACTTTATCAATTTTTTACATTACGTAATTAAATCTATAAAATAACATTTAGGCCTACATGTTAAACTTTTGTTGTTGTTGTATCAAGCCAATCCAAATTGTTGATTTCCAAAAGGGAGAAATTGATTCTTTGAAATTGCTCATTTCAATGATACAAATCTTCTTCAATTCGAGAGTATAAACTAAGTTCGAAATTCTTATGGCTTATGCAAAAACTAGGACAAAGGCCCTATTATAGAAGATACTTTTCTGCGGCAAAAAATTGTCTTAAACTGTTTGTTTTGCTTTCCATTCATAACCGAGTACCTCTTTTCCCTTCAAAACTCTCGGTGAGTAGGCGTAGCACTTGACGTCGCTTTCTTTGCAGTTATTTTTCTCTTCCAAAATAGCTCTTTTCTCCTTTACGTTTATTTGATCTGGTTTGAAAACCTACCTCGGATTATTTATATGAAATGAAGGCCAATTATTGTAGAATTGCAAATGTAGAGCATGCATTCAGTAAAATCCTAAAAACGAAACCTATCAATCATAAGCAAATTTACAATCTGTCTGCAGATCGCCGAAACGATTTCCTGTATGTTTCCATAATTAGCTTTACTTTCGGTTTTTTTACTCCAGTTAACCAGGTAACAAACATCTTTCAATGATAGACGAATGCAATGTATCAAAACAATTGACCACTTAAAGCTGTTAGGTTGAAATAACACCATAACACAATAGAGGTTTAATCACGTTAGAAGTTACTGGTCTTTTTGGCGAGGTTCGGAATAATGTATTATACGGTGTTTGTACTGAAATTAGTGGTCGTAATTCGGAATAGCAGGGTGCTCGCATTAGAGGGGTTCGCGTCCACTAAAATAAAGAACAAATAATTCCGTTCTTTCGAAAATCGTTCGTAATAGCGGGGTGCCCGTTTTTCCGGGGTGGTCGGAAAGAGGGGTTTTACTGTATAAAGGAGTAGTTGTGTAGACAAGGAAATTAACTTAAAGGCTCCTTTTCCCATGACATGTATTAAATGCACCAAATGGCAAAAGTGTGGCCATGATCACATGAGAAATATTCTCTTAAAGTTTTATGACAATGCATGACCCATTTTCGAAAGGAAAATCCTTATGATGGTCAAATCATTCTGAGCAAGTTAGAAGACAATTGGATTAAAACTTTGGACCCTAGAGCATTACAAGCAAAAGTTAACAGATGGACAGAAGGACAGAGGACCAGACTGTCAGATGCTGGACGGATAATTAGTATCGGTAAAGCTCTTCTGACCTTCAGTCAATTGAGCTAAAAATCTTACAATTCAATGACAAAGAGTAGATGGAACTTTTTTTGCAAAGGTATACAAAAGAGTTGCTCGATGAAAGATAAATTGATTTTACACCAAAACAAACAACAATTATCCTCTATATATCTACCGGTATTACTATTTAAAGAGTTTAAATACCTGTTAGATTTTCCACATTTAATTCCACTTAACAAATTCTCCTTTTCCTTCTCTGTTGTACAAGACCTGTAGGCTCTGAAAAGTCTGTTTAATAGAGCAAATCATAGTTTAAGCCTTTTTCATGCTGTTCACAACTTTTTACTGCTGCAAAAAATACTTTGGAAGTTAATGTAGTATATATACACTGATGTGTGGTCTGACCTTAACCTATACTGCCTGCTTTCTATCTTTTCATTATGTAAAAATCTTTATGCTGGACTTATTTAAATGTCCGAAGACTTGGAAATTTGTTTGAACAAAATTTAAATTAAGCAAGACAAGGGTAAATGCATGAAAAAAAAGAAGTACCATATTTCCTCTAATAATAGCACACTCCCTAATAGTAGCACCCCTACATTTTTTACTAAGAAAACCCAATTTTAAATTCCTAAATTTTAGTAATATTTTTAAACTTATTCTTAAATTTGAGACGAATTTCCTCTATACAATCATTTATTGATTGTTTAGAGGAAATACCCCTTAAATAAAAGGGAAAAGGGCATAAAAGACATCAATTTTAATTATTTAAAGCTCCCTGACCATGTTATGTATAGCTCCCGGTGTCCCAGGGTAACCTGTCCCCTGGGTAACGTGTCCCCGGGGACAGGTTACCCTAGAAATCAGCCGGGGTAACCTGTCCCCCCCTGGGGTAACCTGTCCCCCCCCCCCCCCCCCCCCCCCCCCTTACAGATATTGTAAACCAATATTTAGTCAAATTCTTTTACCAAGATATTTTTATACTTTTCGTTACAAGTCTCTTTCTTTGATCTGTATGTAATTTTAATCTGTTTTGCGAACTTTTTCAGTTCAGAAGTATTTTTATATTTTTCATGATTAGTAATATAACAATTAATTTCTTTTTTTTTTTTTTAGAAAAATAATTGTTTAATGTCATCATGACTATAGGCATATCTAAGAATGATCTTGTCTTTAGAAAAATTAGTTAAAGCATTTTTTTTGTGTGTATATAAGGGGGGGGGGGGGGGGGGGGGACACGTCACCCAAGCTGGGGTAACCTGTCCCAGGGGACACGTTACCCAGGCCTGGGTAACCTGGGACACGTTACCCAGGCCTGGATAACCTGTCCCACCCCAAAAACTGCTGCCAGCAATGATATATGCAAAAATAAACCCATATGTTTTGAAGTATTTAATAATATTTCAAATTGTTAGGGGGTAAGGTTTCCAAAGCTGTGGTCACTTGTCTCTGAAACATGTTACCCAGGCCTGTTAACCCAGTGAAAATACAAAAAAAGGTTGTTAATGAGGATTTATTAAAAAAAACTTGCATATACATTTTTCTTTATTTGAAACTGTGTGATAGTCTCATTTATATCAAAACTGTTACACAAATTAGTTATTCACTTATTAGAAAATTTATTGTGAGTGTATGTGTATGTCGGGGGGGGGGGGGGGGGGGACAGGTTACCCAAGCTGGGGTAACCTGTCCCCGGGGACACATTACCCTGGCTTGGGTAACCTGTCCCCCTTTCAAAAGAAAAAAGTTTTGAATTATTTGTCACGTTGTTTTCTTATCCAAACTGCCATATTAATATTATATGTTCATAAAGCTTTGTATCATTCAAACCATGAACTTGGAAAAAATTGAAATGATGCAAATAATAAGAAAATTGCACTGGCTAAGAATCCTCTTGAAAAGGAACACATTTCAAAATATATTTTAACATATATTGAGGGAATTTTCAAAGTATATCATACCATACATTCTTAATTAAAACAAGAGGGCCATTGGCCCTAAAGCGCTCACCTGATGCATGGCTAAACAAAAGTCAAAGAGATCAAGAAGAAAACATTTCAGTTAAAAATGTTGCCTTTAAAGTACTAAAAACGTTTTTGACCCTCTATCAAACTTGTGTAAGATTTCAAGGCAATTTAAAACTTGACCTAGGTTTCATACAAACATATTGACCAAGTTTCAAGATATTTGAGTAAACATGTTTTCTTATTTTTAAGATTTGACCCCAATTTTGACCCCACTTGACCCAATTTTGAACATGACTGAGATTTGATGGAGACAAACATGTTTCAAGACATTTGGACCAAAGATGTGGCCTCAGGAGTGCACGCAATGTTTTTCTAAGATTTGACCCAGTGACCCCATTTTTGACCCCACTTGACCCAATTTTGAAATTGACCGAGATTTGATGGAGACAAATATTGAGACCATGTTTCAAGACATTTGGGCCAATAATGTGGCCTCTAAAGAGCGAACAATGTTGTTCTAAGATTTGACCCCTTGACCCCATTTTTGACCCCACTTGACCCAATTTGAAATTGACCGAGATTTGATGGAGATATACAGTCTGACCAAGTTTCAAGACGTTGAGACCAAAAATATGGCATCTAGAGTGCACACAAGGTTTTTCTAAGATTTGACCCCTTGACCCATTTTTGACCCACTTGACCCAATTTGGAATTTGACCGAGATTTGATGGAGACAAATATTGAGACCATGTTTCAAGACATTGGGGCCAATAATGTGGCCTCTAAAGAGCGAACAATGTTGTTCTAAGATTTGACCCCTTGACCCCATTTTTGACCCCACTTGACCCAATTTCGAACCTGGCTGAGATTTGATGGAGACAAAAATTCTGACCAAGTTTTAAGACATATGGACCAAAAAATATGGCCTCTAGATTGCACACAAGGTTTTTCAAGATTTGACCCCTTGGCCCCATTCTTGACCCCACTTGACCCAATTTCAAACTTGACTGAGATTTGATGGAGACAAACATTCTGACCTAGTTTCAAGACATTTGGACCAAACTTATGGCCTCTAGAGTGCACACAAGGTTTTTCTTAGATTTGACCCTTTGACCCCATTTTTGACCCCACTTGACCCATTTTTTAACTTAATTGAGATTTGATGGAGACAATTATTGTAACAAAGTTTCAAGACATTTGGACCAAAAGTATGGCCTTTAGAGTGCACACAAGGTTTTTCTAAGATTTGACCCCTTGACCCCATTTTTGACCCCACTTGACCCAATTTCGAATTTGATCGAGATTTGATGGGGACAAACATTCTGACCAAGTTTCAAGACGTTTGGACCAAAAATATGGCCTCTACAGTGCACACAAGGTTTTTCTTAGAATTGACCCTTTGACCCCATTTTTGACCCCACTTGACCCAATTTCAAACTTGACTGAGATTTGATGGAGACAAACATTCTGACCTAGTTTCAAGACATTTGGACCAAACTTATGGCCTCTAGAGTGCACACAAGGTTTTTCTTAGATTTGACCCTTTGACCCCATTTTTGACCCCACTTGACCCATTTTTTAACTTAATTGAGATTTGATGGAGACAATTATTGTAACAAAGTTTCAAGACATTTGGACCAAAAGTATGGCCTTTAGAGTGCACACAAGGTTTTTCTAAGATTTGACCCCTTGACCCCATTTTTGACCCCACTTGACCCAATTTCGAATTTGATCGAGATTTGATGGGGACAAACATTCTGACCAAGTTTCAAGACGTTTGGACCAAAAATATGGCCTCTACAGTGCACACAAGGTTTTTCTTAGAATTGACCCTTTGACCCCATTTTTGACCCTACTTGATCCAATTTCAAACTTGACTAAAATTTGATGGAGACAAACATTCTGACCAAGTTTCAAGACATTTGGGCCAAAAATATGGCCTCTAGAGTGCACACAAGGTATTTCTAAGATTTGACCCCTTGACCCCCATTTTTGACCCCACTTGACCCAATTTCGAACTTGGCCGAGATTTGATGGAGACAAACATTCTGACCAAGTTTCAAGACATTTGGGCCAAAAATGTGGCCTCTAGAGCGCACACAAGGTTTTTCTAAGATTTGACCCCATTTTTGACCCCACTTGACCCATTTTCAAACTTCGCCGAGATTTGATGG
The DNA here is from genome assembly GCA_948146395.1 of Fragum whitleyi. Taxonomy (NCBI): domain Eukaryota; kingdom Metazoa; phylum Mollusca; class Bivalvia; order Cardiida; family Cardiidae; genus Fragum; species Fragum whitleyi. The sequence goes on from OX411544.1 coordinate 49,945,282, forward strand.
AGACAAACATTCTGACCAAGTTTCAAGACATTTGGGCCACAAATATGGGCTCTAGAGTGCACACAAGGTTTTTCTAAAATTTGACCCCTTGTCCCCATTTTTGACCCCACCTGACCCAATTTCGAACTTGACCGAGATTTGATGGAGACAAACATTCTGACCAAGTTTCAAGACATTTGGGCCAAAAATGTGGCCTCTAGAGTGCACACAAGGTAAAGTTTGACAAAGGACGATGGACAGCAGCCCATCACAATAGCTCACCTTGAGCACTTCGTGCTCAGGTGAGTTAAAAAGAACGAATGGAAGGTGATATCTTTAATGAAAAATAGCATTTGGAATAGGGGGACAGGTTACCCCGATGACATGTTACCCAGGCTTGGGTAACCTGTCCCCCTTTCCAAAATATGAGTTTTAAACAATTTGTCAATTGACATGTTATTTTCTTATCAAAACTGCAATACTGACATGATAATTGTGTTTTTAAAAGCTATTATTCAATCTAGTAATGGACTCTGAAAAAATTGAAATGATGCAATAATAAATGCAATAATAAAAAATATTCAAGTGCTAAGATTTTTCTTTAAAAAGGTACAAAAAAAGAAATATAAATATACACATCCATTGAGGAAATTTTATAAGAATATCAGAAAGATTCTTTCTTAATAAAAAAGAATGACTGGAAGGTGATATCTTCAATGAAAAAAGTATTTGGAATAGGGGGACAGGTTAGCCAGGGGTAACCTGTCCCCTGGGGACATGTTACTCTGGCTTGGGTAACCTGTCCCCCTTTCAAAGAAGAAGTATATTTGCATAAAATACCAAGATTGACTACTATAATAATGAAAAAATTTAAAAAAAAGGAAAATTGATATGAATAGATAATCATAGTAAGCAAATTATATTTTGGTTTGAAGAATTGAAAACCACTCAAAAATACAGATATACTTTTTATATGTTTTTTTTTAAAATTAATCTAGTGTTAAACAAAATAGCATGTATGAAAAATTACAATTTTGATAAGAAATAATGTTTTCCATGGGGGGGACACGTTACCCAGGGGGACATGTTACACTGTTACACCGGGAGCATTTATTAAGGGAAATATGCTATTATCAAACCTGAGTTACAAGCTTACTTGTGACCTAAAATAAACTAGAAAGCCATGAATGGCTTGAGTCGCTCCACAGGCTTGAAATTCTTGTAAAAGCAAATAAATGTTTTGACTAGATTTTTAGATATTTGGGGTTCTACTGATGTTGAAAATGATTTTCAAAGTTTCAACTATATAACATATAGAGAAATGACCTCCGCTATTAAAATCAAAATAATTTTTTGCTGCATGATAATGGGTCACCCAAAGATCATACCAAACATGTTTGATTGATATCCATCAGTTACATTCTGAGAAAATGATTTTCATAGATTCAACTATTTAACATATTGAGAAATGACCTCCACCCATAAAATGCATTTTTTTCATCCAATCAAAATAAGTTTTGGTACACTGATAAAGGGTCACTCAGGGATCATTCCAGTGAAATTTGGTTGATATCCAAAAATTAGATTCTGAGAAAATAATTTTCAAATTTTCCACTATATAACATATAGAGAAATGACCTCTGCTAATAAAATGCATATTTTTCATCCAATCAAAATAATATTTGGTACACTGATAAAGGGTCACTCAAGGATCATGCCAGTAAAATTTGGTTGATATCCAAAAATTAGATTCTGAGAAAATGATTTACAAAGTTTCCACTATATAACATATAGAGAAATGACCTCCGCCCATAAAATGCATATTTTTCATCCAATCACAATGATTTTTTGTAGACTGATAAAGGGTCACTCCAGGATCATTCCAGTGAAATTTGGTTGATATCCATCAGTTACATTCTGAGAAAATGGTTTTCAAAGTTTCCACATATAACATATAGAGAAATGACCTCCGCCCATAAAATGCATATTTTCCATCTGATCAGAATGATTTTTTGTAGACTGATAAAGGGTCACCCAAGGATCATTCATGTAAAATTTCATTGGTATCCATTGATTAGAATCTGAGAAAACTCACTTTTTACCATATTTGTAAATTAGCCACGCCCATAAAATCCATGTTTTTCATTGGATCAAAATTTCTTGAACAACTTTGAAAGAGGGTCACCCAAGGATCATTCCTGTGAAGTTTGGTTGAAATCCATCCAGTAGTTTCTGAGGAGAAGATTTTTAAAGAAAAGTTTACGACCGGACGCACGCACGCACGCACGCACGACGGACACAACACCATGACAATAGCCCCAGTGGCTTTCAGCCAGTGGAGCTAACAAAATCGAGACCTCAAACACACCATGCAAAGTTTCAAGTTGTTATGATACATAGATGCTGAGAGAAGTATAACAGAAAATATAGGTTTCCATTAGAAGGACTGAGGTAAACCATTCTTGCAATACCTGCATGATACTGTAAGCACTTGATGCAAACAGTCCTGCATTCTCAATGACAAAACAGTGTGAATTGTTTGCAAATTTATACCCACCCTTTGCGCAAGAACACATGGAAGTGGGGTATAACTTCAAATAGATAGCCCTGTGTTGTCATCTTGATTTCTTTACAGCAGTCCACCTAGAAATCCCGACAAATGCTTTTCAAAAATGAAGTGATGCAGGCATAAAAAGTGACATGACGCAAAACAGAAAAAACAACCAATATTCTCTGAAAACATTTTTTAGATTTATGCAATTAAGTTCAAAATATTTCTTATAGATCACTGCCATCTTTGTTTGCTCGCTTGTCACCTTGTAAGGTTGCTCCGTGACTACTGCAAGCATCACATTCTTCAGGATAGGAAGCAATTGCTGGTAAGTTTTTACATAAACCCAGGGCTATATAATCCCAGTGAATTAATTTATAGATGAATAGAAAACACTTACGCTGATGGAGTAGGATATCTTTCTGTAACAGCCAACGCTTTCTCTGCAGACATACCATATATCTGGATCAACTGCTTACCAAACATTTCTCGTACAGTTAGTGCCTAGAAAATTGGATAATAAGGGTTTAGTATAACAACCACAATTAAGCATCCATAGGACCCTGATTTCAGGGTCAAAAGGGTACTTCTTATAATTTCTGAAGTCCCTTATGAAATCTTTGACAAGAAACTAAGATAAGATTATTTGTCATTTTGGATTTAAGGTATAAGCATAATTTGACAGCTTTCATTCTGAGGTTAAATTTTAGAAAATATTGAAGACTCTTCGAAACAGTTTTCAAATCTTTTAGGAAATTTGAGTTGAAGAAGGTCTAAAGGACTCACATAAGCTTATTTGGGGGGTCCTTGATGCATATTTGTGAGTCTCAGACTAACAAAATATGCGCTCTCTTTATACCATAATGAATAGAACTTAATTCTAAATTCATGCAAATTTTACTTATATTTCTTCCAAATCTTTGAAAGTTGATGGTAACGGTAATTTGAAGATATAATTTATCACCAAGCTACCAATCCAAAACACTTTAGAAGTAAAATTTTATTAATGTAAGATTCTCGAAGAGAATCAAACTCAAATAATGAAATATTCTTTATTAAATTCAAATATAAAAGCTTATTCAGCTAAAAATCTCAACCTAAATGATTTCTATTAAGAAGGTGCATTGAAGAAGCAATAACCTCACTTCTTAATTTTTTTCAGACTAGTCCAAATTGAAATAGATTTCAAATGAAAATGAAACGAGGTTGTAATTTGAAAAGGTTTCACCAAATGTTGTATATTCAATAATTTCGGAAAAGGGCAAAATTGCTTTTTGTAAGCAATTTCTTCCTTTTGGACAATTTTTTTTCGAGTTGTTTGCTAAGAGAAAAACAGTTGTAACTCCCTTTATGTCAATAGAGAGTTACAACTGTTTCAAACTGAGCCATCTAGGTATGAAATCACAAGAAGGTAATTTTTCTTTTGTTTGTTTGAATGGGGTTTTTACACCGCTTTCAACAATCTTTCAGTTATATCGCTGAGGCTGGAGCACCCCACAATGGATTCCTGGTATTTTTAACACCAGTACTTCCATTACTTAGATCCTCGAATTGTCGAGGAAAGTTAATATATTAGAATTTACCTTGGTTTTCACTGAGCCTTGGTTGAACTCCTCAAAAGTGGGCAATCTTTGTTGAATATCATCTACACTGTAAGGTATATTAGCTTCTTTGATGCTCTCTATACTTGATGCATACAATGTTTTATCCTGGTAATAAATATTGAAGGTTTTTGTTACACTTTTATTCAAGCTGTATTTACATAACATTGGTTGCCCAATGACTACATGGTCTTTCAAATACATAAATTAATTTGTATCATGATACTCAAAATATTTCCTCTTGAATTATCATTCACGAGATTCTTTTTTCTCTTTGTAAATTTCATACTGAGTGATATCTGAATGTTTGATAAGGGCCTGATATTTCAAAATGAGGAAAGTACCTGAGTTTATCAGTTTGAATGTTTCGATAGTTTATTTGTAAAATTACCAAGTGATAACCCACTAAGAAATATCAGCAATCCATTTCAAAAAGCATTAAAACATTAAAGAAATACAATGCTTATGAACCTATACCAATCCTTTGAAAGTTTCAAAAGAATCTGATAGTATTTGTGGACTTTATTGTATAAACAAGATTGCACAAAGTGAAATTCCATAAGGCACTTTTTCCGTTTTTTTTTTTCATGAACAGGATTGCATGTAGTGAAATTCCATAAGGCCCCTTTTTGTCAATCCATATAAATGAACAATGTTCCTTTGAAGTTCCAAGGCAATCCTAAAATACTTGTGGGCTTTATTGTATAAACAAGATTGCATTAAGAGAAATTCCATAAGGCACTTTTTCCTGTTTTTGATGCATAAACAGAATTGAACTTAGCGAGATTCTATTATAAAGGCCCCTTTTCCCCTGTAAACAGATTGTCCTCATTTACGCCCCACGCCTCAATACCAACTAAAAACACACAATAGCTAAAGCTCTTCTGATCTATGGTCAATAGAGCTAAAAACATACAATATTGTATGTTGACAAATATTTCATTTCACTTGTCCAGATCATTTTACTGATATTTAAGACCTATCATTACATATTTTTTTATGTCTTTTAATTTCTATTTTTGTTTTGTCTGCATTCTAAAATATATTCTTTCGGATGAAAGATTTTAGGCCTATCATAGGATGAGTGACAGTCAAAGTTGGATGAGTAACTTTCCAAGTCATTTACCCTGCAGAAGGAGGGTTCTCCTTAATTCACTGGACCCTATTTTGACCCCAAGCTGTTCATAGTCGAGCGGTAAATACCCACTGAATTCGAAGGTCTAGCAAGACTGATCCAAATTGAGTGAGGTTACCGGAGACAACAACAAGAGGCCATAGAGGGCCTGTATCACTCCACTGGCTTTACTAACCTCAATCATTTGCTCTGCCACGCCCATATTTGGGGGTCAATCAAAATTTCTTGAACAGTTTAAGTAAAGGATCACCTTACATCCATACAAAGTTTCATTGCAATGGTTTTGGAGGGGATGATTTTTTAAGATTTTATTATGGAGGAGATGATTTTTTAAGATTTTATTATGAAAAAATGCCCCACCCTGCCAGGCCTATATTTTGGGGTCAATCAAATTTTCTTGAATAATTTAAGTAAAGGGTCACCCAAGGAAAATCCAAGCCAAATTGTATTGAAACCTGTCATATGGTACTGGAGAAGATTTTTTAAAATTTTAATGTGAAAAAATGGCTCGCCCTGCAACAACCATATTTGGGGGTCAATCAAAATTTCTCGAACAATTTAAGTAAAGGGTCATCAAAGGAACATCCATGCCAAATTGTATTAAAATCTGCAATATGGTTTGGAAGGAGAAGTTTACCGTTGTCCGTCTGTCTGTCCGTCCGTCCATCTGTCTGCAAAAGTTAACCAAAAAACTTAACATTGCCAAAATCTTCAAGCCTATTCAAGATACAAGGCTAATATTTGGCATGATGATAGATCTCATTGATCCGCATCCGCTGATACCAAAGTCAAGGTCATGTGACAAGGTCAAGGTCATCTGTCAAGGTCAAACTTTGAAAAAAAATGCTGTTACGGGGGCATTCGTGTTTCACAAACACATCTTGTTAACTCTACACCCTCGGACATAGACCTAGTATTGTCATGTCAAAATTATTTACAATAGTGACTTGTTATCTGCAGTCTGTAAAAACATCTCATCATTTGGCGTAATCTCTGGCCTAGTACACGATCTTCTGTTGTCCATCCATGACACAGTTTTATCATTCTAAAAATAACTATATGACTTCTATTTTTGGAATTACTAAGGGAAATCATCATTGTTATTTAAAGCAATGTATGTATTGTCCTGTGAATTTATATTGAAGTATACCTTTTTATTGCTCGAACCATTTCAGTTAACGTTGCTATTTTGCAAGTACAGTATGAAACATCGGGAAATTCACAGTGTGATTGAATTTTGAATGATTTTGGATTGGAATTGAATGAGTGAGTTTTGAGGGAAATTAAGAGGGGTAATCCGGTACCGCTAGTTTTGGTCAGGATGAGCAAAGTTGACGTTACTTGTTACCCCCCCTTTAATAAAATTTGTATACAAGTTCTAAAGTAAGATTCCTTTTTTTCAGGAACCGATCGATAAGAAGTTTACAATTTTGATAAAAATGTCGGTGAAATCGCAATTTTGATTGTAGCAGTTTATTTTATTTTTTACTATTTTTTTTAGTTATTTTGAAGCGTTTTTGATTGGTTTGAGTGAGGGTTTGGTATGAATGAATGAATGAATGAATGAATGAATGAATGAATGGTGCACTGATTGAGCGATTTTGAATGGTTTCGATTTAGATGAATGTCAATTTCGCGATGTAACTTACTGTATTATACACCTTTTGTTATGTTAATTAAAGCTGAATGGTTCTGCAATATGAAATTGTATAGAATAAGAGATTAATTATATAAACATAAAACTTGATTTAACAAATTATTTTCCTGTTAGTCGATACTTTACACGCATTTCTATCGACTATTTTTTCACCATGCTTTTCCCGTCTTGTATAAATATTTATGTTTTTTCACATCTTGTACATACTTTCACAATCTTGTATGTTTTTCTATTCTAGATCATTTCTTATTTTTTACTTCAAGCATGTTCGTTGTGGACTAGGGACGTATTCAATCTTTGTCCATACCAAAAAAGTAGAGTTCTTTAATAGAGTGAAGTGTGGTCGTGTGTCGAGCTTTTTCTTATTTCTGGTATTACTTTTTGATGTAACGTGAATCGTTTCATTTTCATTAAAGAAAAGCCGGCACATAGATTGACCTATTCTTTTGGAATAACAACAACATGCCTCTTCTTATTAGCAATTCATTACTCTATACTGTTTGTCTTCTCTGTTAATTATAATTTGAAGAGAGCAAATAATCTCGCATTTAATATTAAATTTAAATCTTCTAAGAGATACTCCATTAGCAATATACAACAAAATAACATATGTATGACTTATGAAATGATAGTTTGTATCTGTGTGACCAATTGCATCTACGTTATCTCTGTTCTACTTTATTTACTTCTTCGATCAGGGGATATTCATCCTAACCCTGGACCTAGTTTCAAATAGTTATATCAATGGATCGACTTTGTCGAATAATCTATATAGTTTTTTGAATATTCCCAATCAATTATCTACAATACATTATAATGTTCAAAGTCTTGAACACAAGGTTGATACGCTTATTGCTGAGTTTTCTTATTTTGATATTGTCTCCTTTTCTGAGACCTGGTTAACGGATAAATGTAGTAGTGAGGATATAGCATTTCCAACATTTCATTTACCTGAAAGAAAAGATAGATGCTATGATAGGCATGGCGGTGTTATCTTGTATGTTAAAGACTCCCTTTCATATAAACGACGAAAAGACTTAGAAATAAACCGCCTGGAATGCATTTGGATTCAAATCAAACTTCACAATAAAAATGTTTTATACGGTGTCTTTTATAGACCTCCAAATGCTGATTCGATATATAATACTGCAATTGAAAATTCTATAGGTCTAGCAATAGACATAAGCGAGATCATTATAACCGGAGATTTTAATTATAACACCCTGAACCCTCATTATCTCAGAAAAATTGACTCTTTGTGTAATCAATTCCAATTAACTCAATGCATTGACGAAGCAACACATTTTACTGAGCATTCTATGTCACTTATTGACCTCCTTTTTGTATCAAATACGTAATCTTTAATTACAAGTGGGGTAGGGGAACCATGTCTAAATCTAAACATTCGTTACCACTGTCCAATTTATGGTGTTTTTAGCTTCATTAAACCAAAATACAAATGCTTCTCCAGAACTATGTGGAAATTTGATTGTAGATTTTATAGTGATATTCGCTTATGATTATTCAATCACGTTTCAAAATTCACCCCGGTCAGTCTAAATGTATTGTTAGGTGGAGATGACAGACTAACTTTAGATAATAATAAGAAGATCTTTTCAGAAGTTCACGTGTTTATAAAATTGAGTGGCAGATTTAATATCTAACGTTGTATTTAATATTTCATCATCTCATGTTGTTCCTAAATCAAATATAAGAAGCGTTCTTCTTTAACATTTATTTTGCCCATTTACCACTATAAACATGCTTGAATCCTAAATTCTCTATACATTCTAAATTTATTATTTTTTTCCGTAAATTAATTATTCATCTTTGATTACGGATGCTGTTGCCAAAGCATAGTAATTTCATATTGAGTGTATGAGATGTTGCTAAGGTGCTTTGGTAGCTTATCACTTTAAAACTTAAAACCATTTAGTGATGATAATTATTCCTTAAGTATTTATCTGAATAATATGTCATCTGACCCTTTGAAATCCCACTGGAAAAGAGCTCAATAAGCTATGCTTTCGTTCTAATCCAATTGAATTATTATTCTGTATTATGACATTCTGTATACGCTTTTTCATCAATAAAATATGTTTAAACCAAGGAGAAGTTTTTTTAAAATTCTAAAGTGTAACAAGAGGACCAAGATGGTCCTAGATCGCTCAACTGAGTCTCTTTGACCCCTTGGACATCACATTAATTAGATAGGCAGATGTCAAAAAGAGGATCAATACCATGGAACGTTTTCAGCGAAGAGCAAGACAGATATGCCTTTTTGCTCTTTGATTCTATATAAAAAGGGATGCAACCGGGTGGACCCAAAATGAAACCCTAGGGTCTTGATATGAACAAACTTGGAAGAGGTCCTCAAGATGATGCTACATACTAAATATGAAAGCTGTCTGCCTTCTGGTTTCAGAGAAGATGATTTTTGAAGGTTTTCCTATTGTCACCCATCCTACTCAGATGAGCTGAAAGGGATGAGCCCGGGTGGAGCCCAAATATGACCCACGTGTCTTGATATGAACAAACTTGGTAGGGGCCCACTAGATGATACTACATACCAAAAATGAAAGCAGTGTGCCCTCTGGTTTCGATAAGAGAAGATTTTTAAAAGATTTTCGCTCTTTGATTCTATGTAAAAAGGGTTGTGCCCGGGTGGAGCCAAAATATAATCCTAGGGTCTTGATATGAACAAACTTGGTAGAGGTCCACTAGATGATGCTACATACCAAATATGGAAGCTGTCTGCCTTCTGGCTTCATAGAAGAAGATTTTCATATTTTTACCCTTTGTGCTCATAAGAGATAAAGGGATGCACCTGTGCAAAGCTTAAATATGACCCAAGGGTCTTGATATGAACAAACTTTGTAGAGGCCCATTAGGTGATACTACATACCAAAAATGAAAGCAGTGTGCCCTCTGGTTTCGATTAGAGAAGATTTAAAAAGATTTTCGCTCTTTGTTTCTATGTTAAAAGGGTTGCGCCCGGATGGAGCCCAAATATGATCCTAGGGTCTTGATGTGAACAAACTTGGTAGAGGTCCACTAGATGATGCTAGATTCCAAATATGGAAGCTGTCTGCCTTCTGGTTTCAGAGAAGAAGATTTTTGAAGATTTTCATTTTTTTACCCTTAGTGCTAATAAGAGATAAAGGGATGCACCCGTGCAAGCCCAAATATGACCCAAAGGTCTTGATATGAACAACCTTTGTAGAGGCCCACTAGGTGATGCTACATACCAAATATGAAAGCTGTCTGCCATCTGGTTTCAGAGAATAAGATTTTTAAAGATTTCGCTCTTTGATTCTATGTAAAAAGAGTTTGGCCCGGGCAAAGCCCAAATATGACTCGAGGGTCTTGATATGAACAAACTTGGTAGAGGTCCACTAGATGATGCTACATACCAACTAGAAAGCCATGAATGGCTTGAGTCGCTCCACAGGCTTGAAATTCTTGAAATAGCAAATCTAAGGTTTGACTAGATTTTAAGATATTTTGGGTTCTACTGATGTTGAAATGGTATTCAAAAATGCAACTATATAATATATAGAAAAATGACCTCCGCCCATAAAATACATGTTTTTCATCCTATCACAATAATATTTTGCAGACTGATAAAGCTTCACTCAATGATCATTCCAGTGAAATTTGGTTGATATCCATCAATGACATTCTGAGAAAATGATTTTCAAAGTTTCCACTATATAACATATAGAGAAATGACCTCCGCCCATAAAATGCATATTTATCATCCGATCACAATAATTTTTGGTAGACTGATAAAGGGTCACCCAAGTATTATTCATGTAAAATTTAATTGGCATCCATCAATTAGAATCTGAGAAAAGTCACTTTTTACCATATTTGGAAATTAGCCACGCCCATTAAATCCATGTTTTTCATTGGATCAAAATTTCTTGAACAACTTTGAAAGAGGGTCACCAAAGGATCATTCCTGTGAAGTTTGGTTGAAATTCATCCAGTAGTTTCTGAGGAGAAGATTTTTAAATAAAAAGTTTACGACCGCACGCACGCACGGACGGACGGACGCACGACGGACACAACGCCATGACAATAGCCCCAGTGGCTTTCAGCCAGTGGAGCTAAAAATGAAAGCAGTGTGCCCTCTGGTTTTGATTAGAGAAGATTTTAAAAGATTTTCGCTCTTTGTTTCTATGTTAAAAGGGTTGCGCCCGGGTGGAGCCCAAATATGATCCTAGGGTCTTGATATGAACAAACTTGGTAGAGGTCCACTAGATGATGCTACATTCCAAATATGGAAGCTGTCTGCAATCTGGTTTCAGAGAAGAAGATTTTTAAAGATTTTCATATTTTCACCCTTTTTGTTAAGGGTAAAGGGAAAGTTAAGGGTGGATTTCATTTATTTGAACAACTATGGTAGAGCTTGACCCAAGGAACATCCCTGCCAAGTTTCATCAAGATTGGCCCACTGGTTTAGGAAGAGAAGATGTTTAAAGAAATTGTGGACGACGCACGACTGACGACGGACATTCTACGATCACAATAGCTCACCTTGAGCACTTCGTGCTCAGGTGAGCTAAAAATGCCCCACCCCTTCTAAATTTGGTGTTCAATCAAAATTTCATGAACTATTTAAGTATAGGGTCACCCAAGAATGAAATCACCCCATTGGTTTGGAAGAAGATTTTTAAAGATTTTAAAGTGAAAAACTACCATGCCCTGTCAATCAAAGTTTCTTTAACAATTTAGGAAGAGGGTCACCCAAGGATCTTTTGTACCAAGTTTTGTTAAAATCCGCACATTGGATTGAGAGGAGAAGAAAAAAAGAAGAAAAAATTCACGCACAGGTGGACAAATGGACGGTTGCACGATGGACACTCTGCCATGACAATAGCTCTCTGGCCTTTGGCCCTTGGAGCTAAAAAATTTAGATCATTTTCAAAAACAAAATTCCTTTGTTGTAGAAAATGTATTGGAAAAGGGAGAAATTCCTTTATTTTCTGCAATAGTTATCAAGTATAATAGACTGGTGGTTTAGACCGAAAATTTTCGAAGTGTGGGCACTTTTGTGGCATAAGGTCTCACTAGGCTTAATAGCTTCGGCAACCATCCCTGAACAGATTTTGCCCTGTTGCCCAAAAATAAAATCATAAATGAGGTCACAATCGGGGTCAAAGGTCACCAAGTACATTTCATGTAAGCGAATTTTATGGGTATAGTTGTTTTTGACATAAGATTCGTCTTTGAAAGGAACAAAATCTTTATCAACATCAGTCAATATTATAGGGCCATTTGTTCCTTATTTAAAAACATTTGGTGTTGGGTTATGTCATGGAAGGTCATATCTTTAACCCTTTACTCGACTAAAAATGCTGACTTACCTTGCTAAACAGACTACTGCTATATGATTTAAGACAGAAAGCGTTGCTTTACCTTATATAGACCTACGTTAACTTTTATTTCATATTTGAGGTTATCTTTGATTTATTAACATGTTAACAATGCTGTCTAACACAATACAAAACGTTTGTTTGTTAATACTTTACACATGTAGCCTATAAAAGGGATAAATCGGCCTTAGGTATAAGTACATATATATTTGGATAAACATCATGAGATAGTGTAATAAAAAAAGTAAATTTGTAAAAAAAATGATAAGTTGTGAAGACTCTGATAGAATAATATAATAATTCTTTAATGTTTCTATATTTTTTAAATATATATAAAATACGTTACCCATTTAGATTAGATTTAAAAGAACATACAATATATGAAGTTATCAAAGTTTAGAAAATCTTTCATTTTCTTATTTTAATGTTTCGTTGTATTTTCAAAATGTACTAAAGACAAAAAAATTGTTTGACATTCGAATATCATTAAAATATAAGTGTAAGTAACTATATTTTACGCTGTTGAAACCCTAGTTTTTAACATTGGCATCTTAAAAAAGACTCGCAGCTCATTACATGTATATATTACATTTAAGCGAAATATATCAATGAAAGTGATTTACGTCTTCAAGTATATGTATTGCATTGGATTGAACAACGACATAAGATTTTTTCTTAGTGAGGTAAAATATGTTTAATATACGTTAACCATTAAATGTTAATTTGATAATTAGAAGACACGTTATAATTGTATTTCATGGATTGCATATCTCAGTTTCGTTCATTTATTTCAAATCTATATTAAGTGGAGTCTCGCGCCACAATTTTATTTGCCGTGAGCCATTTCTTTGTAAGATATGTGTTATTTATTTTTAGCATTTTGAACGTATAGAAAACTTTCCCAACTTTATATACTCTAACATACATATTAACACTCAATTAATGCCATTTGACGGCAACGAGACAAGAAATTCAAAGGCTTGAACCCAAATGCTGCCCACTTCTAAATCTGGGCTGACTGGCCTTGGCTATTAAGTTTCTTGCCCATAAACAGTGTCGGTGATGTTGGGCTAGAATCACGAGACGAGCGTCTATACTATAATGCAAAAGACAAACGAGACAGTAAAGATAAATTTGAGATACTTTGACTCGAAAACTATTCTTTCGTATTTTCAAAATATTCACTGCTACTGTGTATCAAGTAGAATACTAGAAAATAGATTCAATGTACGAAAAGTATAAAGATTTAAAAGATGTATTGGTTAGCAAATTACCACGGTATGTAATAATATAGAATTGAGAACTGCAAAAGGCAATCTCAAAAACACCACTTAATATCTTATGTGAATATACAGACGAAAAAGTAACATACTCCGTAGATAACTAATAAAAAATAATTAAAAAAGCAAAGCTTTATAAAGTAATTTATTTCATTTAGAACAATTTACCCTAACCTTTCTTTCTGTTGAAATGTATACATGTATCTGTTATGTGATGTGTTGTTTTGACAAACATTGTTCTATACGTGTATCATATCATTTTTCCGAAATCCCACTGCATCTTACTGTGTGTCGATCAAATTTCTACCACGTCAGAAAAGCATTTGGATTTGATTGAAAGTAAAAAGCTCTTTTATCAGGGTCTAATATACATATACATATATATGTATATTTCGCTGCTCAATTCGTCGAAAGAAACCGAATTCGAGATATTGCTTTTCCACACCGGCTGTTGGTTAAGCCGTTAATTAACATACGTTTTTCTTAATCATTAATCGACTGTTGTTCTATGTGGCAAGCCGAGGCAACATTATTCTTTAAAGGATCAACGTATCTCGCCATCAAGGTTTCACCGTAAGATATGTTCTTTCGGCTGAAATTTATCGATTTATTATCTTTGATAATTTTCTAAATACATTATTGGCGTTTTTCAATGATGCGCATTGACCAAACTTTTAATTGGTCTCGTCTACATTCATCGACATCATGTACATAAATAAGCAATACAGGTAGGTTGCACCCATATACAAAATGTAGTATTATGGATGTATAAAATGATGTAACATACTTATTAAGTTGTATTTTTACGCTTCTTTCCTTCTAGAAATTGGTTCACACTCAATTAGCAATAGAATAAGATAATGTTAATATAATGTTTTATAGAATAGTAGGATCACATTTCGTAACAAATACAATTACATTCGTTACGTTTTTCTTCCGCTGTAACGTAGATCTGTCGATTTAAAATGCATTTAAAATTCTTTCATGATTTGTCGTGTTTTGCAACAACGGTTTTATGAGAAATTAAACATTAAAAAAAATCAAATAAAAGGCAAAACTGAAATACAGGCGAATTTTAAAACCAAAATTCTGGGATGTAACGTATTTTCGTTACATCTATTATTTGCATTCAATCACTTCGAAATTTATTAAAACTTTCTTAGCTACAGATTAATTGATTAGTATTAATTTTATAAAGTGTATTTCTAAAGTTGACCGGTGAAAGGCCCAATAATATTTCAAAGTAACGTATTTTACAATTATCCTGGTAGTAATGGTATACCTGGTAACAATTACAACAAGAGCTGTCACTGTAAGATGACAATGCCCCCGACACCGCTTTGATTTAGAAGTTATGGCCAATGTTAAAGTTTTTGGACGGAATGACGGACGGACGGACGGACGGACAGACGGACGGACAGACGGACGGACAAGTCAAATTTATGATGCCTCCCTATCGGGGGCATAAAAATGATATAAAGCTGCGAAAAAGTTATATTTGCCCAAAAATAAAAAGAACACAAAAATTTTATTAAAGAATACAAATTATAAGCCAAAAATTAAGTTTTCTATATGGGGTATTTAAAAGTAACGTATTTTACCATTATACGGATAGTCAGAGGATAAGTGCTTGCAACTATAGATATAATTTTCGATTGTGAAAAAGTTATTTTCAACCAAAACAGATAAAGATTACAAAAAAAATCGCACAAGAAAAGCTAACGACAAATTAGTTTTTTTTATATGTTTAACTGAAAAAAAACCACACAGCCTTTCATTTGCCTCCTTTAAAAACTGATAATAATGACAGACAGGTGGACGAATATAACAAAATAATTGTGTATGATGTTAAGAAAACAATCAGTCTATAGATTAAAGGCATTACAATGTGATTCTGATACTTACAGCTTACAAATGCCCGTCATTCATAGCCTATATTCCATAATTATCGAAAATTACCCCCCTTTGCACCTAATGACCTTTGACCTCATATTTTGACCTTAATAATGATATTTCGATTGGGCAACAGGCAGATTCTGAAAGAGCAGATGTTACACTTCAACTTAAGCCCTGTTGCCCTTCATGCCGCGAAAGTGCCCACAAACTCGTTTTCTAGCGCACTTATTCCAATATGGCCGCCTGACTATAAATGATACAGGCAAAGGTTAAGAAATTTTAATTATTCTTACCCTAAAACAACTCTGGAGATATCTGGTTAATACAGTCAGAAAGGCCACAGTTTCTTTGGAATCCTTGGTTCTTTTTACTCTGAATTCATCAACAACCTAAATATGAGGAATACAATTAACAAGAGAAGGCTCAATACGCTCTGTCGGCTATCATGTTTTCTTAATCTTGATCTTATATTTCAGGAACTTTATTCAGGCCTCCTAGCAGGCCTAATCGAAAATAAAGGTTTTTATAAAGGCTCCAATGTATGAAAATAAAGGCCTTTTAGTGTAAAATATGAAAAAAATAAAGAGTAAATAAAGGCTATTTTTGTCAAGGTTTTTATTTCTTTATTGAACCCATAGTAATACCAAAGTCGTTTTTTTATGTTATATACTGCATTCTGAAAAACTCAAGATGGAAGAAACAAAAGCAGCATTTTTTAACTACACATAAAAGAATGGAAAATGCAGAACAAAAGCAATTACTTGCTTTCAGCCAGCACAGCAACCATTCAGAGCAAATATAAAGGTTTTGAGTGAGAATTACAGGCTATTTTGGTGTTTCAAAGGTTTTCTGGGGAAATGTAAAGGTTTTAAAGGTTTGCTCTGAAATTAAAGGTTTTTAAAGGTTTTAAAGGTTTCACTAGGAGGCCTGCTTTATTGCTTGAAAAAGAAAGTGCAAAATGAAAATCACATTTGAACTTTATTCCCTTTTTGAATTCATTTAAAATAATATTTATTTCAATTCCTTTCCCGTGTTTTCGGATATATTTATTAGATTATCATGAGTAACCTTCCAAATAATTCTACAATCATCATGTGAAAGCTTGAATAGAACCTATAAATATTTGTAGACTAAAGCACTTAATGAGACTTCAGTGAAATCCATAAAGCCCCTTTTCAATCATGTGTTTTGCAATGGATCCACCCTGATTATGAAAGGACCTCTTTGCTATTACCCTACAATCATCCTGTGAAAGTTTCAAGGAAATCAGAAATTTGTGGACTTGATCATGTAAATAGAATAATTTGAGGGAAAATCAATAGCCCTTTGTCTTGTATTTTCCAAAAGATCACCCCCATTTTGCATCTGTAGCTCTGTTTAAGAATAATGTTACACCTGATATCCAGACCCATGATTTGAACCAAAAAATTCTCATTTTATCAAAGATATCTAAGGATTCATAAAAACTTTCTCTATTGCTTACACAGAAGATAGTGAACTAACAATTTGAGTATATTCTCAGTTAAGTACCCCCCCCCCCCCCAAAAAAAAAAAACCAAAAAACAAGAGGACCATGATGGTCCTAGATCGCTCACCTGATTCTTTTTGACCACTGGGATGTCATAGCAATTTAAATAGGCAGATATCATAAAGAAGATAATAAAAAAACAACTTTTCTTGAAGTTTGGACCAAAAAATGGCTGGCCTCTAGAGTGTAACATGAGAACAATCATTAAGACCCCTTTTCCTGTAATATGGCATGGATCCATCCCATTTTAAATAGGGTTCATCCTTGTGACATAATCAAAATTCTGACCAAGTTTCATGAAGATTGGATCATATTTGTGGCCTCTTGAGCATAAACAAGAAATTTGTCAATAAGGCCCCTTTTCCCTTGATTTTGCATGGATCCTCCCCATTTTCAATACATTCATCCTTGTGACCTGGCCTACATTCTGAATAAGTTTCATGAAGATTGGGCCATATTTGTGGCCTCTAGAGAATTTACAAGAAAATTGTCATAAGGCCCCTTTTCCCGTGATATGACATGGATCCTTCCCATTTGCGATAGGGTTTATCCTTGTGACCTGGCCGACATTCTGACCAAGTTTCATGAAGATTGGGCTATATTTGTGGCCTCTAGAGCATAAACAAAAAATTTGTCAATAAAGCCCCTTTTCCTGTGATATGGCATGGATCCCTCCGATTTTCAATAGGGTTCATCCTTGTGACCTGGCCTACATTCTGACCAAGTTTCATGAAGATTGGGCCATATTTGTGGCCTCTAGAGCATAAACAAGAAATTTGTCAATAAGGCCCCTTTACCCGTGATATGGCATGGATCCTTCCCATTTTCAATAGGGTTCATCCTTGTGACATAATCAAAATTCTGACCAAGTTTCATGAAGATTGGGCCATATTTGTGGCCTCTAGAGCGTAAACAAGAAATTTGTCAATAAGGCCCCTTTTCCCTTGATATGGCATGGATTCATCCGATTTTCAATAGGGTTCATCCTTGTGACCTGGGGAACATTCTGACCAAGTTTCATGAAGATTGGGCCATATTTGTGTCCTCTAGAGTGTAAACAAGAAAATTGTCAATAAGGCTCCTTTTCCCTTGATTTTGCATGGATCCTTCCCATTTTCAATAGGGTTCATCCTTGTGACCTGGGGAACATTCTGACCAAGTTTCATGAAGATTGGGTCATATTTGTGGCCTCTAGATTGTAAACACTTAAATTGTTGAAGCCCGGACGACAGACGACGCACGACAGACGACGGACATTCAATGATCACAAAAGCTCACCTTGAGCACGATGTGCTCAGGTGAGCTAAAAAATCGGAGCCCTGAAGGGCCTGAAAGTCGCTTCAACAGATGTATTAGTTAAACAAGACTTGCTTTTTATGACCCTATCAGAGAAGGTTTTAAAAAGTATTGAAGGAAATGAAATTAATATTGAATTGTATATAACAAGAGATATTTGTCTCTTGAAAATTAGATCTATTGAACCTCTCCACAATAAATTCTATGCACCTTTGAATTTTCAAAATTGTGACCTGTCACAATGAATGGGACCTTATCCGAACTCCAAAAATCCAAATTTTGACAAACTTGTCAGACCCAGCGCAGGTTAACCAGATCCCGTATGCGAAAAGTGAATACAGAGTAAGATTGGGTAAATACCCCAGATTTAGAAAATTACATAAAATAGAATAGCATCGGCCCAAGTCTGGCTGCGCGGACAGTACAGACTGACTAGGGTCAATATTTTTCACACATGCCATAAGGTCCCTTTTAGTGTGATGGGTCACAATTATACATGTACCTTTATCAGTATTTGAGCTATGCGCAAGACAAGATTTGTACATGGACAGACAGACAGGCTGATGCCAGTATAACCCCTAAAACGATCAGGGTTCTCCTAAGAATAATTGGAAGCTGTAGTGGCAGCATCGTTGGAAGCTTACAATATAGTGTTTATGCAAGTAATTGTGATTATGTGAATAAAAACATTTTGGAAAAGAATAAATTGCTTCTTTTCAATAATGTTTTTATGCATATTTATTGTACAATATGCCTTATTTTGTTTGAAAAAATTTACAAGTTTCATTTTGAGTAAGTTTGCTGATGGCTCACACTGTCCACCATACTTATGAAACTCTCTTTGGAGAACAACGAAAACTGGTGACGTCATCCAAGGGATGTCCCAGGTTAGTGACCTCCATTTTTGTTCTTGATTGAAATAAGAAAACCTTTTGACATTTAGTTTTTTGTGCAGATTTAATTAGAGAATGTTGAAGATTTTACAGAATTGTTCACTTATTAAAAAGCGTAAGCTATTTCCGGTTCAGCGCGAAATTATTCTTACACCGACTAAAACTGGTTATTCCGGGATACTTGTTACGAACAAATCGGGTCAATTATGTTGTCTTACGATTGTCTTCATCTAAATTGGGGCCCTGCTCGAATTCAATTACCTGTATATAATTAGTGAATCAACTGCTTCGATCAATGTATTAATAGTTCACGTGTTTCGTTTATGCCTAACAATCGCCAAAACACATTGTCGGGCAATGTCTAGATTCAATTCATTGATAGTCAGGCTCTGCCTACAAGGTCTACGAATGACCGTTTATGATTGGCTGTTGGCGTCAATTAACGCCACACCTACCGCGCCTATCTATCGGACTTCAGATATGGCTATTATCGATTTTTCACGTGACAGTCAGCCTAACTTACGTAAACAATCAAATACATGTTATACACAGCCGAGAGGTTATAAGTCGGGACGCGTGCCTACGAAAAACTTGTCGTCCGGTGGAATCCTTTGATAGGATTTTTTTGTCGTCCGCTGAGAAAAGTTGTCTCAGACGACACTACTGTCGTTTCTGAGAGCCCTGCTTTCAACGAAAACCCCTTAACTGTATATAAAAACAAATTGTGGTTACGAGGTTTTCGTTGAAAACCGATGTTATTCTTTTTCTGAAATGCGTCTGTATTACTTGCGTAGTGTACTATTTTTTCAATGGTTTACGAAAAAACTCATAACTGCATATTAAACAGGTGTGGTTACGGTGTTTTTTGTTTGTTAGTTGTTGTTTTTTGAAATTCTTTCTCTGCCTCATATGGCGTTTAAGAAATATGATGTATATTTCTTCTACAACTTTCATGCGATCGCAAAATGTGGCATTATTTCGTTATGTTTTTTACCATAAAGTGCGGACAAGAAATCAGAGATCTACTTTGTCTCAAAACAGAACAGAAGACGTTAAGAGGTCCGTCTTTGACCTTGTTTGACCTGACCAGAAAACTTCGTACGACCACAATAAGTCGCAGCGCGGGCGCAAGCCACTTAAAAAAAGAAAAAAACAAGAGGACCAAGATGGTCCTAGATCGCTCACCTGAGTCTCTATGACCCCTGGGACATCACATTAAATAGATAGGCAGATGTCAAAAAGAAGATAATTGCCTAAGATCAAAAGCATGGAACGTTTTCAGCGAAGAGCAAGACAGATATGCCTTTTTGCTCTTTGATTCTTTGTAAAAAGGGATGCACCCGGGTGGACCCCAAAAGTGACCCCAGGGTCTTGATATGAACAAACTTGGAAGAGGTCCATAAGATGATGCTACATTCTAAATATGAAAGCTGTCTGCCTTCTGGTTTCAGAGAAGAAGATTTTTGAAGGTTTTCCCATTTTCACCCATCATGCTCAGATGAGCTGAAAGGGATGCGCCCGGGTGGAGCCCAAATATGACCCAAGGGTCTTGATATGAGCAAACTTGGTAGGGGCCCACAAGCTGATGCTACATACCAAAAATGAAAGCAGTGTGCCCTCTGGTTTCGATTAAAGAAGATTTTAAAAGATTTCGCTCTTTGATTCTATGTAAAAAGGGTTGCACCCGGGTGGAGCCCAAATATGATCCTAGGGTCTTGATATGAACAAACTTGGTAGAGGTCCACTAGTTGATGCTACTTACCAAATATGAAAGCTGTCTGCCTTCTGGTTTCATAGAAGAAGATTTTTGAAGATTTTCATTTTTTTACCCTTCGTGCTCATAAGAGATAAAGGGATGCACCCGTGCAAAGCCAAAATATGACCCAAGGGTCTTGTTATGAACAAACTTGGTAGAGGCCCACTAGGTGATGCTACATACCAAATATTTAAGCTGTCTGCCATCTGGTTACAGAGAAGAAGATTTTTAAAGATTTTCGCTCTTTGATTCTATGCAAAAAGGGTTGGGCCCGGGGCAAAGCCCAAAAATGACCCCAGGGTCTTGATATGAACAAACTTGGTAGAGGTCCACTAGATGATGCTACATACCAAATATGAAAGCTGTCTGCCTTCTGGTTTCAGAGAAGAAGATTTTTAAAGATTTTCATATTTTCACCCTTTTTGTTAAGGGTAAAGGGAAAGTTAAGGGTGGATTTCATTTATTTGAACAACTTTGGTAGAGCTTGACCCAAGGAACATCCCTGCCAAGTTTCATCAAGATTGGCCCACTGGTTTAGGAGGAGAAGATGTTTAAAGAAATTGTGGACGACGCACGACGGACGACGCACGACGGACGACGCACGACTGACGATGGACATTCTACGATCCCAATAGCTCACCTTGAGCACTTTGTGCTCAGGTGAGCTAAAAACAAACAAAAAATTTATAATCTTTGGCTGTGAAAGTCTTTTTGAATCCTTACCTGAGTATTTGTAATTGTCTGTCTAATGGTGGCCTCTGGGATACTAAAATGTTGTAATGATCCATAATCTTCTATTAGATATATCAGGTGTTTTAAACCACATTTCTTCAAACGAAACTGTAATCAAGAGAAAATAACATAATATAGCAATTATCTACATCCAAATATATTTTCTGTAAACTATCAAAGGAAATAGGCAAGCTAAAAATGCCTCTTTGATACATAAAAGCCTAGAAGATATTTAACACTACACAGAAATATCTATATTAAGTCTGTTCTGAAAAGCACTTTTGTGACATTGGGAATCATTTTGATATGTGAACTTTTCTTCCCAATTGATTTTTCAGACCAAATCTCTTGAATGCTAGGTTCCCACTGCCCATCCAATCACTTCAATTAACTCCATGGTCTAAACTTCCCGACTGAACCCAACCAAATTTCGCCTTCAGCAATCGAGTGCATTCTTTGAGATCGCTACTTCATCAAACCCGACCTCTACACAAGCATTCACAACCCTTTCTAGATCGAAGCCCCATCCATCTGATTTCCAACCAATTATCCTGACCTTTACTCAAGCCCTACACGGTCCATACCAGATCAAATTGATCTCTACTTGATCTTTACCCAACCAGATCAAGTTGATCGTGTTCTACCAAAAGGTGTACGAAGATCTTTAGATATTTTGGGTTCTACTGATGTTGAAAATGATTTTCAAAGATTCCACTATATAACGTATAGAGAAATGACCTCCACCCATAAAAGACATATTTTCCATCCAATCACAATAATTTTTGGCTGCATGATTATGGAACACCCAAGGATCAAACCAATGAAGTTTGTTTGATATCCAACAGTAACATTCTGAGAAAATGATTTTTCATAGTTTCCTCTGTATAACATATAGAGAAATGACCTCCACCCATAAATACATATTTTTCATTCGATCACAATAATTTTTGTAGACTGATAAAAGGTCACTCAAGGATCATTCCTGTGAAATTTGATTGATATCTATCAATTACATTCTGAGAAAATGATTTTAAAAGTTTCCACTATATAACATGAAGAGAAATGACCTCCGCCCACAAAATACATACTTTTCATCAGATCACAATAATTTTTGGTAGACTGATAAAGGGTCACTCAAGGATCATTCCAGTGAAATTTGATTGATATCCATTAGTTACATTCTAAGAAAATGATTTTCAAAATTTCCACTATATCACATATAGAACAAGAGTTGTCAGAGGACAACATAGCTCGCCCTTTTGGATGCTTGTCACATAGATATATGCAAAATCATGTAAGGTACCTATTGGAAGGGGGGGAGAGGGTACTAAAAAGATCTAGGGAGCCTGAGGATATAATTTGACAAGACCTGAAGACAGATTGTATAATTAGAAATTAATTGATATCATTCAAGAATAAACAACTTTAATGTTCCTTTTATGTATTTGAAATGTGAGAGTATTCATTTTAACCTATGCCATATATTATGAAAATATATTACCATTGAATTTGAATGTTGCTGTAAAGATTCTTCCAAGTTGATAGGTTTTCCATCCAGTCTTGTGTCGAAAATATCAGCAAGGTTAAAGTTTTTCAGTTTAAGTTTTTCCCAAGTCCATAAAAGGTCAAGGTTAAGGTCAAATTATCAAGGACCTTGGTCTCTCACAAAAGGCTATCACCTAATGAGTATGTAAACGAAGAAACAATGTCCCTAGGTTAAAGCATTCAGAAAATGTAAGCAAGGTTAAAGTTTTTGGTTAAAGTTTTAGGTTAAAGTTTTTCGAAGTCCACAAATGGTAAAGGTGAAGGTCAAATTGTGAAGGACCTTTGTCTCTGGTGAAAGCCTATCACCTAATGAGTGTGCATATGAAGTAATGATGTCTCTAGTTAAAAGCTTTCAGAAAATATAAGCAAGGTTAAAGTTTTTTTTGTTAAAGTTTTTGGTTAAAACTTTTTTGAAAGGGCCAAGGTCACAGTCTAAAATTCATTTCGACATGGATGTTGGTCTCAAATGAAAGCCTATGCCCTAATGAGTGTTTCTGTAAAAAATAAAGCCTCTAGGATAAATTTCTATAGAAATAAAAAACTTTAACCTAATGCGGACGCCTCCCCCGAGGGTATGACAATAGTTCTTCCGAGACTGTCGTCCCGGGTGAGCTAAAAATGACCCCCCACCAATAAAATACATATTTTTCATCCAATCACAATGATTTTTGTAGGCTGATAGAAGGGTCAACAAAGCATCATTCATGTAAAATTTAATTGGTATCCATCAATTAGAATCTGTGAAAACTCTCAGAAAACTTTTTACCATATTTGGAAATGAGTCACGCCCATTAAATCCATGCGTTTCATTGGATCAAAATTTCTTGAACAATCTTGAAAGAGGGTCACCCAAGGCTCATTCATGTGAAGTTTTGTTGAAATTCATCCAGTAGTTTCTGAGGAGAAAAATTTTTAAAGAAAAAGTTTTCAACCGGATGCACCGACACACTGATCCATGATGGACACAATGTCATGACAATAGCCCCAGTGGCCTTTGGCCAGTGGAGCTAAAAATCCTACCTTAATAGGACTTTGACAATAAGATGGTATGAAATTCCTTCAAACTAGGTATATCGCAAATTTATCTTTAGGGGCATGTGGCATGAATCATTGAAGGATGTAATTTGTGTTAACTAAGTCATAAATTCTTATCAATTATATGTTACTGTGCGGTTTTGTTTATCAGAAGCATTGTGACATCTTGCTGATTACATAACAGCACCACATTACAAATGATTTACAGAAGGGAACCCTTTCCGCCAGTTCAAGTCTGTGTACTGATAATTCTTTTAATATGCCCATTATTTTCAAAATCATTTCTGAACATTTTTCAAATTTATACTATTTTTTTTATTTCGGCACACAAAACATTTCATTTTAAGCTGTAATAAGTGTAAAGCAGGTTAAATATCGTTTACATGAGGAAAATGTCATTTTTTTCTTCAACAAATAATTTTTCACAATATTGTAAATATCGAAAAACTATTTACGAGTTGTGTCTAATAGTAAGAAGAGAAATATAAAGAGAGTGAGAGAAACAGACAGAGGAAAAGAGAGGCTGAGAGACAGACAGAATGCGCCAAACCAGACAGAATGCACTAAACGAAAAATGTTTGACAAGTGATTGAAATGTGGAAAATGTAGCTTTTAAAAGCTGTACTTGCCATGATTCGGTAATTCATCATTCATCGACGATATTGTTAAAAGAATAATACATTACTTATTACATTTATGTGTATTGCTTGTCATGTAATTACGCCCTCGAAGCAGATTTCTTCCTGTCCTAGTTTAGATGTTGACTTCAAACCACAAAATAATTTTCTAGAGCAAGATTTCGAAGAGACCATTCATTAAGCTTCAACTTTATTTTATGTAACCCAGCACGGAAAAAGGGACTGCCTTGGAACTCCGTAAAATACTTATGTGATAAAGAGATTGTCAAGTCAAGGTCAGCCAGAGATCACATTTAAAATCAAAGTGCTGTCAGCACTGTAAATCGGGCATCATTGAGAGGCTGGGATAGTGCAATAGTTCGCCAATCAAAAGGGCTCAAATTTGGACAATAAAAGTTGGTAAAATATTTGCCCAATTTGTGAGTTTTTTGTCTTAACACTCCATCTTTTCGAGGACATCGCCAGCTCATCCAACTGGAGTTTGCAGAATTGTATCCACCCAACTTGAGAGATATGTCACAAAACATTTTCCATTCAACATGGGACTGAACCCAGTTCATCTAGATTGATTATCCAACATGCTACCAACTGCGCTCTACGGTCAAGCGCCAAGGAGGTAGAACCGGCATCAATTTGATGCCTGAGGGAAGCATTTATATAGAGGCAGATAACGGCAGATTTGGTAGAGATGCCAAAATTGCACATGAAATTTCGATAAAGTTATTTAGCCTTGGTCCAGTGGACTAGAAAATGCCTTTTTCGCGCAGAGGGCTAAAAGTTAGAACACAATGGGGAACGGTTTTATCCAGTTTACAATGACGCAATATCGGACAAACAATATTTCGTGGGTGTTGTTATAAATCTCGTAACCATGGCTTCAGTAAAGCCGTAGTTACGACATTTTATATCAGCACCGACGGTTTATCAAAACGTAACGGCAATCCTAGGCCTTAGCGCAGTTTTTAACGCACCTGCCTCTCGTTCTAGAGGTCCTGGGTTCGATACTCGGCCGCGGCAAATACCCTTTCAGGCAAAAATGTCGTCCATCAATGGTTTGATATCGCGAACCTATGTGATGGAGCAGCTGGAGGCTGGGTAAGGGTGTTGTTGTAATACTGGTATAAGAAACAATAGGAATCCACGGTTAGGTGCTCCAGCCGCTCAATATGACCACATCAGTTGAAAACGGTGTAAACCGTAATAAACCGATCAAAATCAACGCAATGGCAAAGAAATCTGTGCCAAAAATAGACTAGGATTAAACCATGTCAACTATAGAAGCAGACGATTCCAACAGACGGCAAAATGAAGAAAGAACTCGAAACGAAGGAAAATGGAGAGGAAGAAGGGTTAGGAATTGTTGTTGTTGTTCTTTTATGAAATATAAGAAGTTGTTTCCCATTTTTCACAATGTATCCCCTCCGCAGGGATAGACATTGATCACATTTAACAGGTTTTAGAACAATAAATTAGAACAGCAAGAAGATAATTTCAATTCCTTTACTTAACCAAAAAGCTTGTAAAAAACGCTGAAAATACTTATTGGTAATTATTAAAAACGAAAATTACATCAAATTATGTATAAGCCTCTTCCTTTTTTGTCGCAAAAGTAAAAGAGATAAAAAAAATGTAGATTGTAACTAAAAAGGCCGTTTCTGCGCTGTTTTCTTAAACAAAAAGCTCAGTGGATAACACGCAAAATGTAAGTGTCCAGCCTCGGTAAGCCATTACCATTACCATTTAATTCCAAAAAAGCTTTAAATACTTACCGTGTTTCTAGCTACATACATAGTACAAATCACACATAGGTTAAGCCTAGTTTACATTTGCCACGGTCGCCGTACGATATCGCAGCCTGCAGTTTTTCCTACGATTTTTTGGACATCGCAGACAGCTACGGTCTGCGGCGTATGTGTTCACAATGCCGCACGGTGACCGAGTGATTTCAAAAAATAATGGGGGGGGGGGGGGGTCACCTAAATGTGACTTTGCGGGTCCCGTGCGATATCGCGAGGTAATCGTGCGGGTTCCTTATGGATATCGGGAGGATGCCGTGCGGTCATCGCACGATTCATATGGTGACCGTGCAATTTTGGATATATTTGAGTGGGAACATACCTCATTGAGACCGTACGGGTCCCGTGCGATATCGCAAGGTAATCGTGAGATTCCCGTGCGGAGATCGTTCGGGTTCCGTACGGATATCGAAAGGATGCCGTGCGGTCATCGCACGATTCTACGGGGTTTATTTTGGATATTTGATAGCTAAGATATCGTACGATTTCCGCACAATCATCGCAAGCCTTCCGTGCGGCGACCGTGTGGTGTCCGCACAAGGCTACGGGCTTGCGATTATTAAAGATGTGTATAACATTTTTTTAAACGAGATCGCAGGTGTCTTCGGTGCCAGTAAGATCGTGCGATGATCGCATGGGCACCGTATGTTACCGCACGGGCGCCGCACGATTTTATGCTTACGGCGAGATACGGGCGCCGTACGGGCTCCGTAGGCAGAATGTAAACTAGGCTTTAACAAAGATAAAAACATATGTATAACAATAGTCATAGGATACGGTGGCTTCAATATTAGGATTAAATAAAGTTTTGTTTGTTTCTTTTTTTTTTTTAGTTTCTCATTTGGTTTGCGAAATAAATATATTTAGATGTGTGAATAATTTCCTTTTTAGAGCTTGATGTTAAAAGTGTTTTAAATTTGTATAAATATGGCCAAGTGTAAAAATTTTACTTCATGTGCCTTTTCCTTAATTCTGAGTATTTTTGGCAAACCAATCGAAAGTGATATTCGTTTTCAATACAACTCATATTGCAGTTTAAGCATAATCTATTTTCACGAGGGATGTTTGTATATCTACCTTTTTCGATGTTAAGATCATGTGAAGAGGTTCTAAATTTTGTTAATGCTGTCTTAATATTTACGTCATATTCAATATCTAGATACTTTTAAGGTACAAGGGATTCCTTAAATAGATTGTAGCAGGCCAATTTAGACGTATTATTAATTTCTAAGGACCATAACTTAACATAATTATCAAATAGTCGTTGTTAGATAGATGCGAGATTTATGTGGGCCATTCTTTGATTAATTCATAAGAAAGATAACCCATTATCCTGCAGTATACTTTTAACTTGGAAAGCCCAGTTATTTCCCCTGTATGTATTTCCATTTTCACAGTCCGATTTTAACTTATTGTAGGTTGATTTGAGAATGCTGTTTTCATTTTGGGTGATTATGTGCGTCCAATATTTAATCATATTGAATTGATTTGAAACGCAGGCCTCCTAGCAGGCCTAAACGAAAATAAAGGTTTTTATAAAGGCTCCAATGTATGAAAATAAAGGCCTTTAAGTGTAAAATATGAAAAAAATAAAGAGTAAATAAAGGCTATTTTTGTCGAGGTTCTTATTTCTTTATTGAACCCATAGTCATACCAAAGTCATTTTTTATGTTATATACTGCATTCTGAAAAACTCAAGATGGAAGAAACAAAAGCAGCATTTTTTTAACAACACATAAAAGAAGGGAAAATGCAGAACAAAAGCCATTACTTGCTTTCAGCTAGCACGGCAACCAGTCAGAGCAAATATAAAGGTTTTGAGTGAGAATTACAGGCTATTTTGGCGTTTTAAAGATTTTCTGGGGAAATGTAAAGGTTTTAAAGGTTTGCTCTGAAATTAAAGGTTTTTAAAGGTTTTAAAGGTTTCACTAGGAGGCCTGGAAACGCTTTGTGGTGTCCTACCTCTTTCTACATTATAGTGTGGCTAACGGGGTCGATTTTTTTACACGAAGCGCGAGACGTAAAAACTTAGTATGAATGTTTTCAATATCTTTTGAAGTGTGATAACCCAACAAAGGTGAACCAAATTGAAGGATGGAACCAACCAGACTATCAAATAGCTTACATTGTTACGACATGGGTAATTCTAAATTAACTGAAATTCTGCTGATGTTATGAAGAGAAAATAATGCTTGTTTGGCAATATCTTTTTGTGTACGAGACCATAATCCGTTAAAGATTAATCCCTAAATATTTAAAATATTTGACAGTTTTAATGGCGACATTATTAATGTGGAATGTATAACTAGTATGTCTTCCCTTCTCAAAAATTATTGCTTTAGTCTTAGATGTGTTAATTTTTTGCCAGATAAAGTACAATATGCTTGTAAATCATTCAACATGGATAGTAAAGAAGTTGGAGATTTCGCGAATAACACTTGCATACAATATCAAGAATAATTTCATATGGTCCAAAATTAAAAATTTCGTCAAGATCAGAATTTATATGTTCGATGACGTCATTGACGAACATCATGAGAATTCATGTTCGTAACGAACACATGCTTTTACTGACGTGTAAATAGATTTTAAAAGTTTTACAAAATGAGTGCTTATGTTTTCCTGATTAATACTATCGAAACACTTTTCGTAGTAAATGAACACGCAATAAAGTTTATCACCAGACGATAACACTTTTGACATAATCGAGTTCATAATGAAGATGCAGTCTAAAATGGATTTTCCTTTCTGAAATCCAAATTGGTTATCATTAAGTTTTTTATTCTTTTCTGTCCACCTAGTGAGTCTATTTAGCAGAATTTGAGAATATACTTTTGAAAATATGTTTATTAAGGTAATACCTCTGTAATTTTCCGAAATATTAGGATCACCCTTTTTAAAATAGGAGTGATTATTCCCCTTCCCCATTGCTCCGGGGTAGTCGCCCGTTTGAAACATGCGATTATACAAAGCAAAGAGGAAAGGTGCAATAATTTCGTAAGACACTTTAATAATTTCACAAGGAATTTCATCGATACCGGGGCTTCTACCGTTATTTTGCATAAATACTTCTTTCTTAATTTCTTCTTCTGAGAAGATTATGTCCAATTTCGGGATTAATTTCACTGTTTTGCATATCAATGTTGCTTTGTGGATATTTTCTTTTTGGGTGTTTTCGTCTGGTGTATCAATTATATTTTTAAAATGATCAAACAATTGTTCTATGGAGAGAGAATCTGGTGGATTTTTTGGTTTTGTATATGTACCCTTTATCTTACACCAAAAACCTCGTGGGTCCGATTTTGATAGTTTGCTGATTCGATAGCCCTCTGCTAGTCTAAATTATTTCTTAGCAGATATTTTTACGTTGTTATGATGAGCACACGCCCGGCTAAAAGCTTGTCTGTTAATATTATTCCTCTCTCTATAGAGTTTAAAAGCCTGTTTAGCAACAAAACATTTTTCATTAAACCATTTACAATTTTGATTACCAACATGTTTGTGTTTCAAGCATTGGGTTTTCCCAAATACTATAAATGCATTTTCCCTCGAGAAACACGTGAAATCGCCAACTATGCTATTTATATATTTGGTTTCTGACCAATCGATTAAATCTAGCAGCACTCTATGATTATTCATGAGTTGTTCTAAAAATAGATCGCTCTTACTGCTATCCTATATCAGTTTATTGTATGTTTTTGTCGGTTTATTTGTTGTTGAATAATTTTTCTTCATACTCAAATTTGAATTTATTGAAAATAGGATTGGAGCGTGATCAGAGTGCTCATTAAAATCAAATATTTCAAAATTACAAAATTATTTCCATTTGTTAACACATATTCCACCATGCGAACAAAAAGTAAACTTTCCACGCTCCCTGTCCGAGTGCAGACGACCATTGACCAATGACAAACAACTTAATTGACACATTTCGAGCAGACGATGTCCATTTGCATCTACCATGTGGTCTGAATTTACGCGTGGGTTTTGACTGAGTGATAATCATAACAGAATTTGATTGGTTGTCAGCCCTACAACTGGTAAATGGCCGTTCGAGAAAAAATCAGAGCAGTAATAATGTAAGTGCTACAAATTTATTATACAGTTAACCTAGTGTACGTTTCAACTCCTTTACTCAACCGAAAATCTTGTTATAAACACTGAAAGTACTAACTGGTAATTACTAAAAGCGAAAATTACATCAAATTTTGTATTTGCCTCTTCTCTATTTGTTGAAAAGTAAATAAGATAAAAAAAAAAGTTTGTAGATTGTGACTGAAAAGGCCGTTTCAACGGTGTTTGAAAACACATAATTTGGTTTGAACACATTGCTCAGAAGATAAAGGTAAAAATGTACTGGGTCAAACAGACTGGATTTCTGAAAAACGGTATTAATAAATGCGGACTGCTTCGCAGCCCAATTTAAAAACTCATGCACGGGAAGGTACATGTAGATTGATAATTCTAGATAAAGAAAATCATCAAAGTGGAAAAAACTTTGGAACCTTTGCAGTCTGCCTAGGGTGGACACTTTATGTACTAGCCATAAGTTCTTTGGTGAAGAATTTAGAAGATTGGTAACAAACCATCTGTTTTAGCTGATCATAAGCTGCTCACCAAGCCTTCATTGTTAGCGAAAATATTCGGTATATTACCATAATTTAACACCATCGTTTTAAACTGTAGATATGATGCTTTAACAACAAAATATTCTCATCATTGCACATCAAAATAAGTAATTTTACTTTTTACTACAATTATGACTTCTTTCTACACTTTGGTTTATTGACGGGGTGTAGTTTTCCAATAATATACATGAAAATAATTGACACATGGCATAATTTTAACCAATCAGTCCATCGGGAATTTCAAAAGGCGTTTATTGGTTAATGACCATTTGACGGGGCGTGGTTACCAAACAATTGAGGCACAAATTATTGGCGCATGTTAGCAAGATTAACAAATCAGTTCAGAAGAAGATATTTCCATGTCTTTTGTGTAGAGACTAGTTTTCCGGTACCAATCCTGTTCACATAGGATAATTAACATGCTACATCCAAACATTTTAGATTTATTGGACCATGGCATCCTGCCGGAACATCTTACTGACAATCGTTTTTACAACAAATTGTGAGAAATCAGTGATAGGCTGATTGATAATCTGTAAGTTTATATGATCTGCTTATTCCGTCATTACCTTCTATTACTACAATGACATCACAGGTTAGTTGCTCATGTGACCGAGAATTTCATTAGCTGGCTGTGTGAACAGAGAAAACCGTCAATTTTACCATTATTGTATATATTATTTTCCTTTTGAATATCGCATCAGATTATTTTAATGCATCTCTTTTTATTAATGTAAGGTCAATAGAGCTTTTCATTTGACCTTTAAGGCATGAAATGAAAAAACTAGAAAGCCATGAATGGCTTGAGTCGCTCCACAGGCTT
This sequence comes from Fragum whitleyi, assembly GCA_948146395.1. Lineage (NCBI taxonomy): Eukaryota > Metazoa > Mollusca > Bivalvia > Cardiida > Cardiidae > Fragum > Fragum whitleyi. The sequence continues at coordinate 49,977,432 of OX411544.1, forward strand.
GAAATTCTTGTAAAAGCAAATAAATGTTTTGACTAGATTTTTAGATATCAAGGGTTCTACTGATAATGAAAAAGATTTTCAAAGTTTCTACTATATAACAGATAGAGAAATGACCTCTGCTATTAAAAGACATATTTTTCATCAAATCAAAATAATTTTTGGCTGCATGATAATGGGTCACCCAAAGATCATACCAAAAATATTTGATTGATATTCATGAGTTACATTCTGAGAAAATGTTTTTCATAGTTTCCACTATTTAACATATTGAGAATTGACCTCCACCCATAAAATGTATATTTTTCATCCAATCAAAATAATTTTTGGTAAACTGATAAAGGGTCACTCAAGGATCATTCCAGTGAAATTTGGTTGATATCCATCAGTTAAATTCTGAGAAAATGATTTTCAAATTTTCCACTATATAACATATAGAGAAATCACCTCCGCCCATAAAATGCATATTTTTCATCCAATCCAAATAATTCTTGGTACACTGATAAAGGGTCACTCAAGGATCATTCCAGTGAAATTTGGTTGATATCCATCAGTTACATTCTGAGAAAATGATTTTCAAAGTTTCCACTATATAACATATAGAGAAATGACCTCCGCCCATGAAATGCATATTTTTCATCCAATCACAATGATTTTTTGTAGACTGATAAAGGGTCACTCAAGGATCATTCCAGTGAAATTTGGTTGATATCCATCAGTTATATTCTGAGAAAATGATTTTCAAATTTTCCACTATATAACATATAGAGAAATGACCTCCGCCCATAAAATGCATATTTTCCATCCGATCAAAATGATTTTTTGTAGACTGATAAAGGGTCACCCAAAGATCATTCATGCAAAATTTGATTGGTATCCATTGATTAGAATCTGAGAAAACTCACTTTTTACCATATTTGGAAATTAGCCACGCCCATTAAATCCATGTTTTTCATTGGATCAAAATTTCTTGAACAACTTTGAAAGAGGGTCACCCAAGGATCATTCCTGTGAAGTTTGGTTGAAATCCATCCTGTAGTTTCTGAGGAGAAGATTTTTAAAGAAAAGTTTACGACCGGACGCACGCACGGACGGACGGACGGACGCACGACGGACACAGCGCCATGACAATAGCCCCAGTGGCTTTCAGCCAGTGGAGCTAAAAATTAATTCAACAAACAATCTATCACGCAAGTCCCTTTTTTCCATGACATAGAGTAACATTTCAAAGAGGTTTAATGTGTGCATAATCACACGATAAGTAATATTTTATGTAAGTTTCATGTTGTGGTCACGATTGTTGCATCACACAGGCCCCTTTTTCCATGACACAGCAACATCATCACTGAGAAAGAAATCAGAGAGACTTCTATCCAAATAAGAAAGCCATGAATGGCTTAAGTCCCTCCACAGGCTTGAAATTCTTGTTACAGCAATTCTAAGTTTTGACAAGATATATAAATATTTTGGGTTCTACTGATGTTGAAATGATTTCCTAAGTTTCCACTATATAACATATACAAAAATGACCTCAGCCCACAAAATACGTATTTTGCATCTGATCACAATAATTTTTGGTAGACTGATAAAGGGTAATTCAAGGATCATTCCAGGGAAATTTGGTTGATATCCATTGGTCAGATTCTGAGAAAATGATTTTCAAAGTTTTCACTATATAACATAAAGAGAAATGAACTCCGCCCTTAAAACCCATTACAACTCAGACAGGTACTGATAAAACAGCTGTGTACAGACCACTGATAAGGAAAAATCAATACTGTGTATTTTGCATTATAAATGCCCTGGCAGGGCGGAGCCTAAGTAACGGGTCGTTGTACTTAAGGTTAATGTAAATCAGCTTTTATTTAAAATAACTTACTTCTACAGAGAGTCGACATAAGCTTTGGTAACCAATCGATGAAATGTGTTCACTATCTCTTAGCACGTGAATTCATTAGGTTTGGGGATACAGTTATTTGCAAGCTTCATCATTGATTACCGACTAAAATTTGAAAGAACCCAAACTATTGAAAAGTAAACTCGCCAAATTACGTCAAGGTTAAGCCCCGCCCTGCCAGTTCATTTATTACGCAGAATACCAATACCAAAGGATTACCTGTTATGGTCTGGTCTGAACAGATATTATTGAATTTTGTCCATTTTATTTTAAATTTTGACCCCTGTGTTAAAAAAGTGTAAAATGTGCTATGAAAGAAATATTTGACATATTTTTGGTATATATGAAGTTTAAAGAGAATTGAATGCTCTTTCACACAGTATGTTTGTTAAGAAAAAAAAATAAATAGATTACTTGACAGTTAAATGAGTGTGAAAGTAACCTTTAATTTTTCATATTCACAATTACTTTATTTTTTTATTAATTTTACTAATACGTTTCTGTTTTTCTCTTTTCAGGCAACAGCAAAATAGAAAATACTTTTTTGTTTTATAGAGGACTTTAATATGATTGCAGAAAAATAAATGAAAAAAAAAATTTGATCTGACTTTTTTATACTTTTATTAATAAATCATTGAGGCTAGCAACTATTTGGGGACAGCATTTCCTCGTTTTCTGTTTAGAAAAAGAGAAAAATTCATACCTTAGAAAACACAAAAAGTTTATTTTCATTATTTTTTATTTTTGATTTTCTCCTTTGAAAGGGGGGGGGGGGGGGTGAAGCTAACTTTTTTTGAAATTTGCCAGTCTAAAATTTCGTTTGGTAATAGGTTAAACATTTCTCCTTTTCTTATAATGTTTCTAAATAACAACAGTTGTTTTTAAACATTCCTAAAATTGTTTGGTTGATTGATCAATTCCTAGCAGTTTTATCCCAAATTACTAATTAGCGTATCGTAGCGTATCATGAAAAATCTGATTAAATTCGTGCAGGCCTGAAGTCAATAACGAATGTGAAGCCTTTTCATTCTAATTATACAGGAAAAGTAACGCAAAGTGCCCGAAGGGCGCTTTGTTCGGGTGCTTTGCGGCTTTTCCCCCTTCTAGATAACATGTGTAAAACATTTAAATAATCAAAATCAAAATAAAATACATATACCATCAAAGTTAAAATTTGTGTCGTAATGGCGGCCTACATGGAGGATGATGATCTCGCGAGATTTCGCCATTTTGTTTTATTATTTATCTTTATTTATCTACCTTTTTCTTCAATTTTATTTCTGTTTATCATTATCAAAATTTAAATTGTAGTGAACGTAAAATAAGGATAAAAATCAGCCTTACATGTAAAAAGTTGCACATTTTTGCTTTAAAATCACGTCTGGATGATGTTTTCTTTTTACCCTCCGCAAATGACGTCATTCTACACTTATGGGAAATAAGACGCTACTTTTTCCCGCTAAAACAACGTCATTGTTGTTGCGTTGTAACGTCGGAGTAAAAAGCGGGATAAGACTTGAAAGGGATTAAATCTAAAGCAATATTCTGGTTAAGACTTGAAAAGGATGAAATCTTTAACAAAATTCACAGTTTGATTTAAAAAAAAAAATGGAAATACAGTTATTTTAGCCAAATCTATGCCGGTCAACATCTTGTTGGAATCGCATTCTTTAGGATTTAGACCTGCCGCAGTTTCTATAATAAGTGCACCCACACTCAAAGTACCCCCCTTACATTTTTTACGAAGAAAAACCAAAAAGAATTGTATTGAGTATCTTTCACTCATATGATGTTAATTTCTTCCGATGTAAGCACTTATCTAAATGACTGTGTGACTGAGGAAATCGATCTAGAAATAAATGAGAAAAATCTAGTAGCCATCGATTTGATAAATAGCCTATTTTGGTATTCTGAAAATTAGTTATCATGTGCATGTTCTGTACAGTACCTGGGGAAGTTTATTTCACATTTTAACTGCACTTGGGGTTTTTTCAGTGACAATATCTTCGGAGTAGAAAAGGTCAACAAGGGATCTATTTTCTTTGCTTTGTTAGCATATGACTTAAAATGATAAAAAGGAGCCTTAAACCGCATTCAAGCGAAAAAAAGAATAAGCAGTTGGAGCAGACAGACAGATAATATTGAATTTGATAAATCATTCATACGTGTCGATACAGCAAAAGGTTGGGATGCAGGAGCTTTATTGATAAATTCGGTAGCTTAATTCCAGTAAATGAGTAAATCAAGAATGGTTCTTTTTTCAAATTACTTTTCCTGTCTTTAGGTTAAACCTATTATTATATTATGACCGAGATCCGAAATATACATCATCGCAAAAAGGGTATTTTCGTCGCGTAAGTTTGCTAAATAGTAATCTGTCGAAAGAAAAAGCGTAAATAAATGAAAGAAAACAATTTAGGCATCCTCTGATTTAATATGTATTGCATTTCTACGTCCAAAATGATGCGATTTTGACTAACACATTTTGCACAAATAAGTTTTGATGTCAATTAATTAGCTACAAAAAATTTTCGTTCCATCTTTCCAAAATCATTGTAACTAAAATTTATAGCGTAAAGAGGTACGACAATACGAGATTGCGCTGATTATTCCGAATTTAAGCTTATTAATAATTACGTAAATAGTATAGATAAAAATACACCGTCGTTGATGTAAAGTCACGATTTGCCAATCCTCGGGAACTTCTTTGACCTCCTCATCGAATAAATTGAGATCATTTGCAGAGAATCCCGAAAATTCTGATATGTCTGTGCCGAAATCAAATTCGAAATCAAAGATATTGTAATCAGAGCAAGACATAGCGTAATTTTGATAGAGAATAATGGATAAGGGCTATTTTTTCAGATGCTGCTGTTCTCAAACGAATTCACTGAACAATTAATTTTCGAGATCAGGATTAATTTATCAAAGTCTTTGATTGGTCAATAAATTCTTGATAATTATTAATTATAATTTAATTGGGCTTTCAGTTGACCAATCGCGTGCGCTATGTCCACGTGTTCTATGCCAGACAATACTGTCGGCCGATATGTCTTGTGATGATTAAGTATAATTACGTAATCACTCCAGGAAGCTTCGAATTAAGAATCAATTAAACAATAGAAAGCACAATTCTGACAAAATATTAAAGACCAGAGGCAATAAAAATGGATAATAAACAGTTTATAAATAATTTCAAATTGAAACACGTGTTCCCTTAAATCCCTTTACTTGAAGAAAAAGAAAAGAAAGTACGAAAAAGGCGCAATTGATCCGGAAATCGCGCAGCAAATAATTTCCCACATTTGAAAATTATGTTGTTGTTCAAAAACAATTTATTATAATTTTAAACTATTCCAAATTAAAACACCTTAAAAGACATATTTTTCATATGATCACAATGATTTTTGTAGGCTGATAGAAGACCACTGAAGGAAAATTCATGTGAAGTTTGGTTTATATCCATCAATTAGTTTCTGAGAAAAGCCACCTATTCCCATATATGGAAATTAGCATTAAATCCATATTTTTCATTTGATCCAAATTTCTTGAACAACTTTGAAAGAGGGTCACCCAAGGATCATTCCCGTGAAGTTTGGTTGAAATTCTTCCAATAGTTTCTGAGGAGAAGATTTTTCTAAAAAAAGTTTACGACCGGACGTAAGGACAGATGCACGATGGACACAACGCCGAGACAATGGCCAAAATAGCTTTCAGCCAGTGGAGCTTAAAACAATCCTGAAATCAAACATTTGAATCCAAAAATTCATTTCAGATAAGAAGATTTATTTTTTGTCATATGGAACTTTTTTAAGCTGACTCAACAGCACTCATGTATTACCTCAGTCATAATTTCAGGACGAAATCTATGAAAGCATGTCTACAGGTTCATTTTTGTGAAATTTGGTTGAATTCTAACCAGTACTTAAAGAGAAGATTTTTTTTAATAATTTAGCATATTGGATAATTTTGTGGCCACCCTGCAGACTGTAGCACCAAAGTCATTAGCCCAATTAGGATTAAAAGGAGGAATCTGAAAAAGCATGTCCCATGCATCAATCATGTGCAGTTTTGTTTAATTCTGTCTGGTATTTTTAGAGAAGAAGATATTTTTATATTTACCATACAGGGTGGTTTTTAAGTTGGAATGCGAAGCAATTCCAACTTAGATTTAACAAAACCGCAAAATGAACACAAGATAATTTCATTTTGTTTTTTTTTGAGAACACATATCACGTGAACAGGATGTGAATACAATTTGGCCTATTTTGTATATCTAAACTTGACAAAGACATACAGTTTATTTCATCAAAAAGTAATAATGCTGTACAATTACACAGCTATCACTACACGTATATTATCAACACACTAATTTATGTTTTAAACGATATTTATTGAAAGTTGTGTACGAATATATTAGTATCACATGTTGGCATTACTATATTTGGAAATCATGTGATAAGTCAAGTCTAATTAAGTCAGCAATTGACAATATCACTAGCCAATCACGTGATCTGCTGATTTGGTAATGTCGCGATCTGTTTTCTCAGTATTGTGGCAATAGCACAGACCAATAACGTGATCTGCATATTTGGTAAGGTCGCAACCTGTTTTTCGTAGAATTATGTTATAGCTTCTTTAAAAGGTATTCTCTTTCTGAACGACCTTAGTACATATTTAACTTTTGACAAGGTGTTATATTGTAAATTTCTATCTAAGCTACGAGATAAAAATCTTTTCTTAAAGTGATGATACACTTTTAAAGTTTATAAATATTTTTGCAACATGTTTTCGTTTGTTTTCCGTCATATTGCAGTTATCTACATGAATGTTTCATCGTAAAAACCCAATACTCATCCACATAAACCCTTGCCACCATATCTTTATTGAATTATGAATAACTTTACACAATTGCATTCATCACCAAGACATTTGCCATTTGAAACAAACCAACTAGTTCAACTTGTTTTCTTCACATTATTACACATCAACACGATTAAGAGCACCATCATACAGTTAGTTACATCGTGAAATTGACATTCATCTCAATAAAAACATTCTTAATCGCTCACTCAGCGCTCCATTGATTCATTTCAAACACTCACTCAAACCATTCAAAAACGCTCAATGTTATTAAAAAAAATAAGATCAACATGTACATTCTAAATGAATTAAGCAAGAACCAATTCGCGATTTCACTGATATAATTGAAATTTAAAGCGTCTGATTGGTTCCTGATGAAATAGAAAGCTATTGTTTGAACTTTTACGCATATTTTATAAAGGTTTTATATATCGCTTATTTTGTTCATCCTGAACAAAATAAGCGACATTGGATTCCCTCCCTTAAATTTCACTTCAAACTCGCTCCGCTCACTCATTCAACATCATGCCTATATCATTTTAAAATCATTCATCTTATCAATTTCACGATGTTATTAACTGGACCCCCAACTCAGAAGTAGAGGAGCATATATTGATTTCATCATATCTGTCTCTCAGTCCATTGACCTTTTGCTTTCCGCTAGATACACGGAGAAGCAATTGACCTGCAATAACGAAACTTTACACAAATATTACCCATGACCAAAATAAATGCCCCATTGTTTCGGGGTCATACATGTCACGGTCATCAGTAACGATTCCCACTCAAACTGAACTCTAAATGAACAATTGACCCATATCATAAAAGTTGACACAAATGCTGTCAATGATCCGAGAAAGTGCACAATTTCGGAGTCACAAAGGTCGAAATCACAATTGGACTTCGTCCAAAAATTGTCTTGAGATTCCAAGTCATGAAGTTAAAGACTTCACTGCGAAAATAGCTTTTCAACATAGACAATTCACTTGTTGATGTCCACTTTGCGACACCTCTAATTAAAAATGTAAATGATAACTCAAATGGAGCAGAAGTCATTTCAAAAATAATATAAAACCTGTTTTGAGTGTACAAGTGTTTGCCTGGGCGTTTATTAGTCGGCTGTATGGTCCGTATCATTTTCTTCTTTTTTAGCTCACCTGAGCACAACATGCTCAAGGGGAGCTTGTAGGATCACCCTGACTCCGTCGTCTGTCTTCAAATTTCTTTAAACTTCTTCATCTCCTAAACTGCTGGGCCAATTTCAATGAAATTTTGCCAGAATGTTCCCTGGGCGACCCTCTTCAAAATTGTCGCTATATTGTTATTGGCCAATAAATATGGGTATGGCAGGGCGGGACTTATTTTGAGCCCAAAATCTTTGAACCACATCTCCTCCTGAACCACTGGGCAGATTTCAATCAAACTTTACAAGACTGTTCCTTCGATGACCCTCTTCAAATATGGTTGGCAAAATTTTCATTAGCCCATAAATATGGGCGTGGCATAGTAGGGCTAATTTTAAGTCTCCTCTGTAATGAATGGTTGGCAGGGTCTATTATGACTGCTTATAATTCGTATTATGTCTCTTCTTCAACAATTAGGCAAATTTTAATGAATCTTTGCCAGAAAGTTTCTTGGATAAGATCCACTGGGCCAATCGAATTCAGGTGAGCGGTTTAGGGTCATTCTGGCCCTCTTGTTATCATTTTTCTTTCATCAGATTCATGCCTGTATAGCGATTCAGAGGTTTAAGCGTCTTTCGTTGTTGAAATACATTGATTTATATACGCCCGTCAAATGACCAGACTTACTATGTGATCACCTGTGATGGGCGGGAGGCGTCAGCTTCGTTAGTATCTTGAGGTCACCGTCTCTAGAACGCATTTCAACTTATCAGTACTTTCAATACTTTGATTGGATAATGTGGCAGCCTGTATCACCCAAGTAAACAGCAAAATCACGCTTTAGAGGTGGAAAGAGCATGCTCCAAGCATCATTCCTGTGCGGTTTGGTTGAATTCAGACCAGTTGTTTAACAGAAGATATTTTCATATTTTGCCTTATGGGGCCATTTTTGGATGAGGCCAGAGCCCATAGCACCAATTTAATCAACCCAATCAGGATAAAATGAAGGAAAGAGCATGTCCTGAGCATGGTTCCTGTGCAGTTTGGTTAAATTCTGCCAAGTTGTTCAGAGAAGAAGATTATTAAAGAATATGTTTACCCACGCACTGAAGGACACAAAGACGCTTAAAGGACAATAGGCCATGGCAATAGCTTAAAACGTTTTTTTTTCCCAAAGCACCAAATACAGGAATTCTGTGGGATTTATTAAAATTAATTCTTTATTTGGTCTATTTATCATGGATGTCTTGTCAACACTAGACAGAATTAATAATATCATCAAAACTTGAATCCATCCATTAACAGGCAAATGCTAATTTTGTCATTTGAACTTGACCTGTGACCTTGAACTTTTAGCTATGCAAATGATTCTTCAATCATGCACGTATCAACACATAACATTAAACAACTGTACCTTTCATTTTTAAAATCTCAACATTAATGTAGGAGACATCAGTTGGTTAAGCCTTTTTGTATTTACACTTTACCTAAAACTTGAAGCTGTCCAAAATTCTATAATCCATCCTGATAATTATGTACAACTAGAGGCACTTGAGCGCCTGATTCCCTCCACAGGCCTGATTATTCTGATAATGACCATTAGAGGATAATAAGGCTGTTGAAACGAGTATTGAAGTGAATGAATCGTTGAATGCTTATTTCAAGTAAATAATATAGGGATGAGTGTCTTTTTCACTGCATTTATTGGGGTATAAAGTGCAATCGCCTTAGCACATGGCAAATAACGCCCGTAGGGCATTATGTTTAAGCCATGTGCTAAGGCAATTGCAATTTATACCCCAATAAATGCAGTGGAAAAGACAATCGTCCCTTATAATTGCAATCCTCTAGATCGAAGAAACTATCAAAATACTCGTCCAAACATTTAAGCTTCAAGTCTACTTTCTGTGTGTATAGATTACTCAATCTATTTTTAGATTGAGTATTTTTTATCTCGCTCTCGAACTGAAATGTTAAAAAGTAAAACAAATGATACACAAATAAACAACAACTTTGAAATTTGTAGAGGTACTTATGTCAAAAAACTTGTTTCTGCTAAGTAAGTATGTATTTGTAAACAAAAAAGGCGTAGTCGGTCTTAGTTGAGAGGGTTGCTTGATGATCCTCGTCAACTCGCTGTTTTCTTAGTTTACGTTGGCTCAGAATCAGAACTGCATGCTTGTAACCGTAAATTCTATCGAAATTATCTTAATCTATATTAAATTAAATAGTAATGTTGCCTTGATGATCGTGAACTAGGTTAATTCGAGTTCCTACAACACAGGACTTGCAGATCAAAGGTCGGGTTTTCCGAAGAGACCTTTTGCATTTTATACAGAAATAAGTGCAATGAATTTCCCAATGTGAAGCAATTTAAATCCATGAAAATTCTTTATTTTATTGGATTGCAATTATGTGTTTATAAGTGTCATATGCTGAAATATTTCTGCATAAAAAACAGTGATCAGTGAATAACATTGAAAATTGACCTCTACCTGTTACACACATATTTTTCATGTTATCACAATAATTTTGTGCAGTCTGATAATGGGTCACCCAAGGATCATTCCAGTGAAATTTGGTTAAAATTCAAATATGAAAAATTTTAACACTAACAGAATGTTACTGCACACAACATATTGATACGTTGTCTGCAAAATTTTGATTGTAGATCATTCCGCTTTTCATTAAACACTACTAAAAAGATTTTACTTCACAATAATTGTTTGTCAGCAAAACAAAATTCTAACTAATGATAATAAGAAGTAAAATAGTCAATCCAATATATTTATTTTATTCTGCCCAATGCCTTAGAGTGAAGTCAACTCAGCTCTTTCTGCCCCAATTTGAACCTCAGTAGGTCAGAACATTTTACACCATTTGTCCTCTTTGTGCAGTCACAATTCGTTCAACTAAACTGACCAATTCTCAGGGGGTATTCTCAGGCTACTTATTTCAACTAATGAATCTATATATTTGGATTTCAACAAAGGTTTTGTACCTGCTAATCTATAATCTTTACACCTATGAAAATTTATTAGTCCAGAAAAAATCATCATGTAGGTGATACCAAAAGGGTGATCAAATATAAAATGCGCTGTTTATCAAATCAAAATATTTTTTGCAGACTGATACAACTTCACAGAAAAAAAATCCCATGATATTTAATCCATCTATTTAAGCTTTCAGAATAGTATGCTTTACCCTATATTGGATATTCCACCATAAAACCTATCTGAAGAAATGACCTTTGCCTATAAAAGACATATTTTTCATCTGATCACAATATTTTTTTGTATTGTAGACTGATAAAGGATCACTAAAGAATCATTCCAGTGAAATTGGGTTGAAATCGATCAGTTAGATTCTGAGAAAATGATTTTCAAAGTTCTTACTTTATAACATATAGAGAAATGACCTCTGCCCATAAAATACATATTTTTCATCCAATCACAATAATTTTTGGTAGTCTGATAAAGGGTCATTCCAGGGAAATTTGGTTGATATCCATTGGTTAGATTCTGAGAAAATGATTTTCAAAAGTTTCACTATATAACATCAGGGTTATCCCCAGAAAATTTTGAAGGCGTAGTGGCAAATGCGTGTGGCTATATTGTCTGATTACTATATATTTCTGTTAATACTAAAGGATGATTAAAGTGGTTTAACTGGATAAGCTTTTTATATTTGTGAAGCAGAACTTTTGTTTTGTTGAATATATAATTTGATTTGAACTTATTTTTTTCTTTGACAGCTTTATGGCATCTCTACATTAATAACTTAACCCCAAAGTCTTCAATAAAATATTGCATGATGGCTTAAACTCCACCCCCCCTTCCCCCTCCTTCCCATTGTATCCCTTCCCTTTAATAGAATATATTGTGTACTAAAAGACTATTACAAAAGAAATGAAGATAATTGGAATATTTAAAAAAATTTGATGAAAAAGTCAAAGAAAACAGTAAATCAACTGCACTTAGACTGTATTATGCTCATACATTTGAGAGGTCCAAGGACAGCACTGCATGGATTATCAACTTGTATAGGTCCCTATTTGATAATGTATACAAGGAATTTTAGTCCTTGTATGACTGAGGAAGGCCCCGGCTAGATTAAGCTAAAGCTAGATTACAGTTATTTTCTTATGTGTTTACAAAGCCTTCTCAATATCTTATTTCCCCCATAAAATATCTTCTAGAGCATTACTTTATTCTACAATGACCATTTAACGAATTTATAAGTTGATAAATAGCTTGTTTAGAAAAGCCAGTTACAGGACTTTTAGCACTTTGATTTTACAAGGTTTTTTTTTCATTTTTTTTAAATATTTTTGTCCCATATCAATTTCAATGACCTTATTTAGAATAATAAAATTTATCTTGGTTTCAATTCTGGAATGAAAAAAAAAATAATTATCAAAAAATTGTTCTTGGTTGAACATATTAGGGTATGAATCTAGAAATGGCGTCTGTGGGGAGAGTTATCAAAAGTTTTGTTTCAATCTTCTAACTAAAATTAGATGTAATATCCATTTAAATTGGATAGTAAGCTTGGGGTAAGTGAATTTTTAACAGATAGACTGCCATGTGTCTTATTTCGCCTAATTCTCGGCAGTAGAAAGATCACAAAAACTGCATATTATTGCCGATATTTTGTTTGATTTAATCAAACTTCACATTGGGACATAAAGGTAAATCTAGTTTGACTTGAGCAAATAGTTTCGAAAACGATTTTTCCATTGTTTCCGGTGGATCTCGGTAAAATTGGCAATTTTCGGTAAATGAAGTGGACATTAAATTGACCCTTTTCGTATTGGTACCCATCCGTTATTCTCTGTTACTGGAAGTACGGAACCAGTGAAAATCAACCAACCATGAAGAAAAAATCGATAATCACTAATTAGCAAGGGGCATATCAATTAGGGGCGCTATGTAATTGACAGTATACCACTTCCCAGAAAGCGATTATGTAATGACCGCGCGTCTGCACTCAGTTGTATTGCTCGTTTTGATCCTTTGTTCAGAAAGAATTTAAGCTGTACCGGTGAACAAATTTAAGCGTATCGGCGTTCTTAAGGTGTATCGGCAACCTGTTAAATTTCTTGAAGGCGTATCAGGGCCAATACGCCATAAGGGCCTGGGGAAAACAATGTAACATATAGAGAAATGACCTCCGCCCGTAAAAGACATATTTTTCATCTGATCACAATGATTTTTGTAGGCTTAAAGAAGGCCACTCAAGGATAATTCATGTAAATTTGGTTTATATCCATCAATTAGTTTCTGAGAAAAGCCACCTATTACCATATTTGGAAATAGCCATACCTACTACAGCCATGATTTTCAACCGATTAAAGATCTTTAAAGGAATGTGATAGAGGACATCCCAAGGAACATTCCTGTGAAATTTGATTGGATCCATCGACTTCTTTATGAGGATAAGATTTTTAAAGCAAAAGTTTGCGGACGAACAGATGGATGGATGCACACACAGACGACAGACACTCCTCCATGACAATAGCCCACTGGTCTTTAGGCCAGTGGAGCTAAAAATGGTCCAAACAAACATATTTTTGACATTTTACTTTGACCTTGATGCTTAAAAGATACTTTCAGAGTGAACACTCATCCCAGATATGAATAACTGCAAAATCATATCAGCATTTAACTAGTGATTTTTAACTTTAAACAAGAGGGCCATAGTGGCCCTTAATCGCTCACCTGAATGAACTGTCTTATTTTTTTCAATATTCTTCTGCCTCTGTACAACTTGATAATACCTTTTTTACAATGTTCAGGTTGACGTACAATTGACTTACAAGGATTTTCCATTATTTGACTCCGTGACCTACTTCTTGACCCCAGTTGACCCAAACTCATGCTCATCAAAAATTGCATCAATTCAATCATTCTGATCAAATTTCAGGTTGATCCAGCAAAAAATTGTGGCCTCTAGAGTGCATACAAGGTTTTTCTTAGATTTAACTATGTGACCTAGTTTTTGACCCTAGTTGACCCAATTTCAATATCATCCGAGAATTCATCGAGACATTCTTTCTGACCAAATTTCAGGTTGATTGGGCAAAAAATGTTGCCTCTAGAGTGCATACATGGTTTTTCCAAGATTTGACCCCGCGACCTAGTTTTTGACCCGAGTTGACCCAATTTGAAACTTGTCCGAGATTTTACCAAGACAATCATTCTAACCAAAATTCAGGTTGATTGGGTAAAAAATGTGGCTTCTAGAGTGCATACAAGGTTTTTCAATGATTTGACCCTGTGACCTAGTTTTTGACCCCAGTTGACCTAATTGCGAACTCGTCTGAGATTTTATCAAGATAATCATTCTAACCAAAATTCAAGTTGATTGGGCAAAAAATGTGGCCTCTAGAGTGCATACAAGGTTTTTCAATGATTTGACCCTGTGACCTAGTTTTTGACCCCAGTTTACCCAATTTCGAACTCGTCCGAGATTTCATCAAGACTATCATTCTGACCAAAATTCAGGTTGATCGGGCAAAAATTGTGGCCTCTAGAGTGCATACAAGGCAAATGTTGACGACGGACGACGCACGACGCACGTCGCACGACGGACGACTGACGACGGACATCCACCTAACCACAAAAGCTCACCTTGAGCACAAGTGCTCAGGTGAGCTAAAAATCCATAAAATCCTTTCTTCATAGGCATTTACAGGAGATGGTAATGATTATCAATCTTTTTATAATCTAGTACTTGGTCGTCTATCCAAGAGATTACTTGAGTACCCCGATAGTAATTATGACTTTGGATTATTTAATGGTGTTTTCAAACATAATGATAACTGGTATTTGCAACAAATTTTAGGTTGGATAATAAGTCAAGATTTTATTTGGTCACTAAATCATTTGACAAAACAATAATAGTTAAATGTGTGTTGAGAAAGTCAAATTTATGGTTTGTTACTTTCAACTAGAAAGCCATGAATGGCTTGAGTTGCTCCACAGGCTTGAAATTCATGAAAAAGCAAATCTAAGGTTTTAAGATATTTTGGGTTCTATGGATGTTGAAATGAATTTCAAAGTTTCCACTAAATAACATAACCTCTGCCCATAAAAGACATATTTTCCATCCAATGACATTAATTTTTCCGCTGCATGATAAAGGTTCACTCAAGGATCAATCCAGTGAAATTTGGTTGATATCCATCAATTACATTCTGAGAAAATGTTTTTTAAAGTTTCCACTATATATCATATAGAGAAATGACCTCTGCCCATAATTACATAATTTTCATCCGATAACAATAATTTTTGGTAGACATATAAAGGGTCACTCAAGGATCAATCCAGTGAAATTTGGTTGATATCCATCCATTACGTTCTGAGAAAATGATTTACAAAGTTTCCACTATACAACATTTAGAGAAATGACCTCCGCCCATAAAATGCATATTTTTCATCTGATCACAATGATTTTTGGTAGACTGATAAAGGTTCACCCAAGAATCATTCATGTAAAATTTAATTGGTATTCATCAATTAGAATCTGAGAAAACTCACTTTTTACCATATTTGGAAATTAGCCACGCCCATTAAATCCATGCTTTTCATTGGATCAAAATTTCTTGAACAACTTTGAAAGAGGGTCACCCAAGGATTATTCCTGTGATGTTTGGTTGAAATTCATCCAGTAGTTTCTGAGAAGAAGATTTTTAAAAAAAAAGTTTACGACTGGACGCACGGACGGACAGACGAATGGACGACAGCACGACGGACACAACGCCTTAACAATAGCCCCAGTGGCTTTCAGCCAGTGGAGCTAAAAACATAATAGGTATTTTAGCCGAGCAACTGGATCCATAATCTTTACAAATTTTGTTAGAAATACACTAGTCTCACTATATGAATAAGTACAATCTTAACTTATGTTGCTTGTCACAATGAAGAACTTATACCGGGAAGTAAATAGAGAAAAACAACTGATTATGTCTGATATGAAAAATATTTCACAAGAATATGTTTTATGTCAATAAAAACCAGTCCAAAGGACAAATTTTTGAACTGCCTTATAATATATTCAAGTGAAATATTTCTAATAGACGTAAACAGTTCATTATTCTATTTATTATATTCTCTACAAATCTTTTTCTTCCTAAAATTATGTATTTTGTCATTTTCTATCTGCCTCAGCCCTTGCGAATTTTGCACATTGATACCGAGAACTTTTTTTTTTCAATAATTTCTAGTCACCATCTTGGATTAAGCTTTAAAAAATTGAAGAAACATAAAGATGCTTTGAAGCAAAAACATCTATAGACGTTAAACAATTTCAAGACCAGGAACAAAAATATTTGGGTTAATCTTAAATTGTACAGATTTAGGAACGACGGCCTTGTCAAGAATGTAAACATCGGAAGGTCAGTATTCTTTGGAAAAAAGAAAAGGGACTGGGGTGGACTAATTGCAAAAATTGTGTGCTTGGTGATCACTTAATCCCCTGAGATGAGCATTTAAAATCAACTTCGGCTTGGTCTTGATTGTTTGTCGCTTAAACTACAATGTCATCAGATATCTTGCCTTTGGAAACCGCCTTAATATCACAGTAGACAGATACAGCCGGAATAGGATTGCTATTGTTTTAAAACCATTTCATTTCCCTCATACATACTATTGTAAATAATTGCTTGTTAAGTTTCTGTTTTCCCAGCTCATGTTGATTTACATTTTTCATTGATAAATAATCAGTGATTTAGAAGCCACTAAGACATTTGATCGAGTACTTGATTAGTCAGGTATTGGCTCTCATCCCTAGCATTACACATGGAGCTGTGCCATATTATACTGAAATCAATACTTAAAGGATATTGAATGAGTGGTCATTGAATACCAAATTTATTAAATGAGTCATCTATAAACAGATAAAAACTAGGCTACACCGAGTTTTTATCTGTTTATAGATGACTAGGCTACGCCAAGCTTTTATCTGTTTTAGATGATTATTTTAATAAATTTAGTATTTCATAAGCACAAATTTGATATTCTATCTATAATATGACTCGAATTTTTGCAAAAATCATCAAAATTCATAAACTTCAACATTTCATTTTTCCGCGAAATCCCCTTTAAACTGCCGTCACACTATATATATATTATGATGTCATTTTCGCGGTTTCAAAATAGCGTTGCTATTCAATCTGAACTTATTTGCAAAGTTATCCCTCTAGTGTAATAACACACATGTAATATCAAAAATATTCAACGAAGTTATGTAACCCCCACGACGTAGGTCATATTTCAAATAAATGTAGGAGAAATGCTCTTGACACTCTCTGAGGGAATCAAGTCAGATGAAAAAAGCAAAAACTATAACCCTTGCTTATATCACATTATACAACAAATGTTCATATAAATAATTCAAAGGGTTAACTATTGTTTGGTTTAGACCTATTTATTTTACATCGATTGGGAAACAAGTTCTTACAACTTAGATTAATCCCTCTTGATTCTGCTTCCTGGAAAATTTACCAGTACTCGCGCCAAATGTGTGGGCCAATGAAGGAACCAAGATCTATAGCCGCTCCTGGGAATCCAACTCAGGACCTTTGGGTCAAGAGGCCGACTCTATCTCTAGACCACAGATACCACACTATCTATTATCTATTGTTGTGGGATATTTTAGACAAATATAATGGAAAAAGACAACTCAGCTTGTACCAACCTTTTGTTCTTTAAATCTTCCATCTATGCAGCTAGAAACAAGATCATCCATCCTTTTTCTCTCTATTATATAGTTCAGGACTAACTCTCTTCCTTTTGGACTCTGTAACTGACCTGGAAAAATAATGCTAAATCAAAGAACTATTATTTCTTTTATTTTATTTATCAAAAACAAGCTTCCTACAAGACAAAAATTATTTTGTGCATACCACCATGAACTAAATTTCGAGTATGCCACTACTTTAAACTGGGTTCTAGTACCAAGAGTTTTATTTTTGCTATTAGAGCAACGTCGGGTATTATCGACAGCTTAACGGTCTGGGGAATACTATGCCGATGATACCCGATAAAATTATAGGCTATGGGCCAGTAGGGTGATTCCTCCCCCCTCAGGGGGAATTTTCGCGACTATGTTTTTTTGAAAGCCCAATGTCTACCGAGTATATTCTGAAAGTCTGCAAGTTGGCGGTTGGGGCTTTTAGGAATTATTGAGGTCAAAGGTCACCCAGTGCACACTAATTTAAATCTTAACCTTTAGTCAGAAATTTATATTTATTTTTTTGAATTGATAATTTCTTTGGACCTTTTCAACATAATTCAATACCCAAAACATTATTACAAAGATTAAACACATTTGTGTGTTTTTCAGAGAGGCTTTGGGCAAATCAAAGCACTGAAAGTACCGAAAATCAACAATTTTCTTTGCTAATGAAGATTTTAACAAGATATAAAAAGATTTTTTCTGTCTTTAATAACATTTTCTTTTATTCTAAGTATGCTAGAGGATACCTTGAAGCCTACAAGCAAAGTTTATTAGACATTTCCTTTTTGAATTTTGTTCAAAATCTGATTTAAGCCATGGCATGATCAAGCCAAAGCTATAACTATACTATTATTCATATTTCACCAATTGTCAATATATGTTTTTATTTGATGTTAATTATATTTTGAATTACATAATTCTTAAAGGTAAATAAAAAAGAAAAGTTTCAAGGCATTTGAGCACATATCAGGTTTATTCCTAGCAAATCAAAGCACTGAAAGTACTGAAAACCGACTTTTTTTGCTTATTTAGATTTTACATGATTTAAAAAGTTTTTCTGCTTCCTTTTCCAATAATTATATTAGTCTGGACATGCTGGAGGATACCTTTAAGCATATGAACAAAGTTTTTTAACATTGCTTGCTTAAATGTGCCCAATTTGTGATTACTATAATGGCCTGAGTATGCCAGTGTCATAACTATACTAAAATATAAGTAAAACTTATTGTCATTAAATGCGTATAATTTGGAATGATCATGTTCAGCATGTAATCATTCAATAAAATACACAGTTACAAAAAAGGTTCAAGCCAACTGTAAACATATTAGTTAATTTTAGCTAATTAAAGCACTGAAAGTACCAAAATATGACTTTTTTATTATAAAGGTTTTAACACAATATAAACTGGAATTTATTTTCCAGTCCATTCAAATTTACTTACAATTGTAATACAATTGAATGATCTGAAACAATCATATGTGAATTTTTTAGTTTTGCTTACCTTAGCTTTTCTCCATAATTGATAAAAAAAAATCTGGTAAAGGGGAGCTATTGTGACAAATTCACTACATTTGTTAAGTAATGTCTCACTCATTTGCCAGTAATATTTGTTATTTGGTGTACAATATTCTGAAAGTCATGATTGAATTCAATGAACAGGTGATTCAAATTCATAAAAGTTTCAAGACATTTTTGAAGATAACAGGCTTATTTGTTGAAATTCAAAGCACTGAAAGTACCGAAACATGATTTGCATATTATAATCTTGAATTTCTTTTTCAGTTTACTTGTATTTCCTTATATAAAATACCCTAATTACATATCTCATCCCTTTGTCAGTAATGTCAGTTCTCTTGTTTGTTCAATATTCTGAACATCATGATTAAATCTAGTTAAAAAGTTATTCAGATTTGAACTGATTTGTGTATATTTGTTAGATTCATTTTTAGCTCCACTGGCTGAAAGCCACTGGGGCTATTGTCATGGCGTTGTGTCCGTCGTGCGTCCGTCCGTCTGTCCGTCCGTGTGTGCATCCGGTCGTAAACTTTTCTTTAAAAATCTTCTCCTCAGAAACTACTGGATGGATTTCAACCAAACTTCACAGGAATGATCCTTGGGTGACCCTCTTTCAAAGTTGTTCAAGAAATTTTGATCCAATGAAAAACATGGATTTAAGGGGCGTTGCTAATTTCCAAATATGGTAAAAAGTGAGTTTTCTCAGATTCTAATCAATGGATACCAATGAAATTTTACATGAAAGATCCTTGGGTGACCCTTTATAAGTCTAATAAAAATCAGTGTGATCGGATGGAAAATATACATTTTATGGGCGGAGGTCATTTCTCTATATGTTATATAGTGGAAACTTTGAAAATCATTTTCTCAGAATGTAACTGATGGATATCAACCAAATATCACTCAAATGATCCTTGAGTGACCCTTTATCAGTTAACAAAAAATCATTGTGATTGGATGGAAAATATGCATTTTATGGGCAGAGGTCATTTCTCTATATGTTATATAGTGGAAAATTTGAAAATCATTTTCTCAGAATCTAACATTTGGATATCAACCAAATTTCACTTGATTGATCCTTGAGTGACCCATTATCATGCACTAAAAAATTATTTTGAATGGATGAAAAATATGTCTTTAAGAGCAGAGGTCATTTCTCTATCTGTTATATAGTTCAACCTTTGAAAATCATTTTCAACATCAGTAGAACCCCTAATATCTAAAAATCAAGTCAAAGCATTTATTTGCTTTTACAAGAATTTCAAGCCTGTGGAGCGACTCAAGCCATGATCATGGCTTTCTAGTTTACAAAGCAATATACCGGAAGCTTTGAAATCTGGCAAAAAAGTCTTCTACCAAGGATTTTTTTTCCACTATGAAAATATCCTACATCAATTAGTGAAACAGATCAAAGAGGATTGACATAATACAATTAGCATTTTATGACTGGTTTTCATACACAAAATGGGCATCATATTTAAATTGATATAGAAATGGGTGCTTAATAGTAAACCATTCAATCTGTTAACATTATAACCTTATAACGATACCAGTTGACATAGCTTAATACTAATTCAAACTGATGGTCATCACATACTCTTTTATAAGAGTGGTTTGTAAAATGATATTGGAATATGGTCAATGAATTTTCCTTCGTCTTAGAGAAAAGATAAATCTAGAGTTTCTGTAAACATCTCTTTTCCAAAGCTTCTCTTTGTTTCCATAAAACTTCATGTTTTGTCTTAAGCCTGCAACATCGTAAAAATTGCATTAGAATTACAAATGAAATGAAATTTAAGTTAAAAATTTTGAAAATGGAAAAAAAAAAACTTGTGTGAGAGCAATGAGTCAAGCAGGTAAAAAGACAAGAATTCTATTTTATCAAGTATTTCGTTTCATCAGTTTCAAAATATCAACAGTATTGCAACATAACCTTAGAGAATTTCATCAAAATTTAAATGATTACTAATTTGCACTCAGTATGATCCATATTTATATATACATTAATGATATTATCAAAATTGGTAAAAAACAGAGAAAACAAACACTCATGTTAAATTC
This sequence comes from Fragum whitleyi, assembly GCA_948146395.1. Lineage (NCBI taxonomy): Eukaryota > Metazoa > Mollusca > Bivalvia > Cardiida > Cardiidae > Fragum > Fragum whitleyi. Next base: position 49,998,631 of record OX411544.1, read on the forward strand.
AAGTCATGGTGGACATCCTGGAAGAGAGCTTTATCGTATTTTAATAGACCTTTTTACAGTATTTTGCATTCAAAATCTGGCAAGAAGAGAGTGTGGGGAGGCCACAAAATTTATATTTGGAGTTTTAGATTTCGCTATAAAATTTTTGAATGAACAAAAAGCCTCAAATATATATCTCTTTCACACTTACCAAACTGAAAATGTTTATGCTCATCTTACAAGATAATTTATTTCAGAAATTAAATAAACATATCTTTGTTAGATTGAAGAGTAAATTGCGGTGATTAGTGTGCAATGTAAGCAAAAAAAAAAAAAAATACTTTATGCTAACAGTGCTTATGTCTACACACAAAGCATATTAAAAGGATTGTAAACTACAAAATCTTCAAAGAGCCATTGATAAAAAATGATTTCTGCACATACATTTTAAGATAAACATGTGACTTTTTAAAAAAATTGTTTGTGAGCTCGGTAATAAGTATCAATAGTATTAATTTATAGCTGATGTAGTTATCATTTTGATCAGCTTCTATATATATGATAATTTTTCATGAAAAAGTTTCACAAAAGGATTCATATAAACTTAAATTTGAATACTGATATTCAGTCTAGCTATGCAATTTACTGGACCTACCAGGCCCCTTGCTTTTTATCTGCCGCAAAGGGTGGTCATCTTCCAAAAATATTGGCTATATGCCTTAAGACACAGAAACAAAATATGAATTTTCTGATGAAATGTTTTTACAAAAACAAATTTTGAAGAAAAAAATAGCATTCAGTACATCAGAAACAAGTTTGGAAAATGTAACAATGTAAATATCCATTGGAAACATAACTTTTTCCATTAAGGTTTGAATATTGTAAATAATCAAGTTCACTTAATGGGCGAAGAGTTGGTTAGAAAGAATTCCATTTTACATTCAAGAAAGCCCATGGCCCCATGGCTCCCTTCTAGACTCACACAATTGTGATAACTGTTGTTAGACTAAAGAAAATGGAATTGACTCTTGAGAGATAAAAATTTGGTCTCTTTTTTATCTTTGACATTCAGTGCTTTCAGTACTTTGATCTATAAAAAAGTAATAGTTATGTACTTTAAAGCTTAAACCATTCAATATTTAAATGACAGTGAGTAACTCTTTTAATTATAAGAAACTGTGATTAAGTGCCTATGCAAACAAAAAAACCCGCAAAATCTAGCTTTTGTACCATTTTATCTATACTTTCATTATACAAGTAAATCTATAATGCTTTTATATCTATACCTAAACTAATATAAAGCACAACTACAGTGGACACAATCTGACACCAACATGAACTTTTACAAGGAACACAAGATATAAAAGAAAGCAAAAGGGATGTTCCACTTTTAAGAATGAAAAAGGGTATTCCCTATGTTTGAACATGTATATAAGCAAAGATATACAGTCATTTCAGTTCTTTGATTAAATACATGAAGATGCAGTTTACTCTCAAAGGTGCCACAGTTGATACTTTCAATAGTTTTGAGTTGTTAAAGTTGCCTCAAAATGCATTTTATTCGCAGAAACTTAAAAAAATAAGTTTTCCTTTCAATTTATCTACGTAAATGTATGATATTCATTTAAATGCACTGGCTGACTTAATCTTTAAAACCAACAAATACAATAGAAATCAAATGAAAAATGATACAAATTACTTTCAGGCAAATTATTGTTTAAGTTGATGGGAAAATATAACGAAAAAATCCTCCTGTGGTCTGAAATGGCCTATTGTCTATGGTTTAATCTCTTATATATGAACCGATTTCAGTACTTTCAGTACTTTGATTTCATAAAAATTATCATTAAATTACCCTAAAATGAAATTTCCTAGCAGAAAAATATTTAGTGATTCATCTAGAACCATTTCCTGCTCAATTTCATGAAAAGATAGTTGAATATACCATTTCAAATCCAGCTCATTTATTCTTTCATAGAAAAAGTGCACTTGTTGACCTTTGACCTCAATAACTCCTAAAAGCCCCAACAGCCAAGTTGCAGACTTTCAGAATATACTCGTTAGACATTGGGCTTTCAAAAAAACATAGTCCCGAAAATTCCCCCTGGGGGGGGAGGGTGGGTGTATACTGGCTCATAGTCTATTACAAACGGAAGTTTACACTAGTTTATTTCGGGGATACCCTATAACGTGACGTCATTGGAGAGAGGTATCCGATACCATACTTCTGATAATAATCATCTTATCGCGCCGCTGTGTGGCGGGTGTTATCGACATGATTCGGCAGTTATCGACAGGTCGATTATTTTTTTAACTTCAAGACAAAAGTTTGGCCTAAATTGGTTGTAAACAATTCACGAGAATGACAAGACCGCTTACCTACATTCAGAATTTTTCCCTTTTAACTTACGCACCAATCTAATTCAAATCACAGCTATCTGGAGCATACTCCATCGCGAGACATCAGTTGATGACCGGGTCGCGCTTACATTCGGACATAAGGACGAACTGACAACCAGACAGTTGGATAAATTGAATATGTAATATAGAGTTTGCGCCCAAGGGACTTACCTTAAAGATAAGAATAAACTACGATTCTTAAATAAAGCCAATTCTCCCTTTCGGCTGTTAATATCGGCCATTTTGGGGAGTGATTTTCCGTTTTCTGACAGTCTAAAATACGCACACTCTCCACGAAATCAATGTCAAAATCTATTTTTCGGTACATGAATGCGACCAATCAATTTTCCTACTTTCAATTTATCTATCTAAAATAAATGATAACCTACCACGATTTCTTAATATTCAGAGTGTAAATTAGGCTGATTTTCCATCCGTGTTCGTCGCATTCTTCAGAATTAGGAGTAGACCACGGACCCGAAATATAAGTATATTGCGAGTCCATGAGGAGACACAGTTACCCTTCGAAAATTGTTTGCATTCTTTATCGTAAAAATGTTCAAAATGTCATTGAATTTATTATATTTTTTATGCCTTAAATTTCGGAAAAGCAAGGCCAACATTCAGTTTTAAAATCAAATTCCACATTTGCTATGGTGTTCGAATGTCTCGAATTACTTACTTCAAATATTAAACTCGGCAATATCCTAGTCATTCAAAACATCCAAGCGATAAAGACAAAAGAAAATCATAAACTTTCTTGTGTAACTCCTATTTAATATGACGTCACCCAGTCTCTTTAAATTTTGTTCTCGATGGACTTCAAAGAAGCCGCCATAAACTTGGCTTGTCCGGGTCGACCCAACCCGATTTTATGAGGAATAGTAACACACTGGCTTTACACGTGTCTTTGTCGGATTACTCAATAAAACAATTAATGGATTTAAAATTCGTAACTTCTCAACTTTAACCAGGTAATTTATTTTGATCTTTCTGTCCTCGTTCATCAAAAGCGAAAAACTAAGTCCTGATTAATTGGCAACCTTGGAACTTGGTTTATTATCAAATGATCTTCAAATAATTTTAGTTTCCTAGTAACCAAGCAACCAAACAAACAAATAACTTACCAAATAATTGCGCATCGGGTCTGAAAATGTGTATTTATTCACGATTTGATGACATGTAGTTTTGATCACGGTCGACTTTGCACTGGCAAATTTCCGAATTTAAGCATCTCTTCACATTTTAAACATGTCACAAAAGTGAAGTCTGATTACCCCTACCCCGGCCTTCTTATGGGCATGTGATTATTGTATTACACTCTCCGGGGTTTAATTGCACTTTTACGGTAATTTTGAACCGTTAAATGATCGAATACGTCTATGCGCATGAAGGTTAATTGACAAAAATAAGATTGTTTTGATTTATTTATAGGTATGTCGATAAATGCCGATCGCTTCAATTTTTGTCGCCAGATATCGACACCGTTCTAATTGGGATTATGGCGTACATATTACGCTTGGTTTAGGGTTGTGGAGCTCTAGACATGCAAATTTGGTGTTTTAATCTATTTATAGACAAATCCAGTGAAGTACGATTTCAAGCTGAAGTTGTACATAAATAGAACCCTCCTTATCTAGCAAATTAACGCAGCGAAAATTCGGAGAGTAAAAAATTAACTTGCATATTATTTTCATGGAAGATATTTTTTTGCGACTCTTTCAGCACTAATTGGAAGTTGAGATAATATTTTATGCCATGTGTACTTAAACTGATCATATTTCGTAGAAATAGAGGTCAAATTTAAAACATGCCGATAACTACCGACGGTCGGTAATACCCGACGTTGCTCTAATAGCTAAAGATTGAACAGGCAAATTCTAAATAACACTTAACTTCAGCATCATATGATGTTTGAATCCTCTTAACTACAACCCTGATAATAGCAACTAATAGATTAATTGCAACTGACTTTGTGTACATACAATAGATTTAAGGTGGGATGTTGCAGTTTTGAGGAGACAACTCGCCCAGAAAAAAAATTATGAGGGGGGGCCTTGTTAAAATCAACTTTATATGAAGTTGCACGTGCACAGTGGAAGGCTATTTTTCAAACAATCGTAATTTTGTCAACCTATACGCAGGATTGTCCTGAATTCAAAATAAAAACGTTCGCGAAACATTTCAGAAACATAAGACTGCTAAGAAAGGTTCACTTTTTAAACGTTTGCAAATGTTTTTGCATCCTAAACTGCAGGGTTTGGCAATTATTACGAGGGATAATATGAAATCCGGACATGCATTCAGAATAACAAATCAAACGATCATCCGAGAAATGGAAGTCTGCATTACTGTATAAAGTATATCTAATAAGTGTTTCACACTTGTGCTTCGTTATTCCAACGAAGTACAGGCGACGTTGGAAGACCTACCACAAGCTCTGCATTCAGGATGACAAAACGGAGCAAACATTTTGCTTTTTATACCCTGCATTGCTTGCATGTGCATGAACTAAATGTTAGCTTCACTTTGTTGTCCTGAACGCAGGGCTGTCATGTTCTCTTCATCACCGAAAGGGAATGTTTGAGTTTGGGATATATCGTTGTTAGTAGAAAACTATCATATAATGGATGCTTATAAAAGGTAGTCATCTTTCAGCTATTTTTTTATTGCTTGAAAAGGAGAAAAAAAAATGCTTTTTTATTTACGAATTAGGTAAAAACTGATACAGGATGACAAATCATATCCCAAAATAATAAGATTTTGCCACTTGGATGCGATTTCTCTCCTTTTCAATTTACTTTTCTACACTGTTAACTGCCTGCTCGTTTTTCACTAATCTTTTTAGAAATATTCAAATTGATATGTTAGTTGTAAAGATCCTATTCATTATGTATGTTACATGTTGTGAAAACAAAAAAGGAGACAACGTAGAAAAAGGACAATTTCAACTTATCAAAAATTCATTTCTTCTCTCTAAATTTTCATCTTTATTTCATTCGAAGAGTGTATGTATTCGAGAGTTACTGCGTCTGCTCCTTGACCAAGAGGTCCCATGATCGGGTATAGATACTGGCGATTGTACTTTTTTCCTTTATTTGGCCGTGAGACTGTTGAACTCTTCTGTTATCCACAGAATCAAGAGGGATCAATGTAAGATACAGGAAATTGTTTCCAAACAATCATAAAATAAATAAGGTTAAAATTATCAACATAATCACAGAATTCTAAAATCTTTAAAATCAATTGAGAGCCATTTTTTTCTTCTTTTTTTTTTCAATCGAGTAATAAACCATCTTATCTTCCGTGGCAACTAAAATGACAAATTATATCCATATGTAATTGCCTCATATAGAAAATGAGTTTATAGTAGAAAACCTCATGTTTTGATCAGAATAATGGCTGTGCATATGGCGGATCCAGAGGGAATGGGTTGTTCAGTCTTTCACTGGGTAATTCGGCAAAATTTTGGTAATGATGTGAAATGACTACCCCTCCCCCCTTTAATTGTAGTTTAAACCCCGTTACAGAAGCCCTACAACTGCCATAGGCGTTACTAAATATAACAAAATTACGAATGGTTTTTAGCTCCACTGGCCGAAAGGCCAGCGGGCTATTGTCATGGCGAGGTGTCCGTCGTCCGTGCGTGCATGCGTGCGTGCGTGCGTCCGTAAACTTTTACTTTAAAAATCTTCTCCTCATAAAGTACTGGATGGATTCCAATCAAATTTCACAGGAATGTTCCTTGGGTGACCCTCTATCAGATTCCTTCAAAGATTTTTAATCGGTTGAAAATCATGGCTTTAGTGGGCGTGGCTAATTTCCATATATGGTAATAGGTGGCTTTTCTCAGAAACTAATTAATGGATATTTACCAAACTTCACATGAATTATCCTTGAGGGGCCCTCTATCAGCGTACAAAAAATCATTGTGATAAGATGGAAAATATGTATTTTATGGGCGGAGGTCATTTCTCTATATGTTATATAGTGAAAACTTTGAAAATCATTTTCTCAGAATATAATTGATAGATATCAACCAAATTTTACATGAATGATACTTGAGTGACCCTTTATCAGTATAGCAAAAATTATTGTGATCGGATGAAAAATGTTTATTTTATGGGCGGAGGTCATTTCTCTATATGTTATATAGTGAAAACTTTGAAAATCATTTTCTCAGAACCTAATCGATAGATATCAACCAAATTTTACATGAATGATATTTGAGTGACCCTTTATCAGTATAGCAAAAATTATTGTGATCGGATAAAAAATATATATTTTATGTGCAGAGGTCATTTCCCTATATGTTATATAGTGTAAACTTTGAAAATCATTTTCTCAGAACCTAATTGATAGATATCAACCAAATTTTACTAGAATGATTCTTTAGTGATCCTTTATCAGTCTATGAAAAAATATTGTGATCAGATCAAAAATATGTCTTTTATGGGCAGAGGTCATTTCTTCATATATAGGGTAAACCAAACTATCCTGAAAGGTTAAACAGATGAATTAGATATCATGGAAATTTTATTTCTGTGAAGTTGTATCAGTCTGCAAAAAAATATTTGATTAGATGAACAGCATATTTTTTTTATTGGTAGAGGGTATTATAACATATAAAATGAATATTTGATCACCCTTTTGGTATCTTCTCAATGATGAATTTTTCTAGACTTGTTACATTTAATAGGTGTAATGATTATAGATTAGAAGGAACAAAACCTTTGTTGAAATTCAAATGTATAGAAACATTAGTTGAAATAAGTAGCCTGAGAATACCCACTCAGAATTGGTGAGTTTAGTTGAACGAAGGGTGAATTTGCACAGAGTGTAAAATGATGTTCTGACCTCCTGACATTCAGAGTGGGGTAGAAAAAGTTGAGTTAACTGCACTCTAAGGCATTGGGCAGAATAAAATAAATACCGTTATTGGATTGAATATTTTACTTCTTACTATCATTAGTTAGAATTTTGTTTTGACGACAAACAATTGTGAAGTAACATCTTTTAGTAGTGTTTAATTAAAAGTGGAAAGATCTACAATCAAAATTTTGCAGACCAACACCAGTATATTGTGCAGTAACATTCTGTTAGTTTTGAAATTCTTATATTTGGATTTTAACAAAATATCACTAGAATGATCCTTGGGTGACCCATTATCAGACTGCACAAAATTATTGTGATTAAATGAAAAATGTTTGTGTAACAGGTAGAGGTCAATTTTGTTATTCACTGATCATGAGTTTTTTATGCAGAAATATTTCAGCATATGACCCTTATTTACTTAAAATAAACATTTCACTCATTCATTCACTTCAATTCTCATTTAAACAGCTTTATCATCCTCTAATAGTCATTATTTGGATATTCAGGCCTGTGGAGCGAATCAGGCGCTCAAGCGCCTCTAGTTATTGTTTATTGGGAAATCAGGGGACGTAATAATGTCTGGACAAAATCAAATTAGAGTAGTAAATTAGGGGGGGTACTGTATTTCAAACTTATGAAATTGACTAAGAGTGCCTGGATACATATACTTTTCTTTATTAATTTCAGTTGTACCATAGTTTGGCTAATTTTCTATTGACATATTAGGATTTTATTTAATATAAGTGTTTGCTTTTTTTTGCCTTCAAAAAATATTCATTTTTATCTTTGAGGAGCATTTAAAGAAAATGTCCGCTTGTCACTTATTTATGCCCTTACTAGAAAGTTTATTATATTTCTATGTTTTCCATATCTATGGCTATAAATATATGTTGATTTAGCACACCAGTATTGTGATTGGTTGGTGTAATAAACAGTTTTCTTTGATATTTTTGAAAACATGGCCACCTTAAGAAAAATGTAAATATTTTCAAAGTTGTGGAAAGCTATGTTGATATTTTCAATATATATGTGCATATGAATGCTCTAAAATATACATCTGTTTCGCGGATATCTGGATATCCCCCGAAACTGCAACAGCCCTCCTTCAAGAACTCATAGATTAATTTCAACTGACTTTAGGTACATACAATACATTTAAAGAACAATAGCAACTTATGGTTATGAGCAACCAAGGGGTTGACAAATTGCTATCAAAAGGATTCATGTAATATTGTCTTGCTAGAAAGTGAAAAGGCTGATACCATTTCCAGCCCTAAAATGCAAAAAACCCAACTAATTTGAAAACAATCTAATTTCCAGTATTTTAAAGTTTATTCTACAGAAGTAAATAAATATGGAATTCTGTCATGCATCATCTAATTGGAATCGTCTCATAAAAACGATTCAAATGAGATATTGCGATGCAGAATCTAATAATGAATGAAAAACAAGAGGGCGTTGGCCCTGGGTCGCTCACCTGAGAAAAAAGCTTCATTACCTAGGTATGTCCATGCAACCACAGAAAAAGAGATTTTCACTTAATCAATCAGATAACATTTGAAATAATCCTCCCCCCCCCCCCTCTGCTCCTCCCCTGGTCATTATTTATTTAAGCTTTTTTCATAAAAGGTATGTGATCAGCTAATCTATGCCAGATATACAGGCTGGGTCTGAGACTTTTAAAGTTTTCTTTAATGAGTTGATCACTCCATGTCAAATATTAAGGCTGTAGGGATTCAAAATTCTCAACCAAGCACTACCCCCTCCCCCAAGATGCTCTGCACCTGGTGAATCTACAGTCATGATTTTAGCTAATTCAATTAATGTCTATATGCTGATCATCCATACCAATTTTCAAGTCTGTAGGACTCCTGGTTCATTAGAAGAAGTTTAAAGATTTCAAAAATGATCCAAAGTACTACCCCCTCCCCAAGACACTCAGTACCTGGTGACCCTACAGTCATGATTTTAGCTATTTTTATTAATGTCAATACATGTATATTGATCACCCATGACAATTCTCAAGTCTGTAGGGTTCCTGATCCAGGAGAAGAATAAGGTTAAAGATTTCAAAATTGATCCAAAGTACTACCCCCTCCCCCCTAATGCTCCGCCCTACATTCATGGTTTTAGCTATTTCATTTTAGATCTATATGCTTATCATCCATGCCAATATTGAAGTCTGTAGGGCTCCTGGTTCATTAGAAGATGAAGGTAAAAGTAACAAAATTTTCACAAAAGTACTACCCCCTCCCCCCTGGTGCTCCGCACCTGGTGGCTTTACAGTCATGATTTAAACTATTTCTATTAAGGTCTATGAGCTGATCCTCAATGCCAATTTTCAAGTCTGTAGGGCTTGTGGTTCAGAAGAAGAAGATTAGGTAAAGATTACAAAATTGTCACTAAAATACTACCCCCTACCCCTGGTGCTCCACACCTGGTGAATCTACAGTCATGATTTTAGCATTTTTTATAAAGGTCTATATGCTAATCATCCATGCCAATATTCAAATCAGTCAGGCTCCTGGTTCAGAAGAAGAAGAAGATTAAAGATTACAAAATTTTCACAAAAGTACTACCCCCTCCCCCCTGGTGCTCCACACCTGGTGGCATTACAGTCATGATTTTAGCTATTTTTATTAAGGTCTATGAGCTGATCCTCCATGCCAATTTTCAAGTCTGTAGGGCTTGTGGTTTAGAAGAAGAAGAAGGATAAAGATTACAAAATTTTCACAAAAGTACTACCCTCTCCCCCCTGGTGCTCCGAACCTGGTGAATCTACAGTCATAATTTTAGCTATTTCAGCTCCGCACCTGATGGCCCAACAGATATAATTTTAGCTATTTTTATTAAGGTCTATGAGCTGATCATCCATGCAAAATTTCAAGGCTGAAGGGCTTCTTATTCAGAAGAAGAAGAAGGTTAAAGATTACAAAATTTACCCAAAGTACTACCCCCTCCCCCCTGGTGCTCCGCACCTGGTGAATCTTCAGTCATGATTTTAGCTATTATTTTAAGGTCTATGAGCTGATCATCCATGCAAAATTTCAAGGCTGAAGGGCTTCTTATTCAGAAGAAGAAGAAGGTTAAAGATTACAAAATTTTCACAAAAGTACTACCCTCTCCCCCCTGGTGCTCCGCACCTGGTGAATCTACAGTCATGATTTTAGCTATTTTTATAAAGGTCCATATGCTGATCATCCATGCCAATATTCAAATCTGTCAGGCTCCTGGTTAAGAAGAAGAAGAGGATTAGAGATTACAAAATTTTCACAAAAGTACTACCCCCTCCCCCCTGGTGCTCCGCACCTGATGGCCAAACAGATATGATTTTATCTTTTTTATTAAGGTCTATGAGCGATCATCCATGCAAAATTTCAAGGCTGAAGGGCTTCTTATTCAGAAGAAGAAGAAGGTTAAAGATTACAAAATTTACCCAAAGTACTACCCCCTCCCCCCTGGTGCTCCGCACCTGGTGAATCTACAGTCATGATTTTAGCTATTTTTATTTGGGTCTAAGAGCTGAACATCCATGCCAAATTTCAAGGCTGTAGGGCTGCTTTCAGAAGAAGAAGAATTTTAAAGATTTTCTTAAATTTTTAACTTTTGTTGCCATAGCAACCAGAGGTTTTCACCGATTTCAATTCTTTTAGCAATTCTTAAAGAGGATCACCTAAGGAACATTTCTGCCAAGTTTGGTTAAAATTGGCCAAGTAGTTTAGGAGGAGATGTCATTTAAAGAAATTGTTGACGGACGAGTGACGACACACAGACGCCGGACAAAAGGTGATCACAATAGCTCACTTGAGCACGTTGTGCTCAGGTGAGCTAAAAACAAGAGGACCAAGATGGTCCTAGATTGCTCACCTGAGTCTCTTTGATCCCTGGGACATCACATTAATTAGATAGGCAGATGTCACAAAGAAGATAATTGCCTAAGATCAATACCATGGAACATTTTCAGCAAAGAGCAAGACAGATATGCCTTTTTGCTCTTTGATTCTATGTAAAAAGGGATGCACCCGGCTGGAACCCAAATGTGACCCAAGGGTCTTGATATGAACAAACTTGGAAGAAGTCGATAAGATGATGCTACATACTAAATATGAAAGCTGTCTGTCCACTGGTTTCAGAGAAGAAGATTTCTGAAGGTTTTCCTATTTTCACCCTTCATGCTCAGATGAGCTGAAAGGGATGCACCCGAATGGAGCCTAAATATGACCCAAGGGTCTTGATATGAACAAACTTGTTAGGGGCCTACTAGATGATGCTACATACCAAAAATGAAAGCAGTGTGCCCTCTGGTTTCGATTAAAGAAGATTTTAAAAGATTTTCGCTTTTTGATTCTTTGTAAAAAGGGTTGCGCCCGGGTGGAGCCCAAATATGATCCTAGGGTCTTGATATGAACAAACTTGGCAGAGGTCTACTAGATGATGCTACATACTAAATATGAAAGCTGTCTGCCTTCTGGTTTCAGAGCAGAAGATTTTTAAAGATTTTCATATTTTCACTCTTTGTGCTCATAAAAGATAAAGGGATGCACCTGTGCAAAGCCCAAATATGACCCAAGGGTCTTGATATGAAAAACTTGGAAGAGGCACACTAGGTGATGCTACATACCAAATATGAAAGCTGTGTGCCATCTGGTTTCAGAGAAGAAGATTTTTAAAGATTTTCGCTCTTTGATTCTATGTAAAAAGGGTTGGGCCCGGGGAAAGCCCAAATATGACCCAAAGGTCTTGATATGAACAAACTTGGTAGAGGTCCACTAGATGATGCTACATACCAAATATGAAAGCTGTCTGCCTTCCGGTTTCAGAGAAGAAGATTTTTAAAGATTTTCATATTTTCACCCTTTTTGTTAAGGGTTAAGGGAAAGTTAAGGGTGGATTTCATTTATTTGAACAATTTTGGTAGAGCTTGACCCAAGGAACATCCCTGCCAAGTTTCATCAAGATTGGCCCACTGGTTTAGGAGGTGAAGATGTTTAAAGAAATTGTGGACGACGGACAACGCACGACTGACGACGGACATTCTACGATCACAATAGCTCACCTTGAGCACTTTGTGCTCAGGTGAGCTAAAAAGGGACGTTTTATGATTTTGACTTACAATCAATTTTTACAAAAGAAGTTTAGTAAAATTGGCTCCCCATTTCCAGTATTTTGTGACCAGATGATAACATTTCCATTGGGTTCATGTTGGAAGCTGTTACAGATTATAAATCCACGATCATGCTATTTGAAAATCTGTCCTTCTGAGTAGAAAACAAAGGAAGTTAAGAAATCATTAGCCTTGAGCTTTATTTCTTGATGGCAATTGTGAAATGGGTTAACTTCAGCCAAAATATAAAGCTTTAGGTTATATATTGGTAGCCTACCAATAATTTCAAATACAGCTTCATTATGATTTTATACCTGGTAAAGGAGTAACCCTTTCTTTAGCTATCCATAACAAATCACCCACATGAAGTTTTCTCAGATCACACTGTATACCATTCTTCATCAAGTCTGGTAACAACGTCTTACTGGAACCCTTGGATCTGTGGGGTAATGAAATACTTTACTATAACACAAGTTCACATTTATTTGAATCTAGAAACACCTTCATACATTAAATTTGATCTTATCTTAACCCATTTACCGATGACAATATTTCAGCAGGGGTGTGGAATTCCCATGCCTGACTTGTCAGACAAATGCTTTTCCACTTGCAGGCAAGTACATTTTTCTAGGATACTTGTCATTGACAAGTAAATACCAGAGCAAATCTTTGAACAGTACTAAGAAGATCAAGGAAAAAAGTAATCCTAATAAGTGTATCAAAGGGTGGAAAACATTGTCTTTGATGAAGAAAATGCTGGCTTACAGCATTTTCAGTATTAAAACAATTTTTTCTCAATATTTATCAATCCAGTGGACAGGTTCATTTTGATCCTGGACAAGTAGGAAATTGATTTTTACTTGTCTATGGACAAGAGGAGAAAATTCATATTTCCACACCCTTTATTTCAGACTGGTCCAAATCAAAAGCAGTTTCAGAAAATAAATTTTAATCGATAAAATTTTAACAATCTTTGTAATAAAACATTAAGGTGTATGAAGAAATGGCTTGTAACAAGCTCTTTAGGTCTGAAAATGCCTTTGATACTCCCTTCTCATTAGGTATTCTGGACAAGCTCAGTTTTTAAATTAAGCTCTAAGGTATTGAACCCATTATAATTCCTCATCATATGGAAACTCATGATCTTTTACAATGTTGACCAAGGTTTCCTAATGTAAATCATTTGGAAACTTTGGTTAACACTATAAAAGTTCATTACATCCCAAATGTTGCGGAACTATTATGAGTCTACTACATTAACTAGTGAAATTGAAGCTATTAGAAAATTTACTTCTGATTGCACATCTATTCATTATAGAGAATAATTGTCACTCAGTTATCCATACCCAAATACAGGATCTATGCTCAGTACAAGCTCAAATTTGACCTTGACTAAAAACCTCAGAGCTATGTGAAAATCTTTTTTAAATGGCACATCTACTGAACATATGCACTAATACATATCTACCATGTTGCCAGTGATAATAATGCCAGTATTTTCAATGTATGTTTGCTCATTAAAATTTGGATCTGGTTTATTTTAACACTCGAAACCGTTGATTCTTTATTGTTTTGGGGTTTAACCCCACTTTCAAGATTATTACAGTTATATCACAGTGACTGGTGCCAATGCCTTCCTGTTGTTTCTCAAACCAGTACAACAATTTATCCAAGCGCCCAGCTGCCCAACCCACACAGGCATACTACTTATTATTCCCTCATTGGTGGGGATCAAAATACTAGTGTTGGGCAATTGGTTTCAAATCACAATCGATAAGTATTAAGTTGGAAGAATAAATCGACTAATGATTGATTGTACAATCGTTTTCTTTATATAGCAATACCAGTATCATCCTGTGAAAGTATGGCTAAAGACTAATGGCTCAATGTGAAACAGTTGTAACTGCTTTAAACATATAGGCAGTTACAACTGTTTCACACTGAGCTATCAAACTGTGGTCAGTTTTGAAAAAAATATATAATGGCTGTTGTCATTTATGTGTTAAGAACTGATTAATCGATTATCACAATCGGAAGCCAAAACCAACTGATTATAGATTATAATCACTACAAAATACACTTGTAACAATGATTTTTATCAAATATTGGATGAAAGTTATTTGAGGTGGGATTCGAACTCACTAATCCAGGACTGACAGCCCAAAAAGTTACTGCCTGAGCTAATCATGCTAGACACGAAACTTTATGACTTGCTTTACTAGTTAGAAAGATTATTGCATAAAACATGTTTTCAGGTCATCATGAGCAAACATTTGTGAAATAAAAAGGCATGTTTAAAATATTCCTTCCTGATCTAGGTTAATGATACAGATCTATGGAACATCCATTACTGGTTAGTTGTAGGAACTTGTAAATGCCAATGGATCTATAGATGGATATTCTTTATCCTTAATTTTCACAGCAAAAAGGCTGTATGAACTGTACGTATTTAAAATTTAGTAGCCCATTTAATCAACTAACTGTGAATCATATAGGTCTGTTAATGTTTATTCCTAGATTCAACACTGATCAAGGGCTGTTCTGTGTGTGTTCCACCATTTTTTAAGCCTTCGCAAATATTAATGCTAATGAAATAATGTTACTTTACCCTATTTCTTTTATACTTTTCGATAATCGAGAAAAAAGTATTATAAGTATTGTCACTCTATAATTCACCACAGACTAAGTGACATTACCAAAAGAATAGCCTGCTATTGTTCTATTCAATCTATTTGTCGTTAACTAAGGAATCTCCTTTAAACAAATGATGTAGTACAGATGTGATAATGCAATCCTTTTAAGAAAACCTTTCCAAAAACTTTTACATCTTGACTCATTTTTGCATTAAAGAATTAGAATAACAGTGCAAAATCGATAAATCCTTCATTTTGTGAACAACAAAAGCTAGATTTTCACTTGTGGCTTTGCCACTTGTGAAAATTAAGCTTTTGTTGTTCACTAACAGAAAGATGAATCAAATTGATGCTGAAAGCAAACAATTATTCTCTACATAATTACTTACTGTCCATAAAACTCAGCATTATCAACGCACAACACAATATCAAACTGGCCTGGTAACAATATAAAGTCTGGTTCAGGTTGGTTAGAACAAGCAGAACTTTGTGAACTATCTGTTATACTCTTTATAGAACATTGGGAACTCTCCTGTGATGAACCCTCATTCAATCCATTCAATGGTGGCACTCTAGTCTTTGGATCATCACTTGCAAATGGTATCACATCTGTCACTTTTTCTGCATTTGGCAGAATAATTTTATCACTAAAAACATTTGTTTCTCTGCTTTGAAGTAAACCAGTAAATCTGCTCTCATCATTTATTATCACTATATCATTGGTATGATTAGAATCTTCCTCCCTTTTTGACATGAGGTTGTCTTTATTTGTGACTAGAGGTAATAGGGTTAATCCTTCTGTTTTTGTGCTTTTAACTGGTTTCTTTTTCTGTGGCTTTGGTTTGGGGTTAGTAATGTTTACTGTCTCTGCAACTAAGTAAGTAAGAAATAACACTTAGAGGACAAACAAGAGGCTCTCAAGGGCCTGAGTCGCTATACTGACTACTCAGATATTCCTTAGTTTGTTTGAATGGGGTTTTACACCACTTTCAACATTTTTTCAGTTATATTGCAGCTGCTTGGGCACCTAACAATGGATTCCTGTTTTTTTTCCCACACCAGTACTACCATTTCATTCTTTCCAAGCCTCCAGCTGCTATCCTACATAGGTTTACCATTATCAACCCATTGTTGGGAGACAAATAGTCGGAAAGAATGAGTGCTGCCGTCAGGGATTTTCCTAAGTTTAATATGCTATATCAAGAACTTTACTGCTGTAAAAAGAATGTGTAAAGTAAAGGTAATCAAGCAGAATTTCTCTCTAATTTTGATATAATTTTAGCAATAATTCATTAGACTCCTCAAAGGCGTAACTCCCATTACGCAGATTGCGCAAGTGCTTAAAAGAATTAATCCTCTGTTGACAAATATTGTGGATGAATGATCATTGCATCGAAACTACTTATCCAAGCTATAGCTATGATGTTTTGATTATTCACCAATGCTAAAATCATAACGAGAGGGACATAGTGACCCTAAATTTCTCATCTGATGGAACAGTCAACAATTTTTAAAAGTAGGTTTAGAAAAAAGATGATGAATGAATGTCACTAAGCTAAACTATGCTGTTGATTCTATACAACTAGAAAAACGTTTCAAGACAATCATTCTGCAAAATTTCAGGTTGATCAGGCAAATATGTGGCCTCTAGAGTGCATACAAGGTTTTTCTAAGATTTGACCCTGTGACCTAGTTTTTTACCCAAGTTGACCCAATTTTAAACTCGTCTGAGATTTGATCAAGACAACATTCTGACCAAATTTCAGGTTGATCAGACAAAACATGTGGCCTCTAGATTGCATACAAGGTTTTTTTAAGATTTGACTCAGTGACCTATTTTTCGACCCCAGTTGACCCAAATTCAAACTCATCTGAGATTTCATCAAGACAATCATACTGATCAAATTTCAGGTTGATCTGGCAAAAAATGGGGCCTCTTGAGTGCATACAAGGTAAATATTGATGATGGATGTCGCATGTCACCCATCCATCTAACCACAATAGCTCATCTTTAGCACTTTGTGCTCAGGTGAGCTAAAAAGGGAGCCGATGGAGGACATTCGTCTTTTGTTGCAGTTCTCAAATCTCCTTTATCTAATATATATTTTTTGGTTGTCGCCTTCTGAGTGTGTTTACATTTCAAAGTCCTAGATATGCTTATGCTCCTTTTCTTGTGTTTTATCAATTGTTTTATCAAATGTTCACACAGAACTTCACAAACAACCATAGAATCATCCTATGAAAGTACAAAGAGAATTTAAAAATATTTGTGGACTTGATTGCATAAACTAGACTTTTTTGAGTAAAAACCAATAAGACCCTTGTTTTCCAAAATACGCTCCATTTTGGCAAAGATCCTTCTATATGACTCATCAATCATTCCATTTTTTCCACAGTTTAGGACTTTATTACATAAACCAGAATATTTGAAGTGAGAATGCAAAAAGCCTCTTTTTTCATGTTTTTGATGAATCTCCCCAATTTATAAATGGATCAATCCTTATGACTCTATAATAATAATGTAAAAGTATCAAGGAAATCAAATGATATTACATAGAAATATTTTAAGTGAAAAGCGATAAAGTTCCTTTTCCCATGTTTTCTGATGGATTGTCATCATTTTTGAAAGCAACAATGCTAATGACCTTTACATCAAGTGAAAGCTTCAAGAGAATCCAACATGATTTTTTAACTTAATTCCAAACACAAGATTACATTAAGTGAAATTACAGAAGTCCCCTTTTCCTATGTTTCGTAACAGATTATCCCCATCTCTTATAGTGTTGATTCTGAAGACCCTATGATTATCTTAACTTAAGTTTCAAGACAACTCAAATAATACTTGTTGACTTAATTGCATTAATGCACCAAGTAAAATTCCATACAACCACTTTTCTTGTGTTTTCTGGGACACCCTAATGGCCCTACAATCATCTGTTGGAACTTTCAAGAGAATCCAAAAATATTTGTTGACTTTAAAATGTTAAGATGATTGCAAAAGGTGAAATTTCAAAAGGTTCCATTTACTGTGTTTTCTGGCAGATCTTCATGATCCTATGATACAGCCTGTGGAGTTTCAAGATAACCTGATACTATACTTTTCAAATAAAGTTCTTTGACACCAATTAAAGGTTAATTTTCTGAAATATGACAAAAAATTTGATGAGTGTTAGTTGTTTTGTAAACAGCTATTGAAATTCAAGCTTATTGCCATGGATTACCTGATAGCGTTTCTGCATATTGATGTCAACATCAAAGTACGCAAAATCTGGCCTACTCAAACAGCACATGCACTTTCAGATTTATTGGAAAAGTCCATATAGTTGTGTTGTAAATGAAATGCCATTGTGTCGCCCCATGGGCGACACTCATTGTAGTATACATATTCTAATTTTGGAAATTACATCACATGGAAGGGTTCATTGAATCCGAGAATCACATCTTCATATTATACAGCGACTGTTTACAAGGTCGAATGTTCAAGCATTACCAAAAAATATATTTTGAAGTTGATTAAAACGCAAAACAAACTTTAAAGTTTTTGAAATTAACTTTGCAAAGGAAGTTTATTTCGTCTTTCAGTTTTCCGTTTCTACTTCCGGCTGTTCCAGGGCATATATGTCTGAACTCCAACCAGTTCAAGACAAAATAGGATATGTCTAAATGTCTTATTGAATCAAAGAACTTATGGTGACCGATCAACTCGGCTAATCAGTAACTCAGCCCAGCGTACAACTCGGACCCTAATCTTTATACCAAATCCATTTTATAATCGATTATCTATTATGTATGGTTATTACAAAAAGAAAAAATATTTAATCTTCGTTCAATTGTTCGGTAATGTGTGTATGTATCTGCAATTTAATTCTAAGAATCGGCACATTTTCAAACAATGATTTGATATGATAATAATAAAACAGAAAATAATATTAACAAAGATAAAAATAGCAATGTATAACTGCATTGTACACCGGGTACAGTTCTGGAGACCAAGCGTATCGTAGAGAAAACACAACACGTCTGGAGCTAGCTGGGTCACCAGGTGTTGGCACCCTTTGAAGTCCCCAGATCTTTGCACACGACGTCGCTTTAATAACCAGCTACACATGATATTTTAAGGTTTCTCTTCTTTTAACAGAATAAGTTTTGACTCAGATTAAATCATTAAATTTTGTCTCGGATTTAATTTGATGTTTGAAGAATGTACAATGATTTCAGCAATATTTTCGTAACAACATGAAGAAAGGAAATTTCGATCGCATGTAGCTTTTGAAAAATTTTATTTCATATACGTTGTTGGAGTAATAAACAAGAGGACCAAGATGGTCCTAGATCGCTCACCTGAGTCTCTTTGACCCCTGGGACATCACATTAATTAGATAGCCAGATGTCAAAAAGAAGATAATTGCCTAAGATCAATACCATGGAATGTTTTCAGCGAAGAGCAAGACAGATATGCCTTATTGCTCATTGATTCTATGTAAAAAGGGATGCACCCGGGTGGACCCCAAAGGTGACCCCAGGGTCGTGATCTGAACAAACTTGAAAGAGGTCCATAAGATGATGCTACATACTAAATATGAAAGCTGTCTGCCTTCTGGTTTAAGAGAAAAAGATTTTTGAAGGTTTTCCTATTTTCACCTATCATGCTCAGATGAGCTGAAAGGGATGCGCCCGGTTCGAGCCCAAATATGACCCAAGGGTCTTGATATGAACAAACTTGGTAGG
Organism: Fragum whitleyi; assembly: GCA_948146395.1. Lineage (NCBI taxonomy): Eukaryota > Metazoa > Mollusca > Bivalvia > Cardiida > Cardiidae > Fragum > Fragum whitleyi. The sequence continues at coordinate 50,018,350 of OX411544.1, forward strand.
GGCCCACTAGATGATGCTACATACCAAAAATGAAGGCAGTGTGTCCTCTGATTTCGATTAAAGAAGATTTTTAAAGATTTTCGCTCTTTGATTCTATGTAAAAAGGGTTGCGCCCGGGTGATGCCCAAATATGATCCTAGGGTCTTGATATGAACAAACTTGGTAGAAGTCCACTAGATGATGCTACATACCAAATATGAAAGCTGTCTGCCATCCGGTTTCATAGAAGAATATTTTTGAAGATTTTCGTTTTTTTACCCTTCGTGCTCATAAAAGATAAAGGGATGCACCCTTGCAAAGCCCAAATATAACCCAAGGGTCTTGATATGAACAAACTTGGTAGAGGCCCACTAGGTGATGCTACACACAAAATATTAAAGCTGTCTGCCATCTGGTTTCAGAGAAGAAGATTTTTAAAGATTTTCGCTCTTTGATTCTATGTAAAAAGGGTTGCGCCCGGGCAAAGCCCAAATATGACCCCAGGGTCTTGATATGAACAAACTTGGTAGAGGTCCACTAGATGATGCTACATACCAAATATGAAAGCTGTCTGCCTTCTGGTTTCAGAGAAGAAGATTTTTAAAGATTTTCATATTTTCACCCTTTTTGTTAAGGGTAAAGGGAAAGTTAAGGATGGATTTCATTTATTTGAACAACTTTGGTAGAGCTTGACCCAAGGAACATCCCTGCCAAGTTTCATCAAGATTGGCCCACTGGTTTAGGAGGAGAAGATGTTTAAAGAAATTGTGGACGACGGACGACGGACGACGGACATTCTACGATCCCAATAGCTCACCTTGAGCACTTCGTGCTCAGGTGAGCTAAAAAGGAAAAAGAAAATGATGTTTGATGTCACAACTCATGTATTACGATAATCAGTTTAAATGTTGTGTCGCGTTTCGGTACCCGTTGCATTTTAACCTTTTGCGCTTCTAGAGCAATTTGGCTCGCGCTAGTTTTCAGAAGTTGAGTGATCTTTTGATGAAGACTTAAATCATGCAATCACACTAATCATTATCGGGATGGAAATTAGTTAAATAATAATCATTTGAACATCGTGTCGTGGAGTAGCTCTAGTAAAATAAACGTGTTTTTTTTACTACGGACGGTGAACGGTTGGTTGTTGGTCGGCTATTCCAGGGCCTGGAAATCGTATTTTATGAGGGTGCGTTTATGAGCGAGGGCGCATCTAATACATGATATACGGTACATATTTTATGAAATATATTCTACGATATTATAGACTATATAGTTGGGCCGAGTTTTTCTACTGGATGAGTTGAGTGCAAATAAAAAAGACCCAGATTCAAAAGAGCTCTAATCGCGCTCAAACCTTCAGAAGCGTTTTTACGATTCATTTCAAACAACTCAAATTGAATATTTGTCTGACGAATCAAAATCCAAAAGATAGTAGATGCACTTCAACTGCTCTAGCAGCATCTTTTTTCTATTTTTATTATTATTATCATTATTATATTTTTTTTGATCACTGGAATTGTATGAAAATATTGTTATTTAAGTTCCATATCAATTTGCAGAGCAGCAATAATTTTCAGGCATTGACACAAAATTCATCTTCACTAGTCTTCTTTTTAGCTCTACTGAGCGCAACGTGCTCAAGCAAAGCTTTAAGGATCACCCAGCGTCATCCGCTGTCAACAATCTTAAAATTTCTTCTTCTCCTGAAACACCGGGTCAATTTGAACGAAACTCTGTCACAATGTGCCCTCGAACTACTGAAAGGCCCAAAAATATAGGCCTGGAATTCTCCTTATGAAGTCTTTGAACGACATATCCTATTGAACCGCTGGACCAATCTCAATACATGTATTTTTTTTTTCTTTTGCTAGAGTGTTCTAGAGTGACCTACTTTTAAAATAGTTCGCAAAATTTTGATTGACCAATAGCATAAAGATTTGTGTGGCAGGTAGTAGCAATTTTTACTTAGAAATCTATGAATGGCATCTCCTCCTAAATTGCAAGACCAATTCCGATGGAACTTTTCCGAAATGTTCCTTGCTTGACCCTTTCCGAAAATTAATTGCGAACTTTGATTGATCCAAAAATATAGGCATGAAAGGACGTGAGAATTTTCACTTTGATATCTTTGAACAGCCTCATAAACAGCTGGGCAAATGTGTCAATGAAACGTTGTCACAAAGTTCCTGGGGTTTCTCTGTAAAAGTGTCCGCAAAATCCGGATTTCCCCCCCCCCCCCCAAATGATAGCATGACAAGGCCTAGAATTTTCTAAACCTAGTGCAACTGCACCAAATAAAACATAGGTAATTAATACATGTAAACAGATTTTTCTAAATCTGTCAAGTATTCAACATACCTCAACTGTCATTGACTTAAGTGTCATGAGCGGCCAGGAAAAGGGGAACATGTTTAAAAAAAACTTAAGTCAGTCTCGTTCGAAAATGGCGTGTTAGCAATTCTTCAATGGTTTTATTGTATTTTCGAACAAAAATGATAGTCCCGTGTTATGTGTACCAAGAAAAGATTTTGGGGCTATTTATTACTTTTTTTCATATCTATAAATTTTCTTATCAACATCTCGTAATTTTTTACTTATTCCCAAGTATATCATCGTACCAAGACTGGCGAAAGTTCTACTTAGTATTTAGAGAAAATATTCGATTTCCTATCACTTGCGATGGTCATGCCCTAAATGATAAAAACAAATTTCAGTTAAATGGCAATCTAATAATTTTGGATTAAAAATACCTTTTTGAACTCCTCCACATAATAAGTTACAACCTTTTATGCAGGGCTAGTTTTTGTTTTAAAGCAGTTCTATTTTGTGAATTTCAGAATTGTAAACATTCATTTTAGCTTTGCTTTGATACACCCCCCAAAAAACCGTGTCGTGAACTCGAGATGCGTGATTGTATTGTTGATATTTTTTCACCATTCATGCCTAAAGTCCTAACCATTTTTCATAACTTAGCTTTCATTCCTTAAAGGCGACACAATTCACTTTGCTGTACATTACAGCAATTTTTTACTTGTTCCTTAATGGTTTCTAGTAGGGATGGTAGTGAGTTTCAATATTATTAATCCAATACTGTTACCTTTCCATTTGAGTATTCATAGAGAATTGCCGATTCATGATTAATAACCTCAAAGATACACATACAGATAAACAGTATTGTACCATATCTTCAGTCAAAATGACACTTAACCCTTGTCATGCTGAATAAAAAACCTTGGCAAAGCTCTGTATTTCTACTTGTGAGTCAGCACTTGATTTTGAAAACATAATTTCTGAAACTTTTCTGGTTTAAAAAGGAAAATCAGGTTGAAAGGGCTACGATCACAAGGCACATATGTGCAGGCTGATGTTTGTCAATACCTCCTGCCAAAGCAGAAATATTCCGGGATCAGCATGACAAAGGTTAAGAAGACATTTTCAAAGGCACCTTACATATTTGAAGAAACCGAAAATTGTCAATGCATGCTTAGAAAGTGTCCGATGTTTTAAAGTCAGTAATTGTTTTCTAAGTATTGTTTTTAGTAGACCGTAAACCAGGTAACTAGAGCATCGATAAGTTTGAGTTACAGGAATTTAGCACAATACAGCATTCCATGGATCCAAAAAGATTCTGATCAGATCAGAAAAATCTAGTGGACGTCCATCAAAAGCAAACCAACCCTTATCAGGTTAAGGCACAATTTTATTGACCTAGACTTGAATGCTGTCATTTATATTCAAGAACAAGAGGACCCTGAGGGCCCTAAATCGCTCACCTGATATTTCAAGTAAATTATCATTAAGACTCCTTTTCCTATGATATGGCATGAACCTTCCCATTTTCAAGAGAGTTCATTCTTGTGACCTGGCAAACATTTTGATCAAGTTTCATGAAGATTGGACTATATTTGTGGCATTTGGAGCTCTTACGAGAAAATTGTCATTAAGGCCCCTTTTCCCGTGATATGGCAAAGATACTTCTCATTATCAAAAGAGTTCATCCTCATGACCTAACAAACATTCTGACAAAGTTTTATGATAATTGGACCATTTTTGTGGCTTCTAGAGTGTAAACAAAAAAATTGTCAATAAGGCCCCTTTTCCCGTGATGTGGCACAGATCCTTTCCATTTGAGCAATTTTTACAAGGGACCACCCAAGGAATATTTCTGCCAAATTTGGTTGATTTTGTCTCATAAAATTAAGAGGAGATGCCGTTTAAAGAAATTGTTGACAAAATTGTCATTAAGGCCCCTTTTCCCGTGATATGGCACAGATCCTTCAAATTTTCAGTAGACTTCATTCTCATGACCTAACAAATATTCTGACAAAGTTTCATGAAGATTTGTCCATATTTTGTGGCTTCTAGAGTGTAAACAAGAAAATTGTCGTTAAGGCCCTTTTTCCCATGATATGGAAGGGATCTATTCCATTTGAGCATTTTTTACAAGGGACCACTCAAGGAATATTTCTGCCAAGTTTGGTTGATTTTGACTTTTAAATTAGGAGATGTCGTTTAAAGAAATTGTTGACAAAATTGTCATTAAGGCCCCTTTTTCCTTGATATGGCACAGATCCTTCCCATTTTCAGTAGATTTCATCCTCATGACCTAACAAACATTCTGATCAAGTTTCATGAAGATTGGTCCATATTTGTGGCTTCTAGAGTGTAATCAAGAAATTTGTCATTAAGGCCCCTTTTCCTGTGATATGGCAAGGATCCTTTCCATTTGAGCAATTTTTACAAGGAACCACCCAAGGAATATTTCTGCCAAGTTTGGTTGATTTTGACCAGTAAGTTTAGGAGGAGATGTCGTTTAAAGAAAAAGTTGACGCCGTGACGGACAGACGGACAGATGGACACCGGACAACGATCGATCACAATAGCTCCATTGAGCACTTCGTGCTCAGGTGAGATTAAAACCAACACACTGGTAATTACTACTCGGCTTTGGGCGTGTTTTCATATGATAAAATAACAAAAGGTTTAGACAAGCATTTCAAGTGAGTAATCAAATTAGATGGAAAATGATAGAATATAACAGTTTTTCAAGCCCCACTCTTTCTTGCAGATCTATATTGAATTTAAAACACACTTTCCACATTGACAAAATCTGTCATTAACAGGTATTTAAGAAATGTCAAGTTAGGGTGAAATTAGGTCTTAAAAACATCGAAGGCAAAAAAATCTATGACAGAGCGATAGGGAGAACAACAACTGTTAGCAGTTGAATGCAATTCGGAAACTTATAGATTAATCAGATGATCAACAGATGACGAGGCATTGTACAGAGTTGAAAATAAAAGATCGATAATTTGAGAAAATATTTCAAAAAGAGCTGTCAGAGGACAGCAAAGCTCGACTATTCCTGGTGCTGGATAGTAACAGCAAATCAATATTGACATAGGAAAATTCAATTAAATGAAAGTCAAAAGAAAAGAAATTGTCTAGAGGCTGATATTATGGTCACAGAAGCATGTGCAAAAATTCCAAGCAATAGCTGAAATAGAAATAGAATTACAACTGATATACAATAGTTGTATGTAAAAACTAAACCAAGATTATTTAAGTCCAAAAAGAGGTAAAATTCAACTTAATTCAATATCAGAGTATTGAATCTTGGTCTAGAGGCTGATATTATGGTCACAGAAACATGTGTAAAGTTAGAAATAAAGATAAACTGAAATACAACATTTACATGTAAAAACTTAACCAGGGGCCTCTTTCAAGAAAGGTCCTACGATTGAAATTTGGTCGTATCACAATCATACGATAAAAGTTGGCTTTCAGGAAACATTTTGGCTTTCAAGAAAGGCGTCGTATCGTGAAATCTATGATAAAATATACGACACCTTCAGACCAGTCGTAAATTTTACGATTTTTCTTCATATGAGTCTAAAATTTTCACGGATTCCTTTCTAGCTCTCGAAGATGTTAGAACGATTATTTAGCTATGCACGTCAAATTTCCAAGTACAATATAGTGTAATAAAAGAGATATATTGAAAACAACTGATGCACCATCATTTCAATGTTTGTTTTTACTCTGCGATAATCCTACGATTGTCGCAAAATGTTTACAGTGGTATTAAGTTGTTTATTTACCATAAGAATCGACCCTTTTGTGATCATGACTGAAAAAGTTTGCTTACCCTTCCTAGTGACACAGAAAGTGGAAGATACCAAATCAATAGATTTTTAACAAATCAATAGATTTTTAACACATATATAAATTACTTACTTGAAAAAACAAACAAAAAAAACCTACTCTTGCATTATGCAATATGGATTTCTGTGTTTCAAGTATGACATTAATTAAAAGGAAAATGCCACAGATTATTGTCAAAACCATACAATTCTTGATTAATAGGAGGATTTCTTATTAACAACAACAACAACATCAACAACAACAAAACCGCTGCCCTCAATATTTTTTATCTCTCTTTTCATCAAAGATGAACTGAGCAAATAATCAAGCAAATACAATAATTGAACGGTGATACTTAGTTAAGCAAGATGAAACATGTCTAATCTTCATGTAACGGTTGTAGTTACACAGATACGACAACGAGCACTGTACTAGAACCGAAGTTAGAGTAACCGGTAATTTTGTCTGAAAGCCATGGTATATAATATCCATCTAAAGTTCATTTCAATGCCACCCTTCTGTATTTCGTTTCAATACCTTCCATATAGGCACAGAACTACACAGATTTGAAGAATTAATTAACAAATACATATAAGAACAAAGGATGAGCCATTTTTTAACAATGTTGTATTCTTATACATGCAAATACTTCGCCAGAAAACAACCAACCAAACAAACAACAATGATAATGAAATATAATGATAATAAAGTCATACACCGAAGATTTGGTGAAGATGATCATTAACTAGAACATGTGCATTTGAGCCATGCGGTCCAATGTTCCATTGCTCCACATTCAGCGCGACAGTCGGTAAACTTTCATTGGAAAGGGAATCGAGAATGTAAGCTAAATTAACTGTGAATTATGAGCACTTGCATAAATATCTTGACAAAGATATTTAGATATCGATGAGAAATGTGTTGAATTTCGACGAATTAAGTTTTTTAAAAAAACTCCTTAGATATGCATTTATATACAAGTAAATGGCTTTTCTACAGTCAGTTTGCTGATTTACCCTTTTTGGTATTAAAAAAAGCGGACCATTTACCCACTAACGCGGAAGTTTATATCATATGATCAGCACATGCAGATGTGAAAGATCAACTTTACAATAATTTTATGAGGTCGTATAGTCTGCCATTTTAAACGATATTTTTGTGAAAGCTGTTTACGACCGTCTTAAATATAATCGTACAATGTTTTTAAGATAAATTGTACGATATTTTTCTTGAAAGAGGCCCCAGGCTCTCTAATTCCCAAAAGGATTAAATTTCCATTAAATTCAATATCAGAGTATTGAATCTTTGTCTAGAGGCTGATATTATAGTTGAAGTATGTGCAAATTTTCAAAGCAATAGCTTTAGTAGAAACAGAGATTTTTAACACTTGGGCATAAGAACTTAACCAAAGCATTTCGCCAACGCTGACCCCCAGGGAACCTTCAGTCAGTAGCGCTAAAAACAACATATGATCTTAGAAAGTCACTCAATTATAAGATATATAGATAAAACTAGGTTAAACATCATATCATTGCTTCAGTTTTTGGTGGACGTTTACGTTCACCAGTGTTATATACCGTGTAAGAACAATCCAGTCAGATGTTAATAGGTTTTCAAAAAAATGGTGCTCACTTAGATTCAATTAACACTTTTTCAAGAATTGTATCCGTCTGACAACTATGCATTTTGACAATGGCATGAAACAAGGATTCTACATAACTTGTTGATACCGCAAAGACAACTTTGAAATGCGAAATCATATGCAATTCTGAGATCGGGCGAACGTTTTGCTTGCGTAGATCTACTTTTCAGACCGAGTGAGTAATTTGCCCTTTGTTCCCAATGGTGTATGGGAGGTCACTGAAAACTTGGTAAATTGAATTACTGGAATGATAACCTCCCCTGACAATACTCCTGTAAATAAAACAATTCACGAAAATACCTTAATACACATGAATATCAATACAAAGCGAGCAGGTAAAGAAAAGTAGTAAGGTCGTGCGAAAAGGGTTAATGCGGAGGGATTTACATTACTTTTCAACTATCGACTGTCAATCCCGAGACGAGTGTCTGCAACTTTTGTTCGTGTTTATATAAACACTTACCTTTTCTTTCTTTTTCTTTTTTTTTTTTTTTTTTGAGAATAGAAATCTCAGAACAATTAATTAATATCCTTTAATAGAATGTTTCAACCAGCTAACAATAGAATGTTAGAGACTTCGAAGAATAAGATAAGTGTTGCAAAAAATTAATAATATTAAGATAATGTAATTTTCTATTCTTTCACTTCTTGTAATTAAGGGCTTTGGTGGACGATGACTCTCTGTCTCTGTCTCTGTCTGTCTGTCTGTCTGTCTCTCTCTCTCTCTCTCTCTCTCTCTCTTTCTCTCTCTCTCTTTCTTTCTGTCTCTTTCTCTGCCTCTCTATTTCTTTCTCTCCCTCTCTCCTCTTTTCTCCCGTGTGTCTGTCTGTCTGTCTCTTTTTCTTTAGCATAGGTTAAAACCAGACAACGTCTCACTGGTAATCTGTATTGACAAATAACTTCATTCGATTCGAAGTACCATCAAAAACTGTTTTCACAAATTCACAAAAGGAATAACTTTATGTTACTCAGTAGTGAAATTGCGGCCTGAATATGCCATTTTCATAATTGAGTCGGTCTCACTCGAACAAGACATCTCTCTTCTTATAAATTTTTATGTAAAACATATCTTTCTCAAACATTGCCGTATATTTATTACAGGACCGTTTCCGCTTGAGGTAACTGGCATCGTGCCAAATTTCGTTTTGCGAAAAGAACTCTACTTATTGCAATGCATCGCTACATCATCTGCAATTAAATGTATTTCAAAACTTTGTCATCGAAAAACTCGTTCATAGACCAAACAAATAAAAAGAATTTGAAAACTCTTCTCATTTTCATTTGAAAGTGACATCAAGTACACAATGACGCCTAGTTTAAAATTCAAAGTTGTTTTTCCTGTTTTCCAACTTTATTCGAGTAAACCTGTGCTAAACGTTTGTGAGATAAAGACGCCGTTTATGGTGAAAATGGGCGTCAATTATCTCCGTTTTCGGGACCTACAGGTTGACGTAAAGCCGCGACTTGCCTTTCAAATGTTACACAATGCATAAAATTACATCGATTCTATCTAAAATTACATGTTTTGAATTACATATTTATTTGACGAAAGGGAAAAATAAGAAAATCAAAAGTTTAAGTTTTCATTTTTGCTAAGTATATGTACAGCAAACATAAAACTAGAAAATAATATAATGTATTTTAGTAAGGTATTCTACCTTTTTTCCTATTGTAATGTAATATTCAAGAGCTATTTCGACAAGCAAAAAGGTTTAGGAATTCACAAAATTGGGTCAGGTTGGTTTCCTTTTATCTCAATTTTACATGTACAAATTCTCTTTTCATAACGAATGGAAGAATCACTCTTGTATGCCAACAGAAACGTCCACCATCAGTACTTTCAGTGCTTTGATTTCTGAACATTATGAAGTCCTACTTACTGTTTTAGTCCCTGTCTATTGTTTTTTAGTCCTACCTTTTGTTTTAGGCCTTACATATTGTTTTTAGTCCTATCTATTGTTTAAGGTCTTGCCTATTGTTTGAGGTCCTACCTATGGTTTTAAGTCCTACCTATTGTTTTAGATCATGCCTATTGTTTTAAGTCCTACCTTTTGTTTTAGGTCCTACGTCTTGTTTTTGGGAATAAGCCATCTCTAATGCAGCTCACTATTTATATTCAATTACAAGAACAGTTAAGAAGGTCATGACATTGACACAATCAATGATTTTGAATAAATTCGGATTGAAATTTTATGAATTGGAGGAGTGAATTTTGAATGAATTAATGCAAGCAATACAATATTGCTAATTTTGTTTAATTTGTACTAGGTTAGCAATATTTTTTACCTCCCTTTCCATTGTACTTTTCTGTTTGTGAGTCTTCACAGACCTATAAGATGCTTAAAGTCTACACCTATCATGCAAACAAAATTGTGCAATGATTTGATACATTTAAATGAAAATAAGGAGAGTTATAAACAATTGTGAAGCGTTTATGAACAATTTTTGACGTTTTTTTTGTATGTTAGGATAGAGTCACATAAGGTAAAGAATATTGGCAGGGCAACCTGATACCCCCCCCCCCCCCTCAATTTTGTCTATAAAATTAAGAAAATATTTAAAGGCTCTCAAATAAGTGAAGGGGTATTATACTTTGCAAGACTCTCAAAATATCTTGGGCGAATTATACTTTATCGATGACGTAGTTCATGACATAGTTTAAAATTATGACGAGTATTGTTTACACAAGTTTACTTAATCCGGATGGAATGATAGATTAAAAATTGAACTTTACCCGACTGAGGAGTATTTTTAGAGACAGAAACTTTGAATCTAGTGGTAATCTATGTGATAAATAACCAGGATGACATTGAATTGATGTTTGTTTTAACTTCACAACAACGAAATCGTGAAAATAAAGTGGAGATGGTCGATCGACAAGAAATCCATCGCAATTGTTTTTAATTCATAAGGTATGTTAAGTTCGTTTCATAGTTTATTTGATTGTTAAATACTCTTTCTCATATAGGCATTTGAGGTTCTCAGCCGTTAGAATTTAGGCTTTATCCTGCCCCTTACCTACGCCCCCACTGAAGTTAACTTGATGCAGTGAAAAATAAAACCCTGGCCCACTTGAAATTTTGGATTGAAGATAGCGTGATAGACGCATATGTTTGTATGCTAATATTAACAAAAACGAATTAAGAATAATTATGTTTGTAATTTTGTTCATTTTTTTTATTCAAATTTAGGGTCAAATTTAAAAGAATCCAGAGCTTATTATTGCTTACCGTCGCTTACTTTGGTGAAAAAGAATAGCTTGCATTATCAAATGAAACTAATCTGCAGTTGTTGTAGACTTGGTATCTTTGCCTTTATTTCCCATGGAATAGTGAAAATTTAGCTATAATAGAATTATAATAACAAATTCATACCGTTATTTATTGAAAATTTTACCACGCTTCTGAGTTCTAAGGCTCAAGAATAATCCACTCGAGCTAAAGCTCTCGTGGATTATTTATTGAGCCTTAGAACTCAGAAGCGTGGTTAAATTTTCAATAAACAACGGTAAAAATTTGTTATTCTATAATTAACATTTGAAACAAGTGAATTGAACCTGATAAAGATCTACCTACCTGTTGGTTTAGGAGCTATATCATCTGGTTGACTGTTGTGACTATATGGAGGATTGGCTAACTCCAAAGCATCATCATTGCTCAAATATAGGTAACAAAAGTCATCTCGATGAGGCCTGGATATATTGAGAAAAACAAGAATTTAGAATTTTGTAATGAATTTGTTTGTTTGTTTGAATGGGTTTTAAGCCACTTTCAACAATTTCGCAGTTATATCACGGCAGCCGGAGAACCTAACAATGGATTCCTGGTATTTCTTTCACCTGTACTACCATCACACCCTTTCCTAGCCTCCGACTGCTATCTCACATAGGTTTACGATTATCTACCCATTGGTGAGAGACAAACGTCGGAAAGAATATTTGCTGCCACCGGGGATCAAACCCACGACTAATTTTGTAATGAAGTAAAAACATCAAAATACATGTAGTAATACAGGTCATGTAGTCGTATTTAATATTATCAAATCGTGGGGGCAGTGCAACACCATTGTAAGTGCCTATAAATATATAGGCACTTACAATAGTGTTGCACTGACCCATCGAAATAATCTCCTCCATGTTAATAAACCATTTTGGACTGTTTCATAGGACAGTCAAACCAGTCTTAGCAGCCACCTGTATTAAGCAAGCAGCCACCTAGTTCCAAAATGAACCAAATGTGCTTAAATTGACCTGTATTAAGCAAGCACCTGTCTGAAGCAACCACTTTTAGGCTGTCCCTTGGGTGCTTCCTTAAAACAGGTTTGACTGTATATTGTACTATCCGTCACATGACAGTATGAACTGTTTCATTCCTGCGAACTAAGAACCAAACTTTTGCCCACTAGCAAAATGACGTAAATTTTGATGCACTTTAATTAACATGCACAGTGACAGGCCCTTAAATTTCATCCAAAAATGATGTTTCTTCTCTGTATGTCTCTTTTTGAAACATTTTTATGATAAAATAAATACACAATAATGATCAGGTAATAAAACAGCTATTTCATGGATATTTGTATAACAGTGAAAAACCAATGCCCTCAGTATCAGGGTTGACATTCTGAACCTTTTTTCTGCATTGGGCAATAGTTCAGAACATCAACCTCTACACTTTGGGTCAATAGATTTTACTATTATGCTCACACAAGGGCGTTAAAGCATTTTGAGGGTCTCTGCAAATGTTGATGCCCTCAAAAACATGAATTGATGCTATTGTATAAAAGAAAGGCTAGAGTATTTATTTAGCAGATATTGGGAAATAATTCATAGAAACGCTTCAAAATGAGCCACAAACCTTTGAAAACGCCAGCTGAATTGTGCCGTAGTCACATTTGTTTATACCCCAATTGCTTGGTGAATTTATGACATCACAAAATTTAACCACAGAATTAAATTGACGTCTTTAGACGGCTATAAATTAACTTTAACAATGAATATGTTTGAAGCATTTTACTTTTCATTATGTATACTCGTCACAATCGAACCTTTGAGGTATTATTAACAAAATGAATTAATTTATATTAACAAATGTTGCAAAAAAAAAAAAAAAATACATTAAAATTGATTAGCTGTTTAGGCCCAAGATATTTCACCCTTTGCTGTTTAATCCCTGCTTTTAACGTGCCTGTGATTTTATGATTGAGAAAACATTGTAAAAAAGAAATGTGTTTGTGAAACACGAATGCCCCCGTAACAGCATTTATTTTTCAAAGTTTGACCTTGACAGATGACCTTGACCTTGTCACATGACCTTGACTTTGGTACCATAGGATGCGGATCATTGAGATCTATCATCATGCCAAATATTAGCTTTGTATCTTGAATAGGCTTGAAGATATTGGCAAGGTTTAAGTTTTCGGGTTAAGTTTTCAGACAGACGGACGGACAGACAGACAGACAAATGGACGGACAGACGGAAATGAGTAAAACAATATGCCCCTGATCTCTCGATACGGGGGCATAAAAAAATGCTTCTGACAAGCAATTTCTTCTTTTTCCACGCTATTTTCTACCCTACTGAATGGTTGTTTTTCAAATCAAATCCACTTTAACTTTTGGTCTGCAAAACCTTTGAATTTGGACAGGGCCAAAATTTTGAAAAAACGGGAAAGTGTTAAGTACAAAAAGCCAGGGCGTTAATGGCGCATGAATTTACTGATTAATCCACGTTTAACAGGTTTTGTCTGTTAACGCATGCCCATAACGACCCGAAATAATAAATGAAACACCATGAAATAACTGTATACTGTATTAATAAGTAACCCAAAACACAAACAAATAAAAAGAGAAACATTCAAGAAAAGAAAAGTTAAGTTACAGGAACAACATTGAATTGAACGGTCAATTCAGTGAGAAAAATATTATGCCATCTTGGTGAGTTTTCAACTAGTCCTGTTAGTCAATTAAATAGAAGAAATTGCCATAATATGTCAAAACTCTTTGCACCTAAAACTTAACATTGACTTTTTACTGATATGAGCTAAAGTCAAGATGCACATCACCCCATGGTGGAGATAGACTGTGGAATATGAATAAAATTCAAATTTAAATTAAGATTATCCCTGAATTTAGGATGGCCAAAATTGTACAAACTTTTGAAAACTGTACTTTGCAAGACTTGATTCTATCTGAATAAATATTTCAAATAGCACAAGAGGTGGGTGAATAACTATTGTAAGGGCCTATAAACTCAGAAGCACTTGAAATACCTTCACAATGACCACTTCATATCTGCTCATGACAAATTTTAATATTCAAATTTTATTTTGCAAACCATTCAATTGATTGATTGATTGAATGGAGTTTAAAGCCGCATACCACCACATGCTTTCCTAGCCTCCAGCAGCTATATCACATAGGTCTATGATTATCAACCCATTGCTAAGAGACAATTAGTCGGAGAGAATGAGTACCGCTGTCAGGGTTTGAACCCGAGACCTCTTGATTGACAGTTCGACGCGCTACCAACTGCGCCATGACGGCGGTGAAAACCATTCAAACAAAGTATTTGAATCCAGATGAAACAAGAGTTGTTGTACACTGTTACATACTCCCCTCAAGTGCTTCTCACAGGCAGGGCTTTTCTTGAAGTAAAGAACTCACAAAGAGTAAATTGAGTCTAACTTCAAGGGGAGATAATTCTTGAAACAGGGATAGTTGAAATTTCAAAATTGAGTCTTGCAATTTAACTTCAATATGAGAACCATGTATTTATGACATTCCCAAATTGCTTCTTTCAAAACTTCCAAATATTATAATTTTTTGTATAATGTTAGTTAGTTTTGAAGCAAAACTGTAGGAGGAGTTTGTGACACAAAATTGGTAGTATTTTGTACATTATTTTGTGAAATTTATGTATATGTACCAGTTAAGGTTGGGTTTTTCAGACAATGTTGAATTGTGACCTTGACCTTTATCACAAAAACACATTATGGCACTTCCTTTTGTCATGGGCAACAATTGTATAAAATATCATGATTATAGGTCACAAGAAAGTCTAACAAGGGATGAGCATATTAACCTCCTCTACTTCATAGATGGAGGTATAATAAAGAAGCTGTCATTCATAGATACAGGAACAAACAAGATGTGTTTGTGAAACATGAATGCTCCCGGAACAGCATTTTTTTTAAAGTTTGACCTTGACAGATGACCTTGACCTTGTCACATGACCTTGACCTTGTCACATGACCTTGACTTTGGTGTACAGCTTTGTATGTCAAATACTTTTGGAGAAAAGGCAAAGGTTAAGTTTTCGGACAGACGGACGGACAGACGAACATGAGTAAAACAATATGCCCCCGATCTCTCGATACGGGGCATAAAAATTCAATTTGCACCATGAATAATGTTTAACAAGAGGACCAAGATGGTCCTAAATCGCTCACCTGAGTCTCTTTGACCCCTGGGACATCACATTAATTAGATAGGCAGATGTCACAAAGAAGATAATTGCCTAAGATCACTACCATGGAACGTTTTCAGCAAAGAGCAAGACAGATATGCCTTTTTGCTCTTTGATTCTATGTAAAAAGGGATGCACCCGGGTGGACCCCAAATGTTAACCCAGGGTCTTGATATGAACAAACTTGGAAAAGGTCCATAAGATGATGCTACATACTAAATATGAAAGCTGTCTGCCTACTGGTTTCAAAAAAGAAGATTTTTGAAGGTTTTCCTATTTTCACCCTTCGTGCTCAGATGAGCTGAAAGGGATGCGCCCGGGTGGAGCCCAATTATGACCCAAGGGACTTGATATGAAGAAACTTGGTAGGGGCCCACTAGATGATACTACATACCAAAAATGCAAGCAGTGTGCCCTCTGGTTTCGATTAAAGAAGATTTTAAAAGATTTTCGCTCTTTGATTCCATGTAAAAAGGGTTGCGCCCGGGTGGAGCCCAAATATGATCCTAGGGTCTTGATATGAACAAACTTGGTAGAGGTCTACTAGATGATGCTACATACCAAATATGAAAGCTGTCTGCCTTCTGGTTTCATTGAAGAAGATTTTTGAAGATTTTCATTTTTTTACCCTTAGTGCTCATAAGAGATAAAGGGATGCACCCGTGCAAAGCCCAAATATAACCCAAGGGTCTTGATATGAACAAACTTGGTAGAGGCCCACTAGGTGATGCTATATACCAAATATGAAAGCTGTCTGCCATCTAGTTTCAGAGAAGAAGATTTTTTAAAGATTTTCGTTCTTTGATTCTATGTTAAAAGGGTTGGGCCTGGGCAAAGCCCAAATATGACCCCAGGGTCTTGATATGAACAACCTTGGTAGAGGTCCACTAGATGATGCTACATACCAAATATGAAAGCTGTCTGCCTTCTGGTTTCAGAGAAGAAGATTTTGAAAGATTTTCATATTTTCACCCTTTTTGTTAAGGGTAAAGGGAAAGTTAAGGGTGGATTTCATTTATATGAACAACTTCGGTAGAGCTTGACCAAAGGAACATCCCTGCCAAGTTTCATCAAGATTGGCCCACTGGTTTAGGAGGAGAAGATGTTTAAAGAAATTGTGGACGACGGACGACGCACGACTGACGCCGGACATTCTACGATCACAATAGCTCACCTTGAGCACTTCGTGCTCAGGTGAGCTAAAAACAGTAAGTGGATATCCAATTGATTTAAATTCGTTAGGCAACGAACAGGAATTCCAGCTCATATACCATGTAAACATTGAGTATATAGTTGCTGTGAAAGAGACACCAAATTTTTGGATTGTACCATTTCAAGTACAAAAATAAACTAAACTGAAAAACAGACAGAAAATATCCAATGGACCTGAACTCAGTAAATTTCAAGTTGCTGTGATGTATAAATGCTGAGAAAAAGTGTGAAGAAACCCTCATAATTACATGCCAAGTTCAAAATTAATCAAGTTATGACACAGAAAGAAAGTTCTCCAATGGACTTGAATTCCGTATGTGATGTTTAAGACCAGTATCATTCTAATACACTACACCAAGTATTAAACTGCTGTGATTCATTATTGCTGAGAAAAGTTTGACAAAAATTTCCAATTGTACCTCATTTAGTCCAAAAATGATCTGTTGTAAATAGGAAGTAGATATCCAAGGGCTCTGAATTCTGTAAACAGTCAATAGGTCCTAGATCTGATACATCATACCGAGTTTAAAATTGCTGTGATTTATAGTTGCAAAACTGCAACAAACTAGACTGTCACTAAGCAAACTAATAACACCCCCCCCCCCCCCTTCTTGTGCTTGTCAACACTGATAAGCCATTTTCAGTCAAAGAGCCATTACTCTGTCAAAAGTCAATAGATCGTTACCAAAATTTCACTTGCTCATCTCTGGCTGATACTAATCACATACTGACAGACTGACCAACCAACTGACAGACAAGCTGACTCCTATATACCCCCAAAATATAGTTTGGGGGTATAAAAAATAAACCAAGTGTTAAAACAGGAAGTTTCTGGAGAATATCTGGAGGACCAAATTCTGTAAGTGACCTCTGGCTAAAACACCATACCAAGTTTTAAATTGCTATGATTTACACTTGCTGAGAAAAATGTTACTAAAAAAAATTACTGCACCATCTTAAGTGCACAAATAAACTATGTTGTGTAACAGAAAGAAGTCTTCAAGTTATCTGAAAGACCAGAATTAAAGCACCTCTAGTGAATACACCAGGACAAGTTTAAAGTTCCTGTAATTCATATCTGCTGCGAAAACTGAGACAAAAATTTAGCGACAGTCAGACAGGACAATAAGGTTAAACGAGTATATCCCCTGATTGTCAAAGTAGGCGTATAAACTGAGTTTCAGCTATAAAACCAATGAAATACGAAATAGAAAGCCATGAATGGCTTGAGTCGCTCCACAGGCTTGAAATTCTTGTAATATAAATAAAAGGTTTGACTAGATTTTTTGAATTTTGGGTTCTACAGTACGGAACATCAGGAATTTGACATTCCCAATGGAATGTGATTGAACGCTGAGCGGTGATTGAACGTTAATGACGATCGTGATTGCCCGCTGAATGTTTTTTTTTTTCTGATTGGATTGAACGCTTTCTATGCTAATTCCCATCGTTCAATCAAATTGAACATTGCCTTCAATCATTCAATAAAAATATAAATAACAAAAGAAATTAAACGAAATATAAATATGATATTTTTCTTATCGTTTTTTTTATTTTATTTTATTTTTCCGTCGGGGTCCACAGCAACTTAACTGCGGTCATTTTGTTTTGATTATTTCCCTTGAATAAAGAGCCGCAATTACACACGCAACTGAACTCTAAAAAACTTTTTGGAAAAATTCATATATTTCTAGATAAGAATTTTGAAAACCATAAGTTAGACCTAAAATTAGCTTCGTTTAGCCTGGACATTGATCTTATTCAGAAATACCAGGATCGCTAAAGAAATCGACAGTTAAATATGATGTCAATTTTTCGGACCTCAAACCTTTCGACCTGTCCAGTTTTATACTGCATATCAGACAGAAATTGCATGGTCCGTTGACTAGTCCCGTCGCAAAGATAGTGGCTGATTCCAGATTGAAGTAAAAAGGTCAGAAAAGACAGAAAAGAATATAGATCTCTGTGTCTGTGATGAAAAAAAGAGAACAACTTAGCCAACCAGATGATAAGACCTAGCCCGGACAATTGCCAGTGATTACTCTTAGATATTACATTAAATTCCAGACGTCTAAACATCTTCTGGAGTGGTTGGAAGGATTTGCCTTGAAGATGAAACCCTGCACAGGCGCGTCCCCTATCACTGAAAAATCCCCAACATTGAGAGTAGAATTAGATGAATTAGATGTCACCAATTTCATCAATAATTCTACATTAAGTCAAATCTGGTGCCTCATCATGGCAACAGAGTGTTTATGCGACAGTAGCTAAAGCAAAAGAGGAAGATAAACTATCTATCTATATACCTTTCAGGTATTACTGGCAGATGTGCATCTGTGCTGAATAAAAACTGTATGTCATTGGTTTAGGTGCCAGATACATTTATTCAGTTCGATTGTGAAAAAACAGTTAAAGTTTACAGAGTCTCTCTCTTTCACACGATCCAGATGTTTTCACATCCCTCAAGGTTGCATCCAGAGCGTGGGATTGCAGGAATTCCGCTCAAATAACCATAATCCCCCATAATTAACTATTCTGTGCTTACCCGATCCCACTAATAAGTTAATTGGCGCAAATATTACATTGCTGTGCATGATTATATTTTTTGAAGGTAAGATAACATGTGAATTGGAACAGAATTTCTAAAATTTTACTAGTAAAATGAAATTTCGATTTCTATTTCATAGAATAAGGATTGTTTTCTAACTTCAAAATGAGTGGGTGATGATGGTAACCACGGGTGATGAATTTCTACACTTTGATAGTTTTCATCTTCCAAATTTAGACTGGAAGAATATGATAATTTATTTTCTTATATTTCTGAATATCGCAAACTACGAACATTATCATGAACTTTGGATAAGAAAACACACATAGGACTCATGATTCCTTTGATAATTTAGCAAGAAAACAAGCTTCTGGGCATTTTAAGGAGATAAAAAAAGATTGGAGTTTCCAGTATAATTAAAAGATGGGATTCCAGCCTAAAATGATGTACCAGAAATCGTCTGAACAACATTGCTGAACTGAAAGCAAATCGGTCTTGTCAATCGCAAATTTCTTATTTTTTCGGAAAGCAAACACGAGAGTTGGAAAATAAAACAGAAAATAGGACAGATGATGATACCTCAAGCATCGGTGAAAGTGTTACTATAGAGAATTCGAGTGATAGTCCGTTTGAAAACGGCGAAGAACATGGCTTAAACTACCTTCATTAGCGCATTGAAGAACTTGTGGGGATATGATACAGGCTTTCAAGTTAGTTAAAGGATTTGAAGATTATCCAACTTCTTTTCATTTGCCCAGTTCAACAAGAGAGGGCACTCTTTAAAATTTGAACAAGAGCCATGTCGGACATGGCCATCCCCCACCGAAAAAGCTTGATAGTAAAACTGAAGCCTAATATATAAATTATTCTTTTGAACTTTAAGAAATTAACCCCCTACAAAATCAAAGTGTCAAAAATAACAAAGGGCAATAACTCCAAAATTATTCAAGCAAGAAATGTAGCTATTATGCATTGAACTTCTCCTCCGTGAGTTCTATTCACCCATAAAGTTTCAAGTTGATAGCTGTTATACTTTAGGAGATTTGCTCCGGACAAAATCTAAGTATCAAAAGTAACAAAGGGCAATTACTCCAAAATTATTCAAGCAAGAGTTGTAGCCATTATGCATTGAACTTCTCCTCCGTGAGTTCTATCCACCCATAAAGTTTCAAGTTGATAGCTGTTATACTTTAGAAGATTTGCTCCAGACAAAAATGTAAGTATCAAAAGTAACAAAGGGCAATATCTCAAAAATTATGCAAGCAAGAGTTGTAGTTCTTGTGCACTGCACTTCTCCTTCATGAGATCTATCCATCCATGAAGTTTCAAGTTAATAGCTATTATACTTTAGGAGATATGCTCTGGACAAAATCTAAGTATTAAAAATAACAAAGGGCAATAACTCCAAAATTATTCAAGCAAGAGTTGTAGCTATTATGCATTGAACTTCTGCTTCATGAGATCTATCCTCCCATTAAGTTTCAAGTTGATAGCTATTATACTTTAGGAGATATGCTCCGAACAAAATCTAAGTACTAAAAATAACAAAGGGCAATAACTCAAAAATTATGCAAGCAAGAGTTGTAGTTCTTGTGCACTGCACTTCTCCTCCATAAGATCTATCCACCCATGAAGTTTCAAGTTGATAGCTATTATACTTTAGGAGATATGCTCCGGACAAATTCTAAGTATAAAAAATAACAAAGGGCAATAACTCCAAAATTATGCAAGCAAGAGTTGTAGTTCTTGTGCACTGCACTTCTGCTTCATAAGATCTATCCACCCATTAAATTTCAAGTTGATAGCTATTATACTTTAAGAGATATGCTCCGGACAAAATCTAAGTACTAAAAATAACAAAGGGCAATAACTCCAAAATTATGCAAGCTAGAGTTGTAGTTCTTGTGCACTGCACTTCTCCCTCATGAGATTTATCCACCCATGAAGTTTCAAGTTGATAGCTATTATACTTTTGGAGATATGCTCCGGACAAAATCTAAGTATAAAAAATAACAAAGGGCAATAACTCCAAAATTATGCAAGCAAGAGTTGTAGTTCTTGTGCACTGCACTTCTGCTTCATGAGATCTATCCACCCATGAAGTTTCAAGTTGATAGCTATTATACTTTAGGAGATATGCTCCGGACAAAATCTAAGTACTAAAAATAACAAAGGGCAATAACTCCAAAATTATGCAAGCTAGAGTTGTAGTTCTTGTGCACTGCACTTCTCCACCATGAGATCTATCCACCCATGAAGTTTCAAGTTGATAGCTATTATACTTTAGGAGATATGCTCCGGACAAGTTTAGTGACGGATCCTCGGAAGGACGGAATGACGGAATGACGGAGGGAGGGTATAACTATATCCCTTCGCCGAAAACGGCGGGGGATAAAAACCAATATGTTCTACTTCCATTACACTCAACCAGTTTTCACATAGAGCAATCAACACTTGGAATGGTCTCCCACAAGAAGTTGTAGATGCAGATACTGTGGATTGCTTTAAAATGAGATTGGACAAGCACTGGCATGGAAATACCATTTTATACAAGTTTTAACAACATTTTAACAACTAACAGAAGTAGCGAGTGTGCCAAATATACTTATGATGTATATCAGTCACCATACCTAGTTTTCACACCATTTATGAGACCCTTACCACACCTTGCCATACCATGACTATAAGATGGAGGGCTAAAAAAGGACTTTGTCGTTACTGATGAGCCCGTAGATCATCCTACAGGTATGATCGGATCACTACAAAGACTATAAAGCCATGAATGGCTTGAGTTGTTCCACAGGCTTGAAACTCTTGTAATAGCAAATCTAAGTTTTGACTAGATTTTTAGATATTTTGAGTTCTACTGATGATGAAATGATTTTCAAAGTTTCCACTATAAAACATATAGAGAAATGACCTCCACCCATAAAAGACATATTTTCATACCATGACAATAATTTTTGGCTGCATGATAATGGATCACCAAGGGATCATATCAATAAAGTTTGATTGATATCCACCAGTTACATTCTGAGAAAATGATTTTCAAAGTTTGCACTATATAACATATAGAGAAATGACCTCTGCCCATAAAATACAAATTTTTCATCCGATCACAATAGTTTTTGGAAGACTAATAAAGGGTCACTCAAGGATCATTCATGTAAAACTTGATTGATATCTATCCGTTATATTCCTAGAAAATGATTTTCAAAATTTCCACTATATAACATATGAAATGACCTCCGCCCATAAAATACATATTTTTCATTTGATGACAATACTTTTTAGTAGACTTTTAAAGGGTCACCCAAGGATAATTCATGTAAAATTTTGCAACGTGGCAAAATGTATAACTGGTCGAACAGCATTCGACTTTTTAATGATTAATGAATAAAATCCGATATAAATGAGGAAGTTCCGACACCTATCCCATTTTTTCAGTCGAAAAATGAAATGTTTACATCTACATAATTGGAGACGCACATGGTGCAGAAGGTCCACACATGATTTTGAAAGCGGAGCCAGTGGCTCCGATTATGGACATCACCCCCCGTGTGTTAACTTCAGAACATCAACTTGGTTAGAGACCAATTCTCGCTGAGTTCAGGGTAAATACAGAAAGGAAACCCTTTTTAATTAAAAGTTATGTTGAAAACAACTTCTTTTATTCAGAAAATGAGTTCTTGTTAATGAATATTGCATCTTTACTGCGAAAGTTGTCTGGTGGCCAGAACTGATACATGGCAAGAATTGGTCTCCAATCAGTTGAGCACTGATAAGAATGAAACCTGTAGTTGAAATTAATTTAAAAGTTAACAGATGTTGAGATATAAACAGTTAAGTTCAGTTGATCTGTTATAGTAAAATATAAGTTTTATACTTTCTTGAGGGTAACAAATAAACTTACTGTGACTACATTGAATCTACCCCCCCTCCCCCCCCCCCAACCCATTATTTCAAATTGCCCCCCCCCTTTTTCTGACTGTAATGGGGGTCAGCCCCCCATTTTGAAAATTTCTAGATGCAACCCTGCATCCCTCAGAGAGAGGTAGTGATATAAACCCAATGCTATCTATTTCTAAAGCTGGGTGAACTGGGGCTGGCTACTAAGTACCCATTAACACTCCTTGGTGACAGTGGGGCTTGAACCACAAACCTCCAGGTCAAGAATCATGTACCTATACCACAATTACATTGAGTGAGATACACTGTTTTATCCAAAGTGAATGTTAGAATTGGCTCTAGTTGTAATCTCTCACATAATTTACCTCAAATATTTTACATCTCGACTTAAAGTGGTCAATCTATGTTGTTTGTGATTTAATATGGTTCCTTGTGTACAGTCTGACCAGAATCATTCCTTTTTAATTGTGGTTGTTTCTTAAAACTAGATGGTCATTTCTCCTTCATCATTTCAAATTTTGATAGGGATAAACTCACTAACCTTTGTTTGATGCAATATGCTTTGAAAATATCTTTAAAAGACCTCCCATGAGTTATCTATGTTAAGTATCGGGTTACAAAAATGCCTTAATCAAAGGAAACCATTAATTTAGGCTCAGCCTTTTGCCAAGCAAGCTTGAGGTATTGTCACCACCCCAGTCTTGTAATGTTGATGTTGTTGTTGGCGTAGGGGTTTACATGACATTTACAAACTAAAACCGTGGTCATACCCCATTTTTATTAAAGATATCTACAAGAAAATTGGCCTGTGTGTTCATCATCACAAGGGCTATCCAGACTATAGAAGGGGGCAAACATTTTGTAAGCAAAAGGCCCCTCTTTTGACAAATTACTCAATGACCTATTGTCATTAGCTGTTATTTTTTGCAATAACAAGCACCTGCAACAGAGTGTAGGTGATGCTCTTGTTTAAGATAGTGGAACTGTAATTAGTTCCACAACATAGTGAAACTCTGAGTCTCATGATCTTTCTCAATGTTGACCAAGGTTTCCAAAATAATGAAATAATTATCATTAGGACACCTCAGTTAACAATGTTAAAATTCATTGATTTGAGATGTTGTGAAAATATTTTGGGTCCACTACCTTCAAACCAATACTGATCTGGCAAAATATTGATCCTTGTCGGACTGTACACACTGCATTGACTGATCAAGATGGTAAGATGTTTAGTAGATTTCTAAATACACTATAGCCGTCTTACTTTTCTAAAAAATTGAATTTCAATCAAGATTGACCTGAGGTTCGTTTTTCAACTTAATTGCTTTGGATATTCGATTAAAAATCTTAAGATATCTTCAAAATCTTAATTTAAAAAACGCACCTCCGTGTTGGATCATTATAGTTTTATGAAATGTGCATTTTTCAACTATTGATGGAATTTATTATGGGTCAAGTGACAAAATTATCATTTTTAACGATACCAGTACTTAGCTACTGGTGTTTCACCCTGAATGTTATCTGTATGAAAGGAAAAAGTTTGAGTTAAGGTTTAACTCTGAGACTTCACTTCCTGCTATTCACAATTTGACTTTATAGTAGGGTAGAATGACTAATTGATATGGAAAGGAAGGTGCTATTTAAGAGATTAAAGAATCAGATAGGCAGTTATAAAAACAGTTTATGTATTAATTGAACAGGTCATATTCACATTTTTTTTTTATGGATTTTTGTTTGGTATGTCTTGTTAAAGGAATTAAATAAATGAAATTTCACTCTATTATGCATTTTGTAAATATTTGGTCCAAGTCCTTTTGTTATGAACATTTCTTCAACAAGGAATACATGTGTTGATCCTGTTTTTTAGTGGGGTAGTTGCTATAGCCTTGGTGTTCTGGTTGTCAACTTGCAAAATCTTTCACATTTTGTGATACCTATGGTACTCTTAAGGTATTGGATTGGAATTTGGCTCATATTTTCCATATCAAAAGAACCAACTCTACTGCCAAGATGTATAAATCTAGATGCAAATTACGCCCCCTATTACCCTGTTTCGACAGATTTTTAATTTCACCAACAGTCCAGCATTTGCATCCGCATGTGGTGCTTTTTTTTCCTTGAGAGCAGCACAAACATAGTTGTCTAATTATCAAATTATCAGTTGGTGAGCAAAATAATTAAGCTAAACCTCAAATAAGGTAGCATTTTGGTCACCCACTGATAATATATTTGTATATGTACTTCAATGTAATCTTTTTTTCCTGATCCCTGATACCTCCACTGCCCCCTGGATCTGCACATTGGAAATAGCTCACCAATGCCATTGGCCATTTACCCTTCTAATTGCAAGTATAAGTCTTGGCTAACTTACACTAACTTTAAGGCAAAGTGCTGAAGCACAAATATTGTCTTGAAAATTTAGTCTCAACACAATTCTCGGTCAAACAGATGGTGTAGACTAAGATCAGACTGCACATATATTCAGGATGATCCTTGTCTATATCTCCTGCCAAAATTGAAATTTCCAGGTTCAGAATGAATTGGATTAAGGTAGTAGACCCATAATAGATACACAACATTTTGGGAGTAAAGAACTTTAACAGTGTTAACTGAGGTTTCCTAATGATTTTCATTAGGAAACCTCTCGACCCAAAACTCAAAAGGCTTCAAGTCTGGGTGGTCATCTTGGCACCTGCGCAAGCCTGGGTCAGATTGCTCAGCCAAAGTTGTTGCTCCATGATGCAAGTGACCTAGTACTATTCTGTTTAATTAAACACCCAACTAGTGATGCGAAATGGTGCTATACTGTGCTCTTTGCATTTTGGGCATTATTTCAATCCTGGCTCTATAATGTTTTATTGGATATTTGACAAATATCATTGTGGCATACAATATTTTTTAAGCCACAAAAGAAGTACATGCATAATATGTAAAAGTGAAATGAAAAGCTGCTGGTTCAACAGAATGTGTTTGCTTTGGAATTAGAAGTTTTAGGAACTGATGGGTAGTTGTACCATCCACAGTTAAACAAGTGCATGTCGTATTGCGATGCAATACAGGAGTTCCCCACCGGATAACAAAAAATCCTTTCTTATAATATATCTCCTACTTACTAGACTGTATACAAAATTTAAAGTTGCTAGCACATTAGGTTTTGAACAAAATGTCCCAAACAAAAATATAAGAGTAAAAACAACCAATGGCAAAAACTCCAAAAGTGGGCAGAGAAGAATGATTCTTGTACATGCCACTTGTTCTCAATGAGATCTATAAGTGTACCAAGTTTGACGTTGCTAGCACTGATGGCTCAGGAGATATGGTTCGGACAAAAATGTCAGGATAAAAAACAACAACAGAGAATAACTAAAAAGTGGATGTGGCAGATTAACAGTTCTTGTGCATTACACTTCTTCTCAATGAGATCTATCAGTGAACAAAGTTTGAAGTTGCTAGGGCTTATGGTCTAGGAGATAAGTACGGGACAAAAATGTAAGGATAGAAACAACAAAGGGCAATAATTCAAAAAGTGGAAATGACAGAGTGACAGTTCTTGTACATGACACTTGTCCTCAATGATATCTATTAGGGCAGCAAGTTTGAAGTTTCTAGCACTTACGGTTTAGAAGAAATGTTCCGGACAAAAATGTAAAGGTAAAAGCAACAAAGGGCAATAACTCAAAAAGTGGGTGTGGCAGAGTAACAGTTCTTGTACATGACACTTGTCCTTAATGAGATCTATACTTGTACAAAGTTTAAAGTTGCTAGCACTTATAGTTTAGGAGATATGATCCGGACAAGAATGTAAGACTAAAAACAACAAAGGGCAATAACTCAAAAAGTGGGCGTGGCAGAATAACAGTTCTTGAACATGACACTTGTCCTCAATAAGATCTGTAAGTTTACAAAGTTTGAAGTTGCTAGCACTTATAGTTTTAAAGAAATGATCGGGACAAGAATATAAGGGTAAAAACAACAAAGGGCAATAACTCAAAAAGTGGGTGTGGCAGAGTTATGGATCTTGAACATGACACTTCTCCTCAATGAGAGCTATAAGTGTACAAAGTTTGAAGTTGCTAGCACACATTGTTTAGGAGATATGTTCCGGACAAGAATGTAAGGGTAAAAACAACAAAGGGCAATAACTCAAAAAGTGAGCGTGGCAGAGTAACAGTTCTTGAACATGACACTTCTCCGCAATGAGATCTTTAAGTGTACAAAGTTTGAAATTGCTAGCACACATAGTTTAGGAGATATGTTCCGGACAAGAATGTAAGGGTAAAAACAACAAAGGGAAATTACTCAAAAAGTGGGCGTGGCAGAGTAATGGTTCTTGAACATGACACTTCTCCTCAATGAGATCTATAAGTGTACCAAGTTTGAAGTTGCTAGCACATATGGTTTAGAAGATATAGCCCGGACAAAAGCATGATGGACAGACAGACAGACGGACGGACAGACAGAGGAAATCGAGCAAACCTAGAGTCCCACAACTGGTAACCGGTGGGGGACTTATAACTTCAATAATGTTGAAAGTGGCAATAATTACAAATTTGCCTATAAAGATCTATGATAAATATGCATGCGTTTGTGCTGCTGTGTCATGAAAGTCATTCAGAGAGCTCTCAGTTGGTCAAACTCAATGATATGCGAAAAATATAGTCATCACAACTATATAGGCAGATGTATATGGGTAACTGCTGTGATAGAGTATCCGACTCCCATTCATTTGCTCTCGGAGCCACTGTCAAAGTGCAGTTGGAAATGTATTGAACTGTTTATCCAGGATTCAATCAAGCTGGAACTTGTCCTTTCCTACAAGTTGTTCCCCCAAATGGGTTGAAATGCTTTGTTAGTATGGGATTAAATGCCACTTTCAATATTATTGCAGTTATATTATAGTAAGCCAGTGCACCAACTCATGTTTCATATCTTTTTTCAGTAAAACCACAAACATTTCATCTGAGCCACTAGCTGCTCATGCATCTAAGGCGTGCATCATAAGTTACATATCATATGCCGTTGACTCTTGTATAATCATGAATATTGGATGAAAGTTTGATAAGCTGGGATTCTAACTCGCTACCCAAGGATTGACAGTCCAGTGTGTTACTGCTAGGCCTAGCCCCTGTGGATTAATAATCATAAACCTATGTGGGATAGCAGCTGGATGCTGGGAAGGTATCTCTTTGTAGTACATGCACTTTTGCATGAAATATCAGAAAGCTGCAAAAGACTCTTTAGATTGTTATAAGCAGTGAATATTCAAACATGAAAATTGTTGGGTCCCAGGCCCAATCCCTGATTATGGCATACATCAAATTTGACATTCATCTCCCAGATGAAGGCTCAGAAAAGGTCTTGTGTAACAGCTTATCACATCGTGAAATTGACATTCATCTAGATCAAAACTAATAGATATTGATCGCTTCATTATAATTCATTCCAAACACTCTCACTCCAATCAATTTTAAAAGCTCAAAAATAATTCAAAAACACTTTGAAACTGTGCAAAATGACCAACATTCCAATAAATATTGCATGATTCTTAAAAGCTTTTGTTGATTTTAAGTGTCTGATTTGTCTGTCATGACACAAATCAAGACAAGAGCCGTCAGAGACGGATTATGCTCCCCGAATAAGGCATTGTCACAAAAACAAGAGCCATGTTTGACATGGACATCCCCCGCCAAGAAAGCTTGATAGTAAACTGAAGCCTAATAGCTAAAAGATTCTATGTACTGTCAAAGATTTGCCTCCTATAAAATCTAAGTAATAAAAATAACAAAGGGCAATAACTGCAAAATTATGCAAGCAAGAGTTGTAGTTCAGGTGTATTGCACTTCTCCTCCTTGAGATCTATCCATCCATAAAGATTCAAGTTGATAGCTATTATACTTTAGGAGATATGCTCCAGACAAAATCTAAGTATAAAAAATAACAAAGGGCAATAACTCCAAAATTATGCAAGCAAGAGTTGCAGTTCTTGTACACTGCACTTCTCCTCTATGAGATCTATCCACCCATAAGGTTTCAAGTTGATAGATATTATACTTTAGGAGATATGCTCTATGGTCAGATTGCAAGGACTCAAATAAGGTATTATCTTATACATCAAACATAAAGGTAACAAACATTAAACCCCCTTTTTGCATGACATATTTTTAGACACAAATTTCAAATACTTTGTGGTAAAGGGCATCTGATTTGCTACTGAAATGTGAAATTTCATCAAATTCTGAGCATGAGACTAGGAGAAATGAAAGAATAACTGTATTTTACACGCTAGCATAAAGGTAACAAACATTTAGCCCCCTTTTTCCATGATATATATTTTTTACGTTAATTTCAAATTGTTTATAGTAAAGGGCATCTGATTTGCTACTCAAATATGAAATTTCACTAAATTCTGACAGTTAGACTAGGAGAAATTTGGGAAAAACAGTTTTTTACCCTAAGTCCCCTTTTCCTATGACGAGGCCTCAAATCCAAAAACCGTCACAGATGCATCAACACTATATTATAGGAAGTTCACATGGTAAGTTTCATTTGATTTGGCCCAAGGGTTATGGAGAAATAGGTGGGGACGGACGGACGGAATTACTATTTTACATGCTTACGTAAGGTAACAAACATTTAGCCCCCTTTTTCCATGATATATATTTTTTACGTTAATTTCAAATTATTTATAGTAAAGGGCATCTGATTTGCTACTCAAATATGAAATTTCACTAAATTCTGACTGTTAGACTAGGAGAAATTTGGAAAAAACTGTTTTTTACCCTAAGTCCCTTTTTCCCGTGACGTGGCCTCAAATCCCAAAACCGTTACAGATGCTTCATCACTATATCATAGGGAGTTCACATGGTAAGTTTCATTTGATTTGGCCCAAGGGTTATGGAGAAATAGGTGGGGACGGACGGACGGGGAGCATAAAAAGTTAGTAGATTTTTTAAAGGGAGGTATAGCAGGAAAACATTGACATGACTGACCATAACCTCTATTAGCATACATCACATGCTAGACTGATTGTCGCATGGTATCCCCGTTATGTCTCATTTAACTTTGTGAACCAAGTTTCATAATAAATACCTATTAAATGACACAGTGATGAGTAGACACATGTCATTGCACATGGAAAGAGTAAAGCTTCTGAAGACGAAAGCCAGTGGTTCGAGTCTCTATGATGGCATATTCATTTTTCCTCTAGGTTTCAATCCATTATATAGATTTTTTTCTTTTGAATAATGTTGAAGATCACTGGATTTTCAAAAAAGTTTGCTGTAGGTAATAAACTATTTGTTTTTTTTTCCATTAGTTTCTTTCTGTTTCATTTGTTTGTATGAGGTTTAAGGCCTCTTTTAATATTTTTTTCGGTCCTATTGCGGGGCTAAAACTCTTAACTGAGGATGCCTGGTATTTCTCTTACGAATAATACCACGACAACTCTTCGAAGACTCCAGTTGCTAATCCCATATAAGTCTTCGATTATCAACCAAATTTACCCTTTAGGCCATTTGACAGCGTCTTGTGTTTTTTCATATTTGAGTTCAGGAGATAGAATGCGATAAATTAAACGCACTGTGCAAAACAATTGTTGTTATTCAAACACGAGATAACTCATCAAATGGGTCTAACCGGAAAAAAAAGATAAATAAATTCAGTGGGATGTAAGATGATTCAAACTCATGGTCCCCGCACCCGTAGTCATCAGACTAGACCTCTCGACCACACAGTCAAACAGTGTGTTTTGCTACTATTTCATTATACAAGTATTTCTAAAAACCCACACACTGCACAGATTTATGATGTTTTTCGAAAGTTTACGGCTACCCTCGATGATAAATGTATTCATCTGTTAATTTAATCATTGCATAAAAGTCATGTCAATAATTTCGCACTATAATAAATTTTCACTAGTTTAATGTCAATTATGTTTTACCTCCTTTAAAAATCCATCTAATCTTGCTCATCACACTCATTAGTAAATGCCCTTTGGGACAAAAAATGGGTTCCGTGGAAGAGGTCGCCCATCTCAAATCCTTGTCTGGGTCTATATATGACATCATCAATATGGCGACTCAAATACAGTTTAAGCTTATTTAGCTAACGGAAGAATAAATAATCTTGACAATTAATAGAACATTCTTTTACTGTTAACAGTGAGAAGGTTCCATAGGCAATAATTTGCACTAAAATTTGTGGAATATTAGAGCCTGTGATACTCAAAATCGTTGCTTAAATATTCGGATAATGTACTATCCGGATACTCTTCCTTTAATGTATGACAATAAAGTCATTTAGCCTAACCCCGCTTAATATTTGCTTTCAAACTACAAATGTATTTAAAATTAGTTATAAAACAAGAATTGAAGTATATAATTGAGAGTTTATTTTGAAACATGCATTGAAGTACATAATTGAGAGTTTATTGTGAAACATATTATTCAACACACACATTTTTTGTATTTCATTTTCGATTTATATCGCTGTATATTTAGCATTTTATAATGCAGTATTTAACTGGTCAAATAAGAAGAATCCTCAAAGTTATACAAAACAAGTGACTTGTCAGCACTGAATTTTTATTAGAAGTGTCTGATTTGCGTAGCTCAAAAACATAAAATCTGTAACAAACTATTCGGATTATGTGTTATCAAAATTCTCTTCTTTTAAACATGGAAAACAATATCGTCTCGTCTCTGTCCAATCCATGATTAAAGTCCGAGGCAAATTTGAAAAAATGCCTTCACAATACCTTGTTTTTGATGTCGCTCACTCATTCTCTCAGTATGTCATATTCATAGATCCGTATTCTGACAAACACCTAAAACGGTGTCATTCCTAAAGCATACCTGGTCTTGTATTCACCACCATATCATTGCAAGAACCCGATAAAAAAATTGTACAATTTGAAGGGAATACGAATTCTTCGTAAATAAGCAATGTATTTGCAAACTAAGCCTTCCTAGAACCAGTCAAAACAGTTCCCGTGTGTTTTAATTGCTCTGTGACATGCCCTAAATCATTCCTGTTGCTTAAATGTAAAAGTTAGAGTTTTAAAATGCTGATTAACGCTTTCTTTCCTCGTATATTACTCATCTTGTAACTATGATGATGTGACTGATCGCCCATTGCAATTTCAATTTTCAAAGTGATGTCAGTACCAAAGAGGCGCTGAAAGGTTGAAGGTCTATATCAATCAAAATCTTTTTTTTTAACAAGTTTTAAACGTGTACTACCGCCATTATTAAGTCACAAAAGATCCCTAACAAAATTGTAACTTTAATAGATATCT
This sequence comes from Fragum whitleyi, assembly GCA_948146395.1. Taxonomy (NCBI): domain Eukaryota; kingdom Metazoa; phylum Mollusca; class Bivalvia; order Cardiida; family Cardiidae; genus Fragum; species Fragum whitleyi. Next base: position 50,050,542 of record OX411544.1, read on the forward strand.
GTTACCAAGACAGGACAGCAAGTGTTCTTAATTGGGCAACCTTTCTGCGAATTATCTTTGGTGAATCATAAAAGATGCGATGAACTATAAGTGATCATCCAAATATAAAACGGCATTTAACCGATGTTTATACTCAATATTCATCGACGATTTAATGATAAATCAAAGATTCCATAAATTAATGAATTTGTTTCTAGCTTTATGGATTGATACATCGAATTCTGTATAAACAAAATTTGGCCTGTAATTACGGACGTATACATATTCAAGCAAATTTTCTTATTTCAGTGTTTAGTTGGCACTACGATTTCAAAACGTAAACAGATTGTCTTGTTCATTTTCTTGTTAAACTAAAAAATCTGATTAGCCATTACAAAGACATAAATCTTGTTTTTGGCTGACAAGATATAGAAAGTTCAAATATTTTGAAACTCGTACTTCGTGATTGGGTGGTAGAGGTAGTATTGTCTAAAATATTGTAGCTTCTACTCCCAATTTAAGTTTTTTGATGAGAGTATTGCTTACATATTGGTCTTTGGAAATTCAAATGTCAGCTTTTTTTTTATCTGAATCTCCTAAAAATAGCAAAACTTGCGAATGAAACATGTATAATCGCACACAAGAACATAATTATATATACCTTGGCTAACTATGAATATATGTCTAGTAGCAAGGAAGAAGCAGTTACAAGATTCCCATACCAAAGAGTGACACAAAATGAAATATATTCTTCGCATAGTTTTCATTTTGATGTACATGCCCTGAGTCTTTGTTATTTTAAGAAATAACAATTGCATGTGTGATGTTGCCAGCTCTATGTCAAGAAATGAAAAATTTTGACAGGGATTTCACGTTTCTGAGCATTTTATTCCAGAAGACTTGTGCAACCGTTAGAAAATAATTTCTTATAAATCTTAGAAAATACCACTGTTTATTTTTATCAACCTCATGATGACTACGCGAGACAACGGATTTTTTTTTGTAGCATAAAGGGGCATAAGCACAAAATGTGCTTTGTTAATTGAATTTTTTAAACGTTTATAGTATCAGTGTTACGTTCGAAAATCTGCCCCTCATTGAAATCCTGGTCCATGAATATCAATGCCAGATTTTAGTATTGTTGAACTATAAAGGAAGATATACAGGGTGATCTAAAATATATGATAGATCAAAGAATTCAAAGGCAATTGCTATCTATGTTTACAACAGCCATTTAACATATAAGTTTATTTAAAAAACTAATATATGTATGGAATGTTTTCTTATTTAACAAGAACTAATAACATTAGGGGCTCAAAGTTAACCCAGTTTTTCAATAATTTAATGAAGTAGAGGGCTGGCGTACAATGTTATTGATCTAATCTTTTTTTTTTTTTTCAAAACTCCACTTTCTTTTATATAAGAGTTAGAAATATACAGAAATAATCATAAATACATTATTTTCAAATTGCATTAAAACATTAAAAGATTTATTCCTTTAAATTGACCTTGTTACTCAGAAAATTTTCATAGCATATAATGTTGGGGCACAATGTACTCGTGTTATGACACCATCACTTCCAGTCCCTCAAATTCTTCAGCAATTTATTCCTCATGTAAATATGGTGAATCTGCATTAAGCACAATGTATATAGAAGAATTTCATTTTTTCTAACCCTTTGTCTTTAATACTGCTATGAGACAGAAGAAAACGTAAAAGTATCTGATTCATTATTTTGAAGCACTGATTTGATCCTTCTTGCATGAACATTGCTTGAACTTTACAATTTCTCTTTAAATAATTGCTAACCTCGTTGCTTTCGGTACTTTGATTTTTTTAAATATATTTAAATGAATAAGTAAAGTAAAATCTTTTTTTTCATTTGTAAATTTTAAATTCAACAGTTTATCAATTGTACTTTAATTTGAAAACAAGAGGCCCAAGAGGGCCTGTATCTGCACTGGCTTTAAAATCTTTAGACTTTCATTAAATAAAGCTTACTTTAAATGAATACATTAACACTCCGAAATCTCCTTAGACCTATTCAACCCTTTCCTATTTTACAAAATTTTAGACCTGTCCAAATTCAAAGGTTTTGCAGACGAAAATTAAAAGTAGATTTGATTTGAAAAATAACTATTTAGTAGGGTAGAAAATAGTGTGGAAAAAGAAAAAAATTGCTTGTCAGAAGCAATTTCTTCTTTTTTCACAATGTTTTCTCAATCATAAAATCACAGACACGTAAAAAGCAGGGATTAAACAGTAAAGGGTTAATAATGATTAACTGGTCTGGTCAATATTGCACCAAAATACTCAATCACAATGAACCTGCAACCCTTTACCCATCTTATTAAAAGATAAAGTTCAGAAGATGTCGTTCAAAGATTTCGGGCTCAAAATAGGCCACGCCTGCCACGCCCATATTCATGGACCAAACAAAATTTCTTGAACAATTTAAGTAAATAGTCACCCAAGATACATTCTGGTAAAGTTTCATTGAATGGGTTGAGTGGTTCCTGAGGAGATTTCGTTCAAAGATTTTGGCCTCAAAATATCCCCGCCCTGCCACGACCAAATTTATGGGCCAATAAAAATTTAGCAAATAATTTTTGAAAAGAGACACTCAAGGAACATTCTGGTAAAATTTCATTGAAATCAGCCAAGTGGTTCAGGAGAAAATGACATTCGCAAGTTTCGGGCTCAAAATGGGCCCCGCCCTGCCAATCCCATATTTTAGGACAATCAAAATTTCTTGAACAATTTAAGTAAAGGGTCACCCAAGAAAGATTCCGTTCAAACTTCATTGAAATCCACCTAGTGGTTCAGAAGATGTTGTTCAAAGATTTCGGGCTCAAAATAAGGCATGCCCTGCCATACCCATATTTATGGACCAATCACAATTTCTTGAACAATTTAAGTAAAGGGTCACCCAAGGAACATCCATGCCAAGTATCATTGAAATCGGCCCAATGGTATGGGAGGAGAAGATTTTTAAAGATTTCAAAGTGAAAAAATGCCACGCCCTCCCACGCCCATATTTGGGGGCCAATCAAAATTCTTTGAACAATTTTAGAAGAGGGCCTCCCAAGGATCATTTCTACCAAGTTTGGTTAAAATCCACCCATTGGTTTGGGAGGAGAAGATGTTTAAAGAAAGTTTATGCACAAATGGATCCACGGACGGACGCACGGCGGACACTCCGCAATGAAAATAGCTCGCTGGCCTTCGGCCAGTGGAGCTAAAAAGCAAAACTATTTCAAGAGAAAAAGATTCTTCAAGTAGTTTGCATAATAAGCTTTTTTAGTGTCACTCTAGCTTCAAAGGTAAGAGACCATTTTTAAAGATTTTCAATTGAAAAAATGCCACGCCTTGCCAGGCAAATATTTGGGGGGGGGGGGGGGGTCAATCAGAATTTCTTTAACTATTTAAGTAAAGTGTCATCCAAGGAACATGCATGCCTAGTTTCATTGAAATCAGCCCAATGGTTTGGGAGAAGATTTTTAAAGATTTTCAAGTGAAAAAATGCCACACCGTGCCATGCCCATATTTGGGGGGGGGGGTCAATCAGAATTTCTTTAACAATTTAAGTAAAGGGTCACCCAAGGATCATCCATGCCAAGTTTCATTGAAATCAGCCCAATGGTTTGGGAGAAGAAGATTTTTAAAGATTTTCAAGTGAAAAAATGCTATGCCCTGCCACGCCCATATTTGGGGGGTCAATCAAAATTTCTTTATCTATTTAAGTAAAGTGTCACCCAAGGATCATGCATGCCTAGTTTCATTGAAATCAGCCCAATGGTTTGGTGGAAGAAGATTTTTAAAGATTTTCAAGTGAAACAAGAGGACCATGATGGTCCTATATCGCTCCCCTGAGTAAGTCACTCATAACTTGTCAACCATGTTATGAATAAAAGAAAATTTTTTTGATATATATTAAGGTTGGTTAAATTTCATCCTACTGCAACTTGTTATTTTTTAATTTTCGTAAATTTCAACTTTTCTCGTACCATGGAGTATTCTTTTAACAACTTTAGTATCCCTACACGTTAAGAATATCCTTGCTAAGTTTAAAACTGATTGGCCTCATGGTTAAGGGGAAAAGAATTTGTTCTAAGATTTTTGGCAATTTATGCAATTTTTCAGTCTTTCTGTAACCAGGGAAACAAGAGTTTTTTAAGAAATAAAATTCTTTTAACAACTTTTGAAGAGCTTCACCCAAAGATCATCCCTGCAAAATTTTAGCATTATTGGCTCAGTGGTTTGGGAGGAAAAGAATTTTTTCTAATATTTTCAGCCATTTTTGACCATTTTTGAGACTTTCCATTACCATGGAAACTAGAGTTTTCGATGAAATTAAATTCTTTTAACAAGTTTTGAAGACCTTCGCCCAACCCACACATCCCTGCCAAGTTTCAGCTTAATTGGCTTAGTGGTTAAGGAGGAGAAGAATTTTTTCTAATATTTTCAGCCATTTTCAGCCATTTTTCAGACTTTCTGTTACCATGGAAACAAGAGTTTTTGATGAAATTAAATTCTTTTAACAACTTTTGAAGAGCTTCACCCAAGAAATATCCCTGCCAAGTTTCAGCTTGATTGGCGAAGTGGTTTAGGAGGAGAAGATGTTTAAAGAAATTGTTGACGGACAGACGGACGGACAGACGATGGACGGACGATGGACGGTGAGTGATCACAATAGCTCACCTTGAGTATTTTGTGCTCAGGTGAGCTAAAAATGCCACGCCCATATTTGGGGGGAGGGGGGGAGGTCAATCAAAATTTCTTTAACAATTTAAGTAAAGGGTCACCCAAGGATCATCCATGCCTAGTTTCATTGAAATCAGCCCAATGGTTTGGGAGAAAAAAGAATTTTAAAGATTTTCAAGTGAAAAAATGCCAAGCCCTGCCACGCCCATTTTTAGGGGTCAATCAAAATTTCTTTAATAATTTAAGTAAAGGGTCACCCAAGGATCTTTTCTACCAAGATTCATTAAAATTTGACCAATGGTTTGGGAGGAGAAGATTTTTAAAGATTTTCAAGTAAAAAAATGCCACGCCCATTTTTAGGGGTCAATCAAAATTTCTTTAACAATTTAAGTAAAGGGTCACCCAAGGATCTTTTCTACCAAGATGCATTAAAATTGGACCAATGGTTTGGGAGGAGAAGATGTTTTAAGAAAAAGTTTATACACGCAGGGACGGACGCACGACAGACACACCGCCATGACAATAGCTCTCTGGCCTTCGGCCAGTGGAGCTTATAACATAAATATAGTAAGTATAGTATAAATAGACGTAAATTGCTTTCTTCATTGTATTATCCCCACCAACATTGAAAAGGACACTACCAAAAAACATGTTTTTTGTTAAAAATACATAATTTCATTGGTTCATATTCATTTCATTACATTTTCCCACAAAATTCAGGATATTGAACAAGGTCAGAACGAATGACATGGGCTATGCTCTGAATCAATAACTAGGTGATCATACCACCATCATAGGACTTAATGAATCCACTGTATGAAAATGAATTTCATGTTGTGGCTGGAGAGCTTGTCCTAAATGATGAAATATCGAAGAGTAACATGGATAGGATTGGTTTACAGGTCAATTTAATGTACTTTCCTTAAGTAATATTTCATTGGGATACCAATGTTCTTGCCTTTAATAAAACATTAAAATCCGGTAAAACCGGCCCTTGAGGAAAGATACTGTTCAAAGAAAGAAGAGGAAAATCTCTTGGCTGTTCATCCTTTCATTCTCTAAAGGCAGACTAGGTATGAACTGGCACTGAGGCGAAAATGGTATTTAGGTCAAACCAAACACTCCCAAATATAGCCTATAATTTTCCTGAACATTTCTGAAACTCACCAGAGCTATTTATTTTGAAAAAAATTGTATATTTGCTTTTTATTTATCTATTCTATCAACAAAATAAATTATTTTAAATCATACAAAAATATTTTTGCTAAAATTATAGAGCGGTTTCTTATCATGTAACCGATCGGAATGAGTGAACGGTTCTGATTGAACGCTTTATATTGGTTCTGATTGAATGCTGATTATGATTGAACGCTGATTGAACGTGATTGCCCGTGAATGAGAGGAATGCAATTGAAATGATTGTCAAATTCCCGATGTTTTGTACTGTACTGATGTTGAAATGATTTTCAAAGTTTAAACTATATAACATATAGAGAAAAGACCTCCGCCTATTAAAGACATATTTTTCATCCAATCAAAATATTTTTCTGCTGCATAATAATGGGTCGCCCAAAGATCATACCAAAATTGTTTGATTGATATCCATCAGTTACATTCTGAGAAAATGATTTTCAAAGTTTCCACTATATAACATATTGAGAAATGACCTCCACCCATAAAATACATATATTCCATCCCATCACAATAATTTTTGGTAGACTGATAAAGAATCACTCAAAGATCATTCCAGTAAAATTTGGTTAATAATTAACAGTTACATTCTGAGAAAATGATTTTGATAGTTTCCACTATATAACACATAGAGAAATGACCTCCGCCCTTAAAATACATATTTTTCATCCGATCAAAATAATTTTTTAATAGACTGATAAAGGGTCACCCAAGGATCATTCCAGTGAAATTTGGTTGATATCCATCACTTACACTCTGAGAAAATGATTTTGTAAGTTTCCACTATATCACATGTACAGAAATGACCTCCACCCATTAAAAACATATTTTCCATCCCATCACAATAATTTTTGATAGACTGATGAAAGGTCATTCAAAGATCATTCCAGTGACATTTGGTTGATATCTGTCACTTATACTCTGAGAAAATGATTTTGAAAGTTTCCACTATATAACATATAGAGAAATGACCTCCACCCATATTTTTCATCCGATTACAATATTTTTTTGTACACTGATAAAGGGTCACCCAAGGATTATTCATGTAAATTTTAATTGGTATCCATAAATTAGAATCTGAGAAAACTCACTTTTTACCATATTTGGAAATTAGCCATTAAATCCATGTTTTTCATTGGATCAAAATTTCTTGAACAACTTTGAAAGAGGGTCACCCAAGGGTCATTCCTGTGAAGTTTGGTTGAAATTCATCCAGTTGTTTCTGAGGAGAAGATTTTGAAAGAAAAAGTTTACGACGGGACGCACTGACGCACGGAGGACGGACACAACGCAATGACAATAGCCCCAGTGGCTTTCAGCCAGTGGAGCTTAAAATTGTCCAGAAAATATTCAGACAGAATGGTCAATTTTCCTACTAACACATAAATGGATTAACACCAAACTGTGATTGAGAAAACTGTTCAGGTCTGTGCATGCAGGTTCAACTATTAACAAGTACCTTGACATATCCAGTTTGTATTTGACTCCAGCCCTCAACACAGCAGTGTAGTTACACTTGACTAGAAAACCCACACCTAGATCATCTGAAAATAGATGTCAACATACATAAGTAGACTTTGAAATAGAAAACATATTACAACATAATTATAACTTGAATGATCTTTAAAAGAAAGTATAAGTTAAGCTTACTATTATCTTTCAAAGTGACAAATGTCATTTCTACATCAAGAAGAAGAGAATCTAACAATTAAATAGAGATTAATCATTTGTTTCAGTGTAAGATCAATTTATATTTCATTGAGTGAACAACAAAAGCTATATTTTCACGAGTGGCAGAGCCATGAGTGAAAATATAGCTTTTGTTTTTCACGAAATGAAATATTGATCAATCTTACACTAAAAACAAATGATTATTCTATTTCTTTAATGCAAAAATGAGACAAAATGTGACATTTCTAGGACATATTTTCGTAGAGCACCTCATTTTGCCCGTGATTGCTATTGCTAGATGACGTCAGATAGGATGAAATGCACAAAGCAGGGTAAAAGTTTTTGATAATTTCACTGCTTTTGTGGTGAGATTATCAAGTGATAATCTACCATTATTTCTCGATAAACCACCAAAAAGCATTAAAGAAAATCTAACAATTAAACTGGAATCCATCCATAAAAGAAGTAGTTAACCTATTTCTCCCAATAAACACCCCCAGGAGTTATACATAACATGGTCCTAGAGCCTTTATTTAGTACGTATTTTCTGATTTTAAAAAAATCATCAAATTGAAGTCATTTGGGCCCTTTTCCCTTTAATTTGAGGTGAATTTCCTCTAAACTATCATATAAACAAATGTTTAGAGGAAATTCATCTCAAATTAGAGAAGACACTCAAAAAAATTCCTTAACTTAGGCATTTGAAGTGGATTTTCTAAGTAAACTTTGTAGGGGTGCTATAAGGGAAGGCCCTATTATTAGAGGAAATATGGTAGTTATTACAAGCTATGATTCAATGCAAAACAGGTTCAAAACTCTTGACCTTTAAAGTTGACCTTTTACCTGTCAGCACAAATGTCATAATTGATATGTTCTTATGACAAAAAGAGAACAAGTGTTGTTTTTTTTCAAAATCCATTCATCTTTGTATATTTCTTATCTCAACCAAACAGGAATGATGAATACATGAACAAACAAATATCATTGATATCTAGAGGAATATAAACTGTCAATGTGACAGCCATGTCTCACTCACAGCAAGCTGGCATGACTGGTGTGGTAATTTATGCAGCGGGGCATACAACACTCATTTGGTTTCTATTTACAGGTATTTATAATGCTAATGTTGGGTTCAACCGGTTGATAGTTTTATACTAGTACTTCAAACTGTTGAGCTGTCACAAAGTGGACTTATCCCCCATTCCAACCAGTGCTTTGTCCCAGTATGAATGCCATTAGTGCATGATGTGTTTTCAACAAAAAGTTTCATGATTCTACATCACTTTGTTCATATATTAGAGAGCGGAAAGGGTTTTTCAACAAAGTTTGATTGTGACCTTGACTTTTGACCTTTGTGACCCACAAAGAATGGGTCACTTCTTTGGGTCATGGACAACAATTGCATTAAAGAGGTTCCGCAATGAGAATAATTTTCGTATTTATTGATTAGAAAACACCTTCAAGATGACAACTAAACAAGTCCAGTTTTAATCCGACTGCCAATTATGGAGTAATTAAGTCCCAAAGTATTAAATTTTTACCTGTAAAATTTTCGCTAATTAGATTTTACCTTAACTTCCGGCTTACCTCAAGAGGTGCGCGTGACGTCATCAAATGGAGTGAAAATGGCTAAAGGTGATCACGATTCGTGTTGTTCTGATAAATCTACCATTTAGCTCTAGTGATTTTGACAAAGATTTGGAAGATAATAGAGAAGAAATTGACCACCTTTCCATTGTTCTGTACATGTTTGAGCCGGTCGAAAGTGACATTTCGCTATCGTCAAACGAACATGAAAACTCATCCGACGAAAGCAGATTATTGACCACTGATGGGTATGTTTTCGTAATGTGATTACATGGAAGTCATGGTTAAATTGATTATAAGGAATGTTAGCAATACCATGAATTTCAAATTGGTACATATTTTGTTATCGTATGATCGTTCGGGTCCCTTTACAGCTGCCCTTTGGTATGATATTTTTGCTGAGCAAAAGAGGTATATTTGGAGTTCTTTCGGGTTTGTTTTTAAACAAATATTAAAAAAGGGATTCACATTACGTTTTTGAACGAGATTCAGAAAGGAATTTGAATTTTCCTGCTCTCGTTGGGATTATCTTTCTAGAGGAAAATCATGTAAATTTCACTATAAAAACAGAACAAAAGTTTGTCGTCGTTGGACAGTAAAATGTCATAACTACAACTAGAATAAAGCTGTTATAGTTTACATTTTGATCACCCAACAAAAATATATTGTAACATTTCATATTTGTATCCAATAACCTCTGATGTCGACATGTTTTTTAGGTGCAGATGTGACCATTGTGTCATTTTACCCAAAGTTGAGGAGTGCGTTTGCTGTCAGGAAATTACTAGGGTCACAGACTTACTCGAAGATACGGATGGACAACCAGTCAGCTGCATCACACATCACCCTGGTTTTGAACCTGTTTGTCTAAACACATACGTGCTCCAGACAGCATATCACCAGTATAGACAACAATACGGTGGAGAAATGGTCGAGTCGAATGAGTATGATAGCTAATACTTTATTTTTGCTTTGAGAATCGACCATGTAACTTGGCATGTGTTCACAATCAAAAGAGCTATCGCATCTGTCCGGGCGGAGGTATAACTCTAGAAGCATTTTTGTGTCTTTGATCTTTTTGTATTATCCAGCACCAGGAGTCCGAGTGTTGCACCCTTATGCGGTGCCCTTGTTAGCTTTTTGTTATTATATATTTTTATAAGGGAAAAATTATTTAATGGGAGAAAAAGAATCCAACAAACAATTTAGATTGAATAAATATAATTTCACCCCCTCCCAGTTTATAGTACCTGTATCAACAGCAAGTTCAACAAATAATTGCATACTAATTCTTGAAGCTAGAAGTACATCATGATGTAATATGTGACCTGTCAGGCTAAAAGTGACAGTCTCAGTAAAGTTTTAATCTTAGTCTTACTTTAGGTTGTAGACCTGTAACAGTTCTGCAACATTCCAGAACTCATTCTCTTCCATGATGTCGACCAGGGTTTCCTAATGAAATCATTTAGGAAACCTCGATTAACACTGTCAAAGTTCATAACCTTTAAATTGTTGCAGATCTATTACGGGTCTACTACCTTAACTAAGGTATAACTTTTTGCAGTTCTTCTTTTATTTTGATGGGGATGAAAATTGAATATTTGTCCAAGGACAACACATGTAGAGCCTAAAAATATTCAAACTTAATATGTGACCTTGACCTTTGACTTACAGCCATAAAGATTTCTAATGGCACTTCTTCGCTATGAGGGAAAGAACATCTGAGCCAAATTATATTGAAATCTATCTAAAAATGTAGTTTTGTTCAGATGAAAAATAGGAACTATTTCTGGCTTAGACCTCAACAAAATCTGAACACAAATCAATGGCTAAACAAGAAACAGTTGTAACTGTATATAAACATATAGGCAGCTACAACTGATTCATGCTGAGCTATCAAAATGCAATTTAAATTCATACAAGGTGCAACAAGATTGTTTGTTTCATATACCTATGTTAACAAAAACTTTTCTTCTCGCTTATTTACATTTTCAATCAACAAAAGAAACAAATCACAATTGCGTCAATATATTACTGATTTTTAGAGAATTTCTATGAAACACCTTTTCACACAAGCTTACCAAATAGCTACAGAATCAAAATAAACTCATTTGGTTATGAAATAAATTTTTCAGACTACAGCACACTTTATACATAATTTTCCTAGTTGGATTTCGACAGAGAGTCAATGATCTATTGTATTACATTATCATTGTTAACATATAAGAGGCATATTTCAACCTACACATCCATGCAGTATGATTATGTCTTTATTATGCACACTAACAACACCAACATTAACAAGAGCTGTCGGAGGACAGCGAAGCTCGACTATTCCTAGTGCTGGATAGTAACAGCAAATCAATATCGACATGGGAAATTCAATAAAATGAAAGTCAAGAGAAAAGAATCTTTGTCTAGAGGCTGATATTATGGTCACAGAAGCATGTGCAGAGTTTCAAAGCAATAGCTTTAGTAGGAACAGATATACAACTAACATAAAACATTTGCACGTAAAAACTTAACCAAGATTTTCTAAGGCCAAAAAGGGTTAAAATTCCTCTAAATTAAATATCAGAGTAATGAATCTTTGTCTGTGGGCTAATATTATGGTCAAAGAAGCATGTGTAAAGTTTCCAAGCAACAGCTGCAGTAAAAATAGATATTACACAAATACAACATTTGCACATAAAAACTTAACCAAGAATTTCTAAGTCCATAAAGGGTTATAAATCCACTAAATTCTATACCAGAGAATTGAATCTTTATTAAAAGGCTGTTGTTATGAACATTGAAGCATGTGCAAAGTTTCAAAGCAATAGCTTTAATAGAATTAGAGATATAACTGATGTACAACATTTGCACGTAAAAACTTAACCAAGAATTTCTGAGTCTGAAAAAGGTTAAAATTCAACTAAATTCAATATCAGAGTAATAAATCTTTGTCAAGAGAGTGATATCATAGTAACAGAAGCATGTGTAGAGTTTCCAAGCAAAAGCCTATGTAGAAATAGAGCTATAACTGATGTACAACATTTGCACGTAAAAACTTAACCAAGATTTTCTAAGTCCGAAAAGGGTTAAAATTCCATTAAATTCAATATCAGAGGAATGAATCTTTGTCAAGAGGCTGATATTATAGTCACAGAAGCATGTGTAAAGTTGCAAAGCAATAGCTTTAATAGAAACAGAAATATTACAGATAAACAACATTTGCACGTAAAAACTTAACCAAGATTTCTAAGTCCGAAAAGGGTTAAAATTCAACTAAATTCAATATCAGAGTAATGAATCTTTGTCTAGATGCTGATATTATGGTCACAGAAGCATGTGCAAAGTTTCAAAGCAAAAGCTTTAATAGAAACAGAGATTTTAAACACTTGCACGTAAAAACTTAACCAAAGCATTACGCCGACGCCGACGCCCGGGTGACTGGAATAGCCCCCCTATTCTTCGAATAGTCGAGCTAAAAATCATATAATTCTTGATCTATCAAACAAAAAGGGACACTCAGAGACCAAATACTTTAAAGAGGAATTGGAACAAAGAGGAGATCATTCAGTCACCGTGATTAAACAATAACAAGGGGGAGTTTTACTGTCATAGAGTCCAGAAACATTTTAACAAAAATCAACAAAATTAATATGTAAAGCCTTGATATCTTTTTGTTTTTCCAAATTGAGGGTCCCTTTTATGCAGAAGGTCAAAGCCATCCTCTTTAGACCTGCCTTGAACAAATTATTTACACAGGTGACTGTTTTACCAAGATATGCATCCAAAAAAGATGAGTCTTACTAAAAAGATATAAGAGAACCTTCTACACTCAGCTTTAGGATGGCGCATAGTGGATAAAAAAAACTTACTACAAAAGGGACACAATTTGCACGAAATCGTCTGGAGTAATTCCCCTCTATAATTTAGGTTGCTATTTTGATAGTGAATATGTGTGCAAGCTAGTGAATGCCTCAAGTAGAACCATAGAAACCAAAAAATGTCAAATTATTCCCACTATGACAACAAAGACACCTAGACTTCAGCAATACCTCAGGTTTTCTTCGAAAACAGCCTAGCCAACAAATGATCTACCGGTATCTACTTGAAATTTATATATTGTCCATGTTATTCTAAAACCTCGTCACTACTGCTGGATTACAGTTGCAGTTACGATGTTTTTGGATATCACTGACGATTTTGAGGACCCATCTCAGAGTGGGATATGGGCGTCAATCAATTTCAGACCAAGCATACAGCAAAGACTGAAATTGATTTCAACCTTTAGTTTCAGTGTAGGGGATAAGAACGCTTTTTCATCTTTCCAGACTGTTTCGATATACAGCTTACAGACAGTTTGTAAGATGGATTTGGGGTTACTTAGGAAAGAAGATCGGAGTTGTTATTCCATCCTGTACTGTTACAGTCACCAGATCTAACTTTCAAAGCACAGACGGGACCTATGTAGGATTCAATTCCCCTCAATGAACCATGAATCATAATCCCCCAACACTGTATCTTGACATGAACTGTCTCACTGCCTCTTCTTTGTCTGGGTGACTGTATGTGCTACAAAGTGGAGGTGGAGCAGGATTTTGGCGTTGGTTCTCTTTGGCAAGTCTGCTGTTCCTAGCCAAGGTCAACACAGTCTCTGTCAGTTTTGTAACATATCCTGTAAATAAAGTAAACATAAAATTTATGAAGACTTTTTCCTTGAATAAGATAAATGTGACCATTTACATGAATGAGGACTATCAGAGACATATGTAACATAAATGTTTGAAAAAGAGATTGAATCCAGATTACGTCGACTGAGGTAGAATGATAATTTTAGATTTATAAAATCAGCCAAATGGAACGGTTTTGATTTTGTGCAGTCTGACAAGTATTGACACTGTACATACTACAAAGATGGTCTCTTTATATGTAACAGGTCACCAAAATTATTGAAAATTATTCAGGCATGTTGAGGTTCAACAGATGAAATATTGGTGCAACTTATGGAAACACTCTATGAATAGCAATAGTTTCACCGTGATAAACTTTTGCAGGCAAAGGAATGACACCATGCCAAACTTTCTGACTATGCAGAAGTTCCTTTTGTTATTTGATTGGTCTGGCAAAAAGAAACTAACTTGTAAATAACAAAATGCAAAGCATGTTTAAGGTACTTTTCATATTGAGAGTAATGATTTATGATTGTAAATGTTGACGGGTTGAAATCTAATTCTTTCTATTCCTTTATTTTGAAAGACATCACTTGTTTACATACTAATAAAAGAGTCAGAAGAAAAGTTTCACTTTTTATCTTCAAATAATAAGGGCTATTTATTCAAAATAGGCCGATTTATTACTGCCTAAAATTGAAGGGGATTTGTTTACATTGTCACCGACCGGTCCACCGGTTACTCATGAGAAATTAATTAGCATGAAACTTACTAGTCATCAGATGGCGCTTTAATCAGAACAATCATCAAAAATATTTTGATAACTGCAATTAATGCAATTTTAACGATCTATGAGTAGCAGTTGGTTTTTTTTGTGATGCCGAGATATAGAAAGAAGAATACTTAGATGAAGAAATATTCATATTGGCCAGAGAAGAGGGAAATTCTCGCAGGATTGACTAAAGAATGATGGGGTTGCTTTTCTCGGACGAGAAAATGGCGGGACGACTGTTTGTTATCGCTAGACTGAAGAGAAGCGGATATTTTGATAAATTGATTACTTATATGGAATCATTTATCTAGATTCTATTTATTTTATTTTTGCAGGAAATGCAAAGCAAAGGCTGATATGCGATTTCGATTATAGTACCGATTGCTGTTCTAATGCGATGCTATTTTTAGAATTGTAGAGTTATGAAAAATATGAGAATTGTCCAAAATCGAGACTTATTTGAACCCAACCTTGAATAAGTTCTTTCGAAGGCCAGGGAGTTGTTTAATTTTTGGCATTTTCATAATGATTGGTTGAAGAAACGCCCATTGCCAGAAGACATTTTTGAGAGTGTTGAAATTAAACCTATTTTTCAGGGTATATCAGATACTGCTTACAGGGCAGGAACATCCTTTAGGAAGATGGTGGAGCCTTGATTATATGGCCCTGGTTTATGACCTTCAGCTTTTACTCAGTCTTTAACTAATTTTATGAACATTCCTATCCAAAAAATCCATGATCTAATTTGCTAACCACCAAGTCTGTTCTGTATGCCTTGCAAGTATGAACACATGAGCTCAATATTTAGAGTACCTTTTATAGATCTGCAGACTTCATGAGGTGCCGTCGGTCCCACCGACATGTCTGCGAAAAAATCATGCCGTTCACGTAAGATGCGCATGAATGCTGGACCAACTGACCCATAGATTCTAGCCTAATACAAAATGCGTACTATTGTTCTGTCTAGTGTAATTTTGTTGGTCTAGTAAAAATAATAAGTTTACCAGACCCCCTGACCGGTAAACAATAAGGCTATTCATCAAGTCTGAGCTGGCAAAGTGTCTCATTTCTTTAATATTATCTTGAAGCTATACGGCAGCTATGCGGTCAGAAATAGCAGCAAAACAAGACTGCTTAGTATGAATTGGTTGAAAAAGTACATGTATCTGATATCGAAATTAGTCATATTTTCGGCCTTCATATGGTGTAAACAAATAGGGACCTGTATTTTCTCTACACTCTGAGAGTTCTTTGTGAGACCAGGTAGAATTTTAGCACTTTCAAAAAAAAAAAAAAAAAAAAAAAAAAAAAAAAAAAAAAAAGAAATAAAAATACTAATAAAAAATAAATAAATAGATAAATCTTTTAACCTTGAGCAATACATGCAGTGATTTTGTAGTGAAATGGTACACTTAGTACAAAGCCTTGATGGCTGAAACTGATTAGTCTGTCTTGAACATTGTGTTTACTTCAATAGATTAAAAAAAAAAAAAAAAAGATAAAAGGAAAAACAAAGAGAATGCACTTCCTGTGTAATTGATTTCTCATTCTTTATACCCAATTTGATAAAAAAAAAAAAAAAAAGATAAATAATTTCAACAGCTTTTGTGAAAAGCATCAGTATGGGGGTCTCACTTGATGTCTGATTAAATTGGGAATAGGGTGATGATTGTACTTGAACAACAAAGACAGTTATTTGAAATGGCGTAGTTTCATAATTAAGAATCATAGAAGGGTCTTCTTCCAGCTTTCTTAGATGAGGTTCTTTGTGATATAATGAATGCCTTCACACTAGGTAAAGAGGGGTTTTATTTATAATTGTGGGAGTTCATATTCAAAGAAATATGAGTCATGGAAAACTGTCTAATTAATAGTCCAATTGTTATTGTTTGATATACTTGGATTACCCGTTTCATGCAATTGATCTATTTTACTTTATGCATGTGGCATTTACTGCAAAGTTGTTTTTAATTTCCTCTTAATTATTCATTTTATTATTCAACAATAAAGACTGGTGCAATATATGAGATGTATATACCAACATCAACCTGAATTCACTGGAGTCTCCTTGAAAATAGTTTAAACTTTAGTTAATTCAGGTTCCAGGGCTTGAAAATTCTTGAAATTTCTACTTGTCTTGCTATATAAGAAAATATAGTGATACATTAATTTCATTAGTGAAATTTTGCAAAGTCCACTCATTCTGCTTATATAGACAAGGAGGGAGAGGATCATGCAGGACGGGCGGACGAGTAGAATTTTCGGGCCCTGGGTTCCCCAAGCTCTCAAATGTTGTTGTGCATACCCCCCTTCCCCCCAAAATTATAGCTTTAATAATTTTAGGTGCATTTCTTGGTCCCTCTTACAGAGATGGTTCAAGCATGCTGTAAAATTAGATTTAACCCTCCAGTGGGAGCACTTGTGTAACTACCTGCTTCGAAAGAAGTGGCTTAGTTGTACTCTTTCTGTTATTGATGATGTAGGTTCAAGTTGTAGCATAATTTCCCTACAGCCTGACCTTGTCTAAAGACAGGGTGTATTTGAGGAACTTATTCTATATAAGCAGTCACTCTTATAAAATACATGTGTCTTGTTTCAACAGACTGGCCTCAATACAACATATCCACTAAACGCAATTTTCATTCATCATCCGATACTTGAATTGGAACCATACAGCTTCCGTTGATAGGCTTATTCTCACAGTAGAGTTTTCTATATAAAGCCAGATTGCTTTAACTTTAAAAAAAAAAAAAAAAATGTTTCAGACTGGATGTGTACATGGAACTGCTTCTTATAATTAAAATATTCTTCGAGTAGATGCAACACTTTTTCATTCACTTATGTATTTATTTTGCTAGGTTACTTGATGAAAAATGTGAAAGCAAGATTATAGGTTTACAAATATATATTAATTTAGGCTTTGCTGAGTGATCTACTGATGTATCATGTTTTTTACTTAATATAGGTGGCTTGTACACTTAAAATATTGGATTGTATCAGGAGAACCATGGATTCTTCTAATGGATTCATTTACCAAAGGATGACCGTTGTGGTTTATCTACGATGTAAAAAAAAAAAAAAAAAAAAAGTAATAATACATATATAACTTGACTCTTTTAAAATGTTTTTAACTTTGTTGTGTGTTTAATAAGCTCTTTTCTAATAGTGGACCTGTAAAGAATAGCTTTCTTCACATCTCCCAATCGGAATCATGCAGTAAAGTTGCTTAACCACTTTTAGTCATTTCAGGTGGGCTTTTCAAGTGATTTACGGGATGCTGAACAGAGATTTCGATTAGGAAATATATCCAATCAAGTGTTTTTGTTGCATACTCTTTTTGACTTGATATTTTGAAATTAATCATTGTAAATCATTTTTATTGCAGGAACTCCTTACAGCTTTAAAGCAGGCATTTGCATGACATATTGTTAAAACCATTTTTCTAAGTCTATTTCAGATTATAGATTGTCTGATGTTTATATCGATATCATTTCCTGGGCGCACTAGTGAGCTATTTAATGTTTAAGATTTAAAGAGGTGACTTGTGATACGACAACACAAGATAATGAATTGGGATAGACTGATGCTATGAGTAAAAAATTATCTTTCATGACTTAATATGGTTAGTATTACATCTTAGATTGAATGCCCTATGTGAGGTAGCATAGTATTGTCTTGGAAATAAATTGATCGGTGATGGATTGCAATAGCATTCCATAAGTTTTAATTAAATGAGTTTTGCAGTAATAAACTTGTAATGTGGATCATAATGATCAAAATGAATGAAGTTATTTAACAGTCATACCACTTGAAGATACTGGTGGTGAGGTAAGGGCAGATGAAGAACTGTCCAATGTGGTTTGACTTTGTTTTGTTACCAACCTTAAAATGCCCTGTATCTATTGTTCAGGAGGACTCGATGAAGTGACGATGAATACTGGTGGAATTTTGGGGCGAACATGGTTCGTGTGGCGGAAAATTCCAGAGGGATATCAATTTTATTAGGAATATTTTATAAAATGCTCAATATCTATATATTTTACCTAATTTTTGGCGGGAGAAGGAATAGGCTCAGGGCCGATCCATTGTATAGTATGGCTCTGTGATTGGACACTGAGCCAAGGGGTTGAGAGTTTATAGGTTATAGCTCAGTGATTGGATCACTAACGCTGGGCTGGTGAAACAGGGATAGGACCCTGTAGGTTGGAATATAGATATAGCTCAGTGATTGGGTCCCTAACGCTGGGCTGGTGGAACAGGGATAGGACCCTGTGGGACTACCCGGCCTGTGATTGGGTCCCTAACGCATGGCCACCTCCATGAGAGGAGAGTAACATCCATGGAGGGTTGGGTGGATGGAAATAAATAAATGGGGAGCCGGAGTCTAGTTCCTTACTAAAAATCTAATGATATCTCTCGGGGATTTTCTGCGACTCCATGCCCCATTCTGCCACACTATTATGTAATAATTATTCATTAAAGCATTTTGATACATATGTTGCTTGTAATGTGATAATAATTCATTAAAGCAATTTTGATATATATGTTGCTTGTACTATTTTAGCCGTCATGTAATAATAAGGGCTATTTATTCAAAATAGGCCGATTTATTACTGCCTAAAATTGAAGGGGATTTGTTTACATTGTCACCGACCGGTCCACCGGTTACTCATGAGAAATTAATTAGCATGAAACTTACTAGTCATCAGATGGCGCTTTAATCAGAACAATCATCAAAAATATTTTGATAACTGCAATTAATGCAATTTCCCACCCACCCTCCCTCTTTTTTGCATGACGGCTAAGAATATATGTATATGTTAATAAGCTTAATAGTAGAGTATGGTATAGCATGTTTTATTAAGTAATTATAGGTTTAGATTCAATCTTTAACATGATAATGTATTGTATACTTGCAGGACCATTGTAGAGGACCACCAGAAAGGGGGCGCTCTTAGGTTTTCTGTGATGCTTTTAAAATATAAATGAATAAGAGACTTTATGAAAATAATTGTATGTGCATTATTTTATGTTCGTAAATTTAAATGTATCATTCATTCTCATGGTAAGAACATTTCCTGTACAGAAAATTTTATGTTTTGATATTGACAATAAGTACTGTTAGTTAAATGTGAAAAAAAGAACAAATGGATAGAAAAGACAATTCTAAAGCAAAAGTGAAATCAGTTCTTAAGTGATAGGATTAGGACTTATTTTATTTTTGGTCATGAGTTGCGGAAAATTCCAGAGGGATATCAATTTTATTAGGAATATTTTATAAATTGCTCAATATCTATATATTTTACCTAATTTTTGGCGGGAGAAGGAATAGGCTCAGGGCCGATCCATTGTATAGTATGGCTCTGTGATTGGACACTGAGCCAAGGGGGTTGAGAGTTTATAGGTTATAGCTCAGTGATTGGATCACTAACGCTGGGCTGGTGAAACAGGGATAGGACCCTGTAGGTTGGAATATAGATATAGCTCAGTGATTGGGTCCCTAACGCTGGGCTGGTGGAACAGGGATAGGACCCTGTGGGACTACCCGGCCTGTGATTGGGTCCCTAACGCATGGCCACCTCCATGAGAGGAGAGTAACATCCATGGAGGGTTGGGTGGATGGAAATAAATAAATGGGGAGCCGGAGTCTAGTTCCTTACTAAAAATCTAATGATATCTCTCGGGGATTTTCTGCGACTCCATGCCCCATTCTGCCACACTATTATGTAATAATTATTCATTAAAGCATTTTGATACATATGTTGCTTGTAATGTGATAATAATTCATTAAAGCAATTTTGATATATATGTTGCTTGTACTATTTTAGCCGTCATGTAATAAACTTACCATATGTACAGACAATATTCACTTCTCTTACTGTATATCCTCCTTTCTTAAATTTTGGGAAAACAACATTGTACCATTTGTTTCCATCACTAGTACAGGCCTGGTCCCGCATACAATTTTCATTAAAATGAAGCGCTGCCACCATAAGCCTAAAAACAGAGGTTAACCAATCAATTTATATTAGGATTTTGTATTCAAAATCACCAAATTCATTTCATATGGAATGTGGTCTTAACAGACTCTGATTTGTCTGATAGGGTGCATTTGAGTGCCTTATTATTTCAATTGTTTAAACTTGCAGTCAATTGTTTTCACAAATACCCTATTTCTCCTAATAAATGCTGCCGGGATTTAGACAAAACATGGTCAGGGAGCTTTTATTAAGTATGCATTTTCTGATTAAAAAAAGCCATTAAACTTGTACCTTTTAGGCCCTTTTTCCCTTCAATTTGATGTAAATTGCCTCCAAAGCATCACATAAATGATTGTTAAGAGGAAATTTACGTCAAATTAGAGAGGAAATCTAAACAAGTTCTTAACGTTGAGGCATTTTAAGTGGGTTTTCTAAGTAAAAAATGTAGGGAAGTTGCACTATCATTCAGGAAAATACAGTATGATATTTGAGGCTAAGTAAAATATTGTATGAAATATGGTTGTCATCATAAATTCACCTTCTACTTTGTTTTGCTTTCAAATGCAAATAATGTTGATGGAAATACGTCCATAACCATTTATAAATTAATTATTTGGATGTTAATCAGCGTGTTTGAATTGGGTTTTACACCGCTCTCAACATTTTCCAGTTATATATGGGGCGGCTTGAACATCTAACAATGAATCCCTGGTATTACTAACACCATGACTACTATTAC
Organism: Fragum whitleyi; assembly: GCA_948146395.1. NCBI lineage: Eukaryota > Metazoa > Mollusca > Bivalvia > Cardiida > Cardiidae > Fragum > Fragum whitleyi. The sequence goes on from OX411544.1 coordinate 50,071,825, forward strand.
ATCCTTTCCCAGCCTTCCGCTGCTATCCAACATAGGCCTACAATTATCAACTCATAGGTGGAAGACAAAAAGTTGGAAAGAATGAGTGCTGCTGTCGAGGATCAAACATGGGATCATAAAATAATGTTTTTTACAAATCTGACTAAAAAATTCATCAAAATTTTAAAAACCTCCAAACCCCACTTATTTTTAACATTCTGTTCCCCTTACACATTAGCAAATTAGGAACAGTTTTCTGGTGGCTTTGATAAATTGCTGTGAAAAAAAAAAGAACCATAGTAAGGTAGTTGGTTATAAAAGTGAGAATCTTTTGAAAACTACGGAGCAAAATGGTTTATCACAGAGTGGAATCCTTCTAATGCAGCAGTTTGGGCCCCTGGTGACAATTTAGGGATGTCTTTTTTCATCTGTCTAGCAAACACAAGATCTTGCAGTTCCTCACAGACCTTTGTACCTTGAAAGAGTAAAAAAAACCCAGTTAATAAGGGAATGGAATTGTTAAACAAGTTGTAAACAACATTTAAATCAGGTCATCTCGCTTTCATACATTTTCTTTTATAGACTTGAAGATTTGTCAATTAATCAAGCAATTTCTCCCAAACTTTCTGAGTGGAAGACTTTGTGTCTTAAACAGTCCATTTAGCATTTAAAAATACCTAAATCATGTATCCTTGCACTATCTCCCGTAACAACTAACCGTCTTCTGGGGGCATGTGCTACTGAAGCGACGATAAATAAACGGAAATGCACACACAAGAAAAAAGATCAATATTCATTTTCAGTCCCATCAATGACTAGGGCATAAATTGGTTTCATCCATCAAATACAGTCAAAACTGAGTACCTGGTTTCAACCATTTTTTTGTCTGTCCCTGCAATCAAGTGGTGGATGTTGACATTCTTTAAAGATTTCTCCATCATGCTGGTGTACATTCTGGATATGGTTGGCTAGAGATTCCCACTTCTCAAGCATAAGTGGTCCATTACCATCTGGTGTAGAAGCAGCAACCCAGTAGAGGTGATTACAAATACTCCTTATCCAGGGTTGAAGCTCTTCACAGTGCTTTTCCTTGGAAAGCGCTACCAGTTTCTTTGTAAGTCCTAAAACAATTATAATTATTCAATAATAATGCATCAATAATAAAGAAGTCTAAGACCAAGATAAAATTTTACGACATCAATTACAAAATCAGTACATTAAAAACATGTATAGGCAAAACATCTGTAACTGTTTTATTAGATCAGCTATTCAGCTGTGCAAAATGTTTGAGCAAAGAGTTCATTATGAGCAAATTTTTAGGTACACTCCAAATTATCTGTAAATATTGTAAATGTCCTGTTGTAGATCTTTATGTCTTGTCTTTATAATTTTTAAAATTATTTCTATGAATTCAAAATTGATGATTTACATACACCACCCCTTCACCTCCATCTGTCAAAATACTTAAACCTTTTTTTATCATCAAAAAAACAATCAATGGACGTGAAACAAAAATCAAATCATCGATGGGCAATCTATATATAATGAATACAGAATGTTCAAGCTGTAGTTATTACTTTTAATATACCTATCCAAAAACTGTCTGAAACAAAATGGTAGATAAGTGGTGGAGTTAAACAATCATCTTTTTAAAAAAGCAGAGTTTTTTTATTGGCTAATTGATTTTTTGATTGACAGCAACAATCTGTCAAAGAATCAAATCTTTTGCTACTTAAATTAATAAAAAAAATCAAAGGCCTGAAAGGCCTGAATTGAAGACAGGACTGAATATTAACAATTGGAATGAAAATTGTGGCGTTTTGAGAAGATCTCTTGAGTGGGAATCGAAAATTTAAAACAATCATTGATGGTTACATATGGAAACTGCACCTCCGAACAAATGAATATGCTTTACTTTGAAGACTCATCACTTCCAGATAAACCTATCCCTCTAGCCAATTCAAGCTTAACAAGAGGGTAACTGCCTTCATAATCCCTATTCATCCGCAAGTGTAAGTTTTCAATATCCTAAATGAAAAATATTCATTTAACCAACAGAAATATGGTGGCAATTCCTGTATTCTAAAAACTCATATGAATTATTGCAACCCTGTTTTATAAAATTGTATAGATTATCCCCAGCAATCCAATATGATCCAAATCGGATTTTTTTCCAGTCAAACTTATTAAGTGGATGTGTAAAAATCTTAAATAAAATGTTAATCCACATGACACACATTGGTTAACCCTTGATGAAGAGCTGAACATTTCATTGCCATGGTGAATATTTCCCTGAATTGGAAATTTGTTCAAATTTCTTTTACATTTATCATCTGATCCAGGATTTGACTAATTATCTCCACATAGAAGAGGCAATGAAAGTAATAGCAATATTCTTACACTTTTACTATTCAAAGTCAATACCAAGAAGAAGTATTTTCCCCTACAATAGCTGTAGCTTTTTTTATGAATACCGTTTAAGTTTCTTTTACATTTATTATCTGATCCAGGATTTGACTAATTATCTCCACATAGAAGAGGCAATGAAAGTAATAGCAATATTCTTATACTTTTACTAGTCAAAGTCAATACCAAGAAGAAGTATTTTCCCCTACAATAGCTATAGCTTTTTTTATGAATACCGTTTAAGTTTCTTCCAGGAGTGAAACATTCTATTTCTAATTCTCCATTGAGATATTTCGATCTCCATTTAAGGTTATTCTCCTTGCATATGGTCTTACTTAGTAGAAAATTATTTTTACTACAAAATAATATATAAACCTGTTAAGACAACCAACCTTTCAGGCCTTTTCCACGGGACTGCTTTTCTAGATCAAGATTCGGATTGAACCATCCGGTGAACTATCAATTTTGACAAAACTGCCAAAATGACAGATCGTAAAATGAAATCCGGAGCTACAGCATTTATCACCTTGAGTAGAATTCTTTCAAAGTCCACTCCAGAATGTTACAAATGAATCCATTCCAGTTTCCAAAACAGTTTCTGTTATTGTCAGAAAATTGTCGAAAACAAAAGCGGAAACTCAAAACCGGGGTCGCGCATGCGTGGTACTACTGTATAGGCCATTCGGAACACCTTCCGGCCAACCTAACGCATTCGTCACAACTCGGCCGATTCCGTAACCTACATTTAGATAGATCTGAGTCTTCAGAGATCGCCCGATGATTGCCGAGTGAATATCACGATCACGATCTGTTGACGTTTACGGAAATGACCGAGTGATGTTCCGAATGCTAGACAAAACAAGCCTAATAATAAAGTAATTTGATAAGCCATCGAAATTTCTCCGTAAATCCAAGTAAAAATTCAAACCTAGGAAATTCCAATCGTTTACGAGTTTATTCAAATAGCCTTGTGCTATTTTAGTTTTTATCCATTTACACTACGACAGGCCCGGAGACGGATAAATAAAGCAACCTTAAGGACACACAAACACACAATTTTATGCGAAATAGGGAGTCTAAAATGGGGAACTAAAAATAGCTTGCCAATGCTATGCATAAAAACAGTTGTTGGATGCAATTGAAAATTTGGAGCAAATGCAAAAGATTGCAGCCGAAAACGCCCTAAAACAGCACCACTTACGAATGTAAAACACGATTCTGCAGGCAACTTCTGCATAGATCACGTGTTCACTCCCCTGAGGTCCCGGCCAGAATTTAGGTCAGCACCAAATTTTTACGGTACAATGCTACACTATTGATTATTTTTGCCGCGTTTATTTTTATGAATGGGTCTACTTTTTTGAGCGTAATGACACATGTAGGTTTGTTATCAAAATCCGATGGCGACGATCCCTATATTGAAAGACAGGTAAACCTGTCTTCAATAAAAAACCAACAAAATTGAACAAGGAGACAAATATACCTTTGGCAACATGCCAAACATCAAAATGATGTGTTGTGTTTGTTATTTCTTCTCGTATGTATTTTACAAGCTGCACATGTCGATCTGTAACAATTTCACTTATTGAAAGTCCCTTTTCCTGGAGGAAGTTGACAGACCTTATAAAAACCCTCTTTTTCCATGTGAAAGCTGCACTTCACTTCATTGCTCTGTAAAATAATGATTGCCTAGTAAGTTACCTCATGAGTCTATGGTATTTAAAACAAGATCTTCACAAGTAGATTTTCTTTAGTTTACTTCAATTTTTGTTTACGGGAAAAAGAGAATGTCTCTTAAAAGTCAAGTTACAACGCAAAAAAAAAAAAAAAAAAATAAACAACATAATGATACTCTAGTATGAAACTATCTTTTGAATTCATACAATGTGATTACTTTTTAAGTTTCAACGACCAAGAATCAAGACATATTTTTTAACCGTAACTCAGTTGTTTCTCTTTGGTGTTTTTCATATTTTGACATACAGCAGTGTTACAGGGTTTCTTGCGACAATTTACAACCTTGTTTAATATTGTCAAAATAGAAAATGGCTATTAGCCATTATATAGTTCAACTGCTAAGGTAGTTCAGCAAAAAACACAAAAACGGCATTTAATGAATAACAAAACTTACTTGAACAAGTTGTATGTCTACAACCAGCATTGACTCTAGGTCCAACATTCCATAACTGCCATATTTAGCAGAATGTCCTTGGGTATCAGCACGCCCGTCTCCACCAAGAGTCAATGGTTGTTGCTTTTCCAACATATCCGACACATATTTGTCTTGAAACTGTGTCTAAGTCTGTGAAACGGCTGGTTTTAGGTAGCATTTCTGGTAGTAGTGGAAGGTTCTATTGGATATGGCAGCCACATTCATATGATTTAGGAAGCGGATTGCCTTACTAGGAATGGAGCCTGCAATGATATATTTAAAATAACTTTTAGTAATTGACTGAATAGGGGTGTGGAATTCCCATGACTGACTTGTCTGACACAGACTTTCTACTTGCTGGCAAGTACATATTTCTAGACCACTTGCCCATGTACAAGTAAATACTTGATACAATACTAAAAAGATATCAGAGAAAAGTCACCCCTTTGCTTTTATAAAAGGGAAGAAAGTATTGTCTTTTACTTGTCCAAGGACAAATGGAAAAAATATGTATTTCTAAACCACTGGACTGAAGCATAAACATGTACTGAGATCAGAGAGCAGTTAAGGCCTTGACCTTGGTAGTATCTGTAGATGCACAGAGATCTATCATCATACCAAAATATGAGCATTGTATCTTGAATAGCCTTGGAGTAATTGGCAATGTTAAGTTTTCAGACAGAATGACAAACAGACGGATGAACAGATAGACAGACGGACATTGGTAAAGCAATATGTCCCAATCTTTCGATGCTTTTAAAAGAAAAGATATGAAATACATGAATGTCACACTTTTTTTTTCTCAGGAGAGTATTTGAATCATCACACAGAACACCATATAGGATTCCAGTTAAATAAATACTTATACATATCATGTGACTGCCTGGGCGTCTGATGTTGCACTACCAGCCACCGGGTATGCACTACTCTACATGTCTGGAGCTTAACTCTGAACATCACAAGACTCGAAACTTTGCGATTATGTTCCTTTTGTGATTATGGAGTGCAGTGCATATGAGTTTTTGCCCTGTATTATTTATCATACTAAGACATCTAGCTGTGTAAAGGGTTTACCTTGAGACCATTTGCAACCTTGTGATTTCTCATATGAGAATATTTGGTATTTTATTGAAAATTGCATACCTGAAAATAGAATAGCTGCAGACATAAGTAGGTTCCCCTCTGGTATAGCTCCTACTGATGGCTGGCTATCCCATACCCTGCTGTGATTACATGATGAACATGTCTGCTGGACTTTGCACATTGTACCAACCACTTGGTGCACAGACGCTAGTGAGAGTGAGGCACACACTGGGCAGGATCTGAACAGTTGGAGAAGTTGCTGTTGTTCTGTCACTAATGTGTTTCTGGTAGCTTTCTTCTCTGTAAGAAAAGAATAGTATAGTAAACAAGAGGGCCGTTGGCCCTGGGTCGCTCACCTGAGAAAAAAGCTTCATAATCATTACCTAGGTATGTCCATGCAACCACAGAAAAAGAGATTTTCACTTATTCAATCTGATAACATTTGAAATAATCATCCCCCCCCCCTCTGCTCCTCCCCTGGACATTATTTATTTGCTTTTTCCATAAAAGGTCTGTGATCAGCTAATCTATGCCAGATATACAGGCTGAGTCTGAGACTTTTAAAGTTTTCTTTAATGAGTTGATCAATCCATGTCAAACATAAAGGCTGTAGGGATTCAAAATTCTCAACAAAGCAATCCCCCTCCCCCAAGATGCTCTGCACCTGGTGAATCTACAATCATGATTTTAGCTAATTCAATATATGTCCATATACTGATCATCCATACCAATTTTCAAGTCTGTAGGACTCCTGGCTCATTAGAAGAAGTTTAAAGATTTCAAAAATGATCCAAAGTACTACCCCCTCCCCAAGACACTCAGCACCTGGTGACCCTACAGTCATGATTTTAGCTATTTTTATTAATGTCAATATATTGATCACCCATGACAATTTTCAAGTCTGTAGGGTTCCTGATCCAGGAGAAGAATAAGGTCAAAGATTTCAAAATTGATCAAAAGTACTACCCCCTGCCCCCTAATGCTCCGCATCTGGTGGTCCTACATTCATGATTTTAGCTATTTTATTTAAGATCCAAATGCTTATCATCCATACCAAAATTGAAGTCTGTAGGGCTTGTGGTTCATTAGAAGATGAAGATTAAAGTTACAAAATTTTTACAAAAGTACCACCCCCTCCCCCCCTGGTGCTCCACACCTGGTGGCTTTACAGTCATGATTTTAGCTATTTTTATTAAGGTCTATGAGCTGATCCTTCATGCCAATTTTCAAGTCTGTAGGGCTTGTGGTTCAGAAGAAGAACGTTAAAGATTACAAAATTTTCACAAAAGTACTACCCTCTCCCCCCTGGTGCTACGCACCTGGTGAATCTACAGTCATGATTTTAGGTATTTATATTAATGTCCATATGCTGAACATCCATGCCAATATTCAAATCTGTAGGACTCCTGGTTCAGAAGAAGAAAAAGATTAAAGATTACAAAATTTTCATCAAAGTACTACCCCCTCCCCCTTGGTGCTCCGCACCTGGTGGCCCTACAAATAAGATTTTGGCTATTTATATAAAGGTCTATGAGCTGATCCTCCATGTCAATTTTCAAGTCTGTAGGACTTGTGGTTCAGAAGAAGAAGAAGGTTTAAGATTACAAAATTTTCACAAAAGTACTACCCTCTCCCCCCTGGTGCTACACACCTGGTGAATCTACAGTCATAATTTTAGCTATTTTTATAAAGGTCCATATGCTGATCATCCATGCCAAAATTCAAATCTGTAGGTCTCCTGGTTCAGAAGAAGAAAAAGGTTAAAGATTACAAAATTTTCATCAAAGTACTACCCCCTACCCCCTGGTGCTCCGCACCTGTTGGCCCTACAAATGAGATTTTAGCTATTTATATAAAGGTCTATGAGGTGATCATACATGCAAAATTTTAAGGCTGTAGGCCTTCATGATCAGAAGAAGAAGAAGGTTAAAGATTACAAAATTTACCCAATCTACCCCCTCCCCCCTGGTGCTCCGCACCTGGTGGCCCAACAGATATGATTTTAGCTAATTTTATTAAGGTCTATGAGCTTATCATCCATGCCAAATTTCAAGGCTGTAGGGCTGCTGGTTCAGAAGAAGAAGAATTTTAAAGATTTTCTTAAATTTTTAACTTTGGTTGCCATAGCAACCAGAGTTTTCACCGATTTCAATTCTTTTAGCAATTCTTAAAGGGGACCACCTAAGGACCATTTCTGCCAAGTTTGGTTAAAATTGGCCTAGTTGTTTAGGAGGAGATGTCGTTTAAAGAAATTGTTGACGGACGACGCACGACGGACGACGCACGGACGCCGGACAAAAGGTGATCACAATAGCTCACTTGAGCACGTTGTGCTCAGGTGAGCTAAAAAAAATCATAGACACAACTGTTAAGAGTGATTTCTTTACATTTGTGATCCATCATATACCAATGAAACAAGAGCCGTCAGAGACGGATTATGCTCCCCAAATAAGGCATTGTCACAAAAACAAGAGCCATGTTGGACATGGACATCCTCCGCCAAGAAAGCTTGATAGTAAACTGAAGCCTAATAGATAAAAGATTCTATGTACTGTCAAAGATTTGCCTCCTATAAAATCTAAGTAATAAAATTAACAGAGGGCAATTACTCCAAAATTATGCAAGCAAGAGTTGTAGTTCAGGTGTATTGCACTTCTCCTCCATGAGATCTATCCACCCATAAAGATTCAAGTTGATAGCTATTATACTTTAGGAGATATGCTCTAGACAAAATCTAAGTATCAAAAATAACAAAGGGCAATAACTCCAAAATTATGCAAGCAAGAGTTGCAGTTCTTGTACACTGCACTTCTCCTCTATGAGATCTATCTACCCATAAAGTTTCAAGTTGATAGCTATTATACTTTAGGAGATATGCTCCAGACATAATCTAAGTATTAAAAATAACAAAGGGCAATAACTCCAAAATTATGCAAGCAAGAGTTGTAGTTCTTGTGCAATGCACTTCTCCTCCATAAGATCTATCCACCCATAAGGTTTCAAGTTGATAGCTATTATACTTTAGGAGATATGCTCTGTGGTCAGATTGCAAGGACTCAAATAAGGTGTTATCTTATACAGCAAACATAAAGTTAACAAACATTAAACCCCCTTTTTGCATGACATATTTTGAGACACAAATTACAATTACTTTATGGTAAAGGGAATCTGATTTGCTACTGAAATTTGAAATTTCATCAAATTCTGAGCATGAGACTAGGAGAAATGAAAGAATAACTGTATTTTACGCGCTAGTGTAAAGGTAACAAACATTTAGCCCCCTTTTTCCATGATATATTTTTTTTTACATTAATTTCAAATTGTTTATAGTAAAGGGCATCTGATTTGCTACTCAAATGTGAAATTTCACTAAATTCTGACTGTTAGACTAGGAGAAATTTGAGAAAAACTGTTTTTTTACCCTAAGTCCCCTTTTCCCGTGACAAGGCCCCAAATCCAAAAACTGTCACAGATGCATCAACACCATATCATAGGAAGTTCACATGGTAAGTTTCATTTGATTTGGCCCAAGGGTTATGGAGAAATAGGTGGGGACGGATGGACGGAATTACTATTTTACATGCTAACGTAAGGTAACAAACATTTAGCCCCCTTTTTCCATAATATATTTTTTTTCACGTTAATTTCATATTGTTTATAGTTTATAGTTCACATGGTAAGTTTCATTTGATTTAGCCCAAGGGTTATGGAGAAATAGGTGGGGACGGACGGACGCACGGACGGACGGACAGACGAAGCGGCGGCTATATGCTCTCCCTTCGGGAAGCATAATAAGGCTATCTTGAATGTCATGACACCAACACTTGCGTACATTGTGTGCTTTCTGATTAGCTGAAAAGTTGGTTTTATTTCTCAATGAAAACAATTTTGAGTTTACAGCTATTTTGTAAGGTTCCCCACAAAGAAGTCCCATTACTAATCTGATTCTGAATTAATAAACCTTAACAACTTTGATTGAAATTATTAAAATATATGATGAGTGTATGTATTTATTTCATATCCTGGTCAGTCTTACCTGGTTTGTTACTTTGTAACAAAATTGATTCCATTTCTACATGAGAGGTGATATTTGAAAATTTTCATCATTTTAGTAAGCATATGAATCGCTAAAGATTTGTTACACGTCTGAAATTTTACAAACTTTAACCTTGTTTTATTTTGGGTTTACCCTCAAGCTTGTAGCTACTATCATATTCATACCCCATTTTGTTATCATTTTACAAAGCTGAATTGACCCATACCCATTTAGCTGTGACTTAAAGTTTTTCAATTCCAGTTCATTAAAAAAACCCAAGACATACATTTCATTCTCATCAGAGCTATAATCCTCAGAATCAGGCTCATAGTCTGTGTCATTGATAGTATCATCATGAAAACGGTTCTCATCTTCAATTATTTCTTCTTCCCAATTCTGATTTGGTTTACATGGGATGACTGGTGGAAGTGGGGTTGACACATCAAAAAACCGGTTACACTGTATTCCAACACTCACAGTATTAGGTTTGATAGGTAAATTACAGTGGGTTCCTGAAAGATACAAATCATACATGTATGTGAAGTCTTTATAAATAGGGATTAACTAGAATGCTATTCATACAACACTGAGTAAAGAATTCATTTGGTTAGCTAATATGATCAAGATCTACCTATTCTGATGGCCTATAATTTTGTTTCAAACCACTTACTTTCACCATTTACATCCATTCAGGGTTGACTGTCTAAGATAATTTGTTTGTTAGTGTGGATTAAACCCCACTTTCAACATTATTGCAGTACATCATAGAAGCTGGTGCACCTATCCATGATGTCCTGATGTTTTTCACACCAGTACAACCACAACATTTCATCTAAGCCACCAGCTGCTCATCCTACTTAGGCGTACTACTTATCTTACACCCACTCAAACATGCAAGACAAATGACTAATGTCACTTTGCCGTTTGCTTGTCCTAAGATAAACTTAAATGGGTCCAGACTTCATATTAAGAAAATCATTGACTATGACAAAAAGCAAATATCAAATTGTAAAAGGGACCAGTCATTTACTATAGCCTTATTTCTATAGGCTATAGTTTCTATGTGTTAGTCCCCCATTCATGATTCAATAATTTGTTGGATACCTATTACAAAATCAGAAAATGATGCATTTAAACATCTGCACATTTGTCGAATGAATGACAGAAGATATCTGTCAATTATGTCTTATCCTGCTGATTTTTTTTTTTTCACACAAATGGCTTATAAAAGGGTCATTTTAACCAATTTTACTCAAGTTTCCCCCACAGTAATTCAATAGAAAGCAGGCAGAGTAAGCTAAGAGTTAACAGCCATCTGTGCAGGCTGTTCTTAGTCTATACTGTCTGCAAAAGCTTTGTAGCAGGAATATGTTGTGAACAGCATAAGCAGGGTTAGGGTATTTACATTTTATCCTATAACAAGAGGACCATGATGGTCCTATATCGCTCACCTGAGTATGTCACTCATAACTTGTCAACCATGTTATGAAAACCAGAATTTGTTTGATGTACATTAAGGTTGGTTAAAATTCGTACTATTGCAACTTGATTTTTTTTTAGTTTCATAAATTTTCAACATTTCTCTTATCAACGCTTATTCATTTAACATCTTTTGAAGACTTTCACCCAAGGAACATCCCTGCCAAATTTCAGCTTGATTGGCCCAGTGGTTTAGGAAGAGAAAATTTTTTTCTTATATTTCAGCCATTTTTCAGACTTTCCGTTACCATGTGAAACTAGAGCTTTTGATGAAATTAAATTCTTATAACAACTTTTAAAGACCTTCACCCAAGGAACATCACTACCAAGTTTCAGCTTGATTGGCCCAGTGGTTTAGGAGGAGATTTTTTTCTAATATTTTCAGCCATTTTCGGCCATTTTTCAGATTTTCCGTTACCATGGAAACTAGAGTTTTTGATGAAATTAAATTCTTTTAACAAGTTTTGAAGACCTTCACCGAAAGAACATCCCTGCCAAGTTTCAGCTCGATTGGCCCAGGGGCTTAGGAGGAGAAGATCTTTTTCTAATATTTTCAGACATTTTGGCCATTTTTCAGATTTTCCGTTACCATGGAAACTAGAGTTTTTGATGAAAATTATTTCTTTTAACAACTTTTGAAGACCTTCACCCAAAGAACATCCCTGCCAAGTTTCAGCTTGATTGGCCCAGGGGCTTAGGAGGAGAAGATCTTTTTCTAATATTTTCAGACATTTTCGGCCATTTTTCAGATTTTCCGTTACCATGGAAACTAGAGTTTTTTCATGAAAATTAATTCTTTTCACAACTTTTGAAGACCTTCACCCAAGGAACATCCCTACCAAGTTTCAGCTTGATTGGCCCAGTGGTTAAGGAGGAGAAGAATTTTTTCTTATATTTTCAGCCATTTTCCCCCATTTTTTTATTTTCCATTACCATGAAAACTAGAGTTTTTGATGAAATTAAATTCTTTTAACAACTTTTGAAGACCTTCACCCAAGGAACATCCCTGCCAAGTTTTAGCTTGATTGGCCCAGTGGTTTAGGAGAAGAAGAATTTTTTCTAAGATTTTCGGCCATTTTGGGCTATTATGTAACCATGGCAACAAGAGTTTTTGATGAAATTAAATTCTCTTAACAACTTTTAAAGACCCTCACCCAAGGAACATCCATGCCAAGTTTCAGCTTGATTGGCCCAGTGGTTTAGGAGGAGAAGATGTTTGAAGAAATTGTTGACGGACAGACAGACGGACGGATGACAGACAGTGAGTGATCACAATAGCTCACCTTGAGCACTTTGTGCTCAGGTGAGCTAAAAACATACCAGCATCAACAGCTTTTAGTTTGGTTTGAAATTTCACTGATCTTCTTTGTGGTTTTCTTCCCGAAAATTGGAGACCTACAGTTACTGACTTGGAAACTGGTCCTTCAACCTAAAATTAAACAGAATGCAAAGTGAAGTTTCTCTAACTGTTGCCAACATTAAGTTGTAAGACATAGTATATATAGAATATTTTAGCTAAAAGTACTGCATAATTCTTACAAAATGCGTTCATAATCATCCTCCTATTCAAAACAGGTTCTTGTGCTGATGTGCTATTCAGAAAGAAGGATCAAGATGATTAACCAAAGTAGCTTGAGAACTTGTTTCTTAATCAAGTTCAAAATAAATTCAAATCATGACATAAGCATCTCATTCAAGTTCACTTTGTAGCCTCTTTTATGCTGCTCAAAATAATTATCATCCTAGTCTGTGTTATAAGCTATACTGAGCATTTCATCTGTTCACCTGTCTGGCAAAGATGTGCATGTAATCAGAGTGCTTGACTCTTATTTGGATAGCTGTATGCTGGAGCCCCTGATGAAGGCGAGTTAGGTCGTTTGAGCAGGACATTTGAAAGATAGATCATAAATTTACCAAGATATACAATTGAGTTGCAGTGGTTGGAATCCATTGCCCATCTTTGTAATGATTGATGATATTTAGTATGAGTTAGGACTAGAATAGAAATTCTTGTTAAAAATTCCTAGGAAAAATGAGTAAGTAAAAGAATCACACAAATTAGTAAATTGTGGTATTTTTAATTTTTTTTTTAATTACTTAATTGTCTTGAATTATGCCTTTGTTTATTTTTTGTTTATAAAATAAGAAATGTGTACCGATAAATCAGGTGTTTCACTGGTTTCCATCGGGGTGTTCTCATTATTTGTCTGTTACTGTAAGTCTGGCTCTGTTCTGTCCATCAAGATCAGCTGTAATATAAAACAGACAACTCAATAAATCATACTAAATTATGAAATCCAAGCAGACAACAGTGAATTTAAAATACATTTATTAATTGATTGTTTAGTTCATACCCACATATAACTTTTCACCAATTCATATTTTCAGTAATTATACTTTAAGCGATGAAATACCATTACTTGTAATAAGTTATTTACAAATAATTGATCTGTGAATTTCGAAGTAAAGGGAATTCACCAGGTTTACAAGGAAAAACACTAACAATTTCAACTAAGGGGCCCAGATTGCTAAAATTCAATATTTAACAGTAGAGGTATAGTTTTTTTCTCTTAAAAAAATTTTGGAGCCCAGCCCAAAATCTAGGGGCTTTGTGCAACCGGGCCCCTCCTATTCCCTGGTGTTTATGGGGCCACCATCATGTAACGATATTGTAAAAGAGAGGAAAAAACAATAAGTCTGTCTTGGAATAGATCCAATTTTGAGTCGATGACTATTACTACTGAGATGACTGACCACTGCCAGACTTAAGAAATTAATTCCAATATTATTACCGGTCAGTGGGTCTGGTAAACTGAAAATATTAAACAGATAATAACTAAATTCCACACGACTGATAATAAGCATGTGTATGTGACTAGATTTTACCTGTCAGTGGTATGACTCGTTCCTGAATTCATGCTCAACTAATTGGACCAGCATGATTTCTACCAGGCATGTCAGTAAGACTGATGGTATTTTATGATGTCTCTTAACCGTGAGTTTAACCTGTGACAATTATTCCATTCATATTTTCCCTTTATGGAGCAAGAGGGGGGGGGGGGTCAATAAAAAAAAAAGAGTTTCAAACATCTGGATCACCATAGCTTACAAAATACCCAAGGGCGTCAAAATTGTCAAGTTTCTCATATTTTATAGAGTAAGAAATTGTCTCACCCTTTGAATTTCCCTTTTTCTAAAGGCTCCTCTCTTTGGTGTAGTCATTTGATCCTGATTCTCATTATTGATAACAGCCTTTTCTTTTTCTGTGTGGATCGTTGGTACTGCTGTTGGTAAAAGTCTCTTTAGTGGTATGGGAATATTCATCGATCGTTTGATTTCATATTCTGCTGGGTAGGAATTGTTAGTGAAATGTCTTTCACACAGAAACGAATATGACATTGGTTTCACAAAGTCCTTCCTCTTAGCTCTAACAAAATTGATCCATTGCCGCCGTAAATCTGTTTTGTTTTCCCTGGGAAAAGCGTGAAGCGAAATCCCGTCGGCATATATAGTCGAACACCCGTATGCGACACAATTCTTCCCATATCGTGGTGATTTCAACTTTCCTACCCCTTCTGATTTCGGCATATTCTCCCGAGTGTGTTCAAGAATAATAAAAAGCTCGTATCGAGACAATATACTGTGTAAATGTAGATAAACGTTGGTAGTAACACCAAACTTATAAGCTTAAAAATGGCCGCTGTAAACAACTCGGATGACGTCACTTCCGGTTTAAGCTCGCGTTTGAAAAAATCGCACAGGTGAGAAAAACAGATTTTTGTAAATTACTAATTCAATTTTATTTTTGGGGTAACGGTACTTGCAGATTTTATTTGTTTGAACATCAAAGAATAAATCTAAGGCTGAATTACGTCTCATTGCGGAACCTCTTTAAGTGACATGATTCTAGGACACTTTGTTCTTGAGTTAGTCAGATAACCGTTTTCTGATTAAGTTCAAATGTAACCTTGACCTATGTGACACAAAAAAAACCCCAAACAATAGGGCTACTCCTTGTGTCATTGGCAATAATCATATCAAGTTTTATGGTTTTAGGTTCCTTTGTTCCTTATTTTGAGTCCTGATGTAAAAAGGTAAAAGACAGACAGATGGACTAACAGACAGACAATAAACCCCATCTTCTTTGTAGTTTGATAAATTAACAGCAGAATTCTGAGTTGTTGAATACTTTACCTTCTACAGTCACCATAGCTTGATCCTTGTAAATCACTTCCCTGTCATCTGCTGTGATATACCAGTACTTTAAACTGTAATAGAAACAGCAAATAGTCAAAACTGAGCAGGATCCATAAATTACTCACATAAGTGGTAAGACCCTATGGTCCGTCTTTATCAACATCATAGGACTATTTAGGATGGGCAGTTATATTGTGTGATTTATCATTAGACCCTCATTAAATGAAACATAGCCAGAGACTCTGCATTGTAGAGTCACTGATTCAAATCCTTTTAACACTGTGAGAGACTGTTCTTAAACAAGAGTTGTCCACAGACAACGTAGCTTGCCCAAACTATTGCTTGTCACAAACAGCACTTGACAAAAGATCAAAGGTTAAGGTCATTTTTTCTATATTAACTTCCATGATCTTTTATTATATACTTTGATATTGTCTCTATGTATTTGAACAGGAGTAAAGTATGCAATATTTTTTGACTAAACATATGTGCAGGCTGATCTTTGTCTTTACCAGCTGCCAAAGCATGATGTGCATGACATAAAGGAATCATTGCACATCTATTATATATGCCTATGAATATATCCCCTTGACTTGTTACTTGATGACTAAGGTACAGGTATTTCCACGGGGAAAGGAGTTAAGTAAAATTAAAAAATAGACCATGGATTGACTTCTTTTTCTAGCTTGGGTATTCATTTAAACAGTACTGGTCAATTGACACATTACTGGTACTGCCCTTCATCTCTGTCATGGAAAACCTTTCTCTTCTCCTAAACCAATAGGCCAATTTCAATGAAGATATCCTTAGTTGATCCTCTTCTAAAGCTGTTCAAGAAATTTGCATTGACCCCAAAAATTAAGGTGTTTGAGGGGGTGGTGGTGGTTTCACTATAAAATCTTAAAAAATCCTCTTCTCTCAAACCATTGGCTCAATTTCAATGTAACTTGGCATGAATGATCCTTGGGTGACCCTCTCCTTAGTTATTCAAGAAATTTTGATTGACCCAAAAATATGGGCTTGGCGAGGGGGCTTATTTTCAACATAGAATCTTAAAAATCTTCTCCTCCCAAACCATTGGCCCCCTTTCAATGAAACTTGGCAAGAATAATCTTTGGGTGAACCTTGAGTTAAGAGTGGTCTACTTATTACAATAACCTTTATATTGATTATAAGATTGGTAAAGGGAGTATTTTGGTGCAATGTGTACCAGACCAAGTATATCATCACACCAAAAAAATAAAGAGACTGAGTCGGGAGATTTTAAAAGCCAGTGGAGCAATACTGGCCCTCTTGGGTCTCTCGTTTTTAAAGTCATGCATTAATTGCATCAAGAAAAATATTTGAAACAAAATTGTGTTAAATGACAACGGTCAACAGATATCCCATTAAATGAAGTGTTTTGATTGGTAAATCAATCTTGTTAAAGACAGAAGCAATCTGTGAATTACAAAGAAAGACTTACTCAGAGTCTATTCTGTTGATTCTTTCAGTTATGCCATGATCCAAGTCCTCCTCATTATCACTGCAGTGCATGCTGGGTAATCTATGACTGGGAGGGGCTAGTTGTGGCAGGGGAGGAGCTATACCTGGCTCATTAATTCTAAATGGGATATTGTCATCATTACTTCCAACCTCTACAGCTTCTAGTTTGTGGGCAAGTTCACAGCCTTTATCAGTTAAACTGTATCTATAAAGGAAAAACATTGGGCCAACTTATTCATCATCCGAACAAGGCTTGTTTTTCAGCCAGGCCACAATAAAAAACCACCTCTATGTTCCGGCTGACAAGATGTTGCATACTGTTTTCAAATTATACCCCGCTTTGCATGTGCACATGCTCGCAAAACAGGTTTAGTTTGAAAACGGTATGCAACATCTTGTCAGATGACGGCGTAACTCAACTATTTCATGTGCTGGATAGTGACAGCAAATAAATATCAACATTGGAAATTTCTATTAATTGGAAGCCAAGAGAAAAGAATCTTTGCCTAGAGGCTGATATTATGGTCACAGAAGCATGTGCAAAGTTTCCGAGCAATAGCTCAATAAGTAAACAAGTGGACCATGATGGTCCTAGATTGCTCACCTGAGTCTCTTTGACCCCTGGGACATCACATTAATTCAATAGGCAGATGTCAACAAGGAGATTATTTCTACATTAGATCAATACCATGGAATGTTTTCAGCCAAGAGAGGTGGAGTTCCATTAGATGATTCTAAATGCTTAATATGAAATCTGTCTGCCGCATGGTTTCTGAGAAAAAGATTTTTGAAGATTTTCCTATTTTCACCCATCTTGATCAGAAGAGCTAAAAGGGATGCGCCCGGATGAAGCCCAAATATGACCCCAGGGTCTTTATATTAACAAGAGGACCATGATGGTCCTATATCGCTCACCTTCAGCAGAGTTGTACTTTGACAATTAGAGGCCTTTGAGAATGTAAACGAGAAAATTGTCATAAAGATCCCTTTTTCCATGCTATGGGATCAATTCTTCTCATTTTCAATAGGCTTCATCCTTGTGACTTGACAAACATTCTGACCAAGTTTCATGAAGATAGGGCCATACTTGAGTCCCCTAGAGTGTAAACAAGAAAACTGTCATTAAGGCCCTTTTTCCCATGATATGGCACGGATCGTTCTAATTTTCTATTGGGTTCATTCATGTGGTATGACAAACATTCTGAAAAGTTTCATGAAAATTGGATCATATTTGTTGCCTCTAGAGTGTAAACACTTAGATTGTTGACGTCTGACGACAGACAACGCACGACGAATGACAGGCATTCAATGATCACGATGTGCTTAAGTGGGCAAAAAACTTGGTAGGGGCCCACTTGATGATGCTACATACCAAATAAGAAAGTTGAGCTATCTGTTTTCAGAAAAGAAGATTTTTAAAGATTTTTCTCTTTGATTTTACGTAAAAAGGGTTACACCCAGTGGAGCCCAAATATGATCCTAGGGTCTTCATACGTACAAACTTGATAGAGGTCCACAACATGATGCTACATACCAAATATGACAGCTGTCTACCTTCTGGTTTCAAAGAAGAAGATTTTTGAAAAAAAAATTTTACCCTTCATGCTCAGAAGAGCTAAAAGGGATGCGCCTGGGCAAAGCCCAAATATGACCCCAGAGTCTTGATATGAATAAACTTGGTAGAGGCTCAATATATGATGCTACATACCAAATATGAAAGGTGTCTGCCATCTGGTTTCAGAGAAGAAGATTTTCAAAGATTTTCGCTCTTTGATTCTATGTTAAAAGGGTTGCGCCCAGATTGAGCCCAAATATAACCCCAGGATCTTGATATGAACAAACTTGGTAGAGGTCCACTAGATGATACTACATACCAAATATGAAAGGTGTCTGCCATCTGGTTTAGAGAAAAAGATTTTCAAAGATTTTTGCTCTTTGATTCTATGTAAATAGGGTTGCGCCCAAATTGATCCCAAATATGACCCCAGGGTCTTGATATGAACAAACTTGGTAGAGGCCCACTAGATGATACTACATACCAAATATGAAAGCTGTCTGCCTTCTGGTTTCAGAGAAGAAGATTTTTGAAGATTTTCCTATTTTCTCCCTTTTTGTTAAGGGTAAAGGGAAAGCTAGGGGTGGATTTCATTTATTTGAACAACTTTGGTAGAGCTTGACCCAAGGAACATCCCTGCCAAGTTTCATCAAGATTGGTCCACTGGTTTAGGAGGAGAAGATATTTAAAGAAATTGTTGATGACGAACAATTCACGACGGACGCGAGACATTGTACGATCACAATAGCTCACCTTGAGCACTTTGAGCTCAGGTGAGCTAAAAATAAAATTTTAACTGAAACATTCGTATGTAAAACCTTAACCAAGATTTTCAAAGTCCAAAAGAGATTAAATACCACTTAATTCAATATCAGAGTATTGAATCTTGCTGATATTATGGTCACAGAAAAATGTGCTAGGTTTCAAAGCATAGGCTTAAGTAGAATTAGAGATATAACTGATATACAACATTTACATGTAAAAACATAACCAGAAATTTCCAAGTCTGAAAAGTGTTAAAATTCTACTAAATTCAAAATCATAGTAATGAATCATTGTCTACAGGCTGATATTTTGGTCACAGAAGCAAGTGCTAGGTTTTCGACATAAGCTTAAGGAAAAATAGAGATATAATTGATATACAACATTTAGGGGTTAAAACTTAACCGAACATTTTTAAGTCTGAAAGGGTAAAAATTCCACTAAATTCAATATCAAAGATTGAATCTTTGTCTAGAGGCTGATATTATGGTCACAGAAGCATATGCTACGTTTCCTAGCATCAGCTTAATTGAAATAGGATACTAGAAAGCCATGAATGGCTTGTGTCGCTCCACAGGCTTGAATTTCTTGTAATAGCAAATTTAAGTTTTGACTAGATTTTTAGATATTTTGGCTTCTACTGATGTTGAAATGATTTTCAAAGTTTCCACTATAATACCGAATAGAGAAAAGACCTCCGCCCATAAAAGACATATTTTTCTTCAAAACACAATAATTTTTGGCTGAATGATAATGGATCACCCAAGGATCACACTAATGAAGTTTGATTGATTTCTATCAGTTACATTATGAGAAAATGATTTTCAAAGTTTCCACTAAATAACAAATAGAAAAAAGACCTCCGCCCATAAAATACATATTTTTCATCCGATCACAATAATTTTTGGTAGACTGAAATAGGGTCACCCAAGGATCATTCATGTAAAATTTTGTTGATATCTATCGGTTAGATTCTGAGAAAACAATTTGCAAAGTTCCCACTATATAACATTTAGAGAAATGACCTCCGCCCATAAAATACATATTTTTCATCTGATCACAATAATTTTTGGTAGACTGATAAGGGATCACCCAAGGATCATTCATGTAAAATTTGGTTGATATCTATCATTTACATTCTGAGAAAATGATTTTCAAAATTTCCACTATATAACATATAGAGAAATGACCTCCGCCCATAAAATACATATTTTTTATCTGATCACAATAATTTTTGGTAGACTGATAAAGGGTCACCCAAGGATCATTCATGTAAAATTTTGTTGATATCTATAAGTTAGATTCTGAGAAAACAATTTGCAAAGTTCCCACTATATAACATATAGAGAAATGACCTCCGCCCATAAAATACATATTTTTCATCTGATCACAATAATTTTTGGTAGACTGATAAGGGATCACCCAAGGATCATTCATGTAAAATATGGTTGATATCTATCATTTACATTCTGAGCAAATAATTTTCAAAATTTCCACTATATAACATATAGAGAAATGACCTCCACCCATAAAATACATATTTTTTATCTGATCACAATAATTTTTGGTAGACTGATAAAGGGTCATCTAAGGATCATTCATGTAAAATTTTGTTGATATCTATAAGTTAGATTCTGAGAAAACAATTTGCAAAGTTCCCACTATATAACATATAGAGAAATGACCTCCGCCCAAAAAATACATATTTTTCATCTGATCACAATAATTTTTGGTAGACTGATAAGGGATCACCCAAGGATCATTCATGTAAAATTTGGTTGATATCTATCATTTACATTCTGAGCAAATAATTTTCAAAATTTCCACTATATAACATAAAGAGAAATGACCTCCGCCCATAAAATACATATTTTTCATCTGATCACAATAATTTTTGGTAGACTGATAAAGGGTCACCCAAGGATCATTCATGTGAAATTTGGTTGATATCTATCATTTACATTCTGAGCAAATAATTTTCAAAATTTCCACTATATAACATAAAGAGAAATGACCTCCGCCCATAAAATACATATTTTTCATCTGATCACAATAATTTTTGGTACACTGATAAAGGGTCACCTAAGATTCACTCATGTAAAATTTAATTGGTATCCATCAATTAGAACCTGAGAACTAGAAAGCCATGAATGGCTTGTGTCGCTCCACAGGCTTGAATTTCTTGTAATAGCAAATCTAAGTTTTGACTAGATTTTTAGATATTTTGGCTTCTACTGATGTTGAAAAGATTTTCAAAGTTTCCACTATTATAACATATAGAGAAATGACCTCCGCCCATAAAAGACATATTTTTCTTTAAATCACAATAATTTTTGGCTGAATGATAATGGATCACCCGAGGATCATACTAATGAAGTTTGATTGATATCCATCAGTAACATTCTGAGAAAATGATTTTCAAAGTTTGCACTATATAACATATAGAGAAATGACCTCCGCCCATAAAATACATATTTTTCATCCGATCACAATAAGTTTTGGTAGACTGATAAAGGGTCACCCAAGGATCATTCATGTAAAATTTGGTAGATATCTATCTGTTAGATTCTGAGAAAATGATTTTCAAAGTTTCATCCGATCACAATAAGTTTTGGTAGACTGATAAAGGGTCACCCAAGGATCATTCATGTAAAATTTGGTAGAAATCTATCAATTAGATTCTGAGAAAATGATTTTCAAAGTTTCCACTATATAACATATAGAGAAATGACCTCCGCCCATAAAAGAAATATTTTTCTTCAAATCACAAAAATTTTTGGTAGACTGATAAAGGGTCACCCAAGGATCATTCATGTAAAATTTGGTAGATATCTATCTGTTAGATTCTGAGAAAATGATTTTCAAAGTTTCCACTATATAACATATAGAGAAATGACCTCCGCCCATAAAATACATATTTTTCATCCGATCACAATAATTTTTTGTAGACTGATAAATGGTCACCCAAGGATCATTTATGTAAAATTTGATTGGTATCCATCAGTTAGAACCTGAGAAAGGTCACTTTTTAACATATTTGGAAATTAGCCACGCCCATTCAATCCATGTTTTTCATTGGATCAAAATTTCTTGAACAACTTTGAAAGAGGGTCACCCAAGGATCATTCCTGTGAAGTTTGGTTGAAATCCATCCAGTAGTTTCTGAGGAGAAGATTTTTAAAGAAAAAGTTTATGACCACAAGCACGGACGCACATACGGACTGACGCACAACGGACACAAAGCCATGACAATAGCCCCAGTGGCTTTCAGCCAGTGGAGCTAAAAATCACTTTTTACCATATTTGGAAATTAGCCACGCCCATTAAATCCATGTTTTTCATTGGATCAAAATTTCTTGAACAACTTTGAAAGAGGGTCACCCAAGGATCATTCCTGTGAAGTTTGGTTGAAATCCATCCAGTAGTTTCTGAGGAGAAGATTTTTAAAGAAAAAGTTTATGACCACAAGCACGGACCGACGGAAACACGGACGGACGGACGCACGACGGACACAACACCATGACAATAGCCCCAGTGGCTTACAGCCAGTGGAGCTAAAAACTGATATACAACATTTGCACGTTAAAACTTAACCAGGAATTTCTTAGTCTGAAAAGGGTTAAAATTCCACTAAATTCAATATCAGAGCAATGAATCTTTGTATAAAGGCTGATATTATAGTCTCAGAAGTAAATGCAAGGTTTACAAGCACTAGCTTGAGTAGAAATAGAGATATAACTGATATAAATCATTTGCACGTTAAAACCAGGAATTTCCAAATTTGAAAAGGGTTAAAATTCCACTAAATTCAATATCATAGTAATGAATCTTTGATTAAAGTATGATTTAATGGTCACAGAAGCATGTGCTAGGTTTCCAAGCTTAAGCTTAAGAAGAAATAGAGATATAACTGATATACAACAATTGCAGGTAAAAACTCAACCAAAATTTCTTAGTCCGAAAAATGGTAGTATTCCACTAAATTCAGTATCAAAGTATGAATCTTTGTCTAGTCGCTGATATTATGGTCACAGAAGCATATGCTAGGTTTCAAGACAATAGCTTTAGTAGAAATAGAGATATACAACATTTGCTCATAAAAACTTAACCAGGAATTTCCAAGTTCGAAAAGGGTTAAAATTCCAGTTAATTCAAAATGAGAGTAATGAATCTTTGATAAGAGGCTGATATTATGATCACAGAAGCATGTGAAAAGTTTCCATGAATAACTTTAGTAGAAATAGAGTTGCCTATTAGTCCCTTTTGCATGAATTCGCCATAAAGATTAAATTTTAAAGAAAATTTGACACATCAACTCTTGGCCTGCTTTTAGCCCTTTGATTTAATGAAATACTCAAAGGATTTTACCCTTATCAATCAGATTGTTCATGGAATATTCCTGCTATAAACTAGGCTTTTGCAGGCAGCATAAACTAAGATTGGCCTGAATGTACATGTACTCTTAACTCAGCCCAAACTGACTGATTTCTACTTAATAATTGTGATCCCAGACTGTAATGCACACACAGCAAAGAAAAAAGATGTAATCTATTTTTAGTACAGATGTCTATAGGATCTGTCTTGAGATTTTATAAATTGAACTTTGACAAGCTTAAAAACTCTTTTATTCTAGATATGGTTAGGATCAGATTGTCTATAAAAATCGAGTAAGATTCTTTTTCTTACATTAACAGCATTTTCATGCTTTTAATCAAACTTTCAAATTGCATCTCCAAAGAAAAGCCTGATAAATGTTTGTTTCAGTGACATCATGATGACAATATTTAGAGAGTGATCTTACACAAGGATATCCCGGTGGCTTTTTGTTATAGGGCCTACTTATTTGTCTCCCGAACAGGAACTGAATTTGTTTTTTCAGCTGGGCCACAATTAGAAACAAGCTCCTATGTTCCGGCTGACAAGATGTTACATACCGTTTTCAAATAATATCCCGCTTTGTGCGTTAACATGTGCGCAAAACAGGTTTAATTTGAAAACGGTTTGCAACATCTTGTCAGCCAGAACATAGAGCTGGTTTCTTATTGCGGCCCGGCTGAAAAAACGTGACCTGTTCCAGTGACAACTAAGTTGGTCCATAGAAGATTTGTATGACTGTGATAAAAAGAAGAGCTAACCTTGCTGGGCTGTTCTCTTTTATAACATATCCTTTCTTTATCAATGTACCCATAGATGACCAGGCAGTATAACGACATCCAGGATCTGGCTGTAAATACAGCAAAATTGGCATGTAACAATATTCTAAATATTGTTTACCAGCTACACCATTCAACTTCTTTACACTTATGGATCCTACCTTATAATAACAGGTCCTTCATAAAAAAACATATCTATTTGTAAGTAATTTGAGAAGTAACATGTGGGCAAAGAAGAAATTGCTTGTGACAAGTGAGATCTTCTCTTCCTTCTATGTTTTCTATAGGATAATGAAAGTTTAAATATTGGAAAGGCAACATTTTACTTAAAACTGGACAGATGGTAAATTATTTAGCCATTAACAACTAGCCTGAAGGACAAGAAAACATGGTTTTATTTGTTTGTATGGGATTTAATATCACCTTCAACAAGATCACAGTTATATCGCCGACGCTGGTGCACTTACCCATGGTTTCCTGGTGTTTATCATACAAGTACATCCACAACATTTCATCCGAGCCACCGGCTTCTCAACCAAAATAAACATACTACTTACCATATACTGATTTTCAGGAGACATGATTTGTGTCTCAATGACTTCTGAGACCCTTGTTAGATGAAAATTTGCCAAGCTGGGTTTCCATTACACTGGCCTAAGGTTTGACAGCCCTAAACGTAGCCAGTCCTCCCTAAATTTTCACATGTTTCGACAGGAGGACTAGCCTTAGTAATGATTCCTGTCACCTATAAAGGCCTTTATTACATTGACTCCATTGCCTCTTGTAGTAAGGAGATTAATGAGTTACAACAAAATTTGGATAAAAAAAATGTATTTATTCAGTCACAAGAGTATACTTCAATTTCATTCTGTACAAGATAGTATTAAAAGATCCAAATGGCTTCCAGCTGATGTTTGTTCCAATAGTTTTGCACTGTTCCTTGAAATGGATTCTTAAAAATTTGTCATTTTTACTAAGGACTTAAGAAATCATTATTTAAGTTGAAGTATGCCTACTTTGCAAAGATTTTAAAAATTCCAGGATTGAGATTACAACATGAGACAGAATGTCAAGTTGTTATTATCCAATAACAACTTTTATGTAGGTCCCCTATGGAACTTTTCGAGAAAGTTTGAAACAAAACCTCATTCATGGAAAACAAACACAACCAAAATGGCTATTAATTTATACTTACTAGCTCCTATTGATTTGCTCCAATATTGTCTCATAACCTTCAACTACCAAAAATAGATGTGTATTGAGATGTTTGTTCATGCAAAATACTACTGTACCTTTTATTCATTTGAGATTACCTGTAAAACTTTAATTCACAATCTTCATTTTGAACAGATCGAGGGTTCAGTCCATACTGTACTCAGTGTATATACAATGTGTAAATACACTAAGTACAGTCTTGCACTGAACTTTAGACTGATGTCAAACACCAGTAAAACAACATACCCCTATCTTTACACTAACGTACCAGTGTGAATGACTTATCAGCAAGAGGCTGGGCTTTCTGAATCAGGTCATTCCTAGACAAATATCCCACTGAATCAGGGTCCTGAAAATAGAAATACCACAATTATCAAAATGATCACTATCAAAAGACAAGGGGACCATGATGGTCCTATATCGCTCACCTTCGTCTCTTTTACTCCTCCTTTAGCAAAATTAAATGCTTTAAAAATCATTAAACAACCATTGAATTTTTCAAAGAATGACATTATTCTATTCCTATGTTACCTGTATAAATTTCTAGCCTTTTCTAAACAAGTTTTATGTGACCTTGCCAGCATTCTGAACAAGTTTCATGACTATTGAGCCATATTTGTGGCCTCTAGAGACTAGAGTGTAAACATAATTTGTCAGGCCCCTTTTCCAATGAAATGGCATGGATCTTTCCCATTTTTGAAAGGGTTAATCCTCGAGACCTGGCCAACATTTTGACCAAGTTTCATGAAGATAGGGCCATATTTCTTGCCTCAGCACTCAGTTACTGTGACTGCCTCGGTGGCCTAGTGGTAAATGCACTTGACCCGTGACCTGGAGGTCCATGGTTCGAGCCCAACTGTTGCCGGGGTGTGTTTATGGGCAAAACACTTAATAGCCAGCCCTAGTTCACCCACCTGTAAAAATGGGTAGCAGTGGATTTAAACCACTCCCTCTCTCTCGGGGACGTGAAAACATCAGGATTTGAGTGTTCGAGAGAGCGATTCTGTAAGCTTAAGCTTTCGTCACTATCAAACTAAAATTAGTATAAACTAAGAGTGTAGACAAGAAAATTATCATTCAGGCCCCTTTCCTGTGATATTGCATTGATCTTTCACATTTTCAATAGGGTTCATCCTTGATACCTGGCCAGCATTCTGAGCAAATTTCATTAGGATAGGGCCATATTTGTGGCCTCTAGAGTGTAAACAATACAAGAGCTGTCAGAGGACAGCCAAGCTCGACTATTCCTAGTGCTTGACAGTAACAGCAAATCAATATTGACATTGGAAATTCAATAAAATTTAAGTCAAGAGAAAAGAATCTTTGTCTAGAGGCTGATATTTAAGTAACAGAAGCATGTGCAAAGTTTAAAAGAAATAGCTTTAGTAGGAACGGAGATACAACTAACATAAAACAGTTGCAAATAAAAATATAACCTGGATTTTTAAAGGCCAAAAAGGGTTGAAATTCCACTAAATTAAATATCAGAGTAATTAATCTTTTTCTGTGGGCTAATATTATGGTAAAAGAAGCATGTGTAAAGTTTCCAATCAACAGCTTTAGTAGATACAGAAATATTACAGATGTACATCAGTTGCACGTAAAAACTCAACCAAGATTTCTAAGTCCAAAAAGGGTTAAAAATCCACTAAATTCAATACCAGAGAATTGAATCTTTGTCTAGAGCTTAATATTATGATCGCAGAAGCATGTGCAAAGTTTCCAAGCAATAGCTTTACTAGAATAAGGGATATAACTGATGTACAACATTTGCACATAAAAACTTAACCAAAAATTTCTAGGTCTGAAAATGGTTAAAATTCGATAAAATTCAATATGAGAGTAATTAATCTTTGTCTAGAAGCTAATACCATCGAAACAGAAGCATGTGTGAAGTTTCCAAGCAAAAGCCTAGGTAGAAATAGACCTATAACTGATATACAACATTTGCATGAAAAAACTTAACCAGGAATTTCTAAGTCCGAAAAGGGTAAAAATTCCATGAAATTCAATATCAGAGTTTTGAATCTTTGTTATGAGGCGGATTTTATGGTCACAGAAGCATGTGCAAAGTTTCAAAGCAATAGCCTTAGTAGAAATAGAGATATCACAGATATACAACATTTGCATGTAAAAACTTAACCAAGATTTCTAAGTCCAAAAAGGGTTAAAATTCAACTAAATTCAATATCAGAGTATTGAATCTTTGTCTAGAGGCTGATATTATGGTCACAGAAGCATGTGCTAAGTTTCAAAGCAATAGCTTGAATAGAAACAGAGATTTTAAACATTTGCACGTAAAAACTTAACCAAAGCATTACGCCGACGCCCGGGTGACCGGAATAGCCCCCCTATTCCTGAATAGTCAAGCTAAAAATTATCATTAAGGCCCCTTTCCTGTGATATGACATGTATCTTTCCCATTTGCAGAAAGGTTAATCCTTGTGACCTGGACATTATTCTGATCAAATTCTATGAAGATTGGGCCATATTTGTGGCCTCTAGAGTGTGAACAAGAAAATTGTCACTAAGGCCCCTTTTCCCGTGATATAGCATGGATCCTTCCCATTTTCAATAGGGTTCATCCTTGTGACCTGGTCAACATTCTGAGCAAGTTTCATAAAGATTTGGCCATATTTGTGGCCTCTAGAAAGTAAACACTAAGATTTTTGACACTGGACGACACATGAGATATGACGGACATTCAATGATCACAAAATCTCACCTTGAGCATGATGTGCTCAGGTGAGCTAACAAGAAAGGACGGGTTTCCATAAGGGCCTTTTCGTGGCTAGAATAGATATAATCTGCATGTACTGACAAAATATTGGCATCTCAAACTTATTGGTTCTAGCTGTGGGCTGTGTTAAAAGTGCGTGGAGTAATTTACTACAAACTTGAGTTTCATTTTAAAACTTTTATATCACCCAAATTATTTACTTTTGAGTTTGAGGCTGCCACACAATACAACAATGAACTATTCCTTAGTTGATATACGGACCTTATTTTAACATTTCATATTTTTCATTGTGATTATCTTCCCTTATTTGTCTTATTGGAATTTCTTTGTTTTATTTCCTACCGACTTTGCAGGTTTGCACAACACGTTTACAAATAGCCTTGAATATCAAATTTCTTCTATTGATTGCAAAGAAAATACAAAACCATTGCCCAAAGTTTTTTTCTGCAGAAATCAATTCATTAATTTTGGAGTTATCTGCCCCTGAATATGAGAAATAAGCAAAATTTAGCTTTAAACTGGCATTATCAAGCCAAAGTAAGATAGATTTTGAACTTGTTATTGATCCTTAGGATATATTTTCTAACCAACACTATTGTATATTGTATTCATTATGAAGTGTTTGTTTTGTTTTGTTTTCCTATTTGTCTTAGGGAAAATGTGTTCTCAGGCAATTAAAGAACTGTGGATTACTTATGGATATCGTCAATATTCTTCAAGTAATTAAATGTACCTGAGTACTACTAAAGTATTCACAAATTCAATTAGATAAAGATAATATTATCACCCTAGCTATGAGTTCTACATACATGCCAAGTTTCAACATCGTAGTCCTTGTATTTTGAAAATTATGGACCGGACACGAATTTTCAAACTGAATCATACAAGGGCAGTGACTCAAAAATTACAAATGGTAGCGTCGAGTTATTGCGCTCTGCACATCCTAGCTATGAGATCTATACACCTGTGAAGTTTCAAGTCCATAGGACTTATAGTTTGAGAGTTATGGACGGGACACAAATTTGCTAACTGAATCAAACAAAGGGCAATAACTCAAAAATTACAAATGATAGAGTTGTGGTTCTTGCGCTCTGCACACCCTAGCTATGAGATCTATACACCTGTGAAGTTTCAAGACCATAGGCCTTATAGTTTGAAAGTTAAGGACCGAACACGACTTTGCTAACTGAATCAAACAAAGGGCAATAACTCAAAAATTACAAATGGTAGAGTTGTTGTTCTTGCACTCTGCACACCCTAGCTATGAGATCTATACACCTGTGAAGTTTCTAGACCATAGCCCTTGTAGTTTCAAAGTTATGGAACGGACAGGAATTTGCTAACTGAATCAAACAAAGGGCAATAACTCAAAAATTACAAATGATAGAGTTGTGGTTCTTGCGCTCTGCACACCCTAGCTATGAGATCTATACACCTGTGAAGTTTCAAGACCATAGGCCTTATAGTTTGAAAGTTAAGGACCGAACACGACTTTGCTAACTGAATCAAACAAAGGGCAATAACTCAAAAATTACAAATGGTAGAGTTGTTGTTCTTGCACTCTGCACACCCTAGCTATGAGATCTATACACCTGTGAAGTTTCTAGACCATAGCCCTTGTAGTTTCAAAGTTATGGAACGGACAGGAATTTGCTAACTGAATCAAACAAAGGGCAATAACTCAAAAATGGTAGAGTTGTAGTTCTTGCGCTCTGCACACCCTAGCTATGAGATCTATACACCTGTGAAGTTTCAAGACCATAGGCCTTATAGTTTGAAAGTTATGGATCGGACACAAATTTGCTAACGGACAGACAGACGGACAGACAGACGGACGGACAGACGATACCATAATATGACCCTTCGTGCGTATAAAAACAGAGGGAAAGTTTATTAGGTGAAATACGACTTATCTGATGTGCTGGATGAGTAAAAAGTAAAAATTCTGTCTTGAATATAAAAGGCTTTAAAAAATGAGAGATATATGAACAGGAACAATATAGTCTATAGGACCAAGATGTCTCATGTTTTTTCTGTCAGATGCTGAACTAGAAATGAATGGCTTAAGTCGCTCCACAGGCTTGAGATTATTGTAATAGCAAATCTAAGTTTTGACTAGGTTTTTAAATATTTTGGGTTTTACTGATGTTGAAAATGCTTTTCAAAGTTTCCACTAAATAACATATAGAAAAATGACCTCTGCCCATACATATTTTTCATCCAATCACAATAATTTTTGGCTGCATGATAATGGGTCACCCAAGGATCATACCAATGAAGTTTGATTGATATCCATCTGTTACATTCTGAGCTAGAAAGCCATGAATGGCTTGTGTCCCTCCACAGGCTCAAAATTCTTGTAAAATCAAATAAAAGTTTTGACTATATTTTTTGATATTTGGGGTTCTACTGATGTTGAAAATGATTTTCAAAGTTTCAACAATATAACAATACAGAAATGACCTCAACTCATAATAGACATATTTTTCCTCCAATCAAAATAATTTTTGGCTGCATGATAAAGGATCACTCAAGGATCATACCAAAAATGTTTGATTGATATCTATCAGTTACATTCTGAGAAAATGATTTCAATAGTTTCCACTATATAACATATTGAGAAATGACCTCCGCCAAAAAAAGGCATATTTTTCATCCAATCAAAATCCATCCGATAACAATTATTTTTGGTAGACTGATAAATGATCATTCCAGTGAAATTTGGTTGATATGCAAAAATAAGATTCTGAGAAAATGATTTTCAAATTTTCCACTATATAACATATAGAGAAATGACCTCCGCCCATAAAATGCATATTTTCCATCCGATAACAATGATCTTTTGTAGACTTATAAAGGGTCACTCAATGATCATTCATGTAAAATTTTATTGGTATCCAATGATTAGAATCTGAGAAAACTAACTTTTTACCATATTTGGAAATTAGCCACGCCCATTAAATCCATGTTTTTCATTGGATCAGAATTTCTTGAACAACTTTGAAAGAGGGTCACCCAAGGATCATTCCTGTGAAGTTTGATTGAAATTCATCCAGTAGTTTCTGAGAAGAAGATTTCTAAAGAAAAAGTTTACAACCGGACGCACCACGCACGGACACAACGCCATGATAATAGCCCCAGTGGCTTTCAGCTAGTGGAGCTAAAAATGATTTTCAAAGTTTCCACTATATAACATATAGATAAATGACCTCCGCCCATAAAATACATATTTTTCATATGATCACAACAATTTTTTTTACACTGATAAAGTGTCACTCAAGTATCATTCATGTAAAATTTGGTTGATATCTATCTGTTTGATTCTGAGAAAATGATTTCCAAAGTTTCCACTATATAACATATAGAGAAATGACCTCTGCCCATAAAATACATATTTTTCATCCGATCATAATAATTTTTTGTAGACTGATACATGGTCACCCAAGGATCATTCATATAAAAATTCTTCAAAATAGCTCTTGACTTTTGCTGTTAAATAATTTCTATACTTAACAGTCTTAGAGCAAATAATTCAAAACCTCAGAAAGATGGTCAAATCACTTAGTCGAAGGGTTGAGCAATCTATTGTTCTTTTAACATATGTGACCCATCACAAGAAAAGGGACCATCGGGGTAGTGCGTAAAGTGTCAACCTTAGTCAGACTGCGCGGGTTGCACAGAATGAATGGGATCGAAACTTTTTGCACTATTTGATTTTCTGAATCTAGAAGGATTAATCTATCTTCGAGTGCAAGAACTTTTGAAATGCGACCTCTGCCTACCTCTACTGGAATAAATCTCTTTTTTGCAATTTCATTTTACTGAGTTCCGAAATGGTCCCTTTTCACATGACTGGTCACATATAATCCTACCTGCATATGTCTATAGAGTGCCAACAACAGGGCATATGGTCCGGATCTTAGCTGAGGTATATACTCTCTCACAACACCACCACCAGATCTCTGTCTTTTCTGGAATAAAACACCTTATTCCATTACCAGATTACAGCATTTTAGTTCTGTATGACAAATTGTTAAGCAGCCATGCTATTTAAGGCCCATATCTAATAGTAAATGAGAAATAATGAAATTCAGCTAAATGTCAGGATATTAAAACAGCAAATCATGTAATTTTTTGTGTAAGTTATTTCACATAATATCTAGGGCTAACAAAGGTATTGAAAATTTCTTATTTTTTGAGAGAATGATAACTGTTCTATAATATACTAAAATCTAGCAATCTGCTTAAATTCATGCATTAAATCAGTGGCTAAAATAGGGTAAAGTAAAACTGATAAACTTGATTTTCAGAAATTAAATCTGAGTAGAGTATTACAGGAAATCCCTTGGTTAAATGTTTACCCTTGCAGGAGGTTGTGGCTCTGTATGTTCATCACTATCACTGTCAGATAACTCATGAACAGCTGCTGGAACTCTTCTAACCTGGGTTACCTCCCCTAAAGAAAGTTCAATAAATTTGATATAAAAATTGATATGTGAAAAGCAAATTTCCATATTTTTCAATATGTTTTTCCACACAAAAAATCCTAGATACAATATTTCATTGACTCTAAACTGGATCTGTAAGAAAGGGGACTGATACACCCACTAAACACACTAATAGATTTTTTACTTGAGACCTTGACCTTCGTAAGCCCATAAGACAGGGCACTTCCTTTGATCATGAGCAACAATTGTATAAAATTTCAAGATTCTAGGTAACTTTGATCTTGTGTTATGGGGGTCTGGATGAGAAAAGGTCTACAGATGGACCGATGAACAGATGATGAATGGACAGACACATGATGAAACCAATATACCCCTCTTCTACTTTGTATGTTGGGGGTTATAATAATTGTCAACTACTACTTCTGTCATAAGAATATAATATCAAATGACATATAGGGGCTTAACCTTCTGCTATAAGAATGGACGTTACTGTGAATTATTTCAGTAAATCATAGTGAAACAATACCACAAATTTTTGAAAATCATATGCCGAAGGTTTTTAATAAGAAGTCTATCACCTTTCTGATAAATGTGGTCAAACTTCAAAGGGCTTATTCAATTTCAGGGTTATAATTACAACCATTTCGGGAAAATACATATATCAATACTAAAGCAGAAAATGAAATATTTGTACATAAGAAAGACTCCCGACAACACAAGCTGAAAGCAATTTACAGTGTATGGTAGGGGACCATGTGGTCATTCTCATTGGCAAAATTTGAGAGATGCATGCTTTGCTTTATAGACAAGAGGACCATGATGGTCCTATATTGCTCATCTTCTTATCATTGTCTCAATTAATAATTATCAAATTTTCCAGTCATAATTGTACTTTTTATGATTTGTGGTCTCTAGAGTATAAACTGGAGAATTGTCACTTAGGCCCCTTTTTCTATGATATCATGTTGATCCTTCCAATTTCAAATAGGGTGCGTCCTTGTGATATGACAAATATTCTGACCAAATGTCACTAAGATTGGACCATATTTGTGGCCTCTAAGAGTGTTAACAAGAAAATGGTCATTAAGGCCTCCTGTGATATCGTATGAATCTTCCCTCTTCAGTAGGGTTCAACCTAGTGACCTGAGAAATATTTTGACCAAGTTTCATGAAGATTAAACCAAATTTAAGGCCTTCAAAGAATAAACAAGAAAACTATCATTAAGGCCCCTCTCCCAATGATATCAAAAAGATCCTTCTCATTTTCAAGGTTTCATCCTTGTGACCTGACAAACAATCTGTCCAAGTTTTATGAAGTTTGTACCATATATGTGGTCTCTAGAATGTTAACAAGAAAATTGTCATTCAGGCTCCTTTTCCTTTAATATGACAGGGATCCTTCTTATTTTTAATAGGTTTAATACTTGTGACCTGACAAACATTCTGACCAACATTTGTGGCCTCTAGAGTGTAATCATGAAAATTGACCCTTTTCCCATGATATGTCTGACGACAGATGACCAACAACAGGTGACAGACAACGGACATTCAGTGATCATTTAAGCTCACTTTGAGCATGATGTGCTCAGGTGAGGTAAAAAAGAGGACTATTTGTGATTCCTTCGTTATTCTGTTGTAACATCAAGAACTTCACAACATAGGTCTGGTTTATTTTCAAATTTGCACACTTAATTTTTTAAGGATTATGTGTCATGCAAAATATCAGAGTTTTAAGTTAAATGGTTTGGGAGTAGAAGATTTTGTTCTTTATTGCTATATTACATCCAGGATACCACAACACAGGGTTAATGTTCAAGTTGGGGCAACAATTTGAAGTTTTATGATGAAGGGTCATAAATATATAGGTCATGCCAAATATAATAAGATTACACCTTTTTGTTTCAGAGAAGAAATTGTTTTCAAAGATGTGTTTTATTTCTTTAGTTGTAAAATCCAGAAACTAACAGCATAGAGTTATTTTTCAGAAATCTAAACCTTAATTCAAAAAATTCAAGGGTTGATCCTGATATTTGTACAAGAGGACCAGGATGGTTCTAGATCGCTCACCTGAGTCTCTTTGACCCCTGGGCGTCACAGGTTGCGCCTGGGTGAAGCCCAAATATGAACCCAGGGTCTTGATAATAACAAACTTGGTAGAGGTCCATTATGTGATGTTGCACACCAAATATGAAAGCTGTCTACCTTCTGGTTTCAGAGAAGAAGACTTTTTAAAGATTTCACTCTTTGTTTCTACGTAAAAAGGGTTGCACCCGGATGGAACCCAAATATGACCCCAGGGACTTGATATGAACAAAGTTAGTAAAAGTCCTCTAGATGATGCTTCATACAACAATATGAAAGTTGTCTGCCTACTGGTTTCAGATTAGAAAATTTTTGAAGATTTTTTTCACCCATTTTATTAAGGGTAAATGGAGAGTTAAGGGTGGATTTCATTTTTTTTAACAACTGTGGTAAAGCTTGACCCCAGGAACATCTCTGCAAAGTTTCATCAAGATTGGCCAGCCGCTTTAGGAGGAGAAGATGTTTGAAGAAATTGTGGACGACGCACGAGGGATGACTGAGGACGGACAATGGACATTTGACAATCACAAAAGCTCACCTTGAGCACTTCATAAAATGAGGTTATAAATCAACAAAAGAATTAACTATCAAAATAAAAATTATAGAGTCTTCAGTCTTTTAATGCATCAGCTGTGTAATAACCATGGAAATTCTAAAATGTTTATATTCAATAGCGGCTGAAACATGCATGAATCAAGACAGAGACCTCCTACTAAGGCGGGGGAGCAAGAACATAAAATGCAACATCAATAATAACTCTTTTCTAAATAGTCTACACCTACTCGCATGCCTTCCTGTGCCTGATAGACCAACTTGCAATAATTATCCACATACCATTTGGAATCTGATTTGTTTACAATTCCTATATGTATGATATTTCTTGTAAAGTGGGGAGCCAAATGCAAGACCTTTATTTTTAGAAAATATGTTAGATATGTTTTTTAATTGAAACACCATTTGACCATTCAAAATGCTGCTTTGTAGCCTTGCCCTCTTCAAATATAGGGGAAAGCTTTAGAAAAAGTTCTCTTTTGCACATTTTCATCTTTTTCTGAACTATCTGATATGTTTGATTTGATGAATAACATAACATAGATTATGTCAAAATTTAGAAAAAAAATGGCATTCATATTTTGGAATTGACGTCCTGTCAATTTCCTCAAATATGCTGTATTATAGAAATATTCTGTATCCAAAAAAAGTCTCCATATAAGCTGATTTGAGAAATAATTTCTATTTGCTTTTTAATTCATTAAGCCAAGGATTTTCAACTTAAGTTTCAGAAAATTCAATTTAATTAACAGATTTTCAATATGTGCTCTCCCGCCTTAGCAAACATACGTAACTATGGTTACATATTGTAACAAGTCAGGGGACAGGGTCAGTTCTCTCTCTCACCAGCCTCTTACTATCTCTCTATCTCTCTATCTGTTGAAATTACAGATTTATTTGCAACACGTCGCTTGAGGGTTGCCGCTGCCAAAAGTGAGCTCAGGCAGTAAAGGAATTCAAAAAGAATGACGAAAACGACCGTTTAAATTTCAGTCTATGAGACAATTATTATTTCTTCACTGTAGTTACAACGTTTTCATTACGATTCTTTCTATAAATTCCTAAATTTAGTAGAGTGAAGAGGAATAGTGAAGTAATGTTAGTTCCCTAACCCTCGAGATCAGACTGAGCTGGTGACCAAAGAAACGCTGCCTATTTACACAATTCAAGCGCATGCGGCCAAAAATATTGGTCATGACCAAAAAAGTTGGCCATACGGCCAGAAAAATTGATCTCCACCCAAAGATCAGGTCACGACATTGTTAGTTACCCTAGAAGACTCTAAAATTGCTTTGACAGCTTTGGCTAAATTAAGGAACTAACCTCCTAAGAAAATCAAAATATTAGTGAAAGAGAGCTGTCAAAACGTGGTTACTATAAATAATAGGACCTTGAAGATCATTTGATAAAATAAACTTTCTACACATAATGCATCTTTCACGGGTTACCGAATCCACTCAATATCCAGTAAAAATAGAAAACATACTGCAAGATTAAATTGACCTTTTGACGAAAAATGCAAGAACTAGCGAGTGTCAGACCTCGACAGCGATTTCTAAGTTAAGTATAAACATCAGGATATGATATGCATAAGTTGTCTTGCATTGCAGACAATGAATAAATGGCAATTCACCAGTCAAAATCAGACGGCGCTGTGCATGGATTCCTGCATTCCCGATCAAGCAAAAAGGGACTAAAAGTCTTCAAACGGCCTGAATACCTTAAGAAATCTACAAGATCTAGTTGCATGAAGTGTTTTATTGTGCATGTAGACCAACAGCTCTGATCTGGGTCTACAGCACATGATTTATTCTGTGTATTCTAGTACCTATAATACAGGGCTTGACACAGATTGTCACAGTATGCACAGGAATTTCTTACCTCAGAAATACATGTACAGACTGACCCGAATACATAGGAGTGAATACTTCTTAGGAAAAACAGGAATACACGAAAGAAATATACATGCTGCAAGTACTCACAACATCAGACAGAAATAAATGGATACAGCATATACAAGGATTGATAAGACATTATCTCTTCAATACTTGGACAGGCTGACACCAATGGATTTGTGATACCAAAAACATGACGGATATTAGATGCTCAAATATCGCTGAAAGTGATTAAATATCAAGGGAACATCATTACCCCCCTCTTAATTTGGCAAAACTCCAACTGCCAAACTATCTATAAAATATAGAGCTGTTAAATGAAATAATAATCTGAGCAATACATATTAAAACTAGAAAGCCATGAATGGCTTGTGTCGCTCCACTGGCTTGAATTTCTTGTAATAGCAAATCTAGGTTTTGACTAGATTTTTAGTTCTACTGATGTTAAAATGATTTTCAAAGTTTCCACTATAATAACAATACAGAAATGACCTTCGCCCATAAAAGACATATTTTTCATCAAATCACAATAATTTTTGGCTGCATGATAATAGATCACCCAAGGATCATACTAATGAAGTTTGATTGATATCCATCATTTACATTCTGAGAAAATGATTTTCAAAGTTTCCACTATATAACATATAGAGAAATGAACTCCATCCATAAAAGACATATTTTTCATCAAATCACAATAATTTTTGGTAGACTGATAAAGGGTCACCCAAGGATCATTCATGTAAAATTTGGTTGATATCCAAAAATTAGATTCTAAGAAAATGATTTTCAAAGTTTCAACTATATAACATATAGAGAAATGACCCCCGCCCATAAAATACATATTTTCCATCTGATCACAATAATTGTTGGTAGACTGATAAAGGGTCACTTAAGGATCATTATGTAAAATTTGGTTGATATCTATAAGTTAGATTCTGAGAAAATGATTTTCAAATTCCACTATATTACATTTAGAGAAATG
Organism: Fragum whitleyi; assembly: GCA_948146395.1. Classification (NCBI taxonomy): domain Eukaryota; kingdom Metazoa; phylum Mollusca; class Bivalvia; order Cardiida; family Cardiidae; genus Fragum; species Fragum whitleyi. The sequence continues at coordinate 50,110,026 of OX411544.1, forward strand.
ACCTCCGCCCATAAAATACATATTTTCCATCTGATCACAATAGTTTTTTGTAGACTGATAAACAGTCATCCAAGGTTCATTTATGTAAAATTTAATTGGTATCCATCCATTAGAACCTTAGAAAAGTCACTTTTTACCAAATTGGAAATAAGCCACGCCCATTAAATCCATGTTTTTCATTGCATCAAAATTTCTTGGACAACTTTGAAAGAGGGTCACCCAAGGATCATTCCTGTGAAGATTGGTTGAAATGCATCCAGCAGTTTTTGAGGAGAAGATCTTTAAAGAAAAAGCTTATGACCGGTCACATAGACGCACGGACGGACACAACGCCATGACAATAGCCCCAGTGGCTTTCAGCTAGTGGAGCTAAAAATGCTAGTAGACTGAAAGCAAAATTTACATTACATAGAAATATAGTGCAATCAGTATTGACCAAATTATTTGAACAACTGAATACGAAGTGCAGTCCTAAATTTTAAGAATAATCTAAGAAGCTAGTCAGCATTTCAATTCACTTCTTATTTAGTTTTACAAATAAAGATTAACATACAAACCTTTACATGCATGTTAAAACTATAATCCTTTAAAAATTAACTGTTAGTTTTCAAAACTTAATAATCACTTTAAATAAACAACACTCATTATTCACTGTCACTGTTTTGATATCAATATACTTAAAATATTACACCTAAAGTCTTTAAATTACTGATACCTTAAATGTCACTCCAGTAATCTGGGAAATAATCCTTTTTAATCTTATCTAAATTCAAAAGTTCACACTTTTTTTAAAAATGAATTTCACATTTAGACGTGTAACATAAGAATGTCCATAATAAGAACTACTGGGTTCCAACATCGTCTTCTGCAAAAATAGTGGTAGAATCATCCTTCTGTACCCGCAGTGTACTTTATTAGTTATACAGTTTCTTGCCGGGGTATATGACAATTTATTCCCGGCTAAAAAGATGATGTCACTTGAGCCGCAGGTTGACATCATTTTTACTGCCATGAATTAATCGTCATATACCCAGGCAAGAAACCATATTACGATTTATTATACTTCAAAGTTTTAGGGCTAAATATCTGTCTTTTGCCTATTTTAGGCCTTGGTATAAACCGAATTCTTTAAAACCAATATCCCTTAATGCCCCCCTATGAAAAGTAAACATATAAACAGTGAAACAGTAAACAGAGTCATATATAGTTGTGATGTCACACTACTACACTCCGTGATGTTGTGATATGAAAGTGGTTCTTGGCTGAACCTGCGAGATAGTTGGCACTTTAAATGGACAGATTTGTAAAATGTGAGGGTATCTATTGAAATCTATATTATTTTTTATTTGCACAATTTTAACTGTTATGCTTTTAGACTGTAGCCTAATGTGAATACTTGGTTTGTGTTATCAGCGAAGCGAGAGAATCATGGCCGCCATTGCCGTTTCGATTTTTTGTCTATGTTCACACCAAGGTGCCTTAAGGAAACATTAGATGTTACATGGGAGTGGCCTCGGATATCAATGTTTGTCAGGTCAGCATTGACCAATGAAAACACTAGAATTTTCTTTGCAGTATAATAAAGCTGCTCCTTGACAGGTACAATATGGGCCTGCCAATCCCCTTCATGACAGGCGACCTGTCCAGTTTGGTAAAACTGGGAAATAGATCCTATCTGTTTTGAGTTCTGGTTTGTGTGACACAAAACAGACTTGCCACATGTTATGACAAGCAAAACAAAAAAGTTGTAATTGGTGAGTTGGAAGCGTTTCGTTCTACTATACCCATACTGTACCTAGCTACTCCTTGACAGGTAAGTATGGGCCTGCCAATCCCCTTCATGGCAGGCGAACTATCCAGTTTGGTAAAAGCTAGAGGCCATGGACATAAAACAGACCTACCATATACCTCATGACAGGCGCAACAAGATGGAAGAAGATAATAATTCTTCTCTTGCAAATTTTAGGAAAATATGAAAATTTTACAACTGTCAACATTGTATAGCTGGGTCATCTTATCCTGGAGTTTTGTCAAAACTACACTATGTGTAAATTCAATTTTACTCTAAGGTCAAACGGTTCACAGTCAAATCTGGAGCCACCTCATAAATGCACACTTTCTTAGACTCTCGACATCTGGTCCTGTACCTCACCATAGCCACCTCTGGTAGATTTTCTCTCAGTCACTCTTTGACCCACTACCCTCATGACCTTACTTTGGTACCTTTTGACCCTCTCTATGTCATCTTTCCTGTATGCAGCTATGAGCTATCACCATAGTCTCCATTCTCTCAACCACTGATCTTAGTCTTCACTGACTTACACAGTCTGATCTGTTCACATTGACCCATTATGTTCCAAGATACCAAAGCTCTCCTTTTGAGTTCAATCAATACTGGCATACTTCATAAACAATCACTGGCTAAATAAGTCAGTAATAGTTACTGTTGGATCCTCTTAAATCTTCCTTTTAAATTGCAGCATATGTCTATCCTAAATATGCATCATCTCCGACAAACTGTACACGCTCCCTGTAGGCTCCTCGACATCTGGCCCTGACCTCACCACGGTCACTTCAAGTAGTATTCACTCTAATGGTCACTCTTTGGCCCTTCACTTCTTCCCTTAACCATGTGTAGGTACTCTTTGGCCTTCCCCATGTCCTCACTGCCTCTACGGTGTACTATGTATCTCTGTATCTCTAACAGCTGTCAATTTACTCTTGATCCCATTAGTTTAACCCTTCATCCTTCCTTGACTTGTTTACCATATACATCCTAAAGAATGTCTTCATCAAAACATTTCAACTTGAAATGTTTTTCCCTTCAATCTCCAAAAAATGCAATTCTCAAATCATCATTTAATCTCTATGTCCATATAAACATAATTTCCTCTAGATTCTCTTGTAGTAGCTTCATCTTAGTATTGTCTGCGCTCACCAGTCAGACAACCAGTGTACAAATCCCAATCATCAGCTGTTTGGCTAAGATAGGCCCTCGACTTTCTCATAAGCTTACTGCCAAACTCAGGTACAAAATGGCATGGGTAGTACAGACATTTCTTTTTGATGCCAAATTCCTGGCCTGTCTCTCTTGTTACATAACAGGAAGTCTGACTGTTTCTCATTTTCTCTTGTTCACTGTTACACGCTTTTGACTGCTGTACCTTTACTGCTTTGATTCCTCTTTTTTCACATGGAATCACTCCAGTTGATTTCTGACTGCTGTCTCTGTTTTTCAGGAAACAGAGTGTGTTCTCTTGCTTTGGCCCCTGACAGATGATAAATTTTCTTTAGGCAAAACAGATTTGCTAAACAGGATGTCAGCTGGGCCCAATTCGTCATCCTGTAATATGTCCATTCCCAGAATGACATCTTCTTCAATGTCAGCAACTACCAGCTTCTTCTGTAGCTGCACTGATCCTAAAGATATCTGTGTCTCTATTTTCCCCTTCTCACCCTGTGTAAAGCCTTCCAATTCTCCAAATTCTAAAAGTTTAGGTCTTCTTTCTATTGAAATACTGTTATACACCCTCTCAGATATCATTGATTGCGTTGCCCTAGTTTGGACAGAAAAGACTATATTCAAGTTTTCTATTGTGCCTTTAACAAACAGACCATCCCTGTAAGGTTTTGTTCTACGAAATTAGGTGCTTCTGATTTTCAAATTATCGACCATTTAGTGTTCTGACTGGGGCTTCACCTTGGACTTCAAGTCCAGCCCATTCATGTTTAAAAGCTCATTTACTAGACTAATTTCTTTGCTGGTTACCTGAACATTGGTCCCCTGCTAGGTCTCAGGACAGTCCCTTATGAAATGGCCAAGTTGGTGACAATAAAAGCACTCCTTTCCCTGTCTGCATGGAGTCTGTGACTGTGCGATACTTATCAATTGGTCTAGAATGAGGTGAAGAACACCTCTGCTATCCTGAGTTTTTGCTGGCAGCTGATCTGGATCTACAGTCGCTTTCTTTTCTCTACCTTGCATTGTCCTATGGCCAATTTTCCTTCCGGTTTGTACCTGACAAACATAGTCCTGTTGTTCCTCGCAATCACTGATGTCGCTGTCTTGGGCACTTCTCATTATCCTCTCGAATTTCTAGTCGTTGTATATTTGTTTGGGGTTTCGTCTGGTGTGAATCAAGTTTACCACCTAATACACTGCATCATCTATGTTGGTTGGGTCTTTCACATATTCTACCTCGCATCTGAGGTCATTGTCTTTTAAACCGTCCAAGAATCTTCTAACCAGGTCTTCTTATCTGGTCCTGTGGTCCCTTCCCCTATGGGCTTTGTCATACAGCCTCTTGAGCTCTGCTGCATACACTTTGACAGTTTCTCCTGGCTTCTGGTCCCTGCGGCTGAATTTCACTGCATATTTTCTGGGGCTTTTGACCACTCTAAAGCGACTGTCTAGCTCTGAAATTAAAAGATGGTAATCATTAATTATATTAGCCTTAAATTGTGTGAACAAAAAGTCCCCCTTGCAGTTGAGGTAGGAGTTCATCAAGCTTTCTATCATCGTCCCACCCTTGTCTGTACGCAACAGCCTCAAACCAGTTGATCCATGTCTGCCAATCTTCTTTGCCCTGAAATGGAGAGAAATTTTTATTAAATTTTATTTAATTAAATTTTATTAAGGTCCACTGGCTAACCTACTCTGCTGAGTCCTAGGTCTGTTATTCTGCTGTACATCATCACGGAAGTACTGAAATCTATGTTCACTAGGTACCCACTGGTTTTGCTGGTCGACTAGCTAGTGGTATCGCTCCAAAGTGGCTGGGTCAAAATCACCTCCTTCTTGTCTCTCAGTTTGTCAGCTCTGGCATGGCAGGCTGGTCTGGACAGTCTGTTCACAACTCAAGGATCCCCTATCTTCCTGTGGTCTCTCCAAGGATATTAAATCCCACCTCTACCACCACAAAATCTTGTAACGAGTCAGGGGACAGGGTCGGTTCTCTCTCTCACCAGCCTCTTACTATCTCTCTATCTGTTGAAAGTTACAGATTTATTTGCAACACGTCGCTCGAGGGTTGCCACTGCCAAAAGTGAGCTCAGGCAGTAAAGGAATTCAAAGAATGACGAAAACGACCGTTTAAATTTCAGTCTATGAGACAATTATTATTTCTTCACTGTAGTTACAATGTTTTCATTACAATTCTTTCTATAAATTCCTAAATTTAGTAGAGTGAAGTGGAATAGAGATGTAATGTTAGTTCCCTAACCCTCGAGATCGGACTGAGCTGGTGACCAAAGAAACGCTGCCTATTTATACAATTCAAGCGCATGCGGCCAGAAAAATTTATCTCAACCCCAAAAACGGGTCACAACGTTGTTGGTTACCCTAGAAGACTTTAAAATGGCTTTGACGGCTTTCACTAAATTAAGGAACTAACCTAAGAAAATCAAAAATTTAGTGAAAGAGAGCTGTCAAAACCCCTAAAACGTAGTTACTGTAAATAAAAGGGAAATTGACCTTGACGATCATTTGATAAAATAAACTTTCTACACGTAATGCATCTTTGACGGGTAACCGAATCCACTCAATATCCAGTAAAAATAGAAAACATACTGCAAGATTAAATTGACCTTTTGACGAAAAGTGCAAGAACTAGCAAGTGTCAGACCTCGACAGTGATTTCTAAGTTAAGTATACTTAGTCAAAAAAGTTTAGCAACACTATGTATTTTTGAGTTGATATTTTCTATATCAAAATTATGGTAATTATGCCAAACGAATTTAAACTGCAAGTTTGATTGGTAACCAATAAATTTATCCTTATCTTATCTTATGTTCCCTATGTGACTCTACAATCCTCCAGCACAGCAGGATCGGTTGGAGGGATGGATTTCGAAAGTCACAGCCTCCCCCTTTTCTTCCAAGATTTTGCATTTTTTCTACAAAATCATGAATTATTGGGGCTACAAAAATTAAAGGGAATGTTACCTTTGCCTATTGGAATTCTTTCAAGCCCATACGAACCTTTTCCATGCAAACGTTTTGTTGACGTTATGTGTCTAACGTCATAGTTTTGAAATTATCGCTGCTCCGATGCATTTCAAATCACTAGAAAGCCATGAATGGCTTGAGTCGCTCCACAGGCTTGAAATTCTTGTAATAGCAAATCTAAGTTTTGACTAGATTTTTTAGATATTTTGGGTTCTACTGATGTTGAAATGATTTTCAAAGTTTCCACTATTATAACAAATAGAGAAATGACCTCAACCCATAAAAGACATATTTTTCATCCAATGACAATAATTATTGGCTGCATGATAATGGATCACCAAAGGATGAACTTATGAAGTTTGATTGATATCCATCACTTACATTCTAAGAAAATGATTTTCAAAGTTTCCACTATATAACATATAGAAATGACCTCTGCCCTTCAATACATATTTTTCATCCGATCACAAAATTCTTTTGTAGACTGATAAAGAATCACTCAAGGATCATTCCAGTGAAATTTGGTTGATATCCATCACTTACATTTTGAGAAAATGATTTTCAAAGTTACCATTATATAACATATACAGAAATGACCTCTGCTCATGAGATACATATTTTTCATCTGATCACAATACTTTTTGGTAGACTGATAATGGATCACCAAAGGATAATACTTATGAAGTTTGATTGATATCCATCTTTTACATTCTGAGAAAATGATTTTCAAAGTTTCCACTACATAACATATAGAAATGACCTCTGCCCATAAAATACATATTTTTCATCTGATCACAATAATTTTTGGTAGACTGATAAAGGGTCAGCCAAAGGTTCATTCATGTAAAATTTGGTTGATATCTATTTATTAGTTTCTGAGAAAATGATTTTCAAACTTTCCACTATATAACATATAGAGAAATGACCTCCGCCCATAAAATACAAATTTTTCATCTGATCACAATAATTTTTTGTAGACTGATAAAGGGTCACCAAAGGATCAGTCACGTAAAATTTGACTGGTATCCATCAATTAGAACCTGAGAAAACTCACTTTTTACCATATTTGGAAATTAGCCACGCCCATTAAATCCATTTCATTGGATCAAAATTTCTTGGACAACTTTGAAAGAGGGTAACCCAAGGATCATTCCTGTGAAGTTTGGTTGAAATCTATCCAGTTGTTTTTGAGGAGAAGATTTTTTAAGAAAAAGTTTACGACCGGACACACAGACGCACATATGGACAGACGCACGACAGACACAACGCCATGACAATAGCCCCAGTGGCTTTCAGCCAGTTAATAAGCTAATAAGGTCAAATTAAACTTACCGTGGAAAGTTTCTGGGGCTCATTTGAACATGTTTTATATCCTCTGCGCCAAAGGAAATTGACCTGGAGCTAGAATAGCCTACGTTAAAGGCCAAAACACTGATCACTTTCCTTGCTTTAAGTGGCTTTCTCTAAACCTTTTTGGTACATATTCAAAGTGATGAAAAGCGTAAAGGTCTTATAGAGTAAAACTTGTAAATGAGAACAATTGACTTAAAACGCATTTTTCGCACACTACCGTCATAGCTACTGATCGGTAACGTAAACATTTTCGATTCTATTAGCCAATCGATAACCTCGACACTCTAGCATATACTTTCTTAATTTTCACGAACACAAAATATTAAACAAAACATTGAAAAGTGTTGCAAAACTTTTTTGACTATGTATATAAACATCAGGATATGATATGCATAAGTTGTCTTGCATTGCAGACAATAAATATTTGAAAAACCACCAGTCAAAATCAGACGGCGCTGTGCATGGAATCCTGCATTCCCGATCAAGCACAAAGGGACTAAAAGTCTTCAAACGGCCTGAATACCTAAAGAAATCTACAAGATCTAGTTGCATGAGGTGTTTTATTGTGCATGTAGACCAACAGCTCTGATCTGGGTCTACAGCATATGATCTATTCCGTGTATTCTAGTACCTACAACACAGGGCTTGAAACAGATTGATAAGACATTATCTCTTCAATACTTGGACAGGCTGACCCCAATGGATTTATGATACCGAAAACATGATGGATATTAGATGCTCAAATACTGCTAAAAGTGATTGAAAATCAGGGAATAACCAGGATACATCAATATTCTTAGATCATTAAAGATAATTCTGATAAAATAATAACTATAATGTTCTTCGTCATTACTCAACTATACATTGACCAAATTATATACAGAACATGCTTGAAATGCGAAAGTTATTAGCCCATTGTCCGAACTTCTGGATCATCCCTTGTATATATCTACTCACCATAAGTGTATCCTGTTTCACCACTTTGACTTTTATAAAAGCTTGCCATGTAAGACAAACATTATTTGTGTAAAGATTACATTCCTTGCACAGTTTCATTTATGTAAAAAAAACCAAAGGGTAGGAAACAACAATGATCTTAACTGATTCATGGTTCATTTAAGTTCCCTATGACCATAAAGTAAAGGAAAGGTAAAAAAACCAGTCCTTTGTTCAGGATGAAAAAATGGTGCAAACAGTTTTCATTTAACATTTTTTTAAGTTACATCGCAGAAGCTGAAGTACCTAATAATAGATTCCTGGTATTTCTCACACCAGAATTACCATTTCATCTATTCCTAGCCTCCAGCTGCTGTCCTTATTAGAATTATGATCAGCCACCACCAGGTGGGAGACACATATAGGAAAGGATTAAACCTCTGACCCCTTCATTAAACATTTGGAGTCTGACACACTACAACTGCAATAAGATCGTGGCCAACAATCATTCAATTATGTAACATAGAAACAATTTTACTAAAAGGAGACTGTGAACAAAAACTAGAGAATACAATTCGATGGCTCAGCGTGAAACAGTTGTAACTCCCTATGTTTATAGGGAGTTACAACTGTTTCGTGCTGAGCCCTGGAATTACTTTATTAGAGTTTAAATGTTTAAAAGTCCAAGACTCCTTATACTTTCCAGGTAGAACTCCTCTTAATTTACAAGTCCAATGGACTTCCTCTATCTCAGGAGAACATTTCAACATATAAATGAACAGGGTAGTTTTCCATAACACTTGTCTGGTTATCAAAATGTTAGATCTGTTCACTACAAAAGTTGCTGCAGATAATACTACATGATTTTTTTTTTCATTTCTAGTAGTGTTGAGAGAAAATCATTTACTTTTGGGGAGAAACTTGTAGAAAAGAAGAAAATGTCTTTTCATCTATTAAAATGACCTGTTTACTCTACCTTGTTTCTCATTTTTCTGTACTTGTTTGACATTTTTCATCTTTACAGGTTTCTCTTTTTCATCTATGTCATACACAGACTGATCTGTACCGTGTTCTGCTATGTGCTTCTGAAGTCGATCATCAAGCATCTTACAAATTTTGTCACCTGAAAGGGTGTGTCAACATCTTTACTGTGCTACAAACATGATGACAAATTATCAGTAGATACGATCATTACACACCAGGACGTCTAAGATGGTCCTGTATCGCTTACCTTCATAATTGTACTTGACCAAGTTTCATGAAGATTGGACCATATTTGTGTTGAGGTGTGCTAATAAAATAAGAGGACCATGATGGTCCTATATCGCTCACCTTAGTAAGTCAACTCATAACTTGTCAACCATATTATAAATATCAGAGATTGTTTAATGTTCATTAAGGATGGTTTTGAAAGAAATAAGACTTTAATTTAGTCCAACTGCAATTTAATTTATTAATAATAATAATTGCATTTCTGGCAAGTTTCATCAAAATATGCACTCTGTTTAAAAAAAGAAATGTTGAAAGAAAGTTAACGCAAGCATGGACGGACACATACTTCAGACACTCCTTGACAATAGCTCTCTTGCCTTGGGCAAATGGAGCTAACAAGAGGGCTATGATGGTCCTATATCACTCACCTGAGTCTGTGAGTTTCAAGATTTAAAGTTTTCCTTCAATTATAACATAAGACTATAACTATCACACTTCTGTTATACTATCAATCTAACAGTGAATCATTTTTAAAGAGAATTTACTAGAAATCTGTCTCTATAAGAAAGAACCCCAACAACACAAGCTTATAGTTAAGCAAATGTATACTAGGACAAAAAAGAAACGCCGGGTAACCGGTAATAATTGTTTTAAGGATAAATTGTGTTATTGGATTATTTTATTCATTTTTGTATGAAATTTCATCTGATTATGTGAAAAAATACCCCCCTTTTAATGATGACCCTTCTTGTTTTGCAAAACACAGCTGGACATATCAGTATCTTGTGTGTCCTCCATGCTCATCTGTGGTAGCCCTGATTCGTCTATGTTGCTTATTCTATGTATCCTGGCGTTTCTTTTTTCGTCCTAGTATAATTAGTGGTGTTTAGTTTGGGGCCACGTGGCAATTTTCTACGCAAAAGAGCTTGGTTCACTAACCCCTATTTTCTGCCCAAAAATTTTGAAAATATCAAATTTAGACAGAAATGGACATTTTTATATTTTTTGGTCAATTCCAACTTTAAACTACGAGATATAACCATTTTTGAAAATTAAGACCATTTCTAGACTAGAAATATGACCTTATCAAATGGTCGAGTTAACGGAAAATAGCGAAAAATGGCCACTTTCAGCCTGTTGAGATTATGAAATAAACACAGACGCGTGAACGCCCATTCAACGCTCGACAATGGTCGACTCTACAAGCAAGTGCAATTTGAACAATAGCTTCGTTCACTTGACCCTCACACGCGTTCATGTCGAATTTTTAAAAAGATACATAGATCATGTGACAACCATATTTCGACATTTATCAGAAACACCCATCCAGTCTGATAAGCCTTATGGTGTATTGGCTGAAATCTTTCTTTAGAAAAGTTAAAACGTTTTCCCTATTAATCCATAACAGCAAACAAATATATAAGAGATTTCTTTAAAAAAAAGTAATGCATTAGACAAAGGAAAAAATTGAAAGGTACGAATCTTCCAGCGTACGAACGGGCTCGTTGCCAATGTAAACAATTCAGCCGACGCAATCACTGACGTGAAAAACAACAGAAATTTTACAGCCACAGACCAAATTCAAGTTTAGTGTTTACAGTTTTGGATTAAAAATCAATAAAAGAACAATAATTTGAGATTTTTTTTATTTTCTTTCTCTCCTTTGATCTGTTCACGGTTTAACAGGTCGGTCAGACGGTTGCCGGTAGGTTGGCAAATGTTGTCATTGACAAAAAACCCAGTTAAATCTAGGCTTTCATTGCAAAATTTTGATAAGTTTTCATAAAATTACATCTTTAAATGATTTAAAGGATTAAGTAATGTGCGAGATGAATTAAAGTTTTGTATTTTATGCGAAAAAAGACGGTATCGAATGTACTAATGTTAGCAGAGTGCAAATCTTTTATCTATTTAATAAAGTTATCTTCGCCACTAGCGGCGGAATGGTGTAGTGGTAACGTTCGATGCCTTCCGCGCGGGAGACCAGGGTTTGAATCCTACCCGACATAACTATCATTTTTTATTTCTTTTTTTTTAATTCAACAGTGTTTATTGTTCTGTATTTTATTTTGGAAAGACAAAAAACCTATTTTTTCCGAAATCGAAAATCAACGTCTTTCACCACGTCAGTGAAATTAGTCTTGCACACTTAAATTGCACATTTACATATCTAAACATTATGTTAACTCCACACGAGTAAACGGGGGAGGGGGGACTCTTAACAAAATTAGAGTGACCAAAATACAAACAATGTGGCATTTATCGTTACAATAAAAACATTCTATTTCAAATCAATCGTTATTTGTCTTTCACCAATGGGTTGAAAATCGCCGACCAATGTTGGGTGGCAGCTGGAGGATAAAAAGGATGTAATGGTAGTACTGGTTAAGAAATATCAGCAATCCATTTTTAGGTGCTCTAGACGCTGTGATATTACCAATAGATTGTTGAAGGCGGCATTAGACCATACTCAAACAAACAAATCGAATGTTTTACTTTCAGTTTTCAGAATGGTTAGAAGTTACATTGTGTCAATGTACTGTTCGCAACAAAACTGTGCAACATAGATCTACTTGAAAAGTGAAAGAATCGCCGTTAAGTTATGCGGCAGATCCGAAAGCTATAAAAGAAGCTTGCAACTTTTATCTCAAACGGAAATGAACACAATGCTAATTTTGACCAATTTTCGGGCTCATTACAATCCCTGTGGTGTTTTCAAATACCAAATGTTAAGTTCTTGAAAACCAGGGTTTGTTTTCTAAGAATTTAGGCTGAATGAAAATTATAATAATACTTCTAATGAATCTGAATCAGCAAGAATTGATGTGTAGAAATAGATAGACATATGTTATTGATTTTGAAGGATAAATTCTATCTATACACTAGTATAGGCAATATTGTCCCTTTATCAATCATTGATACTCGTACTTAAGTACAGTTCATTTATTTAAACACGGTATTGGGTCTATGTATTTGAACAGGAGGAAAGTATGCAATATTATTCGATATTGCATATTTTGATATTGGACTAAGATTATTTAGAAATATAACGGAAAAGATTTTTGTGATTACATAGCTTGTATTAAAAAGAGGTAAACATTTAAAAAAAATGCTCTTGAAGAATAGGTGTTGTAAAAAAGGGTAAACGAATTTAAATGGAAATATTTCTTGTCGGACTCGGGCAAATCTAACAAAAGACCTCGTCCGACACAACATATTCCCATATAAATTCAATAGCCTATAATACAAACTAGATGTCGCAAATTAAGCCGTTATCACACCATGCCATTCTTCTCAGTGTTCTTTGACATTTGAGGAAACATTCGTTATTACCCATGGTCATGGTAATGTCATTAGAAGAGCTACTAAATGTCTGTGATCAATAGAAATTATTAATAAGAATGGTTTTAAAATTGTGATTTGGATACGTACACAATTTTTTCATAGAGACTAGCATATTCAACGTTTAATTTTACACGAAAAACCACTCATTAAATCTTTCACTTATCCTTTGTTTCACGTATTACAGCCGGCAATTGTTAAGTACTATAACGTTACTTGATTTTTACTCACCGTTTGCTTTGCGCCATAAGTGGAACTCTGTTTTACCTTGTCTTACTGAATCACTTTCCTTATGAGCAGTAAACTTTTACGAATATATCATTCTTTATATGAAATATACATGTTTAAAAAATAATGAAACTTTTATCTGAAATAAAGTCCTGACTGAAGTGAATCAACTTTAGCTTGATATCTACTTAATATCTTAAAAATGAATGCATACCTGCTATTGCCTACTAATCATTATTTTCGGATTTATTATTAGCATGAATTTGAAAACGGTTTAAAAAAACTGGGTAAAGATATGACCATATTTCACTTAAAAACGCGCCCTAATTACAAACGCTCCATCCCCTGTTATCATTCCCCGGACCCTCTTAATCATCTTCAAAGGATCCGACGATTGCTGTAACGAAGCGCGTTTAAAATTGTCTGTTATTCGGAATCACAAAATGAGAAAGTGTAACACAGTCACAAGGTTTTTACAAGATAAAATAATTCCCGTAGTCCATGACGTCTGTCGAATAACATGAAACATCGCATTTTATTTTTTTCTTTTCTTTTTCTTTTTTTTTTAATAACTTAAACAATGTAACTGAAATCAAACGTGAACAATTTTTCCTTTCTTCACATTGTTTCTGAAATATTTCTTCAATCAATCTGTATAAAATTAAATCAGGGTCCAAAAATAAAAGCAAAGTCGAAACTCTTCCTAGTAAAAAAAAACAAAAAAACCCCAAGAATGACATCACTGGGCAAGATTCTTGCCGGGGGCTTCAAAGGATGCCGATTCTTGGTGACCTGGCTTTCTCGACAACTGGCGTGTTGTGATTTCACAGCGACACAAAGTTCCCCGGGTAGTAGGTGAATTTGTGTGTCATATATGTTGAGGATTTAAAACAGGATTTTAAAATTTCTTCCGTGAAAAGGTAATGGTTTGTCAGTTTTGTATTTTTGAATCTTTAACTCGTCCGCAACTTGCTGTCTTCTATTTTTTTTTCTCTGCTTTTGCTACTGGTATAATTTGCATCTTGAAAGCTACAAAAAAAAAATGAACGGAGGTAGCTAATATTTAGAACGATGATTTGCAATAAAAGAATTGGATTCTTTTGTAAATATATTGCTACTGTATATTGTCATAATTTCAAAGCGCTAATGGTTAAAAAGAGAAACCTATGGGAGCCCACATCTTTCAATCGATAATTTCGTCCTGGGTAGCAGTTAGAGAGTATTAAGTACCAAAATCAACCTAAATTACTAAATTCATCGGAATTAAGAAAAGAAAATGGTATAAAATAGTGTTTGTATGAAGTTTTGCATAACGGCGGAAGCGTTTACTAGTATTAGGTGAAATACGGGTATCGCGATAACGTAACGTCTTTTAGACGAAGTCGAAAAACGCGCCAATTTAACGCATTTCACTAGGGTTAAAAAAGCTATTTTTCAGCTTAAATTTTGACGTCATTGCAAAAACAAAACCTTTTATGGATAAAACAGATGTTAAACTAGTTATCATAAAAAGATGGGTCGTTTTCAAAGTTGGGCGAATTTTGGCAGTTAGTGAACTTGAAAATTAGCCCTATATTGTGGGCTAGGCCCTTTGAATGATGTATGCCTTTTTGTTTTGAAAAAGATTATTGTTGGTGTTTCATTATTTATTTCAATGTGCAACCCTGGACAAAACAACACAAAGTTTATTTTCAAATATGTACACTTATTTGATCTTTTCTGTTAAATGTTCTTAGTATTACCTGTCCTCCCTCATATCAGAGCTTTATGCTTAGTTTCCTTATTTCTAAGTACAAATCCAGAATCCCACAATATAGGGCTAATTTTCAAGTTCTTGCAATAATTTGAAGTTCTCATGTAAAGGGTCTAATGCCAAATATGATAGGTTTAAGACTTTTGGTTTGGGACAGGAAGATTTTAAAAGATTATTGTGCTATATTCCTATGTACAAACAGGACCCAACAACATAGAAGTAATTTTCAAACTAAATAATTTTTGAGGTACTTTGGTAGACAAGCATAAGGGGATGTTTTATGTAAGATAGGAAAGCTCTAGGCTTTACTGTTTGGGAGATTTTTTTTTATCTTTTTCCCCTCGGTTGATATGGCAACCAGACTTCATCATTGATTCCAATTCTGTGAGGTATTTTGAAAGAGCTTGACCTAAGAATAATTCCTATTATGCTTAGTTGAAATCTGACCGCTTTTGGGGACAAGATTTTTTAGAATTGTAGATGGACAGACGTAAGCTATCAATACCTACATCTACTATGTTATTTTCTCCTAGAACTGTACATGTTAATGATAACACCTGGGCGATGTGTGCATGGATTAAAATTGAACATCAAAATAATTTGTAGAATTTCTAGTGCAGAAATATGTCTGATAATGTAAAATAAACAAAAAAATAAACATAATCATTTATTTCAAAATTTTACTGGAAAGTGCACAGGGATGGTTTGATTGATTGAATGGAATTTTACACCGCTTTCAACATTATTTCAGTTATATTGCAGAGGCTGGAGCACCTAACAATGGTCTCCTGGTATTTCTCCCTTTCAGTACAACCACCACATCCTTTCCTAGCCTCCAGCTGCTATCTCACATAGGTCTAAGATTATCATAAAGTGGGACAGAATGAGTGCCACAGGGATGGCAATCTGCATCTCCTAAAGAGTTTCTCATTAGATTTATAGGTCTAATTGAGGGAGGTTATTTTGAGTTATGAAAGAGAATTTGTATTATTCATTTCTCTTTCCTTCATTTCTCACTTTCCTGAGATGCACATAAAATTAGATTTTATGATCATTTTCATCCCTCAGAAATACCCCAGTTGCAGACTGACACAAATTCAAAGATGGCAGCCAATTTAGGAAAGTAGGTAACTTCATCAATAAGTTGTTTGTACTTGAAAAGAAAACATTATTCTTGTTTCTTCCTCATCTTTTTGAAATGCAAAAATCCAACGAGAAAGCAATTACTGATGAGAAACAGGGATACTACGTCTACTAAATTGGAAAATAGCTTTTAGTTAATATTTATTCTTTGTAAAAAACTGACTCTAAATAAAGCTTCTTGTATCTTATATCTAGGGTTTTAGTATGTCATTAACAAAACGGGGTCCTAAGGACTCAATAGTTAGGCTTTTTGGCCAGTCCTTGTTTAATATTTTGGAGTCCATGCTTTTAGCTATCCTCTTGTTTTGTGTAAATATTGAAATGTTACCTGAATTAAGCTACAAAATGCATAAGATAGATATGTACTTTTAGGATCAGCTTCAGAAAAGAATTGAAGCCTGTTTAATTCAGTCATCAATTCTATTCTGAAGTTGGTCCCCAGGGAGTCCAAGGGACTTACATCAGATAGTTTTGAGAGTCCTTTCTACTTATTTCAGAGCCTTGGACTCTCAAAACCTGCGTCCCTTAAAACCCTCGCCTACATTGAAAATAACAGGGTTATGACAATAACATATTTTTTTTTTATCCAAAACAGATTTTCCAGAATGAAATAAATTACTATTCAATTAAATGTCACAAATAAGCATTACAATTGCAAATGTAAAATGATACAAACCAAAGTTCTCCAAGATTTTACAGTCTTTCCCAGTTTTCAAAGGCAAAGGAAACCTCATTAAAGTGTTCAGAGCCTGCAATTTGAAAAAAGATTAAAATATAAACCCCAAAAAAAAGATTAAAACATAAACCAATGCTTGAGCACTGCACAATTTTCAGCATTTATAATGAACTGGTTATCTAAAATATACCGCCAAAAGGACTATCTTAAAACATGAATCTTTTCTTCTGCAATGTTGCATAATAGGAATGAACAGAGCTCGTGTTAACAAGATGAAGAATATCCTTTGAGAGAATCATCTAGAATTATTCAGACAAGTAGAATATTTTTTTTAAAGAAATTGTACAGAAAGCCCACTTTCTCCTTGATGCAGAATTAACACCTCAAGACAATATGCACTATGATAGTCACATGCTGAGAAACAACATATGAAAATTGCCTCAGGAGAATATCAATCATGAAGGCACCATTTTGTTACACAGCATGATATTGCTAAATGGCTAAAATATGAGCATTATTTTATAATGAGGAGCATTCTGTGAAGGTGTAACACAAGCCAGCTGATAAATTTTGGTAAAAAGCATAGTCAACAAGAGCTGTCACTGTAAGATGACAATGCCCCCGACACCGCTTTGATAGTAATAAGGAAGTTATGGCCAATGTTAAAGTTTTTGGACGGAATGACGGACGGACGGACGGACAGACGGACGGACGGACAAGTCAAATTTATGATGCCTCCCTATCGGGGGCATAAAAAGAGGCAAAACTTGCACAGAATGCATTTAGATTAGTATCTCTTAAAAGTATGGTATTCTGCAGATTTTTTTACTACTGGCTGGTCATGGCTTAGCTGTGACATAATTTGAAGAGTTTACTTTTCAATAATTTCTTTCAACAGTTAGTGTGCAATTATGGTTAACAAATGCAAATGACTGTACATTAATGCACAGAGGAAGTAAACACATTTCATCGTTTGAAAACCAAGTCCTCGTAACTTCAATTTGGACAAGCTGAAATTACGAGGGTTTAATAACCAACCTACAATTTAAGGTCTCAAATTATTTATGTCAACTATCTATAGAAGTGTGTAATGGTAGTACAGGTGAAAGAAATACCAGGAATCCATTGTTAGGTGCTCCGGCCGCCGCAATATAGCTGCGAAAATTGTTGAAAGCGGCATAAAACACATTCAAACAAACAAACAAACAACATAAGATTTGGGCTATTATTATCAAAATATTTTGATCTAAAACAGGGATAATTCTTACTCAGAAAATCATGAGCAAAAATAACTCAGCAGAATCAAATGAGAAATAATGAATTTTTTACGAGATATTTAACCAAATCTTTCTATAAATTAAAATTTGCTTGGATAATTTTCTCTCATTAAGCCAAATTCAATTAGATTTCTGGCAGGAAAATGCAACCCATTAACCAAATCCTTCTATAAATCACATTTTGCTTTTACATTTTTCTCTAATTAAGCCAGTGTCAATTAGATTTCTGGCAGGAAAATGCAAATATTCACAAAAACTCACCCTAAAATGATCCCTGCTAAAATAACATACCTTTTTGTAGGTGAATTGACTCTTGGCATTTTTCTCTGAAGCTTCATTATACCATTCACGGAGCCAACTAAGAAATAGGGGATTTGGACATTGTGGCAGTTTCTTCTTCTTCTTTCCATAAAGTGTACTGTCTTGCATCTTTCTTGTTTCCTATATCAAAATTATATACTGCTAGATATCTCATGTCCATCTATCACCTTTAATGATGCAAAAGTGACTAAATAAGTGACATTGATCATTCAAAACATTAAGTGGTTGCAATTTACACATAATTTACCAATTAATCAATTTAGAGCTTTGTTGTCATGTAAAGCCTGTTATTTGACCCTGGACGTTTTACAAATTTACCTAATAAAGGATTTAAAGTAAGTCCACACATGCAGTGCAAAAAATAGATAAACAAGGCGAACATACATATTATAGCTGAACAAAACAAGTCATGTGTAATGCACAGGGTAATACACTGTCGCTAAATGATTACGCAATCTTGTCAGGTTAGCGACGTGTCATTACCACTTCTTTCATTTCCCTTCTTCATCGGATGCAGATGGCGAGGAATACCTTTGATTGGCCCATTGAAAGAAACGAAATTCAAATCAGGGAATTATTTGTAAGATCAAATGTAATTTATACAGCTTTGACAGATAAAATTTCGAAATATCCCTTTTTTAAAAGTCTTAAAATAGATCTATGAGTATTTTATCCAAAGTGAAAATAGACGCTTCCGCAAAACATTTCAGAAAGGTCAGTCGACTATCCTCGTTTATAAACGGCATTTTCAGAGAACACTGGGAAATCCCAATGACGTCATATAAAGTGTCTGCAACAACCTGTCTGATGAGGGATTTGAAATGACGAGGTTTTCTTGTCTTCTGTTATTAGGATAATTCTGCATAGTTTTAAATAAGTTTAGAACATTTTTTTGCACACTACCTAGTACGTTTGTAACCCTTGGAACGACAGCGCAATAACAATAAAGCTGCATTAGACTGATAAAGGGTCATTTAAGAATCATTTTTGTGAAATTTGGTTGATATCCATAACTTATATTCTGAGTAAAGTCACATATTACCATATATGAAAATTAGCCATGCCCATGAAAGCCTTAATTTTCATTGGACCAAAAATCTTTGATCAACCTATAATGAGGAACACCCAAGGATCATTGCTGTGAAGTTTGGGGAGAAGAATTTTAAAGAACAAGAGCTGTCACTGTAAGATGACAATGCCACCGACACCGCTTTGATTTTAAATTATGGCCAATCTATGTTCAAGGTCAAGGTCATCCAGGGGTCAAGGTCACCAAAGTATGTGCCTACAGAAAGGTAATGTACCAAGGAATGTTGTGGTAAAGTATGATGCGAATATGTTAAGTAATAAGGAAGTTATGGCCAATGTTAAAGTTTTTGGACGGAATGACGGACGGACGGACGGACAGACGGACGGACGGACAAGTCAAATTTATGATGCCTCCCTATCGGGGGCATAAAAAGTTAACAACTGTGACCCTGTCAACCATCAATCGACCACTGTATTGACCATAGTGTTTTGCTGTAAAAAGCATCTAAACTGAGTTCAATAATGGAATAACCATCACTCAAATGAGTACATTGTACTCTAAGTAAATGCAGCTGCTATATAATTTGCTGTTCACAACCATTAAGTTGCAATTGTAAGCCCTTCTAATTCTTGAAAGCTAATTTATAAAATTGAAGACATAAGTTTCTTTAAATTAAAACAAAGTAGTTTTCTGTAAAAACATTAATTATAATATAAATAACAAGAGTCAGTTGAATTACTGTGGAATCTTTTGATATACACAG
Organism: Fragum whitleyi; assembly: GCA_948146395.1. Classification (NCBI taxonomy): domain Eukaryota; kingdom Metazoa; phylum Mollusca; class Bivalvia; order Cardiida; family Cardiidae; genus Fragum; species Fragum whitleyi. The sequence continues at coordinate 50,130,006 of OX411544.1, forward strand.
ACGATAGATAATTGGAGTTTCATGGCTGCCAATGTTTACGACTCAAGAATTACCTGTTCATTGATAAGCCACACAGCTTCTTCAATGGCTAAAATAAATGACTGAACAATTAATGATTGGATTTACAAATGATAATCAGGCATGCAAACCAGATACTCTTTCATTTAAAACCTTCATATAATGGTAATTATTTTTCTATGTTAATCTATTATTCTTTATGTGCAAGCACGTCTGGCCCAGGGCTTGAAAATTCTTGAAATTTTTACTCGTCCTACTTCATAGGAAAATATAGTGATACATTAATTTCACGAGTGAAATTTTGCAAAATCCACTCGTCCTGCTTATATAGACAAAGAAAGAAAAAATTATGCAGGACGAGCGGACGAGTAGAATTTTCAAGCCCTGTGGCCTATAAACCTGTACGTGAATTGATGTATTTCTATGTGAAATACAAACTGTAGTACGTGAATGGGCACCCTGCTACAAGGTCTACAAATAACCAATTACGATTGGCTGTTGGCGTCAACTAACGCCACGCCTACCACACCCGTCTATCGAACTTCAGATATGACCATTATCAATTTTTCATGCGACAGTTAACGTATGTAAATCATATACATGTTATTCAAAACCGAGAGGTTATAAGTCTGGACGCATGCCTTAGAAAAACTTGTCGTCCGGTGGTATCCTTTGATAGGAAGTTTGTCGTCTGCTGAGAAAAGTTGTCGTCTCAAACGACAGTACTGTTGTTTCCAAGAGCCCTGCTAGGAAAATATTCAGACATACTGGAGCTGATACTTATTTTCTTAGAAAATTGTAACCAAAGAAATAAAGATGAATATAATTGTCATAAAAATTTACATATCAACAAAACCAGAATAAGTTGCTTACTTTCGTTTTGACTCCTTAACTAAACAGGAACGCTGGCGATAAAAAAATGAAATTGGTGAAATGACTGGCAACAAAAAAATCTGAACTTGAACCCATCAGCGATAATTGATTTTGACATAGGCTGAGAGGATATTGTGTAGACACTCTAATGGATGACTGTGAATTAATTGTGGCAAATGGCTCTTCTGTGATTGTTTACACCAATTAACTGTAAATTAAATGTTAATTGACATTTAAATATGATCCCCCTGGATGATGAGCTATATAACAGGAGTATAAGCACAGTTTTTTAGAAGAAAAATGACTCCAAATTAGGCTCCAAAAATCCAAATTTGGCTCGATTTTTTTTGATTTGGCAAAAGTGTTGACGAAAAAAAAAAAAATTCAGTCCAGAGAAGGCCCTTTGAACCAATTAAAAAGTTACATGTGCATGCTTTGGGTCCGAACATGCTCCCTAACTGACTTCAGCTGCTTTGAACATCAACTCTAGACCCATAATTCACCTGACCAATCAGAATAATCGAATTGACAGGCCAATCATTTGATTGGTTTAGAATGGCTACCTAGGTTATTTAAGTGAAGAAAGCAACTCTTTTCATTTAACTTGGACAATCTTTGAGCAGGGTTTTCCCTGACACATAAATTTGTGCGTTATGACGCATATTTGATGTAAATGACGCAAAAAAAATTAAATAACTGTGACTATGGGACGCAATCTAAAAAGAACAGGAAAAAAGGCTTTGTTTACGTTCAAAACTTGCTGGGGACGAATAGAATTCTGCAGACTGGTCCCTGTCCTTTTATCGCTAAACTGGGTCGTTTTTAACGGAGTAAAGTTGTAAATTAATGTTAATCATTCTGTACAGATTAACCAGACTGGTTTTATAAACTTTTGCTTCATTTCTTGTCGAGTTGAATGAATCAAACGTCAAATCGAGAACCCTTCGTCGCTTAGTAACGCTGTATACAGCATCATTGCGCAGTCAAAGCTGGCGATATGTTTAAGCCAAACAATGCGACAGGTGGCCGAAGTAGAATAACTGCAGTGGAATCTGACAGTTCGGAACGCGATATTAGTTAAGAAGCTGACCATTGCTCCCAGAAAAAGGCTTCAGTCAAACCCTGGTTTTTTTGTGAAAAATAGCTCTCCCTATACGAATGGCTGTAATGAAATGTCACCCTCACATTAAGACTCGTCAAGACAATCCATTTGTTTCTGGGTATTAAAACTTTAGAGCCTCAGGGCAATTCTTACAATTCAAGCACTTAGTAATGTCCAATAAAGTAGATTATGGTAATTTTGATAGTTTTGTCAAATTACTCTTACTCAAATATAAATCCAGACTTCATTATATTGGCCTAAATTTCACTGGTATTCCTAGTGTCCAATGCACCCTGTAAAAGAGGCTTTTCACAACAAAATTTTTGAAAAGTATACTCAGAAACAGTTTAGACCCAGAAAGGCTTGATAGACTAGTAATGTTTTGGTTGAATGGGGATGATGGTCAAAATATTGAGCAGCTAGGGCATTTGGGGTTATGAAAACAAAGAAAAAAATAAATGCTTAAAAGTGCAATTTTCGCTAATTTTTCATATAAATCTAAATGATGCAAGATATAGAGACAATATGAGAGGCAATAAAAAAGTTGATTTGATAATACATACACACCATAGATCTATGTCCAATTTATCCAAATAGAGCTAGATGGTCTTAAATTTTATGTTCAAAAGGGATAAAAAATATGACCCCCCTATTTGGGGAAATGACCTCCATATTTGTGAACCAAGGGGGCACAATGACCCCCTCAGAAAAAGTTCTAGGGAAAACCCTGTTTGAGATATAATAAGTGGTCAAAACACAGGTCAGAAGGCTAAAACAAGATTTTTTAATCATGCCCAATGACATTTCTGAATGTCAAATTCACAAAATCTACAAACTGGCCGGATAACTAAACAGTGCCATGATTGCCATCTCAAGCAAAAAAACAAAAAACGGCACGATTACGAGAAACTTGGGTACGATAGAAAATGGTTACGAAACTCGCATTTTCAGCAAAATATGATCGAAAACAAATATATGGTATTTAGTACTTCTCATATATAAACGGGAATAATTTTCATTCTTGATGTAAACGTATTTTCAAACATTCAAACAATCGTTTGGTTTTCAAGTCTAAAACGATCATCAGATTTCGATTTATCCGGCGCCATTTTTGTTGTTGTTGTTATTCGCTAGACTGGTAAACCTGTCCCTCTACGCTACCCTCCGATACTGGATACTCTGTATCGATAGATTGAGACAGGCTCGCCAGTCAAGTTATTCGCTTGCTTATTAATAAACTGGAATCCCCAAACCCATCTTCACGGAGGGACTATAAAACCCAAAATAATTATGTTCCTTTTTATTTCTCGCCTCCTTCATCGTTTGAAAACGTTTAGGCTGTCCGTTTTATTATTTCTTTGATTTTCCATATATCGGGTTTTATCTAAAAAATCTAAAAGATCCAATGCGCATTAACGATGGTATCTTTTACACTGCACTCCCTTAAATAAATTGAACTGAATAAAAAAACTTACCCCCTCGAATCCTTTATCCCTTCTAGTTTTTGTTTTTGTTTTGTTTTGTTTTTTGTTTTGTTTATTTGTTTTTGTAAATACTTTGAGAGGTCTCTCGTTTAGATATTCTCTTTTCATCAAATTATTCCTTAAAAAAAAAAAAAAAAAAAAAAAAACATGATAAAAAAAAGTTTTAAAAAATCGTGAAATAATTGGTTCTCGCGCAATAACCCCATTAATTTGCAGTTTTTAGAACAATATTGGTTCCGAACTGGTTATTCAGGCATTAAATAGATTTTAATACCACAGAAACTTTGTCACAAATATCTACTTCTCTCGCACCTTACATATTCAACAATGAAGATTTTTTGTTTTGAAGTCAAGTCAAGTCAAGTAAAAAGTTTATTTACAGAAGGCGGGAGTACAGAACAAATAACACAAGCTCTGATGAGCTTTTAACACCGACTTGACAATTTAAAGCATATAAGACATTACATTATCCATTAAAAAGATAAGATAAATACTGCCGTAAAAAAAGGAAAAAAAAAAAAAAAAAAAAACGCATAAAAGATTTGTTTGAGCAGGGGAGGCCATTCGTGCATAAGTTTATCAGACATATCCACTTGTTGTCTCCCTTGTACCGTGTCATTTTGATCACAGATTTAGTATGTGAAAGAAGAATATATTGAAGAAACCTCGAGCCTTTTTGTGCAAGCATTTTCCAAGGTACAAAGATTGTGGTATAATCTCTAGGCCTCTATGTTGTTATAATAGATGCTAGATTTAAACTATAAGTTTATTTTGCAAACAAATTATGAAATCCAGAGACAAGTTTTATCTGCTCATATCGTCCCAATAGTTTGCTTCATCATGTACCTAGATTACTTCTCGCGATAAGCAAAGTCGTTGCCAGAAAAAACAAATTGTTGATATTGGGGTAGTGGACCCGTAATAGTTCCGCAACATTTCGGAACACATGATCTTTCACAATGTTGACAGAGGTTTCCTAATGACAATTAGGAAACCTCGGTTAACACTGTTAAAGTGCATTACTTTTGAGACATTGCGAAACTATTACGGGTCCACTACCTTAAGAAAAGCAACTTATCATGAAATGCATTACGTATATGTATTTCAAATTTTTTTGAACAAGTGTCAAAAGGACTTCATTCTACCTTTTTACGTAAGTATGGTCATTCTCACTCAAAGTTCTATGCAAAGTATTTCATACTCTGATAAGCGCAAAAGCAAAGCCACCGTGTACTTTCTGTCCGCCCGAATAATACCTGCATTACCCATATATCCGTATTGTACATGATTATAAATATACATATAACATTGTTCGTAAAAAAAGTTTTCACTCGTTATTACGCTGAATGACATGGTCTTTGATAGTTTTCTAGGAACATTCAATTTCAAGGGCTCGGTTAATTTTGAGGTGTATAATTATCAATCTAATGCCGGGCCCGAGGCAAGGACACTCCAGCAAATTCTTAGTAAATATGTCTTTTGAAATAGTTCTATTGCATCTAAAATTCGCATTTAAACGATTCTTCAGTATATTTGGTATATTCCGAAAGACGCCGGTTTATTGAATTCTGAACCGAATACGATATCACTAGGTGAAACATACTATGTACAGTGGAAGGTGGGATCAAAAGGTCGAGAAAGACAAAAGCAAAGCAGATATCAGCTGAAAAGAAAATCTTCTATTTTTGCTTAGAATTCGCCCTTTCTCAGCCCCCTTCTTTTTCGGTTTTACTTTCCCCTTTTCTCTTAACCTTTTCACAGAAAATCCATCCTTGAAAAATAATGTTGAAACCCAGGCTTCATGGCTTCCGCTTGGATAAGCGCCTGCACTTAAACCGATTATAACTTTCATGTTTGGAGAATTATGAAGATTTTGAGAAAGGTGCAGATTTCTTTAAGATAATTTCTAACTCAACCCAATTACTCTTGTTTTCTTTTGACCCGTCATGCGAAAAGGACCATTCTGGGAAGGGCGAAAAGTGTTAACTTGCGCACGGTTCGCACAGGCTTACTATATAGGCTCGATTATTGGAATTCTCTCTCTCTCTCTCTCTCTCTCTCTCTCTCTCTCTCTCTCTCTCTCTCTCTCTCTCTCTCTCTCTCTCTCTCTCTCTCTCTCTCTCTCTCTCTCTCTCTCTCAGTAATCTTGGTCATCTTGATTTACATACACTTTTTTCCCGATATTTTCCGATATGCAGTACTTGTAGAAGAGTTTATTTTATAAAACATGTAAACACTAGAAAGCCATGAATGGCTTGAGTCGCTCCAAAGGCTTGAAATCCTTGTATAGTTCGTTTGACTTCTATATGTTCTATATGGACCAACCTTTTCATCAATTACATAAAGTTAAATGAAAGTGTTCTATGTCTGGTAAAATATCATTTTTAACTTAAAACCATTCCAAAAAATATTTTTTTGGAAACAAAATGATTTTAAAATAATGATTTTGTCTATCTAGTTAATGATGATATTTTTGCATTTTCTGCTCTTAAACACGAGGGGTGGTGAAGGCTGTTCAGTTGTAAGATAATGTAAACAAACGTGTTTCTTTTACAAACTTTTGACAGGAGAAATGTCCATTATTCCATATTTGGAAAAGCTAATTAGCATATCGCCGGTCAGGACATCTTAAACTTAGATATCTCGTGATTTGTACCGTTATAACTTGCCTGCTTATCTAGATTTCCTCGTGAAAATCCCAACGACTTTGTAAAATAATCCTTTTTGATTGGTCTTAAAAAGGGAATTTGGGGTTCATCTCAGAATGGATAAAAACTATTATCAATTATCTTGTCAAACAGGTTTTTTTTTTTTACAAATACAGAATACACTCAGATTTGATATCCCAAGGAAGTAAAAAAAATCTACCATATTAATTTTACATAAATACGCGATTTTATACTAAAACGACTTGCCAAAATTCATACAATTTTGACTCGGCGCCTATGCAAATCAGAGCTATTTTTGGATAGACAATTCGCTGTTCCGTTTATAACAGACACGAGTAGGTATAAAGGGCAGAAAGTTAACATGTAGACGGACGGACAAAATCATTATTACAACTTCAAAAATTTTGAAAAACAAAATTCTTCATGGTATTAGATGGAAAATGTGATATGACAAGAAAAAATACGCTTCATTAATTCGATTCTGAGATTTTCGACGAAATGTTGGTCCATATAGAAGTCAAACGGACTATAATAGCAAATCAAAATTTTGACTAGATTTTTTGGGTTCTACTGATGTTGAAAATGATTTTCAAAGTTTCCACTGTCTAGATTATAGAGAAATGACCTCCTCCCATAAAATACATATTTTTCATCCAATCACAATAATTTTTGGCTGCAAGATAATGGTTCACCCAAGGATCATTCCAATAATATTTGATTGATATCCATCACTTATATACTGAGAAAATGATTTTCAAAATTTCCACTATACAACATATAGGGAAATGACCTCCGCCCATAGAATACATATTTTTCATCCAATCACAAAAAATTTGGTACGCTGATAAAGGGCCACCCAAGAACCATTCCAGTAAAATTCAGTCAGTACCCCATTCCGCTGATACTGTTTTCAGGTGCCAAATCACAGGACAACCACCATAATGGGATTGAAACTGCTTCTTTACTAGTCCAACACTATAGCAATTCGTGACTACTGCGTCTTTCTCAGTGACCACATGAACAATGCATCGTAACGAGTTTTCAGTTAACATTCTTTTAAGACAAACATTAATGGAATAAGTTGATTTTCATTTGAAGATAAAGCTAAAATCTAGCACACGTGTGTTTTCATTAAAACACTTCTATTTTAATTTCATGAAAATCGGCATCCGTGGTAATTGCAGACTTTGTGCAGTGAGCCGTGATATCTATATTCATATATAGATTCCCGGGCTCAGTTTTGAAAATACACCTTTAAGTGCATCGAATAAAGTGATGCTATGCATCGCAGCTAGCCATAATTCAACAATTTGAAAAATAAGATAAGTCCTCTTTTTAAAGCCCAATGTTCACTGGCGGATTCAGGACATCTGTTAGGGGGTTCGAATTAAACAAAAAGAGGCTTCGTTTTCCTAGTATATCACAATGTTAACCCTTTTCCTGTTGAATTAAAATTTTGTATAACAAATTTCTTTTCTTAGGGACAAATCAACGAATCTGTCCCATGATTTATCCACAAAAACCAAGAAGAATGCATGCAGCGTATGCTTAGATCAGACTGAAACTATGCGGGCTGATCTTACTCTTTTCTGTTTGCCAAAAAATATTCATAACAGGTTGTGATCCGCAAAAAGGCAAATTGAAATTCTGCATGAAAATGAAATAATTTGGTTTGAACCCCCTCTGAATCTGCCACTGTTTTTATTATTCAACATTTTGTGGCAGATGATTGTTGTTGTTATGGTTACGGAAGCATGCGCAAACTTGCAGAGCAATAGCTTGAGTAGAAACAGAGATAAAGAAAAGTTGCGTGTAAATCTTTAACCAAAGCATAACGCCCGAATGACAGAAATAGCCCCTACCCTTCCCCTCGTCACAAAACTTATGTGACTCGTCACGCGAAAAGGGTCCATCTGTTTAGTGCGTAAAGTGTCGATCCTTGTCAGACTGAGCGGTATGCGCAGACTAACTAGGGTCGAAACTTTTCGAACTTCGCTTACTTACTGAAGATAGAACGATCAATCTACCTTCCCGTGAAAGAATTTTTGAATTGTGACCTCTGGTTGACCTATGCTTGTCCCAATCTCTTTTTCAATCATTTGTTTAACTGAGTTCCAAGATCGTACCTTTTCGTGTGACGAGTCACATATATATGTTTACCAGATTGTTGCAAATGGCGATTCTTTAAGATACATGAATCTTGACAAAAATATGGTTAACTCCGACCTCTTTTTTTAATTGGCGAATAAAATTGAACGTGAACGAAAAGAAACTTTATGTTTAGGGCTTCAGAATGAAAACTTATCTAATGTTTTGGTTAACTGATTGTTTTAGGAAAAGAGTTCGCATTCTAGTTCTAGTGAAGTTGTGAGTTAAGGACTATAATTTTAGAGGTAGGATTAGGATTTAGGGAATGTAATTATCGGTTTTGTTGTAATTCTCGCAACAAAGGTAGTTGAAACCTTAGTTTCTAAGGTGAAAACCGCTCAACTGTCATTCATGTATGGTGTTTTAAACGGGTCAAGATCGTTATAATAGCGGAAAGAATGACCACGGTATTTACACCAGAATCTTCGTAACTACAGCTTAAATAAATGGTCAATTGTATTTAGTCTTTATAACTTAGTTTTGTGACCGTTTAAAAACAGAATGAATCATCACTTGTAATCTTTATAAATAAGTTTATCATATCTTAGAAACTATAGCCGTTATACATTATTTTTTGTAATATTTATAAGTTCGAATATATATTTTGCTTTTATTTTTTACATCGTCATTTGGCGACTAAAACTCATAGTTACAGCTGAAATAAGGTGCAGTTTGGTTTGAGGTCATTGAGAAATTGCACCCCGCTTTGCACACTAGGAGGCTTGAAAAATATGAAATAATGATAACAATAATAATATCTTATGGAAGGTTTCATGTTAAGATCTTACAATCTTATTTTCCTTAACACGGCCTTCTTGAAAATACAATATTCATACTTCGTAATCTCTCTCTCTCTCCTCTCTCCCTCTCCCTCTCCCTCTCCCAGCCGCCGTTAAAGCGCAGTTGGTAGCGCGTCGGACTGTCAATTTAGGGGTTCTCGATTCGATCCCCGACGGCGACTCTCATTCTTTCCGCATTTAAGTTCGTTACTGTCTCTCACCAATGGGTTGGTAATCCGGAAGACCTATGTGAGATAGCAGCTGGAGGCTAGGAAAGGATGTGATAGCTGTACTGGTGAAAGAAATAACAGGAATCCATTTTTAGATGCTCCGGCCGACGCGATATAATTGAAAAATGTTGAAAGCGGCGTAAAACTCCAATCAATCAATCTCTCTCTCTCTCTCTCTCCCAAAAATACGATCTAAAGTGTTCGCAAACGTTTTTGACTACAGCGCAAGCTCGTGAGATAAAATATCGGCAATGTTTGTTTTTGTGTTTTTGGTACTGTGGTTAGTAAGTCATTCTACCGTAATGTATCATTTAAAGAACGGTCCTTGTCACATATCAGTAAATCAATGTGAACAGCAATAAACGTTTAGTTTTAAATCAAATTAGAATGGGCCATAAAATTCCGAGCATTTATCAGCATTTTTATCAGCATGATTATAATTTGGCAATAAATTAGTAAATAGTCCATAAGCCGCCGCGAAATAACTAAGGTACTGTTTAAAATAGCGTTAAACCCACTGTACACAATATGATTTCATTGGTTTCAGAAAAAAGGGTTAGTTAAAGGGAGAATGACAAAGGGTAATATCAACTTGGGGCGACGAACATGGGATTATGTGAGCTGTTCGCACAAGATGAGTATATAAATGAGATTTGCAGGTTAAAGCAATCAAATTCAATTTTGACGTGGACTAATACGCTTTTCTCTAGTAAGTGATTATTAGTTATTTATCATGAAGACTTTTTTTCCCATTTTCTTTCTTAATGCAAATTGATGTTTAGGCAAAATGAGCTTTTTAAACCTGGTAAACATAGAGAGATATTAAAAATTGGTTTCATTTTTCAAATTTTGGAAGCCTCTTCAGAAATTAGGCCAATAAGAAATCTTTATTGCTGCATATTATAGTTTGGCTTCACGAAGTTAAATTATAAGGTGTGAAACTTAAAATCAAATCACTCCCATCATCAAATTACCATACAGTGTAATAAGGTTTTAAGTTTCATACCTCAATGAAATCAACAACTACTATCTTCATCTCTTATATTAACCTAAATATAAAATTGATAAGACGGCTCTCTTTTGCTTTCCAAAAGTGTAGGCTAATTTAAGTCACAATTCTATATTCTTGTTACAGATTTTGATCAATTTTCTTACAGTAGAAGATTGGACTCGGTCATGTGTTCGGATTTAAAACGCTCGCGAAAAGTTTTATCCATCTTTGCACTTATACTTGCAAACAAAGTGAGTTGCAATTTCTGTACGTAAAGTTCACAAACGTTTTTTCATAATGATTGCAGCGCAGGATTTCGCCCAAAATAGTGAGAACTGATGCACGTAATCTAAGTTACAATATGTATTATCGGTTGAATTTAAGAACGTTACTACAGTTACGCCAGTGCGTAATACAAATAATCCTCTTTTGAAAAATATCGTTGATGAATGATCAAAACATCGTAATTACAACTTATCAAAGCTTAAGATACGATGTTTTGATTATTCACCTGCGCTAAAATCATAAAAAAGGGGTCGGGAGTTGAGTGGAGGGTACTTTTTGCCAAAGTCCACATATCGCCTATAAACACTTTGATGGTTGCCTTCTGAGAACGTATAAATTTCAAAATTTTAGGTACGCCTATGCAATGTCTATATAAGGTACAGTTTTATGAGGTATTTATAAGTTGAAAAATTCCCATACTTTGTATTGGAAACCATTACTGTATTTTATAGATAGCCATAAGGAGAAAGACGAATTTACGTCACTCCCTATTGCTAGTTATAGAATTGTCCCTTATTATAAATTCTCGACGTTGAGTCATATTTAGTGAAAATAAGATTGTGACGAATTTCAGTCACTATGAAATGTGAAGGTTATCTATCAAATCCGTGAATGTTCGCGCATATTATAGAAAATTGATTATTTTAGGTTTCTATCAATTTACGCAGCTATTTTCTTAGTTTGCGCGCGAAGTAGGCTAGTCCCGCAATTATGGAGATTATGGAGATTTTTCTATTTTTGCTTCATGATATTAAATTGTAAGATATGAAGAGAGTATGTTTTTAATTTCATGGAGGTATGTGAACTAAAAAAACTTATCACACCTATGTATGAATCCGCTTCTTGTTTGTGAAGAAAACATCGTGACCATTAAAGAAATCGTTTTCGCTGTATTTTTCAGGGGTGTCAAAAAGTGAAATTGTGTAGGACCGTGTTGGTGAATTTATGCATACATTATGACCAAGCTCAGCTTTCCTCGTGGAGAATCGATCTTACCGTCGCAGCATCATAACTCGGACATTTTCGTTAATCGTATCTGTAATCGTCAGGGGGATGACTAGCAAAACTTTGTGACAAATTTCTATTAGAAATTTCGACATCGTAGCAATTTGAACACAACAAAACTGTTATTTCTAATGAAAGATAGAATAATGCATTTGCGCGAACATTCTTAATAGAAGCTATAGTAATATTGATCGTCTATCAGCGGATTTTTTTGGTTGTTACATTTATTGCTAACGTGCGCTTTTTAAGTATAAAAAGTTACACTCTTGTATTCTATAGTTTCAGTTTGTTGTCGGAGTGAGTGTGGTAGATGGAAGAAGATGGCAGAAGATTTGGTGGCGGTCCACACCAGAAGATGGGATCGAGAAAAAAGATAAGTATATCTTTATTCATCAAAATTGTTCAATTATTTAAAAAATTAAGTGTATTCTATAAGTTATTAAGGTGTAAAATTTTTTTGTAAAAGAATATTTTTTCTTTCAAAATTATATTTTTCATAAATAGGTCTTACAATTTAAGGAAGCTTTAAGTATGAGAACTGGGCCCTTCTTATACTTAAAGCTACAAAAAGAACAAGTTCAGAAATGTGTAGGTACCAATTTTTCTAGAAATTCATTTGGTTGATTATGAATCTAATGGAAATTAAGAATTGCTAGCAAGATTTAGGCTGTTTGTTTGTACGTTACTCCAAAACTAAGTTTGAACTGCCCTCTTTAGTTCCAAAGTAAGTCTTTAAGACATGCAATGTTTAATTGAAAGGAGCATAACTCCGCATTTATCAGCAATTCACTTGTATGGGGTTGACAATGCATATTGTTTGTTCATTCATACTAACAGTTTTCCAATTTATAGTTTCAGTTCGTCGTTGGAGGGGGGTGGGGGCGTGATGGAGAAAAAAGATAAGTATTATTTCTATTCAATCAATTTTGTTTCAATTACATATTAATAGTAGTTCATTTTGTAAGTAATTAAGATGTAAGTGTCTTCTTTTGGCATTTAAACATTTATTTTTCTTTCAAAATTATATTTTTCATAAATAGGTCTTACAATTTAAGGAAGCTTTAAGTATGAGAACTGGGCCCTTCTTATACTTAAAGCTTCAAAAAGAACAAGTTCAGAAATGTGTAGGTACCAATTTTTCTAGAAATTCATTTGGTTGATTATTGATCTGATGATAATTAAGAATTGCTAGCAAGATTTAGGCTGTTTGTTTGTACGTTACTCCAAAACTAAGTTTGAACTGCCCTCTTTTGTTCCAAAGTAAGTCTTTAAGACATGCAATGTTTAATTGAAAGGAGCATAACTCCACTTTTATCAGCTATTCACTTGCATGGGGTTGACAATGCATATTGTTTGTTCATTCATACTAACAGTTTTCCAATTTATAGTTTCAGTTCGTCGTTGGAGGGGGGGTGGGGGCGTGATGGAGAAAAAAGATAAGTATTATTTCTATTCAATCAATTTTGTTTCAATTACATATTAATAGTAGTTCATTTTGTAAGTAATTAAGATGTAAGTGTCTTCTTTTGGCATTTAAACATTTATTTTTCTTTCAAAATTATATTTTTCATAAATAGGTCTTACAATTTAAGGAAGCTTTAAGTATGAGAACTGGGCCCTTCTTATACTTAAAGCTTCAAAAAGAACAAGTTCAGAAATGTGTAGGTACCAATTTTTCTAGAAATTCATTTGGTTGATTATTGATCTGATGGAAATTAAGAATTGCTAGCAAGATTTAGGCTGTTTGTTTGTACGTTACTCCAAAACTAAGTTTTAACTGCCCTCTTTTGTTCCAAAGTAAGTCTTTAAGACATGCAATGTTTAATTGAAAGGAGCATAACTCCACTTTTATCAGCAATTCACTTGCATGGGGTTGACAATGCATATTGTTTGTTCATTCATACTAACAGTTTTCCAATTTATAGTTTCAGTTCGTCGTTGGAGGGGGGGTGGGGGCGTGATGGAGAAAAAAGATAAGTATTATTTCTATTCAATCAATTTTGTTTCAATTACATATTAATAGTAGTTCATTTTGTAAGTAATTAAGATGTAAGTGTCTTCTTTTGGCATTTAAACATTTATTTTTCTTTCAAAATTATATTTTTCATAAATAGGTCTTACAATTTAAGGAAGCTTTAAGTATGAGAACTGGGCCCTTCTTATACTTAAAGCTTCAAAAAGAACAAGTTCAGAAATGTGTAGGTACCAATTTTTCTAGAAATTCATTTGGTTGATTATTGATCTGATGGAAATAAAGAATTGCTAGCAAGATTTAGGCTGTTTGTTTGTACGTTACTCCAAAACTAAGTTTGAACTGCCCTCTTTAGTTCCAAAGTAAGTCTTTAAGACATGCAATGTTTAATTGAAAGGAGCATAACTCCACTTTTATCAGCAATTCAATTGTATGGGGTTGACAATGCATATTGTTTGTTCATTCATACTAACAGTTTTCCAATTTATAGTTTCAGTTCGTCGTTGGAGGGGGGGTGGGGGCGTGATGGAGAAAAAAGATAAGTATTATTTCTATTCAATCAATTTTGTTTCAATTACATATTAATAGTAGTTCATTTTGTAAGTAATTAAGATGTAAGTGTCTTCTTTTGGCATTTAAACATTTATTTTTCTTTCAAAATTAAATTTATCATAAATAGGTCTTACAATTTAAGGAAGCTTTAAGTATGAGAATTGGGCCCTTCTTATACTTAAAGCTTCAAAAAGAACAAGTTCAGAAATGTGTAGGTACCAATTTTTCTATAAATTGATTTGGTTGATTATGAATCTAATGGAAATTAAGAATTGCTAGCAAGATTTAGGCTGTTTGTTTGTACATTACTGCAAAACTAAGTTTGAACTGCCCTCTTTAGTTCCAAAGTAAGTGTTTAAGACATGCAATGTTTAATTGAAAGGAGCATAACTCCACTTTTATCAGCAATTCACTTGTATGGGGTTGACAATGCATATTGTTTGTTCATTCATACTAACAGTTTTCCAATTTATAGTTTCAGTTCGTCGTTGGAGGGGGGGTGGGGGCGTGATGGAGAAAAAAGATAAGTATTATTTCTATTCAATCAATTTTTTTTCAATTACATATTAATAGTAGTTCATTTTGTAAGTAATTAAGATGTAAGTGTCTTCTTTTGGCATTTAAACATTTATTTTTCTTTCAAAATTATATTTTTCATAAATAGGTCTTACAATTTAAGGAAGCTTTAAGTATGAGAACTGGGCCCTTCTTATACTTAAAGCTTCAAAAAGAACAAGTTCAGAAATGTGTAGGTACCAATTTTTCTAGAAATTCATTTGGTTGATTATTGATCTGATGGAAATTAAGAATTGCTAGCAAGATTTAGGCTGTTTGTTTGTACGTTACTGCAAAACTAAGTTTGAACTGCCCTCTTTAGTTCCAAAGTAAGTGTTTGAGACATGCAATGTTTAAATGAAAGGAGCATAACTCCACTTTTATCAGCAATTCACTTGCATGGGGTTGACAATGCATATTGTTTGTTCATTCATACTAACAGTTTTCCAATTTATAGTTTCAGTTCGTCGTTGGAGGGGGGTGGGGGCGTGATGGAGAAAAAAGATAAGTATTATTTCTATTCAATCAATTTTGTTTCAATTACATATTAATAGTAGTTCATTTTGTAAGTAATTAAGATGTTAGTGTCTTCTTTTGGCATTTAAACATTTATTTTTCTTTCAAAATTATATTTTTCATAAATAGGTCTTACAATTTAAGGAAGCTTTAAGTATGAGAACTGGGCCCTTCTTATACTTAAAGCTTCAAAAAGAACAAGTTCAGAAATGTGTAGGTACCAATTTTTCTAGAAATTCATTTGGTTGATTATTGATCTGATGGAAATTAAGAATTGCTAGCAAGATTTAGGCTGTTTGTTTGTACGTTACTGCAAAACTAAGTTTGAACTGCCCTCTTTAGTTCCAAAGTAAGTGTTTGAGACATGCAATGTTTAATTGAAAGGAGCATAACTCCACTTTTATCAGCAATTCACTTGCATGGGGTTGACAATGCATATTGTTTGTTCATTCATACTAACAGTTTTCCAATTTATAGTTTCAGTTCGTCGTTGGAGGGGGGTGGGGGCGTGATGGAGAAAAAAGATAAGTATTATTTCTATTCAATCAATTTTGTTTCAATTACATATTAATAGTAGTTCATTTTGTAAGTAATTAAGATGTAAGTGTCTTCTTTTGGCATTTAAACATTTATTTTTCTTTCAAAATTATATTTTTCATAAATAGGTCTTACAATTTAAGGAAGCTTTAAGTATGAGAACTGGGCCCTTCTTATACTTAAAGCTTCAAAAAGAACAAGTTCAGAAATGTGTAGGTACCAATTTTTCTAGAAATTCATTTGGTTGATTATTGATCTGATGGAAATTAAGAATTGCTAGCAAGATTTAGGCTGTTTGTTTGTACGTTACTGCAAAACTAAGTTTGAACTGCCCTCTTTAGTTCCAAAGTAAGTGTTTGAGACATGCAATGTTTAATTGAAAGGAGCATAACTCCACTTTTATCAGCAATTCACTTGCATGGGGTTGACAATGCATATTGTTTGTTCATTCATACTAACAGTTTTCCAATTTATAGTTTCAGTTCGTCGTTGGAGGGGGGTTGGGGCGTGATGGAGAAAAAAGATAAGTATTATTTCTATTCAATCAATTTTGTTTCAATTACATATTAATAGTAGTTCATTTTGTAAGTTATTAAGATGTAAGTGTCTTCTTTTGGCATTTAAACATTTATTTTCTTTCAAAATTATATTTTTCATAAATAGGTCTTACAATTTAAGGAAGCTTTAAGTATGAGAACTGGGCCCTTCTTATACTTAAAGCTTCAAAAAGAACAAGTTCAGAAATGTGTAGGTACCAATTTTTCTAGAAATTCATTTGGTTGATTATTGATCTGATGGAAATAAAGAATTGCTAGCAAGATTTAGGCTGTTTGTTTGTACGTTACTCCAAAACTAAGTTTGAACTGCCCTCTTTAGTTCCAAAGTAAGTGTTTAAGACATGCAATGTTTAATTTAAAGGAGCATAACTCCACTTTAATCAGCAATTCACTTGTATGGGGTTGACAATGCATATTGTTTGTTCATTCATACTAACAGTTTTCCAATTTATAGTTTCAGTTCGTCGTTGGAGGGGGGGTGGGGGCGTGATGGAGAAAAAAGATAAGTATTATTTCTATTCAATCAATTTTGTTTCAATTACATATTAATAGTAGTTCATTTTGTAAGTAATTAAGATGTAAGTGTCTTCTTTTGGCATTTAAACATTTATTTTTCTTTCAAAATTATATTTTTCATAAATAGGTCTAACAATTTAAGGAAGCTTTAAGTATGAGAACTGGGCCCTTCTTTTACTTAAAGCTTCAAAAAGAACAAGTTCAGAAATGTGTAGGTACCAATTTTTCTAGAAATTCATTTGGTTGATTATTGATCTGATGGAAATTAAGAATTGCTAGCAAGATTTAGGCTGTTTGTTTGTACGTTACTGCAAAACTAAGTTTGAACTGCCCTCTTTAGTTCCAAAGTAAGTGTTTAAGACATGCAATGTTTAATTTAAAGGAGCATAACTCCACTTTTATCAGCTAATCACTTGTATGGGGTTGACAATGCATATTGTTTGTTCATTCATACTAACAGTTTTCCAATTTATAGTTTCAGTTCGTTGTTGGAGGGGGGGTGGGGGTAGGGGTGGGGGCGTGATGGAGAAAAAAGATAAGTATTATTTCTATTCAATCAATTTTGTTTCAATTACATATTAATAGTGGTTCATTTTGTAAGTAATTAAGATGTAAGTGTCTTCTTTTGGCATTTAAACATTTATTTTTCTTTTAAAATTATATTTTTCATAAATAGGTCTTACAATTTAAGGAAGCTTTAAGTATGAGAACTGGGCCCTTCTTATACTTAAAGCTTCAAAAAGAACAAGTTCAGAAATTTGTAGGCACCAATTTTTCTATAAATTCATTTGGTTGATTATGAATCTAATGGAAATTAAGAATTGCTAGCAAAATTTAGGCTGTTTGTTTGTACATCACTCCAAAATTTAGTTTTAACTGCCTTCTTTAGTTCCAAAGTAAGTGTTTAAGACATGCAATGTTTAATTGAAAGGAGCATAACTCCACATTTATCAGCAATTCACTTGCATGGGTTTGACAATGCATATTGTTTGTTCATTCATACTAACAGTTTTCCAATTTATAGTTTCAGTTCGTCGTTGGAGGGGGGGTGGGGGCGTGATGGAGAAAAAAGATAAGTATTATTTCTATTCAATCAATTTTGTTTCAATTACATATTAATAGTAGTTCATTTTGTAAGTAATTAAGATGTAAGTGTCTTTTGGCATTTAAACATTTATTTTTCTTTCAAAATTATATTTTTCATAAATAGGTCTTACAATTTAAGGAAGCTAAATTAAGTATGAGAACTGGGCCCTTTTTATACTTAAAGCTTCAAAAAGAACAAGTTCAGAAATGTGTAGGTACCAATTTTTCTAGAAATTCATTTGGTTGATTATTGATCTGATGGAAATTAAGAATTGCTAGCAAGATCTAGGTCATTTGTTTGTACTTTACTCAGAAGCTAAATTTTAACTGCCCTCTTTAGTTCCAAAGTAAGTCTTTAAGACATGCAATGTTTGATTGAAAGGAGCATAACTCCACTTTTATCAGCAATTCAATTGTATGGGGTTAACAATGCATGTTGTTTGTTCATTCATACTAACAGTTTTCCAATTTATAGTTTCAGTTCGTTGTTGGAGGGGGGTGGGGGCGTGATGGAGAAAAAAGATAAGTATTATTTCTATTCAATCAATTTTGTTTCAATTACATATTAATAGTAGTTCATTTTGTAAGTATTTAAGACGTAAGTGTCTTCTTTTGGCATTTAAACATTTATTTTTCTTTCAAAATTATATTTTTCATAAATAGGTCTTACAATTTAAGGAAGCTAAATTAAGTATGAGAACTGGGCCCTTCTTATACTTAAAGCTTCAAAAAGAACAATTTCAGAATGTGTAGGTGCCAAGGTTTCTAGAAATTAACTAGGTTGATTATGAATCTGATGGAAATTAAGAATAGCTAGCAAGATTAAGGCTGTTTGTTTGTACGTTACTCCGAAACTAAGTTTTAACTGCCCTCTATAGTTCCAAAGTAAGTGTTTAAAACATGCAATGTTCGATTGAAAGGAGCATTACTCCATTTTTAACACTAATTCACTCATATGTGGTTGAAAATGCATTTTGTTGATTATTAATCTGATGGAAATTAAGAATTGCTAGCAAGATCTAGCTCGTTTGTTTGTACTTCACTTCAAGGATAAGTTTGTACTTTGTAAATCACTTGTATGGTGTTGGCTGGATAACGATAGATGATCTTTGATTAATCCTAGGCTGTACTCACCAACACAACCAACTACTGAAATTCTAGATGCTGTACAATGAATGACCAGACAGTGATCTCCCCAACACAACAAACTACCTAAATTCTAGATGCTGTACAATGAATGACCAGATAGTGAACTACTCAACACAACAAACTACCTAAATTCTAGATGCTGTACAATGAATGACCAGATAGTGAACTACTCAACACAACAAACTACCTAAATTCTAGATGCTGTACAATTAATGACCAGATAGTGAACTACTCAACACAACAAACTACCTAAATTCTAGATGCTGTACAATGAATGACCAGACAGTGAACTCACCAACACAATCAACTACTGAATGACCAGACTGGAGTTAACAACACAACAAACTACGGCAATCACAGATGATTCATGATGCATTCATCTATGTGAAGGCCTAGATTGACTGAAAACATAGGGTGAGAAGGCTCTAGTCCCTACACAACAGGCTCTGGAAATTCCAGATGATCTATGATGAATGACCAGGATGAAGTCACCAAGACATCCAACAATCAACAACAGGTTGGTAAGCTCGTCATATCTACTACATGGACGAACTAACATAAAAATTGAAACACAACTCCCTTAATTTTCACTTTGAAATTAAGCATAAAGACAAGAACATTTTTTGTTGACAAAGATTTTAGGGGAATGGTCATGCTACCCAGGTCTGGGTTATTGATCCATAGGGACAGGTTACCCCAGCTCCTTGGGCAGCATGCTCCCAAACTTAGACCTCATTGAATGATTAAAAATTTAAAAAAAAAAAAAAAAAAAAGTTGTCATAATAGACATCTTAGTATTGGTGGGAGTCGTACAAGGAACCCATTGTCCGGTACTCCAGCCACAACAATATAACTGAAAAAATGTTAAAAACATCATTAAAGCCCAATCAAAACAAATTTTATTTTACCTCCAGGACCCCATGGTGATGTACCAGAGAAGAGCCTCAATATTGAAGAAATATTTAGATCTGGATGCTTTTGGGATGATAGAGTATCTATTACAGACCAACCAAGACAGAGCAAAACTACGAACTAACTTGATCAAATAAGAACAACAGGATAAAACAATGGATTAATTTGACTTTTATCATGAAAAAGTGTGATGTATCATCAATTTGCAAATTCACATGAACAATTAGAGTGAAATTATCCTAATCAAGATGATTCCAATGAGTACCCACAACATAGTTTATGGATTAGAAATAACAGTTAGCAATCTATCAGCAAAAACAGATAAATAAAAGCAGACTGGCCCGCTCAAGTGGTAGAGCCTCACACCCCCAATCAGAAGGTTGGAGGTTTGAGCCCTACTGGCAGCGGGTTGGGTCCTTGAGCAAGACACTTTACAGTCAGCGCTTCAGTCCACCCAGCTGTGAGTGGGTAGCAGTAGGTGAATATCCTCACAAGATTTTATCTTGTGGGGATTCTACTGCCTCTCTTTTCTTCTTCTGTGAGTGTGTGCTAGTGTGCTGGAGAAATTATATGAAAGATTTTTTTTCAATAATATGAGCCTGTATGTAACATTTCCAACAATTTCACATGTGTGCAATATAAAGACTTGGATCAGCCTCTGCAGTAACAGTCTGAGCAGAGCCTTCACTATACACTCAAAGATGGCTATGGACCTATAGTATATGTTCACAACCAAAGATGTATTTTTATGCACTTTGTGATTGTTTAAGATTATTCTTTATGTGATTGTCCTGGCTGCTCATTGTCTGTCCATTACGCATGTGTGAAATTGTTGGAAATGTAATGTGCAGGCTCATTTAATAACCTATACTTACTCTGAAAAGTTAAAGTTCATTTTACATAAATCTGAAGGAGTGTGGGACAAAATCCCTCATGGACATAATCCCCCTAGAAAAGGCCCTTCTGGACAAAGTCCCTCCCATTTATATTATAAAAAACATTGTAGGAAAAGTTAATGAGTACCCACAAAAGCAAAACTTTTTCATGCTTAATTTATTCACAAAGAACAGCATTTCATCCTAGTTTTAATAATTTACTTGACATCAATATTTTTTTCATATCTCTGTTTAAATCATTTGTAAATTATAGAATAACAAATTCTTACCGTTGTTTATTGAAAATTTAACCACACTTCTGAGTTCTAAGGCTCAATAAATAATCCACAAGAGCTTTAGCTCGAGTGGATTATTCTTGAGCCTTAGAACTCAGAAGCGCGGTTAAATTTTCAATAAATAACGGCAAGAATTTGTTATTATAATTCTATCATGACTAAATTTACACTATTCCATGGGAAATAAATGCAAAGATACCAAGTCTATAACAACTGCGGATTAGTTTCATTTGATAATGCGAGCTATTCTTTTTCACCAAAGTAAGCGACGGTAAGCAATAATAAGCTCTCGATTCTTTAAAATTTGGCCCTAAATTTGAAAAAGAAAAATGAACAAAATTACAAACATAATTATTCTTAATTCGTTTTTGTCAATATTAGCAGACAAACATTTGTATCTATCACGCTATCTTCAATCCAAAATTTCAAGTGGGCCAGGGGTTCATTTTTTACCACATCAAGTGAACTTCAGTAGGGGCGTAGGTAAGGGGCAAGATAATGCCTAAATGCTAACGGCTAAGAACCTCAAATGCCTAAATAAGAAAGATTATTTAACAATCAAATAAACTATCAAACGAAGTTAACATAAAGCAAACATCAATTCAATGTCATCCTGGTTATTTATCACATAGATTACGACTAGATTCAAAGTTTCTGCCTCTCAAAATACTCCTCAGTCGGGTAAAGTACAATTTTTAATCTATCAATCCATCCAGATAAAGTAAACTTGTGTAAACAACACTCATCACAATTCAAAACTACGTCATGAACTACGTCATCGATAAAGTATAATTTGCTAAGATATTTTGAGAGTCTTGCAAAGTATAATACCCCTACACTTATTTGACAGCCTTTAAATATTTTCGTAATATAGACAAAATTGAGGGATTTTTTATCAGGTTGCCTTGCCAATATTCTTTACCTTATGTGATTTCAATAAAGATATGTACATGGTCGGAATGCAACAGCCACTCGGAACTTTTTTCGACCATTGGCGCCCATTTAACCACAATGCAACTGCATGCTTTGTATAGACATTAACTCACGAGCCATGATAGAATATCAATTCAACAATTCTCACTGAAAAAATTATGAAAGTGGCGTAATACTCCATTCAATCAATCCATTCTCAACACCACATCAAAAAATTGTATTGTTTCTAAAATTGTCAATCAGTTGTCAAGCAATTCTTCCCTGTATGGCACATTTTTGTTTCAATCAACTACATTTGAGAATTATCATTCTTTTATTGTATTTATGCTGGCATATAATCTCAATTCAATTGAAGTCTTTATCATTGGATCAGTGTGAAACAGTTGTAACCACTTGTGTTTATGGGCAGTTGCAACTTTTCGCCCTGATCTATAAAATTATCTAACCCTTTTGTAGCCCATTCATAAGTACAGATGTTGAGGAGGTAAATTTGACCCTTAACTTTAGAGAAAAAAACATCTTCAACAACAATATAAATACACTTGTCTGATTAATATTAAACAATTTTGTTTTATATAAAAATATAAACATAAAATTAAACAATACATTTTGTCTGGTAAGGCTAATTTTGGGAGGGATTATATCCTCAGAGGTTTTGTCCAGGAGGATTATATCTGGGAGGGATTAATTGTGTCCAGGGGATTCTGTCCGTATACTCCAACCTGAAGGTGGTGTAAGGTTTGGCTGAAGGGGTGGAAGGAGGCCATTTTCTTTTTTTTTTTTTTTTAAATCAAGCAATTTTAAAATCACACTTTAAAACTATAATCAATGATTTTTGAGCTTGTAGGGCTGAAGCTTAGATAACACGGGTCAGTACATTAAAGGTTATTTAAGATATAATTTGAAATTAAAATAATCTGACAATTTACAAATAGTCAAACCATCTACATGACTGTGTTAACTCCTCGTTGGGTACAATTACCTCATAACTCTAGCTTGAACAGCTGTAGTAACGAGGTTTTGTTAATCCAATGATTTTTTTCACTTTGGCAAAGTAAAAATCTTTTTGTTTCAGAATATATTTAATAGTGTAAACAATAATTGCCAACAAACTTTAAATACATGTACATTGAACAAGTTAAGTCTCAGTGAATATGAGCCATGACCTGCCAGGTTAAAATGGATGGATAATACCAAGTTGTGGTTCACTAAGAATATTTATTGAAAGAAATTTTTACCTGGCAGGATATGGCTAAGCTATAGCATTATGTGGCAAATTTACTTTTCACTTTATTAGTTTCTGTTAAAAGTAAGTTGGTAATTAATGCAAATATGTATAATGTATGTAATTGTTCTGCACTGAGTCATCTATGTTGGATCCATCAGGCATAAAAGGGACCATCAATATAAAAACTAATCTGAAGGTGGTAAGGGTTCCGGCTGAAGGGGTGGGTGAGGCCAGCATTTGGATGTCTCAGGGTAATCCAGTTTAATGACTGCCTATATGTTTATATGAAGTTACAACTGTTTTATCCTGAGCCATCTATGTGTGACCCGTGAGGCAGAAAAGGGACCATCTGTAAATTAAGAAATTAAAAAAAAAAAAGGTTCCAGTATAGGTCAACCACAGGCTGAAACTTCACAATTATATGGGAAGGTGAAGTGATTAAACTGGATTCAGAAAATCAGCAAAGAGTGAAAAGTTTTGACACAATGCAGTCTGCACAGCCTGCAGAATCTGACATGGGTCAACACTTTTTGCACTTCCCAGATGGTCCCTTTTTGATAGGTCACATAAATTATGTTATGTAATTTTATAAGTTTGTATGGAAAAAAAGAACCAAGTTTTTATCAAAAACTAATCTGAAGTTGGTAAGGGTTGGCTGAAGGGGTGGAAGGAGGCTAACATTTTGATGGCTTAGTGTGATACAGTTGTAACTGCCTATATGTTTATACGTGTTACAACTGTTTTACACTGAGCCATTATCAGTGACCCATCTGGCTTAAAAGGGACCATTAGTAAATTAAACAATTGAAAAAAAGTTGGTTCTAGCATAGGTTAACCAGAGCCTGAAATTTCACGAACAATTGTATGGGAAGGTAAAGTGATTAATTTGGATTCAGAAAATTAGCAAAGTGTGAAAAGTTGTGACACAATATAGTCTGCCACCACATCCCTTTCCTAGCCTCCAGTTGCTATTCCACATAGGTTTACGATTATCTACCCATTGGTGGAAGACAAATGTCGGAAAGGATAAGTGCCACGGCCGGGGATCGAACCCCTGGATTAGAAGTCTACCAACTGCGCTATTGCCGCGGCTACAGGTATTCACTGGAAACTTGGCACACATGTTAACTTTCAAAAGAGGAACATAAACTATCAAGGAGAGGAACATTTGTGTATTTTGTATGAATTATTTTCATTGTATGACTTGGATTTTTCATTCACTATCCAGCATCCAAAAGCTGAGCTAGGCTCTCAATTAGGCGGTGCTCTTGTTCCATATTATACATGTATCTATTTAGCTATATATATTTACCTTTTCATATCTGCTAAGCAATTTTACATAATATGTATATTTTGTACCATGTACCAATATTAAATGCATCATGTGTACATTTAAGTTGTTTTGTTGGTTTTATGCGAGAAAGAAAAAGCTTACAGCTTATCCTACCCTTATAGGCCACCTCTATCTGTCAACTCTAACATATTATCATGTAATTCCAAAGCCTCATAACTACAGCTTAGATCAAGCTGTAGTTACGAGGTTTTAGAATAACATTGATATATATTTTTTAAA
Organism: Fragum whitleyi; assembly: GCA_948146395.1. NCBI lineage: Eukaryota > Metazoa > Mollusca > Bivalvia > Cardiida > Cardiidae > Fragum > Fragum whitleyi. The sequence continues at coordinate 50,154,847 of OX411544.1, forward strand.
TCAGTGTTGTGGGATCCTGAAATAAAGGAAGCACCAATAATCTTCTCTTTCTAACCATCAAGGCTTTCACCTTGGAATTTTTGCTTGTAGAATTACCATATTAACCCCCATCTTCCCAAAAATAAATTAGAAGAAAATAGGTTGTGTAGGCTAGGATCAGACTGTACATCTATCGAGCTCTTACATCCTTGTTTTAGAATACTTTGGTCATGTAGACAGCATCAGAGTATGAACTTTGAGACATTATCGCAAATTTGCCGCAAATTAATCTGCGAGAACAGTTAGCAGCAACATAACATGTGTTTGCATCAGAAAATCCATTTGCTGCAAACATTCTGCACACTCCTTGAAATAAAAAAAGTGTTCCTGCAAACTATTCCCAAACTGGAAGTTGCAAGAATGCATTTTTTTATTAGTTAGATCATGCACTTAGCAGGAAGTTTTCAAGTAAACAGCTATTTTGAGTATTTTTTAACCCTTCCCATACTGATTAAATTATGTCCAGCTGTAGGCCTACATAAGGCTTTAGCAGTCAGTATAGACTCATATCAGCCTGAATATATGTGCATTCCCATCTTAGCATACACTGTATATAAGTGTGAAAATACTGGTGGAAGAAATACCAAGAATTTATTCTTTTATGATCCAGTCACTTCATTATTATCCCCCGCCGTTTTCGGCGAGGGAATATAGTAATGCTCTCCGTCCGTCATTCTGTCACTAAACTTGTCCTGAGCATATCTCCTAAAGTATAATAGCTATCAACCTGAAACTTTATGGGTGGATAGATCTCATGGAGGAGAAGTGCAGTGCAAGAACTACAACTCTTGTTACTGAAATAGTGTTTACAGCAGCCCAATACTCCATTCAACTTATCCTTTCCGACATGGGTAGATAATCGTTAACCTATGTGGAATAGCAACTGGAGGCTAGGAAAGGGATGTGGTGGTAGTACTGGTGTGAGAAATACTAGGAATCCATAGTTAGGTGCTCCAGTCATCGCGATATAACTGAGAGATTGTTGAAAGCGACGTAAAACCCCAATTCAAATCAAACCATTCAACTAATATATAATTTTCATTAATGTTTTTTTGCACAAGCTCAAAGAATCTAGCTGTAAATAATTCATATGCCATCCCCAAAATGAAAAGATACCATCTTGGTACAGTATAAAGGTTCAACACAGAAAATATTGTTGGTTTATGAATATTCATTCTAGATTCAGAATATATATTAACCAGAACAATTTTGAACCTTGCAAGCCTACCTAGATAGTCTGTCCACATTGATATTTTCATCCTCCCAACATAGTTCTCTTTCTCTAAACAGCTCACATATATATATTTAACTACTTCATCATTGCTGCAAACTGCTTGCGAGAACAGTTTGCCACAAGTTTGCAGTAGATAAGAAGCAATATTAGGTTTATTATTATAAAAAAATCATCATCTCAACCATCAGCCTCAGTGGTCCAATGAATCAAATAAAAAGGTATGGTTTGCCAATTTCTACTTCGAGGGGTCAGCACAACATTTATGTAAGTGCCTATAAATATATAGGCACTTACAATAGTGTTGCACTGACCCCTCAACTTAGGGTAATATAGTGTAGTGATCTACGGTATAGTTGAAGGTCAGCAAAGGTCTTCTCTGACATTTAAGTGAATATAGAATCAGATTTACATTTTAATAAAATAATGGCTCTACTGGCTTTAGCATCTCCAGATTTGAAAAAGAGATATTCAAAATACAAATTTCATACATCTTCAGTACTAAGTCATCAAAGGAACATTCATACCAAGTTTTAGCTCTACTGGCAGAAGGGCACAAGGGCAATAGTCATGGCGCTGTGTCTGTTGTCTCGGGTCGTAAACTTCTACCAATCTTCACAGGAATGATCCTTGGGTGCCAAGGGGAGCTATTAGGATCATCCTGAAACCGTCATCAACAATCTTAAAATCTTCTTCTTCTCTGTCACCACTGAGCTTATTTCAATGAAACTTTGCCAGAATGTTCCTTGGGTGACCCTCTTTAATAATTATTCATAAAATTTTGATTGGCCAATTTTTGTGGTCGTGGTAGGGCAGGGTTGAGCCCGAATTCTTTGAACAACATCATCTCCTGATCCACAGGGCCAATTTCAATGATCTTTACAAGAATGTTTCTTGGGTGACCCTTTTCAGAAATTGTTTGCACAATTTTGATTCACCATTTAATATTGGCTGGCAGGACATGGCTTATTTTGAGCCCTTAATCTTTGAATGACATCTCCTGAACCACTGGGCCAATTGCAATGAAACTTTACCAGAATGTTTCTAGGCTGACCCTTTTCAAAAGTTGTTTGATTTCGCATGGCAGGGCAGGGCCTATTTTGAGCCCGAAATCTTTGAATGACATTTCTTCCTGAACCACTGGACGGATTTCAATGAAACTTTACTAGAATATTTTTCTACATGACCCTTTTCAAAAATTACATGTATTTGTGAAATGTTGATTCGCCCATAAATATGGGCATGGCAGGGAGTGGCTTATTTTGAGCCTGAAATCTGTGAAGGACATCTCCTGTGCCAATATCAATGAAACTTTACCAGAATGTTCCTTGGGTGACTCTTGCATAAACTGAGGCTTCATGAAATTTGGTCGCTCTTGTTATATTAGAGACTTCCCTATAAATTCCAGTAGAGTGTCACGCTAATATTTTTTTTTAGCATTTGAAAAAAACCATACCCAAAATAGTTTTTCGGTGCTGGGACTCCCATATGGTAACCAGGACTATCAAAACTATATCATAGCAGTCCCAAGAATCCTCTGTTTTGTTTTCTTACTCGGTACTGTGTTTTACCTGTTGACTAAAAAATCTGTTCCGCTCTTTTTGTTCTTAAAGATTCACAATTCTAACCATGTTTATATTGTTAAATTATAGGAAGATATTAAACTATTTAGAAAAAGGGAAAGAAAATGGCTTTTCAATCAGTAAATTCTTCTTGCAAGTCAACAAATTAGTTATCAGTAAAATAGGGGTGTAACAATAGATCAAACTATCGCTGTATCATGATAGTTTACCTTGCAATAGCAATAGGTCAATAGCATTTTTTCAAGTCAATAAATATCACAATAGTTCCTCTGACTATTGTTAGTTTACAATAGTTTTTTTTTGAAAATGAAAGTAGAACTAAATGTAGTAACACCGCTGCCTTTCTACATGTATTTATCAGAGAATAAGGTCAAATCTAATTCTTTTTAAGGGAATATCTGTAATTAACTGATTTGATCATTTACTCGCCATTAACATGGTAAACAGCATCTTACAAGACCAATATAAAGTAACTGTCTAATAAAAGGTGGATGCTTTAACATTGATTTTTATACGCCCGAAGGGTCGTATTATGTTATCGTCTGCATCGTCTGTCTGTCCGTTAGCAAATTCGTGTCCAGTCCATAACTTTCAAACTATAAGGTCTATGGTCTTGAAACTTCACAGGTGTATAAACCTCATAGCTAGGGTGTGCAGAGCGCAAGAACGAAAACTCTATCATTTGTAATTTTTGAGTTATAATTGCCATTTGTTTGATTCAGTTAGCAAATTCATGTCCGGTCAATAACTTTGAAACTATAAGGCCTATAGTCTTGAAACTTCACAGGTGTATAGATCTCATAGCAAGGGTTTGCAGAGTGCAAGAACCACAACTCTACCATTTGTAATTTTTGAGTTATTGCCCTTTGTTAGATTCAGTTAGCAAATTCGTGTCCGGTCCATAACTTTCAAACTGTAAGGCCTATGGTCTTGAAACTTCACAGGTGTATAGATTTCATAGATAGGGTGTGCAGGGCACAAGAACCACAACTCTACCATTTGTAATTTTTGAGTTGTTGCCCTTAGTTTGATTCAGTTAGCAAATTCATGTCTAGTCCATAACTTTCAAACTGTAAGGCCTATGGTCTTGAAACTTCACAGGTGTATAGATCTCATTGCTCAGGGTGTGCAGAGTGCAATAACCACAACTCTACCATTTATAATTTTTGCAATAACCACAACTCTACCATTTATAATTTTTGAGTTATTGCCCTTTGTTAAATTCAGTTTGCTAATTCTTGTCCAGTCCATAGCTTTCTAAATACAAGGACTACGATGTTGAAACTTCACATGTATGTAGAACTTATAGCTAGGGTGTTTGATTACATTATCTCAATCTGATTGAATTTGTGAATATTTTAGTAGTACTATATTGTTTGCTAGAAAATACATCCTAAGGATCAATAAAAAGTTCATAACATCACCCATTTATTTCTGAGCTTCGGGCGTATAATGCCATGCCCAGCGTTGCTCTTGTTATCTATTTTTTCCGTTAAAACAACTTATGAGATAGTATTGCAATAGTTTTCTGACTATTGCAATACTATTCCAATAGCAACTTTACTATCGCACTACTATCGTGATACTAATTTTGAACTTGATAGTCACCCCTACTGTAAAAATTGAAAAACATTTCACAATTTATTTTTAGCTTGACTATTTGTAGAAAAGGGGGGTTATTCCAGTCACCCAGGCATCGGCGTCAGCGTAATGCTTTGGTTAAGTTTTTATGCGCAAATGTTATATATCTCGATTTCTACTAAAGTTTCTTTGAAACTTTGCACATGCTTCTGTGACCATAATATCAGCCTCTATACAAAGATTCATTTCTCTGATATTGATTTTAGTGGAATTTTACCCTTTTCGGACTTAGAAATCTTGGTTAAGTTTTTACGTGCAAATGTTGTTTATCTGTAATATCTCTATTTCTACCTTAGCTATTGCTTGGAAACTTTGCACATGCTTCTGTGACCATAATATCAGCCTCTAGACAAAGATTCAGTACTCTGATATTGATTTTAATGGAATTTTAACCCTTTTCAGACTTAGAAATTCCTAGTTAAGTTTTTACATGTAAATGTTGTATATCAGTAATAGCTCTATTTCTACCTAGGCTTTAGCTTGGAAACTTTGCACATGCTTCTGTTACCATGATATCAGCTTCTTGACAAATATTTATTACTCTGATTTGAATTTAGTGGAATTTTATCCCTTTTTGGACTTAGAAATTCCTGGTTAAGTTTTTAAGTGCAAATATTGTATATAGTATACAGTTATAATTCTATTCCTACTTAAGCTTATGCTTGGAAACTTTACTCATGCTTTTGTGACCATAATATTAGCCCACAGAAAAATATTCATTACTCTGATATTGAGTTTAGAGGAATTTCAACAGTTTTCAAACTTAGAAATTTCTGGTTTAAGTTTTTACCTGCAAATGTGGTATATCAGTTATATCTCTATTTTTTCTTAAGCTATTCCTTGGAAACTTTGCTTCTATACAACCCTTTCACTTACATATATGAAATTGTTAGCGTCTGATTGGTTCTTTAAGAAATAGGAAGCAATTTACAGAACTTTTATGCATATTTTATTAAAGGGAGGTAATCAATATCGCTATTTTTGTTCATCCTGAACAAAACTAGCGATGTAGGATTACCTTCCATTTAATTCACTCAAAACTCGCTCCACACACTCATTCAATTTCATTCCAAAATCATTCCAAAATCATTCACCTCGTTAATTTCACGATGTTGTTAACTGTAAGCATCCTCAGTCTATCAAGCGACCATTCTAATTAAACGATTATTTTCTAATAAATATTCTTTAGTTCATACTATCTTTAAAAGTTGACATTATTAGTCTCATAATTATAATTAATGAACTCTATGTTGTTGAGACTCATTAGTATTGTCTCAATGAGACAATTCAAATGAGTTTTGACTCCTTAGGATTATTGAGCAAGTCGTAAAAACATACATACACATGTATTCAATAACAATTATGTTTCTATTTATAGACTGAACTTGTACTGGGTGACCATTCTCTTTGACGACCACTTTTTGGTCGTTAAGTGGGTGGTCTCTTAGTAAATGTTTTATTGTATATAATATTAGATAAAATTGATTGCATTTTAAGCAGGATGTATACTTTTTGTGTTTCTAATTATCAAAATTTCGCCTTTTCATTCATCCTTCTTGCAGTAGATTTTACCCTCTAATATATTTTACTATTTAGGCAATTGGGACCATCTGGATGATATTACTAGGTATCTACACAAGTTATACAGGCTACTTTGATTAAAATTTTTCGCATTTTGCTTTATTTTTCAAGTTATAAATATCATTCTATCATCCTTAACGCGTAGTTGAAATAGAACTCCAAATGACCTCTATTTTAACGATTTTTTTTTTTTTTTTTTTTTTAAATATTATTTTTATTGAGCTCCCAGATGGTGCCTTTTCATGTTACGGGTCCCATATGTTATTTTGTTACAAAAATTATAAGCTTACAATCATATTTATTCTATGAAATTTATTATTTCTCTTTTATTTATTTTTTTTAATTATTATTATTTTTTTATTTTTTTAATTTCATTTTTTTATTATTATTATTATTTTTATTATTATTATTATTATTATTATTTCTATTATTATTTTCTATTTATTTTATAAAATTTAAAAGATATATATACATAGTGGGTAGTCACATAATAATCCTACTTTTTTCACTATTTCAAAAGTGAATTTAAATATCTAAATATTTATTTATTACTTTGCATTATCTTTAATTTTAACAATACAGTTATTGCAGGCTTTTTTTCATCTTTTGCTTCAAATTGCATTTATCCTGTAATATTGTATCTTTTTAGATCCTGTATCTGTTGATTTATTTAATGTATTGTAATATTAATATTTTTCCGCCAAACTCATTGCCATTTTTTTACTTTGTTGCCGTTGACGTCATGTGACGTTAATGACATCATGCATTGTTATTGTTCAAAATGGTTTCCCTTGAAAAAGGTTTGTTTTAAACCGAAACTAGTCAGGAATAAAAATTATATTAAATCAAGTTGGAAGTTTGATCTCTCTTTATCCCTATTATTGGAAACTTTGCACATTCTCCTGTGACCATAAAATCAGCCTCTTGACAAAAAATTCTGTTCTCTAATATTGATTTTAGTGGAATTAAACCCTTTTTGGAATTAGAAATCTTGGTTATGTTTCTATGTGCAACTGTTTTATATTAGTTGTATCTGTTTCTACTTAAGCTATTGCTTTGAAACTTTGCACATGCTTCTGTGACCATAATATCAGCCTCTAGACAAAAATTCTTTTCTCTTGACTTTCATTTAATTGAATATCCAATGTCAATATTAATTTGCTGTTTCTATCCAGCACAAGAAATGCTCGAATTTTGCTATCCTCTGACAGCTCTTGTTTCAAATGTGAACAGCGCAAAAACTCAGATCAGCATTTGCATTTTCACAGTCTGGTCGAAATCTTCACACACTTTTTAATATGCCACATACCCTCTTCATCACACACTTATTAATGAGCTACATGCTTATCATCACTATCTAAAACCAGAGAATAATGTTGATACTCTGCGTGACATCCCCGAAAAGCTCAAGGTCTCTGTTGGAATTTTCAGGCACAAGTTCAAATATTACTGGTATCCTGTCAATCAAACTATGAAGATGGAGTAATCTATGGTTTACTAGATTATACTTCAGTCCATTCAGAAAGGAAACAACATAGGCGATTGTTTTATGATATTCTTTTGCATACAAGATGTTTTTAGCTCACCTGAGCACATTGTGCTCAAGGTGAGCTTTTGTGATCATTGAATGTCCGTCTTGCGTTGTGTGTCTTCCGTCGTAAACAATTTTAGTGTTTACCTTCTAGAGGCTACAAATATGTCCCAATTTTCATGACACTTGGTCAGAATGTTTGCCAGTTCACAAGGATGAACCCTATTGAAAATGGGAAGGATCCATGCCAAATCGCTGGAAAAGGGGCCTTAATGACAATTTTCTTGTATACACCCTAGAGGCCACTTGGTCAGAATGATGGCCAGGTCTCAAGAATGAACCCTATAGAAAATGGGAAGGATCCATGCCATATCACAGGAAAAGGGGCCTTATTGACAATTATCTTGTTTATGCTCTAGAGGCCACAAATATGGCCCAATCTTCATGAACCTTGGTCAGAATGTTTGTCAGGTCACAAGGATGAAGGCTATTGAAAATAGGAAGGATCCATGCCAAATCACAGGTAAAGGGGTGTTAATGACAATTTTCTTTTTATGCTCTAGGTGCCACAAATATGACCCAATCTTCATGAAACCAGGTCAGAATGTTGGCCCAACTACAAATATGAACCTTATCGAAAAGGGGCCTTCATGACAATTATCTTGTTGAAGCCCTAGAGGCCACAAATATGGCCCAATCTTCATGAAACTTGGTCAGAATGTTGGTCAAGTCACAAGGATGAACCTTTTTGAAAATGGAAAGGATCCATGCCCTATCATAGGAAAAGGAGCCTTAATAATAATTTTCTTGTTATAACTCAAGAGGCCACAATTTTGGCCGGAACTTCTTGAAACTTGGTTTGGTGTAGAAATTATCTCTTTATGACATCTGCCTATTTAAATGATGTGATGTCCCAGAGACTCAGGGTGAGCGATCTAGGACCATCATGGTCCTCTTGTTTACCTAGGTAAAATTGCAGTATATTAATATACACATGTATAAGCCGTTGAAAGTACATGTATATAGTAATTTTAAGGAAAAATGACAAACAAAAATTACCCCAAATTTGTCAAAGAAAAGATGTTAGCAAGTAATTATTAACAACATGATAATAAATGATATTGTATTGCATTTTTGTAACTTTAGTATACACCCTTCAGAGAGCAGTTGATTTAGCATAAGACTCACAATTATTTGGTCACAGTTTCAATAACCCATGACAGCATACATTCTCTCCAACATATGTCTCTCATCATTGGGTCGATAATCGTAAACTTATTTGGGTTAGCTGGTGGTGGATCAGAAAGTATATATTTGTAGTACCGGTGAGAGAAATACCAAGAAATACACATTCATGATTGCACAAACCGTTTATGAAAAAGACTCTATAGAAACTTATTATAGTAAGTAAAATCTCTGCTTGGGAATCAAATTTATTATTGGAATTCTCATAACATAGCATTTTGGTATACCGTCGGCGATTGACTTAAACCTTGTTTCTACAGCTTGAATAAACTGAGACAAGATTGGATTTTGGTTGGGGTGTACTGGAGTCACCATGCCTATCTGTTTGTCTGTCTGTCCATAGTACCTCCGTCACAGCGCAGTTTGTAGACTGTCAAACTAGAAGTCCCGGGTTCAATCCCCGACGGCGGTACTCATCCTTTCGGACTATTTGTCTCTTAAATTATCTAGTTTACATTTACAATTAAAATAAGATAGTTAAGACCAAGATCAGACTGTACATAATATGTGAAGGCTGATCTTTTTGCCTTTACCACCTTCCAAAACACGAATGGCCTTTGGCCAGTGGAACTTAAAATAATAAATTTTTTAGCAATGAAAAAAGAGAGGATCACTTACAGTTATCTTGGAGCGCTTTTGAATGGTTTGAGTGAGTGTTTGGAAGGCAAGAAATTTAGAATGCATTTGCAAAAGATGAATATTGATTTCATGATGTTCTTAACTTGCTTTGGATTGGCCATTCAGATTATTCACTTAGAGCCGTACACCACACGTACAGTAATTAACGTCATGAAATTGATATACATCTCAACCAAAACAATTCTACATCACTCACTCATTGCTCCACTCATTCATTCCAAACACTCACCCAGACCACTAGAAAATGCTCCAAAAATGTTTCATTAAAATAATTGAGTCTGACTGATTCTTGAAGAAGGAAGCAATTTATAGAAAATGCATGCATATATTATTAAAGGGAGGTTACAATATCACATATTTTCATTCTGGACAAAATTAGCGATATTGGAGTACCTCCCTTTAATTCCAACGAAAAGTCACTCATTGCACTCATTCAATTTCATTCAAAAATCATAATGCCAATTTCACAATGTTCTTAACTGTACCATATAACAAGAGTTGTCAGCGTACAACATAGCTTGCCCAAACTGCTGCTTGTCACAAACAGCACTTGACCAACAATCAAAGTTCAAGCACTCAAAGAGTATAAGCAAGGTTATGTTTTTTTTGTACAAAAATGGTCAATGTCAAATTGTCATGGACCTTAGTTACTAGTGAAAACGTGAAAGCCTATCACCTGGTGAGTGTGTGTATGGGGTTTTGATATCCCTAGATAAAGGCATTTAGAAAATATAAGCAAGGTTAAAGTTTTTTGGTTAATGTTTTTCCAAGTCTGTGAAAGGTTAAGGTCAAAATATCAAGGAGCTTGGTCTCTGGTGAAAACCTATCACCTAGTGAAATATATAGAAGGAATAATGTCCCTAGGTAAAACATTCAGAAAATACTAGAAAGCCATGAATGCCTTGTGTCGCTCCACAGGCTTGAATTTCTTGTAATAGCAAATCTAAGTTTTGACTAGATTTTTAGATATTTTGGCTTCTACTGATGTTCATGAAATGATTTTCAAAGTTTCCAATATTACAAGGTATAGAGAAATGACCTCCGCCCATAAAAGACATATTTTTCTTCAAATCACAATAATTTTTGGCTGAATGATAATGGATCACCCAAGGATCAAACTAATGAAGTTTGATTGATATCCATCAGTTACATTCTGAGAAAATGATTTTCAAAGTTTCCACAATACAACATGTAGAGAAATGACCTCCGCCCAAAAAATACATGTTTTTCATCCGATCACAATAAATTTTGGTAGACTGATAGAGGGTCATTCAAGGATCATTCATGTAAAATTTGGTTGATATCTATCAGTTAGATTCTGAGAAAATGATTTTCAAAGTTTCCACGATATAACATATAGAGAAATGACCTCCGCCCATAAAATACATATTTTTCATCTGATCACAATAATTTTTGGTAGACTGATAAAGGGTCACCCAAGAATCATTCATGTAAAATTTGGTTGATATCTATAGGTTAGATTCTGAGAACATGATTTGCAAAGTTTCCACTATATAACATATAGAGAAATGACCTCCGCCCATAAAATACATATTTTTCATCCGATCACAATAATTTTTGGTAGACTGATAAAGGGTCACCAAAGGATCATTCATGTAAAATTTAATTGGTATCCATCCATTAGAACCTGAGAAATATCACTCTTTACCATATTTGGAAATTAGCCACGCCCATTAAATCCATGTTTTTCATTGGATCAAAATTTCTTGAACAACTCTGAAAGAAGGTCACCCAAGGATCATTCCTGTGAAGTTTGGTTGAAATCCATCCAGTAGTTTCTGAGGAGAAGATTTTTAAAGAAAAAGTTTACGACCTGACCCACGGACGCACGGACGGACGGACGCACAACGGACACAACGCCATGACAATAGCCCCAGTGGCTTTCAGCCAGTGGAGCTAATAAGCAACGGTTAAAGTTTTTGGGTTAAAGTTTTTGGTTAAAATTTTCCTTAGTCCATAAAAGGTCAAGGTCAAAATGTCCAGGAGCTTAGTCTCTGTCAAAAGCCAATCACCTAGCGAGTGTGTTTACAGAGGAATGATGTCTCTAGGTAAAATATTCAGAAAATATATGCAACTTGGTATTTTGGTTAAAGTTTTTTGGTTTAAGTTTTTCCATAATAGGTCAAAGTCAAAAGGTCAAGGAGCTTGGTCTGCGGTGAAAGCCTATCACCTAGTGAGTGTGTATAAGAAGTAACGATGGCCCTAGGTAAAACATTCAGAAAATATAAGCAAAGTTTAAGTTTTTTGGTTAGGTTAAAGATTTTGGTTAAAGTTTTTTTAAGGGTCAATGCCACTGTCTCAAGGTCATTTTGATGCAGGAAAGCCTATACCCTAATAAGTTTTTCTGTAAAATATTAAGCCTTTAGGGTAAATATTGATAGAAATAAAAAAAAATTACCAGATGCGGATGCCAACACCTACATCCGAGGGTAATATGACAAAAGCTCTTCCAAGGCTTTGGTCCTGGGCAAGCTAAAAAGGACAGTTAGGGAAGTTTGAAAGTTGTCTGCCCCATTTGTTCAGTTGGTAGAGCACCCAACTTCAAATCAATTGAAGGTCACCATGATTGGTTTGATTCCCAGGCTGACACCAACAAACAGTCTTATGGACGAGACTTTAAACTGAGGCCCCATGTTTCAGTGCTTTACATTGAGCATGTGAAAGAACCATGCACAAATTCTCAATAAGCGAGGGCATTGCGTGTCGCAGGTGTCTGTACAAAATTATATTAATGTGAGGGTAGTAGACATAGTTATTTCAAATACTTTAGATCTTTATCTATAAATCAGACAAATGAGAAATTTAAGCGGCAATTTTCAAAGAAAGTATTGACCCCTAATCAATCAATTTTGCGTGTTCGCCGAGAGTAAGAAGTGTTTTTCTATTTGTTCTAACAAATAGAACTAAACTTGTAATAAGCCAAAAAGACATTCTATATTAAAGCTAACCCTTAACTTGAAAAAATAACATTTTCATTTGTCTAGCATAAGTTATTCAAATTTTAGCATCAGATGATTCAACCAAATTTGATGTTGCAAAAATTCACAAGGTCATAGAAAATGATGATCAACACACATTTGGTTTTGATAAATTAAGATTTTCTGATATCTTTAGTATTGGAAAGTAAAAAGCATACGGTGTGGGCGCAATCTAAATATGGAAATGTTTGTTAAAGCTTGTTACTTCTAACTATGTTAATATTTTTCTTTTAAAATGCAATTAATTGATGAGCAGCAATGGTATAAAGAAGAATAATTTCATAAAATCAACAAAATTTAGTTGATTAGGTCAGAACAAATGATTTTGGTTAAAAATATATCATGTTTGTTACTGAAATGTTCGTAACAAACTAGAAAGCCATGAATGGCTTGAGTTGCTCCACAGGCTTGAAATTCTTGTAAAAGCAAATAAATGCTTTGACTAGATTTTTAGATATTTGGGGTTAAACTGATGCAGATAAAGAAATGACCTCTGCTATTAAAAGACATATTTTTCATCATATCAAAATAATTTTAAGCTGCATGATAATGGGTAACCCATAGATCATACCAAAAATGTCGATTGATATCAATCAGTAACATTCTGAGAAAATGTTTTTCACAGTTTCCACTATTTAACATATTAAGAATTTACCTCCACCCATAAAATGTATATTTTTCATCAAATCAAAATAATTTTTGGTACACTGATAAAGGGTCACTCAAGGATCATTCCAGTGAAATTTAGTTGATATCCAAAAATCACATTCTGAGAAAATGATTTTCAATGTTTCCACTATATAACATATAGAGAAATGACCTCTGCCCATAAAATGCATATTTTTCATCCAATCAAAATAATTTTTGGTAGACTGATACAGGGTCACTCAAGGATCATTCCAGTGAAATTTGGTTGATATCTATCACATACATTCTGAGAAAATGATTTTCAAAGTTTCCACTATATAACATATAGAGAAATGACCTCTGCCCATAAAATGCATATTTTCCATCCGATCACAATGATTTTTTGTAGACTGATATAGGGTCACCCAAGGATCATTCATGTAAAATTTAATTGGTATCCATTGATTAGAACCTGAGAAAACTCACTTTTTACCTTATTTGGAAATTAGCCACGCCCATTAAATCCATGTTTTTCATTGGATCAAAATTTCGTGAACAACTTTGAAAGAGGGTCACCCAAGGATCATTCCTGTGAAGTTTGGTCGAAATCCATCCAGTAGTTTCTGAGGAGAAGATTTTTAAAGAAAAGTTTACGACCGGACGCAGGCACGCACGCACGCACGGACGGACGCACGACGGACACAACGCCATGACAATAGCCCCAGTGGCTTTCAGCCAGTGGAGCTAAAAATTGCATTGCCGATACACTGGAACTGCTGCTTTCATTTTGTCGCTATGTTGAAAAAATTTACTTATTACGATAATGGGTATGTAAATATAGCTTAAAAGTTGATTTTTGAATTGAAAAGGGTTGCAATTCTGCCTACAATTTGCTACAATAAGTCACATTTCCTCTTTCAACATAAAGGTAAACAATAGCACTCCCTATGGGTGCCTATGATTGGCTGTTGAGTGCTGGCTGGTGGAAAAAAATCTAAGTAAAAGAAGGGCAATTATTTGAACAAATGCATCTAGACTTAATCCTCTAGATAAAATACTTTGCTCTTTTGATGGTGAACATGTGTGCCAAGTTCCAAATGAATGCATGCAAAAGAACCAGAGATATAATACAAAATGTCAAAGTTTTGCATGATGATGACGGCACTTAGTCTATAGCAATACCTCTGGTTTCTCTGAAAACAGATTATCTAAAATCTGAGTGTTTATTTTTCAGTTCTATTTATGATTGTTATTTAGAGGAAATTGGCAACTCATTTTTTCAGTAGGTTTATTGTTAGAGACTACAAAGCAGCCAAAATTTTAAAACAAGTGGCCCATGAGGGTAATTAGACCACTCTACATACTCTTTGAAAAGCATATGTCTTGATAGTGCTTTTCAAGATATAACCAGAAATAAGTTTCATGAAAATATATCCATATGAAGGAAGACTTGTGTTGATTAGGGAAGGGATTTTACTTAAAGGCCCCATTTCCCATGACACCACATGATTGCATCAAATGGCAAAGTAGTAGCCATGGTCAAATGAGAAACATTTTGTTTAAGTTTCATGTCAATCCATGCATAAATTAAGAAGTTGTGTTAACAATTTCTAAAATGAAGCCCCTTTTTCCTTGACACTGCATACCATCACCAAACCTCTGTGAAATGTGGGTAGTCACTTGATAAGGGACATTCTATTTTACAAATGTATCTTTAAACAAAAGAGGAGTTGTGTTAACAAGGAAGTGAATATTAAGACCCCTTTTTCTGTGATGTGGCATATCACCAAATGGCAAAATAAATTTGGTCATGGTCATATGATGAAAAATATTCTGTTAAGTTTTAATGAAAATCTGAGTATTAATGAAGCAGTTGTGTTCACAAAGAATATACATACAGGCCCCTTTTATTATGAAACAGCATATAACTAAACAGCCACAAATGCATACAGTCACTAGAAATGCAATATTCTGTAAAAGTTTCACATGAATGTATCCATTAATAAAGGAGGAGCTTTGTTTAAGACATTTACATTTGGCCCCTTTTTCTATGATGTAGTATCTAATCACCAGTGAAAATTTCATTAACTTCCATGTATAATAAAGGAGTTGTGTTAACAAAGAATATACATTGAGGCTCATTTTATCATAACACAGCATACAACTAGACAGCAAACAAGAGGACCATGACATCACATCAATTAATTATGCAGACTTTCCATCCGATCACAATAATTTTTGGTAGACTGATAAAGGGTCACTCAAGAATCATTCATGTGAAATTTAATTGGTATCCATCAATTAGAATCTGAGAAAACTCACCTATTACCATATATGGAAATTAGCCACGCCCACTACAGCCATGATTTTCAACCGATTAGAATTCTTTGAAGTAATCTGATAGAGGGTCACCCAATGAACATTCCTGTGAAATTTGATTGAAATCCATCCAGTACTTTAGGAGAAGATTTTTAAAGTAAATGTTTACGGACGGAGGGATGGCCGGACAGACGGACGGACGACAGTCACCACGCCATGACAATAGCACACTGGCCTTTCGGCCAGTGGAGCTCAAAATCAAAATTCAAGGGTTTTATAAGGCTCAGGTCAGTTTAAAGGGTTTTACACTGCCCTCCGAAAGTTTCTTAACACACACTTTTTTTTAAAGATCTTTAGCTTAAGTAATTTAAAACAAAGTTTTATATTATTTTTATTAATAAAATGTATACTTTATATCTTTTTTGCAATGTATAAATTAAGAAGCAATACCAGAAATGGCAAAATCATGTAAAATCGACAAAATCAGAATAGTTCACCATTTTGCCAAATTTTCTATTAAGGGGATCAACTTCTGTCAATATTTAGTGTAGCCTCCATTAGCAGGTAAGACAGCCTGAACATGCATCTAGGCATGCTATTTACAAGTTTCTCACAACGTTCCACTGATAATCAGCATTTTCTCCTTTTGTCTCCATATTTTCTGTTATACATTGTTCTAAAATAGTATTTTTATCAACAGTCATTTTGTCATCTAAAGTAGCGTTCAAATGGGAATAATCAGATTTTAAGTAATAAAAACTAATCTATAACTTTGTTTTTTAAAAAGATTAAAGCTGAAAATCTTATAAATGAAATGTGTGTGAAGGATCTTTTGGAGGGCAGTGTATAAGGTTAGATCAAATTCAAGGTTTTTTCAAGACCTGTGCGAACCATGTAAGGAACATTCCTGTAAAATTTGATGTAAATTGGCCCATTCATTTAGGAGATGTCATTTAAAAATTGTTGACAGCTGGAGGCCCAGTGATCATAATAGTTCACATTAGCGCTTTGTGCTCAGTTGAGTTAAAAAATATTACCTTTACCTTGGGATCACTTTGGGCACAAGGTCGCAGAATTGGTGTGCTTTCATTAAGGAATGAAACCATAAGTTATTCAACATATTTTAATTATCAACAAATAATCAATGTTCTTAACAATGATTAATGATTAAATGGAGTTTAACGCCGCTTTCAACATTTTTTCAGTTATACCGCGGCTGCTGGAGCACCTAACAATGGTTTCCTGGTATTTCTTCTTAATAAAAGTGACCCATTGAATCAGTTGGGACGACGCATGAAGTCAGTAAAACAAATATCTGTGTTCTTCAAAAAATGACCATTTGGAATCTCTATAAAATAAACATATGCAACAAGAGCACAGCCTATGGGTGCAATGCAAGGCTGCAGGTGCTGAAGAATGCAAAAAATCCAAGTCAAATAAGGGGCAAAACTCTTTCAAACAATAAGACCATGATGGTCCTAGATCGCTCACCTGAGTCTATTTGATCCCTGGGACATCACATTAATTAAATAGGCAGATGTCAACGAGGAGACAATTTCTACTTAAGATCAATACCATGAAATGTTTTCAGCCAAGAACAAGATATGCCTTTTCGCTTTTTGATTCTATGTAAAAAGGGTTGCCCCTGGGTGGAGCCCAAGTGTGACCCCAGGGTCTTGATATGAACAAACTTGGTAGAGGACCATAAGATGATGCTACAAACTAAATATGAAAGCTGTCTGCCTGATGGTTTCATAGAAAAAGATTTTTGAAGGTTTTTCCTATTTTCTCCCATCATGCTCAGATAGGCTAAAAGGGATGTGCTCAGGTGGAGCCCAAATATGACCCCAGGGTCTTGATATTAACAAACTTGGTAGGGACCCACTAGATGATGCTACATCCCAAATATGAAAGCTGTGTGCCCTCTGGTTTGGGAAAAGAAGATTTTTTAAGAGTTTCCCTCATTGATTTTATGTAAAAAGGGTTGTGCCCTGATGGAGCCCAAATATGATCCTAGGGTCTTGATATGAACAAACTTGGTTAAAGTCCACTAGATGATGCTACCTACCAAATATGAAAGCTGTCTGCCTTCTGGTTTCAGAGAAGAAGATTTTTGAAGATTTTCATATTTTCACCATTTTTGTTAAGGGTAAAGGGACAGTTAAGGGTGGATTACATTTAATTGAAAAACTTTGGTAGAGCTTGACCCAAGGAACATCCCTGCCAAGTTTCATCAAGATTGATCCACTGGTTTAGGAGGAGAAGATGTTTAAAGAAATTGTGAACGACGCACGACTGACAACGGACATTCTACAATCACAAAAGCT
The DNA here is from genome assembly GCA_948146395.1 of Fragum whitleyi. Lineage (NCBI taxonomy): Eukaryota > Metazoa > Mollusca > Bivalvia > Cardiida > Cardiidae > Fragum > Fragum whitleyi. Next base: position 50,172,609 of record OX411544.1, read on the forward strand.
CACCTTGAGCACTTCGTGCTCAGGTGAGCTAAAAAGCTTACAGAGTTATTCCCCTTGAAATTCTGGATAGCTCTTGTGATGGTGAATAATCATGCCAAGTTTCATGAAGATATCTTCAATAACAACAGAGGTATGACAAAAGTTAAAGTTTGTCATGCAAACAAGAAAGACGCAAAGTTGATCACAATGCCAAGGGTTTTCTCCAAAAACAGATGAGCTAATAAGAGGACCAGGATGGCCCTAAATTGCTTACTTGTTTATATAAGATGAACCACAGAAGAAACTTGTAATCAAATAAGAAAGAAGGGTCAAAATAATCTCTTATCTTCCATATTTCAGGGTCAATATAAAATTCATTAACTTTTTATGAAAGTCACCAAAGAAGTATTTCTGCCAAGTTTGGCCAATAGAAAATGTTTTAAGATTTTAGGTTTAATTTCACTTCAATCTCAACTCGATCCCATCTGATTTTCAAAATTCCATTTCACATTATTTCCAGATGGCCCCTTTTCAGAAACATATATACAATTTTCTAGATCCTAAATCAAGTATTTTATGAGTTGATGTTAACATCTTTCAAGTTAAGTGCAATTGTGCTGGAATAAATGGTAGAATGGCATTTAAATGCCACTTTGAACAGTATTTCAGTTATAAGCTACTTTGGGATATTTTAGCATCAACTTATTTTTGGCCACTTTTATCCAATAGTTAGTGTTTTAATTTTGATGTGTCTCATTTTTTGCCACCTAGCACTAGCATAAGAGTCCAAAAATAATACGCACCAGAATAAATTTCTTTTCACAAGTCGGTCATTTTTGAAGAGTTAACATATTGAACTTCTCTTGGATATTCAAGCAGGAATATATTCAAGCAGGAATTTAAGGGCAGCAACAGCATTAACTATTTCTAGGCAAACACATGAACTTGAGAGTCACACAATATGCCGCCACATAAGTGTGTGTCTGAACATCACTAAAACTGACAATGCATGCAAGGTCAGGTGACTAGAAACAATCTGTGGAAATTTTATTACAATCAGTCCATAAGATCAGTCACAAGATATTGCATACATATTAACATACTTAAGTATAGAACGAGATTATACCCTTATCTTGTGCCAACTTAGACAACATATAAAATATCATTTAAGGTAGTAGAAGTGTTATGCACAGTTTTGAAATCAGTCCTACATCAGTATTTACTTAGTTAATAACCTAACCTAACAAAGGAAATCAAGTAGTGAAAACAATTGAGGAAATAACAATGCCATAACGCCTAAAAAGGTACTATTTCGTGAAAAGGAAATTTCACATGGTCTGTGGAAAGGCCGAATCTGCTGATTCCCCAACTTTTGCATTACACAGTTTCTACCTTAAATGTTTCCTTGATTATTCCTGATCAATCTGTCTTGAACAGTTTAGTCCATTTGGGAAAATCATATTTACCCTTATCTTGCCTAATTTCATCTCTTAGTTTATACCAGTTTATTTAACCCTTGTCATGCTGAATAAATTTTGGCTAAAAATTAGCTTCAAAATCAAAGGGCAAAAAGGACTGAAAGTATGAATTGCAAGTCAATTTATTCATTTGAAAAACTATATTTATTGACAATTCTGGTTTTAAAGTGAGAAACAGGTGGTGTAGACTTATATCAGACTGCACATAAGTGCAGGCTGATGTTTGTCTATAGCTTCTGCCAAAGCAGGAATATTCCGGATTCAGCATGACAAAGTTTAAGTTTAATTACAAGGTTAAGCTTATAGAGTCACTCTTAAACATCCAATCCAGAACTTTTCTCATCCCTGAGAAAGAGGCAGTGGTTTAAACCCACTACTACTCAATGCTACAAAGGGGTGAACTAGGGCTTAGCTATAAAGTGTTTTGCCCATAAACAAACTCAGGCAAATTGGGCGCCTATACCACTATAGTCAAGGCAGTCAGTATTGTTTCTTGTCCAAAAAATCTCCATTTATTTTATAATTCAACAAGTACGACTCAAGTTTTACCATAAATGATACGAAGAAAGCAGACAGTGAAGGCTCAAGATCATGCTTCATGTCTGTGTCAGCTGATCCTAGTCTAAACTGATTTCCAGAGCCCTGTGAAAGGGTTAATTTCATGCTGTAACATGCTTCTATTTTGTACAGAAGAATGGACAGACTTGACAAAGAATGCTTGCATTTTCCATCATGCAAGGGCACATATACTGGTCCCTTGTTGGTCCCTTTAGAGTCAAAATTTACACGTGATCTCCTGGTAGTCCAAACTGTTTGAAATTTTCAGGATTTCTGTCTCGTTCTCTCTCCCTTTTGTCCTTACACATGGGCTATAAACCTGTCCCTTAAGGTTTCGTAAAGTCAACATTGACTAATGATCCCCTGGTAGCCCAAACAGTTTGACAGTACCAGCATCTCTGTCTCTTTCTCTCTCGCTCTTGTCATCACAAGCAAATGCTAACAGTGGCTTTTTCGGATGCCATGAAACTGTAAATGTTGGAGATTCACATGGAATTTCTGCTATCTTGTCCCCTGGAATTATAACAATATTTTAATGGTATCAATATTTCAATGATAAGTTGATGGTTCTTGGGGAGATGCCATGATACTGAAAATATAGGAGATTCACAGGTGATATTGGCTACCTTGTCTATTGTAATTATATAAATACATGTATTTCAAATGTCAAATAATGTTTTTTAGGATACCATGGCACTGTTTATGTTAAAGATAGGGAACTTCTATCTTGTCTCCTACAGATAAAGAGATGGATTAAAACATGTATTAAGAGACCATTTATACAGACCACCAAAAAGCAATTGTTATCGCGAATTGTTGTTTAATACACATGACTGTTGTTTACAAGTTAGAGATAAAATCTTAATTGAATGTTTTTGTTAATGCCACTTTTCAATAATCCTATGTTGTTAAAACTCGGTTAGAATTGATTCTAGTGAGTGCTAACAACATTTTTTAGATATTTTCATTTAAAGAAGGGGATATTTGAAAGTGGTCGCTTAAAAAGAATGGTCTTTTAATAGATGTGTCTAAGATGTGCTCAAGCAAGATAGGCTAAATTTCAATGATAAACTTGGGATACCATGAAACATTAACTGATAGAGTTTCAGAGGGAATTTAGCTATCTTATTCCCTGCAATTTCAATTATTTCAAGAAGTAGTTGATACAGTGGTCTCACATTCCCTCGAGAGAGAAAATGAAATTGGGTGAAGGCTCCAGCTAGCTTTCCAGTCACGGCGCTCCTTCCTCTATTTTCTTGTTGGTTATTACTGCACTAATTCTAATCTGCATATGCTTGAGCAGCAATCTCAGTCCCATGGTCAATTTTTACTGCATTCCCTTGAAAAAAGGGTTGTGCACCTTGTGCGTATTTGTATTTTCCTAAAAATCGTAAAAAATACCCTTAGGCTTTTTCACACGGAATTGGATGTTCAGAAAATGATTTAGAGGGCTTAAAAAAATTAAGAAACAAATAAGCATGTTTCAAGTAGTTGCCCATCAAGGGCGTTTGACACGAAAACATAGTGAGAAAGGAATATTGCATTGATTTTAATTGTCCTGAAACTGCTATGCCAAAAATTTTGTTATCTGCCGAACAAAACCTTTTTGATAAACCCCAGAAAAAAATCCCCCAAAGTTTGTAGACTTCTTTCTTTTTTGTTGCTCTGGTTCCCAGGAAGTTAGCTCTAAAGAAATCATTGTGAGATGGAAAATATTGCTTGCAGCCTCCCTTTTCTTTTGATTGATCAAATGTCTAAAATTTTGTTAATAAGCAAGAGAACAGACACCAGTAACATTGACACCATGCAATTTTTATCTTCACCAACTTTTGTAGATTTTTTCTGTTTTACACTGACTTTATGATCAAATTAAATTGTCTGTTATAAAAAATTGTTTTTAATCAGATTTTGAAATTTCAAAGAACTCTTCCTAGAGGAGTAATCTACATAGTTACTGCATATAATATGAAGGCAAAAATGCAAAATTAAGTTGAAAACACATAGAGGACAATATTGCTTACTAACATTAAGTCGTATCTTACATTAACCTGAGTAATTTGGTCAGTCCCATGAGTGTTCGAGTTATCGCAAGACCACTGTATTTTTTATGATGCTTTGGCACAATAAAAGAGCAAGGGGCATAACTGTTACAAAATGCTTTAAAAGTTATTCTCCTTTATAGTCTGGATAGCTCTTGGGATTTTAAACACACATGCCAAGTTTGACAAATGAGATATGACCAAGGTTAAAGTTTGTCACACCAATGCCACAGACGCCCAGGTGAACACAATATGTCAGGTTTTCACCAATAACAACTGAGCTAATAATTGTAGGAAATTCTCACAGAATAAGAAAATTTTAATGACAACTTTCTGCTGTCTCTTCCCTTGAAAGTACAGCATTAAGGTGAGAGACATATCCAACAAAATTACAAGTATCTAAAACACTAATTATGTATGTAATAAAAAATCATATTGTCGAGAAAAAAATGTATATCATACGTGACTGAAAGATCATAATGTTGTACATACAGCTTAACTAAGCTGTAGTTACTATATAATGATCATTCACTAACGATATTTTTTATGAAAACATAATTTTTATTATGCCAGTGCATACTGTTGGCACTTTAGGCATACCCTTGCAGACACCATGAAACCTGGACAATCATCAGACCTAAAGGTTATAAGACTTTTTTCATGCTCAACTGAGAATTTTTCTCAAAGGATTGTCTCAATATGGACCTTATGGTGGCAAGAATAGATATCTTTTAAACATTTGCCATACATACTATGATATAATCTGTGTCTTGTCTACTGATAGAATATTAGCATCTCAACTGTTATTGGTTCTAGCTGCACTTTATGTTAAAACAGGGTGAGGTAATTCACTAAGAACTTGAGTTTCATTTTAAAACATTTATCATTCAATTTTTTTTCTTATTGGAGGTTGCCACACAATACATCCATGAACTATTCCTTAGTTAATATCCAGAATTTATTCGAACCACCAAAACACCCTTATGTAAACCTGTCCTTTAGAATTCAAATGAAAGATGTTTGTATACATTTATGCCCCGCTTAAAAACAAATTGATAGCCTATTCTTAGGTCAATAAATAACAAAGGGCAATAACTCACAAAATATGATTAGTAGAATTAATGTTCTTGTGCACTGCACTTCTCCTCAATGAGAAGTTTCATGATTCTAGCTTGCATACTTGCTGAGATATGCTTCGGACAAAAAGCGGTCTTTGGACCAATTGAAGGACGGACCGACAGGCAGTATATCCTCTCTTTTTCGAAGGGGGGCATAATAAATGTATGAATGTAACAGACAATATCAATAAGCTGTTATAAATAACAGCTTATTGATATTTTCTTTAATGTACATTTATTTATGTAAGTATTACAACAGAATTGCAAGTTTAAACTTAAGTTGAAAGGATGGGTCTCCACAAGGGCCTTTTGTGGCTAGAATAGATTTCTTTTAAACTTTTGCCACACATACTCAATACAGAATAGTTCATTGATGTATTGTGTGGCAGCTTCAAACTCAAAAGCAATAAATTTGGGTGACATAAAAGTTATAAAATAAAACTCAAGTTCATAGTAAATTACCCCACCAACTTTTAACACAATACACAGCTAGAACAAATAAGTTTGAGCTGCCACTATTTTGTCCATAGACACAGATTATATCATAGTATGTAATGCAAAAGTTTAAAAGAAATCTATTCTAGCCATGAAAAGACCCTTATGGAGACCCGTCGTCCTTTGAGAAATTAAAGAGGTGAGAATGAGACATTTGTTATTATCTCAGGCCCAGATGTATTAAACTTCTATGGAAGCAAAGCAGTAGCTATCAACAGAGGATTCTAATACTTTCTGTTGCACATATGTGAAATTGTTGGAAACAAAGAAATATTTCCATCAAACAGGTATAAGGTTATTTCATGTTGGTTTTACCTAATTTTTTTTGTCATTCTGCCTTCAGCAGTTTTGTCTAATTGCATACCCTGGTGTCATTATCATTCCTCTATCAAATGATTTCACGAGTAACTTGATCAGTTGCAATGCAGACGTATACCACACTTTATTTCTTTGTCCCAGTTCTGTCAGCCATTTCAGACAAAGTTAAATTGTGACCTTGACCTTTCATGACCCCAAAATGAAAGGATATCTTCTTGAGTCATGGGCAACAATAGTACAAATTTTCATGATTCTAAGTCTGTTTGTTCTTGAGTTAGAGTCCAGAAACAAAAAAAGGTCTACAGACAGATGGGCAGACAGATGGACAGAAAGACAGGGTGAAACCCAAATACACCCCTCTACTTCCTAGTTGGGGGATATAAAGATACCATCATCAATCCCATCTACTTGACAGTTATCTTATTGAGATGAAATACATGTCATTTATCTTTTTCAAGTCACATAAAGACAAAGGACTCTCTCAATAATTAATTCATAACATTGACGCTTCACCCTTTCAAAACAAGATCTACAGAAATAGAAATTAGTTTGATTGAAATTAGTGAATACTGTAAAAATTCTTTTGGAACCCATGCTCTAATATATCCCTACTCCACCTGTCCTGATGTCAATATCAACCATTTCTTTGGCAAATTTTTGTAAAACTTTAAGCCTCTAATAAAACCGCCTTCCCTACCATCTCAAAGTCATGATGATTATCTTTCATGACGGAGTGTCATTATAATTTTTCGAGACCAAATGTTAAGAGTTTGTTTTAATTTGATGCTTTAAAGTCAATTATATTATTTAAGTTTATCTTTGGTTTTCTGAGTGACCTGTACCCTACATTATGTCAAAAGGTATGCTGGTCTAAACTTCACTCCTGATTATTATATTCTTTCATGAATCACCCTTTTGATCTTGACTTTTCAGAAATAATTCATGTCCCGTATTTAGTATTTTTGGCCATATTTCCCGCATCATAACATCTGAAGCCTCTTATAAAGTTCCCATCCTCTTCTAAAAGAAATGAGATGATTCTAATCAAACCCTCATGTTTTATTAGAGCTTCTACCAGAGTTACAGATAGAGGGGCTATTTTTCGATTTTAGAACAAAGGTATTTAATAATAATTTCATAAACCATATATTGTTGGTTGATTGATTGAATGGAGTTTAACGCCGCTTTCAACATTATCTCAGTCATATCGCGGCGGCTGGAGCACCTAACAATGGATTCCTGGTATTTTTCTCACCAGTACAACCACCACATTCTTTCCTAGCCTCCAGCTGCTATCTCACATAGGTCTACGATTATCAACCCATTGGTGAGAGACAAATAGTCGGAAAGAACGCCGTCGATATATTGTTGGTACTCATTAGAATCGTCTTTCCAAGACAATTCAAATGAGTACCAATAAAATAGGGTTTAATTGAGAAGTAAAGATTTTAGACTGGCTTTACAGCCTCTTATCTGTACCTCTTTTCTACTGTACATACCAGTCTCAACTTCAGCTATATCTATCACTAGATCTTCTGATGCTGAAGCAATCATTCTACCATCATAACTGAAACTTATTGTTCTGACTGGCCATTCCAATCTGAAAACATAAACAAGATTGGTTACCAATCAAATTACCATTCTTTGATGCTTTTTGTAGGATTATTGAAGAATAGCGACAGATTACCCGTATCATTTGATAAACTCATCGCCTTACTAGTGCAATTATCAAAAACATATACCCCGCTTTTGATCATTTTATCCAATATGACATTATCGAAATGCCCAACAATAAAACAGCGTCAACTAAGTATGGCAGAGCGATCATGTGCAAAAGGATGCACTTGAAGAAAATTTGACCTTTAATTTACATTTTGTCTCATTTTTGCATTAAAAGTATAGAATAGTAATTTGCTTATTGAGTAAGGTAGATAGATATTTCTCTGAGTGAAACATCAACAAGAGGGCCAGAATGGCCCTAAACCACTGATCTGATTTTTTTGTCCAGTGAATGTCACCCAATTAACATTCTGGCAAAATTTCATTTAAATTTGCCAAGATGATGGGGAGATGTTATTTAAAGAGTATGGCCTAATTAGAATGTCTCAAAATCTTTGAAAAGGGTCACCAAAGGAACATTCTGGCAAAGTTTCATTTTAAATAGTCTATTGTTTTAAGAGACATTCAGCCAAGTTTGGTTGAAATCTGGCAAATTAAGAGAAGATGTTTAATTGTTTGAATGGGTTTTACGCCGCTTTCAACAATTTCGCAGTTATATTGCCGCGGCCTGAGCACATAACAGTGGATTCCTGGTATTTCTTTCACCTGTACTACCATTACACCCTTTCCTAGCCTCCGACTGCTATCTCACATAGGTTTACGATTATATACCCATTGGTGAGAGACAAACGTCCGAAAGGATATTTGCCGCCACTGGGGATCGAACCCACGACTTCCAGATTGAAAGTCTTTTGCCTTACAGAAGATGTTTAAAGAATTCTTGACAACTTCCCAACAGACAATGCACAATGGATAAAAGGTGATCACAAAAACCCACCATGAGGACATTGCTAAGCTAAAAAGCTATGTAGTTCACTCAATGATAGTCATGTAAGTTAACTCAATCTTAGTCTGAAACAAACAATTATGGCTAATACTCAATAGTTGTAAATTAAAGTTGTGATTAAAAGATAAAAAGAAATGTTGCATCACAAAGGCCCCCTTTTCAATGACACAGCATCATATCTCCCAAAATCAAACATAGTCCAGTGGAGCTGAAAATTACTTTCAAATGGCACATCTACTCATGATTGAGAACAATTATATCAAGATATATTAAAATCATTCCATAAATGTAGGAGATATACTCTGTACAAGCTCAACTTTTATGTTTGACCTTGGCGTCTGACGGCTGCTTGAGCAGCTGATTTGCTCCACAGGCCTGAATCTACTAATATGATTAGACAAAAATTTAAGTGAACGAATGTTTATTTTAAGTAAATACATGTTTTTAAGTGTCACATGCTTAAATATTTCTAAAAAAAAAATCAAGATGGATGAAAAATATAGAAAATTGACCTCCACCTGTTAAATTCATATTTTTTCATCTTATCACAATTATTTTTTGTAGACTGATAAAGGGTCACTCAAGTGAAATTTGGTTGATATCCATCTGTAAGATTCTGAGAAAATTATTTTCAAAGTTTCTACTATATAACATTTAGAGAATTGACACCTGCCTGTGAAAGATATAATTTTTATCTGATTACAATAATTAAGGGTCACTAAAGGAATATTCCAAAGAAATTCTGTTGATATCCAATTAGGTTCCGAGAAAACAATTTTCAAATTTTCTTCTATCTAACAAATAATGGAAAAATGACCTACCCCCATGAGAGACATATTTTTAATCTGATCACATTTTTTTTGTAGACTGATAAAGGGTCACTAAAGGATAAAGGCCCAGTGCCACTGCCAAACGGACATGAGACATATGCTAATCGGACAAAATGGAAGAGTGAAATTTCCATCCATTCTCATACACTTGATGAACTAGAGGCCCCTGATTTGCTCCACAGTCTTAAATATCCTGAAAATTATTATTAGAAGATGATAAGGCTGTTTAAAAAAACAAGAGGACCATGATGGTCCTAGATCGCTCACCTGAGTCTCTTTGACCCTGGGACATCACATCATTTAAAATGGCAGATGTCTTAAAGGAGATGATTTATACATAAAACAAACTTTCATGAAGTTTTGGCCAAAATTGTGGCCCCAGAGTTATTACAAAAAAATTGTCGTTAATGCCCTTTTTCCAGTGATATGGCATGGATCTTTCCCATTTTCAAAATGTTTCATCCTTGTGACCTAGCCATCATTCTGACCGTGTTTCATAAAGATTGTGCCATATTTGTGGCTTCTAAAGTGTAAATATGAAAATTGTCATTAAGGCCCCTTTTCCCTTGATATGGTATGGATCTTTCCCATATTCAATAAGGTTTATCCTGGTGATCTGACTAATATTCTGACCAAGTTTCATGAAGATTGGGCCATATTTTGGGCCTCTAGAGTGTAAACAAGAAAATTGTCATAAAGGCCCCTTTTCCTGTGATTTGGCTTGGACCCATCCCATTTTCAATAGGGTTTATCCTTGTGACCTAGCCAATATGCTGACCAAGTTTGATGAAGATTGGGCCATATTTGTGGCCACTCAAGTGTAAACAAGAGGGCCATAGTGGCCCTAAATTGCTCACCTGAATGAGCTGTCGAAAATAGTTTAAAGTAGATTTAGAAAGGATGAAGAATTCTAACAAAATTTCAGGTTGATTGGGCAAAAAATGTGGCTTCTAGAGTGTCTACAAGGTTTTTCTAAGATTTGACCCCGTGACCTCATTTTTGACCCCACTTGACCCAATTTCAAACTTGTCCGAGATTTCATCAAGACAATCATTCTGACCAAATTTCAGGTTGATTGGGCAAAAAATGTGGCCTCTAGAGTGTCTACAAGGTAAATGTTGACGCCGCATGACGGACGACTGACGATGGACGACGGACATCATGCGACCACAAAAGCTCACCTTGAGCACTTCGTGCTCAGGTGAGCTAAAAAGAAAATTGTCATAAAGGCACCTTTTCCCATGATATGGGATGGATCCTTCCCATTTTGGATAGGTTCACTATTACCTTAATTATCTGTTCAAAGATTATGCAAAAATTTGTATCAAAATCAGACTGGCCCACTTAAGCCATGTTTTTCAACCAATATAAATTCTTTGAAGAAATCCGAAAGAGGTTCACCCAAGGAATATTTCTGGGATCCATGCAGTAGTTAATGAGGAGAAGATTTTGGAAAATGAATATAACCATCGGACACACAGATACTTCACCATAACAATAGCTGTGGCCTTTTGGCAAGAGGAGCTAAAAATCAATTCCAAAATTTTCACTATATAACACAAACAAGAATTTAAGTGAATGAATGAGTGAATGTTTATTTCAAGTAAATAAGTGTTCTTAAGTATGATATACTGAAAAATTTCTGCAAAGAAAAAATCACGACCAATAAATAACATATTGAAAATTGACTAGATCTTTTCATTTAACACCACTAAAAGGATGTTACTTCATAAGTATAGTTTGTTATCAAAACAACATTCTTACTATAGGTGAATTTTCAAAAGTGAGCTCAGGAATCTATTATGATTATAGAATTTACTGCTTACCCCACAAAATCTACCTTTATTGATAATAAGATGGTAAGTATCAAATCCGATATATTTATTTCATTCTGCCCAATGCCATAGAGTACAGTCAAACTCAGCCTTTTCTACTTCACTCTGAACCTCAGTAGGTCAGCACATTTTACACTTGTCCTCTCTGTGTAGAGTTACACTTTGTTCACCTAAACTGACCAATTATCAGGGGGTATTCTCAGGCTACTTATTCCACCTAATGTTTCTCCACATTTGGAATTCAAAAAAGGTTTTGTTCCTTCTAATCTAAATTTTTTAGACCAATTAAATTTAATAAGCATTGAAAAATTCACCATTTAGGTGATACCAAAAGGGTGATCAATTATTCACTTTATGTGTTGAAGTGTCCTCTGCCAACAAAAAGCATGCTGTTTGTCTAATCAAAATATTTTTTGCAGACTGATTCAACTTCACAGAAATAAAATTCCTAGGTTATTTGGTTGAAATCCATCTGTTTAAACTTTGAAAAAAGTTTGAATTACCCTATTATCGCAATAGGTCCTCTGACTATCTATAGTTTACAATAGTTTTTATTAAAATGAAAGTAGAACTAAACATAGTACCAAAAATGTGCCTTTCTGCATGTTTTCATCAGAGAATGAACTCTAAATTAATAATTTTGGCAAATTGTGTTCCCTATACATAATCTCACCTTGATAAAGTTCTAACACAGACAAGTTCCTCTAAGTCCCATATACTAACTAATGCGTCAGCACTCCCTGTGGCAAAATACTTCCCTTTGGGATCAAACTCAATACATATACAGTTGGCAGGATGGGCATTCAAAACATGTTGGGACTTCAACTCTGGGTAACTGAAAAATGAAATGAGCCTGTGCGTGACATTTCCAACAATTTTAAATTTTCGTTAGGTGCAAACATTGAGTCGCGTAGAAAGCCACAAACTGTAAATATCAAGTTACCTGATGGTCTATAGATACTTTGAGACCTTATCTACTTACTTAACGCATAGTAAAGACTCTGGACAGACTGTGCAGATGCACAGGCTGGTCAGAGTCTTTGCTTTGCGCATATTTGTAATTGTTGAAAATCTCACACACAGGCTCAAAAGTAAAACACAATTTTAAGTTGGCATGGTAACAAGTACCATTTTTTCTAACCAAGTAATCACTCACCTTTCCGATCAAGGACTGAAGTAGATGGATAGACATTTTGTGTTTTGATTATTAGTCTTCAAATAGATATTGTACTTGTAACATATATTTTGGTAAAAGTATTAGTTGAGATGATGGTTTCGTTGCTAAATGAATTCAAGAAACCAAAATCATTCAATACATGCTAAGAGATTGTCTCATGTCAGGATGCCAGATTTGCAAGTCTGAAACTCTTAATTTTTTAGTCAGGACCCTCAAAACTAATTAATGCGAGTCTCAAAGGTCCTCTTAGTATAAGCTTAATAATAGAACTGGGGACTGTCTTAAACATTCTTCAATTTTTCCCAAAGTTGAGCCCCATATAGTCAATAAAATAAAACCTTTTATCAAACATCTTGGATGATATGGATTTTCAGTTTTTAGCAACTTTTCCTCCAGCACAAAACCATTTCTTCTTTGGCCTAATTGAAATTCGTAAGATAATAGGAACTCTGATTATAGAAACTCCCGGATAATGGAAACATTGTTTTTGCACCACAACCCTATTTAATGGGATATAAACAATATGCCCATGAGGGCCTGAGACCGCATTACTGACATTTTGAAAGGCCTTGTCTTAAAAGTGCTATTCAAGATAAAACAAGAAAAAAGTTTCATGAAAATATACCCATAAATGAAGAAGGAGTTGTGTTCATAAGGAAATTTACTTACAGGCCCCTTTTCTTATGACGCCGCATAATTGCACCAAATGGCAATGTTGTGGTTATGGTCACTTGAGAAATATTTTGCTTAAGTTTCATGACAATCCATGCATAAATGTAGAAGTTGTTTAAACAATAAATAATATGACATAAAGGCCCTTTTCTCATGACACTGCATACTATTACCAAACCTCCTTGAAATGCACATACTAATTCTTTATAACTACATCCTTTAGACCGCTGAATCCATTATAACGCAGGGTATGCCTGGCTCCCAAAACTGGGGGAGGGGATCAACCATTTTTGGATGCTGCAGCAATTTTTCCCAATCCGCTGTTTACGATGTTTTGATCTCGAATTAAGATCAAAAGATGGAAACTAGATAAGAATCGATATTGCCCAAAGCCAGGTAAATGCACTAGTCACTTGATAAGGGACATTCTATTATACAAATGTATCTATAAACAAAAAAGGAGTTGCCTTCACAAGGAAGTTGACATTAAGGCCCCTTTGTCTGTGATGTTGTATATCACAATATGGCAAAATAAATGTGGCCATGGTCACAATGACAAGGGTTGACACTAACTCCTAAGATTAAGGAGTCAATTGGACTCCTAACACATGAAATCAAGGAGTCTAAGCTCAAAGTACGGATTCCGAATTTTCAGAATGGGAGGGCATTGTAGAAAAGAAGAAATTGCTTGCTATAAGCAATTTCTTCTTTTCCACAATGATCTTCCCAGGAAGATTTTTTTTTCTCAAAATACTAGAGGATGCAAGCAAATGTTTTCTTTTACTACTTTTGTGGTGAAAAGATCTACAGTTTTAGCAAGTGTTAGAAAGGACACTGCTCTGAGCATTTTTTTTTTAAATATTCTCATAGGACCTTTGGAGTTGAACAGACTCTTAACTAGCAAATGGAAGGAGTCCAGCTGGTAAACAAGGAGTCTCGAACTCCTGGACTCCCCTTACTGTTAAACCCTGCATGATGTGAACTATTCTGTAAAGTTTTAAAAAAATCTGTGTATAAATGAAAGAGTTGTGTTAACAAAGAATATATGTAAAGGCCCCTTTTATCGAGATGCAGCATGTGACTAAATAGCCGCGAATGCATAATGTCACTGAAAAACGAATGTCTTGATGAACTTATCCATCTGAAAGAGGAGCTTTATTAAAAAGGAAGCTTACATTAAGAATCTTTTTTCTATGACACAGTATGAATTCAATATGAAATCACTAGACCAAATCAATATGCACATGGTCACATGATGTAGAATAATAATAAGTGAATTTTCCATTAACTTCAATATATAAATGAAGGAGTTGCGTACACAAAGAATAAACATAAAGGTCCCTTTTATCATGACTCAACTTGTGACATTTAGCCACAAATGCACATAGTCACTAGAAACGCAATATTCAGTGAAAGTTTCACATGAATGTATCCATGAATAAAAGAGGAGTTTTGTTTTAAGAGGTTTACATTAAGGTCCTTTTTTCTATGATGCAGTTTCAAATCACCAAACCGCATTAATATGCACATGATGTAAAATGCTATGTGAAAATTTCATTTACTACCATGAATGAATGAAAGAGTTGTGCATATTTACATTGAGGCTCCTTTTAACATGATGCTGCATATAACTAGACAGCCACTAATGCACATAGTCACTGGAATAAGAATGTTCTGTGACAGTTTCTGATGAATGTATACATTAATAAAAGAGGAGTTTTGTTAAAAATGTTCACATTAAGACCCTTTTTCTATGACGCAGTATGAAATCTCTAGAACACATCAATATGCACTTGGTCAGATGATGTAGAATAATAAGTGAAGTTTTCATTATCTTCCATGTATGAATGAAGGAGTTGTATTAACGAAGAATATACATAAAGGCTCTTTTTATCATGACTCCACAAATAACTTAAAAGCCACAAATACACAGTCATTGAACAAAGAATATTCTGTGAAAGTTTCACATGAATGTATCCATAAATATAGAGGAGTTTTGTAAATAAGAAAATTTACATTAAGATCTCTTTTAATATGATGCAGTATAAAATCACATGACCACATCCACATGCAAATGTGTCACATAATGTTTAATAATAAGTGATATTTTCATTAACTTACGTTACAAGAAGATGTGTTATCAATGGTTTCTTAATGTTTTTATTCCGTATAGGCCCTTTTATTGTGCTGATTTGATTTTTTTCCCCCCTTTCCTATAAAGCTTGACAGATAAGGCCCATCATGGAAAGGAAGCATCATTATAAAGGTACAATCATTCTGAGCAAGTTTGAATACAATTGGATGAAAACTGTGGACTTTAGAGTGTTTAAGAGATTTTTTTAAATAATGTTTTCAATTATTTTCATTTGGCCCCTTTTCCTGTGACGCTTTGCTAATTTGCCCATTTATGAAAGGAACTATCCTTGTGGTAACACAATCATTCTAAGCAAGTTTGAAAGCAATTGGATAAAATCTGTAGCATTTCGAGCACTAACGAGGATTTTCTAACTCAATTTTAGTAAGGCCCCTTTTCCCATTATGTTTGATGGATCTGACCTATTTTCAAGAAGAAACATCCTTGAGATTGTCAAATCATTCTTTCCAATAAAGACAACCGGATAAATCTGTGGACTTTGAGCATTAACGAGGATTATCTAATTAAATTTTTCAATTAATTTCATTAGACCTCGTTTCCCGAATACTCACCAGTAGTTTCAGAGAAGAATTTTTTTATATTTCACCATACGGGGCGCTTTTTTGGTGAATTGACAGCCTGTAGCGCCCAAAGTATCATACTGATAAGGAATAAAAGAAGGAATCTGAAAGCCAATGACCTTAGCAACATTCCTGTGAAATTTGGATGAAATTTAACCAGTAGTTTCAGAGCAGAAGTTATTTATATTTCACCATAAAGGGTCCTTTTTTGCAACTTAACAGTCCATAGCATCCAAGTTATCAGCCCAATCAGGATTAAAAGCAGGAATCTGAAAGAGTATGTCCTAAGCATCATTCCTGTGAAATTTTGTTGAATTCTGTCCAGTATTTTCAGATAAGAAAATTTTGTGAATATAACCACAAATATTCTAGTTTGTTGTGCTGAAGATCTTGTGGAGTATTAAAGAGAGTCATTTCTTCTAACATATTAACAAGCACCACCTCCATGTCAATTGAGATAAGGTCTGATAATGTTGTAATAGGAGATTTTTAGTTTGGAGTCAAAAATATCCTTTTCTAGATACATACCAGTGATTCCAACAACTGCAGCATTAGTTTTAATAGCCAAAGATCAAATTTCATCCAGTTTGGGTACAAACTCCTAATTTTGATGTGAAAAATTGTAGTCCTTGTTTATTAAATGTGAAACTGATGTCATTTGGTTCAACAGGTCCAGAGCACGGATGTACATCACTAGCAAGAGGTAGGATTATACTAGGCCATTTAGAAAACAAACAATACAAACTGTAAATAGAGCTTTTTTTTGTGGAAGAATAATCATCAGAATATGGATAAAAGTTCTTGTACAAAGTTACATGACTGTATGAAATTGGATTGACAGCAGTCTGAAAACATAACTATTTGTATATTCTAGGCTCAATTCATATCATGGTGTTCTCAAATTATTCCAATAGTAAACAAACCTTTGGTAGACTTCATTGACTTTAACAAATTGTGTAGACTAAAATCAGCACCCACAAAATTAATGTGCAGTCTGATCTAAGCCTATACTGCCTGCTGTCTACTATATTATTACAGGAACATATGAGCTAGAGTTGTCAAAATTGACAGGAAATTGGCAATTTGTTTGAAACAAAATCTACATTCAAGACAACAAGGATTAAGGGTTTTTGAGTAAATCCGTTCAGGATTTGACACTAACTGTTAACAACTTTTTGTCGCCAGCCTGAAGGACCTTAATATTACAGGTCCTCCATGATAACAACAGGTCCTCCATAAAAATCGTGTTTGATTTTTAGCAATTTATTGGATAAATTGGTAGGAAAACAAGCAATTTTTTCTTTTGCTGCAATGTTTTCTGTTTGGTAATGCAAATTTTAGTATTGTAAAGGCAATTATTTTTCAAAACTCAACAGATTTGAAATACTAAGAACTGCCATTAACTTCAGGCCTGAAGGAACTGCAACATGGTTTCATCTTCAAGTCCTCCCTAAAATCTACGGGTCTCGGGCCCGAGGACTGGTGTTAGTATCAATCCCTGCCATTGAAAACAAAAGAAATTCAATTCACCTTAATATGTTGATAGCCCCTTGTCCACTAGTGAGAAAGAACAAATCTCCATCATTGTTCCATGAAATCTCGTTGACTTCAAAATTATATTGCTGATCTGACCTAGACCTGTGTGTTTTGGCATCAATGAATGTGATAAGGTCATCTTTGTTACCCACTGCTATAGTACTACCATCCGGAGACCAACATATATTGATGTTTTCACCTACAAAACAGTATAACAAATTACAGAAAGAACACAAATGATATACAGTCAAACCTGCCCTTAATCTCACCTGGATTTAAAAGCTTTCATCTGTCTGAAGTGGTCAGATCAAATTTCTCACAAAGCAATTTACTATATCTTTTAACTGTATTCAGCAGTCAGTTGTCTTAAACAGCAAACGGCCATGTTTTAACATTCAAAAAAGGGTCTTTCAACCACAATTAAAGCCCCCGTCTGTGTTCGTGAACATTTCCAAAACGCATAACATTGATCTTAGACAATTTGTTCACAAAAACTAGACCTTTTTTCCTCAAAGAAAAGCTTGAATTTGTCATTCCAATATTCCGTTATTGAAATGATTATGACGCGGTTATCTAAATATAGGCTCAACTTGATGCATATTTATGACCCGCAACATTTCGAACTCCTATTGGATAACGTTCCTATACCACTCCTGCACGTGGGCGTACCTCATGTGACTAAAATCTCATTTACATATTTACTTTATACGGCAGATCACGCGTTTCACTAATAAGCCGCTGTTTGTCGATTAATTTGTTTTTATATTTAACTCATCTTTCATAAGACCAAGTCAAGAAAGAATATTCACAAAAAAGGGATTTTTTACTCTAAACGCAGACTGTGGCTTTAAGTGGTCATTTTGTTTAATTCAAATCATGTGAAACTACCTGACAGGCAAGATAAAATAAAAAAAGTAAATTAATACAAAACTGATTGCTTAGCCTTTAAAAAGCCCTTAACCCATGTCATGCTGAACCCAGAATATTCCTGCTTTGGCAGGAGCTATAGACAAACATCAGCCTACACATATGTGCAGTCTGATGTTAGTCTACACCACCAGTTTCTCACTTTCAAACCAGAATTGTCAATAGATTTAGTTTTTTAAACTAGAAAGCCATGAATGGCTTGAGTCGCTCCACAGGCTTGAAACTCTATAAAAGTTTTGACTAGATTTATACATATTTTGGGTTCTACTGATGTTGAAAATGATTTTGAAAGTTAAAACTACATAACATATAGAGAAATGACCTCCGCCAATAAAATACATATTCATCCAACCACAAAAAATTTTTGGTAGACTAATAAAGGGTCACTCAAGAATCACTCCAGTGAAATTTGGTTGATATCCAAAAATTAGATTCTGAGAAAATGATTTTCAAAGTTTCCGCTATATAACATATAGAGAAATGACCTCCGCCAATAAAATGCATATTTTCCATCTGATCACAATGATTTTCGGTAGACTAATAATGGGTCCCTCAAGGAACATTCCAGGGAAAATGGGTTGATATCCAAAGAAAAATATTCTGAGAAAATGATTTTCAAAGTTTCCGCTATATAACATATAGAGAAATGACCTCTGCCCATAAATGCATATTTTCCATCTGATCACAATGATTTATTGTAGACTGATAAAGCGTCACTCAAGGATCATTCCAGTGAAATTTGGTTGATATCCATTATTTACATTCTGAGAAAATGATTTTCAAAGTTTCCACCATATAACATATAGAGAAATGACCTCCACCCATAAAATGCATATTTTCCATCTGATCACAATGGTTTATTGTAGACTGATAAAGGGTCATTCAGGGATCATTCCAGTGAAATTTGGTTGATATCCATTATTTACATTCTGAGAAAATGATTTTCAAAGTTTCCACTATATAACATATAGAGAAATGACCTCCGCCCATAAAATGCATATTTTCCATCTGATCACAATGACTTATTGTAGACTGATAAAGGGCCACTCAAGGATCATTCCAGTGAAATTTGGTTGATATCCATTATTTACATTCTGATATTTTGTAGACTGATAAAAGGTCACCCAAGGATCATTCATGTAAAACTTAATGGCATCCATTGATTAAAATCTGAGAAAACTCACTTTTTACCATATTTGGAAATTAGCCACGCCCATTAAATCCATGTTTTTCATTGGATCAAAATTTCTTGAACAACTTTGAAAGAGGGTCACCCAAGGATTATTCCTGTGAAGTTAAGGTGAAATGTAGTTTCTGAGGAGAAGTTTTTTACGAAAAAGTTTACGCACATACGGACAGACGCACGACGGACACAACGCCATGACAATAGCCCCAGTGGCTTTCAGCCAGTGGAGCTTATAAAAATTGACCTATAGTTTGGATTTTCAGTGCTTTTTGCCCTTTGATTTTGATGAAAATTTATAGCCAAAATTTATTCAGCATGACAAGGGTTAATCTATAGAGGGGATTCTGATTTTGTATATGCAAAGGACTTACGGGAGACCATGAGGATACATAAAGGCCAGGCTAAACTTATTTTCATTAGGTTTAAATTGATTCTTTGTAGGACCAACAGGGTTTGTTTGTAAAACACAAAGCTCAATAGCAATGATTGGTATAGCTGCCAAGAATGCTTATCAGTTGATCTTCATGCACACATTTAATAGTTGATAATGACACAAGCTAAAATTTAACTTTTTAATAATTTGAAATTCATTTCATTATTACCCTTTGTATTGACTGTAGCTATAGATTTATTTGTTCTTGCATCCCAGAGTCTGATAGTTTTGTCCCCACTAGCTGTCACAAGCTGATCTGGGTTCTTTGGGTGCCAGCAAAGTTGATCGACGCTATCACCGTGACCTCTAAATGTTATGTCCTTCGACTGAAATAAAACAATTTTTTAACTGCTTTTGAACGGGTCAAAAGCCTTAAAGCAAGAGGGCCAGAATGGCCCTTCACCTGAATATTAGTTTTCCAGCGCAAAAGGTTATTAAAAATTTCGCAAACAAGGACCCCCCAAAGAAGATTTGTACCAAGTTTGGTTGAAATGAAATCCACCCATTGATTACTGAGGAGAAGATGTTTAAAAAATTTTTGATGACTTCTGGCAGACAATTCATGTGCAGACAACACATGGAAAATGATAAAAAATCTGGGGTTATGGGCCCAGACTTCAAAAACTAAATATTTAACATTAAGGGTTTGTTTCCCCAAAAAATCTAGGGGCCCGAAATCTAAGGGCCATGGGCAACTGGGCCCCTGCTAGCCTTTTTCTCTGCAAAATATGATCACAAAAGCTTACCATGAGCACATTGTGTTAAGGTGAGCTAACAAGAGCACCAACCACAGGTGCCAACACTTGGCTATAGATGCTGGAAAATGCAAAAAAAGGGAATTACTCTTACAAAAATGCTTTCAGAGTTTTGCCCCTTGATAGTTCTTGTAATTTGAACACACATGCCAAGTTTTATGAAGATAAAGATATAACCAAGGTAAAAGTTCTTCACTTCAACATCTACAGTACACTGACCCCAAGGTGATCACAATATCACCTTGTGATCATGGTTGAAAATGCCAATCATAGGAATAAAGAGTACATATGATTTTTAACATAAACAGTCAGCCTCTTTCTACTTTTTTTTTATCCCGATACTGATAAAAGCATGCATAGAAAAAACAAATTATGCCTGAAATCAAAATTGTACCAAATTACACCACATTTGACCAAATTACAGTACTGATATGCAACAATATCAGGCTTTAATAAGAAAATAGTGTATTTAGTGAAAAGAAATTTGAGGGAGAATTTGTATAACGTGTTTGAATTTTAAATTTTCTTCTGAGATCACTGAATTTTACTTGACAATTTGTAGGCTAAGAGAAATAGAAACTAAATAACACTTTTCCTGACAACTATGGAGTAAGGTATAATTTGAATTACATTTAATGAAGTGTTAAAATTACATTGATTGTGTAATTATTTGACTTAAATCAGTTATTGAAATTAAAAATCAAATCTAAGACAGTTTATAGAATACAGTAGTAACAGTATGATGGTCATTAATAATTGATATTCGGTGACTTCAAATAAGCGTATGGGATTAAAACATTCCATTAAAACATCACCTGTATATTATTTATAATTTACTATACTTAAGTTTCCATAAAAATCAGTGATTACTTTAGAATAGGGACCACATATTCCAACCTATTTTTGTAAGTGTAATTTGGCAAAATCAGGTCTAATTTGGCGTTATTCTCACCAAGTACCAGTTTTCGCCACCACCCCTGTTTTAAAGTAAAGATGGAATCCCTTCTAAATTACAAGTAATGTTCACAAAAATTTCTTTATGTATATGTAGATCTATATGTATCCTTCAAGTACCCATTTTCACAAGACCAAATAGTCACACACTATGGATATTCGGTTGATTATGAAGTCAATGCAAAACTAAATGGCACTATCTTCTGATTTCAATCTAAATAGTACAATTCTGATTTGAAAAATGTCAGAAATTTAACTTATTAGTAATTTCTTGTATTTACTAGCGTAGTTTAAAACAATAGTGTCAATTTATATCATTTTTCTTACGTCCTTATTTCTTACATCCTAATTAATCATCTTTTTTTTGGCTAATCACCTAATAGGGTAATCTTTTTATTTTTGGTACCTGTCGTCATCTGAGGTTTTGAAATGACACACATCATTAATATGAGAATAATTTGAGTAGATAAACATATAGGGCAGTGTTCCCACTGCTGCTTCAATCTGGGGGTGAACCCCCTCTATATGAGAAAAAGAATGCTGTTTGCAAAAATATGGGGTATATGCTTCAATTTGGGGGTAAATCACCCCCATTTTAGGGTTTTTGGGAACACTGTAGGGGGTCCTTATATTGTACCAAAAATTAAGGTAACATTCTTACATTCTAGCTCAGATGCTTTTCTAACTTTGTGATGTCTTTTAGATAATATAGATTTATGAAAAATGGGCTATTCTATCAGCAAATATCTTTTTAATATGACAGACAATAACATAAACTCCTAGGTTTGGGTTTAAAAACATATTTTTTTGAAGAATGGGTCAGAAAAATGTTGTTAACTAAACATGGGTGATATTTTAGGCCAAAAACATCTTTTTCCATAAATTTTTTGCTTTCATTGCACATGCGTGAAAATAGGTTCTCTTTTTACTGATCTGTCATTTTTGGTAGTAAAGTTGAAAACTGTGACTTTTCTATAAAATATGTATGATTGACAAGATTCATGTTTAATGAGATGACAATATGTAAACAAAGATAAAATGATAGGAAAGTATGTTCTTTTAATTCCAAAAATTATTTTATTTGGATAATTTCCCTTATGTGCGTGACTATGGGTTCTTTGTGGATACCTTTATCTTCTGGCTGTGAATTTGGATGTAAGTCCATGAAGGCTCCTCTTAACTTCTTCTGAGATCAAAATTACAAACCACGCAACATTGAAACGGACTTAAAAAATCAAAGAGACCTCTTTCTACTGACCTAGAATTATTTCAAAAGTCATTCACATGACGCCAATCGAGTAAGAACAATTTCAATTGAAGGGCCAGAATTTTTTTTTTTAAAAATAGCCAATTAAAAAATAGTAGGGCAGAAAAAATCCTTATATTTGAAAAGTTTAGCACTGTTTTATCATCCGCTATGCATTTACGTTTTTTGACAAAGATTTTCAACCATTTGAAACTTGTTAAGAAAATTGAGACATTTGAATATCGCCCTAAAGCATAATGATCGAATACGGGAGCCTGCTCGAATAGAGGAAACTCAAGGCAAGTTTGGTTTAATTTGGTAATCATTGAATAATTTGGTAATTCCATGGACCGGGATAAATCAGAAGATATCAAAATAATTTATTGAGAATGAATATTGCCTCTTTACTGTGGAAATGGTCAGTTGGCGAGAACTGTTCCTTTTGGAGAACTTGTCCTTGGCGAGAATTGGTCTCCAACCAGTAAAGATTGGAATAATTTGACACACTGGATGTCACAACCACAGGCACTTGGATTCAGGATATATGAAAAACTTACCACTATCACTATAATAAATAATCCACAAGGTAGTGCAGTTGCCAATTTGGGTCATACTAAACTATGCCCAACGGGAAAGTATGCCCCACCAAGCCCCACGGTACAAAATGACACCCCACGGGCTTGAGCAATGTGTCTAGGGGTCATTTTATGTTTTTTATATAGGAAAACACATTTTTAATCATGAGTCCAAGTTATATTTGTCTATCTTAAAAAATAAGCAAGATATTAGTGAAAATATTTTATGACTAAGCTAGTTCAGTTACGACCCCACATAGTCCAAATATTTAGACGTCTACACATGCAGTGCTCCAACTAGGCCCTTTCAGAAGGGCGCCCCGCCGTGCCCTGCCTTGCCGTCGAAAATCGGCGCCCTGCCCTTTTTTCCATCGCCCAGGCCTCAACTAGTCATTAAATTGTAGCTTTACATGTCAAATCAGCGATTATCTAAATTTAACGCATTTTTCTCAATCGATTTGCAAACGTTGACGTGATCGCCGATGCGTATAATCAACCCGCGAAGGCCATAACTAATTACAGCCAGTAGAGAAGAAGGGCGGGACTTAAATCAGCAAGTCAACCAATCACAACGCGCGATTCTTTATCGAGGAAGCAGTATCCGATAAACTGTGGATTGAAATAAGCGCGTGCCCGGAAACAAATTTGACAGTCAAAAACAAACAGTGATTATCGAGTAAATGCTTACGATAAGCTATTGACAGGGTTAAAAAGGGGTAATGATCAACCTTTACACCCTTCATAACGAAAATTTAGAATCGTTGAAGGTCTCGGAAGCATATATTTCAATCCCCGAAACTCGTTGTTTGCCCCTCCGTAACGTGTTTTTGTTTTGTGTTCGAAAATTTCTTCAATTTGTAATCGTTTGGAACAAAAAATGTCTCTTTTCACACTAACAGGCTTCAATATGTATTGGGGTCTTATTGCTTAATATTTTTATGGTGTAAAAAATGTAACATATATTATATATATAAAAAAAAAAAAAATAAAAAATGCAAAAGCATCGCACTCATTGAAAGGACTCAAATAAAGACAGTAGACTAAGGTTTTTAACTGTTGACTGAGTTAGCAAAAAATGAAATTTCTCGTCTGCATGTTCAGTAATTCTAAGGAATTAATGCAAGTTTGTTTGAGCATATCTCATTAAAAAAAGAAAATAAAAGTTTAAAAAAATAAAATAAAAAAAATGCAAAAAGGAAAAAAAAAGAAAGAAAAAAAGACTGTAGCCGGGGGCAGTATCTGCAGTATTTCTATCTAATAATTCTACTGCCTGATGAGACCCATGGAGGGGTTGAAACAGTCACCCTTTTTTAATACCAAAACCCCTTTTTTTAAACTCACCAGAGCCCATCTTTAAGCCCTTAAAAATCAAAATTTTCTTGGGGGAGACCCCCCAAACACCCCCTCCCACATCCTCCCCCTCTCCTCGCTCCGCATCTCGAAAGTGCCCTTTCGGGACACTTGGCACCCTGCCCTTTTGGAAACCTAGCTGGAGCACTGACATGCACCATTCTTAATTTGATATTCGCTATTCTGACATTTCATGTTTTACCTTTTTATTGCAGTGTAACGTCTAAAAGTATCATTAACTTTTCCCGTTAGCAAAAATCATTTCGCGATTTAAACAACTGTGACAGTGGACAACACGACAGATCAATAACATATAACTTCTGAATCAATTCTTACTTGTCGCTCGCCTTAATTTCCACCCAATGTGTCAATTTTCAAGGAAAAAAAGTTTTCGCTTTCACTTTCACAATGCATTTCCAATTGTTGTTCCAAAGCAGATTTTGGAAAATAAAAAATGGACGGCAACATAATTTTTAAACGAAAAAATAATGCGCGCAGAGACAGTTGATAAACATTCGTGATTTAATCTAAAATTTTTATTTGAGGCAATTTCATAGTAAAAGACATTTATATTTTTGATTCTTTATGGGAAAAAACAAGTTTGAACGGAAAAAATATATCGACGGCCACGGGTCAAATCAGCCCATAAACATTCTGCAACAATTTACGGTATAATGTAATAAATAAATAAGTTGGTGCGGAGTATGTGCAGTAAACGATATCTTCATTAAAATATATTTTTCATGTTAAATTCGCTTTGTTTTTGTGATTTTTTAAAGTCCCCTCTACGAGAAAAATGTTCGTAGATCTACTGATTAGAACAGATTCAGACCTCAGATTGCATTGCTATTTTTAGACTGGTTGCATCCGAGTACAGAAACGATTGCAAATTTCTCGTGAGAAATTAGCGCAGGGATTCTCTCACACTTCAAATAATAGTTTCTTCACTGCTGTGGAAGAAGATACTTTGAAACTTAACTAGCGTTGTTATATCCTGATCGCAGACAATGTTTATTCACAGACACATTTTTGGTGACACTTGACACATACACACATAATATATGTAAAACTAGATTTTGGATTAGTTTGTTCGAAATGACAGTTTCCATACCCGATTTAGCGCGGCTACTTAGTCAGACTCGGTTAACTTCTTTAAGTCGGGATTTACTCCGATCATACTGCAAACTTACTTGAACTTAAATCGTCAAGTAGTAGAAAGAGTAACATAGATTGTTCGAATTTGTGAACTGTTTTAATTAGCCAAAGTTCGTTAACTTTGAAAAAAATGTAACCGTGTGAGTCTGAAGCCCTGTGATTTTCTCGATATATTCAGTCTAATATTGTTTCACTGACATAAATTGCGGGAAAAAAGCTCGTCGTTATTCGGTTGAGTTCGGAAATAAGTTCTGATGACATGGACGCGATCGAAGATACCTAGATTTATCTGTTTTATAACATGTTATAGGCGTCCGCGCAGGACGAGGTCTTAAACCTATAAGTACCTGTTTTATTTTGAAAGTTCGTCCTTTAGAATCTTTTTTATAAGATTTTAAAGATAACTTAAGATATTTTGGTTGAATTTTCTTGACGGTGTCAAGGCTGTTTGTTTATGCGACTAACTTACATCTGTTGGTCGAAATATCTCGCTAAGCCAAGTTAACATAACCCACGGACGCCGTACGATATCGCAGCTTATGGTTGTTTTTTTTAAATTTTGAAACCTAACAATTTCATTATCTACAGCGTATATGTTCACAAAATTGTGTGGTGCCCAAACGGATTTTATAACCCTTTCATCCACGAATCATTGTGTGCATGTGCAGCGATTAGAAGTCAATCGCAAAGATCGCAAAGTAATTGCGGTGACTGTATGATTTGTCATCTTATGTTAGATCTACTTTAGACCATGCGGCTCCTGTACTTTTTCCCAACGGTGCCTATGCGGGGATCGTAGAATAATTATGTGGTAAAGATTTCTAAGCATAAAGTCGACAGTGACCGTGCGATGTCCGTTTGGCGATTTTGTGATGCCTTAACGACGTGGTTGCAGGCCTCCATGTGATCTTGTGATTTAAAAAAAATAATATAAAATTGTTTAGCTTTTTTTCTACAAAACGTAATGTCTTCAGCATCTTTAAAAACGTCCTATAACCACACGGAACTCCTTCGTTGCCGCAAGGGGTCTCCATGATCTCTGGGTTTTGGCGAGTTCCAGCGATAGAATATGTGACGTCCAAAATTGAGACTGATCTAATGTTTACAAACGCTTGGAAAATTGTCATGGTGCATAATTATACTGTTCCTTTATATCCATGTGCCATCTTTATTGTGTATTCTGAGATAATGGTCAAAATTATCAAAGTTGGCAAATACAGGAAATAAACACCATTTGTTTACAGATGCAATATGAAAACATAACCATATGCACCGAATACGCAGAAATTTCATTTAGTTGAGAGATGATGATAAACTAAAAGGTAATCTGGATAAGATAAGTTATATAAGAAAACACACAGTACTAAATTTAAATGTACTGAGAAATTACATTTGAAGCGATTTCTTTTAATTTAACTAACAATACGGGACTAAATTTGTTCGCAAAAAGATACAAAACGTTTTCTATTGGGAAAAGAAATACTCCAGGACTAAATTATGTGCATATACCATTTTAAAATGCGATTTTGTAAATGATAAGAAACACCCCGGAACTTAATCAAGCATGGACTCTGTATAGTCAGGCTCTGTGATTCAAGTTCAAAAAAGATGACTCCTCGCTTAAAAATAAACCGGGACTGATTCTTAATGCATGAACGAGTTTTATAAACGTTTTTTATAGGATAAGAACCTACAGGGTCATAATTTAAGAGCACAGAACACTAGCACAACGAAGCTATAGACTAGTTTCATTTTATGAAAATTGTAATACATCGTAGCACAAGAAGAGCATTCTACAAGTCTTTTTGGTCAGAAATTGTTACAGTCGGATAAATGTACAATCCAAGTATTCATTTTCTTACTGTATTAAGGTATTTTCTATAGATATACATGTATCACATTCAATATCAGGGGAAAATTCTGAAGAAAGAAAAATGACGAAAACTAGCATAGACATAACAATGAGAAAATATTAGAATAAAACCTTAACTCAAATCAATTTAGGTAATTTTCATAAAAAAACGCTTTGGTAATTTTCGTAGAGATAATTGTTTAAAAAACTACACTTGGGCCGTTTCGACCGAATGCAAAATCAGAAATAGGCCCTTCTTACAGATTTCAGAAACAGCTAACCAAACTACGGACCGTTTTTACGGAATAACGGCCAGTTTAACTAGATACTAAAAGGAATTGTAGATCGCTAAGTAAAATAGAATTAAAACAACAGAGAATCTTATAGAAACAGACAGGTATTAAAGTTGCATCTTTTTGTGCCCGAGGCATTTATAATGGAATAGAACAGACGATGGATTTAACAAAAAAAGGTTAATATTTTCTTTTCAACGCATTCAGCCCAAATTTAAATATTCTTTTTTCCTTTAATCGTGTTACTTTTACCTAATTTTGTGTGATACATAATGACTGTGTAGACTTTATTTTTAATACACATTTCGGTTGAAATAATTCCAATCAGAGGTTCCACCATTTCCACGTGCTGTTTTTGTTTACTTAAATGGAATGTTCGGCATTGTTCGACAGCGGAAAACATTATTTAGAGGGTTACTGAGTTTCAATAGGGATTAATTAATGATCTGGTAAGTTCACTTCTCATAAATTGTTGCATTCGACGCATATTTCATTGTTCCTTGTATATATATATAGGTTGCTTGGCATTTCATTCTTAAAACGTGTGTATTTTGTGTCCAAACAGCGAACCGTTTCTTCATCGGTATTTGCACAAGGACACAAACAGGAAACTGATAAGACCCGACATACACGATAAAATGTAAAATAACGTATGTCGGGTCTGATAAATAGGACTAGACCCCACGCCCTACCATTTCAATGGACGATAAGCAATTAGTTACCTCGCTTATTTTTTAAGATAAAAGCCAAAGATGCTTGTAAAAACATCCGTT
The DNA here is from genome assembly GCA_948146395.1 of Fragum whitleyi. Lineage (NCBI taxonomy): Eukaryota > Metazoa > Mollusca > Bivalvia > Cardiida > Cardiidae > Fragum > Fragum whitleyi. The sequence continues at coordinate 50,201,424 of OX411544.1, forward strand.
CTCTTAAACATGGCGGCTGCACTACCTTATGGATTATTTATTATAGTGATATACTTGTTGTTATAAGATCCTGAATCAAAGTGCCTGTGGTCACAACTTAGCCTACCAATCTATCCCGATCCAGATGAAAAACGTTCACCGTCTTATCGTAAGAACCTGAAGCAAGTTTTCTTCCATCACAGCTCCAAGCCACGGAATGTACTTTTGACGAATGCGCTGCAAACTCTCGTGTTTTACCATTTGTTTTGAAATGTGATTGCATGCGTTCCAAGTAAGACGCCATTTTTGTTGTTGTACTTTGATTTCTTAGACTTGTAGCTTTTAAATCGGTTAGTCTTCTTAGACTGGTTCTAACATACATGTATTCTGTATATTCTGTTTTCCGCAGTGACGTCACTCGACAAAATGGCAGATAGTAACGGGGTATGCTATTCCCTAGCAACAAATTGAGAGTTATGGCTACTAATTGTAAAGCGATCACTTGTACTGTGTTTTCGGCCAATTTAATGTTGATTTGTTTGACACGATTACAATTTTTCCATTCTAGAATAGTGAAAATTTCTCTGGTGAGGCAAAAAAAAGGTATTATTACAGTTTAGTACTAAATGGATTCAAAGATTACACATTTTCGTTTCCACAAGAAAGCCGGCATACAGACCATACAAAATGACCCGATTTAGAGTTTTACGATTTATACAATCCATCATTGATAAGAGAATTCGTCTACTAAGTTCATTTATTGATATGATTGAGATTAATCAGCAAACAATGGACACTTTGTAAACCAGACTTCTCAAGATACGTGAGAGTTATTTGTCACAGCTTTCTAAGGAATGTAGGACGTTTTGGCCACGGACGTTTTGGCCAGGACGTTTTGGCCAGGACGTTTTGGCCACAATGTTTTTCAAAGTAGGACCTTTTGGCCAAATTCTATTATATGGTTATTAAATTGTTGTATATAATGATTTTATGTTACTCTTTATTTGTTTCTTCCCATATAACTGTTTGTCCACATAAGAAGTGTAGTTACAAGAAAAAATATTATACCATTAACAAAATTGTGTGAGAAAAGGAGTTAATTTCCTCGAAGAATTACACATCTTTGGCCAAATATTTGATTGGGAAAATTCTTTTATTCTCTTTTAAATTGTTTTTAATGATCAATTAAATGTTGAATATTGAGTTTTGCAAACTTGCTTTGATCTACATGTATCAATTTCTGTTTTATCTTTTGTTCATTAATGGGGTATTATTGGTATTCTTACAGTTGATAGTTAATTTGATTTAATAATTATTGTCAAATTCTTTTGGGCAAAATAAATGATCTATAGAGGCTAAAAAAGATGGTAATTGTGTTTTGTAAAAGTATTTCAATATTTTTTTTTTATCTTATATTATTTTCAATTGTTTTATTATAATTGTAAAGTAGGGGAGTAACAAAGTATGAATATTTTTTATTCCTCTTCAGATGCGCTATTAAGTAATTAAATGCATCAAAATGGTAAAAATTATCACTATTATTATCTTAATTACTAAAATATCAACTATATATATTATAATGACTTATTCTCCCAAACAAATATTTTTTGGCCAAAAGGTCCTATTTTGAAAAATATTATAGCCAAAACGTCCGTGGCCAAAACGTCCTGGCCAAAATGTCCTGGCCAAAACGTCCGTCCACCCTTTCTAAGATAGCATGGATTGCTGGTTATCATGAAATGGGAAATTGCTACTGTAATAATACACCAACTAAGATAACAACCTTTGTCAAATAATTAATCACTTTGATTACAGTATAAGTCGTCGTTTTGGTCAAAGCTAGATGTACAAAAGCTGTAGCGTCAGACTGTCAATCTAGAGGTCCCGGTTCGATCCCCTACGGCGGCACTCATTCTTTCCGATTTGTCTCTCACCAATGGGTTAATAATCGTAGACGTATCGTAGAACTTTAGAAGTGAGATATCAGCTGGAGGCTAGCAAAGAATGTGGTCGTTGTACTGGTGAGAGAAATACCAGGAGTCCATTGTTAGGTGCTGTTAGGTCCAGCAACCGCGATATAACCGAAATAATGTTGAAAACGGCCCAAATCCATTCAATTATTCTAAAAAAGCTTTTATAGGAGTTTATCTGGCTGGCGAGCGCCAAATATTTTTTACTGAAAGTGAATTTCGTAAATACTTATGTTCACATTTTAATGATACATTATTGATCGACATTAACAGAATTCCTGCAAAATCTTACAAAAAGCAAAAGCTTTCACAAAGCGCACTAATAATTCCACCCGGGATTTATCCTATGTGGCCTCTAGTACAGCCTTACTGTATGTTATTACTTTTTGTCAACGTTAAATCTTATGGATCGCTGAATTGGTTGCCTTGAGCACCTTGGTGAAACACATTATAATATAGCTGCAATAATGTACCCCTCTCTCTGATATGCTGCCGGTCACATCAGATTATCAAAGGAGGGATACGTTATCGTATCTAATTATAATATGAAGGGCTAAGGATAATCTCACTTTCCAATCACATCTTTTTGATATTTTATTCAGTGATGAATGATGATGGGACCATATATTGTAATGTCATAAGTTTACAAAAGTTTCTAAAACTGAGAACCTAAACTATAGGCCTATGTGTTTACATGTCCTTCAATTTGGAAGATAAGTCAAATATTTTATTTATTTTTTTTTTTTTTTTTTTTTTTTGTAAATAAACTTAGGTGTAGGATAGATAAAAATGTACTTAAAATCACGCTTACAATTTGTTAGTGCCTTCTCATTCACGTTAATTACGATTCACGGTGAAAATTGTTTGTAACCGTTGCAACTGCATTAAATGAAAATCACCTTCAAGTTCTGAAAGAAGCTCATGAACAATAAACTAATTTGCTGATGACAATCAATCCGCTTTCTTTGTCCAAAAAAGCGTTTTCTTTCCCAACAAGTTTATTTTGAATGTGTTCCGTTTTTGTTTGATACAAGACATGTACTTTATATACTGTAGGTCATGCACACGCAAGTTTTCAAATTTTCGATTTTTTTATTTTTTTATTTTTTTTTTTTTTTTTTTTAATTTTTGAGCTACCAAATGGCAGTTTTATTGTTGTATAGCCGTGGGTCGAAAAGATAGCTGCGCAAAAGCTCACAAGCATTGCAATTTAACCTTTTATCGCCAACCTTATTCAGTTGTTAGATGCTTTAAATAGGGTTACTGCCGTTTTATTTGCCCCGTTACTATGCCGTGTTGCATTTCGGGAAATATCGATTATTGCCCGGATGTGCGGAAAACAGAATAGCCGGTAGCCTACTCCGCCTAACATAAGTAACCGTATAACCTATGTTTACGCGGAAGGGGGCCACTGGCTCGTTCAAATTTGTTTTATTTGGAGAAACGCTCAACGGAGGCAAAAGTGCAATGTTTTCTAGGTGAATCTCTCTTCCGTGATCAATCCTGTTTACTTTTCAGAAATTTTGCGTTTTTTCGGGATGTGGTTAGAATGTCGTAACTCACATAAAGCTATACAAGGAGTTAGGACATCTTAACCCCAAGCATAAATATTAATGATTGACTCCGCGGTGTTTTCTGAAAAGTAACCGAAGGAAAGCTCAAATCAAAGTCAAAAAGTTAAAATTGAGAGGTTCTCCGCTTATTTTTCAGGTAGACAATATGTATTTTTCGTTAACTCATATTCATATATTGAATGATAGATTTCCAAATATTCCGACTGACATAAAGTGGCCAGTGAGTCTCTATTTTGAAAAGGGTACGAGTGAGAGAGAGCGAGAGAGAAAGAGAGGGCGAGAGAGAAAGAGAGAGGAAGGAGAAAGAGCGAGCGAGAGAGAGAGAGAGGGCGTGGGGGGGGGGGGGGGGGAAGAGAGACCAACAACAAGAACGACAGCAAAAAAAAAAAAAAAAAACTCAGGAGTGACCTCACTCCAGAGGGCATTGTATGGTAAAAGTAGATGAAAGTAAAATAGTAACCCGTGTGCTCATTTTTGTTCTTTTTGTTCTCAATTTAAATAACCTGCATATTGAAGTAGGATTCAAGATGTTCCTTTGTATCACTTACGCTAATTTCCACCTAAACCGCAACCTTTAAGCGTATTAAGTTAATGAACCTGTAATAGTTCCGCAACATTTTGAAAGAAAGATACTATAACAATGTTAACCGAGGTTTCCCAATGGTTCATTAAAAAACCTCGCTCAGCATTATGAAGGATCGTGGATCCGAAATGTTGCGGAACTATTACGGGTCCACTATCTTAATAAATAACATTTTTAAAATGTCGTTGATGGACAATAAAAACATCGCAACTTCTAATCTATTGAAGCTTCGCTTATGATATTTTGTCATTTATCAGCGTTTTTTATTTTTCTTATTTTCTGAATCCTTGTTACGTCCAATTTTCAATATTTTATTGATATGCGGTTGATCTCTCGGGCAATTTTATACGAGGGCTGTCCCGATATACGGAAACAACGTGATTGATTAATAACCTGGTTCAGAGAAAAGTAAATGAATTTCAGGTACTACTCTTGCACTTGTTTTCAGTGTTTTTTTTATCTAGAAAGTACGACTGGCTACGTTTTCTAAGTTTTATCAAATATGTTATCAAATAAGACTAATATATCATCATGTTGCATATAATTCTCATTTTACAATAAAATGATTTTAAACAATACCTTTTTTAAAGAACTAAATCATACATAATATTATTAAAAAATGTTATTTATTAATTTGTGATTGGAAATAACCGAGGCGTTTGCATAATAAATGGCATATTTTTTATTTTTTACAAATGTTTAATCTTGGTCAAACACGCAAACTGACCCTTTTTGCACTACCCAGTTGCTTTTCACCTATTCGTCTGAGGGGTCACAATATCTTATTTAAATTAAAACTTTGAAAGTAAGAAAGAAATTCAAAAAAATATTCATATGGAAAACATCTGAAAACCAAACTATAAACAAACGCTTCCCGGTGTCGAACTCCCTACTGATAGGAAAAAAATCTGATTGTTTATAGGTCAAAGGTCCTACTATTTAGCCCTCACAGCTAATCCGGAGGTTAATCCTGGAGCTGAGAAAATAGTACTTTACTGTAAACAATTATCGCCGGGGGGCTCTATGTATATATTTTAATCATTCTACGACGAAGAGATAAATTTTCAAGAATAACAATTCCAATGTGCTATTTTTTCTCTTCTGTTTAATAATAATAATTGAGTATTATCAATTTAATTCAATTTTCCTTTCACATTAAGATAAGATCGCCTGAATCATATTTAATAAAGCTAATTAGAACATTTTTCAACAATTCAAATGCATCTAGTTTTTATCACAAGATATCGTTAAAAATACATATAATTTTCAAATAAAAACTAAGCTTTTTCCGAAACATTAGTGCAAATAAGCCACTTCAATTGCGTTCATAGATACATGAATGCACAATTTTCTGAGAGAGTGCCCGGTGGGCATTCCTCTGTCTTTCTCTCTCTCTCTCTCTTTCTCTCTCTACAACTTAAGTCTTTAGGACAACATATTACTGCTTGGACTTCATGTACAGTGGAGTTTAACCAGTATACAAAATTACTCTTTTCCTGATGTGTAGAACCTCTTTTTAATTTAATCGGAGAGGGGGAGGGATACAGCGAGAGAGAGCGAGTTCTTTGTTCTATATAAAATTGCACTCTTTTCCGGTGCTGTGGTCGGTTCCACAGAAAGGTTTGACCTTTGACCTCTTTAGCCCTTCATCTTCGTTCACTGTCCTACCTTAAAGTATAAAAACCTCGGAAAACTTCCTTCAACTTTTGGAATACCCAAGCTTAAGTAAAGATATCGTCTTTTTTCCACTATGAAGAGGCCAGTTCCTTTGGGTACGACCCCCACCCGTTATCCGTCCTTTCGCAAAGGCATTCGTACACAGAGCAGGTCAAATGAAGCGTTAAATCAAGGAAGAGATGCAAAACTAGGTGAAAAGAACAAAAATGAGCACACGGGTTACTATTTTACTTTCAAAAATAAAGTTTCAATGTCGCACTACTTTTTGTAAAGGATCTACTTTTACCATACAATGCCCTGTGGAGTGAGGTCACTCCTGAGTTTTTTGGGCTTCTTTTGCTGTTGTTGTTGTTGGTCTATATATTTTCATCACATAACTCCTCTTTATTTCCCTACATCCCCTTTATAAAGTCATTTAACTGACGAAATCTCTCTCTCTCTCTCTCTCTCTCGTTCTCGCTCTCTCTCTCGCTCTCTCTCTCTCTCGCCCTCTCTCTCTCTCTCTCGCCCTCTCTCTCTCTCTCACACTCCCTCTCTCTCTCTCACTCCCTCTCTCTCTCTCACTCCCTCTCTCGCACTCTCTCTCTCTCACTCACGCTCTCTCTCTCTCTCTCTCTCTCTCTCTCTCTCTCTCTCTCCTCACTCTCTCTCACTCTCTCTCACTCTCTCTCTCGCCCTCTCTCTCTCTCTCTCACTCACGCCCTCTCTCTCTCTCTCGCTCTCTCCCTCTCTCTCTCCGTTAATCTCTCTCTCACACTCTCTCTCTCTCGCACTCTCTCCCTTCTTTTGTCTGTCTGTCTGTCTCTCTCTCTCTCTCTCGCTCGCTCTTACTCGCTCTATCTCCCTCTTTCTCTCTCTCTCTCTCGCTCCATCTTACTCGCTCTCTCTCCCTCTTTCTCTCTCTCTCTCTCTCGTTCTCGCTCGCTCTCTCTCTCCCGCTCGCCCCCTCCTTCCCTCCCTCTCTCTCTCCCATTGCCTCTCTCTCTCTTTAGCTCCCTCTCTCTCTCCCGCTTTCTCTCGCTCGCTCTCTCTCGCTGTATCCCTCCCCCTCTCCGATTAAATTAAAAAGAGGTTCTACACATCAGGAAAAGAGTAATTTTGTATACTGGTGAAACTCCACAGTACATGAAGTCCAAGCAGTAATATGTTGTCCTAAAGACTTAAGTTGTAGAGAGAGAAAGAGAGAGAGAGAGAGAGAAAGACAGAGGAATGCCCACCGGGCACTCTGTCAGAAAATTGTGCATTCATGTATCTATGAACGCAATTAAAGTGGCTTATTTGCACTAATGTTTCGGAAAAAACTTAGTTTTTATTTGAAAATTATATGTATTTTTAACGATATCTTGTGATAAAAACTAGATGCATTTGAATTGTTGAAAAATGTTCTAATTAGTTTTATTAAATATGATTCAGGCGATCTTATCTTAATGTGAAAGGAAAATTGAATTAAATTGATAATACTCAATTATTATTATTAAACAGAAGAGAAAAAATAGCACATTGGAATTGTTATTCTTGAAAATTTATCTCTTCGTCGTAGAATGATTAAAATATATACATAGAGCCCCCCGGCGATAATTGTTTACAGTAAAGTACTATTTTCTCAGCTCCAGGATTAAACTCCGGATTAGCTGTGAGGGCTAAATAGTAGGACCTTTGACCTATAAACAATCAGATTTTTTTCCTATCAGTAGGGAGTTCGACACCGGGAAGCGTTTGTTTATAGTTTGGTTTTCAGATGTTTTCCATATGAATATTTTTTTGAATTTCTTTCTTACTTTCAAAGTTTTAATTTAAATAAGATATTGTGACCCCTCAGACGAATAGGTGAAAAGCAACTGGGTAGTGCAAAAAGGGTCAGTTTGCGTGTTTGACCAAGATTAAACATTTGTAAAAAATAAAACAATATGCCATTTATTATGCAAACGCCTCGGTTATTTCCAATCACAAATTAATAAATAACATTTTTTTAATAATATTATGTATGATTTAGTTCTTTAAAAAAGGTATTGTTTAAAATCATTTTATTGTAAAATGAGAATTATATGCAACATGATGATATATTAGTCTTATTTGATAACATATTTGATAAAACTTAGAAAACGTAGCCAGTCGTACTTTCTAGATAAAAAAAACACTGAAAACAAGTGCAAGAGTAGTACCTGAAATTCATTTACTTTTCTCTGAACCAGGTTATTAATAAATCACGTTGTTTCCGTATATCGGGACAGCCCTCGTATAAAATTGCCCGAGTGATCAACCGCATATCAATTAAAATATTGAAAATTGGACGTAACAAGGATTCAGAAAATAAAAATAAAAAACGGTAATAAATGACAAAATATCATAAGCGAAGCTTCAATAGATTAGAAGTTGCGATGTTTTTATTGTCCATCAACGACATTTTAACAATTTTATTTTTTAAGATAGTGGACCCGTAATAGTTCCGCAACATTTCGGATCCACGATCCTTCATAATGCTGAGCGAGGTTTTTTAATGAACCATTGGGAAACCTCGGTTAACATTGTTAAAGTATCTTTCTTTCAAAATGTTGCGGAACTATTACAGGTTCATTAACTTAATACGCTTAAAGGTTGCGTTTTAGGTGGAAATTAGCGTAAGTTATACAAAGGAACATCTTGAATCCTACTTCAATATGCAGGTTATTTAAATTGCTTATTTCTTTTTAATCCAACCAAAGAAAATAATTTCCATGAGTGGAGAAAGAGCCCATGAGCAATGTAAGAGCTATAACTACAATTGCTTCAAACGAAGTCACGTGACAGTCATCAGCCTGTGATATGCATCTACACATTGGTAGATGTTAAATGTGCTTTCAAAAAACGGAAAAGTACTATACGAAGGAACTATCTTCATAACTAGAAACAAAAAAACTGTTTGAGTTTGATTTGAAAAATACTCGAATTTATCGATCTCCCCTCGTAGAGTGAACTTAAACAAATTATCAATGCAATAATATACAGAAAAAAAAATAGTTGGCGCGGATTTTTTGGTGATTATAAGTCTCAAAAATGGAAACATTTTCTTTCGTTACAATCATTGTTCATTTTATGACCAAAAAATGATAAATACTCAGTGTTTAACAATAATGATTTAAATTTCTTTTAAGTATGGAAAGCATACATGGATCCGCTTCGGTCTTGAATCACTTCCGAGGTCGTTGTACCCTAAAATAGTCCTGTTAGAAAAAATGATGTGCTTCTTTTGCCACACTGTTTTAATGTTTAAATAAGAATAAAGTGCTTGAAATGAGGTTCAGCTAAGTGCCAGACCTCTGCTACATTTCAAGTATGAGATGAAATGCATTTAGGTGCGAACTATTTTTTCTTGGAGCCCTACATTTGATGGAGGTAACCAAGTCTGTATACAATTTTGTACCAAGAGTATTTAAAGGGTAGTTGTGCGCAATGAAAAATTGTGAAAAATTTTATCTTGCAATGTACTGTTTTCTGGAGATGATATTCAAGAACATATAACGCTATTTAAGCCGCGCTAAGTAATTTAGCCCAAATTTGTTTTACAAAGGAGCTACAAAATGTGCCTATTTGCTATTCAATTAAACACGGCCAAAAAAGACAGGAGTGTAACCAAGTTTGCCCCGGAACTTTCTATACTGAGGGAGTGACCCCACCGGCTTTTGGGCCTTCTTTGTTCTATATAAAATTGCACTCTTTTCCGGTGCTGTGGTCGGTTCCACAGAAAGGTTTGACCTTTGACCTCTTTAGCCCTTCATCTTCGTTCACTGTCCTACCTTAAAGTAAAAAAAACCTCGGGAAACTTCCTTCAACTTTTGGAATACCCAAGCTTAAGTAAAGGTATCGTCTTTTTTCCACTATGAAGAGGCCTGTTCCTTTGGGTACGACCCCCATCCGTTATCCGTCCTTTCGCAAAGGCATTCGTACACAGAGCAGGTCAAATGAAGCGTTAAATCAAGGAAGAGATGCAAAACTAGGTGAAAAGAACAAAAATGAGCACACGGGTTACTCTTTTACTTTCAAAAATAAAGTTTCAATGTCGCACTACTTTTTGTAAAGGATCTACTTTTACCATAGAATGCCCTGTGGAGTGAGGTCACTCCTGAGTTTTTTGGGCTTCTTTTGCTGTTGTTGTTGTTGGTCTATATATTTTTATCACATAACTCCTCTTTATTTCCCTACATCCCCTTTATAAAGTCATTTAACTGACGAAATCTCTCTCTCTCTCTCTCACTCTCTCTCTCACTCTCTCTCTCTCGCCCTCTCTCTCTCACTCAGGCCCTATCTCTCTCACTCCCTCTCTCTCCCTCTCACTTTCTCTCACTCTCTATCTCGCTCGCTCGCTCTCTTTCGTACTCTCTCACTCCCTCTTCTCTCGCTCACTCTCTCTCACTCCCTCTCTCTCTCTCTCACTCCCTCTCTCTCATTCTTTCTTTCGCTCTCTCTCTCTCTCTCTCTCTCTCTCTCTCTCTCTCTCTCTCAAAATAACAATTTTAAAATGTCGTTGATGGACAATAAAAACATCGCAACTTCTAATCTATTGAAGCTTCGCTTATGATATTTTTTCATTTATCAGCGTTTTTTATTTTTATTTTCTGAATCCTTGTTACGTCCAATTTTCAATATTTTAATTGATATGCGGTTGATCACTCGGGCAATTTTATACGAGGGCTGTCCCGATATACGGAAACAACGTGATTTATTAATAACCTGGTTCAGAGAAAAGTAAATGAATTTCAGGTACTACTCTTGCACTTGTTTTCAGTGTTTGTTTTATTTTTTATCTTGAAAGTACGACTGGCTACGTTTTTTAAGTTTTATCAAATATGTTATCAAATAAGACTAATATATCATCATGTTGCATATAATTCTCATTTTACAATAAAATGATTTTAAACAATACCTTTTTTAAGGAACTAAATCATACATAATATTATTAAAAAAATGTTATTTATTAATTTGTGATTGGAAATAACCGAGGCGTTTGCATAATAAATGGCATATTCTTTATTTTTTACAATGTTTAATCTTGGTCAAACACGCAAACTGACCCTTTTTGCACTACCCAGTTGCTTTTCACCTATTCGTCTGAGGGGTCACAATATCTTATTCAAATTAAAACTTTGAAAGTAAGAAAGAAATTCAAAAAAATATTCATATGGAAAACATCTGAAAACCAAACTATAAACAAACGCTTCCCGGTGTCGAACTCCCTACTGATAGGAAAAAAATCTGATTGATTATAGGTCAAAGGTCCTACTATTTAGCCCTCACAGCTAATCCGGAGTTTAATCCTGGAGCTGAGAAAATAGTACTTTACTGTAAACAATTATCGCCGGGGGGCTCTATGTATATATTTTAATCATTCTACGACGAAGAGATAAATTTTCAAGAATAACAATTCCAATGTGCTATTTTTTCTCTTCTGTTTAATAATAATAATTGAGTATTATCAATTTAATTCAATTTTCCTTTCACATTGAGATAAGATCGCCTGAATCATATTTAATAAAACTAATTAGAACATTTTTCAACAATTCAAATGCATCTAGTTTTTATCACAAGATATCGTTAAAAATACATATAATTTTCAAATAAAAACTAAGTTTTTTCCGAAACATTAGTGCAAATAAGCCACTTCAATTGCGTTCATAGATACATGAATGCACAATTTTCTGAGAGAGTGCCCGGTGGGCATTCCTCTGTCTTTCTCTCTCTCTCTCTCTTTCTCTCTCTACAACTTAAGTCTTTAGGACAACATATTACTGCTTGAATTTCATGTACTGTGGAGTTTAACCAGTATACAAAATTACTCTTTTCCTGATGTGTAGAACCTCTTTTTAATTTAATCGAAGAGAGGGAGGGATACAGCGAGAGAGAGCGAGCGAGCGAGAGAAAGCGGGAGAGAGAGAGGGAGCTAAAGAGAGAGAGAGGGAATGGGAGAGAGAGAGGGAGGGAGGGAGCGAGCGGGAGACAGAGAGAGCGAGCGAGAACGAGAGAGAGAGAAAGAGGGAGAGAGAGCGAGAGAGAGAGAGACAGAAGAAGGGAGAGAGTGCGAGAGAGAGAGTGTGAGAGAGAGTTTAACGGAGAGAGAGAGAGGGAGGGAGCGAGAGAGAGCGAGCGAGAGAAGAGGGAGGGAGAGAGAGGGCGTGAGTGAGTGAGAGAGAGGGCGAGAGTGAGTGAGAGAGGGGGCGAGAGAGAGAGTGAAAGAGAGTGAGAGAGAGGGAGTGAGGAGAGAGAGCGGGCGAGAGAGAGAGAGAGAGAGCGGGCGAGAGAGAGAGAGAAGGCGAGAGAGAGAGAGAGAGAGGGAGATATATATAGAGAGAGGAAGATAGAGTGAAGGAGAGAGAGAGAGAGAGAGAGAGAGAGAGAGAGAGAGAGAGAGAGAGATTTCGTCAGTTAAATGACTATGTAAAGGGGATGTAGGGAAATAAAGAGGAGTTATGTGATAAAAATATATAGACCAACAACAACAACAGCAAAAAACCCCCAAAAAACTCAGGAGTGGGCATTGTATGGTAAAAGTAGATCCTTTACAAAAAGTAGTGCGACATTGAAACTTTATTTTTGAAAGTAAAACAGTAACCCGTGTGCTCATTTTTGTTCTTTTCACCTAGTTTTGCATCTCTTCCTTGATTTAACTATTCATTTGGCCTGCTCTGTGTACGATTGCCTTAGCGAAAGGACGGATAACGGGTGGGGGTCTTACCCAAAGGAACTGGCCTCTTCATAGTGGAAAAAAGACGATACCTTTACTTAAGCTTGGGTATTCCAAAAGTTGAAGGGAGTTTCCCGAGGTTTTTTTACTTTAAGGTAGGACAGTGAACGAAGATGAAGGGCTAAAGAGGTCAAAGGTCAAACCTTTCTGTGGAACCGACCACAGCACCGGAAAAGGGTGCAATTTTATATAGAACAAAGAAGGCCCAAAAGCCGGTGGGGTCACTCCCTCAGTATAGAAAGTTCCGGGGCAAACTTAGTTACACTCCTGTCTTTTTTGGCCGTGTTTAATTGTATAGCAAATAGGCACATTTTGTAGCTCCTTTGTAAAACAAATTTGGGCTAAATTACTTAGCGCGGCTTAAGTAGCGTTATATGTTCTTGAATATCATCTCCAGAAAACAGTACCTCGCAAGATAAAAATTTTCACAATTTTTCATTGCGCACAACTACCCTTTAAATACTCTTGGTACAAAATTGTATACAGACTTGGTTACCTCCATCAAATGTAGGGCTCCAAGAAAAAATAGTTCGCACCTAAATGCATTTCATCTCATACTTGAAATGTAGCAGAGGTCTGGCACTTAGCTGAACCTCATTTCAAGCACTTTATTCTTATTTAAACATTAAAACAGTGTGGCAAAAGAAGCACATCATTTTTTCTAACAGGACTATTTTAGGGTACAACGACCTCGGAAGTGATTCAAGACCGAAGCGGATCCACGTATGCTTTCCATACTTAAAAGAAATTTAAATCATTATTGTTAAACACTGAGTATTTATCATTTTTGGTCATAAAATTGAACAATGATTGTAACGAAACAAAATGTTTCCATTTTTGAGACTTATAATCACCAAAAAATCCGCGCCAACTATTTTTTTTTCTGTATATTATTGCATTGATAATTTGTTTTAGTTCACTCTACGAGGGGAGATCGATAAATTCGAGTATTTTTCAAATCAAACTCAAACAGTTTTTTTTGTTTCTAGCTATGAAGATAGTTCCTTCGTATAGTACTTTTCCGTTATTTGAAAGCACATTTAACATCTACCAATGCGTAGATGCATATCACAGGCTGATGACCGTCACGTGACATCGTTTGAAGCAATTATAGTTATAGCTCTTACATTGCTCATGGGCTCTTTCTCCACTCATGGAAATTATTTTCTTTGGTTGAATTAAAAAGAAATAAGCAATTTAAATAACCTGCATATTGAAGTAGGATTCAAGATGTTCCTTTGTATAACTTACGCTAATTTCCACCTAAAACGCAACCTTTAAGCGTATTAAGTTAATGAACCTGTAATAGTTCCGCAACATTTTGAAAGAAAGATACTTTAACAATGTTAACCGAGGTTTCCCAATGGTTCATTAAAAAACCTCGCTCAGCATTATGAAGGATCGTGGATCCGAAATGTTGCGGAACTATTACGGGTCCACTATCTTAAATCTTAAATCTTATATATTAAAAAAATAACATTTTTAAAATGTCGTTGATGGACAATAAAAACATCGCAACTTCTAATCTATTGAAGCTTCGCTTATGTTATTTTGTCATTTATTAGCGTTTTTTATTTTTATTTTCTGAATCCTTGTTACGTCCAATTTTCAATATTTTAATTGATATGCGGTTGATCACTCGGGCAATTTTATACGAGGGCTGTCCCGATATACGGAAACAACGTGATTGATTAATTACCTGGTTCAGAGAAAAATAAACGAATTTCAGGTACTACTCTTGCACTTGTTTTCAGTGTTTTTTTTTTATCTAGAAAGTACGACTGGCTACGTTTTCTAATTTTTATCAAATATGTTATCAAATAAGACTAATATTTCATCATGTTCCATATCATTCTCATTTTACAATAAAATGATTTTAAACAATATCTTTTTTTAAGGAACTAAATCATACATAATATTATTAAAAAAATGTTATTTATTAATTTGTGATTGGAAATAACCGAGGCGTTTGCATAATAAATGGCATATTCTTTATTTTTTACAAATGTTTAATCTTGGTCAAACACGCAAACTGACCCTTTTTGCACTACCCAGTTGCTTTTCACCTATTCGTCTGAGGGGTCACAATATCTTATTCAAATTAAAACTTTGAAAGTAAGAAAGAAATTCAAAAAAATATTCATATGGAAAACATCTGAAAACCAAACTATAAACAAACGCTTCCCGGTGTCGAACTCCCTACTGATAGGAAAAAAATCTGATTGATTATAGGTCAAAGGTCCTACTATTTAGCCCTCACAGCTAATCCGGAGTTTAATCCTGGAGCTGAGAAAATAGTACTTTACTGTAAACAATTATCGCCGGGGGGCTCTATGTATATATTTTAATCATTCTACGACGAAGAGATAAATTTTCAAGAATAACAATTCCAATGTGCTATTTTTTCTCTTCTGTTTAATAATAATAATTGAGTATTATCAATTTAATTCAATTTTCCTTTCACATTAAGATAAGATCGCCTGAATCATATTTAATAAAGCTAATTAGAACATTTTTCAACAATTAAAATGCATCTAGTTTTTATCACAAGATATCGTTAAAAATACATATGATTTTCAAATAAAAACTAAGCTTTTTCCGAAACATTAGTGCAAATAAGCCACTTCAATTGCGTTCATAGATACATGAATGCACAATTTTCTGAGAGAGTGCCCGGTGGGCATTCCTCTGTCTTTCTCTCTCTCTCTCTCTTTCTCTCTCTACAACTTAAGTCTTTTGGACAACATATTACTGCTTGGACTTCATGTACTGTGGAGTTTAACCAGTATACAAAATTACTCTTTTCCTGATGTGCAGAACCTCTTTTTAATTTAATACGAGAGGGGGAGGGATACAGCGAGCGAGAGCGAGCGAGCGAGCGGGAGAGTGAGAGGGAGCTAAAGAGAGAGAGAGGGTGAGAGGGAATGGGAGAGAGAGAGGGGGAGGGAGGGAGCGAGCGGGAGAGAGAGCGAGCGAGAACGAGAGAGAGAGAAAAAGAGGGAGAGAGAGCGAGTAAGAGAGAGAGAGAGAGAGACAGAAGAAGGGAGAGAGTGCGTGAAAGAGAGTGTGATAGAGAGATAAAAGGAGAGAGGGAGGGAGCGAGTGAGAGCGAGCAAGAGAGAGGGAGAGAGTGCGAAAGAGAGCGAGCGAGCGAGAGAGAGAGAGAGAGGGAGGGAGAGAGAGAGGGCGTGAGTGAGAGAAAGAGAGGGCGAGAGAGACAGAGCGAGCGAGAGAGAGAGAGCGAGAGAGAGCGAGAGAGAGCGAGAGAGCGGGAGAGAGAGAGAGAGAGAGAGAGAGCGGGAGAGAGAGAGAGAGAGAGAGAAGAAGAGAGAGAGAGAGAGAGAGAGAGAGAGAGAGAGAGAGAGATTTCGTCAGTTAAATGACTTTATAAAGGAGATGTAGGGAAATAAAGAGGAGTTATGTGATAAAAATATATAGACCAACAACAACAACAGCAAAAAACCCCAAAAAACTCAGGAGTGACCCCACTCCAGAGGGCAATGTATGGTAAAAGTAGATCCTTTACAAAAAGTAGTGCGACATTGAAACTTTATTTTTGAAAGTAAAATAGTAACCCGTGTGCTCATTTTTGTTCTTTTCACCTAGTTTTGCATCTCTTCCTTGATTTAACGCTTCATTTGGCCTGCTCTGTGTACGATTGCCTTAGCGAAAGTACGGATAACGGGTGGTGGTCGTACCCAAAGGAACTGGCCTCTTCATAGTGGAAAAAAGACAATACTTTACTTAAGCTTGGGTATCCCAAAAGTTGAAGGGATTTTTCCGAGGTTTTTTTTTTTACTTTAAGGTAGGACAGTGAACGAAGATGAAGGTCAAAGGTCAAACCTTTCTGTGGAACCGACCACAGCACCGGAAAAGGGTGCAATTTTATATAGAACAAAGAAGGCCCAAAAGCCGGTGGGGTCACTCCCTCAGTATAGAAAGTTCCGGGACAAACTTGGTTACACTCCTGTCTTTTTTGGCCGTGTTTAAGGGAGAGAGATAAAGAAGAGAAAGAGAGGGTGGGAGCGAGAGAGAGTGAGAGCGAGCGAGAGAGAGCGAGCGAGAGAAGAGATAGGGAGAGAGAAAGCGAAAGAGAGCGAGAGGGAGAGAGCGTGCGAGGGAGAGAGAGAGCGAGAGAGAGAGACGAAGCGATTGAAGAGAGAGGGATAAGGTGCGAAAGAGAGAGTGCGTGCGAGTGTGAGAGGGAGAGAGGGCGTGAAAGAGAGTTCGAAAGAGAGCGAGAACGAGAGAGAGAGCGAGAGAGAGAGAGAGTGGGAGTTAATGAGAGAGAGAGTGTGTGACAGAGAGAGAGGGAGGGAAAGAGAGAGAGAGTGAGCGAGAGAGTGCGAGGGAAGAGGGAAAGAGTGCGAAAGACAGCGAGCGAGAGAGAGTGCGAGAGGGAGAGAGGTCGTGAGAGAGGTCGTGAGAGAGGTAGTGAGAGAGAAAGAGAGGGGGGTTGAGAGAGAGAGAGAGAGAGAGAGAGAGAGAGAGAGAGAGAGAGAGAGAGAGAGAGAGAGAGAGAGAGAGAGATGATGGATGTTTTCAATGGTTTTTAATGAGGTTTTAAGGGTAGTCGAGGGGAGCTAGAGAGAACTTACAGGATTAAAATATATAAAACAACAACAACGAAAAGAATAAAAAGTTAAAATAATATCATCGGTGTTTTGAGCCAAATCACTCAACAGAGAAAAGTTCGTGGACATATGCATGCTTTCCAATTGTCCCAGTTTAATTTCATTCAGCATTCATCCCATCCGCCTATTTGGGTTACACCAATAGGTTTATAATGGGTTAGACCTATGTGGAGAGGCAGCCTTCAGTTAGGAAAGGATGTAATGGTAACATCGATGTGATTAAAAAGAAGGAATCCATGATTAGGTGCTCCAGCTTCCGCAATGTAAATGAAAGATTGTTGAAAGATTGTCAAACAAACAATCAAGAACATATGTATGATTTTCAATAGATTCAATAGATCAGTTTAAGTACCGCTACATTGTTTTTTTTTATTATTATTATTTTAGGAGTAAACACAATACCTGCACGTGGACACCTACGTCTACAAAATGGGTTTTGACATGTTTTGAGTGTCATAGAGGTGCTAATGCCATAAAGATATTATGTAAACCCCTCCCCCCCCCCCCCCACCACACACAAATACTAAACAAACGGGTTTTTCTACGAATGAATATAAATAAATTTATGATTTTGACTTATTTCCTTTTAAATGATTAAAAGTTTATGTTATCTTCAGTCAATGATAAAGAATATTTTATTTGATCAAAATATATATATTTTAGAAATTCAGTTAAAAATCCTTTCTTGTATGTATTAAATTATAGTAAAAATCTTCTTTTCGTGATATAATCAGAAAATGCATAAATACACAAAATATAAAGCATTAATTATTCCATTTCATTAAATCACCTAATATACGACCAGGTTAAGTGTTTAAGAACGCGTAGGGTCATTTGTGAAAAACGCACGGAACCGTCATTTTAACGACGTCATGGTAACGTAAATTCTAAATTGAACGTTAAAAAACATACACTGTTGAGATTGCGCTAACACAACGATTCCACAGATACCAATTTATGTACACTTATCTCAAAAAACGCTATTGTCCTCTCCACCTTAAGCAAAGGTCTACATAAATAAAGTGGGATTACAAGAAAAAACAACCTTAAATTTCAAACTAGACATTATCGTGAACCTGTCGTCACTTTATGAGTTTATGATTTGAAGGTCTTTAAACGGTTTTCGACGACATATATGTTTGAAAGACTTTCAATTGGAGGTGTTGAGGCAATTCATAGCAAAAAATATGATGTATTTTGCAAATAGAGATTTTACGCGAAGCCAGTAACGTCACATTGAAACGATCCTGTAATAAGATTACGGTAACTTTTGAGAAAGATCTTTACATCAACATTTAAAAGTAGAGAGATATCTTGTTAGATTGATACCGTTTCATTAGTGAAACCGCTTTTTCGGGCCACAATTCACCACTGAGTAACATCCTTTTGTGAATTTTGTGAAAACATTTTTGATGATACCTCGACTCTATCGAAGTTACTTGTCAAAACAGATTACCAGTGAGAAATTTTCTAGTTTTAACCTGTACCAAGATAATCTGTGGCCTAAAATATATTAAGAAAACAATTCTGTATAAATGGAATGAAAGTTTTGTTGGAGATTTTTGAAGTGTCAAGTTTTCATTTTTGCTCAGTATAGTAGCAGCGTATCTCGTAAAACAGGAAGGTCCAAAGCATGAATGCTTTGAAACGAAATTCTAAAATCGAAAGGGGTTTTCCTGAAAAAAGGGCAAGTCGTCAAATCATTATTGTACATTAATTTAAGGAGAAATTTTAATTGATATCGACTTGAAAGTATTGACGAAAAGAACGAATTTTATTAGAATTCTAGGTTACCCCTGATTTATGCTCAGCATAATGCTTGCGTGTTCTTGTTAATTTATTTCTCAGAAACGGTGAAGAATCGGGCGGTTACAAAGCAAATGTGTAACTGGTATCAAAGTAAAGAAATTTTCTTTCTTCCATAAAAAAGTGTTATATTCACATGCTAAACGACAGAAGCAAATCAAAACTGGAATAGAACATAACACAACCCATCGATGTTGCATAAAACCAATAAATTATACAATTGAAAAAAACAGTTCTTACTTTGTATATAGATCTAGATAATAATTACTTAGTGCTTTGTATGAAAATAAAATCTAACGGGGAATTGAAAATTTATCAATTTCAACAACTGAGGTAGATATAATTTCATACAATACACTAAGTACGTATTATATTGATCTTATAACCGCTTTCATCTAATTTAGTTTCATAATTTAAGAAATGCACCCAAAAATTCACAAAGAAAATTTTTGTAACCCGTTCCTCAGAAAGGGCAATCTTGATACTCCGAAAAAAGAACATTTGTTAAAAAATAGATTTGATTCAGCAGATGTTGAATTGAGAAAATATTTATACTTGAAGGTAGATTTATAAAGATTACAGATTAACATGTGAAAAATGAAAAAAAAGCGCTAATATTTCGCCCTGGTCAGCCTATGTAGCCTATGACCAGGGTCACATACCTTTTAAATATGTGGCATGTTCGTGTAATGGATCGCATTTGCAAAACATGATCAGATCTTGTATCGTCCAAATAGGATTGATCTTTAAAAAATAAATTACAATTGTATAAAGAGAGAAAAGATATCTATCAAATTTACAACCGTAAATTTGTGAAAGTATTCGATCTTAGTAAGGCTGTGGGGATCTCGTATGCCATTTTTGCTCAATTCGCCGAATTAACTATTAAATTATTTGTATCAACTTCATTTGGAACATTTTATTTTTAGTTTAATCGAATGAAATCACGGTTTCTGAACGACCAAGAAGTGGTTTCCTTTCACTATCAAAATGCATTTGAGCCCGCAATTTCACTCTTTTTTTAAGTGTGTACAGTTCAATAAAATTCGTTTAATATGAAGTAGGTCTAAGGTTTTTTTTTTAAATCTGGATGAAATTAAATCATAAGAAATGAAGGTTATGTTGTTTTGGAATTCAATGAGATACAAATTCAGCCCTGCATTCAGGATGAGAAGGCTGTGTGAATTTTAAAACTACGCCCGCTTTGCACACGCACTATCGTACAACGCGGGGTATAATTTCCAAACAGTTTGTACCGTATTTGCCATACTGAACGCAGCGCTGTTTGAGAAAATCGACTCTTCATCTCTTAAACATTTTCACACACGGGCTCAACGTCGTTGATTTATCCTTGCAATACTTTTCTGGAGTTGTAATTTTTTATCGGTGGAGAGCACGTCGTTGAATCTTCGATAGTTCGATTTTGGAACTCTCTACTAATAGTCAAATGTTTACAACGGCTTAACCACCATAACGTACAGTACGCACGTGTGCGTTTTAAAGATAAATGTTCTGTGTCAAAAAAAAAATGTTGATGAATAATCAAAACATCGTTACTACTATTTATTGGAGCTTGCGATATATCTGCATCTTCGCAAGCCAAGGGTTCTAACTCCACTATGTTCCCTACGAGTTCGTAAGGAACATAGTGGAGTTAGAACCCTTGGCTTGCGAAGACGGTATTTCTGCCACTCAACAGAGTATTTTTCTTATTTTCTGGGTCTTGGATATGTCATTTTTTCTTAATTGATTACTCAGGCAATATAATACGAGGGCTGTCCCGGATATTTGGAAAAATGAAAAGTATTTTTTTTAATTAACGATAATAATTCGGAGACAAAGCACACGAATTTAAGGTACTACCCTGCACTTGCTTTTAGTGTTTATTTTACAAGAAAAATAGACCGGCCATTGTTTCGTGATTCGATTCACCATGTTGGTTGTCAAATAATTGCAATCCAATAAAATAAAGAATTCTGATTGGTTTAAATCGCATCACGTGGGGAAATCCATTGCACTTTATTTCTGTATAAAATGCAATAGGTCTTTCGGGAAACCCCCGAAATTTGATCTGCAAATCCTGTGTTGTAGGAACTCGAATTAACCTAGTTCCCGATCATTAACGCAACATTGCTATTCAATCTATTATAAATTAATATATTTTCGAAAGAATTTACGATTACAAGCATGCAGTTCTGATTCAGAGCTGACCTAAACTTAGAAAGCAGCGAGTCGACGAAGACCTTCAAGCAACCCTCTCAACTAAGACCGACCGCGCCGTTTTCGTTTGAAAATACAGACTAACTTGGCAGAAACATTCTTTTTCGTCATAAGTAGGCCCTACCTCTACGAATTCTAATCTTGCCTTTTATTTGTGTATCATTCGTTTTACTATATGACATTTCACTTCGATAGCGAGATAAACAATACACGATCTAAAAATAGATTGTTTGATTTATACGCGCAGAAAGTAGACTTGAAGCTTAAATTTTTGGCTGGGTATTTTAATAAGTTCTTCGATCCAGATGATTGCAATTATAAGGGATGAGTGTCTTTTTCACGGCGTTTATTGGGGTATAAAGTGCAATTGCCTTTGCACATGGCTTAATCATAACGCCCTACGGGCGTTATTTGCCATGTGCTAAGGCAATTGCACTTTATACCCCAATAAACGCAGTGAAAAAGACATTCATCCCTATAATAAGACTTATTTATATCATAATTATGCATATAAAGTCTTATTAAATAACAGATGAAAAAAAAAGAATCTTAAATGATTCATTTTAGAAAGAATTTAACTATGAATCTTAATAATTCTTTTAACAAATGATATTAGTCATTTTTTGTGATTGAATATCTTCGAGGCCTTTGCACCAAAATGACACTTTTTCTTCTTCTATTTAAGAAGTTATATGGGAACATGGAATGGTTATTCTATTTCAAGACAATCTTGTGAATTCGAAAAATCTTCGATCCTGGTTAACCTGCGACGCAAATTGCGCAGACTGACCGGGAACTTCACTTTTCGTGATACCCAGTTGTCCCCCTCCCCCTATTTCTGACCGGTCATAATTAATTGATATATTTGTATAATTTGTATAAAAACTTTATTTAGAACATATAACAAATAAATGAATTGAAAATTAAGTTCTTAATTGCAAAAAAATCCGAAAACATAAACTAACACTTTCAGGGGTCGAACTCCCTACCGATAGCATAACTTTGGATTGGTTCGAAAGGTCCCTCTGTTTAGCCCTCACAGCTAATCCGGGGTTTAATCCTGGAGATTAGAAAATTGTATTTTACTATAAACAATTAATACCGGGGGCTATGTATATATTTTATGAATTCTAAAACAAAATTCTCTATTTCAAAAATAACAATCAAAATGTGCTATTTCTTTAGCTTCTGTTTATAACTAACAATTGTGTATTATCAATTTAATTTAATTTTCCCTTAGTGTTGAAATAGAACAGCCTAATAATATTTATGAAAAAAATTCAACTATTGAAATGCATCTAATTAATTATTCATCGAGAGATATCTTTGAAAAGACATATAATTTTCCAATAAAAACCAAGCTTTTTTCGAAGGATCAGTGCTGATAAGCCACTTCAAGTACATTCATAGATACTTGAATGTACTAATTTGTTGAGTGAGTGCCCGATGGACATTCCTCTACCTTTTCTCTCTCTCTCTATCCCTCTACATAATCATATCCATTTCCCGTCACACTAGAAGGGGACAACTGATGTCTTTCAAACAGGGCATCACTGCTTGAACTTCACGAACTGTGCAGTTTAACCAGTCAACCAAGTTACTCATTACTTTCAGCGTTAAATCGTTTATATTGACTATTCTGCTACCAGATTATATAATACATGCAGACAGCAATGAATAACACTTGTCCCCTATTAGTGTGGCTTTATAAGGGAAAAGAGAAGTGTTAGCGTGTCAGAGTAGAGAGCAAGGGAGAGGGGAAGAAGAGAGAGAGAGGGGCGAATGTAGAGAGAGGGAGAAAGAGGGAGAAAAGAGAGGGTAGACAGTTGGGGAGATTTAAAGGGAGACAGAGATAGAAATGGAGAGGGAGAGTGGGAGAGAGAGAGTTGGAGAGAGGGGCGAGGGAGAGAGAAGAAGAGAAAGAGGGGGAAAAAGGGCTAGAGAGAGGGGAAAAGAGAGTGTGATAGAGGGGAGAGAGAGGGAGATGCGGAGAAAGAGAGGGGTAGTGGGAGAGACAGTGGGAGAGAGAGGGAGAAGGAGTAGCAGAGAGAGAGGCGGAGTGGGAGAGGGAGAGAGGCGGAGTGGGAGAGAGAGAGAGTGGGAGAGAGAGAGTGGGAGAGAGAGTGGGAGAGAGAGAGAGTGGGAGAGAGAGAAAGAGAGAGAGAGAGGGAGAGAGAGGGAGGGTGGGAGGGAGAGAGAGAGGGTGGGAGTGGGAGAGAGAGTGGGAGTGAGGGTGGGAGTGTGTGTGTGTGTGTGTGTGTGAGAGAGAGAGAGAGAGAGAGAGAGAGAGAGAGAGAGAGAGAGAGAGAGAGATGAACGGTTCTCTGAATCTAGTGACGTATCTGTCGATTCACACGCTCCCCCTCCATTAAGGTCAGTCAGTTTTATGGAATCTAGTGTCACCAAAACTGACCGCACCGCTTGTCTATAATTGGGCAGATTGTAAACTCTTTACTGTTTACAAATTGTCGAAATCGAAACATGCCTTTCAGTTGCATATTAGAACTCATCCCTGCGTTCAAGATGAAAACGTTTGAGAAACATTTTAGAACTGGTATTTCATTTTGCTTTTTTGTGTTTGAATGCGGTTTTACGCCGCTTTCATCACTCTTTCGATTATATCGCGACAGCTGGAGCACATGACAATGGATTTCTGGTATTTCTCATACTAGTACAACCATAACAGCCTTTCCGAGCACTAGCTGCTTTTGCACTTGGACTAATGTGCAAATCGGGTAGCCATTTAAAACGATCTTATAAAGACCTATTCCTTTTTATCCTAGGTGTATGATTTCATTTAGTCTACAATCCTGCGATGTGATTGCCGAGTTACCAAGATCGCGAGCAATGCGGTCTAACGTGCAAAGCGAGGTTCCAATTAAAACGTTTGAAAACATTTTTTATTACGAACGCATGCTTCCATTTAATTTGAAACCCGGTGTTTTGCTGAGTTACAAAGATAAGGCCAATGTGGCCTAACATGCACAGCGAGGTATCATTTAAAACATTTGCAAACATTTTCATCTCGAACATATGATTTCATTGAGTTTTAAACCCGGTGTTTAGCGTGCTGAGTTACCAAGATAACGACCAATGTGGCCTAACGTGCAAAGCGAGGTACCATTTAAAACGTTTGTAAACATTTACATCTCGAACGCATTTTCCCATTGAATCTGAAACCCGGTGTTTTGCGTTGCCGAGTAACCAAGACCGTAGTCAACGTGGTCAAACGGGCAAAGCTAGGTTCCATTTCTGAAACGTTTTTTTCATCATGAATGAATGACTTCATCGAGTCTGTAAAGGTTGTGCATTGGCGAGTTACTAAGGTAATAGTTAATCTGGTCAATAGGATGCTACAAATGACTCGATTACTTTTGAACGATATACCTCGGAAGTGTTGATAGAGAACGTGTTAGAACATGATCATCCTCATAATAAGCATTAACAACAACAACAACAACAACAACAACAACAACAAAAACAACAACAAAAACATCAGCAACAACAACAATTGGGAGGCACAACATTTTTGGTTCGTAGCTAAATTTTGATTTGCATGTTTGGTATGTGCATTACAAGTTAAATGAATTGATCTGAAATTGCATTTTGTTCCAATAGATATCAAAAGTTTCCACCAATAACTAATCTTTTATAATATTACAGTAAGTACATCGTGAAACTGACACTCAACTCGATCAAATCCATTCAAAGCGTACGCATCAAATCCATCAATTATTTTTCAATTTTCAAAGTTCATTCTTGAAATTTATCAAATTACTGTTAGACAAACGCCATGATTCAACACAAATATCAAAAAGAAATCACTTGCAAACGTGCGTTGCATTGGCAACTAAGAATTTTAGGTAGCAAGCGTTGTATTTCTTACTTCTTAACATTTTTTAATGTTTTAAGACCATATCCAACAAAACAAAATCAAGACTCAAATATTTTAGTACATATTATGAACTCTTTTTTTTTTAATTTTGTGAGAAATCAAGAATTTCTATGATTTATTTCTGTTTCTATGGTGTCGGGTTATGCGTAACTTAATTGTCATTTTCTTGATTTTTTGAGAAAATAAGCTTTCTTTCATTGGTTATATCTTCTTTTCCCAAACACCAGTTGTTGTATGTAATATTTAAGAATTACGCACTATCTTTAGTCATTACAAAAGTCAACAGCAAAATGACAGCTTTTTCATGTTGGCATAGCATCGGCTAGTAATTAATATATCTGAAGACATTTTCCCATTTATCGAATTTCTTTAAATTTTCTGACTTTAATCCCAAAAACTATAAACAAAGTGTTAAATAATAACCTTGACACTGCACAAACATCAAAAGGAAATTACTGTCAAACTAGTGTTGCCATTGCAACTGAAAACGTAAGACGGCAAATGTTGCGTATTTCTTTCTTTTAAACATTTTAGATGTTTGTAAGACCATATCCAGCAAGCCAAATCATGACTCAAATATTGCAATGTATTATATTAACACTTGATTATTCAATTTTGTGGGTTAACAAGAAATTGCATCAATAATTTCTGTTTCTATGGTATCAGGACATTGGTTATGAGTAACAAAATTGTCAGTTTTTTGTGAAAATCAGCTTTTTTTAAATGGTTTATATCTACTATTACCAAACACCATTTGTTATGTTTCATGTTTATGAATAAGGCACTATCTTCAAAAAATTTAAAAAATCAAAAGCAAAGAGACATACTGTTAAACAAATGCCTTGATTAAAAAAACAGACTAAAAGGAAATGACTTGCAAACTTGTTTTGCCATGGAAAGAGAAAATTTCAGACGTCAATGAAATCATTGAAAATAATCAAATTTTAATGGAATAAATCTTGCAATATATAGCCGTAAGGTTTCACATTACGACTTCACATATAACTTAAAGTTCAAAACAAGATGTGTTTGTGAAACACGAATGCCCGCAAAACGGCATTCTTCTTTTTATTTATTTTTTTTTTAAAGAAATTTGACCTTGAGAGATGACATTTACCTTGCCAAATGACCTTGGTACAAGCAGATGTCTATCATTGAGATCTATCATCATACCAAATATGAACATCGTATCTTGATCAGCCTTAAAAAATTGGCAAACTACCGTTTCTTCGATGCAGGAGCATAAATAAAAAATTTACCTTAACTGATGTTACTATGGCAACAAAGGTAATTTGTTTCTTTTCTTTACATTCCAACCATTTAGTTAAAAAAGGGTTATCAAGCAGGAGGGTATTCAAGCCAGCACATATGGGCTTCACCAAGCACCGATAATCATGTGTGGGCTTTGGATATTTGATTCATATTTTTTTCTAATTCTACCCTCATCATAACCCTACATAATTTAATGAGGCTCGAGAAATATTTAAGACAAGAAATTGATATACCCCAATTAGGCAAAGTATCCGTGTTGGTTCATATGGGCTCATCAAGATACAGAAAAATTGATTAAACATCTCGTTGTTGGTTAAGAAAATTTCGATCAACATTTTGTTTCAACCAATAAAGAAACATTTACAGCAATTTTGGTACCCGTGAACACCATAAGAAGTGCCGTTGTTCTTAAAACCCAACTACGGAAACTCATAGTCAGGCTACTTTGAAAGTAAATAAAGAACCGCAATGAAAATTACCTTTTTTTTGTTATCCTTATTTTTAAAAAAGCATCAAAATCGGTTCATATGGGCTATTATGAGATCCCATTAATTCCTGAAATGATTCTAGAGAACATAGATCTGCAAGTATTTCAATCCCAACCAACACTTTATACCAAACAGGGCTGAAAAACAAAAACTCTAAAAAAAAATAATTTTCCTAAACCCGTTCATAGGAAACTGCCAAAATTGCTAATTTGGGCTCTGCGAGAGCCAAAAAATGGTGAAAAAGCTTTTTATATATGGGTTACTGTATTTTCTAAAATGTTCTAACACTAAATACATTGTACAAACAAAAGAAATCATTTCAGAAGAAAAACCAAAACAACTTTCCTGAACCAAGTAAAAGAAAATACCCATTCTGTCCATTAGGACTCCTTTGAGAGCCCAGAAAATCATGGAATAGACCCGAAAAATTTGAACCCGCATATTTTTCGATTGCTTGACCCCAAAAAAACCCAATTGAACTCAGAAAATCATTTTCAGCTCGAAAATCCTACTGGATTACATAAGGCATAGACTGGCTCCCGTCCCACTGATATGAAGTATTGTGAAATGAGGAATTCAACTAGAGAAAGTATAAATTTTTATCAGCGTATATTTCTCTAACCGGCCGATCAGTGTCAGTTTTTGAGAACATGGGAGGTAATTCTAAATAGTAAAACATGAGTGGTATTCCCTTTTTAATACTAACTGACAGTCTGGGGCCAGGCTACATAAGGCACCGCACTATGACGTTTGAATTTGATTTGGTTATAAAATTGTAACCCCCTTTGAAAATTGTATCATGTTGATTCACGGACAATTTTTCTTTTCCTACGTTACAAGAACTTTTTCCGACTGGGTCATTGGAATAAACCTTGGTAGGTAACAATGCCACAGAAGCTTAAATGGCGAACGCTTATTTCTTACATAGCATACGTTCTTTTTTTTTTAAAAAAAATCGGGATACTTTATTGGAAAATGAGAAGACTCTTGTTGCAAGCATTTTTTCTTCCATAGCATTATCTTTCAACAGTCTTTTGTCATTTGAATATTTTTTTCTAAAAGATTCGACAAATGACGCTTAGATATTTAGTTTGTCATGGACTCTAAAATTTTGTTGCCTGAAATGCATCATCTTATGACTGATATGATGATTGGACTAATTATGAATATAATTATTTCATGCAAATGTAATTTCCTATGTGAAAAAAAGGAGCAAACGTCCCCCTTCTTCTCAGTAAATGTTACAGGCGTAGAAATCAAAATTTTATTTTGTCTTGTAGTGAAAGAAGAACCCCAAAGGAACAAGTCTTCATCTAACCAACCCGTCCCCCTAAATTGCTCTATAAGTGCCTGGATTATCAGTAACTAAAACTTAAGGTGGCAATGGACAGCGGCCTCCCGACTCCATAAACCGGGAGTGGGTTTTCGTTTATTTTACGGCTCTTTTTGCGCGTTGTTTAAAAAACCTGGTTTTCGTAAGATTCTACTTATGGAGATAACGTAGAATAATGATGGTAAAACTTCACAATTTAGCTTCTTTTCAACATATGATATTAATCGAATGACTGGATAATTAAATTTAACAATAAAAATGCGTTAAAACCGTCATTCGACTAGGGGGGAACACTGAAAAATAACGAAAACAATTCTTATTTGCATGGAAAGGTATGCTGAATTTTTTACCAAATTAACGAAAAATATGGATTATAAACATATCGTAAAATAAGAAAAATTCAATGGGTAATTTCTTTCAAAAAATATGTTTTTGTGGCATTTTTACCTAGTAAAATTATAAAAATTAGTGCATTTATAACTTTTGAAGGCAAATTGTGCAAATGCACAAATGAAATTTTCTTGTCAAAAGCCATTGTGTACATGTATAAGGTCTATCAAAATGTATGTGTTTTATAGCTATAACTTAGTATAATAATAATAATAATAATAAAATCTTTATTTAAAGAAGGTAGCTCATTAAGCTGTCACCATACAAACAATACAATGAAGAACTTATTTACAAGAGGCCTTCTGAAAACAATTCAATCTAATACAAAACAAGAACGATGATATAATCCTAATGTTAATTACTGGATTATGATAATTCTGGGGAGGAATTCCCAGAAGATTTATGAGGTAGTATTATAACGACTTTTCATATAGTACAGGATTTATACTAGACCTAAAACAAATATAACCGTTTTAATGAAAAATGGCCTATACCACCCAAGGGCAGATAACTCTAGCATGAAAACGAGAGTGGAAAGGTACCTTCAAATGTTGCTATAATGACTACACAATGTTAATCTACAACATATGTGACTAAGAAAAAAATTCATTGAGCGGAAAAAAATGACGCCATGTGTCCATTGCTACCTTGAATAGCAGTTATATGAATAACAACGAGGAAAATCTTTTGTAATACAGCAACTATTATCAAAATCTTTTCTAATGGATATTTATAACGAGAATACGAAAAAAGGTAAGCGCCTGAATTCGGAAGGTTTGTGGTTTCATGATGGGAAAGGAAAGTTGCAAACACCTGGAAACACCTACCTTATTTTACCTTTTCTAATTCGTCTAAGGTAAAACTCGATTTCTATCATATTCTTTCAACTTTTTTTACCGTAGGTGTATCATTTGTTGATGTTAAAATAAACAGAGCACCATTCGCCCTTAACCCCCGGTCTCACAGACCCCGATTTAATCCCGATTTCGAAAATTTCAAAATCGGCGCGAAATCGGCTGCCTTCGGGAGAGTCGTAGTGCCTCCTGACTCAAATCGGCATCAATTCGGGATAAAAAATAAATCGGGACAAAAATTTCAACATGCGCAAATCTTTCTCCCGATTTCGAAAATCGTGCCGAAATCGGCGCACCTCGGTGTACCTCGTTCTAAGTCGTCGTTGTTCGTAGTAAGCAAATCGGCGTTATTCGGAAACAGAATCGGTCCTCTTTCGGCGTACCTACCTCGGCGATGAATCCCGAATAACGCCGATGTCATACGAGTAACTCCCGATTCTCGCCGATGAAGTACGACGAGATACGCGACTAGCAACCCGAGCTACACAGACCTACACCGAATAACTACGAACTGCTAAGATATCATCCCGTAGTACTACGAAGTACCCCGATTATCGAGGAGTATAAAAAGACGAATCAAATTTGTAAAAATTTCATCACTTCAAAACCTTTGAACGAGACGCTTCCCTATACTTCGATTGGTGGTCATGGGCAGGTAGTTCTCGCTGCAATAGCTAATGAAATTGTCCAGTGTTTTGCCCCCTCTCTTTGGTAATCCAAAGCCGTACCCACCATCGCCTTTATTCCCTATGCTTAGGCTGTATCTGGCGTTGTTTATACTCAAGCTCTTCAAGACTCTTTTCAGCATTTTCCCTTTCCTTAAGTTGAATACAGAGGTAACACGAGATTGTAATTGTAACATCGTCTGTTGTTGTTGGCATGTTGTCACTTTAATATACATATGATAACTGATTTTTATTTGCTTTTAAATCGCGGAATTTTTTTACCCAGTGTACGAAATCGGGGCATAATCCTGAAAAAAGATTTGAAACTCGTAGTCGATCCGGAACTGTCGGCCTATGTCGCAGTATATCTTTGTGCATCGTAGTCCATCGTGGTAAATCGGAGAAAAGGCGTTCTCCCGAAGCACTACGATTATTTTGAAAAATCGGGGCGTAAGCGCTCACCTGAGGCATTTAGTTGACAAAGGTGGCAAAGTGTCAACATTTCTTATTTGAAATTTATGACTGGTTCAACAAAAGTGCAAGATATTAAGAAAACAAAGGCATTTGATTCAAATATTTTTCCTCTAATATACTAAAAGAATTTCAAAAATTGAAGAGGTGTCAAAGTTTTTGACCCTCATTCGAACGTGTCTAAGATTTCAAGACAAACATTCTGACAATCAAACATGTGTTGTCTAGAGAGCAAACAAGGACTTTACTAAAATCGACCCATTGACCTCATTTTTGACCCCGCTTATCCCGTTTTTGAACTTGACAGAGATTTTATAGAGACAAACATTCTGACCAAGTCCCTTGACCTTATTTTAGACCTCATTTGACCAAATTTCTATCTTTACCTAGATTTAATGGAGACAAACATTCTGACCAAGTTTCAAGACATTTGTGTAAAAGATGTGGCCTCTAACACAATGTTTTCCTAAGATTTGGTCCCTTGGCCTTATTTTTGACCTCATTTGACCAAATTTCTATCTTGTCCTGGATTTAATGGAGACAAACATGCTGACCAAGTTTCAAGACATTTTGGCCAAAGAAGTGGCCTCTAGAGTGCAAACTAGATGTTGACGGACGACCGGACGACCGAACGACGGACACAGCTAGATCACAAAAGCTCACAATGAGCTCTTCGTGCTCAGGTGAGCTAAACATAAATTTTGGTGGATAAGAAATGTTTTTTCGAGAACGGGTTTTCCTGTATATTTGTCACGTACATGTTATTTATCGAATATTTTACAGTTCCTTGTATCCAATGAATCATGTATACCCACTCTCAAACATTGGGCATCTTATGGTCCTTTTTCTTGACATTTTGCAGGAAAAATGGTATTTTAATAAATATCCATTTTTTTCCTAAAAATGCATGGAAAGCTATTCTGATTTTTTTGTCAAATTATCGTAAATGTACACTCTACTACGAAATATGTTTATGTGTTATCGTCAATTTATTTCGAAGTAAGTACAAGCACGTCTGTTTTCTGGTAAATTAATAATAACAATAATAATAGTAATAATAATAATAACAATAATAAAAATAATATAAATAAAAATAATAATAATGATAACTATCCTCATATACTCAAGCATGTCTAATTGTTTTGCCTTTATAAAATATGATTGTGTGATTTTGTGACATTTTTTGAATGATTTGAAACTAATTGAGAAACTATCATTTATGTTTTATTGGTGTTTAACCGTTTCTTTCTAAAGTTAACCCTATGTAAGAAATGCACCTAAAAATTTATAATAGAAATATTTATGACTCGATCCACAGAATCCACAGAAAGAACCACCTGAGCAATCCGGACAAAAGAATATCTGTGCGTGTGCGTGACATTTCCAACAATTTCATACGTGCACGCTGTACAATCGTTGAGCAGATAAGAAGACGACACAATGCCAAAAGAATACATGCTGAACACCATTGAAGGGATTAACTATCTAGATAGCGCGCAATGAAGACTGTGGCCAGACTGTGCGGCTGCAAAGGCTGGCCAGAGGTTTTGTTTTGCGCGCATGTGAAATTGTTGAAAATTTCATGCTCAGGTTCATTTATTTTTTAAAAAAAATATTTGATTCAGTAGATATTTAATTTAGGAAATATTCATACGTGATGGTAGATTTATAAAGATTGAAGATTAACATGTCGGGGGGAGGGGGGGGATGAATGAATAGACAAGAGGGCTAGAATGACCCTAAATCGCTCACCTGAAATTTATTGGTACAGTAGAACTCATCCAAGTAACTTTCTGGCAAAGTTTAATTCACATTGCCTAATTGTGGAAGAAGAGATTTAATCCCAAGATTTTAAAGTGAAAATAGACGCTGCCTACCCATTCATTACTGATGTGACTCAAAATAAGCCCCGCCCGTGCTCAAATTTATGAGCCAATCAAAATTGTGCGACCAGTTTTTGAAAAGGGTCACCCAAAGAACATTCCATTGAAATCGACCCAGTGGTTCAGGAGAAGATGACGTTCAAAGATTTCGGGCTCAAAAAAGGCCCCACCCTGCCACGCCCGTGGGCCAATCAAATTTTCGCGCACAATTTTTGAAATGGTCACCCAAGGAACATGCTGGCCAAGTTTCATTGAAATCGGCCCTGTGGTTCAGGAGAAGAAGATTTTTTTAAGATTGTTGACGACAGACGACGGACGACGCACGACGGACAACGGACTCAGGGTGATCCTAAAAGCTCCCCTTGAGTACGTTGTGCTCAGGTGAGTTTAAAATGTTTCGCCCTGGTCAGTCTATTTAGCCTATGACCAGGGTCACATACTTTTCGCGATTTAAAGATGGGGCATTTAATACCCTTTTGTTCAAAACATGATCCGATCTTGTATCGTCCAAATAGGATTGATATTTCAAAAACACATTATAAAGATAGGTAAAATAGCTATCATGTTCACAAGTTGGGAAAAGATTCGATCCTTGTAAGGCTTTTTGAATCTCATATGCCATTTTCTACGCTGTGTTCACTCTAGAAATTTGAACAAGTATTCAAAGGTTTAATTATTAAAAAGGTTGAAATCCTTACCAAAATGTCTCTTTTCCGGATGGACTCTTGGCATAATTAAGAAGGTAACGTATGGTACCTAAGCTTAAGCTTTTCACGTTGCTGTCATACATGTATTTCATTCAATACCTCACGAGGAAAATGACTGCGAATTTAAAATAGGAAATCGTAGTTGTCAACTACAAACTTAATCGACCAATCAAATCATTATTTTGCTAAAAAAGAAAAAAAAAAAAAAAAAAAAAAGAAAAAGAATAATTAAAGCGCGTATTCCTTGGCTAATTTCGCCTGAGACTCTGTTTATTTTCCGTGAGTGAAATCGGAAATTCGTCGATGATCGACGCTTTCCGCTATTTTGAATTTTAGTCTTTACTATGTTCATATAAGTTACTCGGATCAGTGGTGTAGAGGTTAAGATATACACCTCTGATTCAAGAGACCATAAGTTCAAACCCAGTGGGAGAAATGTTTTTTTCTGACTCATTTTTTTCTATTTTACAATCTTTAATGTTTTTAGACTGTAGACCTTTGTGGTGAATTTGGCAACAGTGCTTTGTTAATTTGATTTTTTTTTTGGGGGGGGGGGGGGGGGGTGTCGAAACTAGACCTTATCGGACATAAGTACATTTTTCTGAGAATTGGGGAAAACATTTCACCATAGTTTAGACACAAAAGAACAGTGTACAGGCTAATTTATTTTTGAACATAGACAAAGGCTAAATGTCGAGATATGATTCAGCTAAAAAGTTTGTTCTTTGATTTAAAATTAAGTTCACAGTATGAGCTCGAATCAAATACTTAAAAAAATATGAGTAGAAAAATTGAGCTTGTCAGAGATTTGAACTCGTGGATAAATGATTGAGAGTGATGCACCTTAACCGACTGAGCCATCATTTCTTACTCTCATTCATCGGCTAGGTTGTGTATTTGTAGATATTTTACTAACGGTGTACGTAATTAAAACTCGGAGATCTTCCGAAGATATACGGAATATGCACAGAGTCTCAGGCGAAATTAGCTAAATAATATGATCTCTCATAATTGTACGTCAAACAATTTCATGAATTGGTCAATAAAAAAAATCTCTGTTTTCTATGAAAAGTCTATCGATATCAAGTGAAACGTAGATATTCGAGGAAATTGCCTGTGACAAATTCGTTGGTTCATTACTTGAACGTCTTTACTACAGCTCATACCAAGGGCGTAACTCCCATTACGCAATTTACGCAAGTGCGTAAAAGAAAGAATCATCTATTGAAAAATGCCGTTGATGAATGATCATAACATCGAAACTACAGCTTATTCAAGCTGTAGTTACGATGTTTTGATTATTCACCAACGCTTAAATCATAAAAAGGAGCGGACAGATGCATTCATCTTTTGTCACAGTCCATACATCGCCTTAATCCTATATATTCTTTGCTCGTCGCCTTCTGAGTGCGTATAAATTTCAAAATCGTAGATACGCTTATGCATACATATAGTTACGACACAAACAAACACAACTGTATGACCATGAATCTTCCGAGGTCGAGAGAACAATGTTTACATAAGTATTTTCAAAAAATCTTATTTGATAATGAATGTCGTAATGATTACTGAAGTTATGACAGTTTTGAGCGACTATCATCATCCAGACTATAGATTTTTGACAAGTTCCGATTTGACAAAGATTGTAGACGTTGAACTCAAGGGAACATCCATTTTGCGAATAGGAACAAGTGACCTCAATATATAATGGAATATCCTTTCCAAAATATAGCCAAACATTTATCTGGAAAGATGGCCAACAAATTGTCGTACCTAAAGCTTGATTTATGACTGTGTTGGACTTTTCCATTTATTTCCCATACGCTCAAAATAAAGTGTATGATCCGCCTGTGAAGATTTCAGAACGGTCCTATCAGTCTCCACTTTGCCTTCTATAGGTAGTTGTTGTCGTAAAGCTTCCTTACACAATCAACGAACATTATAAATTCTATGTTTTGGCCTACTGTTCAGGCTGCACGTTGTCTACTTCTCTGATGAATGAAAATGTTGGAAATGTAAATTCATGGCCTCTTTGCAGATGGAATTAAAAAAAAACTTCTGTAGCCAACAGAAATTTATAAATTTGAACACTGTATATTTATTGGCTCATAAAACACAAATAATCATAACTATGAACGACATTCATATGGGACCCTTTAGCAGTGCATTTCCGAAGAAAATTATTTCATTTCAAAATTTGCGTCCTTGCTGTCACTAAGATGAAAGCTCTAATAAGCTCGACCATTATTCACATCATCATCCTGCTTTCAAGGCATCACCAACCCATTTGCAATGCAGTTTAAAAATTGCTGTACCAAGCTTGCACGTAAGTGAACCTGCATACCGGATAATCAGTTCTTAAACGTTTAAGGACTGTTTTTAAAATATGGACATAGAACATACAATCTATTTAAGCAGCATGTACAATTAAGCCGTCGAAAGGTAGACTGGCTTG
Organism: Fragum whitleyi; assembly: GCA_948146395.1. Lineage (NCBI taxonomy): Eukaryota > Metazoa > Mollusca > Bivalvia > Cardiida > Cardiidae > Fragum > Fragum whitleyi. Next base: position 50,236,995 of record OX411544.1, read on the forward strand.
GCAAGAAAATACTGGACTTGCGCCGGTACAGGATGACTCAGACCTACCGATATTATATAATAAGCAATACCAATCGAACAGTCTAAGCTTGATCACTTACGAACAATTAAAAGCCGTGATACCGAAAGATTATCACACCAGTACAACCACAACATTTTTTCCAAGCAACAAGCCGCTCATCCCACTTAGGCATACTACTTATTTGTGGGAGACAAATGATTCGTGTCGCATTGCCTTTCGTCAAACGTCGGATAAAATTTGGCCGAACTCACGACCGCAGGATTGACAGCCCTATTCGTTACAGGAAGCCATGGGCTAGGTGCACCGGCGTCCGCGGAATACTGCAAAAATGTTGATAGTGGCTTTAAACTTCATTCAAATAAACAAATCTAAGTTCTTCGTTGCGATAAGCAAGTGTATTCTTCATTAGACGATATCTTCTCCTTGTACGGTTAAGTATGAACTGAAGACCAAGAATATCTGTCACTCCTTGATCTCCAACCCTGGGCAAAAAGTGTGGATATACTTAATGATAGTGTGACATAAACGTTTCGGTGTGTCGGTGATGCCTCGCCGTCTGCTTTTAGTGGAACCGGTAATAAGATCGCCAACTAGTATGCAACTGATAGGTGAATCGGCCTATTCAATACTGTATTCATTTAAGAACGGCGATACGTCGATTAGTTTTATCTTGGTGTTAAAATCTACCGACTAGTCTGCGACCGTCTTTCTGGAAAGCGAAATTCTATGGACGACTAATCACAAGCGATGGATTTTGTACAAATTGCAGACATACCTTTTTCTTCACTTCTGTTTGATATCAGTGTCAATGCTTCGATCTATTGACAATGTCATTTCTGTACCATCGATGGCCAGGTAATAAGACATCGTCGACTCAGCGGTTTTATGTGACTGCAAAGTAATTATGTCCCGGTATCGCAGGCGTCCGTCCCACGGTTTTTAAGTAAAATATTTTTTTATTCATCCAAATTTCAACTTGTCAACATTTGCGCATGCGCGATTTTCGCGGAAGAAAACTTGACCAATAAAATATCTGGACCTTTGTCACATGTTCATATAAGGAGTTTCTGATTGGTCTTTGTATCCGGTATTTTCGCAGATAATGAGTAAAGAAAAATGCTTTAAAATGAAAAAATAAATTTCTTTCGGCGAAAATGCCATTTTAGGGGGTTTTCGCAGACGGCGACGATAATGTATTGTCTAGTTTTTTTTTAAAAAAAATCAAGGTTTCTGATCGGCTATTGAGCGAATTCGTACCACAATGAAAATAAATTTTAGTACGCAGCTATCTTTTTTTTTAAATTGGAATTCATGGGGATATGAAACCTTTTAGAGTTAAAGTTATGACCTGCACGCATAAAAAGATATTCGCCTCTTCATCTCTCAAACATTTTCACATGCGGGCTATACGTCCCTGCATTATCCGTGTGCAGATCGTTTATGTCAATACATTTCCGGAGTTGTAATTTTATCGTTGAAGAGCAAGTCGTGGAATCGTCGATAATTCGATTTGGGAACTGTGTTCTGAATAGTCACATGTTTATAAGGACGTGACTATAGGTGTATTTTCAAAACTGAGCTCTGACCTAGGCGTTGAGTCCATTACCATATGTATATGAGTAAACCTTAAGGTTGACAGACCCTCAAAGTCCTGATTGAAATTGGTTGTATGCATAATATATCCATAAAGTATATCTATTAAGACATCTAAATATGAAATATTGTGAAAAAAGTACCGTTCCTAACAGAGTTATAGGCTTTTGAACTTGGTAACCCCCTTTTTCAAAAATGGCGCCAGAAATGCCGACACCTATGTCACTAAAACCAACATCAAATCCATGAAATAAAGGTATATAGTGATGTAATATGCAGTTTTGAGTTTCTGTGTATTTATTTGACGTAAATCATGGTTGCTTATTTCAATTTGTTTACATAAAAACAAATTTTAGAGCTTTTTTTGAGAGTGTCATCACAAAAATGGGCTTTTTTTCGCGAATAATTTCAAAATACCTTGATTTTGATCCATCATTTTTAGAAAATCTACTGAATGCCATCATGTATGACCAACATATTTTTTCACTCTGATATTTACTTGATGTAAAATACAGAAAGTTGAAGAGATGTTACCGTCAGTTTCTTCTTAAATAGCTCTTAAATGACCATGGTGTTATTTTTAAAGGGAGATAATTTTCAACGAAAATCATAAAATATCTTTTCCATATCTTGCTGTAAAGCAAATACATTCTATATGTTTTTTATCTAATATTTCTGCAAAAATATATTTATGAATATTAAATGATTATCTTTTATAACACAGACAGTCCATTTTAACCCTTTTCCAGACGTCAAAACGTAACAGGTAGCAGTTGATAAATACATCCAATATCTGACACAATTTCAAATATTTTTAAATGGAATTCTGTAGAAGACAAATAAATGAATGTAAAATTACACTGTATATAGTTAGTAGCACAGAAAATAATCAGAAAAAGGAAATAAAGCTGATTATCAGTATTTTCTTCTTATCCTTGTATATTTTATAACCCTTCGGCTTCAGTAGGGTCAAAACTAGGGGTGGATTATAATGGTGTGGTGGTTTATTTGCTTTCTTGTTGGTTTAGAAAATATTGTAGGAACATAAGAAAATATCAAGTTATTTTCTTTGTTTCCCTCAATGTTTCCTTAACCCATTACCAAACGGCAAAAGACTGGTCTAAATTCAAAAACGCTGAAGACGAGAATTTCAAGTCAATGAAATTTCACATTGTTTTAGTCTTGTGGGGTTGAAAACATTGTGGAAAAATAAAGAAATCAATTTTAGTGGGGTAAAAATTATTTCGTCTTTTTCCTCAATATTTTCAAAGTCTGTATACCCTGATTTTCACCCTTAACTCACCCTTAACTCTCTCTATTTAGTTTGAAAATAATTTACAAGATTTGGAATGACAGAATCAAGTGTCCTTTTAGTGTTAGTGACTCTTGGTTGGCCTTCTCCATTTAATGAAGTAAATGTGGAGTACAGTCCATCTTCACCAGCTCTCAAAAATATCTTCCTCAAATGTTCTAGATTCAGGCCCGAAGAAGCAATATTTTCCGCCGTTGGTAATTTGCACACACTTCTCGAAACAATGCCAGTTAAAGATGGGAGATTTTTCGCCTTTTCTTTCAGTGACAAATGATGATTGTACATAGCTTTCAATGAGAATGTAAATTTCATGATGTCAGGAATTAAGGTTATTGAATGCTGGAATAGTTTGACCAGTGTTTGTACATCACTCACAGCATCGTGGGCATTGTATTGAATTTGCAAGATTTCTCGCGCTAAAAGTTCTTGCTTGTAGCTGCTCCTTTGCGGATATGATTTGTGAAACAGCGAAAGTGTATCAAGACACCCAGAAATGCATGCGAAACACTCATCCAGCATGTTTGCGTTAATGATCGCTGATATCAGAACAGGAAAATCAAATTTCCTTCCATTATGGGCCACTATCACAATTTTTTTAAACTGTTTTAGCCACTGAAAAAAATCACACAATGCACACTGTAAACTGACTGACATCACTTGTTTTCCATTCACGAACATAGTGTTTCCAGCCACAATTATTCCAGTCGTTTGTTTTGCTCCTTCTGATACCGGGACCTTTGGATTTATATAACATGAAAATTCTTTCCCCGTAGCTATTTCTTTGGCCGCTATTTGTGTCAGATGTGGCATTCTACCACTACGAACTGAAATTCAAACAAAACAAGTAGACATGCAAGAGTGGAAGATTGTCAAAGAAATCTTCATTACCTAAAAACAGAACTGTCGAAACAAACCCTTATCTTGACCATAATGTCTTAAGGCCGACGAACCCTCAAAAATAATCTATTTTTCGTGTAATCCCGTGTTAAATCGGTAATTTCCGTGATGTCATTCGATCGACCACGTGACCATAGTCAATACCACGTGATCGATAATTTTAGCGAACGAAAATGGCGGACCAAAGGCGTGATGAACGCGGGCGATTTTTTTCCACTCCGAAAGAAAAGGTGAAAGTCAAAAGGAAATCGAGAAAAGCGCTGAGACACCATGATTACATAGTTACACATAGTGGACACGGGGCTATTTCGTGTGTTGAGTGCGAAACAATCGATTCCAGAGCCAATACAAACTGGAAAAATGGTCGAAGGATCGTCGAATTTTCTGTTTTGATGGACGGATTAAAGCATTGTGTGAAATGCAGGCTTGGACCTATGCTTCTGTGCGAAACGAGTGTCATTGGGGAACTTAAAAAGGGATTGGGTGGATACTTGTATGTGAAATGCTTGAACAGTGACTGTGAATTTGTGAATTGCGTGGCTTACGGGAAAGTGTCAACAGGAAGCAAGCAGGGAGCAAATTCTTTCGATGTCAACACAAAATTAGGAACAGGTAGGCAATAAATTGATAAATTTTAATGATTGATAGTCCTTTATTGCAAATATTACCTCTAAACAGGGCTGAAGCAAAAAAGCTGTAAGTTCAACAAATTTCTAATGCATTTACAACAGTTTTGCATGATATCAGCAAATACATTTCCTTGTACTTTTAGCACTTCAGAAAACATGAAAAAGTCGTTTCCTTTCCACAAATCTAATATTTGACTGGGTTTATAATCTGCAAAACCTCATCAAAATGCTTAAGCAGAAAGCAACAACCGCTTGGCTGCAGAGCTACAGATAAGAGGGGCGGGGGGGGGGGGTATGGCTTTTTGAAGTGCAAAATAACCGTTCAATACGGCAATGTTATTCAAAAAGAGATTGTTTTTGTGTGTGTGTGTGCATATTTAAAGTCACCTGATGAATAATTGAATTGGGTATCTATCAAATTTTAGCTGATCATCAATTATCTTTTATTAGCTGATTTTTAAAGAAAATCCACCAGATCTAGCGAATTGTAGGCATTTCCACCTTCTGCGTCAAACCGAATTCAAAATAGACAAGTATTAACAAAATTATTGAAGATTTTCTAAAAATCTGGGTCATGTGATTAACCTCAGTTAGAAACAATACTCAATAAAGCCTCTTTTGTTTCAGCTATGATTGACAGTGTGGGAGGACCAAATAAAGTGAACCATCTTTTGGCTGCCCTTAATATTCCCCCTATATCAAACAGCAAGTTGAAAAAAATGGAAAGGCGAGCTGGAAATAACATAGAAAGAGTGGCACAGCGTTCTACTAAAATGGCAGCACAAGATGCTTATCTGAGAGAAATGGAGTGAGTAATGAAACTCAAGTTTATATTTCAAAAGAATTTGATACTTAACCCATTTCCACACATTGACACTTTTTGATAAAAGCTTTTGAAAACATTGGAGGAATATGAAGACATTGCTTGTGACAAGCAATTTCTTCAGTTCTCACAATGTTTTCTGCGCAGATAGATAAAAAAGTAGACTTTCATTCACTTTATTTTGTCATCTGCAACATCTTCAAATTCGGACAAGTCTAAAATTTTGCAACCTGGTAATGGTTTAACCCATTACCACACAATGACTCTTTTTGACTCCCGAAAGATAATGGCTTCGGAAAATATTGTGGAAACAAGCAATTTCTTCATTTCCCACAATGTTTTCTACACAAAATGACAAAAACATTTTAAATTTCATGCACTTGAAATTGTCGTCTGCAACATCTTTTAATTTGGACTAGTCCAAATTTTTGATAATTGGTAATTGGTTAATAAGAAAAAAATGTCCTGCATGATTGCAAAGGTTTGTCTGTCAATTTGCCACTGTGTGCTTAAATTTGACATTATTGTTTTCTTCGTAACTATTTTGCATCAGATTTTAGTATAAACTTCCTCTCATCACTATCCAATTGTTGAAGTCATGTGACCCTCCTAAATATCAATTTTAAACCCTTGTCAGCCCTAAATCACTACCACCTTGTTCTTCTCAGGGATATAGCCATACATGAGATGACAGTCACACAAAAGTCCCTTGAGATGAAAGATGATGATCTCGGCATCTCTATTCTTCCAGATTCATCACCAATAAGAGAGTAAGTTTATTATGTGATTATTAACCCTTTCACAAGCAATAAAATTGTTACTGATACAGATTGGAAGAATATAAAGATACTTTATAATTAATGTTTACTCATTCCAACATAATGAGGCTTTCAGATGACCTACAAGATAGAGGCTTTGGAAAACATTGTAGAAAATAGAAAAGTTTGTTCTTACAACAAAGTTTTCCTGACCAAAAGAAGAATATGCTCTGTTTAACTTATTTAAAATTGTATTCAGCAAAAGAGTTGTATAGTCTAAATTCTTGTTGTTTGGGAAAGTAATAAAATTACCAGAGCTACAAATAAATGGGGTAAAGACATTTTTACTTTGTCATTATAAATCAAAACCCCATGTTGTGGGTACTCAGAATTTTCTCGAAGAGACAATTTGACTGAAACCAAAACACAGGCTTTGATGAACAAAAAATGTAATATTACATTTTGAAAAGCCTTTTACCCCCTCTTATTTGGAGTTCTGAAAACAGTATCACAATAGATAAAGATCATGGCATACTGTTGTATCATTTCTCAACTGTATCATAATTTAGTATAACGAACAAGTGCTATGTAAATAGAAGAAGAAGACATACAACTCATCTCTACATTATCTTTTGTTACAACAGTCAAACAAAAAAGCAATTTCTGGGGTATTTGTATATCACACGCACATTTTTTCAGGGAATTGGTGGTACAGAATCTTACAGACGATATTGGTTGGACAGATACATGTAACAAGGAGAGTCCTCAGTCCCGCAAAAAAGAGGAAACAAGAAAGAGGTTTGTAAAGTTTGGTTGACAAAACTATGATGTTATTACATCCTGAATATAAAAACAAAAATAAATTGGCATCTTTATTTTTTTATTAGAAATTGGATAACTTAGAGTAGAATAATTGATCTTTTTATTGGACAGCCATTGACATTGTTTCATTGTCTGAAAAAGTGCTAGTTTTGACTTCCCTAACCAAGACCTTTAGCTTTATTTATGATAAGGAAAGAAATATTAAAATGAAAAAAATCTTGTTTTTTGTGAATTTTCTTCTTTTCCCTCAGTTTATTACTACAGTGAATGATATTTGAAATACTTTAAATGTTATCCTCTTGTCCTCTGCAATGCATTGTAGTTAGGATCTGGGAAAAGGGGCCATTATAGCATTTAAGACTACCATGTTTTCAAAATGGTCTGTGAATGCATGCAGCCTGCTCAGGACCCTTGCTGCTATCTTAATATATGCCCATTATGAAGAAGCTAATAGAGAACATCATGGCCTTTTTTGGAACCTTGTTTCGAATTAAATATGTCTGAATTTTTGTCATTTTGTTAAGGTTTAGAAAATTAAGTTATTATTTCAGGAAAAGGCAATTAATAGTTCATGGACATAAGCAGAGTAGAGTTAGAAAGAACCTGTTGAAAAAGTTCCCTTTGAAGACAAGATCTGGTATTTCCTGCGCTATTGACACAGCCTGGCAGAAACGAGGATTTGATAGCCTTACCTGTAAGTTTAGCATGAGGTATTATATTTCAGGGAGGACAATAGCCACATAGAAATCCCAAATGTCACATTGTTTAGCCAATGAGGGAATCCTTGTCCCAATGAATTATACAGTGTAGTAAGATTTGAGCAATCTTAGCCAATAATTGTCACTTAAAATTTCAAATTTTCACTGTCATTTTCAATGAGGAAGGAATAATGTCCCATTGAAAACATCTTGCCTAAATCATATGTATTTTGATGAAAAAAAGTATTGAGAGTAACATTAGACTTTTACTTCAGACTTGAATTTCATTGTTTACGAGTTATCCACAAAATCGTTCAAATTATGACAGGTCTAAAAGGTTGTTGTCTTGTAATAGGTTTATTGTATAGTAAAATGTGATTATATTCTCTTTACAGCTCATACCTTTTTCATGAGCAAGGCCAAATATGGGAAGAAAGTGTTGAAGGCTATTGTGAAGCACAGAGTCTGTGGAGTGTGTAGCTGGTGGAGAAGAAACAGACCTGGTCAACCAGTTCGGGCACATCGGTGTGTAAAAAACCATTGCGGGAGTGCTCGACTCATGGAGAGTGCAAGTGGGGAGCAGGGTATTATTGAGTTGGGAGAAGAAGGAATTCCTGTCGAATACGTAGAAGGGGATGGTGATAATACCCTGATCGCTAGACTCAAGACAAACCTAAATATTGATATGAAAAAGAGATTAGACAAAAATCATGTGGTAAAGAATGTTGGGAAACGCTTGTACCATTTACAGGCATCAAAGATTGTTCCACTGAGTAAAACTGTCATCAACCACGTTCAAAAGTGCCTTAAGTATGCCTTTGCTAAGAACCAGGGAAACAAAGAGGACCTAGAACAAAATCTAAAGGCTATAATTCCCCATCAATTTGGTGATCACAACCTGTGCTTCCCAAGGTTTTGTGGCTATAAGAGATCTCCAGGTGTACAGTATATCCACCGCAGCTTGCCGTATAAAGGACCGATTAGAGACATAAATGGTAGGCTGAGAGAAGAATTGGAAAAAGTGTTTGCTCCAGTCATCGCTAACGCTACGCAATATGCTGATTTAGGATCATCCCAACAGTGTGAACATGCCAACAAAGAAGTTACACTAAGGGCCCCAAAAAATGTTCACTATGGAAATTCAGAGTCGCTTGACTTCAGAGTCCAGGCTACAGCAGCTTTCATAAACGAAGGTAGAGGTTATCTCAGTCAGGTACATTCAGTTTACATCAAGCTATAGTTCTCTTATATAATGGGTTGGAATTCATTTTGACTAGAGCATTAACTTTTAAGCAGGCACGTAGGAAGCAATTTCATATTGGGGGGGCTAAAGCCTCAGTGTCTGAATATTGGGGGGGGGGGGGGGCTAAATTGAAATTTCCCGAAATTTTCAGTGTGAAATAAGGAAAATTCGGCATTTTTGACCAACTTTGGGGGGGGGGGGCTAAGACCCCCTAGCCCCCCCCCCCCCCCCCCTGTTTCTACGGGCCTGTTAAGGCAATACTTTAACCCATTCCCGGACAGAGACTCTTTTTCTGACACTCACTTTCTCATAAAAGATCGTGGGAAATCAAGAAATTGCTTGGCACACACAATTTCTTCATTTCTGTCAATGTTTTATATCCCAAAAGAATTAATAGTTTTAAATTTCATTCACTTGAAATTGTAGTCTGTAACATCTTTTATTTTGGACCATTCTAAATTTTTGACATCTGGTTATGGGTTAACTACTCATCATACATAAATACAGATAGTTGTTGCTAAAATATCAAACTGTATGTTACCTTTCTGGAAATTATGCTTGGTTTTGTCACTTGAATTTCAACCTAAATTGCATGCTTTTGTTCAGTTCAAGTTAGTTTTGTTTGAAAACAAATAATATGAAACGTTGTATTATACTTTTACTGTCAATGTCAAGATCTTCCCAATTATTCCATATCATTTATGATGGCAACTTCATCAATGTTTTAAAGAAAAGGAGATTATGCTAGTGTATACATAGATGCTTCATAAAGTACCATGTAACTATTTTCAACACACTTTTGGAATGTCTTCAATATCGACTGGTCTATGAAAATTTGTTATCTTGGAAAGGTTAAGTAAAAATGTATTAGGTGTACCTTTTCTGTAAATTCTTTTAGCAAAATTTTTCATCTGACATTTTCATCTGCAGTCAAAATCATTCATTTCAGAAGTGTTTTACAGGGGTTTCATTTTATTATAACAGTTCATTTTATTATCATTTATTTTATTTTCAGTTCATGTTGTCAAATTTATGCTTGCTTTACAGTTACAAAGTTGAGAATCCTTCCTCTTTTGATGTTCTCCTGGACTGTTACATACATTATGTACGAGTAAGTACTGTTGTTTATACGTTCATGCTTCTATATTTGTTGATCTGTGGATCATATCTTTTTGCCCTCTTTTTGTCTATTTGTCCTCAGGCTTTTTAGCTCACCTGAGCACATTGTGCTCAAGGTGAGCTTTTGTGATCATTGAATGCCCGTCGTGCGGTGTGCGTCGTGCATCTTTCGTCGTGCGTCGCCATGCGTCAACAATTTTAGTGTTTACACTCTATAGAGGCCACAAATATGATCCAATCTTCATGAAACTTGGTCAGAATGTTGGTCAGGTTGCAAGGATGAACCCTTTTGAAAATGGAAAGGATCCATGCCATATCATGGGAAAAGGAGCCTTATTGACAATTTTCTTTTTTACACTGTAGAGGCCACAAATAAGGCCCAATCTATATGAAACTTGGTCAGAATGTTTCGTAAGTCAGGATGATGAACCCTATTGAAAATGGAAAGGATCCATACTATATCAAGGGAAAAGGGGCCTTATTGACAATTTTCTTTTAAATTGTCTAGAAGTCACGAATATGGCCCAATCATCATGAAACTTGGTCATAATTTTGGCCAGGTCACAAGGATAAAACCTATTGAAAATGGGAAGGATCCATGCAATATCACGGGAAAAGGGGCCTTAAAGACAATTTAATTGTTTACTTGCTAGAGGCCACAAATATGGCCCAATCTTTATGAAACTTGGTCAGAATATTGGTCAGATTATAAGGATGAACCCTATTGAAAATGGGAAAGATCCATGTTATATCACAGAAAAAGGAGTCTTTATGATAATTTTCTTGATGTAACTCTAGAGGCTACAAATTTGGTCTAAACTTCATGAAACTTGGTTTTTTGTAGAAATCACTCCTTTATGACATCTGCCTATTTGATTGATGAGATGTCGGTCAAAGAGACTCAGGGGAGCGATCTAGGGCCATCTTGGTCCTCTTGTTTGTAGTTGTAACCTACTGGCCTTGTAACACATGGGTTGTAGTTTTTATCCTTCAATGCTGAAATCTTGCTGGTGGTGTTTCAAATAGTTCTTATCTGAAAAGACCTAGAAAAATGATATATTTAGCTAAAATGCACAACTGTAGTTTACTACTAATAGAAATAATTTAAAAGTCCTAAAGCTTGTACTAGTAATATTTTCATATGTTCTTGCAGTTCTTCATTACATTAATGATTTATACTGAATTTAACCCTTTCCCAAACAAGACCGGGTTTTGAAGTCTCTAATTGAGGAGGCTTAGGAAAACATTGAGAGAAAAGAATAAAATGCTGATAAGCAGCCCTTTCTCCTTTTGCCTCGATATTTTTTGTGCTATTTAGTACATAATTCCTCTCATTGTCAACATAGTCCTCTGTAACGGCTTTCAATTTGAAACAGTCTAATATATTTCCTTTTGGCAAAGGGTTGATCTTCATTATGCATATTGTCCTGTCTGTTTCAGGCTAATGTAGATGGCGGTCTTTCGCCAGGCTTTTATACTCAACAGTACGCTAAAAAGTGCATGGATGAGCGCAAAGCACGATTGGAACGATCATGTCGCCCTTCTGCCAAACGACGTAGACTCGAGTTGAAGCAAGAGAGGTGTGTAACACAAAGTGCCTCTGAGGTACTAGAAGGTGCCACATACCAATCAGGTAAGTCTGGCTTTCTGGTAAATTTTGTAAAAGAGATACACATACTTTAAATCTATTGTAATTGTATGGCAGTATATTCAATGGAGATAAATCACTGAAGCCTTTGAGTAAATGACAAAAACATATTGTCACTATTGATAAGATATGTTCATACTTTATTACCAAGATTTGAGTGGGTAGGCATCATGTAAATGTCATCAATAAGATTTATAAACTACTATGAATCATACAATATTTCAGAAATAGCTATGGAAGATGAGGTGGACATAGAGAAAATACCCGATGCAGTGCCTCGAGGAGATTTCAGACCAATCAAGATAGATGCACCCCCTACATTCGTAGTTATAGATTTAGAGACAACAGATCTAAGTATGACTTATTTTATAATATTTTGTTGACTGCAATTTTGACCAAAAAATGTAACATGAAAACGATCCAACATAAGATATGACACATTTGGTTCTAGTTGAGCATGGTGAAGGACAGTCTGATCAAAATCGTTGCTGTTTCAAGCAGATAACGTATGCTCATCCTTTTGTATATTTACCTGTCCAAATTTCAAAAGGGGTGTAAAGGACAAAAATGCTTTTACTTTGATCAAAAAGATTGAAAACAATGTTGATTCCCTGTATTTGTATCTTCTCTCTCAATGTTTTTCAAAGCTATTTAAGGTTGACAGACCCTCAAAGTCCTGATTGAAATTGGTTGTATGCATAATATATCCATAAAGTATATCTATTAAGACATCTAAATATGAAATATTGTGAAAAAAGTACCGTTCCTAACAGAGTTATAGGCTTTTGAACTTGGTAACCCCCTTTTTCAAAAATGGCGCCAGAAATGCCGACACCTATGTCACTAAAACCAACATCAAATCCATGAAATAAAGGTATATAGTGATGTAATATGCAGTTTTGAGTTTCTGTGTATTTATTTGACGTAAATCATGGTTGCTTATTTCAATTTGTTTACATAAAAACAAATTTTAGAGCTTTTTTTGAGAGTGTCATCACAAAAATGGGCTTTTTTTCGCGAATAATTTCAAAATACCTTGATTTTGATCCATCATTTTTAGAAAATCTACTGAATGCCATCATGTATGACCAACATATTTTTTCACTCTGATATTTACTTGATGTAAAATACAGAAAGTTGAAGAGATGTTACCGTCAGTTTCTTCTTAAATAGCTCTTAAATGACCATGGTGTTATTTTTAAAGGGAGATAATTTTCAACGAAAATCATAAAATATCTTTTCCATATCTTGCTGTAAAGCAAATACATTCTATATGTTTTTTATCTAATATTTCTGCAAAAATATATTTATGAATATTAAATGATTATCTTTTATAACACAGACAGTCCATTTTAACCCTTTTCCAGACGTCAAAACGTAACAGGTAGCAGTTGATAAATACATCCAATATCTGACACAATTTCAAATATTTTTAAATGGAATTCTGTAGAAGACAAATAAATGAATGTAAAATTACACTGTATATAGTTAGTAGCACAGAAAATAATCAGAAAAAGGAAATAAAGCTGATTATCAGTATTTTCTTCTTATCCTTGTATATTTTATAACCCTTCGGCTTCAGTAGGGTCAAAACTAGGGGTGGATTATAATGGTGTGGTGGTTTATTTGCTTTCTTGTTGGTTTAGAAAATATTGTAGGAACATAAGAAAATATCAAGTTATTTTCTTTGTTTCCCTCAATGTTTCCTTAACCCATTACCAAACGGCAAAAGACTGGTCTAAATTCAAAAACGCTGAAGACGAGAATTTCAAGTCAATGAAATTTCACATTGTTTTAGTCTTGTGGGGTTGAAAACATTGTGGAAAAATAAAGAAATCAATTTTAGTGGGGTAAAAATTATTTCGTCTTTTTCCTCAATATTTTCAAAGTCTGTATACCCTGATTTTCACCCTTAACTCACCCTTAACTCTCTCTATTTAGTTTGAAAATAATTTACAAGATTTGGAATGACAGAATCAAGTGTCCTTTTAGTGTTAGTGACTCTTGGTTGGCCTTCTCCATTTAATGAAGTAAATGTGGAGTACAGTCCATCTTCACCAGCTCTCAAAAATATCTTCCTCAAATGTTCTAGATTCAGGCCCGAAGAAGCAATATTTTCCGCCGTTGGTAATTTGCACACACTTCTCGAAACAATGCCAGTTAAAGATGGGAGATTTTTCGCCTTTTCTTTCAGTGACAAATGATGATTGTACATAGCTTTCAATGAGAATGTAAATTTCATGATGTCAGGAATTAAGGTTATTGAATGCTGGAATAGTTTGACCAGTGTTTGTACATCACTCACAGCATCGTGGGCATTGTATTGAATTTGCAAGATTTCTCGCGCTAAAAGTTCTTGCTTGTAGCTGCTCCTTTGCGGATATGATTTGTGAAACAGCGAAAGTGTATCAAGACACCCAGAAATGCATGCGAAACACTCATCCAGCATGTTTGCGTTAATGATCGCTGATATCAGAACAGGAAAATCAAATTTCCTTCCATTATGGGCCACTATCACAATTTTTTTAAACTGTTTTAGCCACTGAAAAAAATCACACAATGCACACTGTAAACTGACTGACATCACTTGTTTTCCATTCACGAACATAGTGTTTCCAGCCACAATTATTCCAGTCGTTTGTTTTGCTCCTTCTGATACCGGGACCTTTGGATTTATATAACATGAAAATTCTTTCCCCGTAGCTATTTCTTTGGCCGCTATTTGTGTCAGATGTGGCATTCTACCACTACGAACTGAAATTCAAACAAAACAAGTAGACATGCAAGAGTGGAAGATTGTCAAAGAAATCTTCATTACCTAAAAACAGAACTGTCGAAACAAACCCTTATCTTGACCATAATGTCTTAAATAGCTTTGAAAAACATTGAGAGAGAAGATACAAATACAGGGAATCAACATTGTTTTCAATCTTTTTGATCAAAGTAAAAGCATTTTTGTCCTTTACACCCCTTTTGAAATTTGGACAGGTAAATATACAAAAGGATGAGCATACGTTATCTGCTTGAAACAGCAACGATTTTGATCAGACTGTCCTTCACCATGCTCAACTAGAACCAAATGTGTCATATCTTATGTTGGATCGTTTTCATGTTACATTTTTTGTTCTAAACCTTGCAGTCAACAAAATATTATAAAATAAGTCATACTTAGATCTGTTGTCTCTAAATCTATAACTACGAATGTAGGGGGTGCATCTATCTTGATTGGTCTGAAATCTCCTCGAGGCACTGCATCGGGTATTTTCTCTATGTCCACCTCATCTTCCATAGCTATTTCTGAAATATTGTATGATTCATAGTAGTTTATAAATCTTATTGATGACATTTACATGATGCCTACCCACTCAAATCTTGGTAATAAAGTATGAACATATCTTATCAATAGTGACAATATGTTTTTGTCATTTACTCAAAGGCTTCAGTGATTTATCTCCATTGAATATACTGCCATACAATTACAATAGATTTAAAGTATGTGTATCTCTTTTACAAAATTTACCAGAAAGCCAGACTTACCTGATTGGTATGTGGCACCTTCTAGTACCTCAGAGGCACTTTGTGTTACACACCTCTCTTGCTTCAACTCGAGTCTACGTCGTTTGGCAGAAGGGCGACATGATCGTTCCTATCGTGCTTTGCGCTCATCCATGCACTTTTTAGCGTACTGTTGAGTATAAAAGCCTGGCGAAAGACCGCCATCTACATTAGCCTGAAACAGACAGGACAATATGCATAATGAAGATCAACCCTTTGCCAAAAGGAAATATATTAGACTGTTTCAAATTGAAAGCCGTTACAGAGGACTATGTTGACAATGAGAGGAATTATGTACTAAATAGCACAAAAAATATCGAGGCAAAAGGAGAAAGGGCTGCTTATCAGCATTTTATTCTTTTCTCTCAATGTTTTCCTAAGCCTCCTCAATTAGAGACTTCAAAACCCGGTCTTGTTTGGGAAAGGGTTAAATTCAGTATAAATCATTAATGTAATGAAGAACTGCAAGAACATATGAAAATATTACTAGTACAAGCTTTAGGACTTTTAAATTATTTCTATTAGTAGTAAACTACAGTTGTGCATTTTAGCTAAATATATCATTTTTCTAGGTCTTTTCAGATAAGAACTATTTGAAACACCACCAGCAAGATTTCAGCATTGAAGGATAAAAACTACAACCCATGTGTTACAAGGCCAGTAGGTTACAACTACAAACAAGAGGACCAAGATGGCCCTAGATCGCTCCCCTGAGTCTCTTTGACCGACATCTCATCAATCAAATAGGCAGATGTCATAAAGGAGTGATTTCTACAAAAAACCAAGTTTCATGAAGTTTAGACCAAATTTGTAGCCTCTAGAGTTACATCAAGAAAATTATCATAAAGACTCCTTTTTCTGTGATATAACATGGATCTTTCCCATTTTCAATAGGGTTCATCCTTATAATCTGACCAATATTCTGACCAAGTTTCATAAAGATTGGGCCATATTTGTGGCCTCTAGCAAGTAAACAATTAAATTGTCTTTAAGGCCCCTTTTCCCGTGATATTGCATGGATCCTTCCCATTTTCAATAGGTTTTATCCTTGTGACCTGGCCAAAATTATGACCAAGTTTCATGATGATTGGGCCATATTCGTGACTTCTAGACAATTTAAAAGAAAATTGTCAATAAGGCCCCTTTTCCCTTGATATAGTATGGATCCTTTCCATTTTCAATAGGGTTCATCATCCTGACTTACGAAACATTCTGACCAAGT
Organism: Fragum whitleyi; assembly: GCA_948146395.1. Taxonomy (NCBI): domain Eukaryota; kingdom Metazoa; phylum Mollusca; class Bivalvia; order Cardiida; family Cardiidae; genus Fragum; species Fragum whitleyi. Next base: position 50,253,335 of record OX411544.1, read on the forward strand.
TTCATATAGATTGGGCCTTATTTGTGGCCTCTACAGTGTAAAAAAGAAAATTGTCAATAAGGCTCCTTTTCCCATGATATGGCATGGATCCTTTCCATTTTCAAAAGGGTTCATCCTTGCAACCTGACCAACATTCTGACCAAGTTTCATGAAGATTGGATCATATTTGTGGCCTCTATAGAGTGTAAACACTAAAATTGTTGACGCATGGCGACGCACGACGAAAGATGCACGACGCACACCGCACGACGGGCATTCAATGATCACAAAAGCTCACCTTGAGCACAATGTGCTCAGGTGAGCTAAAAAGCCTGAGGACAAATAGACAAAAAGAGGGCAAAAAGATATGATCCACAGATCAACAAATATAGAAGCATGAACGTATAAACAACAGTACTTACTCGTACATAATGTATGTAACAGTCCAGGAGAACATCAAAAGAGGAAGGATTCTCAACTTTGTAACTGTAAAGCAAGCATAAATTTGACAACATGAACTGAAAATAAAATAAATGATAATAAAATGAACTGTTATAATAAAATGAAACCCCTGTAAAACACTTCTGAAATGAATGATTTTGACTGCAGATGAAAATGTCAGATGAAAAATTTTGCTAAAAGAATTTACAGAAAAGGTACACCTAATACATTTTTACTTAACCTTTCCAAGATAACAAATTTTCATAGACCAGTCGATATTGAAGACATTCCAAAAGTGTGTTGAAAATAGTTACATGGTACTTTATGAAGCATCTATGTATACACTAGCATAATCTCCTTTTCTTTAAAACATTGATGAAGTTGCCATCATAAATGATATGGAATAATTGGGAAGATCTTGACATTGACAGTAAAAGTATAATACAACGTTTCATATTATTTGTTTTCAAACAAAACTAACTTGAACTGAACAAAAGCATGCAATTTAGGTTGAAATTCAAGTGACAAAACCAAGCATAATTTCCAGAAAGGTAACATACAGTTTGATATTTTAGCAACAACTATCTGTATTTATGTATGATGAGTAGTTAACCCATAACCAGATGTCAAAAATTTAGAATGGTCCAAAATAAAAGATGTTACAGACTACAATTTCAAGTGAATGAAATTTAAAACTATTAATTCTTTTGGGATATAAAACATTGACAGAAATGAAGAAATTGTGTGTGCCAAGCAATTTCTTGATTTCCCACGATCTTTTATGAGAAAGTGAGTGTCAGAAAAAGAGTCTCTGTCCGGGAATGGGTTAAAGTATTGCCTTAACAGGCCCGTAGAAACAGGGGGGGGGGGGGGCTAGGGGGTCTTAGCCCCCCCCCCCCAAAGTTGGTCAAAAATGCCGAATTTTCCTTATTTCACACTGAAAATTTCGGGAAATTTCAATTTAGCCCCCCCCCCCCCCCAATATTCAGACACTGAGGCTTTAGCCCCCCCAATATGAAATTGCTTCCTACGTGCCTGCTTAAAAGTTAATGCTCTAGTCAAAATGAATTCCAACCCATTATATAAGAGAACTATAGCTTGATGTAAACTGAATGTACCTGACTGAGATAACCTCTACCTTCGTTTATGAAAGCTGCTGTAGCCTGGACTCTGAAGTCAAGCGACTCTGAATTTCCATAGTGAACATTTTTTGGGGCCCTTAGTGTAACTTCTTTGTTGGCATGTTCACACTGTTGGGATGATCCTAAATCAGCATATTGCGTAGCGTTAGCGATGACTGGAGCAAACACTTTTTCCAATTCTTCTCTCAGCCTACCATTTATGTCTCTAATCGGTCCTTTATACGGCAAGCTGCGGTGGATATACTGTACACCTGGAGATCTCTTATAGCCACAAAACCTTGGGAAGCACAGGTTGTGATCACCAAATTGATGGGGAATTATAGCCTTTAGATTTTGTTCTAGGTCCTCTTTGTTTCCCTGGTTCTTAGCAAAGGCATACTTAAGGCACTTTTGAACGTGGTTGATGACAGTTTTACTCAGTGGAACAATCTTTGATGCCTGTAAATGGTACAAGCGTTTCCCAACATTCTTTACCACATGATTTTTGTCTAATCTCTTTTTCATATCAATATTTAGGTTTGTCTTGAGTCTAGCGATCAGGGTATTATCACCATCCCCTTCTACGTATTCGACAGGAATTCCTTCTTCTCCCAACTCAATAATACCCTGCTCCCCACTTGCACTCTCCATGAGTCGAGCACTCCCGCAATGGTTTTTTACACACCGATGTGCCCGAACTGGTTGACCAGGTCTGTTTCTTCTCCACCAGCTACACACTCCACAGACTCTGTGCTTCACAATAGCCTTCAACACTTTCTTCCCATATTTGGCCTTGCTCATGAAAAAGGTATGAGCTGTAAAGAGAATATAATCACATTTTACTATACAATAAACCTATTACAAGACAACAACCTTTTAGACCTGTCATAATTTGAACGATTTTGTGGATAACTCGTAAACAATGAAATTCAAGTCTGAAGTAAAAGTCTAATGTTACTCTCAATACTTTTTTTCATCAAAATACATATGATTTAGGCAAGATGTTTTCAATGGGACATTATTCCTTCCTCATTGAAAATGACAGTGAAAATTTGAAATTTTAAGTGACAATTATTGGCTAAGATTGCTCAAATCTTACTACACTGTATAATTCATTGGGACAAGGATTCCCTCATTGGCTAAACAATGTGACATTTGGGATTTCTATGTGGCTATTGTCCTCCCTGAAATATAATACCTCATGCTAAACTTACAGGTAAGGCTATCAAATCCTCGTTTCTGCCAGGCTGTGTCAATAGCGCAGGAAATACCAGATCTTGTCTTCAAAGGGAACTTTTTCAACAGGTTCTTTCTAACTCTACTCTGCTTATGTCCATGAACTATTAATTGCCTTTTCCTGAAATAATAACTTAATTTTCTAAACCTTAACAAAATGACAAAAATTCAGACATATTTAATTCGAAACAAGGTTCCAAAAAAGGCCATGATGTTCTCTATTAGCTTCTTCATAATGGGCATATATTAAGATAGCAGCAAGGGTCCTGAGCAGGCTGCATGCATTCACAGACCATTTTGAAAACATGGTAGTCTTAAATGCTATAATGGCCCCTTTTCCCAGATCCTAACTACAATGCATTGCAGAGGACAAGAGGATAACATTTAAAGTATTTCAAATATCATTCACTGTAGTAATAAACTGAGGGAAAAGAAGAAAATTCACAAAAAACAAGATTTTTTTCATTTTAATATTTCTTTCCTTATCATAAATAAAGCTAAAGGTCTTGGTTAGGGAAGTCAAAACTAGCACTTTTTCAGACAATGAAACAATGTCAATGGCTGTCCAATAAAAAGATCAATTATTCTACTCTAAGTTATCCAATTTCTAATAAAAAAATAAAGATGCCAATTTATTTTTGTTTTTATATTCAGGATGTAATAACATCATAGTTTTGTCAACCAAACTTTACAAACCTCTTTCTTGTTTCCTCTTTTTTGCGGGACTGAGGACTCTCCTTGTTACATGTATCTGTCCAACCAATATCGTCTGTAAGATTCTGTACCACCAATTCCCTGAAAAAATGTGCGTGTGATATACAAATACCCCAGAAATTGCTTTTTTGTTTGACTGTTGTAACAAAAGATAATGTAGAGATGAGTTGTATGTCTTCTTCTTCTATTTACATAGCACTTGTTCGTTATACTAAATTATGATACAGTTGAGAAATGATACAACAGTATGCCATGATCTTTATCTATTGTGATACTGTTTTCAGAACTCCAAATAAGAGGGGGTAAAAGGCTTTTCAAAATGTAATATTACATTTTTTGTTCATCAAAGCCTGTGTTTTGGTTTCAGTCAAATTGTCTCTTCGAGAAAATTCTGAGTACCCACAACATGGGGTTTTGATTTATAATGACAAAGTAAAAATGTCTTTACCCCATTTATTTGTAGCTCTGGTAATTTTATTACTTTCCCAAACAACAAGAATTTAGACTATACAACTCTTTTGCTGAATACAATTTTAAATAAGTTAAACAGAGCATATTCTTCTTTTGGTCAGGAAAACTTTGTTGTAAGAACAAACTTTTCTATTTTCTACAATGTTTTCCAAAGCCTCTATCTTGTAGGTCATCTGAAAGCCTCATTATGTTGGAATGAGTAAACATTAATTATAAAGTATCTTTATATTCTTCCAATCTGTATCAGTAACAATTTTATTGCTTGTGAAAGGGTTAATAATCACATAATAAACTTACTCTCTTATTGGTGATGAATCTGGAAGAATAGAGATGCCGAGATCATCATCTTTCATCTCAAGGGACTTTTGTGTGACTGTCATCTCATGTATGGCTATATCCCTGAGAAGAACAAGGTGGTAGTGATTTAGGGCTGACAAGGGTTTAAAATTGATATTTAGGAGGGTCACATGACTTCAACAATTGGATAGTGATGAGAGGAAGTTTATACTAAAATCTGATGCAAAATAGTTACGAAGAAAACAATAATGTCAAATTTAAGCACACAGTGGCAAATTGACAGACAAACCTTTGCAATCATGCAGGACATTTTTTTCTTATTAACCAATTACCAATTATCAAAAATTTGGACTAGTCCAAATTAAAAGATGTTGCAGACGACAATTTCAAGTGCATGAAATTTAAAATGTTTTTGTCATTTTGTGTAGAAAACATTGTGGGAAATGAAGAAATTGCTTGTTTCCACAATATTTTCCGAAGCCATTATCTTTCGGGAGTCAAAAAGAGTCATTGTGTGGTAATGGGTTAAACCATTACCAGGTTGCAAAATTTTAGACTTGTCCGAATTTGAAGATGTTGCAGATGACAAAATAAAGTGAATGAAAGTCTACTTTTTTATCTATCTGCGCAGAAAACATTGTGAGAACTGAAGAAATTGCTTGTCACAAGCAATGTCTTCATATTCCTCCAATGTTTTCAAAAGCTTTTATCAAAAAGTGTCAATGTGTGGAAATGGGTTAAGTATCAAATTCTTTTGAAATATAAACTTGAGTTTCATTACTCACTCCATTTCTCTCAGATAAGCATCTTGTGCTGCCATTTTAGTAGAACGCTGTGCCACTCTTTCTATGTTATTTCCAGCTCGCCTTTCCATTTTTTTCAACTTGCTGTTTGATATAGGGGGAATATTAAGGGCAGCCAAAAGATGGTTCACTTTATTTGGTCCTCCCACACTGTCAATCATAGCTGAAACAAAAGAGGCTTTATTGAGTATTGTTTCTAACTGAGGTTAATCACATGACCCAGATTTTTAGAAAATCTTCAATAATTTTGTTAATACTTGTCTATTTTGAATTCGGTTTGACGCAGAAGGTGGAAATGCCTACAATTCGCTAGATCTGGTGGATTTTCTTTAAAAATCAGCTAATAAAAGATAATTGATGATCAGCTAAAATTTGATAGATACCCAATTCAATTATTCATCAGGTGACTTTAAATATGCACACACACACACAAAAACAATCTCTTTTTGAATAACATTGCCGTATTGAACGGTTATTTTGCACTTCAAAAAGCCATACCCCCCCCCCCCCCCGCCCCTCTTATCTGTAGCTCTGCAGCCAAGCGGTTGTTGCTTTCTGCTTAAGCATTTTGATGAGGTTTTGCAGATTATAAACCCAGTCAAATATTAGATTTGTGGAAAGGAAACGACTTTTTCATGTTTTCTGAAGTGCTAAAAGTACAAGGAAATGTATTTGCTGATATCATGCAAAACTGTTGTAAATGCATTAGAAATTTGTTGAACTTACAGCTTTTTTGCTTCAGCCCTGTTTAGAGGTAATATTTGCAATAAAGGACTATCAATCATTAAAATTTATCAATTTATTGCCTACCTGTTCCTAATTTTGTGTTGACATCGAAAGAATTTGCTCCCTGCTTGCTTCCTGTTGACACTTTCCCGTAAGCCACGCAATTCACAAATTCACAGTCACTGTTCAAGCATTTCACATACAAGTATCCACCCAATCCCTTTTTAAGTTCCCCAATGACACTCGTTTCGCACAGAAGCATAGGTCCAAGCCTGCATTTCACACAATGCTTTAATCCGTCCATCAAAACAGAAAATTCGACGATCCTTCGACCATTTTTCCAGTTTGTATTGGCTCTGGAATCGATTGTTTCGCACTCAACACACGAAATAGCCCCGTGTCCACTATGTGTAACTATGTAATCATGGTGTCTCAGCGCTTTTCTCGATTTCCTTTTGACTTTCACCTTTTCTTTCGGAGTGGAAAAAAATCGCCCGCGTTCATCACGCCTTTGGTCCGCCATTTTCGTTCGCTAAAATTATCGATCACGTGGTATTGACTATGGTCACGTGGTCGATCGAATGACATCACGGAAATTACCGATTTAACACGGGATTACACGAAAAATAGATTATTTTTGAGGGTTCGTCGGCCTTAAGGAATAATACACTGCAAACTTAAATTCAGCATATGACCTCGACCCATGGTCATGAACTTGTAATTGGGTAAAAAATCTTCCCAATAATATATCGATACTTGGTAGAAAATGATTCTGTCAATTTAATCTGAATTCTTCCATGAAATTATGCTACATGGAAAAAAAAACTCATTTCTAAAATTAACATTAATCCATGAACCAGACATTTTCTTTAAAAGGCCTTTGAAATAGCATATCTATCGTGTAGTAGTGGACCCGTAACAGTTCCGCAACATTCTACAAATCTTTAAAAATTATACTTCAGTTTCTATCCTATTCGGACTTCCAAGTACTCGCAACCCTCCCTTTATTGACTATTATTGCAAATCTTAGTTTCCTCCCTTGTTCCGTGTAATAAATGGCGCAATATAGTCCAGCAAACTTAACCTAGGATATCTGCAAATGCAATGACCCTACTTCGTGCTTATTGTTTCAAACCGAACAACAAACGGAAATTACCGACGAAAAATGTTTTTTACCCTTGTTTATACTGATGTAATATACTTTTGAATTCATAGAAAGGGTATAATTATAATGATAAAAGAGAATATTTTAATTTCTACTATTACTCTTCTATGTTGTTATGGAAATATTTTGTGCAAAAATATATAGAATATATGTGTGTTTAAAATTTAAGGTTTGAACATTCTTTCGGTTAATCATTTGATCGCTTAAACCCGACGGAACTGAAAAATCATCGATACAGTTAATGATATCGTGGAATTGACATTAACCTCGATCAAAACTATTCTAAATCGCTCAATCAGCGCTCCGTTCATTCATTCCAAACACTCACTTCAACCATTCATAAAAGCTTTCAAATTTCAAAAACATTTCAAGATCGTTCAAAACGATCGAAATATGGTTTTATTTTGTGGTGGGGTTTTCAATTTATCCAATTGGTACGCGAAGACAAATAAATTTGAAAGTACTAAGGTTTTAGATTGGTGATTAGTATAGGGTTAATTCCCGTTTTCGATGGCGTTAACATTTGCAGAGATCCGAAAAAATGGTTTAACGCCCAAGTGAGAATCACGTTCTCTCCCGTTAACGCCCGTTTTTTCAGGTAGCGCTTGTCTGTAACTTACTTTATATGCAATAATATTTTAGACAGGTAACTGTGTTTGTAATATTTAATTCTTTTTTCTAATATACCGTCATACATAGACAAATATAAACTGATGCATTTTTTCTTGAACGCATTGTCAATATAATATCAGGTTAAATGAATTGTCTCCAGTTCAAAAAGTTATATGACTCAGACTGGAGCTCCTAACTTCTGATAGTTTTTGGCCGTTTACTAATTCTACTCTACGCATAATGTACGTTGTGTGGTCATATATGATGCCTGGTTTGTGCCTTACACTGACACGGACTTCTAAATGGCCACTAAGTCTTTACTGAAAAAATTAATATTTCCTTTGGTATATGATTTTGAAAACAATGAAATATTGTTAAAAAAAAATAATTCAGGGGTCGTATTCACCAACCTATCCTAAATTTTAAAATTTAGTCTAGGCTAATTGTTAAGACTGGGTTTTCCCTAGAATGGACAAAAGTACGTATTCACCAACTCAATTTAGAACGGTTTGTACAGCACTTTAGCGGCCACAGACTTACGATGGTTCCCCGAATTTGACGGGGCGCTATTTAAAAAGTAACCATATAGTTTCTGTACTTCACTCATTAATTTCCCTCCTAGCTAATAAATGACATTTTCATATATTTTGCGTAGTCGAAATAAATTGTCATATCTATCATTTAAGAATTCATTTTTTTTTATACATTTGATTCGTTGAATGCAAAGATCAATTGAATCAGCAATAACAACTTTGATTACAGTTGAAAGAACAAACGTGTTTATTTGGCATTCGAAAAAAAACCCATAAAATTACTCGCTGTAGTTATGGAATTTACGTTTTCGATTGACAAAGTATATATTTCATAGAGTAAAAACATGGATTATTTATTAACTCGCAGTGATAAATGATGTCCGCCAGTTCCGATGCTAAAAAAAGACTTTATGGGATCGAAAAGGACAATAAGAAATAGAATATCGAACAAGAAAAAAACAACAAATAAATTCAACGAAGTCACCATGATGCCTACCTAAATTTTCACCGAGAGAGCTTTCAAACTTTTCAATAAAAACATGTCTATTTCGAAGATTTGAGATTCGCCATTAACTTGCACCATGTTGCTTTGCAGAAAGTATTTGCACCCAAACAAATAGAATCTTGAGTTAAAATGCACCAAGCTTTTTATTGCTCTAGTTGAATGACAATCTTCCCTTGTCTTCTTTCTTTCATCTATCTTTTCCCTTCCTTTCCATACGATAACCTTGAAAACTTTACTTCGCTTAAGATATGAAAATCCTTAGTACAGGTAATTCAAATGCGTTATCTAAGAAAATTTGTCGATATTAGTGTACAATTTAACATTCTGTCGATAATTTAACACACATTTCAAGGTTAAAATTACGTCACAAATGTGTTTGACGTCATTCGATAAATAATTCGACCGAGAACACAAGATATGTATCAGAAAGGAAAATTAAATTTTGAAGGTTATTCAACATACCCCTTGTTTCAAAATTAAAATTGGTGGGTGGGGTAATCAAAATATTTTCAGCTTGTATGAGGAAGAAAGCAACCACAGTCTCATTTTCTTCAATAATTTGAAATCGTTCACGCAAAAGTAGGTCGTCACTTATTCGATTAAGCTCCAATACTTTCTAAAAGTGGATTTGAAATTTCTCTGAATGTGCACTTTTCGTGACTCTTGTGAAAGAGGGTTCTCGTGTTTTGTCAGGTACTACAGTCATCATGGACATCATTTCGAATCCGTTCTTTCCACATGATAAACCAAAAACAGCCATTCTTATGAAAATAAAGGACATTTTATCAAATGGCAAAACGTATGTTGAAATGTGGCAAACGCAATGTGTCCGTTTAGAACTTCGTTTCAGTGTATGCGGAATGGCCCTTTTTATTTATGAAATAATTTTATTTTCGCTACGATGTGTCGATGAGTAAAGCTGGATGGAGGATGAGTTGTATGTGCAAAAGGTAAAATCCGAGGGCGAAGCTCGAGTATTTTGCTAAGGATATAACTCCAACCCCACTAGACTTTATTCATCGACACATCATAGCGAAAATGAAATTATATCCATTATAACACGATCACAAATCTGAAATTACGTTTTTTACCCTCTTCTTGGTGTAAAATTGTATCAGAACATTTGTCTGGTTGTAAAAGAGTAATGTAAATGACATTGACGGAGAATTTCACAGAAAGCGAAGCGCGTCATGTAGCACATGGGTTATATGACGTCAAAGAATCCACATTCGCGCCAAAGGTGACGATGAGTAAAAAATGGGCGAAACTTTCTGTTTACACAGTTAAAACACATGAATCAAAGTGCTGTCAGCACTGTAAATCGGACATCATTGAGAGGCTGGGATAGTGCAATAGTTCGCCAATCAAAAGGGCTCAAATTTGGACAATAAAAGTTGGTAAAATATTTGCCCAATTTGTGGGGTTTTTTTGTCTTAACACTCCATCTTTTCGAGGACATCGCCAGCTCATCCAACCTCGTGGGTCTGATTTTGAAAGTTTGCCGATTCGATAGCCATCTGCTAGTCTAAATTATTTCTTAGCAGATTTTTTTACGTTGTTATAATGAGCACGCGCCAAGCTAAAAGCTTGTCTGTTAATATTATTCCTCTCTCTATAGAGTTTAAAAGCCTGTTTAGCAACAAAACATTTTTCATTAAACTTTTTACAATTTTCATTACCAACATGTTTGTATTTCAAGCATTGGGTTTTCCGAAATACTATAAATGTATTTTCCCTCAAGAAACACGTGAAATCGCCAACTATGATATTTATATCTTTGGTTTCTGACCAATCGATTAAACCTAGCAGCACTCTATGATTATTCATGAGTTGTTCTAAAAATAGATCGCTCTTACTGCTATCCTATATCAGTTTATCGTATGTTTTTTGTCGGCTTATTTGTTGTTGAATAATTTTTCTTCATACTCAAATTTGAATTTATTGAAAATAGGATTGGAGCGTGATCAGAGTGCTCATTGAAATCAAATATTTAAAAATCACAAAATTATTTCTGTTTGTTAACACATAGTCCACAGTACTCATTCCACCATGCGAACAAAAGGTAAACTTCCCACGCTCCCTGTCCGAGTGCAGACGACCATTGACCAATGACAAACAACTTAATTGAACATTTCGAGCATACGATGTCCATTTGCATCTACCGCGTGGTCTGAATTTACGCGTGGGTTTTGCCCGAGTGATAATCATAACAGAATTTGATTGGTTGTCAGCCCTACAACTGGTAAATGACCGTTCGAGAAAAAAATCAGAGCAGAAGTAATCAGTAGTTATATTGTAAGTGCTACAAATTTATTATGCAGTTAACATATTGTACGTTTCTACTCCTTAACTCAACCGAAAATCTTGTTATAAACACTGAAAATACTAACTGGTAATTACTCAAAGCGAAAATTACATCAAATTTTGTATTAGCCTCTTCTTTTTTTGTCGAAAAGTAAATAAGATAAAAACAAAGTTTGTAGATTGTGACTGAAAAGGCCGTTTCTTCGGTGTTTGAAAACACATAATTTGGTTTGAACACATTGCTCAGAAGATAAAGGTAAAAATGTAGTGGGTCAAACAGACTGGGTTTCTGGAAAACGGTATATATAAATGCGGACTGCTTCACAGTCCGATTTAAAAATGAATCTTATTGCGAATTTAGTTCTATGTACTTTCTTCTTATTTCATACATGCGTTTTACGCCATAGTGTAATAATTAATTTCATAAATATTATCAGATCTACTATGTATTATCAGAATACATGCATATACTTTTCTTTATCGTTGGATAAGTAATACAACCAATATAATTTAAATCTTAAACCATTTGATTGACTATCGCTTCATAATATGACATATTAAGTTCTCAATTACCGAATAAACCAAAAGTATCAGATCGCGGACAATCTCTTTGGCATACCAAAGATGAAAGCTCCTAAGATATGGATGTTATTTATCATACAAAATTTAGGCATCGCTACATTTCTACCCGAAGATATTCGCAAAGAAAACACCCGGTAGAAACAGACCACACAATTTATGCTTTCTCGAATTACTAGACTTTATTAACTTCATATCTTAACGATTAGAAATAAGCAGAAATAAGCAGGCAAGATAATTTCCATATGCTCCAAGAATTACCTCGTGACATGAATGATTAGTCGGGTTTGCAATGTTTTCTAACAAATCGTACTGGCTAATCAATGAAAATAGAGTATCCTTCTAATCTCTGGCTCCCCCGGCTTCGTTTCAAAAATATATCTTAGAAATCGTTTCATGTTGAGTAAATATTCTTTTCAAAACACGACTTATCAGTCTTTCCTTTTCCGAAATGGGAAACAGTTGTGCGTTTGTGATACAAAAAGTTTAGAACAAAATAGAATTCCCTCTTACTTCGCACGCACTTACAAGAGCAAAGTGTTAAACTTTTCTTGGACTTTTTCAACATAGACACATTGCATCAAAACATCAGATCATCCATTTGAGAGAGATATGTGCATTATTATAATTCGCTCCTTTCAAATCAGTACAACCTATCGAAACTGTATTGCAGAGTTTCTTGTGAGCAATATTAATGAGTATAAGATCTCACTTTACAATTCAATTTTAAGCGCACGAAATCTCTTGTCCACAGGAAAGAAAGCGTTTTGGCTCCACGGATATATAACTAGAATCGGTATCTGAAGAAACTGGCTTAACTTAAAACATATCTGCGGTATAAAGTTACATAATATCAGCACAAAATACGTATGAAATGTATATTAACTCTTGTATAAACGAACATTGGGTGCAATATTGATCCTTTAGTGCCAATCGCTAAATTTATACTGGCATATCCGTGAAGGAGAATATTATAATTTGAGTCAGCATACTATTTATGCAACACGACTCTCCAAAAACACGTTGGAGAAGTAGCCCGATCGTAAAAATATTTCTCGAATTGGAAATGAATGCCCAATCTTGCAATTTCAAATTCAAAGTAAAGTTCAAAACTGTAGACAATGGCGGAACGCGTCGAATCGGATAGCCAAAGATTTTTGAATTCACCAATTTAACGGATTCATGTAGAAAATAGGAGATACATGTAGTTTTATCTAAATTCATGCGTATGAAAGTTGAAGGTTTGAGTTGGATGGAGCGGAATAGGTTTTAATTAAAAGAAGTCTCGTTTTTATCTGTTTATAAAATTAAATGACTCGTATGATAAATGTAGTATCCTATAACCTCTATGATTTTTTTTCCAATTGCTTGAAACGTTTAGAATAAAACGTAACATTCGCACAGTAACTGTATTTTTGCCTTTTTTTTCTTTTATGTTCAATTAATAAATGCTCGATATTATAAGTTTGAATTTTATTTACCGTCTTCAATTGGTAGCTTAAAGATTCTGACAATTAACAGATCGTCGATTTCAATCAAAATTTTTCAATCTGGCCACTCCACTGGACATTCAACCTTGCAGACAAAATCCGTTTGTATCCTTTTGTATGCTATCAGTCTCGAGGTATAGGTCACTTACAGTTACCAACATCTTGAAATTAACAAGATGAACGACTGCCGAATGAAATGTAATGAGCGGGGGAAGCGAGTTTTAAATGAAATAAACGGAGGTCTTCCAATATCGCTAATTTCGTCAAACACGATATTTTTACTTGATCAAAATCCTTATACTTTTGTGATGGAGTGTCTCCACGGACCAACTAGATAGTTTAAACACAACATTATAAAAAAAAAAAAAAAAAAAAATCGGAAGATTTGATCGATTTAGATATAAAGTCGAAAATTATGAACGATTTTGAAGTGTTTTGGAAAGTTTGAGAGGGTTTATGAATGATTTAAGTAAGTGTTAGGAAGGAATAAAAGGGGCACTGAACGAGCGTTTTCGAATGGTTTTGAACGAGGTACATGTCAATTTCACGATGTTGCTAGCTGTACTAAAGAAATACACGTATGGTCTTATGACTTGATTAGGTCAGCCAATTTATTATCAACAGCCGCGAACCGAATAGCAGAGAAGGAAAATGTAACCAAAGTCAAACTTATTCCTTCAAATTAAGCGCAAGAAGTATTTCTACCTGCAACATTTTAGAAAAAGATCAAACTAAAAAGTATTGGAATACCTTAGATTTATTTACTATTATATTTTTCCTCCCTCCTTTTCTTAATTAGTTCTAGCTGTAGCAAGATTATCATCAACATTTTAACTGATGTTTTAACCTGTGTGTAATAAAGAACCAAAGGTCACGTGATTCCGTCATCTGACACAAAACATATTTGCATGAAGTGTACACCGAGAAAGAAAACAGTGGCACTTGGTGCAAATCATCCACTGTAATTGAAGAAATGAAAACATTGGCTATCCTTTAATCTGGCTCGTTTTTCTGTTAATAGGTTCCAGTCGACACCAATATTAAGAAGTTTTGTCAGCGGAAAGTCTGCATCACTCATAAATCAGACTTGCGTTCAGGAAACTAAAAGTATGAAAACGTTTAGAGAGGTACCTCGCCTTGCACGTATATCACGTGTCAGCAAAAAGTCTGCATCACTCGTAAATCAGCCTTGCGTTATGAAACTAAAAGTATGAAAACGTTTCGAGAGGTACCTCGCCTTGCACGTATATTACGTGCCAAACGGGGTGCCAATCTCTAAACGTAACGCGAACGTCTTCAATACGAACGCATGCTCATTTGACTTGAAAGATATAATTCTGGTATCAATGTATTTATTTTGTAATGTATTGATGATAGTCACTGCGCATAATTTACGCACATTTTAATTCTACCCCCTCAAAAACTGGGATAACCGATATATCGTCGGTGGGCGAACAACACCTCGTAACTCCAGCTTTTTCAAGCTGTAGTTACGAGATTTTGATCCCCCAGGAACGATTTCTTTTGCAAAGTATGTAACAGTATGAAGAAACTTAACATAAAGTTTTGTGTATGAGAATGGCATACTCAATTTCTGTAAAAATTGTAGACCATTTCAGTTGAGCATAGTAAATATTGAAGATTTCCCGATTTTTTAAAATGACGTATGTTTTAACAGTCTATATAGTCAAGCTTTTGTTACGAGGTTTTGATATGACACAGACGATATTCTGTATCTCTAGTTTCGCAATGATAGGTACAGTCAGGATTATCGTAAAATTGACGCTTTCTCTATAGAATTTACCAACCATACTAAATACTAAAATCGCTCGCACAGAAAGCTATTCATAGGATTCCAAAGACTCTCTCAAACCATTTGAAACGTTCTGCTATCTGCAACAACGCCTCGTAAAGTCATTATTCTTTTATTGTCTGGCTCTCGAGGGCCAACCCAAATTTAAGAGTTTATAAAAGAATAAAAGAGTTCTTGCATCAATTTTATTTTTTAATATCATCCGATGTATTGTTTTTGTATTTTTTTTCATGTAAAAAAAAAAGGTTTTACTTGAACAATTCCTATTGGACAAAATAGCACAAAGTGGATATAGAAATATTTAAGTTTTTTTTAGAAAGAAATTGATTGATGAATGCTTTGATCAATGTTGTCTACTACAGGAACTATTTAGAGAGATTTTACTCTCACTGAATTTGGAAAAGTGGCGTTTTTTGTTTCACTGTACGACGATTAATGCTTTTGGGCACTCTGATTTTATTCCTATTCCCTCCTCCAATCCTTTGTCTTGTTTGCATTGTCCCGGGAATCCGAAACAAAATAAGAATGGCATAAATTCATTCAAATAGCTTTAGATATATTATTGACTGGCGTGAATTTTGAAGCGTCCGATTGGTCCGTCAAGTCTCAATAAATTATTCAAAGTTATTTATGTTTTATCTCCGAATTCGTTAAATTTAAAAGCTCTCCCGCCAATTAAATTTCTTATCATTGGCAGCTTTGAAGTTTTGATTGCAGGAAAGTATTAACGGCACATGTGTAATTCAAAAGAAAAGAAAGAGAGATAGAGAGAAGAAGTATTCTGCAAGTACGCAACCTTTTCCAGTGAACAGTTACTAACATCGTGAAATTGACACTCAAATCCATTCAATATCTATTCTCAATCATTCGTTCAGCGCTCTAATTAAAGAATAACTACCGTTGGCTCAAATCGATACCCACCGATGGGTTGATAATCGTAGACCTATGTGAGATAGCGGCTGTAGGCTAGGAAAGAATGTGGTGGTTGTACTGGCGAAAGAAACACCAGGAACCCATTGTTAGGTGCTCCAGCCGCCGCGATATAACTGAAATAATGTTGAAAGCGGCGTAAAACCCCATTCAATCAATCAATCAAATCGATACCCCACCTCCTCAAAACTGAAAAAAAGACCAAGAATTGTTTACAATATATCATAACTACATTCAAATAGGACCAATCAGATCGATTCCCGGGCTGTCACTCTAGTAAACTAATTGTCTTTTAGAAAAAACGTTAAACCGAGGTCCCGTGCGACAAGCTTTAAAGAACCATGGCGGATCTCAGCTGTAGTTTTGTCATGTATCCTTGCAAAAACCCTTAACTAACAACTTACAACTAATTGTCTCCTCGGGGCGTCGCTCATGCGTGCATATGCTACGCTAGCGACGATAAATAAACGGAATAAACACCAAAGAAGAACCAATCATTCCTCCTTTATATGTACTAGATGGTGCTAATTTAAGCGTCTATGCGAGGACAAAATAATTAATTTCGTCCAATTAGGGCGAAATTATCGATATGGTATACCTAATTTTGATTTTTTCTCAAAAATCGCTCATCCCGCTATTTCAATATCATTTCGAAATCAGTCACCCGGTCAATTATACGATGTTGTAAGTTGTGCATCGGTCCTATAGCTCAAAACAATAATCAGTAGAATCTTAAACAGAAACAACTTGGTAAAACTCCAATTTCTTCCTACACACAAATAATAGATTTGTGTGATCCGTCAAGTGAAAGGGACCATCTGGGTAGTGCGTAAAGTGTCGACCCTAGTCAGACTGCGCGTTTTGCGCAGACTGACTAGGATCGAAACTTTTCGCAACTGGCTTATTTTCTGAATCTAGAAAGATCAATCTACCTTCCCGTGAGAGAAATTTTGAAATCCGGTACCTGGTTGATCTGTGCTTGGCCCAATCTCTTTTTCAAATATCTTTTTCACAGAATTCCCAGATGGTCCCTTTTCACGTGAAGGATCACATTTTTGACACCTCCTCTGAGAAGACATGAACTGGGTCAAACTATTTCTCTTCTCTTGTTTATAGTTACAGTTAAGAATATTGACAACAAAACCATTCTACATCTCTGGATCAACGATCAACTAATTAATTAATTAATTAATTAATTAATTAATTCATTTATTCATTCATTCATTCATTCATTCATTCATTCATTCATTCATTCATTCATTCATTTATCCATTCATTCATTCATTCGTTCGTTCATTCCAAACACTCACTCAAACCATTCAAATCGCCCCTAAATCACTAAAATGATCAGATCAACAACAACATTCAAAATAAAGTTTACAGTAAAAATCCGCAATTTTGCTGACATAATTGAATTTTGTAAGCGTATCATGCGTTCCACAAGGCATCGAAAGCTTTTTATAGAATCTGTATACATTTTGCTTTCTGAAGGAAGGTAATAAATATCGCTTATTTTGTTAATCTTGAACAAAATAACCTATATTGGATGAACGCTCTTTAATTTCACTCAAAACTCGCTCCACACACTCGTTTAAATTCACTCAAAAATCATTCGAACATTATCCATCTTGTCAATTTCACGTCAATCTTAATTTACTGTATCATTAACCTTAATACGAGGGTGGATAAAAAATACGTGGACTTTTACTATAACTTTGGAATTTCCTGACGGAAATAAATGAAATTTTGTACATGTCTCAAGCCATTTAATGTTGACATAATACTAAATTTACAAGATTCTACTATAACTATGGTGGAAAAAATCCAACGTTTGATATTCATGGTTAGGGACCACCGGCGCGACCCATTTTGTAACGTTACTTCCCAGTGTTACTATCCATAATTTTCCCCTTATTTTGAACCAAACTATTACAAACTTCGCCTATTTACGTGTTGACGTAATGTGTTAGGATGTTTGCATTACCCAATCAGTATTTTTGAATTCAAAGTCAATAAGCTAAGAGCACTGGTCAATTTTCGAACTTCGAAATGACGGGACTGGCGCAGCCATAGACAACCTGGCAATAATAAAGTTCTACTGGATATATGGAAAACATAATCGAGAGTTTAAAATGGCAAAATATACTAAAAAGGTCTTCAATTGTAAGCAGATACCTTCTTTATAAATGGTTTAAAGGTTTGTTTTAGAATGGAGAGCGTTTATTAAGGATGACACTCGGAGAATGTAAAACGTCTCCTCGACGTTTGATCTGTAATTGTCAAAGGCCAACATTAGTTCAGCATCTTAAAGAACCATTACACAATTAAGTTCACTAGATTTGGATCGGATGTATATGAAAATAGTACTTATCCAATGGTAAGCGATAAAGATATTGTGCTTATTGTTAAGTTGAGTATTTTGAAAAGCGCCGACTTTCAACGAAATTTATCAATACCGTAGCGTCGTATTGATGTCGTTACCGTGCGCCGATACCAATTGACTACATGTTTTAGAAAGGCTGCTACAGGTGAACAACTAGTTGGCTTTAATCCAAATCTTCACGACAAAAGGAAAATGCCACAATCTAATAACAGTATGTTTTTCTTTTCAAAGTCTGTGAAATCAAAATTTCTGTAACGCAAGTCTACGTAATTTTTGATTCACCATAGTAGTACCGAAAAGAAAGAGAGGAGTTCTGCGTGCGTGGACTCACTGGTCTAGTCGACTACTATGACACATGTTATACTTTCCAAGTTTTTTTTGTTTTGTTTTTGTTTCATTTTGTTTAATTGAATTATTCGAAGTTGTTATCTGTTCACATTGTGTGTATTTTTTAATCTTCCTTGCTGGAGCACCATCTTCAAACTCAAGAAAACGCAGACGTTAGCTGTAATACAAAATTAAAGATACGAACGATCTCCCACAAATTTACTAATATCGCCTCCTACTTTGATAGCCCCTGGGAGAAAAAGGGTAATTATATAGTAACTTCAAGATTTAATGAAAACACAGATGAAATGTCTTACAGTTAGGACTATCATGAAATTGAGACGCAGCATTCACTCGCTCAGCTCTCTGTTATGCACTCAAAACACTCACTCAAATAATTCAAGACTCTCAAAAATCTTCCAAAACTGATTCGACATTGTTAAAAAACGCTCAAAAACATGATTGAAATCGTTCAAAGCTTTCCGTGGTTCCAATCGCAGATGT
This sequence comes from Fragum whitleyi, assembly GCA_948146395.1. Lineage (NCBI taxonomy): Eukaryota > Metazoa > Mollusca > Bivalvia > Cardiida > Cardiidae > Fragum > Fragum whitleyi. The sequence goes on from OX411544.1 coordinate 50,272,268, forward strand.
GGATTTAGAAGCATCTGCTTGGCCCATTAGTCCACATAAATCTATTCTTGAAGACGGCCAGGTTTGGATAAACTAGATCTGTCACAAAGCGGACCTTTACCAACGTGACCTTCGATCTTCGTGACCAAAAATATATTGGGAACGGCTTTGGACCAAAGGCTACAAATGTATGAAGTTTTATGATTATAGGTCAATTCGGTTTAAGAAAGAGTCTTGAAAAGGAAAAAAAGTATTAAGACGTACGGACGGATGGACGGATGGACGGACACAGAACATATATTGGGGTACAAAAAAAAAAGGGATAATTAAATATCACTAATTCCGTTCATTTTATTACTTCCCTTAAAATAATTCGCTCACGTCACTGATTCCATTCGTCTCGAAATAATTCCAAATTTATTCACCTTATCGAATTCTCGATTGAATCTTGTTATATGTGCTCGATAGGGAATCTATCCTTTGGCTATGCCTCTCGCAAAGATGACCACGCATAGCCACTATGATTATATGTCATTAAAGTCTGTAGGAGGTTTTTATTAATAAAATGTAAATAAAAGACATTCTGTGACGGTGTGAAGTTCAATGTAAAGTATATAATTCAGGATTATACCACACGGAGGTTCAAGTCAGCGAAACACAAGCTTTTTTACATGGCAGTTAGTACTCTTGGTACAATGATTTAACCTTGTATTTGCTCTTGTTTTCATTCTTTTTAATGTGCAGTTAAAACATCGTGAAATTGACTTTCAATCTAATAGAAAAACGTTTGTCTCCCCCTGAATGGCTGTTCAATTTGACACATTCTGGAATAAAACTGAACATTCTGAAAATCGCCCGGACTCTACCGTAAACTGGAAAGTACATCGGACGTTTAGTGTAGTAATCTTGGCCACTTTAAAAGTAATTCGGCTTCTGGCGGTGCTTTAGTCAATACGATTTAAGAATAATAAATTCCTTTAATGCTTTCCAATCGTCTGCACAGATCTTTTTGCATTTTATAGTTGCATAGGTTGAAAACAAAACACAGTCACAAACGTCGCACTTTTTATATTTTTATTCAAAGAAAATGTCATTGTTTATTTTAGAATTAGGGGAAAACCTTCCAAATGTGTCTGGTTTAAACTTATTTATTTTACAACGATTGGGAAAAAAGTTCTTACAACTTAGATCATCCCTCTCGATTCTGCTTTCTGGAAAATTCGCAAGTACTCGCGCCGAATGTGTGGGCCAATAAAAGAAATAGGATCGATAGCCGCTCCCGGGAATCGAACTCAGGACCTTTGGGTCAAGAGGCCGACGCTCTACCTCTAGACTACGGACACCACCAAATGTGTCGTTTTCTGAAAACTTTCATGATTCATGTATAATTTTTAGATGGAATTTCCAATTTATGTTCACCAATCACTGTTTTGGTCATGCATTTTTAAGCCAGAAAAGGAATTCCATTGTATAGCGACTAGAAAGTATTTTTAAGGAACTAATTTCAAACGAAATTGTTGGCCTATGAAATTACCTTAATCACTGTAATCTCCAAAGACACTGGTTCCTGATAAAACTGTGCAATTTTTTAACCACATAAATCTTTGACAATGACTCCGACACCAACCGAAGGGTTGAACAACGGAAACAAGAACACTACAAGGCTAAGAAAATTCCCCTTCTATGTGGCGTTTCACTACATCAACAAAAAATTGAGAATACTCCTGACCTTAATTTTTTGTCAATTGAACTAGCATGGAAATGTTTAAAGTAAGCTGCTTGATACCGCAAAAATACACGAAATCGCTAAAAACAAAACGCCAATCTATAATTTGGTTGTGTTTAATCACAACCCATTTACATGTACACATACATTCGATTTTGTGTAGTTGTGTTTAATACACGATTTTGTCAACAACTGAGAAAAAAAAAAAAAAAGAAAAACAAGAGTACCATGATGGTCCTAGATCGCTCACCTAGTCTCTTTGACCCCTTGGGACATAACATTAATTAAACAGGCAGATGGCAACAAGTAGATAATTTCTACATAAGATCAATACCATGGAATGTTTTCAGCCAAGAGAGGTAAAGGTCAACTAGATGATGCTACATGCTAAATATAAAAGCTGTCTGCCTTCTGGTTTCAGAAAAGACTTTACTATTTTCACCCATCATGCTCAGGTGAGCTATAAGGCATGCGCCCGGGTAGAGCCCAAATATGACCCCAGGGTCTTGATATGAACAAACTTGGTAGGGCCCACTTCATGACGCTACATACCAAATATGAAATCTGGTTTCAAAAAAGAAGAATTTTAAAGATGTTCGGGTTTCGGTTCTATGTAAAAAGGTTTACGCCGGAGTGGAACCGAAATATGAATCCGGGGTCTTCATATTAACACACTCGATAGAGGTCCACTAGATGATGCTACATAACAAATATGAAAGCTGTCTACCTTCTGGTTTCAGAGAAAAAAAAATATTGACCATTTTTTTACCCTTTTTGCTCAGAAGAGCTAAAAGGGAGGTACCTGGGCAAAGCCCAAATATGACCCCAGAGTCTTGATATGAAAACTTGGTAGAGGCCCAATAGATGATGCTACATACCAAATATGAAAGGTGTCTGCTATCTGGTTTCAAAGAAGAAGATTTTAAAAGATTTTCGCTCTTTGATTCTATGTAAAAAGGGTTGCGCCCGGATGGAGCCCAAATTTGACCTCAGGGTCTTGATATGAACAAACTTGGTAGAGGTCCTCTAGATGATTCTACATACCAAATGCGAAAGCTATCTGCCTTCTGGTTTCAGAGCAGAAGATTTTTGAAGATTTTCCTATTTTCACCCTTTTTGTTAAGGGTAAAGGGAGAGTTAAGGATGGATTTCATTTATAAGAACAACTTTGGTAGAGCTTGACCCAAGTAACATCCCTGCCAAGATCCCTGTCAAGTTTCATTAAATCTGGCCCACCTGTTTAGGAGGAGAAGATGTTTTAAGAAATTTTGGACTACGCACGACGCACACCGCACGACTTACGACTGACGCCGGGTATTGTACGATCACAATAGCACACCTTGAGCACTTCGTGCTCAGGTGAGCTAAAAACAGGACGAGTCAAGTACGGCAATTTACAACATTTTGCACAAGCTTCCATGTTCCCGTACTCATGGAAAGTAAGACCCGCCAACAAGGCCAATATTGGTCACTAGAGACTTATTAAATAAGTATGGCTCCATAACCATGATCAAACTCCAAGACCACTAATTGGTATAATCCGAGTTGGAGACTGGACAGAATTATAACACATCTTCGTTGTATTTAATAAACCGTCACCAACAGTCTCTTAAGAGAATATTTTCATCCTCTGCTTACATGAACCATTATTAAAAGTCGTAATCCATGAATAATTGTCGTATTATAAACAAAGGATTTGGCATGCTCCGCTGACACCAGAAGACACAGCATTATGTTTTCCCAGACCGAGCCAATGGTGGCAAGCCTTTTATTTGTTTATGAATGATAATAATTGATCCATTATCCGGAATAACCCTCCTAAATGACATTGACAATAGACCTAAACTTAACTGCTTAAAATGCAAAATTTATAATAAGTCAATCAAGACAAAAATGAAAATAAATATTTTTTTTTTTAAAATACAATAAAATGAAGAAACTGATAATATGTGTTACAAATTAACAATAAACCGGATTTTTTATATACTGAAGTCAATAAAATGGACAAACTTTGGGGAAAAGAGAGAAATTCCTTAGTTCAAGCAATTTCCCTATTTTTTTTCCTAGTGTTTTCTGTAATATATGTACAATGTCTTTTCTATTTCAACGTACTTTCAATTAAGGGTTTAAATTCATTGAATAAGGATTCGTCTAAAATGTTTGTGTAATCTGGGTCAGACAGCTTAGGTTACCCAGTAACGTCATTTAGGCATGTTTTCCTGGATAACGGATCGATTCTTGTAATTAAACTTAAATGACAAGGCTGGATGAATAATTCATATCTTTATTGACGAACTAGAGAGTAATAATTTAGCTTTATTGCTGAGTTCTAGCCCTTTTTGAGCAAGCTGATTTGTTTCCTTATCAGGTTTGTTAATGATAAATATGAGGTGTCGTGTTATCATGCTTTCCTTTACCTATGTCTATAAAAGTACCTTTGCTTTCGATATGGATGGATATTATATATATTTTGTATGCATAATGAGATTTCATACAAGTAAATGCTTTAATTGAATACATACTTTATAATTGAACCATAGTCAGGTTGACTTACCCAAAAATAGCAACGAGCAAAAAAGTTGACTAGTTTATGTTTTTACTAAAAATAATAATAGAATAAGTAAATACATTCAAAAAGATAAATAAATAATGGTAATAATAAGCCAGGATATATTTGAAATTAAATCGAGCGAATCAACGAGTAGAAAAACGATTATTATTCATTTAAACTGTGTTTTATATATCGTGAAAAACAGTCTTCAAATTGATACATTTATCCTACCTCATATGAACTCTAAGTAAAAGCGAACTTCTGGCAAAGAAGCACGAACTCTAATTAAATGTTTTCATAACCAGTCACTTTTGAGACACCCAGGGGTAATTGTCAATGTCTAATCCCGACCACATTGTCTCGAAACGATACCAAGTATGATCTCTTGGATTATCTTTGAATCAACAAGGAGAAAGAAAAAGGATGGCCGACGTTTTTAATTGTGACATAAAGGACCTATAACATTCTCATAGATCGAACAAAAAGGGTATTCACTTACATGGTTTGTCGAATGTTCTCTGAAAGGACGTTATATCCCGTTTTTGATATATGATTTAGAAGAAGAAATCACTCTAGACAGAATTTTGGGATCAAGGCAGGTATGATTAGACATTATACACTTTGGTGGTCTACGACAGCGGACATCTGATTTCGGACTTTGAGATGTCGTTTCTAAATGAAAGAAACATTATATCAATTGTACAGTTCGACTGCATTTAAATCTAATGCCATTAAACACATTCAATGTGTGATTTATGAGTATAATGGTATAAGAATCTGTGAGAATGTCTAGGTTAATAGAAATATAGCTTATCCCTTGAAAAATGTCCCTTGTTATCTCTTCTTAGATATGCGTTGATCCATAAGACAAATAATTTACTATAAGCAGACAGGTGCGGAAAATTATTTTAGAGACCGCGAAATTGAGGATATGGGGTACAGAAAATTGCCTCCTTCATTTGTAAAGTGAAAAAACCTAATACGTCTCTATAAAATTTAGTGTTTCGATCCAATTACATGCACTATCTACATTCCGAAAATATGAAAGTTTACCCAGCTTAACCCTATATCAAATTGAAGCTCTAAATGAGCACAAGTAGTTACACAACAAACAGTCAACAACATCGTGTAATTGAGAAAGTAATGGTTGTTCATGCTCTTATCAGCTTCTCTTCCGGTTTGTAATCAAGGAGAACGCATGCATTATTTGTCCTAAATTAGTCATTTTATCTCAAAAAGCCCCTTTTCTTTTTTGAAAAATTCCGTTAGTGAATAGTGACAATATGCCCTACTTGAATGATCGTCACATGATTAGAAATATTCCGTGAAAGTTTAATAGTTATCCATCAATAAATGCAGGAGAATGTGTTAAACATAGGGATGCTTATTTCACCGCAACACACAAACATACACAAACAAAAAACATCATCAAAGTGTAACAATAAGTCATAGTTACAAAATCAGAAACATTCTGTGAAAGATTCCTTGTAAATTCATTAAAATATTGGAGGAGTTATGTAAACATTAACATTCATTTGCTACTTTTTTCCAAGACACGGCATAATATTACAGAAGCGCGAAAATGTTCGCATGTCCATATGATAGGGAACCTTTCATCACAGATTTCCGAAATCAATCCATAAATAAAGAAGGCTTTGTGCAATCATAATTTTATATTTATACCCCATTTTCCCCGACGCAATATTCTAACTACAAACTGTTACAACTGTTAACGATACGACACATTATTTGTCGGTTTTGATGCAAATCCATCCATAAATGAAGGAGGCATTGTATCAAAAACGAAATTCCTATGAAGGCCCTCCTTTCTCTGACGCCACATCATCGGAAAGATTCTGTGAACATTTGATGAAAATCCGTGTATAAATAAAAAAAAAGGCTTACGGACGAACCGATGGAAAATAATTCGACGATACGTTTACCTTCGGTGGCGGATAAAATGATAATTTTAAGAGACCCCTAAACGATAAATTTCAGTTGGCAATACTATTGACAATAAATTTGAATTGATCTTAAATGGAGATTATATACAATTAATATAAATATAATTGATCATGTATTGAAGATTGCCTAATATTGAGATTATACTTTATTGCCAAAAATATTGTTTTGTATTTACTGCTTTACACGAAGCACTCTTCTCTGACAATATAAAGTATAAAACCGACCGAAAGTTTCATGATTCCAACATCCGCATATTACTCAAAAATCAGTGGACCAGAACGAAACTTAAACTTGTTCTGTAATCTATTAAAATGCGAACTAACGTTTTACAAAAATATGCAAGCGTTTAGAAAAAATGTACTTTTAAATTGCCATTTCCGAGTATTCGAGTATTTCTTATGTCCAGCAGTCTTCCTTGAAAATCAATGGAGCGGAACAAAGCTTGAAATTACATGTTACCTGAATTCCCGGGATGATGGACGGAAGACAGGTTGAAATACAGATGTAAAGATTGCAAAATTTTAAAAGTCTTCTACGGTTTCGAACCATTCGAACAAATATATTTAAAGAAAGTATTACAACATAGTCAATATCAGGTATTCGATACTGACTTTAGCATTGCAGCCTTTTTTTTTTCTTTTCATTTATTTTGTTGATGCTTTCTGATGCGTAGCTTCAGGCGGATTTGATCCATGTGTTAAATTTGGAAAACACACTTATTACTATTAAATTTGTTTTTAAAAAATCGGTGCTAACATAAAAGATGCAAGAACAAAAATGACTGTAGTACACTTATTGTAGAAGTTCATCGTTATCATTAAATCGTCTTACTCTCAAAACCCCCTAATCCTTCCACAGAGTACCCCGTTTCATAAAATTTGTCACTTCCAGTTTTCATTTACTTAAACTACTGATATTACCTACATATCTTACAATGAAAACTACAGTCGATATTGCTCCAGCGACAACGTGTATTAAGCGACCAATTTTATTAAGCGACCACCATAAAAATTCCTTTCCTTTAGCAAAATCTCTGAAAAAGAGGACATCCTTAACGAAAAACTGGTTATTATTGAATCATATGTTGTAAGAGCCCATCAGAATCGTCTCATTTAGACGATTCTAATGAGTTCGAACATCATAGGATTCAGCATGACTTGAACGACAATCTGTAAATGCCATCAAATTGAGCTGTCACATTTATCATGATATTTTGTATTAAGCGACCATTCTCATAAACGAGCGCTTTTTGGTGGTCCCCTTAGTGGTCGCTTAACACGAGTTTTACTGTAGTTTCCTTTGAGATTGTACCATATATATTCTAATGCAGTTCAGTTGTTTAAATTGTATGCTTGTTTTTTTTCAATAATATTGAGCATATTTTGTATTTTCAATTAGAATTATCACGACACTTTAAACTAAATTCAGTTTTACTTATTTGAACAAAACTACCACCATTTGTCTCTATCGCAATAACATCGTTGGTTTACTTGACTCAATGTGTGTGAATTAGCAGAATTCTGATTATTTGTTTTATTATGATAAATAGATAAAAATACAGACCTATGCCGCATCTGCCTTTCTTTGTTTACCTCCGAGTTCTGCTATCCCCTGGGATCCCTGCATCGGGTTACCCAAGGTTTGAAATGTCTTGAAATTGGGCTCAAAACTCTTTACATGAACCTTTAGTTGAAATGCTGGTCTATTATTTGGTATGCTGCTATCTGAAAACATCAACTAAAATCGTCCATTTCATTAAGGGCATAACCAAAAGTTTTACCATTATTCCAAACGCTTGGATAGGATTAATGTTAGGGTAAATCTTAAAAAAAAAAATCCTGACTTACCCGTTGCATGTACTTGGCAGAATTCTAACATATAACTTTAAAAGTGCTCATTTTCAATACTCATTTTGAGTTTCATCTCACCAGTTTGGTCTGATTGAATGTAAACGTCAATATGACCGGTCAATGTAATCTTTAAAGTTGGTATTCACGTTCTATGAACGCATCTTGTTGTAGTATAGGATAGAAAACGAATGCCGTGGTATATGGGAAATAGACAGGAGCGTTAGCGAGTGCCTATTTCCCATATACCGCGGCGTGAGATTTTCTATCTGACTAAGACCAAGCTTTTCTAAAATTGTCTGCATTATTACGCGAATTTCTAAACGAGTAAAACTCATTGTGGTATTACTGTAATTGTGTGTAATAATGCTGAAATTCCTGATGAATCTGTCTCTGTTACTTATTGCAGATCTTTTGCAATTTTGCGACTATAGAAAGTCTTTTGGTGAACAGCGCTCAAATAAAATGCTCGTAATCTTTTTGAAATGACTCGGCACGCAAAACCTGTTGATATTCACGTGCACGATATGCTTCCATTGTATTTCTGTAAATACAAAGCTCAAGAGTTGTATCTGTGATATATACTTTTGAAATACTGCTCTTTGACTGGCCTATTCGCTTCAAGCGTGGTCTAATTATTGTTTTCAAAACAGTGGGTGTGAAAGGATAATTGAATTAAAGTTTTATGAATACAAAGACATAGGCCTACTTTGAATTACGCTGAGCTTGATTTCAAGAGTTCAAAAACGATCACAAATCCAACGTAATGAATGAATAAATATCTAATTGTCTAAAAAAATCTAATAATGTTTTAAGTTCGCAATTTTAATTTCATACGAGATCCACTGGCCGAATGCCAGCGAGCTATTAACGAGGCGTTGAGTCCGTCGTGCCTCAATGCGTCCTTCTGTGCGTAGATTTCTCTTTAAACATCTTCTTCGCCGAACCAATGAGTGATTTTTACGAAACTTTGCATTCATGATCCTTCGCTGACCCCTTTTAAGTTGTTCAAGAAATGTAGATTGACCCCTAAATATGGGCGCGGCAGGACGGGCTTATTTGAACATTTAAATTTAATTTCCTTCCAAACCATTTTCTATTTCAATTAAATTTGGTACGAATGTTCCTTGGGTGACCCTTTACTGAAATTGCCCAAGAAATCTTAATTGAACACTAAATATTTGCGAAGCACGCTGGGGCTTATTTTCATTTGTATTTCTTTTTAAAAATCTTCTTCACCAACACCATTTTGACAGAAAATTAAAGTTTACATGCGTTTGAATATCTGAATACATGCATTTTCAAGGACTCGTCAAAGTGGTTTTTTTTTTTTTTTTTTTTTTAGCTCCACTGGCCGAAAGGCCAGCGGGCTATTGTCATGACGTGTCGTCCGTCGTCCGTGCGTCCGTGCGTGCGTGCGTCCGTCCGTAAACTTTTACTTCAAAAATCTTCTTCTCAGAAACTACAGGATAGATTTCAATTAAATTTCACAGGAATGTTCCTTGGGTGACCCTCTATCAGATTCCTTCAAAGAATTCTAATCGGTTGAAAATCATGGCTGAAGTGGGCGTGGCTAATTTCCATATATGATAATAGGTGAGTTTTCTCAGGTGTTAATTGATGGATATCAATTAAATTTTACATGAATGATCCTTGAGGGACCCTTTATCAGTCTACCAAAAATTATTGTGATCAGATGAAAAATATGTATTTTATGGGCGGAGGTCATTCCTCTATATGTAATATAGTGGAAGCTTTGAAAATCATTTTCTCAATATCTAACTGATACATATCAACCAAATTTTACATGAATGATCCTTGAGAGACCCTTTATCAGTCTACAAAAAATTATTCTGATCAGGTGAAATATTTGTATTTTATGGGCCGAGGTCATTTCTCTATATGTTATATAGTGGAAACTTTGAAAATCATTTTCTCAGAACCTAACTAATGGATAACAACCAAATTTCATTTGAATGATTCTTTAATGATCCTTTACAAGTCTGTAAATCTATATTGTGATCAGATGAAAATTAGTGTTTTATGGGCGGAGGTCATTTCTCTATCTGTTATATAGTGAAAACTTTGAAAAATCATTTTCTCGGAATCTAACTGATGGATATCGACCAAATTTCACTGGAATGATCCTTGAGTGACCCTTTATCAGTCTGCAAAACATTATTGTGATCAGATGCAAAATATCTATTTTATTGTCAGAGGTAATTTCTTTTGATATGTTATATTGTGTAATACCCAATATGGGGTAAAACAAACTTTTTTCAAAGTTCAAACTGATGGATTTCAACAAAATATCATAGGGATTTTATTTCTGTGAAGTTGTATCAGGCTGCAAAAAATATTTGATTAGATGAACAGCATGCTCTATATTGGCAGAGGACATTTCAACATATAAAGTGAATATTTGACCACCCTTTTGGTATCACCTAAATGATGATTTTTTTTAGACTCATTAAATTTAATGGATGTAAAGATTGTAGGTTAGATGAAACATAAGCGTTGTTAGAATCCAAATGTGTAGACATAGGGAGCCTGAGATACCACCTTAGAATTGCTCAGTTTAATTGAATGAAGGGTGACTCTGCACAAAGAGGTCAAGTGGTGTAAAGTGGCCTACTGAGGTTCAGAGTGGGGAAGAAAAAGCTAAGTTGACTGCACTCTAACGCATTGGGCAGAATAAAAAAATATTGGATTTAATATTTTACTTCTTATTATCATTAGATAGAATTTTGTTTTGGTGACTAACAATTATTGTGAAGTAACACCCTTATAGTGGTGTTTAATGAGAAGCGGAAAGATCTACCATCAAAATTTTGTGGACAAAATACCAGTTTATTATGCAGTAACATTCTGTTAGTATTGATTTTTTTATTTTTGGATTTCAAACAAATTTCACTGGAATGATCCTTATTTTTAACAGCCTTATCATCCTCTAATAATCATTATCAGGGTATTCAGGCCTGTGGAGCGAATCAGGCGCTCAAGCGCCTCTAGTTTTTGAATTTTGAATAGGAATTCAATACTAGATATTATGGTGGAAGACGCTTTCAAGACACGCCATAATCTAGGTATACGACCAGGTTTATTTTTTTGTTATTTTTTCAGTTTATGAACTCTCTCAATACATCAAATTTTCTCAATTATCATTCGCGCATTGTGAAGAAACGTCGGACAATATTCGGTGCGGGAGAATTACTATTTCTAGATTTAGAAAGTACAATGCCAATACAGCATTGCACGAGCGCAGGGATTCAGAATATAAAATATACTGAATTCCATAAGAAAGTGTGCACTTTCACTTTTTGCATTTCTCTAGATTTTTACAAAGTTTGAGGGAAATTATGGAGTAAATTAGATACAATATTTTAGTCAATGCCTTTTGGAATTAAAAGTCAAATCAGATTTGGATAAAGTATCGCATGCTTCATACGCGCAGGCAGAACTTTAATTGTTGCGATTGGCCTCCTTACAACTTTTTCCATGGTAAAAGCTATGTGTTGATGTTGCCTTAAAGAGTTTAAGAAGCCATTCCAAGCCATTTCCAAACAAAAGTTTTAATTTTTATGCAGACGTCAACGTCAACGTTAGACATTGCTACGTTGTTAGGCCAGTAGCTTGTCTTTGAATGGTGCCATGGCGTTCTATGACATCTCGATTTGCTTATTAAAGACCTTACAAAATGATGACCTCGATTTCTGTTGCAACATAAATGCTCAATCAATTTTAATGACGTTCAAAATCTGACAGGGTTCGATTTTATTCAACAACGTTTATTGGTAGCCAAACTACGCTGAATTGCAATGCAGATGTGATTTTATGCTTAGGAAAGCCGCAAAGATTGAACTGAATGCATTTTCAGACCAATTATTCGTCGAACGCGTGTTGCACATGCAAAACATGCAAAATCAAATGTCTCAATTTAGCAGAAAATGTTTGCTCATTTGCATGAATTTTGTTTTCAAATATTGTTTGCACATACTCTTGGGGATAGTCATGCGACATTTCATGACGATAGATTGCATAATTTCAGAGAAATTCAAAATTCAAAAGTGCACACTTTCATTTGGAACTAAGTATAGTTATGTCGATTGACTTTTGATGCCGTCTTCAATTATCAGTTGAATCATAACTTATTGTTTGTGACCTATCTCGCGAAAAAAGAATTGTCTTGGAAGTACAAATAGTGTCAAGTCGGTAGATAGTTTGTTGGGTTCGCAGGCTGACTTATATAAAAAAAAAAACATCTGAATTTGGAAACTGACTCACCATAGAGCGTCATATTGTTTAACTTGTAAACAAAAATCGAGAAATTAACGAGACATTAAATGTTATTGGTGACAAAAATTTTCAATAAGACTTTAAGTTTGAGAAACAATACTCTTATACATAAATATAAATTATAATAAAAATCATTCTAAATCAGTCAGTCAGCGCTCCATTCATATTAAAGGGAGGTAATAAATAAAGCTTAGTTTGTTCATCCTGAACAAAATTAGCGATATTGGATTACCCCCTTTAGTTTCACTCAAACCTCACAAATCGCGATCATTCAATTTCATGATGTTGTTAACTGTGTACACATATCAATTCACAAGTAGGAAGAAATTTCAAAGTTGGTAATTAGTGATCTAACAATTGTTCATCTTATTTAATTTTGGACTTTCCAAATATATGCACTATTTTTTAAAGTGTCGTTAAACCCGCTAAAACACACCAACCAACTCACCAACCAACCAACCAAAACCATCGATTTTCGAGCTCAGTGAAGATGCTACTTTACAGATCAAGCGTGCACTATCGTTAATGATGAATCGTACAATGTACCATCCCTGTGCTCACGATGTAAAGGCGTTTCGCGAGCGATTTGAGATGATACCCTGCTTTGCACGTGCACATACGTTCAAAGCGAGGTATCATTTCGAAAGCGCTTCGCTTACGTTTTCATCCTGAACGCAGGGCATGTTTCTCATCTTCATTTAATCATACTTGATCTACCTTAAAACCCACCATTAGCATGACAAAGAAAATTTGATTAATACCGACATGGTATAAGTTTCAAGAAAGATGATGCCGGGCTAATACGAACATAATTGTCTTTGTAATTCGCGCTCATCAGGGACATCTGAAATTCTCCTCGAGCCCCAGCGGGAGTCAAATGTAATAAATGATCATAAACGTAAAATATGCTATTAGTGTAGGGATAAATAGAGGACGATCGCATGTTATTTAATATCAATTCAATTTATACAGCATATTATGAGAGACAAAAAATGGACTGTTGCCTGACTAAACTGAATCTTCGTTTCGTGTTTCTGTTTTCTACGATATCGAAAGCAACACGACTGGTTTTAATTCCGGCGCTTATTATTTTCATACGTTATTACTGACTGATATAATTGTCTTTTCGTGCAAAATTCTTGTTCATAAATACTATGTTACTGAAAGGGGAGGTATTATGAAGCGAATTGCCATTACCTAGACCAGTATGGCGTTCAGGATCCAAAAAAACCCTTTGGGAACGTTTAAACATTAATCTCCACTTTGCTCTTAGCCATACGTGCAAAACGTGGAAATCATTCTTCAAACGTTTTACGAACGTTTTCTCCTTGGACGAAGACCAGTTTAATTCTTTGGTTGATCCTGTGGAACCTGTCCAACCTTCAGTCTGAAAAATTTAATGTTCAAGAAATGTTACCCCGCTTTGTACATGTGCTTACGTGCAAAGCAGGGTTTCACTTCAAAACGTTCGCAAACATTTTTGAATCCTTGATGCAGGACTGTATCAGAGAAATAACCAGGTAACTCGTTTTAAACGAAGTGGCACCCCTTGAAATTGGCGCCCGTTTAGAGTTGTCGACCCGTAGTAGTACCGCAACGTTCTGGAAGAAATGAACTTTAACAGTGTTAACCGAGGTTTCCTAATGATGTTCATTGGGAAGCCTCGGTCATCATTGTGAAAGATCATGAGTTCCGAAACGTTGCTAAATTATGACGGATCCATTTAATCAAATGGACGGATCCATTAACTCAAAAACACTATAGATCTAAACCGATTTCACAAAGCTCCATTCAGTAGAATAATCCAACTCACTCTTATCGCTAAAAATACTCCGACATCTTAAAAATCCATTCTAGGAATTTTGGAGGTTTTTTTTTAACTCTCCAAAATTCAATTCTAATTGCTCCAAATATGGTTTTTATGAGCTGGCTTGATTTTGAAAGTTTGGATTGGTCTGCGCAGCAAGACAAGTACAGAATATATAGTTTTTGCTAAAGGGGATGGGAGTTTATAGAAATCGCTAATTTCGTTCATTGTTAAGAAATGAGCGACATTCTTTCACAGTGACTTTTCTTTAACATCCTGACAAGGCCGCTCATCACACTCCTTCAATACTTCTAAACTTATTCCCAATTCAACAACCCTTCCAAATTCGTGATGATACAAGTTTAACCTTGTTTTCTGTACATTTAAGCCCAGTTTTAAAACCTGAAAACGTGCAGCACCCGTGTGACGACTCGTGGTTTCCGTGCGACCATCATCTGGTTTTACGGGAATCGCAGACCTTGCGATTTCATTTTAAAAATTAAAAAAAATGCCTCAAGGAGAACGTATCACGTAGAAACAACATTGAAGCATCACATGGTTGCTTTGCGGAAATCGCATGCTGAACATGCGATGTTTTGCTTTCGTAAATCGTAACCGTTAAATTTTTCTGTTCAATGCAACTGTTTGGTGACCGTGTGATAGCCTTCATGGTCTGAATGAAATCTAGTTGAGTGAGCACATGATTTCCGTGCCGTGATCACGCGAAAATTCAGCTATTGCAGAGCTATCGCCCCTCGGACTCGTGTAGAATTTTGATAACATAATTGATTGATTGATTGAATGAGGTTTAACGCCGCTTTCAACATTATTTCAGTTATTTCGCGGCGGCCGGAGCACCTAACAATGGATTCCTGGTATTTCTTTCACCTGTACTACCATTATATCCTTTCCTAGCCTCCGACTGCTATCTCACATAGCTTTACGATTATCTACCCATTGGTGAGAGACAAACGTCGGAAAGGATATTTGCCGCCACCGGGGATCGAACTCACGACTTCCAGATTGGATGTCGTATGCCTAACCAACTGTGCTATGGTGGCGGCCTTTGATAACATGAATATGAAAACGGCGCTTGGGTCTTTGCGATTTTTGGAATGCATAGGTTATTGTGTTGTCATACAAAAATTAGCGAATGTAATCAAGAGGTCCGTTTCTAATTTGCCATCAGTTTAGATTTGGATTTCGAATCTTTATTCCATGTGGATACAAGATATTTTGTTCTGAGAGCTTCATAACATTTTTACACATTGCCTAGATTTGATTTTACTTTAAGTTCACCCAACTTTTTTTATATTATCAAATAGAACTTTTACATTATTAAAATGCTAGCATACCTCTCTAATATTTTCAAAACGAACGCAGAAATACTAGAAAGTAAATGACTTGTTAAGACAAATATCATCATCCCTAAATCTTCAAATGGTCTCCATATCGATGTCTGTTGTCAGTTGTTGGCTAGTATTTGTCCTCCGATTTAAAACGATTTGAATTCTCAAGTAAACAAGGGATAACACAAAGAGGCGATACCGTCCCTGTATTGTTAAGATTATACCATTCACGAGATAAAGTGATATCTTAAGGACTGAGAGATCTACAAGCTAGTTACTTGACCAGTCTATGAGAATGTTTGCGTTTAACCCGTTCTGGGATAACCCGAGTTCGATACGCCATATCGATTATGTAACGCAGAAAAAATGAGAGACTCTGGAGTATGCAAAGATGATAAAGGTAGTGGAACCTTAATATTTCCGCAACGTTTCAAAAGTAATTAACTTTAATAGTGTTAACCGAGGTTTCCTAATGATTTTCATTAGGAAACCTCGATCAACATTGTGAAAGATCTTGAGTTCCGAAATGTTGCGAAGTTATTACGGTTCCATTATCTTAAAACACTCATTTTTCTTTACCAGATTTACATAAATCTTACTGTATGATTCTCTCATCAGAGTTTTTTCCTACTTTTCAAAAACCCGATTTTCAGTTAGTCCTGTTATAGGTGTATTTACAAAACTGAGCTCTGACGTAGGCGTTGAGTTCATTAGTATTATCCACAATAAATTCCCTGGCAGGGCGGAGCCTAAGTAATGGGTCGTTGCACTTCAGGTTAAGGTAAATCAGCTTTTATTTATAACTACTCACTTCTATAAATAGTCGACATAAATAACTTAAAGCATTTAATGATAGGTTGGTTACCAAAATCTCGTAACTTCAGCTTGTCCAAGCTAAAGTTACGAGGCTTTGGTAACCCAACGATGAAACGTGATCACTTTTCCCAAGCACGTGAATCCTTTTGGTTTTTGGATACAGTTATTTGCACGCGTTTACGATAGTTGAGAACACAATTTTGAAATAACCCAATATATTGAAAAGTAAACTCGCCAAGTTACGTCACGGCTAAGCCACGCCCTGCCAGTTCATTAATTACGCAGAATATATCGGGTATATTTAAAAAAATATATGGTAGTAACTGAATGAGATACCTACCTTTCAACTTTGAAAGTACATGAATAAGTAAACCTTATCATCTTAGACAAGCAATGCGTTTCATTTGAAAGGTAATATGCATCATTTATAGGTATTGTTTAAACCTGTTTTATCTATTTTGAAAGAATAGCACGGGAATTTAACCGTTAAAAGTAGATTTCACGGCTCATCGCGGAAAATCTACCTATACATGTGTTTACTATGCAGTTTGATAATATTGCTTTATTAATCATATCTTCGCGCATTTAGGTATCCTATGGTATAAAGGAAACAAAGTGGTTCTAAAAAAAATCTTAAAACGATGTAAAGGAGTTCAGAATTCATTTGACATTCACCGACGATCATATCAGCTTATGAATGAACAATAACAACAAAGGTGAGTGTATATGATAAATGGAGCCAAGTTGAATGAGGACTAAATACTTAAGGTTCATGTAAAGTGTTTGAGACCCAATTTTAAGGGCATTCATTTGAGAAGAAAAAGCAGTATGTACAGGAATATTATATATCAAAATGTAGCTATTTATGAGCAAAAGCAGTTGAAAAACATAAGACTGTTATAACTATAGCGGTATAGCCAAAACATTGTGGAAAAGGGTCATTTTGTACAGAACAAGAACTGCATGACTGTTGGATAAAATCGGCTCATATTTTAACAAAGTCTAGCCTAAAGTACCATCCAGGTAGTGCTACAACCATTGGTATAAAACTAAGCCCCAAAACGTAGTTATGCAAGCAATTTATTTTGACTTATTTTTTAAACACATATGTCATTTATGTCATTCTAATTTTGTAAATGTGTAGATCTTTTTAGGGTATGGTGTGTTATCACAACATAAATAGACATTAATTGTTTATATACCTGTAAGGTTGTTAAGCAATATATCAATTTCTATTTCACTGGATGATAAATATATAGTAATATTGTAGATCATTGAATAAAAAAAACTATAATTTGAAATAAATCGCAGAAAATATTTCACAATATTGTGGTGTGATGTTGCACCATACCTTACATCTATTTTGAAAACAGACCAAACCGGTTTGACATGTATGTTGACAAAATAAATGGAAATTGATTGTTTCAAAAGAGCCTTTTGAGACTGAGTTTTATATCTAAGGTTGTAGCACTACCTGGATGGTACTTCAGACTGTACTTTGTTGAAATACGGGGCGATTTTATCCAACAGTCATGCAGTTGCTTGTTCTGTACAAAATGACCCTTTTCCACAATGTTTTGGCTATACCGCTATAGCTATGGCGGTCTTATGTTGCCTAACTGCTTGTGCTCACGAATAGCTACATTTTGATATATAATATACCTGGACATACTGCTTTTTCTTGGCTAATGAAGTGCCCTAAATATTGGGTCTCAAACACTTTACATGAACCTTAAAAGTAGCTTGTCGGAAGGCAGAAATTTTGATATTCAAACGGTCTTTCCTGACCTCAAAGCAAATGCAAAGTCGCGCTTTATCATTAACCTGGCGTTCAGCGTGCAGACATGTTTACTAACGTTAACGAGTGGCATCTCGTTTTGCACACAAGTGCGCGTGCAAAGCCTATTAACTTATCTCAAACGTTTCGATTTTAGCATGAATGCAGTGTTGATCGTAAGGGACCTAACGCGCCGCGGACACGTCTAGCCAACTTATGATATATGAAGGGGATATGATAAAAGGATCAGTATATTAGATAAGGAACCTCTTAAGTTTGTTTACTTTGAAATCAAAAAGGGTGTCAGAATTCAAGCGAAGTTACAATTAACACATTTTTATCATTGATCCCCGGCCATTATCTTACCCGATCCAAAGATTAAGCTACTTAGTCCGTATTGGATGTTGTCGTCACGAAGACCTTAATCCGATCACGTGGTATATTAGCCTCCTCTTATCTGGTCCTTATAGAATCGCCACTCTCCTATTTGTTGTTAAGAATGAGTGATAAACTCTTTATAAAATGTTCAACTCTCTTGAGCCAGCACTGCGTTCAGGATGACAAGCTGTGCAACTTGTTTGAAAAATATACCGCGCTTTACACACGAGTTCGCACTCAAAGCGGGTTATAATTTGCAAACAGTGTTCACTGTTTAGTCATTATAAATGCAGGGCTGCTTTCTTCCAAAAGCAGTATTTTGTGCTTATCCGCCAAGACTGGTCAAATATGAGATTTGGTGGACAAAACCAGAATAACCAATATAAATTGTGACCCGTTAAGTGTAAAGGAATCATCGAAAAGTGTCAATCCTGGTCAGCATACCCTGGGTGAAAATTTTGAACATCGAGGCAATTTTTAAGTTGGAATGCGGAGCAATTCCAACTTAGATTTAACAAAACCGCAAAATGAACACAAGATAATTTCATTTCGGGTTTTTTGAGAACACATATCACGTGAACAGGATGTGAATACACTTCGGCCTATTTTGTATATCTCAACTTGACAAAGACATTCAGTTTATTTCATCAAAAAGTAATAATGCTGTACAATTACACATCTATCACTTCATGTATATTATTAACAAGCTAATCTATGTTTTAAACGATATTTATTGAAAGTTGCGTACGAATATATTAGTATCACATGTTTGCATTACTATATTTGGAAATCATGTGATAAGTCAAGTCCATTAAGGTCAGCAATTGACAATAACACTAGCCAACCACGTGATCTGCTTATATGGTAATGTCGCTATCTGTTTTCTCAGTATTGTGGCAATAGCACATATCTATCACGTGATCTGCTTATTTGGTAATGTCGCGACCTGTGTTTCATTGGAAAAACCCAATACTCATCCAATAAAACCCTTGCCACCACATCTTTAATTGACTTACGAATATCTTTGCCCAATAGCATTCCATAACCAAGACAATTTGCCATTGGAAACAAACCAACTAGTTCAACTTGTTTTCTTCGCATTCTTACACATCAACACGTTAAAGAGCACCATCATACAGTTAGTTACATCGTGAAATTGACATTCATCTCAATAAAAAGATTCTTAATCGCTCACTCAGCGCTCCATTCGTTCATTCAAAACTCTCACTCAAACCATTAAAAAACGCTCAAAGTTTTGAAAAAATAAAATCAACATGTACGTTCAAAATGAATTAAGCAAGAACCAAATCGCGATTTCACTGACAAAATTGAAATTTAAAGCGTCCGATTGGTTCTTGACACGAAATAGAAAGCTATTAATTGAACTTTCATGCATATTTTATATAGGTTTTATATATCGCTGATTTTGTTCAACCTGAACATAATAAGCGACATTGGATTCCCCCCATTAAATTTCACTCAAAACTCACTCCGCTAACTCATTCAACATCATGCCTAAATCATTTCAAAATCGTTCACCTTATCAAATTCACGATGTTATTAACTGTACCCCTAACTCAGAAGTAGAGGGGCATATATTTATTTCATCATGTCTGTCTCTCAGTCCATTGACCTTTTGCTTTCCGCTAGATAAACAGAGAAGCAATTGACCTACAATAACGAAACTTTACACACATATTGCCCATGACCCGAAGAAATGCACTATTGTTTCGGGGTCATTCATGTCACGACCATCAGTAAATTTTAACAGATAACAATTTCCACTCTAACTGAACAACCAATTGACCTAATCATTTAAAACTTGACACAAACGTTGTCAATGACCCGAGAAAGTGCCCAATTCTGGAGTCACAAAGGTCGATTGAACTTCGTCCAAAAATTGTCTTGAGATTCCAACTCATGAAGTAAAAGACTTCCCTGCGAAAATAGCTTTTCATCATGGACAAATCACTCGTTGAGGTCCACCTTGCGACACTTCTAATTAAAAATGTAATTTGAGCAGAAGTCATTTGAAAAATAATATAAAAAAACTGTTTTGAGTGTATAAGTGTTCGCCAGTGCGTCCATTAGTTGACTGCATGGTCCGCATCATTTTCTTCCTTTTTAGCTCGCCTGAGAACTACGTGCTCAAGGAGAGCTTTTAGGATCATCCTGACTGTGTCGTCCGTCGTGTGTCCGTCGAGTGTCGTCAACTTTCTTAAAACTTCTTCTTCTCCTAAACCGCTGGGCAAATTTCAATGAAATTTTGCCAGAATGTTCACTTGGTGACCCTCTTCAAAATTGTCGCTATATTCTAATTGGCCAATAAATATGGGTATGGCAGGGCGGGGCTTATTTTGAGCCCAAAATCTTTGAACGACATCTCCTCCTGAACCACTGGGCAGATTTCACTGAAACTTTACAAGAATGTTCCTTTGATGACCCTCTTTAAATATTGTTGTCAAAATTCTCATTTGCCAATAAATATGGGCGTGGCAGGGAAGGGCTATTTTTGAGACTCCTCTGTAATGAATGGGTTGGCAAGGTCTATTATGACTGCTTATAATTCGAATAATGTCTCCTCTTCAACAATCAGGCAAATTTGAAAGAATCTTTGCCTGAGAGTTTCTTGGATTAGATCCTCTGGACCAATCGAATTCAGGTGAGCGGTTTAGGGCCATTCTGGCCCTCTTGTTATCTTTCATCAGATTCAGGCCTGTATAGCGACTCTCGTTGTTGAAATACATTGTAAAAAGATGAGACGTATTATGTGATTAGCTGTGGTGGGCGGGAGGCGTCAGCTTCGTAAGTAGCTTGAGGTCACCGTCTCTAGAACGCATTCCAACTTATCAGTACTTTCAGTACTTTGATTCGAAACTAGAATGATTATCTAATAAGGTTATTATCGATCTTCGTCTCCTGAAAGAGCGTTACTTTCATTACACAGATTACGCATGTGCGTTTTACAAATGATTCTCTTGAAAAATATATTTGATGAATGATCAAAACATGCTTCGATTCTCCACCAACGCTCAAATCATAAAAAGGAGGCAGTTGTATAGCATTTATCTTTTGCCATAGTCCACATTTCGCCTTTATCCGATATGTTCTTTGGTGTTCGCAATCTGAGTGCGTACAAATTTCAAATTCCTACATGTGCAGTTACGTTCTGTTCAACCTCTGCTAGACAAAATAGGGTCTTTGCAATTTCTGAATTTTGGTCATGGGTGATATTTTTTTTATCTTTAAAGATCTATCGAGACAAGTCAGATATCGATGTATCAGCACAAAACACCTGTAAATATACAGGCAGCTACAAGCGTCTCGCGTTGACCCATCGAAAACGCTTTTACTGGTGTCTTCATACGTACATGTAAGTATGAAAGTATGAGATAAAACGAGCTGAAGTTGCGATATCGCGGATACTTCAGTCAAGTGATTTTTAATCAGAATCGAGAGGGATTAATCTAAGTTATAATATTTTGTTTCCAAATAGATGAAAAATAAATAGGTTTAAACCAAGTGATTTTTAATTTATTTGAAAGATTTTACTTTCTTTTCTAGTCTTAATGTCTCTGTCTACGACCTATGACAGACTATCAAATACGTTTGTATACATTTTAAAAAAAGTTGTAAAGAGAAGATTTCATTTGACATTTTTAAATGTTTTTTCCTGAATCACAGTATGGAGTTTCCATGTCGACTTTTCTGACAAAGGCTTTCTACCTGTAGATAGGTATATCTTTCCATGTTATATGTCAGTAGACAAGTAAATACCAGGGTAAATTTCTACGAAATTGCTCAAAACACTCCAGAACCTCACTCAAATGGCTAAAAAATAATTTCATTAGTTGGCATTAATTTCGAAGTGTTTGATTAGCCCGTTTGGACACATAAAATCTTTATATGGAACAGTGCATATAGTTGTTTTCTAATCAAAGATGGGTAATACAAAATCACTTATAACATGTGCGTTCAATTTGATTTCATCAATTGAGTTGAAACCCGCTTTTAAAGTTTTTTTTTAACAAATTACGACAAATTGTGTGACTTACAATAAATTCCTGAATTGTTTACGCTAGTGGCACCATTACAGCCTTTTCTAGCCTTAAGCTGTTATCCCACTATTACGCTCATCCATCCATCGCTGGGAATTGTCCGAAATGATATATACCGCCATCAGGGCCCGATGTTATCAAACTTTTCTCATTTTCAATTCAAAATTTTCTCAAATTTCAATTTGAGATTAAAGCCGTCATTCTGTTTAAATACTCATTTTAAAGCATTAACATAAAAGCTATTATTAATAATTTGTTATGAATAACAACTTATTAATATTATCTTTTATTAGCATACATTTATGCAAATTTTAAATTTGAGAATATTCTCAAATGAGTCTGAGAAAAGTTTTATCACCCCGGGCCCAGATATCCATTCCTTGACCCAAAGTACAAAACCAATGAAAGTAAAACAATTATTCAACTGCTTATGGGGACATAAAGAAGCCCATTTGGGGTTCAGCCCATAAAGGAATATGTGGGTAGTCTCCCTTCCATTGAAAACAATGTTATAGAAGGATTCTAGGATAATAGTTTAATAAAGGTGGTTTTTTTTTCAGATTAAGAAAAATCATGCACATTCTAATGCCAATGTTCATTCGTCTCAAAATACAATATTCATAATTGTTGATAAAAAAATGTTTAGTTTTTTATACATATACTGGACATTTCGAATTTTCATCATGAAAAATAGAGAATAGAATGTTGGTGACTTGAGATGGAAAAGTTTATCGGGCAAGGTGAAGGAATTTATCAGGTGTGCCGGAGATGAGATTGGATGCAAAGCTACTATCTCCAAAATCCTCCTCGGTCGAATAAAATCTGCGTTGAATCCAACCCGAAAAATGTTTTTAAACCCTTGGTGTTTTCGAGGTTTAATGAAAACAATCAAGTTCAGATTCGTCACATTTTTAAGAAAACGGCATCAGTTCTACGTCATCGATGTTGTCGCAATTCGATTTTTTTACAAAAAAAAAAGATATTTATGAGAATAGAGTGAAATATTTTTTTACAGAGATCGACTACAAATATTGATGAAAAAAATAAATTGATAGAAAGGACTCTTTTCAGACCTACATTCGCAAAAGAAGATCCGGAAGGTCACATGACCAAGTGATATGATAAAGCTCTCAAGTGTTCAACTGACCGGATATGAACAAGTTTATCATACCCCCTTGTATCAGACAATATTTATTGCTAGTGACAGGATAAAATAGAACCATAATCATTTTTTTTTACTTTCGGTTGTATCGTATATTTGAAAGAAAGTCAAGGTAAAGAGTGTTCCGTTATATCCGTTAAGGAGAAGTTGTCGGAATTGAATATTTTTAGGAAGAAAATGGCATAAAAGAGAGATGAGAACACATGGTAAAAAGAAGAAATATAGATGTTTGCGCAAAACAAGCTCTCATTTCCCTTCTATTTTTTACAAATTCGTTTGCTCATCTTAAATTCTTTTTAGTTATTTACATCATATGGCAAAGGATTTATGCATGTTAAGACGAACACTTTCTTTGCCAGAAAGGTCAGAGTTTATTTTCCATATGAAATAATTCGAATATTTAGATAATGATTAAAAATTCCGTCGAGTAAAGCTGTCGTTACGAGGTTTTCGTAGCCCATTGACGAAATATTCTGTGTCATATTGGCGCGTGTTACCCGATCTTGTTAATAGACTAGTGAGTCACACGAATATGACACTAATACAGAGAATAAATAATTAAACTTTTCTATTATTGAAATTGGACTATTTTGTTGATCTTTTATTTATTAAGACGCCTCGACAAATGATGTTTTATTTCAAAATGTAAGAAAAGGCTTGAGGATATTTGGACATGTAATTCAGAAAATTCATTGAAATAGTAATCTTATTTTCTGAAAACTGTAATTAATAATTTTATGACTGGTTGAACTATTGAATAGTTGGTCTATTAAACTAAAAAAATATCTTTGATTAAAAGTCGATCGTTTCTTCTATAGAAAATTCGTCAAAGTCATAAAAAATGATAGATAGAAAATCTGTATTCAAATTTTGAAAATATCATCTTTTCAAACCTCTTAAAATGCCAATCGAATGTATTGCTTGGTATTTGGTGACTTTGTCTTTAAAAATCGCCTTCTTATGTATTTCTGAGCTAGAATATTTTCAAAAGGTGTATATTTTTAATTTAAACCCAACTGTTTCCTTTTACTTTTCCTTATACACAATGTACTTATCGTATTTATACGAATTATTTATTATTAAAAAAAAATAAAAAAAAATCTATTTTCTTATTGAATGACGGAATAATATATTTTTCTTAGCCGTTTTACTAATCCTTTTACGAGTCTCTTAAACCTGGACAACTTAAAAAACCCCGAACAATTTGACAAATAAACACGTGTTGACTCATTCAGAATTCCTCACAACCGGGGTACAAGAAATAACAGGGTACACAAACTAAAAGGGATATCAGTCCCAAATAGAATACAATCACATCTTTCATAACCACCGAAAAGTAAACATATTTTGACCATGTCATCTTTGCAAAGAAAATTAAATCTGTCATGCTTTTGAAATATGTATGAAATAGTTTCAATACAAAATACCATATATCGTATATGTTATAATTAGGAAACAAACCCGAAAGAGCCACCACAAAGTTAAACATTTAACATTTTATCCGATGAAACATCTATTCTGTTAACTTTTATCGAAATTACTGTCTTAGTGCACTTGGAGATGTTTTTAAAATAACTGACAAGCGCTTTTCCCGCGTGTAATAAAATGTATAAAGAGTTGTTTAGTTCATGTACAAAGTATGTGTAACATTGTATATGTATTACATTATATATGTATGAATAACATTACATTCATATTCTCACTCTAAAACTACAATTTAGATCAATTTTTTTTTTGGAAAAATGTCTTCACGTAAAAAATAACTTGTAAATAGAAGTAATTAGTCTTCTTTTTTTCAAATAACCATTACTTCTCCTGTCGACTCTTCTTATATCAGAAACAAAACTTTATGAGCCTTTGTGAGACATTTCCAACAATATCAAAAGTGGACGATGCACAAGCATGGATCAGCCTAGAAACATGTAACAACACAGTGTATGAAGAAAGCTTGATGGTCGTATGAAGTGGATTTTTTTATTTACAAAGCACATATTTAAAACTCAGGTCAAAGGCTAATCTTTGTGCAAATATAAAATTATTATTAGTAAAGCTATGAAGTACTAAAGCCATAGATGAAAATTCTTTAGATAAATGCGTTTTTAACAGTGCTTTTATCCATAGGTTAGGATATCGAAACATTTTTTACAAAAAAAAAACAACAAAAACTAAGCATATGCTAATTAAGGAAAAGGTTTCTTTCATTGAAAATTCTGAAGGACATCACTGAGGTGACTATTCGATTCCTAAAATGTCAGGGAAAATGATAAAATTAAAGTAAAAGACATGCAGGAAATGTTCAATCATATAAGAACGCGTTGTCTAAACCAATTTCCTAGTACATCAAGTCATTTATTTTGATCAAAGGTAGTTTTCAAATGTTTCAAACCTTTTAAATCAGAAGCACTGTTGTCAACTATCACTATTATCATCTATATTGTTTTGTTGAAAAACTGGGTCATTCCAAATGATTTGAGCTGATTTGATTAGTTGACTGGCCTATTAACAAAATGATGTAATAGGGGGTATTTCTTATAGCTAATGAAATAGTTTGAAACTGAAAATATCATTTGGAATTCTAAACAAAGACAAATTGTTACCTCCGTAATGTCCTTGCAAATTGAGGGTGTATTTTTCCTATCTATTTCATAAGCATATGGTCAATTTCACCAAAATTTTGCATACATATAGAAATTAACATGGGCTTTAAGGATACAATTTTATTTTTTTTTTTTATTTGTGCAAATATTTCTTGGTAAAATTGATTTGAAAGTTGACCTGGAATTTTTGAAAGACACCTTGTCATTATTTAATAATATTTTTTTTCTGTAAGTTTCTTTGATACTGCCACCTGTGCATTTATCTGGTAAAAATTCGAAAACATAAGCAGAACTGAAATTATGATCTGTGTAATTCAAAAATGAATAAAGTAATGAATAAGGAATAAAGAAGTTGGATAATTAAGGGTATTATTGAAAATTAGTCCTTTTTTTCGTGACTCAACATCGATAAATGTCTAAACTATGGACATAAAGCAGTGATATTTATTATCATGTTTGAAGAAGTATGTTGACATAGGAGCAATAAGAGCAGACGGCAAAAAAGCATATTAAAATAATCTGAATAACAAACAAATAATGTCATTTTTATTTATCATTAAAAGAAATGCCTTTTATATGCTATATTTCGTTCGGAAATTTGTTAATGATAATAACAAGTTACCGTAACAAATCTTATAATAAAGACACACCATCCTATCTTTTTCAAAAATCAATACTTATGTACCTGGCAAGTACTAACACATTTCACAGCGCTTGTTCATTGCATTAAAATACCTGGTAAATGAATAAATTATAATAGAAAATAGTAATGATAACGATACAACACACTGGTTTAACTTATTCTACGACTACATTGTATACTTTGTCGAACCGGAAATACACATGGAATCAGTATTGAACAATTCCAATTATCTATCCGACGTAATTACATATAAAACAGTATTCAAGATTTATTAAGTATCAGCCCTGTGTTCAGGATGTAAAACCGTTTCGCGAGCGCTTTGAGATGATACCCCGCTTTGAACGTGCACATACGTGCAAATTGGGGTATCATTTCGAAAGCGCTTCGCCAACGTTTTCATAATGAACGCGGGGCTGGTAAATACTAAATTTCTTTCTGGAATATCTTGACAAACATGAAAATCATCAAAGATAACAACAAGAAGAGGTTAAATGACAAAATCCAAGTATCCGTACTATAAACTGTATTACAAGAACATTTCCATATCTAAAGGATGAACATGTGGTATATGTACGTCATTTCGGAACTTAACCGTTCCTGGTATAGATACAAAATTCTATTTCCGGTGGTATTGTTGACAACACAATGGCGCTCAAGAACAATTTTCGGGTTGTAGTATTTTCGTCTGTCAATACTCGCGACGTTTTTAACGAACAATACAGTTATTATCCTCACAATGCGTGTCATAACGTCTTTAATACATCAATTTAGCGCCATTACACGAGAAAAGATGTTGGGGCAGAGAATGTAATCCAACTTATTTCCCTTTAATCATGGAGAGATATTTAGCCGTAATAATTCATAATCATTCATTCTTCCGGAGACAAATTTCTGGTCTGTAAAACAAAACCGGACATTATTTCTATGTACATTCGCTCCTTGAGATATATCCCTCCCTATTTATTTTCATGATCATAGCTAATTACCTAAAAGAATAGAAAATTCCGCAATTGACTAGTTGAATGATTTTGGAATTATTTTGGTATGAAATCAAATTAGTGTGAGGAGAGTTTTTCGAATAATTTTCAAGGGAGGTCAAGCAAAATCAGTATTTTTGAATCAGACGCTTAAAAATAAAAATAACTACAGCCAATAAGATCATGCAATTAATTGATCTATTGATTGAAATATACATCATTTTGGACGAGGGTAAAGCAATTTAACGATTTCATCTAGCGTTTCTGAATGGTTTGAGTGGATAGATAGATTGATTTATTTTCGGTAAAAGAAGTACATACAACAATAGAGTAGTACAATATAAAGATAACAAAATGCAATTTAAATGACACAATTTAGTTACAATATTAAGATACATACGTAAGACAATGTTGTAACTATTAAAAAATAACAAGCATCTCAAAGAGTGATACTACCCACTATATGCACCCAGACCCAGGATAACACGAAAAAGAGAAAACTCTTATTTCCATCGTGGTCCTGATTAAAAACAAAAAAAAAAAAACAATAATAGGGCGGCATGACACCATGAAAGGCTTGTTCAACGTTATTTTTTAACAATATATCAAGATAAGAAATAAGGTTTTAAAGATTGACATCACAGTAATAAATTTATCACACGTTTAGAGATATACATATCACAGTATTTGAATCACAGAAAGAGAGACAAGAAATGTCTTTATTATTTGAAATATCTTTGATCATTTAATAAAACATGTTTAACTGCTTGCTTAAAAGGACTGTACTTTGATGACGTCCGCTGGAAGAGCGTTCCATAATTTGGAAGCATTATAACAAAATGATTTTGACCCAAAAGATTTAACTTTTCGAATACGATAGCCCCGTTTTGAGCTTAGCCCTGTTATGGACAGAGGCTTGCGATACGAAAAAATGCTTCAGATATTCAGGTGCCATATTATTATTGATTTTAAAGATATGACACAGCATTATTTGATCAACTCTGCTCTGGACAGGTAACCAGTTTAATTGCCTAAAATGTTCCATAGTAACTTTTGATCTTACATCTAGGTTAAAAATAAACCTAATTAACCTGTTTTGCGTAGTTTGTAACTTATTTTTATACACTGTCGTGAGACCCTGAAACCATACTGAACAGGCGTAGTCGAAATGACACTGAATAAGAGAAGTAACCAAAAGTTTCTTAGTGTGTTGACATAAAAATTGTTTCTTGCGTAACTAGAACTTTAAGCGGGAGTTTGCTTTCTTTAAAACCGCCTCTGCTAGTGAAGAAAAAGTTAAGGATTGGTCAATGGTGACACCTAAGTAATTCACAGAAGAAGATTGACTGATGGGCGTTCCATTACAAGATACGTAAAGAGATGGTTGGGACTTGAGTTACTGTCTGGAACCGAAAAGTATGGATTCTGTTTTACCAAGATGTAAAGACAACTTATTATCTACCAACCAATGGATGACCTCTTGAAGATAATCAGTCAGAGCCTCTTCAACGTCTCTGGCATTTGTGCCAGAGACTAATATGGCGGAATCATCAGCATATAATAACAGCTTGTTTTTAACAACGCCTGGCATGTCATTGACATAAATCAAGAAAAGTAAAGGACCAAGTATCGACCCTTGAGGAACCCCACAAGATATTGGGGAGCTTGTAGAAAAGTTTCCAGACACATCAACAAGTTGGTGCCTGTTAGCAAGGTATATGATTTAAACCAGTTGCAAATATTGTCGCCTAGACCACATGCTTTCAGCTTCATCAAAAGAATTTTACGGTCGACTGTATCAAATGCCTTTTGCAGATCTAAAAGTACCATTCCAACTACGTTACCCATATCTATTTCAAATTTTATGAACTCTGCAATAAGATTTTTATCGAAACAATCATCACCATCAATATTCAAGCATGTATTAGAACTCGAATTATTTCCTTTTTTCGAAGGAAGTCCTAATGTTTTTAACGTTTTCCAAAGTGATTTTGTATCATTTTTATTTTCTTCAATAGATTTAGAAAAGAAGTTGACTTTGGCATAATGAATAAGATACTGTGCATTGTTTCTTAGATTTTTGAAAATATTAAAGTTATATTCATTTTTGTTGTTTCTGTAATAAAGAAAAGCTTTATCTCTATCTTGTATAGCTTGAAGAATACTGCTATCCATCCACGCTTCTGTGCTTTGCTTGAGCCTTATTTGTTTTAAAGGAGCAACTTGGTCTAATATAGATGAAAACATTTCTTTAAAATCATTCCATGCTAAATTAACATTATCAGACAAAAATATTTTACTCCAGTGAGTGTTAGGAAAGAACAAATGGAGCGCTGAATGAGTGATTACCAATTGTTTTGATGGGATTAATGGTCAATTTCACGGCGTTTTAATTGTATACAACTGAGTTGCGATTCCATTGCACTTTAATCCTTCTGGATAAAATCTACTCACCCACGAATTGTCTGGATCATAGCCATCGTACTTTCAGGGATATAATGCAGACAACAAGGGACAATCTCACATAGTATGCAAGGAGGAAATTAGTTTTTGTTCACTGCACTTCACAAGTTTCAAGTCAACCGTTTAGGTATCAGAGTTATGCCTTGGACAAAAATTGCACCGAATACCCCCCCCCCTACGCCACGAATGATAAAATAATACGTCTTCTAATGGCGTTTAGAAAAAGATGTGTTGAGTCGTATTCCTAAGTAAAAGAAAAAATGATAATGTACGTATAAATGTACGTTAAATCACTTTCGGATAACCATGCAAACGGACTTCAAAGATATTGAAAAAAATGGCATTTTGGTTAATGAAGTCTCAAGCGTCAATTATGCAACATCAGGTAAAAACCTAAAATAGAACAGCACCAGCTGCAGCAACAATAAAAACAAGAGGACCAAGATGGTCCTAGATCGCTCACCTGAGTCTCTTTGACCCCTGGGACATCACATTAATTAGATAGGCAGATGTCAAAAAGAAGATAATTGCCTAAGATCAATACCATGGAACATTTTCAGCGAAGAGCAAGACAGATATGCCTTTTTGCTCTTTGATTCTATGTAAAAAGGGATGCACCCAGCTGGACCCCAAATGTGACCCCAGGGTCTTGATATGACCAAACTTGGAAGAAGTCCATAAGATGATGCTACATACTAAATATGAAAGCTGTCTGCCAACTGGTTTCAGAGAAGAAGATTTTTGAAGGTTTTCCTATTTTCACCCTTCGTGCTCAGATGAGCTGAAAGGGATGCGCCCGGGGTGGAGCCCAAATATGACCCAAGGGTCTTGCTATGAACAAACTTGGTAGGGGCCTACTAGATGATGCTACATACCAAAAATGAAAGTAGTGTGCCCTCTGGTTTCGAATAAAGAAGATTTTAAAAGATTTTCGTTCTTTGATTCTATGTAAAAAGGGTTGCGCCCGGGTGGAGCCCAAATATGATCCTAGGGTCTTGATATGAACAAACTTGGTAGAGGTCTACTAGAGGATGTTACATACCAAATATGAAAGCTGTCTACCTTCTGGTTTCATAGAAGAAGATTTTTGAAGGTTTTCATTTTTTACCCTTCGTGCTCATAAAAGATAAAGGTATGCAGCCGTGCAAAGCTCAAATATGACCCAAGGGTCTTGATGAAAAAACTTGGTAGAGGCACACTAGGTGATGCTACATACCAAATATGAAAGCTGTGTGCCATCTGGTTTCAGAGAAGAAGATTTTTAAAGACTTTCGCTCTTTGATTCTATGTAAGGGTTGGGCCCGGGCAAAGCCCAAATATGACCCCAGGGTCTTGATATGAACAAACTTGGTAGAGGTCCACTAGATGATGCTACATACCAAATATGAAAGCTGTCTGCCTTCTGGTTTCAGAGAAGAAGATTTTTTAAAGATTTTCACCCTTTTTGTTAAGGGTAAAGGGAAAGTTAAGGGTGGATTTCATTTATTTGAACATCTTTGGTAGAGCTTGACCCAAGGAACATCCCTGCCAAGTTTCATCAAGATTGGCCCACTGGTTTAAGAGGAGAAGATGTTTAAAGAAATTGTGGACGACGCACGACGCACGACTGACGACGGACATTCTACGATCACAATAGCTCACCTTGAGCACTTTGTGCTCAGGTGAGCTAGCAACAACAAAAACAACAATGACAAACAAACAAAGTATATAGAAATCAATCTAAATTCTCTTAAGTTACACATAGATAACATTTAGACTAATGTGGTATTTAAATAAGCCCATAGCAAAAACAATCATGTCAGTTAAAATTCTGTCTTGGTATTTTTCCCAAATTTTCAATGGTGAATGTCTTACATAATTGTTTAATTTTTAATGGTCCCCAAGGACTATTGCGTTTTCGATTGGACATATGGATACATGACCAAAACATTATCAATAATTTCATTTATTTGCCCTTTATTTAATGAAAAAATCATTCATCTCCAGGTAATTAAGATGTTTTTTTTTTCTAAATTGACATCTCCGAATAGAATGACTTTTTATACCTAAACATATTGTTAAATCAACGGACCAACCATTTAATTGATATGATATTTTGAATAGTAGCTGCACTAGCCTAATTATGATGTGTATTTTACAATCAGTCTTCCACTTTACTTTCTTTTGCAAAATCTTATGAAAACGTGTTTTTCAAAACAACATCAAATTCAGCCATAAATAAAACAAATACCGCTTCCGCTTGCCGAAATCCATTTTGCCGCGACATGAGGCATATATATGTTATCTGTTTATGAAACATAATTAACATCGTTGTGTATTGATGTCATCTAATGACTTTTTAAAGAAATGAGCAATGTTTCAAACGTTTATTCAAAGACAGACAAAATCATAGAATATTTGACAAGGAATCCAAGCTATTATAAGAGAAAAGTATAGGAATCAATGCCGAGGCTGTAAACTGGTGTTATGATGTTCATATTTTTATAGCACAGAAAAGTAAGCGAGTCAATACGTAACAGGGAAAAGGTCTCTGCCATCTAACATACGCCGAATCAGTCCCGAGCTGCCATCATCGGCCAATTTACGTCCGGTGGTTAGGTACAAGTAAATTAAAATGAAAAAAAAGGAATGAATTCCACTTTTTCGTGTGTCGTAGATGACAAAATGTTTCAATCGGTATTTTTATCAATGAAGTCCTTGGTATGAAGCATTTATTTCATTTTCATTTTTTATTCAATCCGTATTATGAGGTTTGTTAACATTTGAAGTGACACTAATTGATAATTGAGAAGGGGACCATTTGGAGATCGTTTCGGTCACAGTCGCTATTGAATCATCCCAGCTTAAATTGATACGATTCCGTATGTAAAATATATTCATTACTTTTTTTTAACTCTTCGCTCTTTCGCTCTGCAATCATCTTTTACAATATAACATATATAAAAACAATCCTACAAATGATTTTTTTTTCGTACATGTAGGATATGTTTAAACCGACATACATGTATTTATATACACACATTCATTAAATCGGACTGCGAAGCATTCGATTTATTTATACAGTTTTCCAGAAATCCAGTCTGTTTGACCCACTACATTTTTACCATTATCTTCTGAGCAATGTGTTCAAACCAAATTATGTGTTTTCAAACACCGAAGAAACGGCCTTTTCAGTCACAATCTATCTTATTTACTTTTCGACAAATAGAGAAGAGGCTAATACAAAATTTTATCTAATTTTCGCTTTTAGTAATTACCAGTTAGTATTTTCAGTGTTTATAACAAGATTTTCGGTTGAGTAAAGGAGTTGAAACGTACAATAGGTTAACTGTATAATAAATTTGTAGCACTTACAATATTACTGCTCTGATGTTTTTCTCGAACGGTCATTTACCAGTTGTAGGGCTGACAACCAATCAAATTCTGTTATGATTATCACTCGGTCAAAACCCACGCGTAAATTCAGACCACGTGGTAGATGCAAATGGACATCGTCTGCTCGAAATGTGTCAATTAAGTTGTTTGTCATTGGTCAATACTCGTCTGCACTCAAACAGGGAGCGTGGGAAGTTTACTGTTGACTATGTGTTAACAAATAGAAATAATTTTGTAATTTTGAAATATTTGATTTCAATGAGCACTCTGATCACGCTCTAATCCTATTTTCAATAAATTCAAATTTGAGTATGAAGAAAAATTATTCAACAACAAATAAACCGACAAAAACATACGATAAACTGATATAGGATAGCAGTAAGAGCGATCTATTTTTAGAACAACTCATGAATAATCATAGAGTGCTGCTAGATTTAATCGATTGGTCAGAAACCAAAGATATAAATAGCATAGTTGGCGATTTCACGTGTTTCTTAAGGGAAAATGCATTTAAAGTATATGGGAAAACCCAATGCTTAAAATACAAACATGTTGGTAATCAAAATTGTAAATAGTTTAATGAAAAATGTTTGTTGCTAAACAGGCTTTTAAACTCTATAGAGAGAGGAATAATATGAACAGACAAGCTTTTAGCTTGGCGCGTGCTCATTATAACAACGCAAAAAATCTGCTAAGAAATAATATAGACTAGCAGAGGGCTATCGAATCGGCAAACTTTCAAAATCGGACCCACGAGGTTGGATGAGCTGGCGATGTCCTCGAAAAGATGGAGTGTCAAGACGAAAAACTCACAAATTGGGCAAAGATTTAACCAACTTTTATTGTCCAAATTTGATTTTTTTTTTTTTTCGCTGACGGTGTTTATCGTATCATGTTGATTTCATTTTATTTTTTATCACACATAGTTCAATTGATAGAACACTTGCCATAGTCGGATGATCGTGGGATTTGGTTCTGGCTTGTTACCTACGTTTTAATCATCAACAACAACAACAACAACAAAAACAACAAACATAAAAGGTATCAACCCGATAAGGTTACACTCCTGTCTGTTTTAATCGAGTTAAATTATATAGAAAATTGGCACATTTTGGCAGTCTGTAGCTCCTTTAAAAACTAATTTTGTCTAAATACCTTAGTGCAGCTTAAAGAGCGTTATTTGTTTTTGAATATCATCTCCAGAAAACAGTACCTTGCAGGATAAAATTTTTCACAATTTTTCATTGCGCACAACTACCCTAAAAATTCTCTTGGTACGAAAGTGTATGCAGACTTGTGTCTTCGAGGACCAATCAGACGCTCTAAAAGACGATTTGAGGGCGTTTTGGGGATGGTTGCAGTGAGCTTTTGGAATGAAAGAAAGGAACGCTATGCGATTTAGAATGATTTTGATCGAGGTGAATTTCAAGATGTTCTATATTGTAGCATTAGATCAATACATTTTGTACAGATATTCTACATTTTTTTTTTTTTTTTTTTTTTTTTTTTGATTTTTTTTTTCAGAAAATTCTCACATAAATAAGATCTGGGCCCGAGGTTATAAACATTTCTCAGTCTCAACTGAGAATTTTCTCAAATTTTAAATTTGAATAAATGCATGAAAATAAAAGATAATATTGATAAGTTGTTATTTATACTAACTTATTAATATTTTTCTTTTGTATTTATACATTAAAATGAGTATTAAAACAGAATTACGGTTTGAATCTCAAATTGAAATTTGAGAAATTTGAAATGAGAATGAGAAAAGTTTTATAACCTCGGGCCCTGAACTTAGTATCCTCAGTTTGAATAATCAGATGCTTCTAAATTTAAGCGACTTCATGAAATAATGACAACTGAAGTGTGAATAGAATGATTTTGGAACGTTTTAGGCGTTTTTGAGTGTTTTTATGCTTTTTCAGTGATTTACTGGAAAGCTCGAACAAAGAAAGACAATTAGAATATTGATGACTAGGGTTGGTTAAGTATAACGATTTTTTTCACAGCTCAACTTTAGAATTTACTAAACTCACTTGTTTCCTTTAAAAATCAACAATGCTAAAGAGCATTAGATGGCAAGTGTTTATTCTCATTCGAAATACCTTGAAAATTTTTAACTATGTTTTGTATTGTTTTAAAAATTCTATTCGAGTAGGTTTTTTAAGTGTGAACGTATAGAAATATGAGCGAAATGCGCAAGTTTTTGTTACGAAATAATGCACGTAAATCGACTAGAATAGAAGGCGGGTTTTCAAATATTTGTATGCCAACAAGAATAATTATTCATATCCTGTTTGAACTTAAAGCTATTGAGCAGGGTCGAGTACTTAGAGAATATGGCAACGTTCTCAATCAAACACCAAGGACGCGGTACATTGCACGGCGAGCGGTTTGATTTTAGTTAGATATCTGCCCTTGTAAAATTTCGATTGATTGAAGCCCCAAATACATTTCTGTGTGTCTAAAGAGCAGAGAAGCAATCTCTTTCTGTTGCCATTGGAGTGTAAAACGAAAAGTCAAATGGCACTGTATAAACTTGCAAATGTTCTTCTTTTAAATAAATATGAAAATAGGAAATAGGAAAAAATATGATATTATTATATATAATATGTATAAACCGAAAACTGAATTGTTTTTTTTATTATTTTAGTGTGTATTTACTTTGATGGTAATGTTTGGCTATATTTGTACAGTGGAACAACATGTACAGCCAGTGCTGCGTTAAGTATGACCAAGCCGTGCAAACAGTTTTCCAATTATACCCCGCTTTTCACGTGCACTTGCGTGCAAAGCGGGGAATAATTGGAAATCTGTTTGCACTGTTTTGTCATTCTTAACGCAGGGCAAGTCGTTTTCGCGTGAGTAAAGGTGTTTTTTCAAATCCAATTTGATTTTTGTCTGGGACACAATAAAACTATGACGGTCGTCTGCCATAATTTTTTAAACGTCAACTGGGATCTCATTACAGGGCGGATTAATATTTGCCTGGATGAGTCGATCAGGGCTGATTACGTGGTCATATAATAATTTGTCTTTTGGCGCGAGGATGACGTCTTCAAATAAATGAGAGAATTTTCCTTAAGGTAGTGGACCCGTAAAAGTTCCGCAACATTTCGGCTCTCAGAACCTTTAATAAAGTTGACCGAGGTTTCCTAATGAAAATCATTAGGAAACCTCGGTCAACACTGTTTAAGTTCATTACTTCCAAAACGTTGCAGAACTATTACGGGTCCACTACCTTAAGATGATTTTCATGGGCTCGACTGATGACCATTGCTCGTACAGTTAATAACATCTTTAATGAACAATGTGAATGGTTTAGAAGCTGTTTCGGAATGAATTTGAGCGAGTTGAATGAAATTAAGGGGAGGTAATATGAAAGCACTAAATTTCGTCCAATTTAACGCAATTAGCGATGTTTCACTGCATCCATTATGAAAAAAATCTACGTATTTTCTGATTCTGTTTGTTCACGGTCCCATCAGAATCTCTTCAAAATCTACACCAGCCAAAGAAATCAGATGATGATTTATTCTGTTTGAATTAAAAAGTGGTCTTTTTAATCGAGTTTGAGTCTTTTTGAACGATTCTGGAGTGTTTTTTTTAAATGTGTGTGATTGAGTGGTTGCAATGAATAAATGGAGCGATGAACGAGCGATTCAAGATGGTTTTGATCGAGATGAACGTCAATATCACGATGTTCCTAACTGTAAAATGTACTTAAAAGAAAAAAGTAATTGACAAAAAATAGCGGAATTCTCCTTCCGTAACATTTTCTAGACTTTTCGGGCTGATATTAATGTTTTTAAGAAATCGGAGACGCCGATGCGTTCGTCGGCGATTTCTATTTCCCACAAGCCCACAAGCTGAGTAGAAACACATAACCGCTCAGACGAGTCTTTAGACTACATATAGTTTACGACTGAACTACACAATCTATTATAAAAATACAAATATCCGTTTAATAACATCCTATATGTTATTTTTTTATGACATTACATGGATATTTTTAGAGCAATGACATAATGTAGTTATCTTTAAGGAAACTTGCATTGCTGTTGGAGACATCGACGAAAACAAGGCAAAAAGAGTTTGTAAGATAAATTTAATACGTACTTAATGTATTGTATTAAAAAATATCTACCTCGGTTGTGGGAATTGACAAGTGTCTCGGCAGAGCCTCGACAATTATCAATTTCTCCAGCCTCGTTCGATATTTTTCATACAAAACACTAAGAACGTATTATATATTTTACGATTTCTCTAAGATAGGCAAAGCGGTGAGCTTACGTGTAGTTACTTCGCTGAAGACCTACACCTGATCATTTGCGTAAAATTATATATTGATTGTGAATTATGGAAGAAAATATTGTATCGATGTCTTATAGGATCATCTACTGGTTGGGCTTCAGTCGATCATATGCCGGCCTCTAGCCGATTTTGTATACAATGCAGATTTAGTATTTTCTGGCATTTCATTTTTTTGGAAATTCAGCGACTTGCCAGTTGCAGCACGCTACTTTTAATTGGTGTCGCAATCGCTTTCGAAGAATCAAGACATCGCCACGTCGGAGGTTTTATCTAACTACACAATAATATTTTTGTCCTGATATCACTGACGTCCGTTGGATGCTTTATATTATTTACTAATCGGATCAAAGAAATGGTCGATTTTGCGACTTTAGCATAAAACGAAGCATCGGACTAACGTCGGCGACAGGAGGACGAAATATTTATTTTACAGTCACATTTAACCGCCACCTGAGCTGATCGGGTCCCATATAACATTTAAAATGGCATGTGGTACTTTTCATTTTGATAAGGTGGAAAGTAAGAATGGAAAGACGGTACAGTTTAAAACCCCGAATCACCCAAATTATAAAAATTCTAAATTGCCTGCTTAGCGCTAAAATCATACAAAAAACGCTCATAAAGCATTCCACGAAGTCTGATTGGTCCGTGAAGACAGACAAAGCTGTGTATAGAACAGCACATTATATAAAGGATAATCTATCATGACGAGGCTACACCGTTTCATTATTATTTCTCACAGCATAGACCAGATAACATTGATATTTTAAAACACTAACATTTTTTTTTTTTTTTTTACATTTATCATGTCATCATTTTTCAGGGCTTTGAATTGAATGAATTTTTATTTGTGCTTAAAATGCACGATTTCGGGTCATTATATGCATACGTTAACGAACAAAACCAGGGCGTTAACGGAAGAAAACTTGGTTTAATAAGTAAATTCACGTGCCGTAAACCCCAGCTTTTTTACTGAAATATCCTCGGACTTGGCCTATATACTTAAGCAATTTCTAGAATTAATATTTATATAGAGCATAAATAAAAACATCGATACTATTCCCGCGTAAATTCTTTTGACGGCATTACTATACCAAGCAACGTCGGTATAAACAAAAATAACGGCGCAATGCATAAAGCCTTTTTCTGATACATTATCGGTTTTCGAACAAGTTTTAAAAGGTTCCTGTGATTTAAAAGCTACTTTAGTCTTTCTTTTTATTCAATAATAGCGCCCGTCGCAATCGAGCATTAAACCATTTTTCGGTTCTCTGCAAAAGTTAACGCCCTCAAAAACGTGAATTTACCCTTATAAAATATATATGCACGGAAAGTGGTTCTGGTTAAGATAATAAATATGTAGCTTTTTGTTCATTAGAGACTGTCTGATATTATTTGAGTCTGTGCGTGCATTCCCAACAAGTTGACAGCTGCGTGAAGTTCAAACTTTTAGAAACCAAAAGAATAACTTAGTGACATCGCGCACGGTAATGCTTATCATTTGAAATTGAACGTTTCCCGTTAAGTTTCATCTGCCATATTTTCCGAACCTGTTGGTCAATTTCTATATGCTTTATATCAAATGAACCACAAGAAAACATACTTTTAAAGTATATTTGTTGGGTTAATTGACGAAAATAAAATTCTCGTTCAATATAATTTCATTGTCACCAAAACTCTTAAATAACGTCTGTAAAACGTAACAAATTTTGTGTGGGTAGATTTCTTTAAAATCCCTTAAATGCATTAAATAGTTCATGAAAAATGTTGAAACTCTTAAGATTTGCGCGAAATGTGACACCATTTAAGTAGGTGAACTAAAATGACCGTCAGTTATATAACAAACAATTGATAGAGATTTATTTCAAAATTCAAAAGTTGTAAAACGTCATATTTTAACGAAAAATCGGCATGAAAAATCGTAAAGTTTTCTCAATATGTTTATAGATAATAAATGAATTTTTTTAGAAATTTAAAAATAAAATAATTATTTTTTTCTAGTTTTCGTTAATGTGGTTGAAAATAATAATACGTCATATACAACAAAATAAAAAAGGAAAATATGTGTGGACACAATTTCTTACATACGCGAACTTTATAGCCGGTTTTCAAAATGCTTCGCTGTCGTATTTCATAATCAAAATGATTATCACAAATCATTCTACATTTTTGAAATATTATTTTTTCGTACAATCACAAGGAAAATTTTCGTACAGATACGTTTAAAAATATAAAAAATATTTAGATTTGGCTGTGTGGACATACTTTTCAAAAACGTAACAATTTTAACGTCATACGTTTTTACATTGCGCGCTGTGCTTTTTTCAGCAATTCAAGATAAAAATGATTAAATCCGATTGATAGTAAAAATGCTTTCAGCAGAAAAAGTCTTTTCCTTCTCATTCGGAATATAACTTATATAGCAATTTTAAAAAAATAAATACGCATGACAAAATCTGTACTAGAACGATAAACAAGAAGCGCTTCAGGAAAATACGGTGTAATAACGTCTAAATAGCAAAACCGACGTTACAAAATGTTATAAGCATTAGCGTGTGTGACGTCTCAGATGTAAACAGGGGATTGTGGAAATGTCTACAGATACTTTAAGGCCTTATCTATCTACAAATCGCATAGTGAAGACTTTGGTCAGACTGTACGGATGCAGAGACTGTGTCTTTGTGCACATCTAATATTGTTGGAAATCACACGCACATGCTCATTTCATGTTATCAGACAGGTGATATCAGGTCAATACAGACTTCATTGCATGCTTATATTTTTTTTATTGAAGGGGATATTAGAGTATTTGTGATACTCATTCAAAGCTTTCATCATAACCAATCAGTTTTATTTCAAAATTATTCCCAATCATTCACCTCATCACTTTCATGATGAATGATTATAATACTCAAAGGTTTGATCAAAATTGTGTCTTGCGCGAAAAAGGGAAACCTGCTGTCAAAAAGCAATCGAAAGATCTGATAATCGATATAATCGATTCGTATCTACAATAATAACCAATTAACAAGAACAAATATAAGTAATACATCTATAAAAGTTTATTTGATCTATCTATTAATAGACCGCCGACAAAGACCTTAACGAAAATCAAATACCAATTAATATCTTCACTTTATCGTTTTGATTAAATAAATACTCAATTAGTTATCTAGCCTCTTATTTATACAATGTACTAAAATATTTACAATTCCTTTAGAAAATATTACTAAACTTCTTATTGTGTCTTCATTTTCGTAGTAAACGTGTCATTATAAAATAGTTTAGACCTTGGTTTAGTATCAAAAGGTTCTATACCTCTATCATTTAGATATTTTAAAAAATATTCCACTCTAGATCAATCTAGAAGTGATCATACGAAAAACCCTCAGGAACGTTAAAGAAATAAGAACTGTGAATATTATTTTCAATATTCGCAAAAATCATACACACTATATCGTAAGCATTTGTCTTTGTTTTTTTTTTTTTTTTTTTTTTTTTTTTAAACAGGCTAGATTTTAACAATGGCAAATTGAAAATGCCCATTTGAAATCTGTATTTTTTATATGATTGACTGTTAATTAATCAAAGTACCAAATAACATTAATTTCGATAAATTTTGTTAAGCACATTGTCATGCGTAGGTATTCAGTAAAGAAACCGCGTGTAAATAGCCACTGTCCCTTTTACTTACGACAAAGGAGGTATTAGTGTAGTATGATGCTATCATTGTTTGTTTAATGTCAGATACGATTTATATCAGATACGTTTTGAGGTACACAAATCATATACGATCTTTATCGTCACATTGACAGGTCCTGATGGACCGACGAAATTAACTCTCGCCTGATCGCTATCTTGACAAATTGTTGCATATGATTTTGAGGGACGATACGGTATAACTATGCTACAACAGAATACCAAGCTCATCAATATTCAAAGATGTAATCATAACCATGTTCTTTACTTCAAATCTTCCGCAGAGAAACAAAAAAATATAGATTTGTTTCAATTGTGAAAGAACAATAACACCGAAAAGCACTCTTTTGGATCTAAAATACAGACGTAAATATGACGAAAAGTAGAATTTGCCTTTTGAATTTTCTAAAAGTTCCTGGCATACATATAATTACAATAAAGGAAAATCCACCTAGTTTGGTTTAGTGAAAGTTCTTGACTTATTGGTCTATATCGCCATGGATGACTTTTTAACTACAACATCTTGTCGGACGAATTTAACGGTATATTGATTTTTTTCTGATTTCAGAAAAAAATTAATATACAGCCTTATGCTTCCGACTATATAACGCCATTTTAAAGTAACGTATATCAATATGTCTCAATTTTCTTTCAGATAACCCGAAATCAAAACTGGAAAAAAAAGTAATTAAGCCAGTCATTGCAGGCTCTTTACAATTTCTGTTCTTGTCTGGATTGCTTAAATGATCCTAAATATCGTTGATAATGTCTTCTATTACTGGACAGAAAACATAAGAGGCTAACAGTTTATCTATATTTTTATATTTTGGACAGCCTTTCGTTCATGAAAAAGAAATGAATAGGGTTAATTGTTTAAGTTAGAACTGCTTCCAACAGATTGTTTGTCGGCTGTAAGCAAAAATTTTTTTTTCTTATTTTATACACAGTAAAATAAGCCATAGAGAGAAGAAGGGTTTTGAAAACCATTTTGACGTCCCACTAAGTTTGTCCATTATCTATCTAGGCAGCACCATTGAGATAATCAAATCGTCGGTGATTTTATCATATACCACCATGTCAAATCTCGCCAGCGCAATCATATGTATTAGTTTCGTCAAGAATGGACGCACCGGGCGGTCTGAAACGGAGCGGTATTTCCCTGACAGATTTGTGAAATACTGACAGATAGATGCGACTATTTAGGGTCATTACGTGGGGTATGAACAAAAATGTGTGAATATAGCTTCCCCATAAATTACCGGACCCTTCTCCAAAGAATTTCCCAATGTCTGATATATAGTTAGTTACATCGTAAAATTGACATTTGCCTCAATCCAAACAATTCTAAATCGCTCACTCAGCGCTCCATTCACTTATTCCAATCACTCATTCAAACTGATCAAAAATGCTAAACCCATAAAAAAAATAGAATCAACAACGTCATTCAAAATAAATTTGGGTGGAGAAAAATCGCAATTTCACTGACATAATTCGAATTGTAAGCGTTTAATCGGTTCTTGAAGAAAAAGGAAGCTATCGTTGAACTTGTATGCATATCGTATTAAAGGGAGGTAATCAATACCGCTAATTTTGATCATCCTGAACAATATTTGCGATATTAGATTACCTCCCATTAAATTCACACAAACCTCGCTTCACACACTCATTCAATTTCATTCCTAAACCATTCCAAAATCATTCACGTTGTCAATTTCACGATGTAACTAACTGTATCAATAAATTGGTACACTCAATCATATTTAGCAAACGCTGCAAATGTAAGTTTCTTTTCAGTGTAATAACCTTAATCAAATCCTTGTTTGTGGTCACCTTCTTTTTAAATTTACTGGCTGGAGTGATTTTCACGACATTGTGATTTCCGTAAAAAATACGGAATCGTAACTGATCATGTGATGGAACATAACTAAGTAGTATTACTTAATATGGGATCTTGTAAGAAACATAAATATATTGTATTAATTGTAAATATACGTATTGTGTCATTAAGTTATATTTTTGTATCACTAACGGATCAAAAGCTTTCTCGATATTTTCTAATAAACAATGTTCTATGTTCTATAAAAGCATTATCATTAATGATGTAACAATGTGAATTTTTAATAAATGTACTAATCAAAGACACATGCTGTAAATGCTACAAAGACATGTTTACAGTTTAGAACATCGTGAAATTGACAAGTCGAATGATTTTGGAATGAAATTGAATTAGTGTGCGGAGCGGGTTTTGAGTAAAATTCAAGGGAGATAACCCAATTTCGCTAATTTCATTCGAGATAAATAAAATTGTCACCTCCATTTTATAAGATATGCATACAGGTTCTATGAAAATTTTTCAGTACCTTCACAAACTCATCATACACTAACAAGATCAATTTTGTAAGTTAAACCGTGTAATTTATCTACCGATTTTTATTTTGAATGGTGTTAGTGGTCTTATCATTCTTAGATCGTTTTTGAATGGTTACTCCAACCAGTGAGTGATTGGAATGAATGATTGGAGCGCTGAGCGAACGAATTTGAATGGTTTTGATCGGAATGATAGTCAATTTCAAGATCTAATTAGCTGTAGTGTACATCTAGTTATGTTTTTTTTTTCCTGTGAAGGATTTCGTTTACGTTACTTCGACAGACAATTTAGACCAAGATCATTCTTGACAGACGTGCAATTTGTTCTTAGCCTTT
Source organism: Fragum whitleyi (assembly GCA_948146395.1). Lineage (NCBI taxonomy): Eukaryota > Metazoa > Mollusca > Bivalvia > Cardiida > Cardiidae > Fragum > Fragum whitleyi. The sequence continues at coordinate 50,316,750 of OX411544.1, forward strand.
ACCGTATGCCTTTTCTTAATTATTGAGGAAAAAATCGTGATCAAGACTTTTTGAAAGTTTCCAATTTGGCAACTAAACGGAGATAAAATTTAAATTCAGAAGAATTAGAGTTCAATTTAAGTTATATGCGACTTTTAACAGGAAAGGGTTGCGTTAATAAATTGTCGTGGGAAACGCTGAGCGAATGATACCAAATCACAGACAATTCGCGACAAACTTAGCCTAATAAAAAATGAAAGTATGACACGAAAATGCTGTCCGACAGTTTATCACGATTGGTGTCAATATGCTGTTTTGAGGTAATTATTGTGACATATGTTGCTAATAAATTGTTATACAGAGAATCTAAAATTTATTCTAAGGAGATCTCGTCCCATGGAATCAAATTTACTTTCCGTTTGTATAAAAGTTTCACTTATCTTTTTCCTTGAAGAACAACGGGAACGGTCCACAGCGTCGAACTGTCAATCAAGAGGTCCGGGGTTCGATCCACGACGGTGGCAATTATCCTTACCGACTTATTGTTTTTCACAAATGGGATGATAATCATAGACCTATGTGAGATAGCAGCTGGAGGCTAGAAAGGAATGTTATGGTAGTACTGGTGTGGTAAACACAAGAAATCCTTTGTTAGGTGCCACAGGCGCCGCGATATAACTGAAGAATTGTTGAAAGTGGCGTAAAACCTCATTCAAACAACCAAAGACGTTGCGTGCGTTGCTCTGAATGCAAACCAGCCCAATAATGACGAAAGCTCAAGGCTAATGTAATCATTCGAAGGAAAAGCTCAGATTTCAATTTTCCCCGTTCTATTTTTTTTAATGTACCAGTATATACCAAGAAAAGGTCCTCATGGCGGTGCAAATGATGTCGGTTAAAGCTTGAATGTAAGTTTTATTTGCGACTATGTAGCGTTTTTGAACAATTTGAGTAAGTGACGAAAACGCTATATTTCGCACGTGGCGTCTAGTAAAACAAAGTCAACGAAAGATTCAAACTTGGCATATCATGATTTGATAATACAACGCAATATTTTACTGCGTTTTGTCATTAATTTATAATATGCTCGAACGATCTCCATAGATCGGTCTCCGTAGACAATCGGAAAGCATTATGTTTTTTTTTCTTTAAGCGCATTGACCCATGTACCACCAGAAGCCGAATCACCTAAAAGTTACAAAAAGTACTACACCAACGGCCGCATTCGGAACATCACTCGGCCATTTCCGTATACTGCAACAGACCTCGAATGTATATTAGGCGGATGGGTATGTAACAAAATTGTGCATTTTGTTAGGCGGAAACAGTGTAAGAAAAGCTAGCGCGGAAACAACCGACACTTTCTTTAAATTTATATTTTTACAGTAAATAATGGCTAAAAAAATCTTAATTTTTGAGAATGATTCGCGATTCTCAAAAATTAAGATTGTTCAGCCGCTATTTAAGAATCTTAAGATATTTATATAAGGATACGATGGTTTCACTTCAGTGACTTAAACGAGTAGCGTTGGTGACGTCGAATGTTTTCACTCAAAGTTTTTAGGGCTAACGCTATTTTAACTAACGCCATCAAGGTTTTTCCCAGGATTTCCTGTTATTTTCAAAAATAATCCGTCTATGTACATCCGAGGTTGATCTTGAGATTGGCCGAGTGGTGTTCCGAATGTTACGGCCGAGGTACTTTCCACTTTACGGAAAGTCCGAGCGATGTTCCTGAATATGTGTTCCATGTAACGTAAAAAACGACTTTTTTATGTCTTGATGTAACCGCGCGCAAAGTACACCTTCTATTGTTTCTTTTATATCACTTAAACATCTAACTGAGCGATTTGTTCAGAACTGTTCAAACATTAATTTTGTAATCCATACCATGTTAATGCGGATTTTTGATAGCTAATGTTTGAATAAGAGGACATTAGACAATGATAGCTACCGTCGCACCCAGTAAACCTTTGTTCGAATCACTGCAGTTTCTAATTTAGATTGCATTGGCTCCAATATCATGGAATTGGTTCCGGTTCAGCATGGATTTTTAAGGTAAAGGACTTCCGATTAATCAAACCTGTTCGTGTATACTCATTATTACTAAATGCATTGTCGATTTTTTTTTCAATTATCCGAAATAGTGATTAAATTCTAACGTTGAGTTCTTTCCATTTCTTTCAGAAGAATTTAAAATTCAATTAATTGATCGTCAAGTCCCAGACAATAATCTTTTTAAGTTTGTTTTAATTCAAAAAATCAAAATAACTTATTGAGATGAGGTAGTTGATCCAAAAGTGGAGAGACCCAGATTTGATTTGGAAAAGCCAACTGTGTCATCTCAAGAAAACATTAATATATTTGTTCTTCTTTTTTTTAGTAAAATTAATTAAGCCATGTACATGATACACCTTAAAGCAGTAAAAAGGAATGTCTGTCCCGATGTTAAGGTTTTTTTCTTATCTACTTTACAATTGTAGGTCTCATTATAAGCTCAGTCAGAGTGTCATTTGATGAATCTGATTCCCCCAAAGATTGGTACGATTAAATCAATTGCCTATCGTTTTCCGGTGGCCCGGGGCCGGGGGAAACATCTTCTTTATTGACATATGACGGACCTTTGTTACGGGTCATGGTGTAAAATTACAAAATCAACCTAAGTAAATAAGAGTCGGGTATACAGAGCCCAATTAATTTGGTTCGTTCTGTTTTGTACCAACATATTGCAATCTGATTGCTCGGTATACCAAACTTTAACACAACAATGGGGAATAAACTGTGGCTTTTGGCTTTTATGAAATCAAGTTCTGTTTTTCTCTATTTGTTTCTCAACAATATTACGTGTACGCAGAGTAAAGCCTCTGACAAGCCTGTACAGCCGTATCTAGATCTGTAACTGACAAATGACCATGTTGTAAAACAACGACGTCAGTCCTTCTGATCGATGTTCGAGTTCCAAAATTGTAGCTGTAGGAAACAATACCCATCGAGGCGTGATAAACACGTCAATCAATGGTCAATTATCTTAAGTATATTCTGATATTTCGACCCCATAGTGAGACTTGGACATCGGTCAAGCATCGAATTTATAAAATAATCTTTAGTGATGTATCGATCATAGGTGTCTAATGGTAGATCAAACATCTTAAAACTATTACTACTAAAATAATTTTGATTTAACTAGGTTATTAGGCTAAGGAATAGTGATAGTTCTGGCTTAGATTTTATAAAACCTCCTTAAAAACAAAACAAACCAAAACAAATGGAAAAAAACTAATTAAAAAAACCCACCCCACCCATTACCATCGTCAATGAAAAAGTAGAGTTCTTGGTTTACTGGTTACACGAAGGACTCGAGATCGGAGGTTCCCTTTTCCGACCCACCCCGCACCACACGAATTTTTCTGTGAAGAAAAGTAAGTCCTTTTTGTTCAGACGCAGCAGTATCAATAAGTAGACGTGGGTGGACGTAGGGGTTATGAGACAATGTGGTAATGCTAATGTCGAGCCGAATGTCAAATATGAAATAATTTTATTTTCGTTTTGATGTGTCCATGAATGTAGTTCGATGGAGGAGGAGTTATATGCAAAAATTAAAATCCGAGGGCGGAGCATATAACTCCTTCCGAAAATGAAAATGAAATGATCATTGAAAAAATGGCGTTGGGAGAATTTGAAAGAAAAAGAAGCGCGTCATTTAGAACGTGGGTTATATGACGTCAAAAACACCAACATTCCCACATAAGCTGACGCATGAAGTCATAAATGGGCGGAGCTATATATTTACACAGTAAAACACATAATATATGAATTTCTTTGTGAATAAAATTCTATGTTATTCTTTTATTTCATATATGCATCTTACGCACCTTGTATAATAGTTGACTCGTAACTAAATAGTAGTTGCTTAATTAATAATGAAAACATACTACAACGGCAATAACAAAAACAAGTGCTAATCTTTTAAATTCATTAAAAGAGTAAGTCCATTAAAGAACAGCAGTTGTATAAAAAGAGGGCATAACGAGATATTTAGCGGATTTGATGTCTTTTTTGTCCGTTGTTAGTGTTTTTATGTGCCCAGATGGTGATCCGAGGATTCACGTCAAAGGTCTCAGATTACTTCCTTCGGGATAAAAAAAAGCACAATATGCATTCATCAATGAGAGGGAATAACTCTCTACTGCATTTTTTTTTTTTAAATTTTGTTTTTGAAATGTTGCTGAATATTCCCAATGTTAAATATCATGGACTGATTTGAGTGACCATTGATTGTCATAGATCTTGATCAGAGGTCTTTATTCATTCCAAAATGGTATAATCATTTCTCAACGTTTGCTTTGGCTGAAGGCTCTCATTTAAAACGCCTCAACTAAACGACTCTTTGCACAGAGCCAAGGAGAATTTCAAAACATATTTTTCGTACATGTATAATTATTTTGCCCTCTACACTTGTAGTTCTGGATTAATTAATTTATTTAAAAAAAGAAGAAGAAAAAAGAGAAAAATAATTAAACCGATGCTTTTAACATGAACCAAAATATAATGTATCAATTGTACGACAAACTTGTGAATAAAGAGTTTTCAATGTTCTTTATTATTTTTGCAAGAGAGATTACGCAAAATTTTCGAATCTGAGAGGTGGAATAGCGATGATATATTCACTTGTCGTCGTCTTATTTGTTGTTGTCGTTATCATCGTCTTCTTTGCCTATTTTCATTACCATTAACTCATGTTTTAAGTTGTGTCCATCAACATCTGCGTTCTGATTGGCTGTAACTTTTAGATATGAAGATAATATCTTCGCATATTCATACAGTGTGATTAGGTATTTAGTTTCAAACCTCAATGAAATCAACAAACACTCGCTTTACTTCTTAAAGATTTAGAATTTATTAAAATTTCTGATATACATGGTCTGGCTGTCAGGTGGCTTCATGTCTATGTCAGCACTGTGATCGGGTTATTCCAACATCGTTAAACATTGTTTTGTCAATATCTACACGTAACATGTTGGCATTAATGTAAAACTTACATCATACCTAACGTTAAATTTCTTATACATAATTTGATACATTTATTGCTAGTAAATTGGACAGTAAATTAGAAAGAAGACAATATCAAACAAAATTCCAGAACATTGTTTTTAAGTTGGAATGTGGAGCAATTCCAACTTAGATTTAACAAAACCGCAAAATGAACACAAGATAATTTCATTTCGGGTTTCTTAAGAACACATATCACGTGAACAGGATGTGAATACACTTCGGCCTATTTTGTATATCTCAACTTGACAAAGGCATACAGTTTATTTCATCAAAAAGTAATAATGCTGTACAATTACACAACTATCACCTCGTGTTTATTATTAACACGCTAATTTATATTTTAAACGACATTTATTGAAAGTTGCGTACGAATATATTAGTATCACATGTGTGCATTACTATATTTGGAAATCATGTGATAAGTCAAGTCCAATTAAGTCAGCAATTGACAATTAGCACTAGCCAATCACGTGATCTGCTTATTTGGTAATGTCGCGATCTGTTTTCTCAGTATTGTGGCAATAGCGCAGACCAATCACGTGATCTGCTTATTTAGTAAGGTCGCGACCTGTTTTTCGTAGAATTATGTTATAGCTTCTTTTAAAGGTATAGTTTCTCTTTCTGAACGGCCTTATTACACATTTAACTTTTGACAAGGTGTTATATTGTAAATTTCTGTCTAAACATATTGTCGTTTGTTTTCCGTCAAATTGCAGTTATCTACATGAATGTTTTATTGTAAAAACCCAATACTCATCCAATAAAACCCTTACCACCACATCTTTAATTGAATTATGAATACCTTTGCCCAATTTAATTCCAACACCAAGACAATTTGCTATTTGAAACAAACCATCTAGTTCAACTTGCTTTCTTCACATTCTTACACATGAATATGTTTAAGAGCACCATCATACAGTTAGTTACATCGTGAAATTGACATTCGTCTCAATAGAAAACATTCTTAATCGCTCACTCAGCGCTCCATTCATTCATTCCAAACACTCACTCAAACCATTCAAAAACACTCAAAGTTATTAGAAAAATAAGTTCAACATGTACATTCAAAATGAATTAAGCAAGAACCAAATCGCGATTTCACTGACATAAATGAAATTTAAAGCGTTTGATTGGTTCTTGGCGAAATAGAAAGCTATCGATTGAACTTTTATGCTTATTTTATATAGGTTTTATATATCGCTAATTTTTTTCATCCTGAACAAAATAAGCGACATTGGATTCCCTCCCTTAAATTTCACTCAAAACTCATTCAACATCATGCTAAAATCATTCCAAAATCGTTCAACTTTCAATTTCACGATGTTAATAACTGTACCCCCAGTACAGAGAGAAAGAAATTGACCTACAATAACGAAACTTTACACAAATATTGCCCATGACCCAAAGAAATGCGCCATTGTTTCGGGGTCATAGATGCCACGGGCATCAGTAAATTTTAACAGTTAACAGATTCAACTCCAAGTGAACAACCAATTGACCCAAATCATAGAACTTGACACAAATGTTGTCAATGACCCAAGAAAGTGCCCAATAGTGGAGTCACATAGGTCGAAATCACAATTGAAAATCGTCCAAAGATTGTCTTGAGATTCCAACTCATGAAGTAAAAGACTTCCCTGCGAAAATAGCTTTTCATCATGGAAAAATCATTTGAGACACTTCTTATTTAAAATGTAATTGATAACTCAAATGGAGCAGAAGTTTATTGAAAAATAATATGAAATCTGTTGGGAGTGTATAATAAGGTCGTCTGTGTGTCAATTAGTAGGCTGTATGGTCCGTATCATTTTCTTCCTTTTTAGCTCACCTTACCACAACGTGCTCAAGGGGAGCTTTAGGATCACTCTGACTCCGTCGTCCGTCGTGAGTCGTCACCCTTCTTAAAACTTCTTCTTCTTTAAAACCGCTGGGCAGATTTCAATGAAATTTTGCCAGAATGTTCCCTGGGTGACCCTTTTCAAAATTGTCGCTATATTCTAATTGGCCAATAAATATGGGTATGGCAGGGCGGTGTTTATTTTGAGCCCAAAATATTTGAACGACATCTCCCCCTGAACCACTGGGCAGATTTCAATGAAACTTTGCAAGAATGTTTCTTTGATGACCTTCTCGAAACATTGTTGGCAAATTTTTCATTAGCCCATAAATATAGGCGTGGCAGGGTAGGGCTAATTTTGAGTCTCCTCTGTAATGAATTGGTTGGCAGGGTCTATTATGACTGCTTATCATTGGAATTACTCCTCTTCAACAATTAGGCAAGTTTGAATGAATCTTTGCCAGAAAGTTTCTTGGATAAGATCCACTGGACCAATCGAATTCAGGTGAGCGGTTTAGGGCCATTCTGTCCCTCTTGGTATAATTTTATTTCCGTCAGATTCAGGCCTGTATAGCGATTCAGTGGTTTAAGCGTCTCTCGTTGTTGAAATACATTGATTTATATACGCCCGTCAAAAGACGAGACGTATTATGTGATCACCTGTGTGTGGGCGGGAGGCGTCAGCTTCGCTAGTAGCTTGAGGTCACCGCCTCTCGAACGCATTCCAACTTATCAGTACTTTCAGTACTTTGATTATATATCGTGGGGCGAATACCAAACTGTTGAAAGTGCATTAAAATGGTGTTGTTGTTTTTCAACATTTTACCAATCACCTTTTTTTACTCATGCGTCTGTATTTGGTTAGAAAAAGACTATCTAGAATAGTTTCAATTTAATGTAGAAGATGAGCCAAATTTTGATAAAGTATAGACCATATATATATAAATTTTCTAGCTTAAAAAGAACAATGTATTGTTTATCCTTTTTTTCAGACCTTTTTTACTACCGTACCATGGGTCACATATGACGCCGTAGAGTGAAGGACAATATAAGAGCCCTTAAAATAATTCCCGATAAATCGTGTCCAAAATTACCAAGATCTCGTTGAGAATGAGATTATTTTTGCGCATGCGTAATTCAACAAACAAAACACTAATTTGTCTGTCCCCGACGGCAAAGAATTTCTAATTTCGAAGGGAGGGGATTCGAGGATAGGGCTATAATCGGGTATACGGTGATATTCTTTCTCTTTGTAGTGATATAATTTGAAATACAACACCCATGTTAATATGGTGAATACTTTGTTAAAATCAGAAAGGCATTCATTCGGAAACAGCTAATGTAAATATTGGAAATGTCATGAAATGTTCAGACCATGTTGAAGTTAAGTTAGGGATCTATTGTAATCCGAAACGTGGCATATTAAAGCTGCCCTTGCACAGTTTTTCATAGAAAAAATACAAAACTTGTTCTAAGTTTTGGAAATGAGTGTATTTTTAGACTATGAAGAATGGCCCAAAGCATTGGCACAAGAAACAACATATTTCAATAATTTTGTAACTTATTTTTTCGAAGTGGCAAGCTCAGTAAGGTATCCAGTCTATTTATTTCTAGTCTATTTATTACAAAATCGTTAATTTCCGTGAATAACCTTTCATTTTTTGCCTGTATTGATATGAAGTTTCTAGCTGTCAAATACTTTAACCTTAATCTTTGATTGAATAAGACAAACATGCCGAATGTCAAGCAAAAATAGTTGGCTCGAAATTGAAGAATAATTTTTTTAGCGTTAGTAGTCACTTTATTTTTTAGAATGAATTTAAGCTAAATTCGGGTATATCGGTCTTTCTTTTGATGCATTACCAGATTGAATCTTGTTATTTTAAAGGCTTCAACATGATGGGGTAGTTTATTCCGATTGATTTTACGAAAAATGTTAAAACTCACATTTTCCCAATCTGTGCAAGAGCAGCTTTAAACCCGGTTTTGTAAGCCGTAACTCGTCGGGTAAATCCTTCCTGTCGGACACTTCTAGTAAACGATGATAATGACACTTGTGACTGGTTGCGCCGAAAAAGACTATCGAAAGATTAAAACGATGTATATACACGTGTAAACTGAAAAACATAATTCCACTTGTAAATAGTTTAAAAAGATAGTTAAAATTAACACTAGAAGTACAAGAAAAATCTAAATTTAATGAGCAGTTTAATGAAAGGTTGTGGTACATATGTCTGATTTGTGAATCCTTTTGTCAAACAACCCATAGAAAAGCCAGTTTTTCTCGATTCCTTACACACCATGTTCAATTATTCATTTTTTTCGCATTGTTTAGTTTTTTTTATACCTTAATTTTCTATAAAACTAAACATTTATCCATGATAAATATACTCCTCAAAAAAAGGTCTTTGACATTGAATACATGTTATAATTAAGACAAAAATATCTTAATATATTTAAAGTCAGTCAAAGAAGGTGGAAGCCAAGCTTCTTTCCATACAATTAAAAGAGAATGACCGTTTCCTGATCAAAGATTTGAAATGGTGACGTCGACTTAGACCGTTACGTCGAATGTCGCAGGCTCCACCTGTCGAATCTTACCCTTCACGTTTTAATCAGGAGATTTTACGACGTTAAGTGACTAAGAATGTCTTTGAAGTGGGGTTAACGGTCAAATAACTCAATGTTGTTGCAGTATTCGCCTTATTGGACGAAAGTTGTTTTTACGTGTCTGACTTATCTGGCTCTACACATGAAGCAGTGAGTCGCGTAAAAGTAGTGCTACAGGTTGGAGATAGTGTGTCCTGAAACAGCAAAGTCATTTAGAACGGTTTGTCTAATGAATCCTGCCTTCAAGCGACCTATAGCATTATGGCGTTGTCCCACCGTAAATGTAATCATATTTCATTTCAAATCTGTGCAAATATGTTTGATTCCAAAAACGATTTAGTAGTGGCATTTCATCCACATCATAATGAAGAACTTTCAGTACTATCTATAGAATAAAAAAGTGCACATTCTATCTGAGAAAGACACATTTTGCGTAATAAGACGTTGGCGTCGTTATGCAGAAACGTTATTAAGTAATTCATCGCAATATGCGTGAATTTCTTAGGGATATACTCACTGTTTGCAAAACAATCACCTGTCATCGAAGAACTAGTCTTGTTTAAAAAAAATAATTTTTATCGATGTCAAAGAATTCTTTTTGAAGAGTATGTATAAAGTAAACATGCACTAATGTTTGTTCGATTAATAAAGCTGATTAGAATGCAAAACTCTTAGTTATTTATTTACCTGTCTTATTTAATGCCAAGCAATAAAATTAGATGCGTTTGAAACATTTCGCATACTTAAAATCTTATCTGTCAAAAGCACCGATAGTCGTCTTTCAAAATTTAAAAGAACAATCACATTTGGAAAAAAATAGCCTTAGTATGAAAGACAAAAATGCAAGATCAGATAAAGTCATACCACAAAAAACAAAAAACAAAAAACAAAAAAACAAAAAAAACAATAAAATATCAATGCTCGTGACACTCAGCTTGATAAATAATAAATGTTTGCAAATGTGAATTAATTTCACACTTGGTGTTAGATAAAACGGTTGTCATGGTTTTTAAACCAGGAAATCGGATTGAAAAAACTGATATTTATTTCAAAGGTAAACGATTAGATGTTGTCACGAGATTCACATATTTGGGTGTAACTTTGTCTAGTAATGGAAGTTTTTACCAAGCTCAGAAATCTTTATCTGACCAAGGAAATCGTGCACTTTTTTCTCTCTTTTCACTTTTTAACAATATCGAGTTTGAAATAGATGACAAAGTAAAATTATTCGATTCAATGGTTGGTCCAATATTAAACTATGGATCCGAAGTGTGGGGATTTCACAAATCACCAGTCGTTGAAAAAAATTCATTTAAGATTTATGAAACGTGTTCTTGGACTCAACAAGAATGTATCTAGCATAGCTTTATATGGTGAATTCGGACGCTTTCCAATGAGTGTTATCCGCAAAATTAGAGCTGTTAAATATTGGTTTAGAATAACAAAGCGTCCAGACTCTATGATGTACAGATTTTTATGTGAATATTACTCTAATGACTCTAGTCTAACTATAATTCATGGTTTAACAATATAAGAGAGATATTGAACGAAATGGGTTTCCAATATTTATGGAAAAGGGCTGATGTAGATGCTGCACACGTATCAGCTTTAATACAGAGGTTACGAGACAAGTATATACAACAGTGGTATAGCGATATCCATTCACCAAGCAAATTATCATCGTATTGTCTCTATAAAGTAAACTTTGAAAAGGAAATCTATCTTTCACTTGTTAGCAACAGTACATATAGACGCGCTTTATCTAAACTTAGATGTTCAGATCATAAGTTATCTATTGAAACGGGTCGTCATAACAATATAGTTCGAGACTATAGATTGTGTGAGCTTTGCTTAATGAATGTCGTTGAAGATGAATACCATTTGATATTGATTTGTCCAAAAAACAGAAGCATGAGAGTTGATCTTCTTCCACGTTATTACTGCAGGTGGCCTACAAAGCAAAAGTTTATACAGTTGATGAGTAGTTCTTCTGCAGTAATTCTCAATCATCTAGCTAAATTCACTTACCTAGCAATTTGAAATGCGTTCCGCAGTATGATGTTTAATCTTTGTCCGCTTTTCTCACTATATATTTTACTTGTACCTTAAACGTCTATATTTCAAAGTTGTGTGTTAATTTGTCATAACATGTTTCTATTCATTGTACTGAGATATTGTAATTATGTTCAGCCTATTGAAGGCAATGAAACTTTTGTTTTATGCTGAATAAAATATTTGACTTGACTTGACTTGTTAAGATTCTTTATATTGATATTTTATTATGAATGAATATTTTTATCATCATGTCATCATAGATGAATAAAAAAAAAGATTGAGTAAAAACCCTAAACTATTCATATTGCGCGCATAGTGGCTTTTGTCTATGTTATTTGAACACATGTGAGACGATTCATTTCAAAGATTTGTCCGTGCCTGCCATCATAAAGGTCTTTTATAGAGGCCGAATCTATCGAGACGTTTAAGTGTAGAATACCATTTGGCGAGAAAGCCAATTCAATGCAATCATTGCGGTTACTCAGAAGAAGCGTACATAAAACTCCAAAATTCTCCCCGGTCGAATAACGTTTATGTTTAAATCTTTGCAAATAATACATACTAGTGTGTAAAAATCTCTTACGCCATGATTCTACACGTATACAATTCAGTCTACGTCATGAACTACGTCAATGATATAATATCGACCAAGTCAGTTTTGGAGATAGTGTAAAAAATATTAACAGAAAAGGATGGGATTGAAATGAGAGTTTGTTGTGTAGCTCTGTTGACAACAATATTTGAATGATGATGAAATTACATAACTTACATTTATTGAATATTTTCAGAGGACGGAATAGAACAGCAAAGATGGAATTTCATGATGACGAGTGGAACATAACAAAGATGAGACTGCAGGCTCTTATAGGCTTAAAACACGTGTCATGATAGAATAGACACTTTTGATGTGCGAGCTGTGAAGAGGGACTATTTGTTCATGAAAACATGCAACATTTTATTTCATTTAACGATTATCTCATCACTTAGAGAATTTCTAGTGAATTTTGAAATTACATATGCTTGCACAGAGTTCGTGTTTATTTAGAATAAAGCTCTTTTAGTCTCCTCGCTGCCGAGGTCAACCTGCGAATATAATCAAAGGTGTTTTTCTTTATATACGTGTAATTGGTTATTATTCTCTGAAACTCACGTGCAAGGCTGGGAACCATTATAAAATCTCGCAAACGTTTTTGTACACAGCACACAAGCAGGTCTCATAACAACTGCGACAACGTTACCGTGTCTACTATTAGTTGGTGTTAATCCTCACAATCAGTTTATCATAGGGCTGCATCATAGGGTCTAGTGTGCGACATTGGCACAAGGGGCACGAAGACACCATACCATTCGTTGTTTATTTCTTGTGACTGTTTTATTTTTGAAACCCATAGAATCACGGCTCACGTAATTAGCAGTGGTATGAATGTAACTATTTAATTCTTCATGATAAGATAGAGTCTCATTCTTGGGGCAGAAAATGAACCACTATTAGTTTTGACCGAGAAAGTGTGATCAGTTGTCAATATACAGTACAGTGCAGTTAGCAACAACGTGAAATTAACAAGGTGAATGACTTTGGAATGATTTTCGAATAAAATAGAATGAGTAGGAGGAGTGAGTTTTGAATGAAATTTAAGAGAGCTTATATGATATCCCTACTTTTGGAAATAAGATAAATTTACCTCCATTTATTAAAATCTACATACTTATGTACATTAACAATTTAGGCACTTTAAAACCAACACCATACAATAAAAACATGGGAAAATTTGATCAATTTCATTGAAATGTTGATTCCTTTAAGAAAGATTTGATTTCGAAATAATTTTGAGTGATATGGATGTTTGGGATGATTGAACGGAGCGTTCTCGACCACGCTAATACCTTGATGATGTTGTTTGGCATCTCTTTGTGTGCACTTAGTTTTCAGCAAGCTACGCACGTGTATTCGACGTATAGAATTGGTTGCATTACTTTTTATCTCAAGTAATAAAACTAAATGCCATGTAGGAAACTAAGTAAAAAATAGCGTGAACAATGTCAGGTTCGGTACAATTGAAAGGAAATTGAGCCTGTGCGTGACATTTCCAACATTTTCAAATGTGCGCCAAGCATAGACTCTGGCCAGCCTGTGCTTTCGCACAGTCTGACAACAGTCTTTACTTTGCACCTTGTAGACAGATTATATCTCTAAGTGTCTGCAGACTGTCGGACAATCTTCTGTTTGCATTGTGTGGCTGTCTAGGCTGGCTAATGTTGGCCCTCCACACACATGTCAAATTGTTGGGAATGTCACGCACTGGCTTAAATAGGAGAAATCGACACACGTTTTAACGACGATAACATAACTGATTTAACCGATCACCAGAAAATGCACAAAACTTGAAGTACAAAGAAGTGTCAATACTGTTCAAATTGTACACTTTGACCGAGTCGAAACGCATTTGGATGATTTATCTTAGTATATAATGGTTATTCTTTCATACTTTGTGATTGCAGTCAATCTTACTCGAGCGATCATTTTTATAAAGTTACCAATTTTATTATGCGACCGTTTTCAAAATCCCCTTCCTTAAATCAAAATTTCTTGCAGAGATAGTATTTCTTTTAAAAAATATCGTTGATTTATCATCATGATTATTGTGAAATTCGCATTTATATACATTCGATTAAAAGATAATGTATCTTATTTGTATGCAAAACGTGTACTAAGCAACTATTCTCTTGAACGACCGCTTTTGGGTAGTCCCATAAGTGCATTACTGGTCGCTTTAAACAGGTTTTCCTGCATTTTTTAAGTATTGCCCCTCCCCACCGTCGTACTCTTTTTACGGATTCCAAAGGTTGTCCCTTTTTGCATGAAAGTCACTATTTGATACAATGAATAATGATCGATTAATCTCCAGTTTGACAAATATGGAGCGCTCGACTTCGGGCCATCACTGAAATAGATGCTTTATTTGTGTCTATTTGCTGTCTTCAGTTACAGGGCGGAGGGCGGAAGTCCGATCAAATTGCTCAATTTGAAAATTTCATTAGTGCCATTGAAACGTTATTCGATTTCAAATATTTTAATGTCCTTTTCACTTACCTGCTTTTCCTGCCAAAACGAAACTAGCTGCGTCATCTATGTAGGTAAGGTAGGGTTTTAGTGCGACATCAGCATTATGGGGGAAGAAGGACCCAATAGTTGGGATTATAGAGGTCAATGCTCAAGTGTTGGGAGTCCCTTCTTAAAATTTAGACCATTATTAATGACCCTCAGCTTGTTTTATGGGAATTATTAAAGTATACTGCGCTCAAAATATTTGACAGATATTAACCTATGTTTATTAACTTCACAGAAAAATTGAAGACTGTTGAACATTCTTCGATTCTTCTCTATGGTTGATCCCAGAGTGTCTGTAGGACTCACTTAAGACAGTTTTGAGAGTCCTAGTTACTTATTTTAGAGTCTCAGGCTCGCGAACACATGCGTTCCTTAATATCCTGGAAAAGTAAATGGTTTGCTTTTTTAATCTTGCATCGATCAAAGATGGTATGTCCTTGTTGAAAGAAGATCGCGGCCTCTAAAACGTCAAAGAATCATTCCCGGTTAAGTATTCGAGTCGCCCTAGCTGTATTAAGTTCCAGATAAAACGCTTATATTGATTCAAAAATGATAATATTTGGATTTCCTTGCAAAATACAGTATATCTTATGATTACACAATATCAATTCACATAGGTAAAAATCATTGGTATAAATAACAGAAGTCATCAAGATTTGCGAGTGAGAAAATGTGATTTTTCCTATTGATAAATTAATGGACATATAAGAGGTAGCCAATCATGAAAAAAAATGGATTTTTTAGAATAAAAATCAAAATAATGACGACGACAGCAACAACAAGATTTGACCCTTGAGTTTTTTTGTTTTGTTTTTTTTAATTTCGCGAGGAAAGCCTTTATTTCTTACAAGTTTCTTATCAAGTTAAAAGTTTCCCTACGTTCACAATCTCTGTACAATTATAAGGTATATAAATTTAAGTTGATCTTCTTTTTTTTAGTTTTCTAACTTGCTGAAAAAATGATTTCATACCTCTATAACAACAATTTAGAATACCCGATTATTTTGTATTCTAGTCCAAAAAGGAGGCCGGAAAGTAGCATAATGTTGGAATTGACCTTCATCTCGATTTCAATGAATTATGTGATACGGAGAAAATATGGGTTCAAAGTTTTTTTGAGATACGAAACTGAATGATTTCAAATATTTGTACCCTATGATTAGAATATTAGTTTCATACTTCCGTAAATTTAAAAAGTTCATTTTTCATCTTTAAACTGAATCATAAAAGTAACAACGAAACACGCAATGAACCACAAAAACTCTGATTACACTATCATCAAAAATTCCCATCTATGAGTTTCTCTCTGTCTGCCGGGGTTATTTAGAACGTGAAGGAAATATCATTTACGATAAATCACCATTTATAACGAAAATTACATTTTCATTTTAAATCTGTATTCAGTCTTAAAGAGGCAGAGAATGTGGACGAAATTATCCCATATGGCGGCCTGGCTCGTTATGTCCCTTTCGGTTCCACTCAAGGAGACGGTGATCGCGAATCACCCCTATTTACTCTGCGAGTCTAAAGAATGGAGACAAATTAAATAAACACTACATCTGTAGCGGGATGATGACGAATAATGGCAAAGAATAGTATCATTAGGCTAGGGCCTTAATCGTCCTCAACGAATCTCTCTTATTATCCCCGTAAACGCTGATGAACGCCGACAAGCTATTAACAAGCACGCCATTTAGTTTGCCACTGGATCGACTTGTCTCTGATTTCGTTTGGACGTTCAAACTTTCATAGTGATGTTCCTTACTAAAATTGATATTATATATAAAAAAAATAATGAAGTTTTTAATGGCTGAATAACGAGAAAAATTGAATCAATTCAAGTTATAGAATAGATTTATTATCTATAGATATGGGATAAGTTAACTGATTATTTGTGGAAAAGTAGAAGAGAGTTTCTAAAGGTAAATTTTGAACAAAACCTGTGCAACTTACCCCTGATCACAAACTTAAATTAACAAGTACACTTTTGAACACTTATTTTGCTCACATATATATTTAGGCAAAAACATATTTATACAGTTAACCACATCGTGAAATTGACAAGGTGATTGATTTTGGAATGATTTTACAAGGATATTGAATGAGAGCGATGAAGGAGTTTTTAGTGAAATTAAAGAGAGACAACCCAATACCATTAATTGTGTTCAGGATGAGCAAAATAAGCGATATTTATCAAATCCCTTTAATAAATAATGCATGCAAGTTCTATAAAAAGCTTCCTATTTCTTCAAGAACCAATCATCTATACTTGTCCACCGACAAGGGGAAAATATGGATATTTCACGCCCCTTGGTCAACTACGTTAAGCATTTAAAACATAACTTAAACATAAGTAAAAAGTAAATGAAAGAAAGCAACTTAACACTAAAATTATTCGATCTCTTAGTCAATGTTTTTTTCTGTTTTTTATTATTTTCGAACATGTATGCTTCTTTTTTCTGGACGGATATTTTCTGTCCAAATGATTGGTCCGGGACTTTCATTAAGCCAACAAGCCTCTCGAAGACCCTTAGAGTCGGCGGTAATTTTAGCTAAGAGGGTTAAGAACTGATCCTGTCTGATTTCCTAGATCAGGCCCGAATCGATGGCTAACTCATTTAAATAATGGCCAGACCGGCACGTTGTTTGGGCTTAGAAAGCGGCCTCTAATCTGCGAATTAGTTTGTTAATCAGTCTGAGGGACTCATATGAATGCATCTTCGCACCGCTTTAATCGCAAACTAGCCCTGCGTTCAGGATCACAAACCGGTGCAAACAGTTTGACAATTATATACCTCGCTTTGCCCATGTACTTGAGTACAAAGTTGGTATAATTGGCAAACCGATTGCACCGTTTTGTCATCCTGAACACAGGGCGGGTTTCGTTATATAGTATTAACACAATATCTAAATAGAACGAAAACGGTCTAATAAACGTATTAACAAGAATGTGATGCACTGGAGCTTGTTTAAGGAATTTACGGTTGCCCAAAGACAGATATGTTGGTTGAAGACCAAGTCACCGAACAACATTCTTTTATGATTTTAGTCACATTAACCCAACAAAAGCTTTCTAAGTTATTGTAATATGAGCCTGTGCGTGTTATTTCCAACACTTTCAAACATGCGCATAGCAAAGACTCTGACCAGTCTTACCAGAGTCTTCTCTGTGCGCTTATTAGATAGATAAGGTCTCAAAGTATATGAAGACCATCAGGTTACTTTATATTTACTATATGCGTCTGTCTGGTTATATCATGAAATGAGCGTACTGCTCATACTTTCGTCGCAAATGATTTTTTCTATCAATCTAAATATGAGCCAATGCCATTCAAGAATTAACCGAAGTGTTCAGAAATCGTCGATTATACTCTTTACTGATCAAGTATATACCAATAATCAATCACGACAATTGAACTTCAGCCCGTGATTGACATTTCCATCAAGTTCACTTGTGCTAGAGGTACAAAGATAAATCGATCTAGAAAACACATGAAGCTACACGCACCTGTCTACACGAAATTTAAGACCTTATTTATATACGGGGAGCATACATTCGGAACATCACTCTGTCACCGCCCATTTTGTTAAGCGGAAACAGTGTATGCAAAACTAGCTTGGAAACAACCGGCGCTACCTTTAGATTTAAATTTTTACAGTAACTAAAGGCCGTTAATTTTTTAATCTAGAGATATTTATATAAGGATACAGTAGTTTCATGTCAGTGACTTAAACGAGTAGCGTTAGCAACGTCGAATATTTTCATCCACAGTTTCGGCTAATGCCATTTTAACTGACACCAATGAGTCTTCCCAAAGCTTTCCCGTTATTTTTTTAAAATAGTCCGTCTATGTACATCCGAGGTCGTGAGATTGGCCGAGTTGTGTTCCGAATATAGTGAAGACTCTGACTAGACTCTGTGGATGCAGAAAGACAAACAAAATAGCAATAATAAAAACGAAAAAAAAGCAAACAAAAAAAAAACCATTACATTTACCGTTCATTCAATTTAGATCGATTTGGAATCAAAGACACTACTCTCAAGCATGACGTGGTTATAAAATCTTCCCTTGCATGTTCTCATTTTCTTAATTCCTTTTTTTCAGTAAGTCGTTTCACCTTTTCAACTTTCTTACAAAGAAGATTGAGACTAGTGGATGTATTCTGAAAGCCAAGTAATAACATGTTATTTGCCACATGATATGTTAAGAATAGTCTATGAATGTGGCGTAGAACTTTAATACTGCTAGTAATGGGCGCTTCAAATATCACATATCGTACGAGAAATAGTAGTAAGAAGAAATCACTACTCGGAAGAGAATTCAGCCTTTCTTTTCATAGAGACCTTTACACACTCTATTTATATCCGAAGTAGATTCACCATCTTTTTGTTTCTTAAGTTTAAATGGCTTCGAACAAAAACACCGAATACATGTAATTTACAGAGGCTTCCATAATTCATGTTTTCGGCTATTCATCTACCGATTTGTGCATAATATATATAAAAAATCTAAATGAAATTAGGCGATGAAAAATAAAATGTATGCTTCCTCCAATATAAAGACCACACAATATAACATAACACAACACTTACATACATTTTTTTCTTAAAATCGCTAATGGCGAAATAATTAAAGAAAAAATGTGTTTGACACCTTTGTTTTAGACATATTTTCGCACTATGCAGCTATCTCGGAAGTATATATATTGTATGTCTCGAAGCAACGAAATATCGTTGACGCTTTTTGGGGCACGTTCTCTCGTTTACCGCCTGTGAATATATGTTGTTCATCTAACCATATTCAATAAAACGGGGTTTTATGCGCTGTTAGGTAATAAAGTGGGAAGCAATTGATGAAAATAAATTCTTAGTTCAAGCAATTTCTCTCCTTTCTTAATTGTTTTGCAATATTTTGAAGTCTGTTTTCAAATTCAACTCATATTGAATTTACGAATGATCTTTTTGGAATTTAGGTATCTCTAAAAATGTGCTTTTTGTTAAATATGCCCTTCGTTCAGAATGACAAACTGTTTGATGGTTAAGCCCCGCTTTGCACGCATTTTCACGTACAATGCGGGGTATAATTGACAAACTGTTTGCACCCTTTTTACCCTGAACGCAGGACTGGTAAAGACAGCTGAAATTACAATGTGACGTCAAATTGGCAGATCATGTTTTTGGCTGTAACGCAATTATTTCATTGCCAGCTTGGTTTATTTACTGGATCAAAATGTATTATATACACAGCAAAAATGAAAGTATCAACTTTTCATTTGCGAATATCTTTTATTTCGGTATGATAAAATAATAAATTAAGGTACCAGCGAGTTTGCAGAGCTTCGTTTTCTCATGTACACATAATTTATTATTCAAGCAACATGTCATTTTTGTGTTATCCAAAAATGTCGATTTCTTTCTTTTCTTCGTCGACGTACGTTGATCTTGAGTTTCTTCTCAATTGAATGTAACCTCTACAGCTCTGTGATTAAGAAAATCAAACAATAGTCACACAGTGTAGAATCGGGACAAAGAAAAACTTATACATGCGAGTAATTAAAACTCGTCAAACGTTAAGTGAATTATACGTGCTTTAGTTAAAAGCGAAGAACAGTTAAGACGTTGGCTGAGCATTTCCGATAGAGTAGTATTTTAATTCGCCTCATCAATTCAGTACGGTCACTAGAAGGACCATTCGGAACATTGCTCGGACTTTTCCGTAAACTGGAAAGTACCTCGGACGTAAGTGTAGTAATTTCGGGCCATTTTTCAGGTAATTCGGCTCCTGGTGGTTCTTCGGTTAATACGCTTGAAGAAAATCACATTTTGTTCATTCTTTTCGATCGTCTTAGGAGATCCTTTGGGCATATTATAATTTGATAACAAAACGCAGTTAAACACTGCGTTTTGATATCAAATTATAATACGTCCACTTTTATTCTTTCGTTGATTTTTTTGTGCAACGTCATCCGTGACGTCATATAAAGCCACGTGCGAAATGACGCCCTTTCATGGCTGCGCCCGTATTATTCCCGAGGTCTATTCCGTAGAATCGCCGAGGGTTCCCGATTGTAGGAGGACGTCACGCCATGTTCGCCACTTCACGTTGACGCGTTTACTTCCGTTCTTCCGGTCCATAATTTTTAAAATGGAAGCGAAATGAACGTTATAACATATAAAAGCATCAATCTTTCATACCAAGCCAATTGCAATTAAGGTAACAAATGGTACAGCAAGTCATTTTCAATGAGATTAAAACGAGCCTCTGCAACGAGTAGATGAAATATTAACTTTACGTAGCAATACAATTTTTCTTTGTCTGCAGCTGAGACCTAAAATAGAGAATTGTGGGATGGGTTTTCTTTGCAAAGACGCGTGTCGACAGAGTTTGGTAAATTTGAGCTGACTAAGATGGTTCATGCTTGTTCGTGTTTATTTCACGTAATACTGACAGGCAACATCAAAGGTATAAAGTTGTCTTAACAATCAAGGATCCCTTACGACATATTTTTGCAATTGGTATGCTTGTAACAAAAAAATCAATTTAGAAATTTAATCGAAAGTCTACGACTTTTTGAAACGACCCCTGGCTACGTTAACGCCCGCAATTCAGTAGCGTCTCTATAACATCACAAACTTTTCAAATTAAATTCCAATTGGTCAGTGAGTTATTTGCAATATATTCCATAAAATTTCCGTGTGAACTTTAAAAAAAATCTTAAGATTTATTCGATGGATACTTTTTATTTCTGCTCAGTGTAGTACGTTTAACATAATAGTCGAATATTTTTTTCTTTTTTCATCGCAATTGTTCCCGAAACGGTTTACTTATTAATAAAAGTGCGTGAGCGATAAAGGCTATTATACTCAGTCATGGGCAGCACTTATTTTTTTTTTGCAAGCTCATGGGATATTTGATATAAATTTTAGAGGAATAAATGACAAATTATGAATCTATCGAGTCTCAGTCACTAGTCATTAATTCATTAACGAAATGTGGCGGATAATATGTCCTTTAAAATTTGAATAAACTGCATTCCTTTCCCCACAATGGCATCAACGGAGTGTCAACCAATAGGGTAATACTTCAACCAATTAATATGAAAATAGAACATACTTCCCGCTGTTAGTTTTGTAAAGAAAGAGAGCTCTCCCGATTTAACTTGGTGTCGATTCTCTCGGGTTACTTCTTCCGCTCTGCCGCCTAACTATACAAAGTGTTAATATACCATGTAAGGGTGTTTTCGTTGCGAGCAAATTAATTTACCTTTCGCCTTAGAAATTACTATAAACACTAATTCATTGAATGTCCCACTTTTCACCTGCCTCCCAGTGGGGAATATGGTTCCATTATCCGGGATCAGTTGTCCGGTCATCGTGTTTGTTCTTGTTCATGGTCGAAAGTGATGTGATTTGGACGTTTAGATAGCGAACTTCGTCCAGACATTTTTCGATACAATGCGGACTACTGAAGACAAATTAGTGGTAATGAGAAGAGATAATTAAGTGGAAAACTACCGCAAATTACAACCCAGCTTGAGATCTCGTATAAAGCGAGATTTACCCATCGAGTCTTATTCACGTCGTTCCCTTGACGCCTTTTGACTTTCTTCAAGAGCAATGTCGATTTTAACTATATCCCTTATCAAGAAATATTCTCTTAATCCTTGTTACAGATTAAATCCAGCATGCTTGTTCATACTTAAGACACAGGAAACCAAACGAATGAAGGAGATTAGTGTCTTTACTGGCAATAAAAGTTAGTAACATCGAAAAATTGACTTTCATCTCATTCAATTCTTAAGCGCCCACTCAGCGCTCTTCTCATTCATTCAAAACGTTCAATCAAACCAAGAAAAAACGCTCCAAATTTACTTAAAAATGTAAAAACAAAAACTACATTCATTATATATATAGATAGAGAAAAATCGCAGTTTCACTAGCAAAATTGAAATTGTAAGCAGCTGGTTGAATCTTGAAGATATAGGAATTAATTTATAGAACTTGTATGCATATTTCATTAAAGGGGGATAATAGATATAGCTTATTTTGTTCACCCTGAACAAAATTTGCGATATTGGATTTTCTCCCTTTAAAAACCCTGAAAACTCACCCATCGCACTCATTCAAATATTCCAAACTAATTCCAAAATCATTCACCCTGTCGATTTCACGATGTTATTAACTGCCTAAGGGAGAATCGCATTGATTGAATTTTGGCATTTTGGGGAGAATAAAATGAATCTATTAGCATCAAATATTTTCTAATACTAGTAGTTGCAATCTTCATTACTTGGAAACTTCTTGCTTGTATATGTAGGCAGATTTTGCCACAAGGCCGATTTGAAATTAAGTTAGGCTAGTTTTACTTAATCTTTCCAATGCAATGATCATGTAAATTCTACATTGAGGAACAATCACAAATTTCCTAGTCTTAAATATGTACAAGTTAAATTTCTAATACTATGTCATCGAATGAAAAAAACAAACTCGTATGACACATTTCAGAAGTTTAAGGATTTATGTTAACAGGAATATAGTCGACTTATATCATAAAAATAAAAAAAAGGATTCAAGCATACAATAGCAAATATTTCCTAAATAACAATGGCACATTACCCGAATTATTTTTGCCCAGGAATAATTACGAATTTGACATCGATGTTTAATTTTAGTTATGACAAGAAAATTCAATTTCTGTTCGAAAATAAAGTATATACCGATTGGTTTGTGCCTACAGTTGTAAGTGCTTAGATCCTTGTGCATTCCCATTGGCACATCGGCCTCTGCAGATAACGTTTCAAAGGTCCCGTGGTGCATTTTCGGTAATGTAGGACGGTCATCGCCTTACTTTGTCTGGTTTTCAAAGGTGCTAGTCAGCGAGCTGTAGTGAGAACTCCGTCTGGTCTAGGTGCAGTTACAAACGAAAATTATACGATCACACATAATAGGATTCGTCCCCAACCCGCTGGTGCTCTTTCTCTCATTTTACTTTAATGTTAGTAGGGTGTTTGAACGATATTACATTGATAATTGTTTCTCGGTGTTGGAAACTGTGATTCACCCTTCTTGGTGTCGTCAAAAATCAACAGCACACATTTTCTATCATTCACTTAACAAGGAACTTCAACCGAAAGTGTTATTTTAATCATTATTATTACAGTACATTTATTGACGTAATTGATTGAAATGTTCTTTCATAAGTATACGCCTTGTAATAAGTGAATATTTTTTTAAAAAGAAACTATATGAGTCATACAAGAAATGAGCGAAGACGAACCGGCACAGAATGACATGAGCATGTGCTTGATATCAAAAGTCCACCAAGCAGAACCTAGATCAGCCTGTGCATCTGCATAGTCTGACCAGAGTCTCCTCTGTGTGTTTGTAGATAGATAAGGTCTCTAATAATTTTAATTCAGTCAGGCAATTTTCTTATTGAAACTCTGTGGTTGAATAACTTGCTCAATAATTGCTCCTCGTGTATAATTCAAATCGTTGGAAATGTCACGCTCCCTCCCATTTCTGTATACCGTGATACATGTAATTCAATTTTTAAATTTGTTATTAGATAATTTTGAGATGGTAATATTCCCTTCTCCCAAAATACATGTACAACTCTGCGAAATAATATAGTTTGTTAGACGTGCTAAAAAGCTGATGGTTTTAAACTGTGTAAGAAATAAAAAGAGTATTCTATTTAAGTTATGCACCTTTTAAAGTATAACCTTGATCTCATATGTTTAAAACTTTGAATCTTAATTCTGGGTTTTCGTTCCATGACTTTAAAAATAAAGTAAACGCTTTAAAATTGCAGAAAATGTGTGCCTACGTTATAAAGTGTTATAAATCTGCCCGAGGTTCCATGAACGCAATCAAAAACCAAGATCAAGTACAACTACTACTCCACCATTAATTTCACCGTGTAATTATACTGAACCTCTTCTTTTGAGAACACGATTCCCCTGCTATTCTTTATGAAACGTTTCCGAGCGATTTCTTTAAAAACAAGCTTGTTAATGAAGTCATCAAAACATTAGACTCGCAAGTGATAGTAGCTCGCGGCGACTCACATCTGACAAAATACTACGCGCAGAAAAAATAACACCGGCAATATGAGCCCACAGTTTGGGTGGGGGTCTTTGACAGTAACAATACTTTGTGATTTTATCAGGTTATAAGATAATCTGATACCTTGCAGAAGGCCCTCTTGTAATTTCATTATTTATTCTTTTTCTTGATGGACTCAAGTTAGAAGGACAGTATTAACTCGAATACCTCTAGGTGAAGTGTTGCTTTTACAGTTAAGAACATCGTGAAATTGACAAGTTGGGTGATTTTGGAATTATTTCCGAATGAAATTGAATGAATGTGTGGAGCGAATTTTGAGTGAAATTGAAGGAAGGTAGTCCAATATTGCTAATTTTGTTCAAGATGAACAAAATTAGCGACATTAATAACCAACCTTTAATAAAATATACGTACTTTTCTGTTTGTACGTCTTCTTGGACAAATCAGGCTCTTGAAAGTCCACACCAGCTTACAAAATCGTAGAATAAATAGATCAATTTGAATTTTTTGACTCTTGAACTATTTTTAAATGTTTTCTTTTAATTTGGAGCGTTTTTGATCGATTTGAGTGAGTGTTTGGAATGAATGAATGGCTGAGCGCTGAGTGAATGATTTTGATCGGAATAAGTGTCAAATTCGCGTTTTTTTTAACTGTATCCTCGTTAATTTGTCATCTGGAAACGATTCTTTGATTGTCTCTGTAGATATGTTACCATAAATACATGTACTACGCAAAATTGTAATATAATTACCGACTGTCAAGGTATGGAATTGAAGTGGATACCATGCAAACACGCATCTATTCATGTTGTGGTCAACATTGAATAATAACCAACAGTGCCAGCCCTGCAGATAGTTTTAAAAAAAATGTTACGTCGTTTCGCAATAGTTTTTGCCTGACATTTAATATAAGATATTAAGAGGTAGTTTCTGTTCTTTTAATGAAATAGTCTCTTTTAATTCTTTTTTGAATGGTCATGTGCTTTTATATTTGTAAATTGTTTTAAATGTATTTTTTTATTGTATGTACATGAATGAGACTGAAATAAACAATAAAACTTTAACGCAATCTCGTAAAATATTATTCGTATAAGACACAATCAATTGGTTCATCTCTACAATTAGTAAAATCGCGAAATTGACATTCCCCCCGATCTAAAAACAATCAAAATCACTCGATCATCGCCCCAATCATTCTAAATACTCACACCAATCACTCAAAAACAGTTCGAAATCGATCGAAATGATTCACATTGAAATGAATTTGGTCGAAGAATTGCATGATTTTATTGTCTTAGTGTTGAATTTTAAGCGTCAGAAAGGTCAGTGAAGACAGAAAAAATCAGAAAAATACGCGTAAATTTTATGAAAGGGAAGTAAAAAATGATCTCTGATTTCGTCTGATTAGACGAGACTAGCGATTATGTTTTTACCTCCCTTGAAAATCATTCAAACCTCGCTTCTAACACTCATTCAATTTCATTACAAAATATTCAAAGATCAATTAACTTGTCAATTTCACGGTGTTGTTAGCTGTATATGTACCCACATTGAGGAATAACAAAGAAGCTAGCTCTGCGCGAAACTATTATCCTGATTCGGACTCCTTTTTAACGTCTAATATTTTACGCAATCTCCTCAAATATTGTTCATATGAACCTGTGCTCGACATTTCCAACAATTTCACATCTGCACGAGGTACAAACGTTGGGTAGCATTGACAACGAGAAAATGCAATAATGATATATGCTGATTGCATGAAAATGTTTAAGACCGCAACTGTCTATATAGCGCATAGTAAATATTCTGACCAGCCAGTGCAGCCACACAGTCTGGCCAGAATCTTTGCTTTGCGCACATTTGAAATTTCTGGAAATGACACGCACAGGCTCGTATAACACACTAACAGTTGGCTCACTTCAAGTATTTGCTGTTTTGTAATGATTCAAGTATATTTTTTTCTTCTAAAATATCCCACTCAAAGACTTAATATTTTTTAGAATTAAATGTTTTCTGACATATAAAAAACATATATGAAATATCTCTCTTAATGAGGATAAACGTGGGTGATTTATTTCCGTTTAAATGTCTATTATAGTACTTAAAACTCACAATTAGTGTTTAATTAATTTCTAATTACATTGTCGGGTTAAATAGATATCATTTGTCTTACCCAAATCATACTTTTATTTACATAGTTTCGCTTCATTTTCCTTTCTTTGATGATGTTTCACGTTTTTTACTGATAGTTATTATCATTTCTGAAGCCCCTATCCTGCTATTAAAATTTTTGAACACGCCAAATTACGCAAACCGACAAATAGTGAAACCTAGTCGGACAGTTCGTTTTAACTAATTTAAAAATACATCTTGTTAAATGATCTTCTGAGTTTCAATCTTTGCAATTAGCCTTCATTTGTCGTCTTCGAGCATTTATTGCTTTTGAAAAAAGTCGAACTTTATCAAACAAATATATTATGGATAAAAAATCTAAGTAACGTTTTCTTCAATAACGAAAGTCATTTTATTCCTAGTATTTTAATCAACATTATTCCATGCTTTTTGGTAGATTATCGAGAAATATAAGCAGATTAGCACTTGGTAATTTCATCGCAAAACAAGTGAAATTACTAAAAGATAAAAGACAAAAAAGACTAGAACAAAGGCGAGCTTAGGTCACTTGGTAGACAAACTTGGTTTGGATCTGGCTTTATTGAAAGAACTTTTATATCTAGATAATATAGGTGTTGCAATACTTTTTTCTTTGTGTTTAATTCCAAAATCACCCATCTTGTCAATTTCACGTTCTTAAAGCCCAAGTCTGCGCTTAAAGCCCAAGTCTGCGTTTAGAGTAAAAAAAACCCTTTTCGTGATCATTCTTTGAAAATGTTTTCTTGATTAAGTCTTATGAAAAGGTTACATAAAAATAAAAATCAATCGACAAACGGCGGCTTTTTAGTAAATTGCATAATCAGCGGTATAGAGTAAAATATGTAAATGAGATTTTGGTCACGCGAAATATGCCCTCGCTCATGAGCGGTAATGGAGCGGTATTCAAATTGGAGTCCGAAAGCTTGCGGGTCATGAATATTCATCAAGTTAGGACTATATTAAGATAATTGCGTCATAATTATTTGCATTAACGAATATTGGAATGACAAATTAAAGCCTGTCTTTCAGAAAAAAGTCTAGTTTTGGTGCATATAGTCATCTAAGATCATTGTCTTGCGTTTCGGAAACCTTCATGAACACAGACGGGGGCTTTAACCGTAGTCTTTTGATTTTATCCGAGATAAAAATCATTTCGTGAACAACAAAAGCTAAATCATGTATATGTATTTATATCAATGGAAGATATAGAGGATATTGAATGATTGATCATGGAAAACTGAAATCATTAAACGAGTCATTTATAAACAGATAAAAACGAGGCTGCGCCGAGTTTTTATAAACAGCCTCGTTTTTATCTGTTTAAAGCTGACGAGAGTGATAAACTCGGTATTTTATGAGCACAAATTTTATATTCCATTTAAAATATGACCTGAATTTTTGCGATAAATCAAGCAAATTCCAGAAATTTATCGATGCAAATTATTTCGCGAAACATATAAAACCATGTACGAAATGCGTCAAAAACTGCATTCAAAATAAATATAATGCAAAAAATCGCAATTTCACTGATACGAGCGTATAATTGAAATTCCTAGAGCTTGTACCAAGTTCAAAGTGACGATTGCTTACCAAGGCTTAGAACGCCCATTATTGCCCATCAAAGTGATCTTAACAATACAACACAATGCATTCGGCCACTCATTTATAAGAAGAACTTCATCTCTTAAGAACACACAAGTTAGGATAACATCAGTCATGACAATAAGGTCCAAGTGACTAACAATACTGACGAGGACAAATACTATCACTGATAATCGCCAATATTGTCCATTTACGTATATATATTTAGCATATAAATGTGATTTGTTCAAGTAGATGTCAATTGTAGATGCATTTTAAAAAATTCCCATACTTGAAAGTACAGTTGAAATTCTAGATCAAAATATCAGGTGATTTTGAGTAGTGTCGACTCCAGTCAGCCTGCACATTTCGAGCAGACTGACTGTGATCGACACACTTCGTACCACGGAGATGGTCCCTTTTCGTCCAATGGCCACATATGTCCACAAAGACATACAATAAATATCTTCAACGAAAAGAACAGAGGTCCGGTAATTTCTAATTTCCACGGCTCATTGTGCAGTGCAGCCCTGAAATTCAATGAGGTCTCTTCAAAACCGGCCAAACTGCCAGTCTGAAAGAGAGCATATAAAAAAATCAGAAATATGTCCTTAACATATGTCCTTTCGCTTGTATGCCTGAAGTATAATATCAGTGTTGCATTTATTCCGTCTTACAAAGATACCAAAGTAACAGTTATTGTGGACAGAAGCAACCCGCTGTAGTGAAAGATGGCTGTCTTTTTCGCTCTTACCCAGTCTATTTTGAGCGATCCAAGACTGTAGAATCCCCACAGTCTATTGCCTAACAACATTTTCAATTCGAAGCATTCTTAATGTATACATAGTCAAAAAAGCTTTGTAAAATGTTTTCATTGTTTTGTTAAATATTTGGTGTTTGTGACAATTAAGTAGCTCGATGCTAGAGTGACGGGGCTATCGATTGGCAATGAAATCAACACTTTATCATAGAAAGTTCACATGGTAAGTTTCATTTGATTTGGCACAAGAGATATGGAGAAATCGCTGGGGACGGACGGACGTATGAACGGATGGACGGAAGGACGGACGGCCGGACGGACGGACGCACGGGCAGACAGACTGACGAAGCGGCGTTTATATACTCTCCTTTCGGGGAACATAAAAATTAGGTCTATTTATGATATGATGACACGAAAGCAACGTCCAAAATATCTGTAAATATGTTGACACTTATTTGGTGTTACATTGTCAGTGATTTACTTCTGATTTATGTTCATCACTTAGACACCGCTTCCCACCTAGTTTGTTTTAAGCTCATATTTGTCAATGTTTTGAAAGACAAGTTTCGGAATATTTGTTACATTTATGGCGGAAATGCATTATTTCATAGTCATTTAATGTCGTTTGCATTATTGTCATATTACATAAGATTTCTGCACCTGTTTTTAAATAGGCGTTATTCATAAAGATGCGAAATAAAAGAAACTATATTTAAATAAATAAAAATAAAACCGATTTTTGTAGTAATTTATGTTGGTTGTTAGAGTGAAAAAAGGCTATATTTGTAAAGATTTACAATATGTCTAAAATATGTCTCACGACATATGATTTTTAAATGCTGTATTGCGTATGCACTATCTAAAGTTATTGTTTCACTCAGTTGATTGTGTCGCGAACTCGATCATAACACAACGAAACGTCATTGAAACACCACTGATATAAACGACTGATCATTTGAAAATTATAGAATCTTAAGTTGAGGTGATCAATGTTTAGGAAAGATAGTACTGATTAAGTGCTATACTATGGTAATACACTTGATCTGATCAGTAATTTTAAGAAGTTTGTTCAAATGTCAAAAGGGCCAAAATTAAAAAAAAGGGCGATAGTGGACCTTAATCGCTCACCGAAGTGAACTTTATATAACTTGTTAAATGCAGGATTTGAAATGATTATAGAAATGATAAGAAAGCCAAAATAATGCTCTTTTCCACGAGATAATCATTCCGACCAATTTTGAGGTTTATTAGGCTAAAAATGAGGCTTTTTAGAGGCAGTTTTTGATTAAGATTAGACTTCATGACCTAGTTTTTGAATCAAGTTGACCTAATTTCGAACTCGCCCTAGATTTGATCAAGACAATCATTTTGATCATTTGTAATGTTGATAGGGTAAAAATTGTGTCATCAAGAGTGTAAACACGCCTTTCTTTTCTTAAATTTGACCCATTGATCTTGTTCTTTACTCCAATTGGCCTAATTTCGAACCCGTCCGAGATTTCACAAAGACAACAATTCTGACCAATTGTTAAGTTGGTCGGGCAAACAAGAATATCTCATCTAGTGTGTATACAAGGTTTTTCTAAGATTTAGCCCCGTGATCTAGTTTTTGACCCCTGTTGACTCAATTTTGAACTCGTTTGAGATTTTATCAAGGCAATCCTTCTGACAAATTTCCAAGTTGATGGGACAAATAAAGGGGCCTTTAGGGTGAATACAAGGTATTTGTTGGCGATGGGCGACGAACATCCACAGAAGTACGTGTACCTTGAACACCTCGTGCTCAGCTGAGGTAAAACGTTATCTTTTAAAAACATGCATTCAGCTTTCAAGAGGGATCGTTTACAAACCCTTGGTTCCATTATATTTCAGATATGATTTAAATTATTTTGATATTTATAAAATATTAAAAAACCTGATTTCCTTATAACTAATTCTTTTATGCTTTACGTTTGATTATCGATTGCCCTGCCACCCGTGCAGATATATTTTTTTTGACAAACCATCGAAATATTAATCGATCTGACACTGAAACAAACACTATCCCATAGATGGATTTTTTCTGTTTTCTATCTTATAACATACACTAAAACTTCAACAACGTAGACCATGCATTGGTATTGACGCAAAATGTGAAGTAGATTATTTATAAAACGCAGACAAGCATACCCTAGCATGCAATTCCTGCTCTCAGTTTAAAGATGGAAATGGATTCTATCTAAAAAGAAAACTAATTTGGTTATTAAGTCAGCGAGCTTTTAAGGCTTCGTGAAAAAGCGAAACAAGTTTAAATTGACATCTACAGCTTATTGCTAGCATTATTAGTCGTTTATGTAAATTAGTGATACAAATTAATGTCTGGACGTACTGCGATCATGTACTAACGACAAATACATTATGGCACGATCGAGATTTTATACTTCCTAGATCAAGTCTCAATTTTGACTGCCTCGGTGGCCCAGTGGTATAGGCGCTCGACTTGTGACCTTGAGGTCCGTGTTGGCGAGGCCCTATGACGAAGGCGTGTGTTTATGGACAACACACTAAATAGCCAATTCATTCAGCTTTAGAACTGGATAGCAGTGGGTTTAAACCACTGCCTCTCTCTCGAGGATGTGAAAACACCAGGATTGAGTGTTCGAGTGCGGTACCATAAGCTGAGGCTTTCGTTGAAATTGAATTAAAATAAATTAGTATAAACGAACGTTTAATTACGTTTAATTAGTTCTCATTTACGGAGAAAAAGTCAAAACTCCTTATCAACTCAAAGACTGACTATTTTGTTCTGCATGCAGAATGACAATACAGTGCCTACTGTTTTCAAATTATACCCCGCTTTGCACACGCACTTGCGTGCAAAGCATGAATTAGATTGCAAACAGTTTGCACCATTTTGTCATCGTAAAATCAAGGTTGAAATATGATCGATCAGAAAATGAGGCAAAGTACAAACAGATCGGTATGCGTCATGTCCGAAGTAGAAGTATCCGAAAGAGCAGACACTTACTTGTACATTTCAAGATTTTTATAGGGGGTAAACAACTATGGACTTTCAAATTTGCTTTGGGCCGCCACCATAGCGAAGTTGGTTAGGCATAAGACTTCCAATCTGGAAGTCGTGGGTTCGATCCCCGGTGGCGGCAAATATCCTTTCCGACGTTTGTCTCTCACCAATGGATAGATAATCGTTAACCTATGTTGAGATAGCAGTCGGAGGCTAGGAAAGGATGTGATGGTTGTACTAGTGAAATTAATACCAGGAATCCATTGTTAGGTGCTCCGGCCGCCGCGATATAACTGCGAAATTGTTGAAAGCGGCGTAAAACCCATTCAAACATACAAACAAATCAAATTTTCTTTGTGTAGAATGGAATGTATAGAAATTCGCATTTAAGCATGATACAAGCAAACCTGTCTCAGTTAAAAACTGAATAGCATACGGAAATCGTGTTTCAGAATGATTAAATACATATTAAGGCTCTTTTGACTAGAAAATGCTACAAACAACAACAAAAAAGATTTTCTCGAAAACTAGGTCTCGTACACATTTCGTTTCATGCTAGCCCATGTAAGTGCATAGTAACGCTCTTTTTATTAAAAAGAACATTTTACGCAATCAAAATAATCAATTAATGAACAAGATAGTCTCTGTGAACTGTAACCTCGTCTTATGACATTTCATTGAATTTCATTGTTCATCTTGATTTACATGTGTCCAACTCTTTACAATTAGTATTTTTTTCCTGGTAAAGAATATACTTTAAAGTTAAGTGAAATTAGATCTACATGTACAATAAACTGACACATATATATATACACACATATATGCATGTGTATAAATATACACGCATATCAGCACATACACATACAAGTTCATGGCGGGAATCTATTGAAATTCTAATGTTCAATTAAATGATAAGAACCGCCGCTGTCACGCGCATTTTTGGGGATCAATAAAATCTCACGAACAAGCTTTAATAGGTGTATCCTTAAGAACAACCATGCAAAATGTGATTGAAATTGACCCACTGGTTTGGGAGGAGAAGACGTTAATATATTTGAGTCAAAATAAGCCCGCCCTGACACGCCAATATTTGGATGTCAATAAAATTTCGCGAACATATTTTTGTCGAAATCCGCCTATTCGTTACTGAGGAGATGTTTTAAGAAATTGCTGATGAAGCACGATTAGCCCAGCAGCCCTGATATGTCAAAATTTGAGTTCAATTCTTATTTCACGAAGCAAGTTTTGAAGAGGGTCACCAAGGGAACATTAAAGCCAAATTTGGTTTGGAAGGAGAAGACGTTAAATATTTCAAAGTTAAAATAAGCCCCGTGCTAACGGCCATACTTAGAGATCAATTTAAATTCTACGAACAGGTTTTGGAAAGGGTAACCAAAGGAATATTTCTATCAAGTTTGGTTGAAATCTACCCATTGGTTACCGAGGGATTGATGTTCAAAAATCAATTGACGGCCTACGGCTGACGACGAACGACGGATGACAGATCCTGAGTGATCAGTTGTGCTCCGGAGAGCTTGAAAATCGGCGTGAAAACAATTTGCCGAATTAAGCGAGACTCCTTTTCCAATAGAATATTTACAGTTAGCAACGTCGTGAAATTGACAAGGCGAATGCTTTTTGAATAATTTAGGAATGAAATTGAATGAGTTTGTGGATCTAGTTTTGGGTGAATTTAATGGGAGGTAATCCAGGGTCGCAAAATTTGTTCAGGATGAACAAAATTAGCGATTTTAATTACCTCCCTTTAATAAAATATGCATACAAGTTCCATATATAGCTTCTTATTTCTTCAAAAACCTAAAAAATGCTTACAATTTGAATTATGTAAGTGAAATCGCGAGTTTCCTCTATCCAAATTTATTTTCAATGACGTTGTTGATTCTAAACTTTCAAATTTTGGGTTTGAACGTTTTTGAATGGTTTGGGTGAGTTTTTGGAATGAATGAATGGAGCGCTGAGTGAGCGATTTAGAATGGTTTTGATTGAGACGAATGTCAATTTACACGATGTAACTAACTGTATGATGGGATTGAAGAGCAACGTACTAATACCACGGAAGTACACGCATAAAAAGGATATATAAGATATACGCAGACACTACGGGTCACACACAGCCATTTGAATTTAATTAACATTTAATTTCAAAAGAAAGACGTAATATTGTTCTCAGTTGATGAGACATACAATGAAAGTAATTGACTCGTACCACCCACTGGAACATCACCCTTACCTTTCTTCGTACATTTGGCCCTTTTTTTACTTCTATGTAGGACATTTGACGAAAGTGCGATGATCAAATGGTAAAAAACTTCGACCTTTCATAATTCGCACTAAGATATTCGTGATTTCATAATGATGTAATCTTTTGTGAAATTTCACCAGGCTTCAGTTCACATCTAAAATTGTTTATTTAAAAAGATTACCGAAAGACGGACCTGAAACTTCCGATTTTTGGCGATTAGCGGAATTTTCGATATGGAAATGTATAGGGATCAAACAGAACATGCGTAATAGATAATAGTTCCATTTTACCTTTTTTACACAGAGAACCCTGTAGGACCTACAAAAATTGAGTATGCAAATGTTTTGTATTTAAATAAAATCCTTCCTAAACCTAGTATACACACCCTTTATCTTATACCTACATAATGTTAAACAAAAGGAAATTTATAGAATATCTTTTTTTTCTCACTTAAATTACTTAACTTAAAGCCGAATGAAACTGCATATGAATCTTCTTCGCGTATTCATACATTGTTTTTAGCTATTTAGTTTCATATCTGAATTTGAAAAGAAGTAAACCCCTAACTTCATAATTAATTGACTTAATTAATTTGAAAATAGATGCAACTTTAACATATTCCTTTTAAAAAAAAGGCCTGTTGAAAGTCATATGTATGTGAGATGAAGACAAGAGGTAGGAGAGCGTGGCCGTATTTAATAATCTCGGTTTCTACAAAGACAACATCGTGACAGTTGTGTGTATAAACATGATATATTGGGATATGAATCGCATCATTTTAATAATTTATTTGCTTAATTATAATATGATACGTTTATAACACATCAGCGATGGTGAAGCTTTACATGGTACACCTTGTCGGTGATGAAAATGACAGTAGAGACTTCGTTGGAATGACCGATTAATTAATATACTGAATAAAAATTTAAAGTTTGCACTATTTTTGTCTTTCTACTTTTCCTTCGTGGAATGTAAGCAAATTAGAAACTGAATCATTAAGTTAACACTGCAATCTTTATCACCAACCTTAAAAGTATTTTGTTGAAGACAAAGGCGTTCGACTGCTTTATAAAAGACTGTTCTTTTGAAAAGCAGTTTGATTTCTTTAGATTAACTTGAATATCTACTCTTTTACCAGACTTTCTATAACATTGCCTGTATGACATAACTAAATTTGCTAAGAAATATCAATATATGGGTGTCGTATATTTAACACAGCAAGAAATATTAAAGAATAATTTCTCTTTGTCTTACAGCGTTAATTCGAACTTGGTGCAATGTTTCTTTCTTTTAAAATATATTGCGCAGAAATACAATATTTACATAAAAAGAGAATCTTACTTCGGTTACTTCTTTCATTTCCTTGATCATTATCTGATCTTCGTATTTTGTTTTACTTGATCTAGCGTGACTGTGTGAGGGGCAAGGGCAAAATCACAATCATTTGTCGTAGATATTTAATTTCTTTTGAATAAATAAATAGATAAAATACATAAAATAAAGAGAATGTATTTGTATTTCGTTAAAGTTCTTAAAGTAAAGGCCATAGTCTCACTTTCCCAAAATTCATTGATTAATAAATAGCTAGACATAAAAGCACTTTCCAAGCTATGATGGCCCTTACAATAGATCAAAGCAAGATCTTGTCGCATATTGGAAACTTGTGTCAGACAGCTAAGAAAATGCTTTGTATAGAATACCAAGGATACAACGACCAATCTGAGTCTCATTTTAATACTATTGAATATAATAAATGTTTTGTACTTAAAATACCAGTTTGTGGCTGTATCCTCTGGAATTAATAATGTGTTTGTGTAACACAAATGCCCCCGTAACAGTTTTTTTTATCAAAATGTTAACCTTGACTGATGGCCTTTACCTCGTAACATGATCTTGACCTTGATACCTACGGATGCACATTAGTGGAATCTATCATCATGCAAATTAGGAGAAAGGCGTTTGAAATAGGCTTCAATGATCTGAACATGTTAAGTTTTAACAGAAAGTTTTTTAAGAAGTTTGACCTGCATAGATGCCGTTGACATTGTCACATGACCTTGGTCTCTACAGATGTGTATCATAGAGAGCTATCACCATGCCATATATTAGGCTTGTACCTTAAAAAGACTAAGAAATATTTGAAATGTAAAGGTTTTTGGTTAAGTTTTTGAGAAGTTTGACATTGACAGATGACCTTAACTTTGTCACATATCCTTAAATCTGTATCAGCAGATGACATAAATGAGATCTATCATCATATCAAATATGAGGCTTGTATCTTGAAAAGGCCTTGAAAGTATTGTCAATGTTAAGTTTTTTCGGTTACATTGTTTAGTTATTTGACCTTGACAGATGACCTTGACCTTATCACATAACCTTGGCTTTGATATTAGCGGATGACTATCATAGAAATGTATCATCATGCCAAGTATGAGGCTTGTATCTAGAAAATGCTTGAACATATTGTCAATGTTAAGGGTTTTGGTTACGTTTTGCAGATAGACCGACAGACGGACAGACGGACAATGATAGAACAATAAGCCCCAGATCTTTCGTTGCGATGGCATAGATATGTATTACAAAAGATGGAAATATTTCTTTTTTTTTCAAATTTCTGTTGCATTTGTTACAAGATCACCCTCTATGTGATGTTTTCAGGTGTCATCACAACAAGCGAGATTGGAACCTATTCATGTTCATATGGTCGGCCACCATGTAGTTAAGATATACATTAGTACGTGCATGTATAAAATCATATCTAAGTGAGAACCCCACAAAGAACTGCAAGATTGTGTACCAACGGGTCAAACTACTGTTATAAAAGGCCCGCTCTTGCATAAAAATTCAGTCTAATAGTGTTATAGGCACATCTTCAACGACATGACCGTATTTAGATATAAAACTATCATGATAATAATAATAATAATAATAATAATAATGAAAATAATAACAAAAATAATAATAATCATCATCATTACTATCTGAAAAAAATCACTATCAAAAATAAGAACGTTCAGTTAAAGCGCGGTATATATATATATATATATATATATATATATATATATATATATATATATATATATATATATATATATATATATATATATATATATATATATATATATATATATATATATATATATATATTAACAAAAATATGCTTTATCCTTTTCTGCAATATTTTCTGTGGTCGCTTTTCTTTGGAGTGTGAAATTCGACATATCGTACTCATTGTTCAAAGACAATAACAAATTGCCAAATATAACATCGACATTGTAAAATTATGAAACGATTTAACTTTGATAATAAAAAATTACAACCAACACAAGGGAATTGAGAAAAGTGTCAACTTGAGATGGAGTGATACTAACTAGGTCCATAACAGATGAGAGATGATACGTTTTCCATGCATTATTGTTGTCACAAGAAAGGAGAAAAATGTTATTACCTCTGTTTTAAACTGTAATAAAATCCCGATTTGGCCCTTAGGCAACCACTAATTCAGTAAAACAAATGATATGGATAACAAAAAAGATAACAGTATTGTTGTAATTGATGTTACCGCAATTATATTTGCCGAATAGATCAATTAGAAGGGTAATTATGTTTGTCCAAATGATATAATTTGCGAAAAACTTGTATATCAAAAAAATTGTCAGGTCATTTTGGAAAAAAAAATATTTCTTGAAAAAGGATATAACTACCTTGAGATGATGTAAACAATGGCGGTCATGAAGGAACTTATTTGTCTAAGTTTCAGTAGATCAATACAGGTAACAACATCGTCAAATTGACAAAATGAAGGATTTTGGAATGATTTTGGAATGAAATTGAATGAGTGTTTGGAGCGAGTTTTGAGTGAATTCAATGGGAGGTAATCCAATATCGCAAATTGTGTTCAGGATGAACAAAATTAGCGATATTTATAACCTCCCTTATATAAATTATGCTTGTATTTTTAATGAATACTGTAGCTTCCTATTTTTTTTTCAAGAACCCATCAGATGCTTACAATTTGATTTATGTCATTAAAAATAAGATCTTTTTTTCTAGATTTAATAATTTTGATTTACGTTGTTTCTATCTTTTGCAGTGAGTTTGGATCGTTTTTGAATGGTTTGAGTGAGTGTTTAGAATGAAAGAATGGAGCACTGAGCGAGTGATTTCGAGTGGTTTTGATCGAAATGATTGTCTATTTCACGATGTTGTTAACTGAGCCAGGAAGGTTTTCCGTAGAGATATGACTGTTGTGATCGAATGCTTTAAAGAAGGGGGCGAAAAAACACCCCCCCACACTCACACACACAAAACAGAGCATTATTCAGCAAAAGATTGCTTGAACGCAAGATTTATCTGCTTGAACGCAAGGTTTATCATCGAAGATTCTTATAATATATTTCAATACGATAAATCTACTTGGTTGTAATCATGTTGCGCCTATAAATATTATCTATAACTATTAATAATTTGAACCACATTCCGTTCCAGATGGTCCATCAAAAACAAACTACAAGTTCATGGTCTCTCCTTATATAAATTTCAAAAGTTTTAATTGATCACCTGACTCATTTATAGTATAATTGAAAAGTCATGGGCATTTTTGCAATTTGAAGTAAAACAGAACACAGCAGACGGTCAGTGGCAAAGTCTTGCTGATTGTGCTGAATAGTTACCATTACTTTTCACAAAATACATTAAGATTTTTTCCCAGTGATAAATTGCTCTAATGGCACTGAACATGAAAGGCAAGCTTGAACAAAAATATCTTTTCAAAAATGTCAGAAAAATAACCAGAGCTTAAGATTTCATTTCGACCGCAGACACAACTACATGTACAAATCAGGGACGACGATAATACCTCGATTTTTGTTTCCACAACAGTCGAGCTTAAAAGATTTCAGGCGAAAACAAGTATTATTTTAACACAACATCTTATGTCTGATTTTTTCTTGCCAATTACATTCACCGCAATTATAAATTCCGCTTTTTTCGACCAGAATATGAAACAAGAGGACCAAGATGGTCCTAGATCGCTCACCTGAGTCTCTATGACCCCTGGGACATCACATTAATAAGATAGGCAGATGTCAAAAAGAAGATAATTGCCTAAGATCAATACCATGGAACGTTTTCAGCGAAGATCAAGACAGATATGCCTTTTTGCTCTTCGATTCTATGTAAAAAGGGATGCACCCGGGTGGACCCCAAAAGTGACCCCAGGGTCTTGATATGAACAAACTTGGAAGAGGTCCATAAGATGATGCTACATTCTAAATATGAAAGCTGTCTGCCTTCTGGTTTCAGAGAAGATTTTTGAAGGTTTTCCCATTTTCATCCATCGTGCTCAGATGAGTTGAAAGGGGTGCACCCGTGCAAAGCCCAAATATGACCCAAGGGTTTTGATATAAACAAACTTGGTAAAGGCCCACTAGGTGATGCTACACACCAAAAATGAAAGCAGTGTGCCCTCTGGTTTCGATTAAAGAAGATTTTAAAAGACTTTCGCTCTTTGATTCTATGTAAAAAGGGTTGCGCCCGGGTGGAACCCAAATATGATTCTAGGGTCTTGATATGAACAAACTTGGTAGAAGTCCACTAGATGATGCTACATACCAAATATGAAAGCTTTCTGCCTTCTGGTTTCATAGAAGAAGATTTTTGAAGATTTTCATCTTTTTACCCTTCGTGCTCATAAGAAATAAAGGGATGCACCCGTGCAAAGCCCAAATATTACCCAAGGGTCTTGATATGAACAAACTTGGTAGAGGCTCACTAGGTGATGCTACACACCAAATATTAAAGCTGTCTGCCATCTGGTTACAGAGAAGAAGATTTTTAAAGATTTTTGGTCTTTGATTCTATGTAAAAAGGGTTGGACCTGGGCAAAGCCCAAATATGACCCTAGGGTCTTGATATGAACAGACTTGGTAGAGGTCCACTAGATGATGCTACATACCAAATATGAAAGCTGTCTGCCTTCTGGTTTCAGAGAAGAAGATTTTTAAAGATTTTTATATTTTCACCCTTTATGTTAAGGGTAAAGGGAAAGTTAAGGGTGGATTTTATTTATTTGAACAACTTTGGTAGAGCTTGACCTAAGGAACATCCCTGCCAAGTTTCATCAAGATTGGCCCACTGGTTTGGGAGGAGAAGATGTTTAAAGAAATTGTGGACGACGCACGACGCACGACTGACGACGGACGACGGACATTCTACGATCCCAATAGCTCACCTTGAGCACTTCGTGCTCAGGTGAGCTAAAAAATGTTAAGTGTATACGATAACTTTTGATAAAACCGCTTTAGACAAAATAGAAAACGCTAGTATAACAGATGGTGTTTCATTTTGTGATTAAGAAAATACTGTTTGTTGGTTGCATGAAAAGAAAAAAAATCAATTACATTGCATAAATTTGCGAAGCGGAATGATAAATAGGTGTGACTGGTGTGACTAGATTTTAAATACTTTCATAATAGCAACAACAACAATAACAATTTCATGACATTGGCCAAAATGAAGCAATTATTTCACTATGTTTATGTTCATTCTATTGCAAAATCTTTGGCAAGCATGTAGCATATAAAAGCACTGTGTATTCATTTTTTTTTTTGTTTTGTTTTGTGTTTGTTTTGCATTAAAGGTAAGAGACTATTTTTTAACCAAATAGAATGCTTGTTAATGAAAGACGAAATTGAAATTATAAACAACGCAGAAAATTTCACTTTTAATCAGCTAAATAAATCGGTTGGTAATGTGTCCTGTTGTTATGCTAGTGAATGATCGTTTACCGATCAATTTTGGTCACGATCGATCTTCACATCGATATCTGGGCATTTATAACATAAATGTCGACATTTTGTTTTCGTATTGCTCTCTCTAAGAAATGTCCTTTTCCTTGTCGTTTTTTTTTCTCCTTGAGTTTGAAACGCAACTGGGGATTACTAGTATATCACAACTCCATTCTTTTTTTATGAATTTGATATTTTAGCACAATATATCAAACAAGAGAATAGCTTACTGACAATTTGACAAATGATGGGAAAGTAAAAAGCTCTAGGTGTAAAAGACTTCCCCACCTCTGCCATCAACGCAGCAGCATCCCTACATGCAGGTTTACAAAACGGTACAAAATGCAAGTTATATCCCGTTTTGCACGCGCACTTGCGGGATAATATTTTCAAACAGTTTGCACTGTTTATCATCCTGAACGAAAGTTAGAAAGTAACGTCATTGTGTAAACTGTTTTCTTCATTTCTGTAGGATTAGCGACTAAAGAAGTGTCGATTGGAATAAAAGTTAAACACTTACTAGAACTGTCATTATGAACAATGAGGAAACATATGACAATCTCAAAAGTCAAATGGTATATGCGCTCGACTGAAGCCCTGAGTGTCCGTGGACATGCGGAACATCACTCGGCCATTTCCGTAAACTGCAAAAGTCCTCGGATGTACATGTATATAAGGCGTAAGGGTTTGTAACAAAATTTTGCATTTTGTAAGGCCGAAACCGTATAAGAAAAAGTAGCGTGGAAATAACAAGCGCCATCTTTAGAGTTATATTTTTACAGTAAATACAAGCTGAAAAATCTTAATTTTTGAGAAATACGAATCATTCTCAAAAATCAAGATTTTCAGCCGTTATTTAAGAATCTAAAGATATTTATAAGCATATGATGGTTTCACGTCAGTGACTGAAACGAGTAGCGTTGGCCTCGTCGAATGTTTTCACTCATGTTTCGAGGGCTAATGCCATTTTAACTGACTCCATCGACTTTTTCCAAGGTTTTGAGCATAAACTCTAAATAACTATGGCTGTCCAGTCTGTCACACGTACATTTCACTTATTTGAAAATATTATGTCCGTGTCCGTTTTTCTGTATATAATTTGATTTTCTTAGCCTTTTTTATTTCAAAATATCATATTCAAGTACTCTTAATAACTTTTGTCAACAATAATGAAGACCACAAACAAATTTTAAAACTAAAACAACACCATTCAGTATTGAACAACAGTTGAATGTGATTGAAATTTTACAATTTTCTTTTGAGCTCTCCTTCAGACCGAAGTGCTTAAGGTAAGCTATTGTGATCGTACAATGTCCGTCGTGCGATGTGCGCCGGCCACCATTTCTTTAAACACCATCTCCATCTAAATCAGCGGACCAGTCTTGATAAAATATGGCAGGGATATTCCTTGGTGAAAGTTTAACCAAATTTATCCAAATAATCGAAATCCACCATTAACTCTGGTTATCATGGTAACAAAAAGGGGGAAACAG
The DNA here is from genome assembly GCA_948146395.1 of Fragum whitleyi. Taxonomy (NCBI): domain Eukaryota; kingdom Metazoa; phylum Mollusca; class Bivalvia; order Cardiida; family Cardiidae; genus Fragum; species Fragum whitleyi. The sequence continues at coordinate 50,359,501 of OX411544.1, forward strand.
GAAATTTTTAAAGATATTCTTCTCCGAAACCAGAAGACAGGCAGCTTTCATATTTGGTATGTAGCATCATCTAGTGGAAATCTACAAAGTTTTTTCATATCATGAAAGTGGGGCAATATGTGGACTATAAGAGTGAAAATCTATAAAAATCTTCTTCTATAAAACCAGACGGCAGACAACGTTCAAATTTGGTAAACAATACAATGGTCCTTAATGGAGTTAGCTCGGATCATGGGGTAAATTTTTACTGTGCCCAGACATAATCAATTAATCATAGAAACAGAGTGAAATCTTTATTAATCTATTTCTCTGAAACCAGAAGACAAACAGAAATTTAGCGTTTAGCTTCATCAATTTTTTCTGTATGAAACTTTTTCTTATAATGTTCCTAGGATCATATACTTGGACTTATCCCATTTGCATTCAATTCTACATGGGAACGAGGTAGGAAATCTTTCAACAATAATCTGAAAATAGTCCAGGGCATTAAAAAAAAGAGAGAAAAAGGTGGATATCAGCCAATCTTATTCATGATGTGGTGTCCAAGTTGTAAAGGAGACTCAGGTGAGCGATGTGGGATCATCATGGTCCTCTTTATCGAGTTTGGACTTGGTTTTCTTTTCCTTGTCTCAATTGTCGTTACAACTATCGACTGCTTTAAAAGTTCTAGTGCGTGTTTAGAGTGATCAATGGCACGATTTCTATAAGTGTTTCCCCATCGGCATTTATAATAAAAAGCATGATGAAATTGATAAGATGAATGATTTTAGAATGGTTTTGAAGTGATAACGATTGAACGGGTTTGCGAGCATTGAATATTATTAAAGAAAAGTAAGGGATTATAATTCGTTAAATAAAAAAAGGATGATATTCAGGCGCTTCCAAATTATGCTAGCCAAAGAAGTAATAAAATGCTGAAAGTAATTAATGAAATTATATGATGTTTTTGAGGATTTCATACCGTTTTGTTTTTCAATAAATTTGAAGGAGTGGTGTGAGCGCCCCTTACTTAGTTCTGAGCAATCGTTTTATAATGTTTTTGGAGTAAGTTGAGCCTCATTTTCACGATATTATTGGCCGTAACAGCCTTGCAATCTTTTTATTGAATCGTCGCTTGAAACTGTTTTTCAGCTGTAATACAGCTGTATATTTTTACTTCTTTTTTGTAAGATGTTAAGCGTGGTGTCATTTTCGGAGAAATTATAGTATCATTTAAATCAGACGAAATGTCTATTAAATGTACAAATTGATGAAATAAGAACGTGTTTTTATACAATAAGTAGTTTATCATCCCTTGTTTAGCGTTATTAATGACACCAGCTTCACAAATAGACGTGTTGTGTATTTGGTGGGCCGCTTTCATTTAACTACCGCAATTCCCTTTGATGTTCAGCTTCACGATACATTAAAAACAAAGACAAAGTCATCGGATAAATGATAATTGGTCATAATTTTTATAACCGTAATGACTCTCCGATTTTGTGTATGTAAATTTTGGTATAAAATGTTTTTATACCGATGAAATAACATAAATAATTAAACACGAGTCATTTAGCTATATCTCGGTGTCTGAAATTTCTATATTTTTATACAATTAAAAACATCGTTAATTTGACAACCTCAATGATTTTATACCTAAAAATTCACGCTGATCTATTAAAAGATTTTTTGGTATTTACGGACCGAACAAAAATGCTCGAAAAATAATGACAACGTCGAATGTTAGCTGAAGTTTTGGATATGCATAGCAAATTTAGGGCAGTTTTTTAATATATAAACTGTATAATGTTATTGTGATTTCTTAGGTTTCTATTTTGTTGTGCACCAGTATTTTCCAACAATTCTATCGCTTATCTTGATCATTTTAAATTTTGCTTCAAAAAGAATTACAACATTTTGGGGACATTTTGAATAGTCACGGTCAAGACGTTTCCCAGCATGGACAGGTAGAAAGCAGACACTGAAAACTAAGTTCAGATTGCACATCTGTGCATGCTGATTTTAGGCTAAAGTCACATAACAATTGGCGATGCCAACAAATCAGAGATTCCTATCTTTCATTTACAAATTAGTTAAAAATAGGGTTAGCCGGACTTCGGCGAAGTAAAAACAAAATATCTATTTATTATGCAGCACATAAAACTGCAGATGTGACCGTATGCCCAACGTGAGGCTGTCATTGAAATTGCATAACCAAATTAACTAAATGCTTAACTGAAACACCGGAGATGGAAGGGGGGGCGTCGACTAGTTGTTGATACATCGGCGAAACGTCGATGACTACTTGACGTTTTCTAAGAGAAGTTAATTACTATTAAAAAGGTCTGTAAAAGACAATAAATATGTTGGTCGCCGGGCAATCGCCGACAGTCCTTAGTCGATGCAATACCGACTTCCATAGACCTAGATGTCCTCGACAAGTCGGTAGATTTTAACTTGAAAATAAAAGTCACCGACGCGTCGTCGATCTTAGGAAATCCTTTAATTCAATCGGCCGATGTACCATCAGTCGCTAGCTTTTCGCCGATTAAATCAACAATTTCACAAAAAGCCAGCGCCTATGCGTCCAAGCGTTTATCTGACAGTCATTTTAGTCTTTATACTATGTGCCAACTATTTGTATTTAGAAGTAAAATGTCGTGAACAACATGGTATGAGTTTCTCGATTCAACACCCTCTTAACAGGAGCATTCTGAAATTATTTTCGTAGTATTATAAAATTGATGTTTTGTCAATATAACCCCAAAAATTAGAAGAAATGGTATTTTTGAAAAAAAAGATAAAATGTGTAAAGACATTATTTTCAAGGAAATGTGCGACCTTTCGTTCCCCTGAGATCATAAACTATGCAAAGTGTCGACATATAGTGCCAATATTCTTCATATTGGGAGGATACAATTTAATACTCGTCATCTATGAACATTTAAAAGGAGCATTATCTTCAAATTTCTTTAAGATGATCCGATAAAGAGACGAGCCATGAAACTCTTCATGTCTTGGACGAAAACATATTATTTGATTTACGCAGAGCTTATTTGCCGTGATCAAACCCCGTAGCGATAGCTTGATCTATTTCCATTTACAATGTTTTAAACACAATTTGACGTTATATTTTAATACCATTATATAACTGTTAGGGTTTTCCTCAAAGATGTCTTTTTCATAAACTTTACTTTTATTGTGCCATGCGTCTCGGGAGTGAAATAACCCCGTAGAATATTTTTGATAATACGAGATGTTTTGGCACTAGTGGAATAACTATGGAAATGAGCTAATAACGTAAAGCAACGTTATATTTTCGTTGTGTAAATGACTAGTTTGATAAACGGTATTCAATGACCACTCATTCAATATCCTCTATATAAAGGTAGACCACATCTTAGACATCATCCACGGTTTTAGAATCTAGACAACTATAAACTAAGGCATAATGAGCGTGAATCGGCATGATTATAGATTTAGGTTTCTTTGAACGACGCATGATATTTGTTTGAAATCAGTGTTTCCAGAAAGTGAATTTGCTGCCATTCCTGCTGTAATTTATCCCCAAGTTCAAGAAGCATCTGATTTTGAGTAAAACAATGAGCATTTCGAAGTTATTTATGAATATAAAATGATTACAAGATAGGAGTTAATAGTATAATGTATGGTTTCGCGCATTAACATTTGGAGCAGCGGTAGAATTCGAAATTCCAGCCTTGAAGAGGAAATCGCCAAAAGATCTATAAAAAGTAATACGGAGAATGACGGAAAAAATTGGTGGAAAAATTTGGTGAATATCGCTAATATTATCTTCCGGGGGCCAAGGTCTAAGTCAAATTATTTGAAACCCATCTTATGTTTCAATGTAGGAGGTATAACAGAGCATTTTGAACATACATTGTATATTCCTTATACTTCAGACAATTAAAATTTCAAAAGTGACCTTGACGTGTGACATTGTACTACAAGAAAATACACACATGCTTATGATAGCTATTCAATACCTGAAGATACCTACTAGCATTTGGTTTGGCAAGTGTTTTCTCTGTTGTTAGGATAAGCTTTAACCCTTTCCTGTTTTACAAAATTTTGGACCTGTCCAAATTCAAAGGTTTTGCAGACGAAAATTTAAAGTGGATTTAATTTGAAAAATAACCATTCAGTAGGGTAGAAAATTGTGTGGATAAAGAAGAAATTGCTTGTCAGAAGCAATTTCTTCTTTTTTTCACAATGTTTTCTCATTCATAAAATCACAGACACGTAAAAAGCAGGGATTAAACAGGAAAGGGTTAAACTGTGATATATCGCATTGGCCAACACTTAAGGATTAAGAGACGAAATTGTTGATGTGGCTGTTCATGCTAATACACCGATCATTTGAATCGTTTGTTTTAATGCCACTTTCAAAAAAGTTGTATGGATAACCTTGTCTTCAAGTTGTAGTTTCTCTAACAAGTATAGCCACAGCGTTTCTTCCAAGCTACCAACTGTTTGCCCAATTCAACTACTTGTAGAGACAAACTACCCTTGTCACAGTGACTGTTTTTAACTGTCACGACCCCGACTCCGAAATTGCCTGTTTTTTTTAAAAAAATTTATACAATTAAAGCATTTTTAACTCGACTGTTTTTTAACAACAAGAGGACCAAGATGGTCCTAGATCGCTCACCTGAGTCTCTATGACCCCTGGGACATCACATTAATTAGATAGGCAGATGTCGAAAAGAAGATAATTGCCTTAGATCAATACCATGGAACATTTTCAGCGAAGAGCAAGACAGATATGCCTTTTTGCTCTTTGATTCTATGTAAAAAGGGATGCACCCGGGTGGACCCCAAAAGTGACCCCAGGGTCTTGATATGAACAAACTTGGAAGAGGCCCATAAGATGATGCAACATTCTAAATATGAAATCTGTCTGCCTTCTGGTTTCAGAGAAGAAGATTTTTGAAGGTTTTCCCATTTTCACCCATCATGCTCATATGAGCTGAAAGGGATGCACCCGGGTGGAGCCAAAATATGACCCAAAGGTCTTGTTATGAGCAAACTTGGTAGGGGCCCACAAGATGATGCTACATACCATAAATGAAAGCAGTGTGCCCTCTGGTTTCAAATAAAGAAGATTTTAAAAGATTTTCACTCTTTGATTCTATGTAAAAAGGGTTGCGCCCGGGTGGAGCCCAAATATGACCCCAGGGTCTTGATATGAACAAACTTGGTAGAGGTTCACTAGATGATGCTACATACCAATTATGAAAGCTGTCTGCCTTCTGGTTTCATAGAAGAAGATTTTTCAAGATTTTCATTTTTTTACCCTTTGTGCTCTTAAGAGATAAAGGGATGCACCTGTGAAAAGCCCAAATATGACCCAAAGGTCTTGATATGAACAAACTTGGTAGAGGCCCACTAGGTGATGCTACACACCGAATATTAAAGCTGTCTGCCATCTGGTTACAGAGAAGAAGATTTTTAAAGATTTTCGTTCTTTGAATCTATGTAAAAAGGGTTGGGCCCAGGCAAAGCTAAAAACATGATCCCAGGGTCTTGATATGAACAAACTTGGTAGAGGTCCACTAGATGAAGCTACATACCAAATTTTGAAAGTTGTCTGCCTTCTGGTTTCATAGAAGAAGATTTTTGAAGATTTTCATTTTTTTACCCTTTGTGCTCCTAAGAGATAAAGGGATGCACCCGTGCAAAGCCCAAATATGACCCAAGGGTCTTGTTATGAACAAACTTGGTAGGGGCCCACTAGGTGATGCTACACATCAAATATTTAAGCTGTCTGCCATCTGGTTACAAAGAAGAAGATTTTTAAAGATTTTCGCTCTTTGATTCTATGTAAAAAGGGTTGGGCCCCGGCAAAGCCCAAACATGACCCCAGGGTCTTGATATGAACAAACTTGGTAGAGGTCCACTAGATAATGCTACATACCAAATATGAAAGCTGTCTGCCTTCTGGTTTCAGAGAAGAAGATTTTTAAAGATTTTCACATTTTCACCCTTTTTGTTAAGGGTAAAGGGAAAGTTAAGGGTGGATTTCATTTATTTGAACAACTTTGGTAGAGCTTGACCAAAGGAACATCCCTGCCAAGTTTCATCAAGATTGGCCCACTGGTTTAGGAGGAGAAGATGTTTAAAGAAATTGTGGACGACGGACGACGCACGACGCGCGACGCACGACGGACGACGCACGACGCACGACGCACGACGGACGACGGACATTCTACGATCCCAATAGCTCACCTTGAGCACTTCGTGCTCAGGTGAGCTAAAAAGGCGAGGTAGAGTCATCACCTTGGCGTCATTTGCGTAGGCGTTTGCGTTGATATGTATATGAGAAACTTTTAACTTGCTCATCACTCTATTGTTTTTGAAGTTTATGTCATGACACATGAAATGTACGTTTATTATTACTAGAGTTATCGGTAATATCAAGAAAGATAACTCTGATTTTTGAGAATAATGCACTTTTCGACTTAGATTTTACTGCATTATTAAGCACCTGTATTCTGTTCTTTTTTGTTGTTGAAATCTTTGAGCAGGAATGTTAACTGATCTAATTCTATGCTTGTTACAAGGATTGTCGAATTAGAATGTCTAGCTATCGCAATATTTCAAAATGTTTGAGAATTGAAAACTAAAGACTGTCGGATTGAGAAAACTCTCTTCGAAAAAATCTAAAAGTTCTAATCCAAGACACGCATTTCTTTGTTTTCAAAGATTTTAACAAGATAATAAGTTAGTAGAGCGGAGTTATGTTGTACCTGACTAAATTGCCTTTATAATGAGATTTTGAATCACGCTCAAATCAGATCTACCGATGTTGTTGTTCGCGCTTATTTGAACATGCATGTCTTTCTTTTGGAACCACGCTTGGACTTTTCCGTATACTGGAAATTATCCAAGACGTGTGAGTTGTGGTATTTTTCAGGTATTTGGCCATTGGTCGATACGTTTAAAAAAATGTCTTTAATGCTTTCTATTCGTCTATGGAGATCTTTTGGATATATCAATACATAATAAATGCTTTATTTTCAAGTTGAAATTTGAGAAAAAATTGAATTGGGAGCGAGAAAAGTTTCAAAACCTTGGAAACCGTTTTGCTAAACTTCTTACGAAAAAAAATCATCCTATGTCAAAATAACAAATCGTACCTGGTGGTTTTCAATCATTATAAGATTATACCTTGCAATGTCTCTAAAGACGATTCCAATGAGATGATGCATGGCAGAATTCCAAATTTAGTTTCTACTGAAGTAACAACATTATATTTTGCCTTACGCAAAGTATGGTCGTAAGATATTTAGTAAAACAGGTCCCTGATGCACAGTCAATGCGCATCTTAAGGGTTTGATACTAACTACTTTTTGCGACCAGCCTGAAAGACCTGTTAGCCCGAAATATTAAAGGTCCTCCCTGATAACAAAAGGTCCTAAAACCATGTTTGACTTTAAGCAATTTAAGGGATAAATTGAAAAGAAAACATTTCTCGAAAAGAAGAAAATGTCTTCATGTGTTCAATTTCTTTTCTACAATGTTTTCCATATGGTTATGCAAATTTTAGTATTATTTAGTAAGGCAAGTATTTTTCCAAAATGGACAGGTTTGAAATACTTAGTTCTGCCATTTATTACAGGCCTAAAAGGACCTGCAGCATGGTAACATCTACCAGTCATCTCTAAAATCCACAGGTCTCGGGCCCGAGGACTTGTGTTAGTGTCGATCCCTGATCGTATCTGTGTCTTCAGGGTCGCAAATATGACCCGTCATGCGAGAAGGTACCCTAGTCAGACTGCGAGGACAGCGTGGACTGTCCGGTATCGAAACCTTTCGCACTTTGTTCCATTTCAGGATCAATTATGACCAATCTATGGTCCCGTGAAAGAATCTTTAAATGCGGTCTCTGGTTGACCCGTACTAGAACGAATCCATTTTTCAAATACATTATTTTTATTTTAAGAAGTTTCTACATGGTCCCCTTTCGTATAATGGGTCATAGTTGTTTTTCATTGACGACTAGACTCGTTTATTTATTTACTATTGATGTTTTCTATGTTTCTTTCGAAAAAAGCTTTATCATTTTTAGGACGACATTTTTTTATATTTTGATCAATAATGCGGTCACGCTCCATTTGGGTACAGAGTTTTGTACGATTTTGGTTCCATCAAAGATTGATCTACTAATTAAAAAATAGATACTTTAACCCTTTCCTCTTTTTCAAAATTTTCGACCTGTCCAAATTCAAAGGTTTTGCAGACGAAAATTCAAAGTGGATTTAATTTGAAAAATAACCATTCAGTAGGGTAGAAAATAGTGTGGAAAAAGAAGAAATTGCTTGTCAGAAGCAATTTCTTCTTTTTTCACAATGTTTTCTCAATCATAAAACCACAGGCACGTAAAAAGCAGGGATTAAACAGCAAAGGGTTAAATTCAGTTGGACCTTGCCAGCTCGATTTGAAGGACTCCTAGGCTGCACTACTCCTCCATACATGAGCATAGATGATCTTCGCACACTTGGGAATGACACCAACAGTCTTTCTCAAAACAGACCAGTCTAAACTTCTATCCCTTTGGATAGGATTTACGTCTTATTGCAAGATAGAAGAAAGGAAACAAAACGTAAATCAACAACTTTGTTTTATGATCACATTTGATTTTATTCATAATAAATAAAACTCAAAGAAACATGGCTCTGTCACCAACAAATAAATGGTTAGTCTTCATGTTGAAGTATATTGATCATTCTAGATTCAGAAAATAAGCAAAAAGCAAAAAAGGTTTCACTCAAATCAGTCTGCGCAATTCGCGTAGCCCGACTGGGGTCGATACTTTACGCACTTCCCAGATGGCCCCTGTTTGCGTGACGGGTCACACACTCGTTCAATATAATTTCGAATTCATTCCAAAATCAACTAACGTGTCAATTTTATTATGTTTCTTACTGCATCACGGTTTTACTTGTGGACTTTTAAAATTTCTGCCATGATACAGTCGATCTTATTTCCGTCGGCATATTTATAAAATATAAAATACACGTACTATTGAAATATCCTTCGAAAAAAAAGGAGAATAATTTTACAAATGCATTATCAAATTTTCAGTATCTTTATTCCATGACTTAAAAACTATAAACTCTCATTTTCTGCGAAGGAACTACAGAGCTTTTACTGGTCTATCTAATAAATGGCTTAAGGTCAAATGGGTTCGGGGTCAAAAATACAAATTTCTCGAGATACTAACAACATAAACAAATATACCTTTCTCTTCGTAAAACATATGTTTTTCACATGTAGCACTATCATACAATATAACAAATATAAAAATCTTTATTTTGTAAGTTTATCTGATTTCCCCTTACTGACGCAGGTTGACTTTTCTTTAGAGCATTGCTTCAGGGAGAGAAGGTGATACGGTCAGTCAACAAAACCCTATATGAAGAGTACTCATTTGAATCGTCTCGTCTCGACGATTCAAATGAGTACTCACAACAAATGGTTTGGATGCAAAATAACAAATTTAGACTGTCGCAACTCCCTACTATCTTGAGTCCTGATAAACAACGACGATCGTGTCATAATCCGATTTCTTATAATCTATTAGACAAAACTCGGATTATGAAACAATCGCTTGTGAAACAAATTGGGATGTAAGACGAAACTGCTATTTAATGACGAAAAGATGTTATAATCTGTAAATGAATTTTGCACTCTACATATTTCAAATACTTACATGCAGTACTTGGGCGGTTATATCATAAAAGGCTAGTGGATCTTAATATGCCCGTTAATCAATATCATTGAAAAATAATCTTGGATATATATGTGACCCATCACGCGAAAAGGGACCATCTGGGTATTGGCTTAAGTGTCGATCCTAGTCTGACTGCACAGACTGACAAGGGTCGAAACTTTTAGCACCGTGCCTATTTTCTGAATCTAGAATGTTCAATCTACTTTCCTGTGAAAGAATTTTTGAAATGCGACTTCTGGTTGGCCTATGCTGGATCAATCTCTTTTTCAAATAGTCATTTTACAGAGTTCCCAGAGGGTCCCTTTTCGCGTGACGGGTCACATATATTTAAACTTCATTGTCGCCAAAAAACGTTTGATACTCTTGTCAATTACGTAGAATGATAATACTATAGATACATATGATGTTTTATCAGTGACTGGTCAATTTATTCAATGTCCATCTAATATCATTGTCAAATATATTGTTCCTTTATGGGTCACTTTAATTTGTTCACTCATTGGGGTGATGTTAATCCATATTTTTTCTATGTTTTCGTTTAAATCATCTGCTATAAACATAGATCTAGAAAATATTTAAAAAAAGGTACGCTGCATTGTATTACATCAATTGCAAATTTTCATCGTATCTTTTTCTGTCCTTCCACTTGCCCGTTTTCTCCTGAGAGTCCACAAAAAATGTGAGCATTTAAACGTGTCTGCTACAATTCGTACGTTGTGAAGAGTTAATCAGGATTACTTGCGTACAAAATTTGACACACGAAATGCCAAAAGTAAACAGTCTTAAACACTCTTTTTCTCAATAAATGTATTATTTACAATAAAAACAAATCAACAAAAATTTAAGCCGTCTGCCAAATTCATTTCCCGCTAGCAGGCGAGTGTAAGTTTCATGCTTTATCTACCATTTCATATAATCCCGCGGTGACACTAATCCCCACTTCCGCCCGGTGTACTGTCCGAACTATCATCAACTTCGTGGCACGTGGGGTCAGTCTTGTCCGTCGTCTGCTGCGGAAATTCATGACGTACCATACTTTGTGTTTGGTGATGTAACGAGGCAAGGTGACTGTTTACATACGATTGTTGGAAACTTTGATGTAAATGTCTTAGATTATTTTGTAATTGTTGTAAATTTCCGTTAGTGAAATCTAAAGGTTTGTTCAAAATGTCATCTATTCCGAAAGAGCGTACAGCCGGCCCGGGATGGGGCACGGTCGGGACATGTAACGGTTTGGGCATGGATAAATTGAGAGCCCAAGGTTGTGGTAAGAATGGAGCATCGTGTGTTGACGAGGCTGGATCCCGGTTACTCCGACCATATAGTCAGGTGGGCGAGATCTGGGGTGGTGTGTGGGTGGGGAGGGAGAGCGGGGACGAGGCGCTGTTGTCATCTTCGTGTTCAATGTCGATCTTTTCATCGTCATCCTCATCATCGAATGATTTGTTGTCCAGATCGATGTCGTCAAAGTCGGTGGATGAATCCTGGTCGGGCGATCTGGACTGGTATGGATCTAACTTGTCACCGCCTTGCTGGTTGTTCAACCTGTAAATAGAAAGACAGTGGGGTTTAGTCTTTAAGTATTGAAAAAATAATTAGATGTTGTTTGAATGGGGTTTTACACCGCTTTCAACAATAGTTCAGTCAAACCGCTGGGAATGGAGTTTCTAACCTTGGGATATTGGATTTTCGTGGTCAAAAAGGAGACTGTCGTACCCTTTCTTTTTGTACCTTCGAATTCTTGAAAAAGCAAGATCGGATGAGCTTGTATACACATAAAGCGCTTTATTCCATTGCCAATTTCTTTACCCTTTTCTTCATTCATTTACATGTTAAAAGTAATTGAATGTATGTGGGAAACAAGAGGACCAAGATGGTCCTAGATCGCTCACCTGAGTCTCTTTGACCCCTGGGACATCACATTAATTAGATAGGCAGATGTCAAAAAGAAGATAATTGCCAAAGATCAATACTATGGAACGTTTTCAGCGAAGATCAAGACAGATATGCCTTTTTGCTCTTTGATTCTATGTAAAAAGGGATGCACCTGGGTGGACCCCAAAAGTGACCCCAGGGTCTTGATATGAACGAACTTGGAAGAGGTCCATAAGATCATGCTACATTCTAAATATGAAAGCTGTCTGCCTTCTGGTTTCAGAGAAGAAGAATTTTGAAGGTTTTCCCATTTTCACCCATGGTGCTCAGATGAGCTGAAAGGGATGCGCCCGGGTGGGGCCCAAATATGACCCAAGGGTCTTGATATGAAGAACAAACTTGGTAGGGGCCCACAAGATGATACTACATACCAAAAATGAAAGCAGTGTGCCCTCTGGTTTCGATTAAAGAAGATTTTAAAAGATTTTCGCTCTTTGATTCTATGTAAAAAGGGTTGCGCCAGGGTGGAGCCCAAATATGACCCCAGAGTCTTGATATGAACAAACTTGGTAGAGGTCCACTAGATGATGCTACACATGAAATATGAAAGCTGTCTGCCTTCTGGTTTCATAGAAAAAGATTTTTGAAGATTTTCATTTTTTTACCCTTCGTGCTCATAAGAGATAAAGGGATGCACCCGTGCAAAGCCCAAATAAGACCCAAGGGTCTTGATATGAACAAACTTGGTAGAGGCCTACTAGGTGATGCTACACACCAAATATTAAAGCTGTCTGCCATCTGGTTACAGAGAAGAAGATTTTTAAAGATTTTCGCTCTTTGATTTTATGTAAAAAGGGTTGCGCCCAGGCAAAGCCCAAACATGACCCCAGGGTCTTGATATGAACAAACTTGGTAGAGGTCCACTAGATGATGCTACATACCAAATATGAAAGCTGTCTGCCTTCTGGTTTCAGAGAAGAAGATTTTTGAAGATTTTCATTTTTATACCCTTCGTGCTCATAAGAGATAAAGGGATTCGCCCGTGCAAAGCCCAAATATGACAAAAGGGTCTTGTTACAAACAAACTTGGTAGAGGCCCACTAGGTGATGCTACACACCAAATATTTAAGCTGTCTGCCATCTGGTTACAGAGAAGAAGATTTTTAAAGATTTTCGCTCTTTGATTCTTTGTAAAAAGGGTTGGGCCCGGGCAAAGCCCAAATATGACCCCAGGGTCTTGATATGAACAACTTGGTAGAGGTCCACTAGATGATGCTACATACCAAATATGAAAGCTGTCTGCCTTCTGGTTTCAGAGAAGAAGATTTTTAAAGATTTTCATATTTTCACCCTTTTTGTTAAGGGTAAAGGGAAAGTTAAGGGTGGATTTCATTTATTTGAACAACTTTGGTAGAGCTTGACTCAAGGAACATCCCTGCCAAGTTTCATCAAGATTGGCCCACTGGTTTAGGAGGAGAAGATGTTTAAAGAAATTGTGGACGACGCACGACGCACGACGCACGACGGACGACGCACGACGCACGACTGACGACGGACGACGGACATTCTACGATCCCAATAGCTCACCTTGAGCACTTCGTGCTCAGGTGAGCTAAAAAAATTGATATAGAATTTCATTTTTTTTAAGTCGTTCTATTAATTTTACCTGATTATTATTATTTGGTGTTATTTATTTTTTTTTTATTATTATTTTTATTTCTTTTGGGGAGGGTTCTTTTCTCCTTTTATGTACACGATCATCTTTATTTGCTTAAAATTATACCCCTTTAAAGTAGATTAATATAAATTGAAAAGGGAAACACTGGCGTATACTCCACTTGTTACATAAAATCTGCAAAAAGAAAAGATCCAAGTTCAAATTAATTATTAAGCGAATAGCTTGAGTAGCATTGATCGGGTCGAGTTTGACACGAATATGTTTGATTTGGAGGGGTAGCAATTATTTAACGTTATTAAAACGTCGCTTGAGTATCCTTCTGGGCAAACAAAAAATGTTGTTAATTTGACCCGCCAAGTTTAAATAGATCTTAAAACGAATGATTACATCTTTCTAAAATACAATCCCACCCTGTTCTGGGACTGAAGTAACGGATAACTAGCGGGCTCCCTTGAAGTGAATCCAAATAGTACGGCAATATTTCGGAAGTTATGATCTTTCACAATGTTAACCGAGGTATCCGGAGACTTCATCAGGAAACCTAAGTTAACACTGTTAGAGATCATTACTTCCGAAATGTTTCGGAACTATTATGGGTCCATTACCTTATGTAAAAATGTTTTCAAATGTGCAACACTGTCAACTTTCTAGTCGATTTAGAAATGTATAAAATTTATTACTGTCGTTTTTCTTTATCACCGTAGAATACACTTTTTTTTTTGGTAAATATCGAAATTTAAACCAGATTGCCAAAACTGGTGGAAATATGCACTGTATTTATCGAAGTATTGACAACGACTGCATGGAGTTCCTTTTACATAACATTCGAATGTTGATTTTTTTTCTACCAGTAGAAACGTACATTCTGATAAGTCTTATAAGTAAAATTGCTATATTTGAAAAAGTTACCAAACCCATGTAATTATAGCGTAAAGTGTTTAGATTGGTAAGGGTTTTGTTAAAGAAACGAGATCCCAAAGCAAATAGATATCATATCCAGGGGTGCCTATTGAATAGACACTTCATATAACGATGAATTACGAGGGGTTTAGAAGCAAAAGCTTTTTACCTTATAACCTTGTCCATTATACATTTGATTGAGGCATACGACTTTGGCCTGGTCCAAAGATAGATTTGCAGTGTCCTCGAAGTTTTGCATTATTTTTATTATTATTATTATTATAATTATTAATTTGCTTTTTTTTTCTCTAAATATAGTTATTATCTCAAACTTATTACATCTTAATTGTACTGAAAGGGCCGGAGATTCAACCTGTATATGCAAAGATATACGTTTTGCTCGACCTTACACTGTCATTCATGATTTTACAAGTGCATGATGCACAAACATTGTGAAATTTGGAAAGCTGCGCAGTGCTAAAGACAATCGGTGACCGTCTAGACTTACTTTCGGACCTTATGCAGGTGCATATTCTTGTCAGAGACTTTACTGGGAACATATGCGATAAACATTCAGCAGTCATTATTTCGCTTAATAAGTATTCAAAAGTCAAAATTTTCTTCAAGTACATATACTTTTTGTAAAAACTAAAGGGTTCTCGAAATTTACGAATTTTTATTTAAAGAAAAAGGTAAGCATTCTGTTAATATCTTAATTGCCACGAAATTTTGAGGAATGAATCATCGATTAGAAATGTATTTTATTGAAATTGTCACATGATATTGGAGCCCTGTCTTCGTTAAACTTTTCATTTCTTTTCGTTATCTGTCAACTGGCATGTTTATTAAAATTTTCTCTCATAATGATTCCTGAGTTTAAGATTAGATTAGGTAGTGTTGACCGTATTTGAACAATCAAAGTAACATCCTAAACTCATAAACGAACCGGGGCAAATAATCTCGGACCGAGGGGGCATTTCAAACATACATATTTCGATAACTTGAGCAAACACTATATAATTGGTACTCATTGGCATTGTCTCATCGAGACGATTGCAATGCGTACCCGCAACATAGGGATTCTTCGAGATATAAAGATTTTAGACTAGATTTTCCCCCTCTTATCTGTACCTCTGCTTGGATGAGCGTTGGAATTTATATACTGCGTAGGCATATGAATATCTCGCTGAATATCTACCAAAGTAATTGCCAGTATAAATTTTGCCGCACCATGTCACAAAAAAATTAGAAATTAAAAAAAAATAATAATAAGTCAGATTAACTTGGAACCTTTTTAATGAGAATTTCGAAATCAAACATGGTTACAATTACACGATTTATCCACACAAACATTATATTTTCCAAGAGAGTAGGTATTTATCTCTCAACATTATGTCATAGTTTCAAATGTGATAGTTTCAAATGTAAAACATCAAAGCTTTTAGGATTTCGAGTCAAAATAGACCACAACTCCGCGAAAAAATTTCACATTAGCCAACCAATGCAATTCTCGCAGTGTTGCATAGTCGACACTAGGAATTCATTCTGAGGTGCTCCAGCCTCTGAAATTTAGCTGAAAGAGTATTGAAAGCGGCGTAAAACCCCATTCAAACAGATGTATTTCCCAGATGGCTCATTTTTAAAGATGGGTAACGAATAATGTGGCATCACTTTAAAGCGTTTTGAGTCAACTCAAAGTACTTTCTTTTTTAAAAAATACATTTGTATCATTTTCTATCCATTCAATTATCTAAAGGACGTCAGCCACATTATTTAAGAAATACAAAAAGGAGTCTAATGTATTAATGTATATCCGATTAATGTTGTTTAAGAGACAGGTCATATAATACATAATTCTTAATAATATCAAACATAGTTATCGTCCCGTAAACCCCAAATATTACAGGCGATGTTTTATCAATATATTTATTATGATACCCTCTCTATTCTTTGTTAAAACAACAAAAACAAGAAGTTAGAAAAATATAGATATAGCCTATATCTTAATCGCATTTCTTTGACATGAAGTTATGCGTACTTAAGCAGAGCGGTTTACAGGTGTAAAAATATAAGTAATGAAATACTTTAAATAAACACTTAATCATGAATAACAAGAGTTAAGATAGGGACATTACTCTGCCAACCCTTGCCATCCTACTTAGAAAGATATAAAGACATTATAGGTCGAATACCTAAAGGCTTATTTCAATTGATTTTTAATGGTTACAGTTTGACGTGCAAAAAGTTAAGAACAAAAGTAAAATAAATATTACCAGCGATTGTGAATTTCAAACATCAAAAACTACCCTTTCTTCTTTGATTTTTGAAAAGTTGATTTTTTTTAAGTAAAATGCTATAGCGAAGTATTACTTTAGTACGTGCATATAATTTAAACATGCAATCACTTGAGCTGAAGTACTCCATTTGTCTATGTAGAATATCATTTTAAAATGTCCAAAATATTTGCATATTTGATACTAGACGAACATTTGACGAAAACCAACTTAATTAAGCATACTATTTTGTTTTTCAAAATCAAACAAACGTACAAAAACACGAATAACTATAATTACTTATTTATTTATCGTTTCTAAAGGACTTCCATACTGATAGACCGATTTCCAGCTGAATACTAAAAGAAGGATAAGTTGGAATAACACTGTGAATAAAACCGGTTTCAGGATTGACTTGCTTTCTAGAGAAGGCAGTTTGATCGAAAACAAAGTTAAACCGATAAACGATTCAACATTTTGTCAAAATTACAACTGTCTAATACTTTTTTTCTTTGTCTTCAAAGTTAAACGAACATTCCCCTTCGTCAATCAGTGATAATATAATTTATATTTGATTTTCATGGCATGGATAATACATGATCATATTGGTAGAACTCTTGTTAGAAAATTTTAATGTGGAATCTTGTTTAAGTAAGTTTAGAATTTAATTTAGACATATGGAGCTAATACTCTCTACGATTTTCATTTTTCCGGGTTGCGATGTTAAAGAATAATTATTTTCTCAAGACAGTCAATGTACGTCTTCTTGCTAAGTTTTTGTTTGTGCCTATATCCTAAATGGACACTTGAAATTTGAAATTCAGGATGACAAAACGCTGCAAACTATTTACAAATTATACCCCGCTTTGCACGTGTTCATGCGTTCAAAACGGGGTAGAATTTGCAAAAAGTTTTCAACTCTTTGTCATCTTTATCGCTGTGCTGGGTTTCTTTGACGTGTGGATTACCTTTTCAATGTAATTTCTATGAACACAATAATTAACAGTGTACACACTGTTGCAATTAAAGTTAAGATATCATTAACGTCATGTTTTCCTCAATTACACCCAAAAAGAAACTCTTAAAGTGGACCCTGTCTGGTGCCAGGGTTTGTTTATTTTCAGCGAGATTAGTGTTTACTTTGCGGAAATCTTTTCATGAATCAAGACGATATGACAGAATGTTGTCTAACCTCACTCTCAAGCACCTTTCCCTCCTTAGGTGTATATGCAGTTTGCATAAGTACATAGAGTTTTTCATTTGGTACCTTGCAAACAGCTATTGCTTTGTTGTAATTTCTATTTTTTTCTTCTTAATTTAGTGTTGAATCTCAAGGTAAATATGTGTAAGTTTTAGTTCATACAGTTAAAAGGTATAGATCCTATTAAAAAATCGTAACTTACAAGATAATTCTAGAGTCAATTCTGCATTATTAACGTACCCCCAATTAGATACCACCTTGGCTTCTGAGTAAAATTCATTTCACAATAAGACAGAAGTAGGTTTAGCGACTAAAGAAAAAACCTAAATAGTTTAAGAATTCGTATGTTAAATAGCATTTTGATCTCGATTGAAATTCATTTGATGTGACCCATTCTCCATTGCTTACCAAGTTTTTACTACAAAATGCTTTCGTGGTGAAGGATACATGTTCTTTACTGGGTCTCGATGACATATAACGATACCCCAAGTGTTTTCAAAATGATACCTCTTCTTATTAAGCAAACACAGTATTAAATAATCTAAATGAATGGGAAAACTGTTTCGTTCAAATGTACGTTATACAAGAACAATGAATTAAATACTACAGGTAGAGAAAACTGTCAAAAATACAATTTTCTCATTCCAACAGGCTTCATTTTACGTAGAAATAATAATAGTAATAATAAAAAATGAAGATATATTATAAACACATAGGCAGTTTGTTTAATAAAAAATCAACTAGCTAGAATTACAGGTTTATTTTTCAAGCTCCTGTTTACAAATTAGAAGACGCATGTTAAGAGCATATCTAAATTCACTCAAAATGACAGAGTCAGTCTGTAATTTTATGATGCGAATAATCCAATACGAAGTACAAATGATCGCAGACGGTGAATTTGAACAGGGGTTGGAGATTGAGAGGACGTCGAGAAAAAATATAATTTCCATGTATCAACTTGATAAAGAAATCGCAGCTGGGTGACAGAAATTAGTTTGTCAACTACACTCAGGCGGGTTTCCTCGCCAACTTCGTACCAAATTTATCTCGACAGCTCGCCCTCGTGGATCCCGGATTTCAGGGCAAATTATCGTCTATTCTCCGCCTCAAAATCTCCTTATCCCTGTACAACATATAGAGACACCTTCTAATTTCTAAGTGCCCTTATGACGCTTCTGTGTTTTACGCTAGTCCATGATGGCATAATTGCAGTCAAACTTGGTGGTGGTTTATACCTTGTGTTAATTTCCCAAAATCTATGAAATAGACATATGTTCATGTGTAAAAGAAATGCTGACACAAAGAAGCTAACCAAAGGTTCAAATACGTAAATATTCCAGAAATGTGTTGGTGATTTTGCAAAGTAAAACTCATAGGCACGATGCATTGTCAGTTATCATTATTTAATCATCTACAGAATCTTTGAGTCAATGAATATCTACAGAGCGAATGACAAATACTCAGATTAGGCCTTGTGGATACACAGCCTGATCTGAGTCTTCTTTTATCGCACATGTGATTTCATCCTTTGCGCAGGTTCAAATGCGAGCACGAAAAAAACACGCCTCGCGAGAGAAGAGTTTCTCTATTTCCTACACAAGATAATAACTAGTATAATAGTGATCAATGTCACCCCGGCACATCATCCCCATTTTATAGCTTATTCAAGAGGAAAACTAGACCAGATTTGCAAGCGCCCAAATTGGCTAACGCTAACGTTATTATAAGGTGAACAGTATCGGTGATAGCTACTGGAAAGAAGATGGAAATTGCGTCTGACATCTCAATGTACACGAGTGACAATAGGTTTATAAAAAGGGGCAGGAAACGAATAGGAATTGAGACCTCGAGTTTAATGGCGGACAAATTTAATCTCCGCTGACGACAGAGGCCGGATTCAGGTGATTATGCCATTTTGTTGAGCAACAGAAAAGAGTTAACGGATGCCTTACCTCGGATAATGATGTGATAAGAAAGGCGCAGTTATATTAAGAATCGAAATGGTTATATTTTCTACATTTGGATAAGAGTTTAATGAAATCAAGAAGCAAACAAACAAACAAACAAACCAGAAAAAAAGATGTGCTCGTAAAACGCTAATTTTCCCGAAACGGCATTTTTTTTTAAAAAAAAGTCTGGCCTTGAATTAACCTTGACATTGAATGTTTTGTGTACTTCCGGGATAAAAATAAGCGTTGTCACTCGAAAAATATAACAGTAACAGTGAAGAGCGTTTACTTTTAGCTTCAGAAATTCTTCTTATAGGGAAATTTTAACGTCGTTGTTATTTTAACTGAGCTTTTTGATATATTTCTTGCCAACAAAAACATTTTCAGTATATCAAAGTGATCAATAATGACACCAAGGTAGTCACCCTTTATTGAGAAAAAGTTTTAAATCAGCTCCATATCGGGAAACTTTGGAAAACGTCGTCATAAATCGGCTTAACCAAACATTTATTTTCTTTTTCACATTATTGTTGTAGCTGTCCTGAAATGTCGAAAGGTCTTATACAATGTAAGGTATTTTACAACATTTAAGAACTGCTATGACGTAATTAATGACGAAAATTCAACGCCATTATCGTTCGCTAGCAATTTAGAAGGAAAATAATCGTGATCCGAGAAAACACGAGTCTTGCCGACCTCAATTTTTTTCTGAGGGCGAGGACTATCTAAATACTTTTTTTGTAATTTGCTGTTACAGGGGAACACTCTTGGTTGTTTGATTTTATAAGTAAGTATAGTTATTGAGTCCGATTGTGAATCACATACACGAGAAGCATTGACAAGCACACAATTCAAAATGAATATTTGCTGATTGTCTGAGAATTGATTAAGACCTTATCTACCTATAAATTAAACAGATAAGACTTTGATCAGTCTGTGCGGAAGCACAGGCTGACCAGAAGCTTTGCTTTGCGCACATTTGAAATTTTTGGAAATGTCACGCACAGGCTCAATTGTCTTCTTTAAAAATGGTGACCTTGTGTTAGAAAATATCTATCTCTATTCTAACTGTTTGACTACACCCGATCTATTCCTATCTGTTCATACCACTTTTTATCGCGACCTCTCCCAAAGAAAAACAAATCTATTGACATGATAGGGATTTCCATCTCAAGTTGGTGATAAATTTTATCTACTTTTCCACACGTGCTCGATTCAATAAGAGTAGTAACGGTGGTCATAAGCTCTCTATCACTTTGTTGATTGTTTTATATGATCTTTCTGACACCTTAGGAGATAGGCTGGGAGATATACACGTATCATTCACATTCTTTAATCACTGGTCAGATGTCACCAGTTGTGAACATTTGCGACGATACAGTCTGATTTATATTGTGAAACGTTTAGTCAACAAATGTCTGACTATTTGGTGCAATGATGATTTACTAGCTTAGATTCTATGTCATAATATTCCTCGAAACACATACATTTCGGTTCGACATTAAAAGAAGAAACCAGCATATTCTACACTTATCGGTTCGTTGTACCATAATTTTGATATGACAGATTATACTTAAACCAATCGCTCGAAACTATTCATTTTTGAATCCTAAATTATGATCTTTGTTTAATTCTTTAGCTTTTCTCATGCTAGTTTCCGAGTGATCAAAGTTGGAAGTATTTGTAATTGCTTTATGATTCATAACTAAACAATTTTTTTCGCCGAAAAAATATTAAATGCAACAGTTGGTGCGTTGCGTCATGACACTGGAATGATACCAAGTTTTATTTACCCATGACAATATTTGATTACAAACAAATGAAAACCTTGGTTTGCGTACCCGTCAATGTTCAAGAAGCGATATGATTGCATCTTGGTGACGCTATGATACGTCAGGAATGTACGTATGTGAAATATGAAAACTATGAGAGAAGAAAGGTGTCGCTATGAGAAATTGCCGACGGACAGGTGTTTAAAACAAATATATTTGTGAGAGGCTCTCGCAAAATGGGACCGTGTTTGTATCTTGTGTGTCATTAAATTAAAAAAATATTGTTTCACGAATTTGAGCTATTCTGGTTTAAGCATTTTTGTTATGAATAATCAGTTATTTAATTTGATAGTGGAATAACTTCAAAGGGTTCATCTCCTACCTATTACAAAGGTATTGCTTTAAAAAAGGACAAAAAACATTATAAGGAACCGTTTGATTTTTTTTTAATTCAGCTGATAGGAAACAATGAAAGTTCAATTTCAATTCGATATTGACGGACGGACAAGTTCGGCGCCTGGTGTATTATGTAATAACGTATATGACAAAAATAGGAAATATAAGGTAGTTTAATTCTTTTCAGAACGCTAACCATTCGTAGTCAGCCTAAAAGTGATTTTATTTGTGCATCCTAGAAGGTTCTTTGTCGCATGACGGGTCTTGCGTATTTACAATAGAGGGGTTTTCTCTTATCTTGTAAATGCGAATAATCCGACGGATCATTTGGACTCAAATGAACAGGTGGACTAATTCAAACTTCTTGTAGCAATATTGAAATAAACACGTATGATTGCACGTGGTCCTTGGGCTATCCGAATTGAGGCATCGTAGTTGACGATGGATAGTGTCGTGAAAAAGGATGAATAGCTTAGTTCATTTTGTAACAAGCTTCCTCTTACAATGAAAGTTGAAGTAAACTTACAGAAATTATGCATTTTGCAAGGGAAATGGTAGCAACGCCAAACTCATCCTTAAGTTCGTACAAATAACTTGTCACGTTATCTTTAATTTACCTCAACTTGCAGATCTATGAATGAATGGGTATAGGCATCTGCAAAACTCCTTTCTAAGACACTCAAAAGTCAAGTACAAAATTAAAAATATGAAAGGTCGAGTTTAAAAGCAAATGTACTTTCGTCGCCATAAAACTAAACATTTTTGATTTCCAACAATTTCAAATAACCGCAAAGCAAAAACTCTGACCAGCCTGTGTATCTGCCCAGTCTGGCAAGTGTCTTCACTATGCACTTAGTAGATAGATAAGGTCTCAAAGCATCAGTAGACCATCAGGTTACTTTATATTTACAGTATGTGGATGTCTTCTCTTGTCAACGTTTGCACCTCACGAACAATTTAAATTGTTGGAAATGTCACCCACAGGTTCATTATCACACATGTAATTTGGTGAAACAAGAGGGATCTGGCCCATTGACAATCTGGAAATCCATGGGCGAGGAAAAACGTTTAGGCGAGAACATTTTATTAGTAGAATGAACATCAGGTAAAAAGGAAATCTGCGTAACAAGTAAATGTTAAAAAAGATTATTATAATAACCGCTCTAGGTTCTTCGTATGAAGAATTAATATGTAGGAGAATGAGTGTTATCTTTAATTACATTATCAATGTATTCGTGACAGAGGGTTTGATGCTTTCATAGTAATTCTGAAATGTTGTCATGAAGATATTTTTAAAGTTTTATGAATCTTATATTTATTTGTACCGTCATTGATACGGAGCATAAACGGTCTGTATCAGTTTACAGTTAAAAACATTGTGAAATTGACATTCATCTCGATCAAAAACATTCCAAATCACTCGCTCAGCGCTCCATTCATTCATTCCAATTACTCACTCAAACTAATAAAAAACGCTCCAACTCACTGAAAAGGATAGAACAAACAATGTCATTCGAAAATTTAAAAAGATAAAGCTAGAAAAAATCGGTTTCACTGACATAATTTATATTGTAAGCGTCTGATAGGTTCTTGAAGGAATATGAAGCTATTAAAGAACTTGTGTGCATATTTAATTAAAGGGAGGTAATATATATCGCTAATTTTGTTCACCCTGAACAAACTTTGAGACATTACATTCACTCAAAACTCGCTCCACAAACTCATTCAATTTCATTCCAAAATCATTTCAAAATTATTCACCTTGTCAATTTCACGATGTCATTAACTGTAACATTACGGAAAAAATAAAATAATTGTACGAGAAAATGATCCGCCAATTCAAGGACAGTCTCAAAATGAAATACGTAGAAGGTCAATTGATCTACACAGAAGACTTTAAAAAACTAGAGCTGCTTGAGCAGCTGATTTGCTCCACAGGCCTGAATCTAATGATCTGATAAGATAAGCATGTAAGTGAATGAATGTTCATCTCAAGTAAATAAGTGTTTCTGAATGTTACATATTGAATTTATAATAGATCAAAAACAAAGGAAATTGACCTCCTCCGGTTTCATGCATACTTTTTTTTTATTCAATCACAATAACTATTTGCAGTCTGATAATGGGTCACCCATGGATCATTGCAGTGAAATTTGATTGATGTACATCTGTTAGATTCTGAGAAAATAATTTTCAAACTTTTCACTATTCAACTTATAGAGAAAGGATTCATTCAGTATTTTCTAAGAAGAATATTTGTAATGAAAAAAATTACGACCGGACACACGGACGGACGCACGCACTACGGACACAGCGCCTTGACAATAACCCCAGTAGCCTTCGGCTAGTGGAGCTTACAAACATATGGTTAATGCACATGTAATTCTTTGAGCCCATGTCCATCGATACGAACCTTTGTACACACAAAGGCCCGAGGTTATGAAACTTTTCTCATTCTCAAATCGGAATTCAATCTCTTTTCAAATTGAACTTTAAGCTGCCACTCTGTAATAATACTGTAATAAATATATAAATATATTTTAATGAAATAGAACTGAAAAAAATAAATACATTCTACAAAGGGTAGTTCTTTGAAACAACTGTAAATGCACCTTCGTTTTCTATTTAGTTATTCCAAAGCCAGTTATGGTTAGTATCAGGTTAAAGGTCAAATATAGGAATAGGATGTTTCAAGCGAAAAGTATCTTTTACGTTTGTCATTGTATCCTTGATATATTATATGGTATTTAATAATTTTGTATACAACAATAAAACAATATTAACTAAACTATGTTAAATTGTTGTTATATTCGTCCCTTGGGCAATGGTATAGTTCCCCAAAATTTGTCAAATCATCGAAAACTAGTCACCAATACCATATCGCATACCAAAACCTATTACTTTCTGCTTATTTGCGTTACTGTATCCCGCGTGTCAATGGTATCCAAATAGGCTTTGCTTAGATAGACGCAGGTAAACAAAAATATGATGTTTATTCTACGGACCGATTATCCGTCTCGGCCATTATCCACTTATAACGAATAAATGTCATAGTTGTTCACTCTTACCGCAACATAAGTTGTTACTCGGTATTAAAGAACGTGTGCGTAGAAAAGCCATTGCTGTTTTAGCAAAGACACGATTTTGACTAATTACTTAAAATGATGCACTACATTTGGATATAACTGATTGAGTGTGAATGTGCTTGCCATCATTTTTTTTAATGATTTATGAACTGTCAAGCAAAAATCGACAATCGGGGAAGTACGAAAATTATCGACCCTGGTAAGACGACGCGGACTGCACAGACTGACTTTTCGGTCTTTACTAATTTTCTGAATCTAGAATAATTGATCTTCCTTCCTGTGAAATAATTTTTGAATTTCGACCTCTGGTTGAAATATAATAAACCAATCTCTTTTTCAAATATTTATCTTGCAGAGTTCCCAGATTGTCCCTTTTCGTGTGACGGGTCAAACATATTCATTCTTGATCGTTTTTCAAGTACAACAGTCTCAAAAGAAAATGAAATCGAGGTGGACTATTTGGTTTCCAGTTAGTGTAATTCTCCCAACTTTATTTTATCAATCACATAAAATCTGACACTTCGGGAAAAGGGATTAATATGTTATTCTTTCTTATATTGTAACTAGCGGTTTCCTGTATTTGAATGGGGCGCTAATGTAGCTTTCAACCTATTTACAAACATGAATGGCGTGTTGCGAGAAAAAGCTGTCCTTGTGGTAGTTTATATATAAAGTACCGTTAATCATAATGATTTAAGATTTTTGTATGGTATCCAAAGTGATGCAGTAGCATTTACAAATTATTTCGTTATATAAACAATTCTTATTTAGAAGATATTTGCATGATATATTTCCCGGAATGGATTATTATCAGAAAATATTCGCTGAAAAGTCAGTTTGGACGAATGGATTGTCAAAACTCAATCCCATTTACAAACTATTAGTAAATTTCAATAAATCAAAGTAAACAAAAACAACAGCAACAAAAACAGAAATCAAGTAAGCTACAAATAAATTGATTTTCATAAATGGTAAGCGACAAACGATGATGTTAATGATAATAATAATAATGCATATAATACAAAAAAATATATGAAAAAATATAAAAAATATAAAGTAATATTTTTTTGTTATTTTTGTTGTTGTAGATGTAGATAAGTAAGTGGCATTCACTTCTCACATGTTGTTTCTAAATATCTATGTCAGCAATCAAGTGCGATCTTTGTTTATTTTCAACACGTGTTGTTGAGAAGCCTATCGGATCAACGAATAATCCGCCTGACTGGATTGAGACTGAATGTATCCCAAGTCTACATTACTTAGCTAACTAGGCGAAAAATCGAGCGGATCTGTAACATATTCTTTGGCTTAGAGATGTGTCTGTATTGAAAGCAGACAGCGGCAGATCCAGGATTTCTGTAAATGGGGTTCGAACATCATAAAAAGGGGGTTCGGTCTCCTTGCATTACCCAATTTTAACTATTATCCTGCTCAATCTAAAATTTCAACTAGAATGTTAACACAATTGTATTCATATTTCACATACAATGAAAATAATGTGGTGTCCGTGGTCTAGAGGTAGAGCGTCGGCCTCTTGACCCAAAGGCCCTGAGTTCGATTCCCGGGAGCGCCTATCGATCTTGGTTCTTTCACTGGCCCACACATTCGGGTTGTTTCTCAATCAATGTAAAATAAATAGGTTTAAATCAAAATAAAACAAAACCCCCCAAAACTTCGAATATTTCTTGCACGACATGAAGGATATTCAATTTTGTTTAAGTAATGACATATCTATGTATGACACGAAATAATTTTTTAATGGCTTTGCGTTCAACAATAATAAGAATTATAATAATTATAATACTGAAAGTTATAATAATAATAATAATACATAAAATATAATAATAAGAGCTACTTTAGCAGAAAATTGACTTTTGCCTATAATATACATATCTCACATCAAATCACAGTAATTTTGTGCAGTCTGATGATGGGTCACCAAAGGAACATATCAGTGAAATTAAGTTGATATCGCTCAGTTAGGTTCTGAATTTTTTTTTTTTCGTAGTTTCCACTTAATAACATATGGAGAGATGACATCCGCCTATAAAAGACGTGTTTTTCATCTGATCACAGTGACTTTTGTAGACCGATGAATTTTCACTGAAGAACTTTTTTTTAAGAATTTTTCGATTACATCAATCAATTAGGCTCTGTGAAAATTTTCAAAGTATAACATATTATAGAGAAATGACATCGACCCATAACAGAGATATTTTTATCTGATCACAATATTTTTTGTAGACTGAAAATGGTTCACTAAAAGATCATTCCTGTAAAAATTGGTTTATATCCATCAGATAGATTATGAGAAAATAATTTTCAAAGTTTCCATATGATAACAGATGGGAAAATTACCTCCGCCCATAGCAGACATATCTTTCCTCTGATCGAAATGGTGTTTTTTTATATACTGAGAAAGGGTCACTTAATGATAATTCCAATGAAAATTGGTTGATATCCATCAGTTTGATACTGAGAATAGTCACATATTACCATATATGGAAACTAACCACGCCCAGTAAGCCTTCTTTTTCATTTTTCCTTCAACAACTTTTAAAAGGAGTCCCACAAGGATCATTCCCGTGAAGTTTTGTTAAAATCCATTCAGTAGTTTCTGAGGAGTAGATTAAACAGTTAACGACCGGACGCACAGAGGCATTGACGCACGGACGGGCGCACGACGGGCACGGTGCTATAACAATAGCTTCAGTTGCCTTCCGCCAGTGGAGCTTATAACGGAAATTGTTTTAATAATAGTGATAATAATAATTATTATTATGATTATTATTATTTTAATATTAATATGCTATGATACTCTCTATATGCGATATTCTCTATTATATCTTAAATTAAGACAATGAAACCTTGAATGAAAAGGTTGTAATTGAATGGAAAATCATATCCGGAATATATTTTTGCAGGTTAGTTAGGTCAAAATGTCCTTTTTCAATTTATTATATTTTCCTTCTTTTGAATTTGATTTTATTATTTCATTGATTATCTAGCGGTTTTTGGGATCTTAAGGGTTGTTAGCAAATGTATTTTTTGTTATCATGTTGAACCTTAATTTTCAAGCTTCTAGATTTCTGCACTTAAAAGAAAGCGCGTCTACACTCTTGCCACTTCAATTAAGGGTAATGCAAGGGAAAAGGTTAAAAGAAGATGATGTTGTTCATATGCTATAAATATCGACGATGATTGCCTAAACAAACAGTATATGTGGCTTTAATCCTCTACTATAGGATTAAGAGCTCGAACGATATCACAAAGTATTGTATCTGGCGAAAAACACCCATACATCCCAAGTATTGCACAACAATGGCTGCGATAACGTGATTTCGTCCCTATCTCTTTTCGCACCTTTGGTACGAAATGCTTTTATTTCGTAATAATTTTCTTATCAAGTAGATACACAAGATAACAGGCGATAATTTCGCTAAATACTTAATAAAGGCAGGCAAGTGTAAGAACAAGTGCATTAAAGAAGCTTTCTTTGTCATTAAAACCACATGATAACAATTATTTCTCGCCAGCAGTCTGGTCAAATGTTGAAGGTTTTAGGCGTTTGATCGTGTTATCCAATTCTCACCTCTTAAAAAGTGTTAGCCACATTCGGCTAAATGATATATCATTACTGCCAAAACTAAGAGGGATGAATCATATATCAGTATGTAGCAGAACAGTATGTCAAAAGGGCCAAATACCAGAGAAAATATTTGATTTCGTTGGATTTTCGAGCGTCAAATTCTTTTTTTTTTTGTTCGAGTCTGGTTGACTGACCATGACACTGAGTCCCTGACCTGCCTGTCAGAAAGTGGGAATGGATTTGGAATGAATGGAAGGTGTAAGTTCTAGAAAAGAAAATAGATGGGTAATAGAATATCATAAATTTTGTTCAAAATGTACGAAATAAATTTTATCCCATTACCTCTCTTTAATAAGATATTTTAAATAGATCTTCGTGTCTTCAAGGACCCGCCGGACTCTTACCAAATCCACGCAAACCAGTGAAAATGTGCAATGATTTGATAATATGTGATTCTGAAGTTGTAGAGCGCTTTGAATGATTTCGGAGTGGGTTTTTTTCCAACGATTTCGGACCGTTTTGAATGATTCAAGAGAGAGGGTTGAAAAACAACGAAAACTGCGCTGGGCAAGCAAATCAGAAAGGTTTTGATCGGCATTAATGCTAATTTCACTATGTTCTTAACTGTAGCCCTTGTATATCACAATTTGATCATTCAAAGTTTAATGTATGAAATCAGCATTGTAGACTGGTAAACCTGTCCGATCTACGCTACCCTCCGATACTTGCACAATTAGAGACCTCTTGTAGAACCGTATGCTCGAAAAACATTTTACTTTATCTCAAATTACTATATTTCACTTCTGAGATTGCACATTCCTTTTTACGACTACACTAATTGCTTTAAATTTAGTCGTATATTAAAATAGTTCAAATTTTCGAATACTGTAGAAGTATGTGAGATTTCTTACGATTGCTTGTCTTATCACAGTGCTACAAATATCACAAAGAATCGGATTTGATAAGTCATTTTTCATGAACCTATTCATTCTGATTTAAAAAGACACGAAGGAATAATTTCGTGCTGAAAAGAAAATTTTGATAGAGCACCGAAGTCCCATTAATTGTTTTTGTCAATTCCTGCTCAACCCATCTTCCTGCATCCCTACAAGAAAAGATTCTAAGAAAAACGTAGTGGAAAATAAAGAAATTGCGTGTAACAAGCAATTTCTGAATTTTCACAATGTTTTTTATCCTAAACATCTGATTTCACCAACTTTTAGTTGTGGTGTGAAAATTATTTCAATTTGGACCGGTGTAACAGTGCAACGTGTCCCCCTGGGTAACGTGTCCCCGGGGACAGGTTACCCCGGGGTAACCTGTCCCCCCCTGGGGTAACGTGTCCCCGGGGACATGTTACCCCGGGGTAACCTGTCCCCCCCCCCCCGTGGAAAACATTATTTCTTATTGAAATTTTATTTTTTATCATGCTTTTTTGTATAACTCTTAATCAATTAAAGAAATTATACAAAAAGAATGTATTTTTGAGTGGTTTGCAAATCTTCAAACCAAAATATAATTGGCTTACTATGATTTTCATATCAAATCAATCTTCCTATTATTTATTTTTTTTTATGATAATAGTCAATCTTAGTATTTCATGCAAATATTTATAAGTCTAAATGAAAAAGATATAAAAATTAAAAACTTTTGTGGGGGGGACACGTTACCCCGGGGTAACCTGTCCCCGGGGACACGTTACCCCGGGGTAACCTGTCCCCCTATTCAAAATGCTATTTTTCATTTGATTTCACCTTCCAGTCATTCATTTTTCTAAAAAAATTATCATATGATATTCATTGAAAAATATTTCATTTATTTCTTTTATTATTGATTATTTTTTTAACAAAATGCCTTTTCATTAAAAATATCAACTTCCAGTCACCTTCCAGTCATTCTTTTTTATTAAGAAGAATGACAAGATATTCTTAAAAAAATCCTCAATAGATATGTATGTTTATATTCCTTTTTTTGTTCCTATATAAAGAAAGATCTTAGCACTTGATTTTCTTAATTATTGCATCATTTCAATTTTTTTCAGAGTCTGTTGTTAGATAGATTAATAGCTTTTTAATTTGTAAATAATTTATTTGTAAAATCAGTTATGATATAATTGAGACTATAACATAACTTCCAAACAAAACAATGTTTTTGTAAACTTTCATTAAAAACCATGGTTAACATATTTGCATTGGGTTCCCAGGTTTGGGTACCATTTTTCAGAGACAAGTAACCACTGATTGGAAAATCTTACATGTTCCCCAAAATGATTTAGAATAAATATGAAAATGAAATTATTATAGTTAATTTGTGCACAGATCATTGTTGACAACCTTTTTCAGGG
Source organism: Fragum whitleyi (assembly GCA_948146395.1). Lineage (NCBI taxonomy): Eukaryota > Metazoa > Mollusca > Bivalvia > Cardiida > Cardiidae > Fragum > Fragum whitleyi. Next base: position 50,390,300 of record OX411544.1, read on the forward strand.
GTGGGTAATGTGTCCCCGGGGACAAGTTACCCCAGCTTGGGTAACGTGCCCCCCCCCCCCTACATACACACATACACTCACAATAAATTCCCCATAAGGGAATAATTTAATTGTAATAAACAGTTATGATACAATTGAGACTTATTACATAACTTCCAAACAAAAAAAAAAATGTTTTTTAAGCTTTGGTAAATGAATCCTGGTTAACAATCTTTTTTTGTGCTTTCACTGGGTTCACATGCCTGGGTTGCATGTTTCAGAGGCAAGTGACTGCAGCATTGGACAAGAATTTGAAAATATTTGGTTAAACTTTTGCATAGAACATTGCTGAAAGCATTTTGGGGCTGGGACAGGTTACCCTGGCCTGGGTAACGTGTCCCCGGGGACAGGTTACCCCAGCTTGGGTAACGTGTCCCCCCACACACACACACACACACTCACGCACAAAGAAATAATCAAGCTATTGAATAATTTTTCCAAAGACATGTTTATTCTTAGTTATGTCTATAGTCATATTGACAGTAAATTTTTTTTTTTCTTAAAAAAAATTTAGTTTAATTATTAAACTTCTTATTATGAAAAATATAAAAATCCTTCCAAACTGAAACAGTTTGCAAAACAAATTAATATCACATACAGATCAAAGAAAGAGACTTGTAACACATGGAATATAAATTTCTTGGTAAAAGAAATGTGATTTAATAGTGGTTTACAATATCTGTAGGGGGGGACAGGTTACCCTAGGGGGGGACAGGTTACCCCGGCTGATTTCTAGGGTAACCTGTCCCCGGGGACACGTTACCCCGGGGTAACCTGTCCCCGGGGACACGTTACCCAGGGGACAGGTTACCCTGGGACACCGGTCTACAAGTTCGTGGTGCTGTAATGGGTTAATTAACAATAACGGTGAAGCGTTTCAAAGATAGTCACAGATTTTCTGTAACTGTTAAACATATCACGTTGGGCTCTATTATATCTTGTTAGCGCTATTTTTATTTCATATTTACGGCCAAATAATAGTTGCTTTATCAAGTCTTTATATTTTTACCGTTTTTTATGCAATAAAGAGACACTTGGTTAAGATACATTATAGTCTCTTTTGCAATTCTACATTTTTAAAGTAAATCATAACCGAATAAGATTATTGTTATTCATAAGCGTATGTTATACAAACTTTCTTTAAAAATATGCAGTCTATTCCCATATTGCAATTCCAAAATAACGAATGTGTATGCTATATAGTAAGAAGACACAATGAAGCAAAATACGTGTAAATTCTATTTATATTTTTATCTTAATAAGAAATATATCTTAAATTAATCTTCCAATACGATATGATCAAGAAGTTACAATTTTAGTCTTAAATACGGAGATGGGCTTTTGTTTAATATAATTTGACTTTTTTTTCAAATAAAGATCTGCACCTAATAACTATTCAAGTTCTAAATCATGTGTCTATATTTTTCTCAATATTTCTTCAAACTTATTCTTTGTCAAAACGGGCAAACTTACAGACAGGAAAAATATTATTCGTGTACTCCAGTTAATTAAATCAATGAATAAACATAAATTCAGTTGATTCTTCGAAACGATCCAAAAAAAGCAATTCTGCTCGCTCATTGGATCGAACCAAGACCTATAGATCACAAGACTAATCTACCATAAGAAGACATTGGACGCCAGGTATGGTAAATAATGAACCCAACAAAGGTTAAAGCACTGGTACGGATTGAGATGACAGAAATAGTTTAAGATTCTGTCATATTCATTACGTGTTGTCACCCACTAAGTTTTGTGTTGTTCGATTTATTAGATATACATTGATTAAATTCGTCTTTGGTGGTCTTGCAATCTCAACTTTTGCTGCATGGGCGTATATTACATGGATACACAAACAAATATCGTGAAAAAGGTTTTCATAAGATGGAGTCACGAAGTTTTAGATCATTCTACTGCAATGTTCGTCAACATTTGTGAATGCAATTATTCCTTTTTATTCTTGACATGCTTACCATTGAAATTATTAGTTAAGACGCGTATGGAACCATTGATTCGTTTATATATTTTTTATCATCTTATCAATGAGGCTGGACATTTGAAATTGTCGACACTCTTAAATTATGAGGGCACAGTGACTGAATAGGTGACATTTGTTCTTTTATAAATTGTACATACATGTATATTCAGGCACCTTTTGGCATGTTTCATGAGTCTATTGAGAGTATTACGTCGAAGGTATTTTGGAAATTTGAACGAGTAATGAAGGTTAATTTAGGGCTGCTAGGCTGTTTTTAATCATAGTTTTTAAGTACATTGTATAGGTCATTCGGTCAAAGACAAATCCTTTTATTCTGCTGCTGTCACATGTATTTTGCTTATTAAGGTTATCGTTTTGGTCGCTGTTTGCGCAAGCGACATTGAAACCCAGGTGATTGGTCATAAAGCCGTTGAAAGAAATGCTTCAAAATATAGTACAATGAAATTTGTTCAATAAGGTCTTCTATATGATTACTTATTTCATTTTACTCCTCAGCGACTTTTCGTGTATGGCATGAGAAAAAGAAGAACATGCTTTTATTATCGTAAGATATATATCCTTCCATTAGAAATAACCTTGACCTAGATGAAACTGAATTGTATGCTAACATACATTTAAAAGTATGGTGAATTAGCAAGGTGAATGATTTTTGGATGAAGGTAAATGAATGTGATGAGCGACTTTAAAATTAATCAAAGAGAAGGAATGGAATATTGCTAATTTTGTTCAATTTGAGTAGACTGCTCCACCAACTATGCATTGTTCCATAACAATTGCGGACCAATTAGGCGATTCCAAACTTGCTTCTGTAAATATAACCGTACAATATTTGGGGCCATTTATATAAATTCTCGAGCATTTTGAGCGAATTCGGATCGCATTTGAACGACCTGAAATAGTGATTAAATGATCTGAATGGAGCTATGAGTTGGCAATTCTCTTGTTTTTGATTGGTATAAGCGTCGATTTTAGGATGATATTTAATTAAGATAGTGGACCCGTAATAGTTCCGAAACGTTTCGGAAGTAATTCATACGTTTAAACTGTTAACCGAGGTTTTCTTATGATTTTCATAAGGAAACCTCAGTCACCATTCATGAGTTCCAAAATGATGCGGAGCTATAACGGGTCCACTCCCTTATCTCCACAACAGCTTATATGCATTTTAAGTATTTTAGTCGGATTATCTCTTCCAGTTATTTTAACAGAATTGCGCAGTCATTTAAAGCTGCGTTTTAAAGTTTAATCAAGACATTCTTATTGTCGCTTATTGCAAAAGTAGTTAAGTTCTAGGGTGACAAATAATTAGAAATTTTTCCGAGTGTTATTATGTCACACTATTGACTTTTGGGGATTTCACAAGTAAATGTTTTCAATAATAGAACTTTTTTGTCAATTTATTTTTGATATCTTCTTATGCGTATTTGACTTTCAAAATGAAGTTAAAGTCATCTCCTAGTAAGTGATTTTTTTTCATTCTGGCTTTCCTTACGTCTCCTCCGACAAGCAAGTACCGCTTACCATATACCATGGCTAGCTCTACCTAAACGATGATGACAATGCATGTTATACCTTTTGAATTCATGCAGGTATGAAACTAAAAGCTCAATGAATCTGTGTGCGGAGTGGATTCTTGCCTTAATGTGATGGGGTTTTTCTTCTCTTACTTCCATGATTTAATTAGAAAAAGATACATATTTACTTCATGTCTTATAATCTGTATTAGATTATAAGACATGAAGTGAATATACATCTTTCTCTATTAAGCTAAAAGATTATGCGACAGATTACTTTTTTGGACATCTTTGTACGCAAGCACCAAAAGAAGATGCGTACTAAAAACTATCAGCACAAGAGAACGTAAGGTCTCGATAAAAACGATTAGGGTTAAATATTAATATCACCACAAGCAATAGATTAGATTTTTTTTTTTTTCATCTCAGTTACTAGTGTTTTTGCGATCGACTTTTGCATTCGAGCGATCTTGTCACAATCATAAGAATTAAAAGTCACAGTGTATGGCTTTCTTCTCAAATGTGTTTAGAATATAATGTAAAAGTGTTTTTCTTTCTCAAATTGGAACATGCCTATGGTTAATTATGTAGTTAAATTAAAATATATAGCGGTCATTATTGTCATTGATCTACTTCCGAAAAATCTCCTTTGCTGAATCATTAAAAAGAAACTGAAATGTTGGTAAAATGGACGTTGTCAGCAGATTTTTCGTTCCCAGAATCACGATGAATCCATTATAATTACATTTGTAAAGATGATATCTATTCTTAGTAACTTTTGTTCATCATATATACATGGGCAATTTTTATTGTTCGATATTTGTTAAAATTAAAGACCCAAAATTTATGGTCCTTCGGGCCGAAAAAAGAAATATTGGTATTTACTGTGTCGAATATTACATTCTGTTTAAGAACAAATCAAACTTCTTCTTTTTTATTATTTAGTGTAGCCATTTAACTGTGTAAGCAGCTATTTTTGATAAATAAAAAAAGTATTATAATAAAAATTCGCCTTGTCTAGTTATTTTTAATACTCACAACACGTTATTTTTTTTTTTTTTTTTTTTTTTTTTTTTTAGTTTTCTGATGCAGAACTGCAAATCTTAAATATATTAGACTTCAGTTTTCGTGCCATTGCATTGCGTTATAATAGATAGAAGTTTTTTTTTTTTTTAGAATTAACATTTCAATTATGATTATGTTCATGTGGATTAGAAAAAAAACAACAAACAAACAAAAAAAAACTGGAAGCTTTGAAGGAAATGAAATACGCCTGATATAACAATTTTTATGTACCCTTATTTTTTCTGTTTAATTACTATTAGTAATACACAAGTTTAAAAGCGCTAACACTATCATTGATTTATTTAACAAATTAGTTTCATGTATTTTAGCATTTTCCCCTTGCTTTTGTCATTTGAAAACAACATTTTAGTGGAATAGTTTATATTTCCCGCACACTCGTTGCATTTGTAATATAGTTTATTCTAAAGAAATTACAAAACGTCTAAAAAAGAAAGATAATTCCAACATAGACAGAATAGACAAAATGCAAACTATTTTTATTTCATTTCAGTTCCATTGAAACGGTTACAATTGAAAGATAATTTCCCGAAAGTAAATTTTAAGAAGAAAATATACAGGTTGAAAGGGCTGTCATTAAAAGTTTAATATCGAAAATAGTTTTTCCTTTAAATTATCAAATGATATCCGAGATGTATATTATCATTTGTTGTTTTTATTTTCTTCAGAATTCAATGATAGTCCTCTATTTTTTACCTTTGATAAACTCTCATTTAGGTGTAGTTCTTGTAAATAGACCAACATAGTTTTTACATCTTAAAACTACATACCTATTTTTGGCTGCAGCCGCCCTATCTCGCTGTCGTCTGTTCTTGAACCAGTTACCAACTTGTGTCGGTGTCAGGCCAGTCGCTTGTGCGAGCTCTCGTTTCTTTGTGGGGTTCGGATATGGATCCTGCAGATACCATTCTCTCAATAGGTTACGTGTTCGTTCCTTGAAGCAATGCGTCTTCTGCTCGCCGTCCCAGATGGTTCTAGGTAAGGGGAACTTCTTACGAACCCGGTATTTATCAACAGGACCGAGTGGGCGGCCTCGCAGTTTCTCGGCCTCTTGATAATGGGATTCGAGCCACATCGCCTGCAGCTTTGCGTGAGATGGCTTGCTGAACTTATGACTCTCAATAATGTGGTATAAGTCTCTAAAGTTCCCCGTGTGAAAACAAACAAGAGCGCGAGCTCTAAGTATAGATTCGTGTTTATTTAAAGCTTCCATAGCTGACGGGTTGACCGGCAGGGACCACAAGAACCGTCCGAGCCTTTCAATGTCTCCACTCTCTTCTAATGTCTCACAAACTTGCGCAACTTGTTGGGGTGTGAAATGTAACGTAGGCAAAGCAAACATCTCTACCGTTTGAAATGACAACACACTGTAAATAATTAATCACCTTTTGTCCGCAGTGCATTTATCTCAACACTTTGTCTTTGGAAAAATATCCAGAATTGTATCTTATGTTTAAATAATAGCATTAAACAAATTGTTCGAATCACGATAGCAAAACTCGCGAGTGATCTATGTGACTGTCACTTTATGTATTGTTTTCGTTTTGCTCATATCTTTATTCGGATTGACGATTTCTTTCGCGATGCTTATTAAACTTCTTTTGTTGTATTTAATATTAAGTACGGTGGGAGGGGCGGACATTAGCAATGTGTCAGGGTTTATATCAGTTTTATTGGTCGTGTATTATCTTCGCTACGTATCGCTAATAGCTCTCAGTACGATTGGGCCATGACGTATCACCGATATTGTTACTACATAGCAACTGTCAGTCAATACTGTCTGTCAATCACAGGTGGAATACACCTCCACGTGATGACTGAGGGCGGGGCTTGTGAAACATGGCTTTCGGCAACATACGGACTACCGACCGCTGTTGTTTAATGTTTACAAATACTTAAACTACTGAAATTGAATACATTTTTCCGAGACGGTTTGTGGTAAATGATAATAATTTGGTTTATTTTGTCTGATGATAAAGAGAAATCAGGAAACTCTGTAAATGAATATATGTTATGTATTAAGTAATGTGGGATACTTAAATTATTAACATTCCGAAGAAAATGCAAGGTTTGGAAAAAAGTAGTTTAGAAAAAGGGGCAGATTTAGAACGTAATATGTAAAAAACGTTGTTCATTAGAAGGTATTAATTGATAATGATCCCCTAGGAAATGAAAGAACGACTTTTTTACTTTAATGTTTCATACGGTAAAAATAACATGGTTGACATATTTAAGAGACGACAAGAATGTTATTTGAATCCATTTGGATATGGATATAAAACCTTGATCACTTTGTATGAGTACGAGAAAAAAAGACGTATTTAATTGTAAAGATTTGATCACGAAAAATACCAAAGACGAACATAAACAAATCATCAGCTAGGGATTGTTTAAAATGGAAATGCAGTGTGCCCCTTCCCTTAAGTTACGTATTGAAAATTGAATACATGTGGTATTAATATCTATTTTTTATTTACTTTTTAGACAGACATAAACACTACTTTATTTAGAAACGAAACTAAAGATTTTTTTAAGGTAAAAACAAAGAGCGCTCCGGGATTTATTTAAGTGATTTCATAAAAGAATAAGATATTGATTAAATTTTCTTTTTTCAAATCTTTATATTTAGCGTTTAATTTGTTAGAAATGACTAGAAGTGTGCCTTTATATTTCAATTGCCATCTACATATTTGAGTTATTTCTTTCTTTTTGTGAACCAACTAGTACAGTTAACAACATCGTAAAATTGACGAGATGAACGATTTTGGAATTAAGTTGATTGAGTGCGATGAGCGAGTTTTGAATGAATAATAATCCAATTCCGCTTTTTTTTACTGGATGAACAATTTTAGCGATTTTTATTACCCCCCTAAAAAACCAACCAGACGCTTACAATTTCAAACATTCCAGTGAAATCGCTATTTTTTCTACCGTTATCTATATCAAATGTAGTCATTCTAACTTTTTTAGTCATGTTGGTGCGGGTTTTTTTAGATGTTTGAGTGACTGTTTTGAATGAATGAATGATTGGAGCTCTGAGTGAGCGATTAAGAATGGTCTTGATTGAGATAAATGTCAAATTCACGATGTTACTAAGTGTAGCGTTTATATTTTACTGGAATTATTTAAGGCGTCAAATATAGACAGACAAACTTGGAAGTTTGTCGAGTTTTCAGATGTTTTTGGTGAAAAGTTTAAAAAAAAATATTTTACAGTCACGATTTTTTCCCCTTCATCTTAATCGTGATTTGAACTTTATTTTTTGTGATAACTTTCAAGTTTGTCCGATGATATTTCATGATAAATAAAAAAAAAAGTGGCGACACGACATACATTATTATACATGAAGCGTTAATCAAGGTCTAAATTTGTGTCATTCATTTTGATATTTGTTGTTGAATATTTAATGGTCGGTACAGCAATTTAAATACTAGTAAAATATGTAAACATGTAAGTGACCAAAATATATTATGTTTGTGATCACCTTCCAAAGATCCTGATGCTCACAATAGCAAATTGAAATTAAAAATTACGTCGAAATTGAGCCAAAAATGTGCATAAATTGCCTACATAGAGGGGTAAAAAAACCCTTCTTAAAAAGGTTAATTTGCGCGATTTCGATACACAGTTTTGCGCGCTTTCGTATAATTTCCGCTTATGATATGTGAAGGAGAGCAGGGCCTCAGCTCATTTCCACAATTATTCCATTACAATGAGTGATGTTGAATTACTCAACGTACTTACTCCTTCCCTCGCATTGATCTACATGTTCATTATAATTCTCGATTGTTATTTTATCTGCATTTGTTTTTGTTAATATTATTCGATTTCTAATTTATCAGCTAATCAATTTCTGTTATGGGGGAAATTATTAAGAGTCTGACTATACAATAAACAAGATGTTGCTATCTAACTATAAAACCGATTTATTACATAGTTTGATCTTGTTTTATTTGTTTACGCCCCGAGGTGGTCATACTTATAATTCTGCGTAATTATGATTTACAAATTAAATAGAAATACGGGTCTTTCCATAAAGTTGGCTTTCATAAAATCATTTGTTAGGAAAGTGTGCAAAATCAGAACAACCATATTTCTAGCCTATTTATTTGATGTTTAAAAAAAACAAAGTTTTTTTTTCTTGTAACAAAAAAAAAAAAAAAAAAAATAAGTTCGTATATTTATTGTTTACACGGGAATTTATACTAGAAAGATTTTGTGAATCAAGGCTAGAACAGACATTTTCAACTTTTCCCTCTTACAAAAATGCTGTCTTATTATTCAGTTTCTATCAACATTTCATTGTCGGATACGACCACTTTCAATCGGATCAATCTTAAGAAACTGGATTGGGTTGAAAGTCAAACAATGCATGTCAAACTACGCCTTCACTCTTCAAGACCAATCCAATCCACGAATCTATCTGATGAATATCAGCGTTCGTTAAATAATATAAAACATACTTAGTATTTTGTAAGAAAACGAGATCGAGAGAATTGATAATTGTCGAGGCTCTACCGAGACAATTATCAATCCTCCTTACCGAGTTAGATAATTTTATTATATTATTATTATTATTATATTAATTTTATTATTATTTTATTTTATTATACGATATACTAAGTACGTATTGTATTTATCTTAAAACCTCTATTGGTCTTGTTGATGTTTCTAACTGAAATGCAAGTTTCTAAAAAATAACCACATCATATCATTGTTCTAAAAGTAACTATGGGGTATCATCAAAAATATCATAGGGGGTGTTATCACATGGATATTTGTATGGTCATAAGTTAAAAACTTATGCCGATCTGGTCAGGAAAACCGCTGTCTGATATGGAAATTTATCATCAGCAATCGGTGTAGATTGTTGAAATCATCGTCAAAAATATGTCAAGGTGAAGGATTTTGAATTGATTACGGAATCGCATTGAATGACTGTGATGAGTGTGTTTTGAATGGGGAAAAAAAGGAAGAAAACAGTGAGAAATGATTATGACAGAAAAAATGTACGAATAATGTTAAATAGCATTAAAAGATACATTAACCTGTGCGGGACATATCCAAAAAAATGGACATGTGCATGAATCGGAAACATTCTGCAACTTGGACATATACAAAGTACATGTAATAGAATACCTGACTGCTTAAATAGACTTCGAGGCCATATATATCTACAAATTGCACATTCTTGAAAGTCTATGGTCTGACTGTGCGGAAGCAAAGACTAAGCTTTGCTTTGTGCACGTTTGAAATTGTTGGAAATATCACGCACAGGCTCATTAACATGAACTATAGGAATGGTGAACTGTGCGTCGTACCTACAAGCTGAAATTAAACATTTTGGTCACACACAGAAAATACTGAAACTACCAATATATATACTTTATCAATGTTTACAAGTGTTATAATGTACGCCATATGATGCAAATGGTTCTGTGGATGACTATGTTTTATTGTTTACATCGCACTTTTTGACCTCAATGATTTATTCGCTTGTTACCTTATTTTAAGCTTTTTTCACGTTCACGTTAGTTCATCTTCGTAAATAACTCGAAAAGACACCTAGCACCAGGAAGCGGTAAAAAACTGAATAAGGCAGCATTTGTGCGTACTGGTGGTTTTCAGTGCATGAAATTACGGAACAGTTGTAGACCCTTTGGGTGAGAGTTTTTATAACGTGTAGACAGACGGACGAATGTGATCAATAGTTAACTTTCAACAATTTTTAAGTTGGAATGCGGAGCAATTCCAACTTAGATTTAACAAAACCGCAAAATGAACACAAGATAAATTCATTTCGGGTTTTTTGAGAACACATATCACGTGAACAGGATGTGAATACACTTCGGTCTATTTTGTATATCTCAACTTGACAAAGACATACAGTTTATTTCATCAAAATGTAATAATGCTGTACAATTACACAGCAATCACTTCACGTATATTGTTATCACGGTAACTTATGTTTTAAACGATATTTATTGAAAGTTGCGTATGAATATATCAGTATCACATGTTTGCATTACCATATTTGGAAATCATGTGATAAGTCAAGTCCAATAAGGTCAGCAATTGACAATATCACTAGCCAATCACGTGATCTGCTTATTTGGTAAGGTCGTGACCTGTTTTTCGTAGAATTACGTTATAGCTTCTTTTAAAGGTATAGTTTCTCTTTCTGAACGACCTTACTACACATTTAACTTTTGACAAGGTGTCATAGCCTATTGTAAATTTCTGTCTAAGCTACGAAATGAAAATCTTTTCTTAAAGTGATGATACACTTTTAAAGTTAATAAATATTTTTGCAACTTAATGTCGTTTGTTTTCCGTCATATTGCAGTTATCTACATGAATATTTCATTGTAAAAACCCAATACTTATCCACATAAACCCTTGCCACCATAGATTTAATTGAATTATGAATATCTTTGCCCAATTGCATTCATCACCAAGACAATTTGCCATTTAAAACAAACCAACTAGTTCAACTTGTTTTCTTCACATTATTACACATCAACACGATTAAGAGCACCATCATACAGTTAGTTACATCGTGAAATTGACATTCATCGCAATAAAAAAACATTCTTAATCTCTCACTCAGCGCTCCATTCATTCCATACACTAACTCAAACCATTGAAAAAAACACTCACAGTTATTAAAAAAATCAACATGTACATTCAAAATGTATTAAGCAAAACCAAATCGCGATTTCACTGACATAAATGAAATTTAAAGCGTCTGATTGGTTCTTGACGAAATAGAAAGCTAATGATTGAACTTTTAAGCATAGTTTATATAGGTTTTATATATCGCAAATTTTGTTCATCCTGAACAAAATAAGCGACATTGGATCCCTCCCTTAAATTCCACTCAAAACTCGCTCCGCTCACTCATTCAACATCATGCTTAAATCATTCTAAAATCGTTCACCTTATCAATTTCACGATGTTATTAACTGTACCCCCAACTCAGAAGAAGAGGAGCATATATTGATTTCAGCATGTCTGTCTCTCAGTCCATTGACCTTTTGCTATCCGCTAGATAAACGGAGAAGCAATTGACCTACAAAAACGAAACTTTACACAAATATTGCCCATGACCCAAAGAAATGCGCTATTGTTTCGGGGTCATACATGTCACGGTCACAGTAAATTTTAACAGTTATCAGTTCCACTCTAACTGAAAAACCAATTGACCCAAATCATAAAATTTGACACAAATGCTGTCAATGACCCGAGAAAGTGCCCAATTTTGGAGTCACAAAGGTCGAAATCACATTTTAACTTCGTCCGAAAGTTGTCTTGGATTCCAACTCATGAAGTAAAAGACTTCCCTGCGAAAATAGCTTTTCATCATGGAAAAATCACTTGTTGAGGTCCACTTTCGACACTTCAAATTTAAAAAGTAATTGATAACTCAAACAGAATTTTATTGAAAAATAATATGAAAACTGTACTGAGTGTATAAGGTCGCCTGTGCCTCCATTAGTCGGCTGTATGGTCCGTATCATTTTCTTCCTGTTTAGCTCACCTTACCACAATGTGCTCAAGGGGAGCTTAAGGATCACCCTGACTCCGTTGACCGTCGTGTGTCGTCAACTTTCTTAAAACTTCTTCTTCTCGTATGGCAGGGCGGGGCTTATTTTGAGCCCAAAATCGTTGAACGACATCTCCTCCTGAACCACTAGGCAGATTTCAATGAAACTTTACAAGAATGTTACTTTGATGACCTTCTTGAAATATTGTTGGCAAAATTTTCATTATCCCATAAATATGGGCGTGGCAGGGTAGGGCTGATTTTGAATATCCTCTGTAATGAATCGGTTGGCAGGGTCTATTATGACTGCTTATAATTCGAATAATTTCTCCTGTTCAACAATAAGGCAATTTTGAATGAATCTTGCCAGAACGTTTCTTGGATAAGATCCACTGGACCAATCGGATTCAGGTGAGCGGTTTAGGGCCATTCTGGCCCTCTTGTTATATTTTTTCTTTCATCAGATTCAGGTCTGTAAAGCGATTCAGGGGTTAAAGCGTCTCTCGTTGTTGAAATATATTGATTTATATACGCCCGTCAAATGACGCGACGTATTGTGTGATCGCCTGTGGTGGGCGAGAGGCGTCAGCTTCTCTAGTAGCTTAAGGTCACTGTCTCTCGAACGCATTCCAACTTATCAGTACTTTCAGTACTTTGATTAATAATCAAGATCCATATGCAATCAAATTGAAAAATTGATTTTGGGTATCAAATTTGTTTCTGAGAATTAAGGCGACATGTTTGGCAATGTATAATCTCAAATGGAATATTATAGCATCGTGAAATTGACAAGGTGGATTATTTTTTTTTTCGAAATTTTTTTATTTATTTTTGCTTTCGTAGCATGTTACCAACTATTGACGCCCCCCGGAAGATGGTTAGTTGTTACGGGGAATTATGCAAGGATACATGTCGAACTTACTACTGAGATCCACTATGGTTATCTAACGCTTTCGATATAATGAACCGACAAACGGGCCTCAATTTAAGGTTCATGTAAAGTGTTTTTGAACGAACTTAAATCTTCTTTTATTTATAAAAAAAGACAATTTCTCCAGCTTAACTATTGATTAAATGGAAGCTCTAGATGAGCTCAAGCAGTTACACAACATTAGCGACCCTTTTTCTCACAATGCCTTGGTATACCTAGGGTTGTTTAACCCATAAATGGGGATGGCCTCCCTTTCGACAAAGTTAGTATTTCCGTTTATTTATCGTCGCTACCGTAGCACATGCCCATATGAGCGACGCCCCCAGAAGACGGTTAGTTGTTACGGGGGATAGTGCAAGGATACATGACGAAACTACTGCTGAGATCCGCCATGGTTCTTTAACGTGCTCGGTGTAAAGCACCGTCTCACGGGGCCTCGGTTTAACGTCTCATCCGAAAGACAATTAGTTTTTATTAGTGTACCAACCCGGGAATCGAACCCACACCGTCGAACTCCAATGGTTTTGAAGTCCGGTGCTCTACCAACTGAGCTAATCGGGCTGGTTCCTTTCGACAAAATACATAATACGTTCTTATATATGTACAGGGTTTTCGTTTGACCCGGGATCCCGGGTTTTGACGCACAGAAATCGAAAATGGTGCAATTTTGACTCTTGGAAATTTGAGCTGGTGCGTCATTTTGACTCTTCAAAAATAGCAGCTGTGCGTCAAGGGTTAAAAGAAGTGTGTCATATTATTGGAAAATAGTTAATTGGTGGTCTAATAACACCTAGCTTGATTGGCAATTAACACACTCCAGTGATCGGATATGCATCGGCGATCGTAATTGACAGTCTTTTGACACCTGTGAAAATCAGTTAAAATCTCCTTGCTCTATCTCTGTTCACACTAAAATCAACCTATTATTGAATAATTTCACTATAATACAAACAGTATCTAAGAGGTAAGCCAGTAAACACCGAGAGGAGGATTTGTTGTGAATTGTCATGGGTTTTCGTGGTTGGACTCTTATTTCTTTCAGCGAAAAAATAAAAATCTTCAGAACCTTTTCCTAGCAATTGCAACCTCAAAACTCTTTCCACTTCATTTTACTTACGAAAAAACAAGCATTAAGTCTGAAATTAAGCTCTTTAGTAATTATTTAAAGACTGGAAATTGTGGTAAACTATGATGGTGATATTGTTTATTTTCAGGCACCTTTTGAAAAATGACCTGTACCTAATTTAATCTGTTTCAATACAAATAAAATGATTTTTCCCCATTTTTTAAAATTTTGCAACTGATTATTATTTTTTTTTTTTATTTTTCATTTTAATTTATTTTCTTTTCTTTTTTGGGGGGGGGGGGGGGGGAGAGGGGGGGTGGTAGACGCATGTTTGATGCATGAGATTTTCATTTTGACTCTTGGAAATTTTGACTCAAGGGTCATTGACTCTTGGCTTTTGGATGCTAATGAAAACCCTGTATGTAAATAGATTTTTACAGTCTCTATGAACCATTCAGACGCTCTCACATTTTCGCCAGCCGATTAAACTATTGAATGCTTTTTGGGCGATTTGAATGAAGATCTAAAATGCTTCTGGGCTCTTTTAACTCTGTACGAGTTCCTGCATGAACCAGATAGATTTCTATAAGACAAATTCTAGCGAGTTGACATTGTTTTGAATGTTCACAACTGTGTATATAAAAACGTATTTGTGTTTGTGGTCAGTTCCGTAATTTTGGCCCACTGGGCTTGTAAAAGATCCGAATATAGTCTGAAATAAAGCGTATAACTTGCTATAAACTGTGATAGCGAGCCGGAATCGTGAGATACGTTACGTCATCTTGACCAATTCCCTGTGATAACCTGTCGCAATCTATGATAAAATATTAAAACATTGAGGATTGGGCTTTAAACTATGATACCGAACTATGATATAGACATACAGTACTTAGAGTTTAGTTCTGAGTTGCCCCTTAACTCTGTTGAAAGACGAATAAGGCAATATTAAAGGAAAAAAAATACGTATGAAATAAACAAATTGTGGAAAAATCAGATACATATAGAACGGTTTTCTACCAAGGCTTGCGTTATATCCTAGAAGTAAATTATGATGTTCATGAGCAGGGCTATGGAAATTGACCTTTTCTTCACTTGTCGCTGGACGACTAAAGATGATTTTCTACTTGTCCGGCACCAAGATGAACTCGTCCGCACAAAAGAAAATACACATAGGTAGATTTTGAGAAAACATTGATTTTAAAGAAGAAAATGCTGTAACCCAGCATTTTCTTCACTAAGGTTCATGTAAAGTTTTTGAGACCCAATTATAAAGCAGTTCATTTGCCAAGAAAAAGTAGTGTGTCCAGGTATATCTTATATCAAACTGAAGCTATTTACAAGCACAAGCAGTTAAGCAACATAAGACTATCCTAGCTATAGCGGTATAGCCAAAACATTGTGGAAAAAGGGACATTTTGTACATAACATGCAACTGCATGACAGTTGCATTAAATTGGCTCATGTTTTAACAAAGTACTGTCTAAAGTACTACCCAGGTACTACTACAAGCGTTGGTATAAAACTCGGGCCCAAAACGTAGTTATGCAAGCGATTTATTTTGACTTATTTTATCAACACATATGTCATTTATGTCATTCTTTTTTTGTATATCTTTGTAAGGTATGGTGTGTTATCTTAGCATAAATGGACATTAATAGTTTATATACCTGTAAGGTTGTTCAGCAATGTATCAATTTCTTTGTCGCAAAATGATGGATTTATAGTAATTTATTATAAACCATTGAATTAAAAGAAACTATAATTTGAAATAAATCACAGAAAATATTTCACAATATTATGGTGTGATGTCGCACCATACTTAACATTTATTAAAAAAAACAGACCAAGCCTGTTTGCCATGTATGTTGACAAAATAAATAGAAATTGATAAAAGAGCCTATTGAAACTGAGTTTTATATCTAAGGTTGTAGTAGTACCTAGTAGGAACATTTGTCTAAATTCTGATCAAATTTAGGCAAATTTTAATCCAGCCGTAATGTAGTTGGTTTTGAACAAAATATCCATTTTCCATAATGGTTTGGCTATTCTGTTATGAGATTGGGTCTCTAATGTTGTGCAACTGTATGTGCCCATCTATAGCTTCAATTTGATATATTGTATAGCTGGACAAACAGTCTTTTTTAAATAGAAGCAGCATTAAATTTGGTTCAAAAACTCATTACACGAACCCTAAACACAACGTTACCAACCCCTTTGATAGAAACATTAGGCTCAATAAACTCTTCGGCTAATCAGACCTATTCAGTACCATTCCAATGTTTTTCCTTGTATGTAGTTGTCAGTTGGCCTGTTGGACAAGTTGGGCATTGGAATTCCACACCCTTGTTGAGCAATGTCAAACTTGTAGAAAGTGACTATTCAAGAGACATTAATCGGTTAATAGAGTTGTCTCTAAACACATTTTCGACACGTTCCATGGTGTACTGATTTGGTTTATCTCTTTGCACACAATTATCTCTGAATTCTTACGCTGTTTTTCGAACCTTTGGGTTCGTCTTTAAACGGTGAGGCGATTCTATAGGGACCAAACAGCATGAAAATTGATCAAGGGAAAATTAAGACAATACATTTTCGTATTTTTCTACTGTCACGAAGGAGAATTTAATTAAGGTAGTCGATTGATAAAGGTCGTAGCTCTTGCAAAATCAAATGACCATTGCGTTATCCTACGCAATTTCAATCTCGCGCCAATAAATGGTATCACATTTCGAATACATATAACCAAAATTATGTTTATTTTAATAAATGTGTCGGTGATCCGATTTCTACAAGATGTTTCCACATGGCCCACTTCAACCTATTATATGGACAAACAGTCAACAGACATGAGCTCAAGTTTTGTTGAAATGAAACGTTGAGCGGATTAATAGGAGGAAGCCGGCTTTGTAAAGCGATACCCATTTTCAAACATCATTTTGACGAAAGGTGTTAAAACGCAATTACAGAGTAAATATGAATCAAACCCTGTACGTTGTACTTGGTTATGTGATTTATTGCTATTTGTCCAAATTTGCAGATATTCTCAAATGATAAGTGGTTGCAAATTGAAGTCTCACTGAAATTTCTTACAAAAATCTAACAGAGCGGGGCTAAAATACTGGCAACGGGCAAGTTACTGTAGACATAATTTGCATTTGACATGGAATAATCAATTTTTGAAGGAAATAATAAATGTAGTTGTTATTTCGGGGCGTGCAAATTGTAAAAAGTCACCAATAATATAAAAAGTGTCACAAAGATAGTCTTTGATCGCAAGTTCAAACGAGGCAGGAGGAATCGACTAGCATAAATGGAGACGTTCATTTTATAAGCAATGTAGGGCAATGAAAAGGTTGTAGCTTTATTTTCCAACTGAAGTGAGAACAACCCCCTGGTCCACTGGCCCCTATTTCAAATTTCAAAATCGGCGTGCTTCGGGAGAGTCGAGTGTTTCCTAACTGAAATCGGCATCAAATCGGGACCAAAAATAAATCGGGGCAAAATTTCAACATGCACATTTCACGATTTCTAAAATCGTGCCGAAATCGGTGTAACTCGGTATACCTCGTCGTTATTCGTAGTGGGCAAGTCGGTATTATTCGGGGCCAGAATCGGTGCATGTCGTACTAAATCTTTTTTCATATTAATTAGTACTACGTGCATGTAGTAAGAAATCAAGAGAGTCGGACTACTTCGTATTATCTCGTAGTTATTCAGCGCCGAAACTCGTATTACTTCGGAATAAAAATCGAAACAGATCGTAGTACATCGTATCGCAGCGTAGTCAGTCGAGACCTCACCGGCGGTGTCTCAAAAGCCGCCTTATCCAAAGAAGGTCGGTGGAAAACGGTTCGAATTCGTAGTAGTACAGTCTTGTACTGTGGTTTTTTGGAAGGAGAAGAAGAAAAAGAAGAAGAAGAAGAAGCAGAAGAATATTTACAACAACATCAATAACAACAACAATAAAACTAAAAGAGCAAAGTTTTTTCATCAAAATGAATGAAATACTTTCTACACATCTCTAATAACCCTTCATGGTGAAAGGAAAAGAAAAATAGACAAAACCGGCGAAAGAATTATTTGCACTAGTTGTTTCAAGTTTGTGTTAGGATTAATTTTAATACAGCCTCGGTCAAGAGTCCTCTGTTTAAACGATGAAATGAATTCCTTGTTAAGTCAATATTTTATAATATTAATTGAGTAAATCACGGCTTGGGGCTTCAATTCACCGAAAGTGAGGGTCTGTGTCTTAGTTCATTCTCGGATAACCCGGTTTCTCCTTTCTGCTTCAGTTGAAAACATCGTGAAATTATCAATTATAATAATACTGTTCAAAATAATTTTGAAATAAGTGTTACAGTTAGTTACATCGTGAAATCGACAATCATCTCAATTAGGTCTATTCTAAATCGCTCACCCAGCGCTCCATTCATTCCAAACACTCACTCAAACCAATCAATAACGCTCCAAAATGACTAAAATAGATAAAATCAACAGCTACATTCAAAATGAATATAAATAGAAAAACGCGATTTCAAAGATATAATTGAAATTGTAAGTTTTTAATTGGTTCTTGAAGTAATAGGAAGCTTTTTATAGAACTTGTATGTATATCTTATCAAAAAAGGTAATTTATCGCTTATTTTGTTCATCCTGACAATAAAAAAAATAGCGGTATAAGATTGCCTTTTTTATTTCACTCAAAACTCAATCATCACACGCCTTCAATTTCATTCCAAAATCATTCACCTGGTCAATTTCACAATTTTTATAACTGTATTAGCGAGTTTTGAATTATTTTACATGGATAGGATATCGCCCATGTCGTTCAAAATGATGAACGAAATGGTTGTTATTTTCTATAGACTGGTATCACCGTCAACTATCTATATGGCTTTTATGAAAGGCGACAGTGGAACCAGTCTAAATATTCGTTTACCTCCCTATTACTACTATTGTAAAAAAATCCCGAGATATTGAAAATGACATAGATTTTTAACAGACCATTCAGCTGCTTCCTTAACGCTAGTCAATAACAACGTGGATTATTTTTAGCGATTTGGTCAATGCATTCGCGATGTCGGAGATTTACGAACGATTAAAATGAGCGGTTGTTTTACTCTGTAAGGAACGTTATGGGTGGTGTTTTACCAACTGTCTTTTAAATAAGAATAGTCTGTTAAATCATAATGGCATTAACTTTAAGGATACTCAATAGACGAGAATGCTCTTCGTTCTACTGTATATCATAACAGACTATAAGCTAACGGTTAAAATCTGCACCAATGCTCAGTAAAAGCAAGCCATTTTAGTTTGACGATTTGCCGTATGACTCAGTACATTTAAACCGTCCCAGCTTTCCAATCTCCCACGATGAAAATAGATAATACTTGGATTAATCCAGTTTTATTCACATACTCATTCGAATCTATTGACATGAAATTGCAATTTTTCCACAAATCTGACATTTTATTTGAGATGCCAATGCTTTCTCCTTTTCAAAGATCATGTCCAAGGTATTAGTTAAATATACGAATGAAATGACTTTATACAATGGTACGAATAATATAGGTTCGAATGACAAATCCTATGAAAGCCGCGACCCTTTTAGAAATGAATGTAACATACTGGATAAAGCATTAGATCCAATTTTCATAAACGTCTTGCTTTTCACTATATTTCAAGGCTTTGCGAGGAAAAACGTCTTGATTTTCACTATATGTCAACACTTTGCGAAAAAAACGTCTTGCTTTCACTATATTCCAAGGCTTTGCGAAGAAAAACGTCTTGCTTTCACTTTATTTCATGGCTTTGCGAGGACTCTCTTTAAACTATCTTTATCATCACTGCTACAAAATTTGAAATAACAACTTTAAAATGCATAATGGCGATTTTTATTTTATGTCCGTATGTCCTGAACCTGAATTTCGGGGCGGTTTTCTTTTTTTGGAAAAGTTTTAATAATTCTTTCATTTTACAAAGCATATATTTAGTTTTTTTTTTTAAATAAAGGCTCCTAACAACAAAGAATCTCTCAAAACCTACAAGTCTAAAGCGGGGGTCGATTATTTAGAAATCTATTTAATAATTTAATTACATTACTATCAAAAGCACAAGTGATTTGCCAATTGCCAATCCTAGATGTCAAGATGACAAGTGTTTAGTTCTGAACTTGATTCAATTCCCCAAAAAGTTGAAATAATAAGCCTTCATATGGAGAGCGATGTCTTTTGAACAAAAAGGGGAGAGGGTTCTTTACCCAAACTCCAATTGTACAGTGGCACACCGTCCTAAACTACAAATAAATTTGGTTCCAATTCTGTTCGACGAATCTTTAGCATTCTCCATACTTATACGACACATTTATGTGGAGTGGAGTCTATACAATATTTCGTCCGCAGAGAAGTGATTTTCAATCGAGTTGACAGACGAAATATTTCTCATTTCATCTGCTTAAGTAAGTGTGCGTTATCAGCTATTAACATATGTCAAATGATCGTTTGATCCCGATCAGCTGGTCCGTATTGCCCTGGAATAATAGACTGGATTAAATGTTAAACCTATAGGCAATAATAGACTGGGGTATAGGCAATAACTAATATTTCCTTAACTCATTCTTTCCAATTATTTGTCTCTCACCAAAGGGTCGATAATCGTAGACCTATGTGAGATAGCAGCTGGAGGCTAGGAAAGGATGTAATGGTAGTACAGGTGTGAGAAATACCAGGAATCCATTGTTAGGTGCTCCAGCCGCCGCGATATAACTGAAATATTGTTGAAAGCGGCGTAAAACCCCAATCAATCAATCAATTAACTGAATTATTGGGGGATGTCTACGACACACTATTGACTTAATATTGCGAGATATTGATGTGATCTGTGCTCCGTCCCTTCAAAATATATTTCGAACCACAAACGTGGATATCATAGCGTACGAACATTCAAAATGGGTGCGTTATCAAGAATGCTTCAACGGGAAACGGAGCCAGTTTTTAGTTAAAGTTGGATATATAGTCTGTTTCTATGCTATTCAACCGACTACTCACTTTGACCCCCGATTATTGAACTCCAAGTCGGCTGTTAACACACAGTTTACTATGGCAGCCATAGCACTTTGACTTGGATTCTGACAAGTACCCATTTATACAAAAGAAGAAATTTTATTGACTTAAACTACAGAAGTTTTCCGTCATACAAAATAGATAACACATTTAACATAATGATAAAATTATCACGTGTGCACACTCTCGCTACCTACTCTCTCGTACATTTTTGCACTTTTACGAACAGAATAGCAATATGAACCGTTTGCTTGGTGGACAGAATCGCGCAGCTGCAGTATTTTTAAAATGTAGCTACGATACTTTTGCCGCCATATATTGATATTTATTTTCAATATAAGTTGAAGTAAAGTTGTTTCGAGGAAGGAAGTAAGTTTTGGAGAGTTCGTTTTTTTTTTTTCTTGGTAATTATAATATGCACCGAATTCCTATCTTACTGTTAAATCTCGGGTAGTGAAAAGCAATATGGAGTTAATTTTTGCTCAGAAAAGTGTCCATTGACTGGTCGGGGTTTGATCCCGTGACCTTTCGATTCCAAAGCCCTAAAGCAATCGCCCTAACCCTCCCGGATCCTTTCGATTCCAAAGCAATCGCCCTAACCCTCCCGGATCCTTTCGATTCCAAAGCAATCGCCCTAACCTTCCCCGGTGCTTTCGATTCCAAAGCCATCGTCATAACCTTCCCCGGTGCTTTCGATTCCAAAGCCATCGTCATAACCACTAGAACATGGACACAACTATTTAATAGGCGAATGTTAATTAGAACCTTTAAAAGTTTATAACGACTTGTTTATATAATCATCCTTTTAAAAATATAAGTATTTCACTCTAATACAAGTTAATAAGGAATACTGCGTCGGCCGTCTTTGGACATTAAAGCGATTGTTGTTCACAGTTTCTTGAAACTTAAACTTGTTGCCTTAAAATTGTGATTTATGATATCCAATATCAATACAGACTAACAGTATATCAAAAACGAATAATCACCCAATAAGTAAATAGTTTACAGTTTCTTACTATGTACTACACCTCTTGGATACAGTTACAACAATCATAATTTATAGCGGTTTTATCAATTTGTGGTCATATGCAAAAAACTAAAAATGATCGATTCCATACATCTAAAGAACCGACTTTACCATCCCAATATTTTTTCGTCATTTCATGTGGTTAAACATGTATTACATAAGATATTCAACGAGATTTATCAAATTGAATTTACTTCATTTACATGTATAAAGCAACTCGTGGTTGCTCATTAAAAAAAAAAAGAAAAAAAAAACATTTACGTTTCATTATTTTCGATGAATCGCGACGAATGATTTAACATTAGTTACTTACTTAGAAATGAGAATTCATCAGGTAAGCACTGGAAAATGATCCCATGACAAATAAAATAATTAGCTGGTTTAATTTATCGATGGTTCGTCGAGATAAATTCTCCCAACCTCGACCAGATATCATTGATATTTTAAGACACTACAGATCCATAAGTTTAAGTGAGTTATCGAAGCTCAAGTTTGTTTATACCTGTATAGACAAAATTGACCTTTGATCACTCATTCTTAATTGCAGAACTTTAAAATGATTCTCTTTCTTTTTATAGTGCCTAATATCTGTGGCTATTCGACTTTTAACATTTCGACATATGCTTTATAAAGACTGAACATGACTAAGAACTCATATCATTTTCGTACCATTAATTCTTATCATTTTCAGTCTGTTTCACGATACTTTTTTGAATAATGGTAACAATTTTTATGTACAGAAATGTTATTTTTTACGTTTTACTACGTTACAAATCGACGATCGAAAGGTCGAATAACAAGAGAGAGAGATATTAAGCACTTTCAGAAAAGAAATTTTGCAACAATCTGTATTCTGGATATAGTTCACTTATTCTGAATAGGTATAGACCAGCAATTTTAAGTGAAAGATCAAAAATCAATTTTACATTGAAAGTGATAGGAGATAACGGTTTCTCGAACCTCACTCTTGCGGAACTATATGTGAAGTGTGTGAATGATTTTATAATGAACATTGCCTAATGTGCTTAGGTAAAATTTGGAAAATATCAAATGCGTTGTCGGCAGGATTCGAACCTGCGCGGGAAGATCCCAATGGATTTCTAGTCCATCGCCTTAACCACTCGGCCACGACAACTTGCTATAACTTTATGGCATAGCTAAAACAATAACAGCAACATCATGAAATTGAGACATTTTATTCGAACCATCCAAATTCGATCACTTCGTGCTACATTCAATTCTTCAAAACAC
Organism: Fragum whitleyi; assembly: GCA_948146395.1. Lineage (NCBI taxonomy): Eukaryota > Metazoa > Mollusca > Bivalvia > Cardiida > Cardiidae > Fragum > Fragum whitleyi. The sequence continues at coordinate 50,413,817 of OX411544.1, forward strand.
TCACTCAAATCTTTCAAAAACAATCCAAAATCGATGGAAATTCTCAGAATTGTTTTAGATACATCGCATCTCTTATCAAATTACACAAATCAATTTTCATCCCCTTTAGCTTATGTTAATTTGGAAGCGTTGAAAGACATATTTTTTTTTTTAGAAAAATGGGTAGCTTTCATTCAAAAATCACTCTACAGAATCATTCATAGAATGTTATTCCAAAATCGTTCAAGGCGTTAATTTTGTTTTATCTGTAGTCAAACCTTTCTGTTTTTCTATTCAAATTATTCTATTTTACCCCATATTGCCTACACTTATTTCTTGTTTCCGAAAATCGTTTTCAACGTGCATTGTTTCTGTGACAAGAAAATACCTAACGACATCAGGTGTTGTTAAGCAAAACACATGGGCTCTTGATTGAAATCGAATTAAAGGCTCTGGGAAAACGAATAGACGTTTTCGTGTATTTTTCTAAAGGACTACCGCATGTTTTAAATACAATAATAATGCTGAAATTATTTAACTCTGTGTATGCGTTTCAAATTTTTCTCAAACATTTTATTCCTCCATGAACTCAAACTTAATACTATACATAACAAAAAATACATAAAAGTGTTTTTAAGATTTGTAGAAAATTTTCTTTTATGCTGAATGCCAATGTATGAAACTCAAAACCTTATTGCACTTGTTTATGGATACACAAACATGAATTCCTGTTTTGTGTTTAGGTTTTTATTTTCACAACTCATATTTGTATTTATCATCTATTTAAACAACAACAACAACAACAACAAAAACAATGTTTAAATTTCAAAATTAAAACAGATCTCAACTGTCGTTCATACAAAAAGAGAAAAAGATTTTGACTGTATATCGAAAACGCAATATCTAAAGTCTGTCTTTTACCAATTAAATGGACAATCCTCGTTTAGCATTTATGTTAGTAAAATTTTCCAACTATTATCTATATTAACTTACACATTCGGAATTTTCCACATGCAGGTATATTACATAGATGATGCACTTCATGAATGTATGATTTTTATTTAGATTATCAACTTTTGCTTAGTTTTACGAATTTCTGAATCAACCCTCGTACATGTTTATAATAAGACGTTTCTTAATTATCCTAAAGTTGGTGTCAAAGATTAAACTCGATTTTCTAATTGGTCTTAACGAAAAGAAGGATTTAAGTCAAAAACACAGTTTCAACCTGATGCTAAATTTAATCGGAAGATTTTCTTCAACACTTAATAAGAGATAATACATTTCCTGAATTGATAATTAAATCTCTTTAGCTCAGTTTCTGACTTTAAAAGTCGAGGTCAAAAATGCAAAAAATCATTTTTATGACAATAAATATATATGACCTTACAGTAAGATAGTCCCTTTCCTCGTTATGCGTTAAGTGTGGACCCTCGTAAGACAGGGGAAAAAGACTAAACCGTTGTCGGCAGGATTCGAACCTGCGCGGGATGATCACAGTGGATTTCTAGTCGATCACCTTTACCACTCAGCTACGACAACTACACGGTGTGTTATGTGTGGCAAAAAATACAGAACATGCTCGTCTTTGTCTCTCTCGAAAAAAAAAAAGTTCTATAGTCTCGGATCTTGTAAAGATACCTCGGGTCAGTTAACACTTTCCAGTTTTACAAAATTTTTTACCTGTCCAAATTCGAAGGTTTTGCAGACGAAAATTTAAAGTGAATTTAATTTGAAAAATAACCATTCATTAGGGTAGAAAATAGTGTGGAAAAAGAAGAAATTGCTTGTCAGAAGCAATTTCTTCTTTTTTCACAATGTTTCCCAATCATAAAATCACAGGCACGTAAAAAGCAGGGATTAAACAGCAATGGGTTAAAGTGTAATTTCTTCTCCAGGTTATTTTTCTCTGGCTGTCTCAGTAATGGCATTCTTTAAGAATTATGGATATAAATCATTAGTATAACATAAAACTTCTGCTTCTTTAATATTCATGTTTACCGAACTACCTGGGACACAGGCTACGAGGACAACATCATTTACAAAATTAAAGATGCAAATATATCAATTAGAAATTATATATTATATTATATTTCAAATATATCAATTAGAAAATCCATTACAAATTAACAGGTGTAGGAAAATAAGACAAACATATTTCTTTCGTAACTGAGAAGAAATGTATCCTAAACTTTCAGTGTTGTAATTACTTTAATTCTCCATACTGCCTCATTTGAAAAGGAGTAAAAAATAACAAGTATTATATATTAACATTGCGCTTAGTTTTACTAATCATACTAATTTAAACACGTCATCAACCTTGATACTCTTCACCGCGGGAATTAGATAAACTGACATACCACTTTCTCGCCTTTCATCGTGAAGAGTGTTGAAAAGTCACACGTGATTAAAAAAAGGTAGAAAAACAACAATAGTGGGTGGTATTCTAAATTTAACAATCGTCTCTCGCTTGAAAAAATGACTTTCAAATAGTAATTATTATCAAATGAGACATGAACATCGCGCAAGGTAGGTATGCAGCAATTATGGGTTTATAAATCGGTTTGAAATTCACAGAAACCCATTTAGTCACATATTAGTCATTTTGAATGTCAAGTGAAAATTGCGATTCTTATTTTCCTTTTGGTCTTGATCGTAGTTTGTCGTATGGATTAATAAGTAAACCGTTTTTAATACACGTGTGTATACAATGGCAGATCCAGGATATCTGTAAGGGGGGGGGGGGCAATCGAACATAATAAGTCCAACATGGTTTTAAGGGACGCAGGTTTTGCGAGTCTGAGACTCATAGATAAGTAGCCCTCAAAAATATCGTGTTTAAGTCCATGATACTCTCTTGAAATCCATTCCAGGAATCTATTGAAGATTGAATTTAACAGTCTTCAATTCTTTTCTGAAGTTGATCCCAAAAGGTACATATCTATCGAACACCTTGTGTAGCTTATCCAAAGAATATTTCAATATTTGTACGAAATTATGAGGAAAGCTAAAATGGAATAGTCCTCATTAAAGTCGGGACTCTGAATCCTTAGGAGATTACCCTTATGGGCCATACTACTGAGTCCTTTGGACTCGTCTTTTGTTTACACTGTCAAACCCAGGGGTTCACTTCCTACTAATACGCAATTGATTTTCCCAATGGCAATGAAATATATAGGCCCCAAATTTATGTCAAAATAACAGCCATGCGTTCAGAACGACTAAACATTTGCGAACGTTGCAAGCAAACTTTTTCATATTGAACACAGGGCAGGGTCAAAAATAGAAATGGAGACAAGACGTTGCTAGCAAAAGATAAGAAAATTGTTACGCTTTTAAACGCCCCACCCCCTTTTTTTCTTATTGTTATTTCTGAAACTTGAAGGACTTCACTAAAACCAGTACTTCTTAAGCTACTTCAATTATTTTTTCGAATATCGTTGATGAGTTACCAAAATGTCGTATCTATAGCATTATTCAAGCTGTCTGTACGTCATTTTGGTAGCACTTCGACGATAAATTACGTTACAATGTAGTTACGAGGAAATATGACAGCAAAAAGTGCAGGGTTGTGAGTGTCAATTGAATGGCTCTTAAGTGTCTAAACGATTTTAAAATGCGTGAATTATTTTGAAATATTTTCTGTTTTGTTTGGCTGGATGAAACCTTATCATTCTGCACAGAGTAAAAACAAAGAAAATACTCTTACAATGTAAATGATGGATAACTGAAAAAGATATACTCAGCGCCAAAAGAAAGTTACCACTAACAATAGCACCCATAAAGCGTTGAATATTTTATTTATAGCAAAACTTAATTAATTGACGATGGAGAAATGGGAAAACATAAACAATGGTGTTTAATAAGTTGCTAGGATCAATCGTCTTATTTTCCTGGCTTGAAGAAACTAACCTAAGATCGAAAAGTCACCAACATCAATAACGAGTACCGCCACCGTTTTCTAAGTGATTCTAGTGTTTTTGTACCGAAAATTCTTATCGCACGCTGTATACGTTTTGAGAGAATGGCCTGCCATTTGTCCGTTATAGCGTTGATGAGCTGCTGCTGGTTCCTGATCACATGGTCTGCAGGATAGCAATCGGGAGAGAAAGCAATACGAGGAAGTGGAGTGACATAATTAGCTTTAAGAAAACCTAAATCAACATTGCAGAATGAGGCCAAGCGTTGATCTGTTGGATATTGTCAGTCATAACTTGCTAAATTAAAAAACGGACAAACAAATGGTCTCAACATGCTGTCAACATAACGTTTCGTTGTAAACTTTCATCGACTAAAACAAGTTTTGTGGGATTTTTTATCTCCATGAAGTGCCGTTTTACTCCCACCGCCCAACGCATAGCCTGTCAACTCTACCACAACGTTACGCATAATGTTCACATCGACACCTTCGACTTTATCGAGATAGAGTCTTGATTCTTCTGTAAAAAGAACACTTTGTCAGTGTCGATTTCTCATCTCCGATACAAAATACGACAATTTAAATGATCTTATTGACGGTGTGACGTTAACGTTATCCCAGAAAGCTGTATCGACGCGTAACACGACCTGTTTTAAAAATGGCGTTTGGTAGATAAGCACATCTTTCTGTTGTGAGGTCTTTATGTGTCCTGTGCCGTCTTCGAGGCCGATCGGAACCTATCTCGAACATGCCTTGAGATAATTTGATCATCAGTTCGTGTTGACGTCACGTTTTGGCGTCCTGGGCATGGCCTATCATCTACAGACCGAGTTCTTTTATGGCTACGAATACGTTTTATTATTGTTTGTTGAGGGCAGCCTATTCTGCCCACAGTTTGAAGACAAGGCAATCTTGCTTCGACCATACTGAAAACCCAATGACGCGGTGCATCAGTAAGACGTCTCATTTTTGCAAAACTTTCAAGAATCTTAGTGTATTATTTAGGCATGATTGATGGCTGACCTAATCCATAAACAGTTTTTGATAAATTTTGAATTCACGCCAAGAACGTAAGAATTACCAAATTTGAACGTGACGTCTTGTGTCAATTAAGAAATCATTTTATCAACAGAATAGTAAATTTGTGAGTACACATAGTATAAAAATCGAACATAGTATTTTGCATAGGGCAAAACTATTTGAAAGATCCAAGGGTTTTAGGAATGGTAACTTTTTAATGACGCTAAGTATATATCTTTTGTTGTTTTCAGATTTCTGATTGCCTTTTTTGTGCCTACATAGTAGAGTGTTTTCAGTACGGTTATCATAGCCCTAACATCTGGCGTTGTTGTTGACATCGGTGGAAGAGCCATTCTTGTCAGCAAACACAGGCGCATTTATCAAAATAATTAAGAGATGGAGAGATTATACGTTGATTTTATTGGGGTATACGCAAAACCTAATCACACTGTAAAAATACGCGAAGCGGATTTATACATGAGTGTGATTATGTTTTTAGTTTCATACCTCCATAAAAAACATCAAATTATTTCTTCATATCTTATAATCTAATACCACGAAGCAAAAAAATGTAAAGATTTGACAACAAGCAGTTTCATTTTGCGACTACTTTTGGCGGAAGCTTACAAAATAGCTGTGTAATCAAAATAAATTTCAACAAATTTTTGACAATCAGAATGCACGAAATCTGATGGAATCAACTAGAATTTACGCAATTTCTGTTGATACAAAGGAAATAATGGTCATCTATAGTTCAATGTCAAACAAATGCATTACCTAGACTTAAAACGCGCTTTTTTTTTCATTTTTAGAGTCTGTTCAGGGTACAATTACGTATCTTCTGTTACATGTACATAATACGAGGTCATCAGTGCTTTTGCTCAGTTGCCTATTTCAAATTTCAACGACTTTCGAATGATGGCGTCACACTTTGCAAACGTAGTATGATTAACTAACTATAAAAGTACATCTGTCAATCCTTTATAAAATATTGCATAGGACCAAAAATGACATTTTTACCCCGAGAATGTTCAAAACCCCTTAGACCGATTTTATTGAAAAGAAATCTTAATCACCGATCCTAAATACTTAAAAGTTAAATTTGTGTTCGATAATGAACAATAATTGTAACGATAGAAAATATGTTCGTCGTGATGACCGATTATGCAAATATCTATCCGAAAAATCAGTACTGACTTAACTTATTCATCTCAGTATAGCCTACATGTATAATATTGTTTGCTTCACGTTTGCGCTATACAATCGGCAAGAAACATCTTATTTAATGTAAATAAATTCTGTTATAGAAGCTTAGTAAGACTGTCAGTTACGAGTGTCTTAAAGAGAAGGAAAACAACAAATCAAAATGATTTGATACGCACTTCCGTGTAAATGAACACCTCAATTAGTGTCAGTATATGTCTACAGCTTATTACTTAATTGTTTACATGCAAATGGTAAGGCACCATGCTGAAATCTATTGGCTATAAACTAACTCTTTATCTTTCTGTAGACAAATTTGTATTCTTACAAAATCGTATTTTTTTTTTTTCTACAACGGGTGAAATTTCTTAATGATACCATCGCTTTCTGTTGTTCACAGTTAATCACATCGCGAAATTTAGTCTCATCTCGATCAAAACCATCCAATTGGACGAAATGATCGATATTGTTTTACTTCCCTTATAAGCCAGTCAAAACTCCACACACTCATTGAATATTAGTCGGAAATCATTTCAAAATAGCTCACCATGTCAATTTCACAATGTATATCCAAACAAAAGCTGTACATGTATAACGTGTGGTAAACCGCAGTCTATTTTGCAATAAATATAGAGAAAAAATGAAAAGTAAGTAAAATGAATATAAAACATACCAGATTCCATTTAGCAAAAGATAAATATTTGCCGTGCTGAACAAAACGGATTTTTTTCTATCGAAATAGTCTCGACAACTCTTGAAATGAGATTTAAAGATGAAAAGTAAAAAAGAAAGAAAAAAAAAAAACACACGAATAGCAAAACTACATGTATTAATCCTGGTGGACGATTTTAAACAAATATTTCAAAGGAGATACTCTAAGTTTCGCAATCGACCATTGGTCGAAAAAAAGTTGACATCGTTTTTGAAGGTAGTTGACCCGTAATAGTTCCACACAACATTTCGGAACTCAAGATCTTTCACAGTGTTGACCGAAGTTTCCTAATGGAATCATCAGGAAACCTCGGTCAACATTGTTAAAGTTCATTTCTCCCGAAACGGGTCCAATTACAGGTCCACTACCTTGGTGACGGATTACCGTAAATGAATCAAAGTTAGGATAAGTGTCACTTGACGTATCTACCGTGGAATGTTCATCTTAATTTCCAGCTCATCAAAACTAGAATAGCTCCAATTGTTACATCGTAAAGGGGAAATCTAATACGTTATGTGGACAAAAACCGACCTGTCGAAAATCATACCGCGCGCTGCGTGATAGAAGACAAGTAGGTAATCCGGGGCGTCAAAACGAACGTATAACGATTGCTTTTCCTTTTTGTTTGAATCGGGTGTTGCACCGCTTTCAACAATCTCTCGGTTATATCGCGGCGGCCGGACCACCCAACAATGGATTCCTGGTATTTCTCACATCACATCACATCACTACCATTATATTCCATCCAAGCCTCCAGCTCTTATCCCACACAGGTCTATGATTATCAACCCATTGGTGGAAAACAATTAGTCGGAAAGGATAAGTGCAGCCGTTCTGAATCGAACCCGGAAAAAAGTATTGATGATTTAATTTCAAAACCATTATAGTTTTGATAAAAACAGACATATTTGAAATCCTAATATCGGTAGCCCAATTTGTTCTTTTATAAATTTCAGTGCAATGTACTCTATATTTCTACGATATTTTGAGTAATTTAGCTGGGTGGAAATAGATACAAACCACTTTCTGTATTTCGATAAACGCCACCATTTGGCCTGTAGCACACTACTTTTTCCGATAACAGATAAAATACCAATTCCAGCCAATATTCTTCAATCAATCTTTCAATAACTTTAATCGCAATATATTATCGACTATCCGAAAGAATGGTCTAAAACACTTCGTTGGCGGATTTAGAAATGCCGCGTCAACCTGATTTGAAAAACTAAATATTTACATCTATAATAGCCTAATAGGATGGAGCAAGTAGAAACATTTTAATTGGAGAATGATTGCGGTGCTTGAAATGCCTCAGTGGAATATATTTATTGTAAATTAGAGGTTTAGATTTACATCGGGCGAAGATGATCCCAGGCGTCTCAGCAGTGACAGGCTCGTAATTGAGTCATCAGTAATGTAAACTTCATTTAATATCAACCCTCAAAAATATCTTACCCTTTTATCAAAGTGCCGAAGACGCCGTATGTTGGTTTACATTTCAGTAAAAAAAATCACTGACATGTCTAAACTGACGTAAATGAAAATTATTTGTAATTTGAAAAGAAATCGTGCTATGCGCTACAAAATATTGCTTGAAAGGAGAAATTGCATTCTGCTGACAATTCATTCTTTCCCACAATATTTTCTCAATCATAAAATCACAAACATGTTAAATTCAGGAACTGTGCGAGAATGGGTTAACCAGTAACACCACCACTAACAACAACAAAAACAACAAACGATAAATATATTAACAAGTATTCATCATAATTTTAATCTCGAAGACATATATACATATATACATAAAGAATTTTGAACGATTCGGCAACAAATTACAAAGTCTTTTTTCTAAGAATGTTAGATGACAATATCCGCTTCCAGTCTTTTAACAAACACCTTATTTAACCTTTTGCTGTTTAATCCCTGCTTTTTACGTGTGATTTTATGATTGAGAAAACATTGTGAAAAAAGAAGAAATTGCTTCTGACAAGCAATTTTTTCTTTTTTCCACACTATTTTCTACCCTACTGAATGGTTATTTTTCAAATTAAATCAACTTTAAATTTTCGTCTGCAAAACCTTTGAATTTAGACATGTCCAAAATATTGCAAAACAGGAAAGTTTAAGAAGCGACAAGACACAATGAACATGACATCCTTCTAAATTACGACAGAACTGTTTATTTAAAGGATTTTATATTGCACCCTAACTCTTTAATATAGTATAATGATAAAAGTAGTAAAAACAACGTTTTCGGATAATCCTATTTATTTATTACAACCCATTGATTCGAATCATCATCTGTCAAAATAACTTATCGATGTTTATGACTTGTTATTATATGTGGTTTTGTGAGATAAGTAGATATAAGTAGATTTTAGTTTAAGTGTAGAATTATCTGTCTGACTGAAAAGAAAACAGGTAACATACTGCAAAAAGAGACTATACTTACAGTAAGTAACATCGTGAAATTGACTTTCATTTCGATTAAAACCATTTTATATCTCTTCTTTTCGTTCCTTAATTTCAGACACTCGCTTAAACCATTTATAAACGCCATATCGTCGTTCAAAATCACTTTGAAATCTTTCAACCGATCAATATTGTATTCAAATCGATCGGATTTTTCCGTGATTTTATTGGCCGATGTGGGCTTCACATAGTCGAGTTCAGATTAAAAACTGCTTTGAATTTGGAACATTTCAATTTTTTTCATCTGGTAAAAAAATAGATGCAGTAATCGCCCCCCCCCCCCCCACACACACACAGACTCAAATTTAATACGAAAACTGAGGCGAGTGTTTCCTTAAGCCATATCTTAAATGGAGCAAGTCTTTTTGTCATACGAAGCAAATATTTCTTTAACGAGTAATTGACCTAACCATATATAACTTTATCATGTTATTAAATTATTAAGGTTATTATGATTAAAACAAAGATACCCGGGTTCCTTACCTACATATGGCTCAGAAAAGAGATGACAATGGCCATTAGCAGCATTCATCTTAGTCGTTTTTGGACCATTAAAAACCTCGTGATCTCACCTGAATTAAAGCAGCAGTTACGAAGTTTCGATAATGTATCGAACGATATAACTAAATGTAAGTTCACGCAAAAGTTTTTAAATGTTTTTAAAATGAATATTTTAACAAACATTTTTATGTCAATATTTACTTAGGATTAAAATAATCACAAGTAACTTCGAGACATCGAGACAAGCCAGTCAGTATATGGTATTTTGTTAAATTATTTCTTTAATCTCTTTAATTGATATTAAACTTTAAAAGGGAGAAAACCGTTCTAATACGTTTTTTTTCTAAATCCATAATGACTCTTTTAACTTTAATGATATTCGGGGCGTTTTGGCTAGAGAGTTCTGAATTGAACCCTGAGCAAGTATTTAGAATATTTTTGATTGATATGAACGTCAAATTCTAGATGTTGTAAACCATTACAAAGTTGACATACAAGAAAGAGTCTCCCGAGAAAAAAAGGCTGATAATTTCCATAGTTTGATTTCATTCCCCCGAAAAAAGCAATTCACGTTATCGCCAAACAACCAATCAAATGCAGTAATTTCATTACTGCTGATAGCGTGTAAGTTTGAAGTAGCCGCTAGGGGTCTCCGTGTTTTGTCAACGATGCTTACTGAATAACGAACCGAGCGATTGGCAATTGACGCATATGGTGTTACAAATGGAACCATATTACAAAATTTGAACAAATAAAAAGAAACCACAAATACACAACATTGTCTACACGACATCGAACATCTTTGAAAACTACGAACAAAAAGTTGAAAGGGAACATTTCATTGGCAAAGGTGCTGATCTGAATTCTTTAACGATAGTTATGGGTACAATCGCAGACAAGAAGATAGGCGTTGGTGTCAACTCTTTGTCTGGAAAATTTCATTTTTACACGAAGACCTATTTTTGGACGAATTTAGGCACCAAACATCGCAGAAAAAATGCAGAAATCTCTATTAAAAACAACACAACCATAAACAAATAAAAAAGGTAAGCGCGGAATAGTGACTTATCGAAATTAGTTTGGTTTGTTTGACACACGATGAATTGCATTGAAACAATATCAACGTAAAACAAATCTCGGTAATAAGACAGATTTCCTTTAAGACTTCTTGTGCACAAGCTGACAAAAAAGCTGCTTTTTTCAAAATGGTTTTCGTGCTGGAATGAAGCCATTTTTCAGCCATCAGAATGTGCGACGCTTGATGGACACATTATAATATTTTTAGAATGATTCTGAATAAACGTCAGCAAGCAGTAGTAACACAGAGGTATAAACCATGATTATTGCCATGGCAGGGTGGAGCCTAAATAACGGGTCGTTGCACTAAAGAATGTTAAGGTTAACCAGCCTTTATTTACTATTACTTATTTCTTTAGATATTCGACATGAATAACTTGAGACTTTAAATTTTAGGTTGGTTACAAAAGCTTCGTAACTTCAACTTGTCTAAGCTTAAGTTACGAGGCTTTGGTAAGCGAATGATGAAGTGTGATCACTCTCTCTGTGCACGAAAATCCTTTTGGTTTACGATACATTAACTTGCACGCGTGAACTATTATTGCGGACTTACTTTTGAAAGAGTGATTGTCCGTTTAAAACACCATACATCACCCAACGATTGGCAATAGACGTCACTGATCAAAAACAGCAGCAGTCGTCCAGAAGTGATTGTTGCCAAGTCTTTATAATAAAAGATTCATTTCCCCTCGGCGATTGGAATCGTCTTCATTTAAAAGATCGCGCACCTCCTTCAATCTCAGCCCCGTTTGATTTGATTATTCCTCTTCTACTCGCGAGGCGTCATTCGATTATGAACTGTGGGTTTTAGGGAATAATCCGCAAAATGTTCATTATTTTTGTAATCATACTTTTATGAAAACTTCTCCCATTTCGTCGTCTGCTAAATCAATATGTAACCGCATCATTTGATCACTTTATATCTTTTTAACCCCGTGGCCAGCCGGGACGCTTTAGACTCTATACGCGGCAATATTCAATGAATTCAAATATCACAGAAAATTAGCGTAGAAGAAAATCTACCTTGTCCTCCATTTTATGGCAGTATGAAAAATATCTTTTCAAACTTTTATCAAGCCGCCACCATAGCGCACTTTGTTAGGCATAAGACTTCCAATCTGGAAGTCGTGGGTTCGATCCCCGGTGGCGGCAAATATCCTTTTCGACGTTTGTCTTTCACCAATGGGAAGATGATCGTAAACCTATGTGAGATAGCAGTCGGAGGTTAGGAAAGGGTGTAATGGTAGTACAGGTGAAAGAAATACCAGGAATCCATTGTTAGGTGCTCCGGCCGCCGCGATGTAACTGCGAAATTGTTGAAAGCGGCGTAAAACCCATTCAAACAAACAAACAAATCCAACTTTTATCAACCACACGAAAAGGTATATATACCTAGGCATTGTAATAATTTATAAGCTGTGATTCTTGCAAAGAACGTTTGAAATTAAATATCCGATTGATTTGATTTTAATGTTTCAAATCTGCATCTAGTTTGGAAAAATGAATAAATAAATAAATAATGATAATAATGATAATAATAATTGTAATAATACATTGTAATAATAATACTACTAATAATGATAATAATAATAAAATAATAGTAATAATAATGATGATAATAATAATAATAAGTGTGACACACTAAACGTACAAAGCCTCCGCTCCGCTTAATTGTTATAAATTAAAAGTTAAAGACGTGGTGCTTCGCTTCGGCCATTTGCATGTTTACACTTGTGTGAAAGAGGGAAATTATTGCAATGTTCCTTTGAAAGAAGGTCGCATTTGTGCTTACAATTTGCATCGATTTACCCAAATAAAGACACGTCATTGTGCAGTACAGCATCTCATATTCACATGATTCTATGCATATCATAACAATGAAGTGGGTGTTTCTATAATGCGACCCTCGGGGATATTCGTTCTTGGGCGACAGAAATGTCGTATATACAGCTTGAACCAAGCTGTATATACGACATTTTGGTCGCCAACCAACGAGAAGCTCTAAAACACGGTGACAGATGTCACGGCACTTTGGGGAGTTTTTTGAACGCTCCTCATATTGTACCCGTCCTCTAAACTTTTAATTGACCCCTAATTAAATAAATTGCTATGACAGTGAGGGTCGCTCAAGATGTACAATTATAGACTGAATATCACCAAGATTGTCAATGGCTACTCTAGAAGACGATAGTCAAGTATAGCATAGCGTCTTCGTGCATTTGTTTTTCCTTTGCAGTTGTTTGATAAATTTGGAAAGCACTTTTACCAAGATCTCGTCTGAGCTTAGAAAACCGATTGTGTAGCTTTTAGCTGCATTTACACTATTCAAACACTGCACTATCCCATCCTCGGATACCCCGGGGTCTCCCTATATGTCGATATTGCGTGGGAAATAGGGAAACCCCGGTTATCCGAGGATGGCACTATTTTATTTGTGTAGTGACTTGTTTGTGAATTGATGGTAAAGCGCAATAAAATTCCTTCGCCATAGTGCATGATACGTAAAAAATACGTACAGTTTTACAATGGCATTATGTTTGGACGTTTTAAAGGGTGATATAAGAGCACATAAGTTTGACAGATCTTCACTCCTTCCGTTTAAGATGAAACTTTTCGTGAAACGTTTAAAAAATGGTAACCCACTCTGTACCTGCACTACCGTGAAAAAATTGCGAGCTATGTATGAATGTCGACAAACGTTGTTGTTGTCGTTGTTGTTGTGCATCCTGAAGGCAGAGCACGTGATCACACAGCAAATAAGTACAGTTTACAAATACAGATAACAAAATCGACATTCATTCAATCAAAGTTAATCTTGATTATTCACGCAACGCTCCAATCATTCATTTATTCCTAAACATTCACTCAATCCATTCAAAAACGCTCAAAAATCAAACATGAGATCAACAACTACATTCAAAATGAATGCAGCTCGATACAAAAATCACGATTTCACTGGCATAATTAAAAAAAGCGTCTGATTAGTTCTTAGAGAAATGGGAAGCTATTTTTAGAACTTGGATGTATATTTTATTAAAGGGAGGTTCACTCTGAACAAAATTAGCGATATTGGATTACCTCCCGTAAATTTCACTCATAACTCACTCATCGCACTCATTTAAATTCATACCGAAATCATTCACTTTGTCAATTTCACGATGTTCTTTACTGTAAGTATGTGCAATATAAACATCATTTCTGCTAAACATTTTAACGTCCGAATGATTATAGCAACTCATTCAGGGGGCATTTTTGATAAAGGGAATTTCTAGTACCGATACTGTGTCTAACAGATTATAAAATGTTTGTTTCTTTCTCATCTAAACAAAAAGAACAACATTCCAATGAAATGGAAAAATACACATCATTTTTTCCTGAATTCCAAAAATATTTTTATTTGTCAATATGCCCTCTACTGTCTAGGAGAAACGTTAAATCTTGGACCTCAAATGTCTCGAAATAAGCAGTCAATGTGTTCACTAGATAGTTAGTAACATCGTTAAATTGTCATTCACCTTGATCAAAATCACTCGCTCTGTGCTCCAATGATTCATTTCAAACACTCATTCCAATCACCCAAAAGTACTCCAGCATGTCCAGGAATATTATATATCAAAATGAAGCTATTTATGAGCACAAGCAGTTGAAAAACAAAAGACTGTTATAACTATAGCGGTATAGCCAAAACATTGTGGAAAAGGGTCATTTTGTACAGAACAAGCAACTGCATGACTGTTTGATAAAATTGGCTCATATTTTAACAAAGTCTAGCCTAAAGTACCATCCAGGTAGTGCTACAACCATTGGTATAAAACTCAGCCCCAAAACGTAGTAATGCAAGCAATTTATTTTGACTTATTTTATAAACACATATGTCATATATGTCATTCTAATTTTGTAAACGTGTAGTTCTGTGCATGGTATGGTGTGTTATCACAACATAAATGGACATAAATAGTTTATATACCTGTAAGGTTGTTTAGCAATAAATCATTTTCTATTTTACTGAATGATAAATATACAGTATTATTGTAGATCATTGAATTAAAAAAACTATAATTTGAAATAAATCGCAGAAAATATTTCACAATATTATGGTGTGATGTTGCACCATACCTTACATCTATTTTGAAAATAGACCAAACCGGTTTGACATGTATGTTGACAAAATAAATGGAAATTGATTGTTTCAAAAGAGCCTTTTGAGACTGAGTTTTATATCTAAGGTTGTAGCACTACCTGGATGGTACTTCAGACTGTACTTTGTTAAAATACGGGGCAATTTTATGCAACCGTCATGCAGTTACTTGTTCTGTACAAAATGACCATTTTTCACAATGTTTTGGCTATACCGCTATAGCTCTGGCGGTCTTATGTTGCCTAACTGCTTGTGCTCACGAATAGCTTCATTTTGATATATAATATACCTGGACATACTGTTTTTTCTTGGCTAATGAAGTGCCCTAAATATTGGGTCTCAAACACTTTACATGAACCTTAAGCGCCTGTTTAGTCTGAAAACACTATATCCTGACGTGTCGAATTTAGCGATTATGTTTTTCCTCCCTTGAAAATCATTAAGATTCCCACCAAGCTCTCGTCCAATTTCATTCATATTTCATTCAAAAAGCAATCATCTTGTCAATTTCTCGACGTTGTAAACTGTATATGTTTTTTGAGTAAAGGGAAGCAACTCTATAAAAACTCGGATTAACTATAATGGTAAGCTAAGAACGAGGCACATAGCAAATGTGAAAAAACCTAGTACCCAGCTAGTTTGTAAATGACGCACAATGTAGTCCAAATAGAGGAATGAAGAGAAGAATGAATTGAACTTTGTTCGATTCCTTCGGAACGAAATGTTCTACACCGATAAAACACACGATTTTGCCGGATATAGCCGCGATTTGAGGGCAGAAAAATCTAAACGATAAAGTTTGATAAAAGTTAGAGAATCGCATAGAGGAGATCTTCATCCAGGTCTACAGCTAGTTGGTTTGTTTGGGAAAATTCGTTTTAAAGAGAAAATTAGGATCGAATGTGTGTATTTCTCATCTATTAAAGCAAGACACTCTACATATGACGTCATGATCGACGTTGCCATGCAATCTCGTGCGAAATGACGCGCTTTTGAAGAAACAATCGTACAATTTCCGCTTTTCTGCAATTTTTGCACTAAAGGAAAAGGAAAACCATTGTTAATTTTCGTGTAATATGAATAAATACTTGACTTATTGAAAACTAAACGCTATATTTTCTTTCGTGGCTCGAACACACGTGAAAATACTTTTTAGTTCACTCAATTTAACATAAAGCCTATCGACCTTACACTGAAAAAAAGAGAGACAAAATAATCCCTGTATCGTTTTTGTTTTTCATTTTCCCCCTTTTTTACAAACAGTCATATGTAAAGTTATAAGAAAGATTAACCGTAAATTGGAAGTTTAATTCATCCTCTCTTCATTCCTCTTCTGCGAAACCCTTGAGGTGTTGCCCACCTAGTAGAAATCTGTCTCAATAGAAAAATCTTTACTTTTGAATTTGATTGGTGTTATTGAATAATAGAGGAATGAAGAGAAGAATGAATTGAACTTTGTTCGATTCCTTCGGAACGAAATGTTCTACACCGATAAAACATACGATTTTGCCGGATATAGCCGCGATTTGAGGGCAGACAAATCTAAACGATAAAGTTCGATAAAAATTACTGATTCGTGTAGAGGAGATCTCCATCTAGGTCTACAGCTAGTTCGTTTGTCTGGGAAAATTCGTATTGAAGAGAAAATTACGTCAGAATGTGTATATTTCTCATCTAAGCAAGACATTATACAGATGACGTCATGATCGACGTTGCCATGCAATCTCGCGCGAAATGACGCGCTTTTATGAAACAATCCTACAATTTCCGTATTTCGTGTCATTTTGCATTAAAGAAATAGGATAGCCGTTTTTAATTTTCAGGTATGGTAAACAAATACTTGATGTATTGAACATTAAACGCTATATTTTCTTTCATAGCCCCAACACTCGAGAAAACATATATACATATATATTTTTTGTAAACATAACGCCTATCGCTCTTAAGGTAGTAAACCCGTAATAGCTGCAAAACGTTTGGGAAATTATTATCTTTCACAATGTCAACCGAGGTTTCCTAATGGAAACCATTAGGACACCTCTGTTAATACTGTTAAAGTTCATTACTTACAAAACGTTAAGGAACTATAACGGATCCACTACCTTAAGCTGAAAAAGACAAAATAATCCCCGTCTCTTTTTTCTTTTTCGTCTCCCCCTTTATCGCAAACGGTTATGAGTTTGGTCATCTGTAAAAAAGACACTCAATTCATCTTCACTTCATTCCTCTTCTGCGAAACCCTTGAGGTGTCGCCCACCTAGTAAGGTATCGAGAGAATTCTTTTTTTTTTATTCATGGATGATTGAAACTTAAAAAAACAAACCAACAAACAAACGAACAAAACATAATAGTACGAATGAATACTCCTCAAATACGTTTAGGTTACTAGCTTCACTTCATATAGCCATCAATTTAATAGACATTCTTTTCTTTTTTTAATTATGACTCACTTGTATCAAAATATTACTACTGTGCAGCTCATTTTTTTTCTTTGACGGGAAGGGGGGGGGGGGGTATAAACTACGTTTGTGTACCTTTACATATCTAACAAACTAATAATACTAAATAAGGATAAATAGACAGCGGACCACAACATCTCTTTTCACCATAAAAATGTAATAATTGAGATGTCATCACCTAAGATGTAAACGTCAGACAGTATTTACCCTATCCAGTGAAGACCTTTAACATGTTTTTTTAAAAGAACAGGCGACGTCCTAATACCAATTTCAAGCGACGCAGATTGATTTCTGTTGGCCATATACATGTGATTTTTTAAAAAAATCATGGCTTACACAACGAGATGAATGCAAAAGTATTACATGTAAATGATCAAAAAGTTACCTGAATAAGTATGGATAAGTGTAAAGGTTTCTATTTTATGAACATTTCGCGGTGAGTTCGCAAGCTGACCGCGCAGATATTATCTCTTTTGGTGGTCATTTAATAGTTGACCACTAAATTCACATCCTAATTGACAAAAACATAAAAACTGTCCACGCTTGTAACCTGGTCAAGAGGGCCTCCGACCAGAGCTGGTCAAATATTGACAGATATTAGGTTGTTTTCTTTTGTGCATTTTGTATGCTAGCTGAGATGTCTTATAAAACTTTTGGATGCTGTTGAGAACACTTGAATTAGTATGAACTCAAGAAAAAATTGGCATTCAACTCGATCAAAGCTGTTCTTAATGTAGTGGACCCGTAATAGTTCTGCAACATTTCGGAACATATGATCTTTCACAATGTTGGCCGTGGTTTCCTAATGAATATCATAAGGAAACTTCGGGTACACTGTTAAAGTTCATTAATTTTGAGACATTGCGAAACTATTGCGGGTCCACTACCTTCATCGATCGCTCAACACTCTATTCAATGCACCCAAACCACTCACTAAAACCACTAAAGACAATCCGAAATTGTTCAAAAACGCTTCAAAATGGTTTAAAACGATCGACATGTCATTCATATTGATTAATTTATTTCGCCGCTTTATGGTCTTGTGTGGATTTTTGTTCGCCAAGAAACACAAGAAGAAAAGTTCGATTTTTTTAATGCGAAAAACTTTATCTCTGATTTCGTCCAATTTTTACGAAATTTGCGATATTGTAGTACGACCCCTGAATTTGACTCAAACTCACCCATCACATTTATTCAATTTCATTTTAAAATCATTCACCTTGTCAATTTCACGATACTTATATTTGTACCAAGTACTTAATTATAATAAACGATTCAATTGATATTCGTTCTTCTTCTTCTTGCTAATATGACTAATCATAAAATGGAAAATATAAATTTATTGATTTATTTTTTCTGTTACTAGGGTAGTCAAATATAGAATTTTCCTCTACAATCAACTAGTGAACTTATATGAAGAATAACGCCAAAAGCCACGGAGTTTCTTCGAATATTAGACAATCTGAATTCCAGTCCAAAATTGGCCTAAGCAGTACAATTTAATTTACCCAACGATTTGAGTAGATCTTCTCATTTAATTTATTCATATTTATTTATTCAAATATGATTTTACGTTCTTTATGGATAAGGTTGAGTAATTGATACATATTGAGCTCCTATTTTGTCGTTCTGGTACATGCTATAGCAGTATCATTGTGTTTTTTTTTTCTTTTTACATGTATATTTACCATGCTATTTCGTTTTCGTATCCCACTGCCTTTTAGATAGATACCCAAAATTATTTTGAAAAGCCAGGCTAAATTAATTGTATAAATTCAAATTGGTTTTCTGAATGTTCGATGCCTATATTTAAATCTATTCCGATCAGAACTTATGCCCCTAAATTCGTAATAGGATTTTTATCAAGACTGGTTGGTGAATTTGATCCAGATTTTTTTAAACGATGAGACACAAAATGGTGAAGAAAAGTATGATGTCGAATCTGTCAGTACCGGTGTATCAATTCGGATTACTAGAATCGTGAAAATCACCCCTATCATTACGTTGACGTTTCCTGTTACATAAGGGCGGTGGTCAACACGGGTGATTATTCGATTTATATGGACATAGAAAATTGTGGGAAACTGACCTCAACAGAGCACCAACTGTCAACATGGTTAATTTTCCGTGTACGGATTAAAGATAATTTTCTTCTCAAACATTTTTCAACATGAAACATTCAACGTATGCCTGTCACCATAGAACAGATTCAGCGATGGGAATACAAAAAACGATGAATTCATAGTAGCATAGACCAATCTTATAATTAAGAACAAAGTTATAACTTTATTTGTAAGGCATGCCAATTTATTGAGGCTATGCATAAATGCCATTTTCAATGTATGGCCTATTTTATTGAATGAAGTTAAGAGACAGACTTTAAGTTCATCCCATGATTTTACGAAAACATATTAAAGGCGTTATTCATATTTCAATGGAAACTTTTAGGGCTAATACGTTTATCCTTATGAAATAATAATGCCTAGTTTTCATTTGGATTACGCAGTCGTACGTTGACCGTGTAGTCACCGTAACCCAACGTTTATTCGATGCCATTGTGGCCGCCCAAACGATCATCGAACAGTGCGAATTTATTCAACAAAAAATCATACAACTTTTCAATAATTGCCAGACCAGCCGTTATACCGTGCAGTTAACAACATCGTGAAATTGTCAAGGTGAATGATTTTGGAATGATTTAGAAATGAAATTGAATGAGTGTGTGGAGCGAGTTTTGAGTGAATTTAATGGGAGGTAATCCCATATCGCAAATTTTGTTCAGGATGAACAAAATTATCGATATTGATTACCTGCCTTTAATAAAATATGCATTCAAGTTCTATAGATAGCTCCCTATTTCTTCAAGAACCTATGAGACGCTAACAATTTGAATCATGTCAGTGAAACCGCGATTTTTCTCTATTAAAATTTATTTTGAGTGACGTTGTTGATTCTATATTTTTCAATGGGTTTGACCGTTTTTGAATGGTTTGAGTGAGTGTTTGGAATGAATGAGTGGAGCGCTGAGTGAACGATTAAGAATGGTTTT
The DNA here is from genome assembly GCA_948146395.1 of Fragum whitleyi. Taxonomy (NCBI): domain Eukaryota; kingdom Metazoa; phylum Mollusca; class Bivalvia; order Cardiida; family Cardiidae; genus Fragum; species Fragum whitleyi. The sequence goes on from OX411544.1 coordinate 50,434,346, forward strand.
GATTGAGGTGAATGTCAATTTTACGATGTAACTAACTGTAAAAGTTTTGCGATGGTTTTCGTGTAAATCTTGTCCGCATCATCATACCTTCTCCGCGTCTTATTTAAATTAGAAGAATGATATCAATGTCTCGGTATGCTATTTCCTCGCAAGCGCCGGACCTGGGGGATTGTTGTGAAGCCAACAGAACATGTTAGTTGAGATAACGCAAATGGTGAAAAAAATATCGAAAAACTTGAATTATCACCTTATTGAAAGCAATGTAATAATCTATGAGAGTTTTTTACATGGAACCTCAATTTTTGAGTAGCCAGAGACTGGAAGTCTCAAAGCTACTGATTCCCGTTGCAGGACATTTTTCTTTGATATTCCTTGTCATATCGCCCTGTCAGCCCTTTTTTTAGAACTATTCTGTGTTTTCAGGGCGATGCCGAGCAGTCAGACCAGTGTCGATACTTTTCGCACGTGCAGTTATTAACATCATAAAGATGACATTCACCTCGATAAAAAAAATCATAAGTACTCGCTCAGCGCTCGAATCATCCACTCCAAACACTCACTCCAATCAATTATGAATACTCATATAGTCCGTTCGACTTCTATATGAACCTACCTTTTCCTCAATTACATAATATTGCGTTTGACTGAAAGATTTGTTTGTGGAAAAATCATAATTTCAGCTTAATACCATACCAAAAATTATTTTTGAAAATGAAATTATTTCAAAATGATGATTTTGTCTATCTGATTAATGTTTATATTCTAGCATTTTCCGCTCTTAAACACGAGGAGGTTGATGAAGGCTGTTTAGAAGTAGGAAAATGTAGACATATAGTATTTAACACGTGGCTTTATACTAAATATTTGACAGAAAAATGTCAATTATTCCTTATTTTGGGCATGTTTATTAGCATATCGACGGAAATTTCATCTTGAACTTAAATTTCACGTGATTTGTACCGATATGACTCGCCTGCTTATCTAATTTTCATCGTGAAAATCCAAACGTCTTCGTAAAATAATGCTTTTTGATTTGATCTAAATAAGGAAATATGGGAATCATCTCAGAATAGATAAAAATAATTTTCAATTATAAGCCCTGCGTTTAACGTTCAACGTTAGAGAAGCACTTTCGAACTGACACCTCGCTTGAACGTATGTGCACGTGCAAAGCGGGGTATCATCTCAAAGCGCTCGCGAAACGCTTTTACGTCCTGAACTCAGGGCAGGTCAAACTGTCTTTGAACAAAGAACATATATACACTTAGAATTGATATCTAAGGAAGTTAACATTATGAAATAAATCTTATGAAAATACTCGATTTTAAACCAAACCGAATCACTTTAAATCGTACACTTTTGATTCGGCCCCTGTGCAAATCAGAACTACTTTTTGGAAAGACAATTTGCTGGTCCGTTTAATACAGTCACAAGAAGGTATGAAAGGCTGAGAGTTAACATTTAGACGGACAGACAAATTCAGTATTTAACAATAAAAAATCAGAAAAGCAAAATTCTTAACGGAATTAGATAGAAAATATTATTTGACAAGAAAAAAAAATACGATTCGTTAATTCGATTCTGACATTTTCGGCGAAATGTTGGTCCATATTGAAGTCAAATGGACTATAAATTAAAAAAAAAACGTTTCGAAATCGTTTGAATAATTAACATTGGAATCCAATTGATCAAATAATTACAGGAATTTATTGTCATGTTTTCCATGAGTTTATTTTTAAGCGTCTGTTTGGTCCGTGAAGACAAAAAATCAGAAAAAGTACGTTAATTTTATGAAAGGGAGGGTTATGTTTTACCACCCTTGAATATCATTCAAAATTTGCTACTCACACTCATTCAATTTCATGCATAACCCATTCGAAAACCATTCATCTTGTCAATTTCGATGTGTTGTTAGCTGTATCTGGAAGGCCGATTTTGGCAAGTTGGGTTTCCAATAAAAAATTAAGGTTAGGTTAGTTGTCCTGAAAATGTTCATTATTTCTGGCTTATCAAAACGAATGGCTTGACTTTTAAAGCGAATTGATGACAAGTTTTCAATCTTGTGTAATTGGAGGTAGCTAATGAATGTCATGTTTTAAAAGATAACCTCATTACGACCTCAATAGCGTGATGCTGCAGATTTCGTAGACACAGACATTTTAATGTGTTTATTTTCGTAATATGACCAAAGGCGACAGTAAAGAATACAATAAAGTATTAATTATTGGGTTGCTATCGAACCCGTGAATCTTGTGTATCCGATCGTATCTGAAACTGGGTTCTATTTTCATTTATATCGTATGTGTGACACGTCACACTTAAAAGGGGGTCTCTGAGAAGTGAGAACAAGTATCATCTCTTGCTTACATAGTTTGACCTCACATGCATTCGGGATATGAAAACGTATGTAAATGTTTAGAATGGTCCCCGCTTTGTACTTAAGCGCACATGCAAAGCGTTGTACCAAATCGTCAACATTTTCGTCTTGACTGGAGGGCTGGATTAAAGGTTTTTTTATTACTTTGTTAGGTTTTTCAAAATGTGAAAGAGTCTTTCTTAAACCCTGGTTCGAGGATACAAGTTTTGTAGTTGAGGTTAGTACTTTTCGATTCTTATCAGTGAAAATGGGCCAGTTCCGATACTCGCAACGAATTGTGTTGTCAAGGAAATAAAAGTTCGACCGTCACCCAGATTCTGATTTGTGCTGAACAAAAACTTCTTTGCAGAGACAAGAACTGATTCAAATCTTTATTAAGACTTTGCGTGATTCCGAAATGAATGAGTGCCATGAGTGAGTTCTGAGTGAAATTAAAGGGGGGTAATCCAATACCGCTAATTTTGTTCAGGATGAAAAAATAGCGTTATTAATACATCCCTTAATGGAATATGCATGCATGTTCTAAAAATAGTTTCCTTTTTATTCAAAATCCAATCAGAAGCTTACACTTTATGTTATCAGTGAAATCCCGTTATTTCCCATTTACATCAGAGACATTGAATAACATATATTTGTGTTTCTGTTTATATTTATTTTGAATGTAGTTGTTGAGTTTAACTTTTTTGTCCTTTTTGAGCGTTTTAGAGTAGTTTGAATGGGCGTTTGGAGTGATCGAATGCAGCATTGAGTGAGCGATTTAGAATGTTTTAAATCAGATGCATGTCAATTTCACGATGTTAATAACTACCTATATACCATTATGTTTGCCAGTAGCATACCCAGATTGATAATTATCTATAGATCTATTCGAGGTCTATCATCAACAGATGATTGTACTATTTGGTGTCGAGATGTCACGTGACGCCCCAGGTAAGAACTAGTCGGTCATCAAAGTGTCAGACTCTTCCTTCAGGTTCCACTGGGGTTCATAGGAATCATAGCATTTTAAGGACATGACCCGACAAAACACCTACACTAGTGCCTTTACAAATGACGGAAGTATATTTGAGCCACGGGCTATTGAATACATATTTCTTTTAACCAAAGTTTCAAAGAATGTTTTTCTTGATACATCTAATACCTTAAATGTTATTTCAGTTTTGAGCTACCAGTGTACCTTCAAGTGTGATAAAAGGCATATATTGTTGACTTGGTTGAATTCTTATCTTGGTTTGCGACCAAGTTTAACAATATTACTTAAACTCTGTTACAGATGGCTTTAAACCGCGTTCGATCAATTAAAATGGACTCTTGAATCGATGGAGTATGATAAGAAATCCTCAACGGACATAAAAGTTTGTCTGAGCAAATTCTTTTTTAAAAATTTGTACAGTAGATAAAAAATCTATGTTTCTGCCCTCCATCTAGGTAGGTGAAAGGGCAAACATAGTGGTCCTCGTTGTGAACATCGTGGAATCGACAGGTTGAGTGATTTTCGAATGATTTGGAATGAAATTGAACGAGTGCGTCGAACGACTTTTGGATGATTTTCAAGGGATGTAAAGCATAATCGATAATTTGGTCCAATTGGACGAATTTAGAGATGATTTTTACCGTCCCCTGTAATAAAATCTAGACACTTTTCTGATTCTGTGTATTCATGGACTAATCAAATACTCAAATTTTAACATCAGCAAATAAAATCATATAATTGTTTGATCGATTTGATATAAATGATGGTCAGTTTGAACGATTTCAAAGCGTATTTGACAATAATGGATCCATTTTGAGCGGTTTTAGTGAGTTATAGAATATTATTGGAATGTTGAACAAGGGATTTTGAAGGTTTTCGATCGGAATGATTTTCAATTTCGCAATATAACTAACTGTGTTAGCCAAGCCGATTATGTTGCGATGACATAATGTGTGAACAGTCGACTTGTGACTCGGTGATCATATCTTAACTCTGAATTCGTTTTTTTTCCTTCTTCTTCTTCAGTTTTTGAACATTGGCAATTACAAGGTGGGTCTTTTCTTGCTGAAGGCAAATAAACAAACATATAAGCAAAACAAGCAAACAACAACAAAACGCTACAAACCTCAACTACAGTACTTATTATGAACAGAGTACAGAGTGACAATTTTCTTTCACGCTTATGTCACTAATAAAACTGCTATTTGATGAATTTGTCACAATAATTTCTTATCGAAAATCAAAAACTTATCATCATCTCATTTGACCTTAAATTATAACAGTAAAGTAATGGGGTGACAGACAATAAAAATAACGCTTACAGCGAAATTGTAATGGTCATAATAGAAAAACGACCCATCGCTGTCAACTTTTCAACTTTATTGTTCGTCTTAATTTTTGGATTCGGTTTTCAAAAACGAGCGTCCTAGTTGTAAAAAGGTAGATCTATTATATCTCCATGAATACTTACTTGAGCGCACATCTATCTTTTAAACTTGCGCACAGCACAGGGCGGATTCATGCATAGGTCATCTTCGCTAGCCAAGGGTATGTCCACTACATATACGTAAGATTCATATTTGATATTATGTGTTCTTTGGATGGGGTTTTACACCGCTGTCAACAAGCACCTATCAATTGATTCTCGGTATTTCTCACACCAGTACCACTATTTCATCCTTTCATAGCCTCAAGCTGCTATCTCATATAGGTCTGCGATTATTCTCGAAGAAAAAGTAAGCGTCCAAGTTATCTATGCGAGCGCACAGAGTAGTTTATAGTACGTAACATCGTGAAATTGACCTCAATCAAACCATTTTTCCGTTGTTGCGCTCAATTCATTCATTCATTCATTCATTCATTCATTCATTCATTCATTCATTCATTCATTCATTTATTCATTCATTCATTCATTCATTCATTCATTCATTCATTCATTCATTCATTCATTCATTCATTATTTCCAAAAACTCAATCCAATCAAAAACGCCCCAAAATTGTTAAGTACTTCTTCCTATCCATTGATTATAATCATCATTTCATTCAAATCGACCAAATTTTATTATCGGATGTGGATTTCAAAGCGTTTTATTGGTCCGAAAAGATGTGGCGACAGAAAAATACGTTGATTTTTATAGAGAGGTAAGAATTTGTCGTTAATTTCGTCCAAATCGATAATGTTTTACCTACCCTTAATTTCACTCAAAACCAGCCCCTACCCCTACTCATTCAATATCATTCTTGAATAATGTCAAATTCAATGATGATATCAGTTTCACTATCAACTGTTATTGACTGTAATATTTTTGTTTGTTTTTAAAAGTTAATTGTCACTTTCAACGCCATTGCAGTAATATTTCACCGGCTGGTGCACCTACTTATTCTTTCCTGTTGTTTTCACATCTGTACAACATCAACAATAACATTTCATCCGAGCCACCAACTGCTTATCAAACGTAGACTGCTTCTTATCATACACCCATTGATGGGAGACAAATGACTCATTACACCTTGACAAATGTCGGATGAATGTTGACCGAGTCGGGGTTCGAGCTTACGACCGGTTTAATAAGAAAACTGTCTATTTCTTTAACAAAGTTCTAAACCTTCAGTTCCACTTCATTAGAAAATAGATTTTCTTCCTCAAGGATAGACAGAACATTTTAGAAAGAGTCTACTTTCATTTCACATCTGTTTTTTTTTTTTTTTTTTTTTTAATAATTCTTACTCAGAGAGTTTTCAATAAAGAAACGAAAAGAATATTTTTTTCTTATTTCATTGAGGTATGTAACTAAAAAAGCCTAATCATACCGTGAATAGGTGAAACGGGTTCAAAAGTAACAATAATAAAGTTTTAAATTTAATCCCTCTATTAATTAAAATAAATATCTTCTTCATATATTTTAACCTTAGAGAAAAAGTGAGGATTTTTTCATAGTAGAAACCCTTTCTTGTAGAAATACACAGTGTACAATTAATCATGTGTACTCAATATTGTTTACATTGAGTAATAGAACCAATCTTCTAATTAACCAGATGAAACGTATTTACAAGGTTGATACGATAAAAACATGAAAAACAAAATTTGGATTTCCGGCCAAAGAACAACAGACAACCTAACTGGGACGAGTAGAAAATTTGTACCCGTGTACCCGAAATTACGTTACCCGCGGGTACTCGAGTGCCCCATGATAGCTGTACATATATTTATTTCATCAACTACATACAAAGGCGGATTAAGAAATTATATAAAATGGGTTCGGATATATATTCCGACATGGTATTAAGCCGGGGACACAGGTGATGCGAGTTTATGACTCGCAATTAAGAAGCCATAACTCTCAAAACTATCTGTTGAAAGTCCGTATGACTATCTGGAATCCAACTGAAGACTATTATAAACAGTCTTCAATATTTTCTTAAGTTGACCCCTAAGAGTACATAGTGCTTATTCAATATTTGGGTAACGGGTTACGACTCAGGACCCAGGTAGGAATGTTACCCTACCAGATACCCGGGTACTCGAGTACTCCTACTCGTCCCATCTCCGAAACTTATCATTGTTTATTTGTAAGCTGGACGCCTTTTTATCGCCAGTCGTCAGTCAATGTCAGCATTTTTCTGAAAAAAAAAAAGCTTTCATTGGAAAGAAGGTCTGTAGGCTACACAAGAAAACAACGTATTTCGGAAGAAGGGAGGTAAATCTCGCTGTATGCAAATTATTTGCATGGATCTATTACTACCCCTAGAAATGGCTCGCAAATAGCTTTACTTCATAGTCGACTCGTGGTGGATTTAGTGATGAAAGTATATAATCCTGGCATTTCAAAGAATCCTACTTGTTATGTGTATTAATTTACGCCTTGAATTCTGATCATTCATGTAGTCCTAGTCTTTGCTATGTGCAAAATTTTAAACCTTTATAACTTTATTAATGAACTTATTTAAGCACCGTAGATACTTAACTTCTTCCCCGTTTGTCTATTGGTAGATCTACCTTTGATTAAAAAAATACTAAGCATCAAAAGAACAATTGGTGCTTCAATGGTAGTTTACAATATTTTCAGTACTTTGATTGTTGGTTAATGCGTAATATAATGACGTCATGACTTGAGATGACGTAACATATTTTGTGTTTACAAAATGTCAGATAAAGGGCTTCAAACGGTGTGTCCAATAATCGAAGAGGGAGCAGAAGAGGAAGACGAAGAATTGATTGAACATCAAGATGAAGAAATAGCAGAAGAAGAAGAATTACTAGAGAACTGCTCAACTGGGTAGGCACTTTCAATGTTTGATTTTCCTTTCTAATTAGATTTCCCTTTTGTGTTGACTGTTCTTAGTGTTACCATGGCTGGTAACCGTTTAGAGACCAATTCTCGCCAAGTAGTGTTCCCCCTGCTGCATCAATCTAGGGGTACATACTGGTATTTTACAGCATGCATGTACCCCTTCTATATGAAACAAATAAGATTGCTTGCAAAAATAGGGGGTATAAGCTTCAATTTGGGGCTAAATCATCCCCTTTTGAGGATTTTTGTACCCGTTCTCGCCGTAAAGACGGAAACTTTGGTGAAGCAGTCAGTAATAATCAATTTTTGGCTTTGTTTAAAGGGCTGCAGAAAATTGTATGGGCTAAAATTTGAAGCCACTATTTATAAAATTGCTTGTCATTTTTTGGAAATGTTCTATGATCAAGGATGCCATGATCGAACACCTAACTTACAAAGTTTACGAGTCCTGTCCAAAATTTAGGAGTCTCGGACTCATGGACACCTCCCAGTACCGAACCCATCCTGCAACCAGGATGACAAAACGATCACAACTGTTTGCAAATTATACCCGCTTTGCTCGCACGTACACATCCAAAGCGGCTTATAATTTGCTAATAGTTTACAGCGTTTTGTCATTCTGAACGCAGGGCTGGTCATTCATATGTATATCGCGATAAAGAACATTCAAGGCTGTATATTACACTTTTTATATTAACTTTATTTAGAGATAAAGATAATAGTTGTTGACTTCCGGTATGAAACTAAAAAAAATCTTATCACTCTGTATGAATACGAATATGAATGTGAATTCAAGCGTGGAATTTTCATTCTTTTTTGTCTACAAATACAAAATCTAGAAAATAAACACTTTGCACACAAACAAAACTCCGATATAAGTCCAAGCGTGTATGTACGCATGATTAAAATACAGACTTAGATTTATTTTGTACAACACCATCATATTGTGCGAATGTGTGTATGTGTTCACATATCCTTTTCAAAAGTAACAGCGAGACTCCGTATTTGGCATAACGGTTTAAAGTTATGCCAATTAATTAATTACGCAGAATGTCGACAAACGGTATTTCTGCGACAGTACGCAGACACTCCGTACTTGAGCTTTTTTATTTTTCAATTAGATTATTTTTTATTTTTCTTTATTGTATCATTCGTGTACATGCAAATTAAGATCTTCGAAACATTCAAAGTATTAATAATATAAATATTTCCCTACCAGTCTAAAAAAGAATTTTAAAAGGGACCTGATTAAATCATTCACTGCATTGTAAAAGTATTAAAAAAATATGTAAAACATGTGATTTTTCTACTAGAATATTTACGACCGCAGCAGAAAATTATGATTATAATCATGTTTTCTAATTAAGTTTATTTAACAAAAAATAAAGCCAACAGTGGCGGAATGCGTAGACAAGTTTAGAAACTGTTCGCATTAGATCTATATTTTTAATGTAGAAGGGTCATCCTACCTTTTTAAGTATTTCTTTTTGAAACGAGACTCCGTGCCATTTTTTGTTTTTCTTTCTTCAAATATATGTGACCCGTCACGCGAAAAGGGACCATCTCGGAAGTGCGTAAAGTGTCGACCCTTGTTAGACTGCGCGGATTGCGCAGACTGACTTGGGTCGAAACTTTTCGCACTTTACTAATTTTCCGAATCTAGAATAACCAATCTACAATCCAGTGAAGAATTTTTTTGAAATGCGACCTTTGGTTGGCCTGTTCTGGAACCAATCTCTTTTCAAATATTTATTTTTAGAAATTCCAAGATGGTCCCTTTGCTTGACGGGTCACATTTGTTAAACGAAGTTCTCAAATCCAATTCGAATTTCCACGACGAGTCAAAAATGCTTGCTTTTTATCATAAAGGAACCTACTGGCTAAACTTGCGAAAATTCGAGGAAAGGCAGAACGAGAGAGACTGAATAAGGAGGATGAGGGATCGGACACGGACCTGGAGATGGAAGGTACACATTAAACACAACTTATACTTTTAAAATTGTTTTGTTGTTAATTTTATTATTATTATTATTATTATCATTATTATTATTATTATTATTATTATTATTATTATTATTATTATTATTATTATTATTATTATTATTATTATTATTATTATTATCATTATTATTATTTATTTATTTATTTATGCTATTATTATTATTATCATTATTTTTATTATTATTTTGGAGGTTTATCTAAATTTCTATAAACGCACGGCTGGAATGCTCTAAGAAGTTAAGAAATTAAATTTGATTTTAAGAGTTTGTTATAATCTATTAAACGTTTTGAACCAGCTTCAACATTTGATTACTTTATCCAAAACTTTATGTTTTACTTCGCTTCGTCTTCTCTTTATATCATACACTTTGAAGTTTATAACGAAATGATACAATTAGATAAAATTGATAACGGGTAATTGATTATATTATCATCGAATTGGTTCTAACTGATCATACATCCCATCAGCTAGTTGTCGTGGCCGAGTGGTTAAGGCGATGGACTAGAAATCCATTGGGATCTTCCCGCGCAGGTTCGAATCCTGCCGACAACGATCTAGTTTTGATACGTTATGGCATTCAATATACAAAAAAATGGATGAAGCTAAAATTTTTCCTAATAATTCGACATTTGAATTTAATAATAATAAAACGTCACTGTTAAAATTATTTTCTCTTTCGTCTATCTGCTTTCTTTATGATAAATTTGATAAATAATACACGGAATCAAATATTTCCTCGGAAAGTTACATTTATTATTCCAACAAAGCAATTACACCAGGGTCTAGATTTCCTTTGGTACATTTTTTTTTAAATAAATGTTTGATTAGGAATGAAATATTTTCAAGAGAGCACATGAATTAGTCAAATATATGTATCAAACTGATGAAACTGTTTTAGGTTGGTTAACTAACTTAACTGATTAAAACATGTGTTTGTTTACCGTTAAAATTTTGAGATATTTACGTCATTTTGGGTTTAAATCTTAAGACACCTAGACGATAATGGCGACAAAACTCATATAACAATGAAAATAAATTTTCAAGTTGCTTCTATCGGATTCATGATTTGCTCGTTATATAACTTCAAGAATATTCTCGACTTACTACTGCTGGTAACATCGTAAAATTGACATTCACCTCATTCAAAACCAATCTTAATAGCTCACGCAGCGCCCAATTCAATGCATTCCAAACACTTACTCAAACCACTCAAAATCACTCCAAAATGACCGTAAAGGATAAACTCAACAAATACATTAAAATAAATATGAATAGAAAAAAAATCATCGATAGTTCTATGACTTAATAGAAATTGTAAGCATCTGATTGGCTCTTGAGGAAAAAGGAAGCTATTTATAGAACTTGTAAGCATAGTTTATTAAAGGGGGGGGGGGGGGGCTTATAAATATCGCTAACTTTGTTCATCCTGAACAAAATTAGCGGTTTTGTATTACCACATTTTAATCTAACTCAAAAGTCTCATAAAATTCATCCAATTTCCTTTCAAAAGCATTCCAAAATTATTCATGTGATTAATTTCATGGCGTTGTAAACTATACCCCCACCCACGAAATGAATGGAGTTAAACTGGAATCGCAATTGCTTTCCATCTACCTGTGTTCCCGTTTTTCTGTCGGCCTGTCCGTGGACGTAATTTTGTCCGAAAGTTTTCTCTTTCACTATTGAAGCTACTCCTTTATATTAGGGATGTGAACGAGTATTCGAGTAATCGAGTACTCGATCGAACGTACGATTATCGATTATCAATTTCACTAATCGATTAATCGGTAACAAATGAATAAATGTAAATTAAAATCATAGGAAATTCGTTTCCAATCTCTTTTTTTCCATATTATCTCAAAATATCCATCTTTCATATGAAATGCTGTACAGCTTAAGATACTGTTTCAACACCTGGTCGTCTGCCGATCGTCTAATACGTCGATATTTTCCCGAAATTGCAATCAGGTGCCAATTGTCAATGTTCTTGCTGTCAAACAATACGCGTCATCGTGTAACTTTTCGCACCTTTTACTTATGGAAGTCTGATCAGGGACGCCCCGTGGTTTACGTGGTTCTTCGGATCAACGGAATATTGCATCGTCATTTCAAAACCTAGTAACGCAATCTTATCGATGATGTAGTTACTTGGTCTTTCTCTGCCAAAATTATATATCAACCCGATGAATATCGCCTAGAAATATTACCGAGAAATGACTCTCTCTTGGCATGCATTTTACAAGTTTCCGTTTCTTCAAATAAATTAGTGATCAAATGTCATTTTAACTGGCCGTTCGACTGAAGATATAGAGCACATACCGTATATTGTTACCGTTTTGAAGACACTAAATTAATGATTAAAAGTTATCAATTCTATCTGAGTACTCGAGTACTCGATCGGCAAAGTGAACGAGTAGTCGATTAGTAAGATTGGTACTCGTTACCATCCCTACTTTATATATATGGGTTGTTCCCACTTCGTCTAATCCCATTTGGTCTAAAAGTCAAATTCCCATTTGGTCTAAAAGCCATATTTTGAAAAATTCCCATTTGGTCTAAAAGTTGATTTACTCTTTTGTCTGAATAATTATGCTTTATATAATGTTTATTTGTACATTTTCTGTTTTTGATCATAAGAATAAGTGTTTAATGATAGGTTTTAATTCATATCAGAAATGGTTTGAAAAATGTTTTTAACTAATTTTCTAAAATAAAATTATAAGAACAAACTAGAATATTTTTATGATTAATTGAAAATAAGATAAACTTTAAATCCTTAAAAAGGAAATTAGTCAGAAATATAAATTATTTTTTTCATTTATCAAAAAATAATTTATTGTGTATGTGTGTGTGTGGGGGGGGGGGGTTCTGTATATAACACCTATATGACATCAACACCTTTATGACATTCAAAACATGTCAAAAACAAATTTGTAGACGAAATGGGAAATGGATACAATAAGGAGTCAAAAAGTTTTAGACCAAATGGGATTTTTTGGTCTAAACCAATATTTTTATAGTGTAGACGAAATGGGATTAGACGAAGTGGGAATAAACCATATATATCTCCATATGAAATTATACACTGGCAATTTTGAAACCGATACTTGTTTCTGAATCATCTACTTATGGACTTATGATTTTACTTAATTTGTATTTTCTGGAGCATTCCTCCAACATAATTGCAGCCACAAAATAGAAGGTGGTGAATTCTCTCCCTTGAACTTGTAAATTATTTTCTAATTTCTAGTATCCGGAACATTTAATATACGTTTTTGCACATATTTAGCTGGAATATTTGCGCAATGTAATAAGAAATGAAACTTGCAAATTAGATTTCAGTTGCTACTCCACTGGGCGTAGTCCAACGGTACTGTTATCCTTCGTTGTACTGTCCGTGCGTCCGTTTACCTTAAATCTAAACACATTCTCCTCTGAACCACCTTAAACTTAAATGAGCAGAAATGATGTTTGGTAAATGTTCTATCAGAATCCCGGGTTTAATCCTGGTCGGGCTGATAACGTGGGCGCTACGGTCGGTCGAGTCACCAAACATAACCCCATATGGTAAGATATATATATAAAAAAAACTTCTTCACAGAAAGAAGTGGTCAGAATTCAACCAAATTTCACTGGAATGATTATCAGGAATGGTTCTTTCATATCCCTTCATTAAATCATGTTCGGAGTGGTAACGGCGCTACGGGCGGTCGAGTCACCAAAAAATTGCCCCATAAGGTGAAATATAAGACAACTTTCTTCTAAGACAACTTTCCTCTAAGAAACTGCTGAACAGAATTCAACAAACGTCACTGGAATAATAAGCAGGACATTCTCTTTTAAAATATTTCGTTTAATTTTGACCCTGCGGATAATATGTGTGCTACGGGCGGTCGAATCAACACAAAAATGGCCCCACATGGTTATATAAAAAATAGCTCCCTGTCGTAAATAGCCTGGTCCCTAGGCTGTCAGTAAGTTTTGAAATCAATAAGGTAGACCACTAATGATTAACTATTTTATTTCAAATTACCTCCCTAATTCTCAAAACCTGATCGGCCAGTCAGAGAAATTCTCTTTCTCTAGTTGAATTTTGCTTATTTTTCACAATACTTCAGATCAGCGGGACGGGAGCCAGTCTATGGCGTAAACTGCACTCAATCCATCGGTGAAAGGCTAGCCCGGCTCCCAGGCTGTCAGTTAGTTTTAAAATTAATAAGGTAGATCACTCATGTGTAACTATTTTATTTAAAATTACCTCCCATATTCTCAAAAACTGATCGGCCAGTCAGAGAATACAGGCTGATAAGAAAAAATTCTTTCTCTTGTTGAATTTGGCTTATTTTTCACAATACTTCAGATCAGTGGGACGGGAGCCAGTCTAGTGAAAGGCAAATAGTCGGAAAAAATCAGTGCCGCCGTCGGGGATTGAACCTGGGACCTCTAGATTGACAGTTACCAACTACACTATGGCGGCGGCCGAGATGGAGACGACAAAGCTCGTATATAAACATTAAAAATGTAAAAAAAAATCAATTTTGCTCGGGCGACCACGTCAAATTTTATTATACGATCGTTTTTAAAATCAGAAATAAAAAAAACATTGCAAGGTAGATCTAGATAGTATTGGTCTAAACACTATCATAAAGTAATCCTATTATTGTTAGAAATCAATAGAATCTAATGAGTGTTTACTTATTCAACAAACCCAGTAGGTTTACCGAGGAATTCGCAAAAACTATATATCCAATCAAAATTATGTTTCTAATTTATAAATAAACCGTGCACTAAGCGACCATTCTCTTTAACGACCGTTCTTTGTTGGTTTAGTAAGTGGTCTCTGAAAACAAATTTTATTGTATTTTCAAATTAGTATTATTGAACTCAAGATTTGCCCTATATACATGTTTAAAACTCTGAGAGTATTCTTTCCATGGAAGAAAACAAGCGGGTCAGAGTTATTCTGAAACAAAACGATATGAATGGTTGTCAAATTAAAAAAAAAAAAAGCAATAACTACAACACATTTTGAGCTTTATATCTTTTTCTGACAATGTTAAAGTTCATGAATTCCCGAAGAAATTCGTTCCAGCCTTTAGCTTGAAATAATCTTTTTGAAAAGACTGGTTCAGAAGAAAGATAGTTCTTAGTGACATTTGATATTGCCATGTCGTAATTATTCGATTAATGGTTTGAATTTAAATGCCTTTTTTTTTACATCTACTTGCTATAGGCATACTTTTAACATTTGAGTTCAGGAATCTAGATATGAATATAGAATTCCACGGCGCACCGCTTAAAATCTACCCTTAGTTGATAACGAAATGAAACAACAAGATAAATTCGACAACAACTAACCGTCCTCTGGGACGTCGCTCACAGGTGCATATGAACGAAGTTATATACATGTATAGTTATATACTATGGAAGCGACAATTACCGAACGGAAATACACACGCACGGTAAATTGGATGAAGTATCATCAAATTGATTGTGAAACTTATCAGCAAGTTGTCGTGGCCGAGTGGTTAAGGCGATGGACTAGAAATCCATTGGGATCTTCCCGCGCAGGTTCGAATCCTGCCGACAACGCTTATGTTTTGATAATTATGAATACCTGTTAGCAAGATATGAAGATATGCCAAATGTTTAAAAATTATGAAGTTAAATTGCGATTTTGGCATATCCTTTTTTGTCTTCGGCTTCTTTTCCGAAACCTCTACTGTAATTGTATTAGATTTTTTAGTGATGATTATTTTGCTCGAATTGAAATGAACACGATTCCGATCGGTGCTAGGCATTTCTTCAATCAGTTCAACAGTCGGTCTGAGCTTGAATACCGAAAAATATTCATTCATATAAGAAATGTCGAATCTTCTCAGCCTAGTTTATGCGAACTTTGATTAATGGTTGAAAAAAAGTGTGTAAAATTTGATAACAGTATCTTTACCCTTTGCGGGTGCACTTTTTCTCAAAGGTTACGCGAACGTTTTTATCATGAATGCATGACTGACCTGGGTTGTGTGATAGGTTTTTCCGTTACATACTTCCATGAAAAAATCGCATTTTGTATCACAACCCTGTATTATTTGTCGGGTATTTTGAAATGATGAAGGGAAGGAATATCAAGGGGTCAGTACAAAACAATTGTTAGTGCCTATAAATATATAGGCATTTACAATAGTATTGCGCCGATCCTTCGATATATAGTCTTTATTTCTGTATTTCGTGGCTGGATAAAGCTATTATGACATGATGAAAGTATGAATACGCAAAACGAATTCATATATATTTTTTGGGTTTTAGTCAAACTCAACTAAAAAAATGAAATTGAAATTATTTTTCAGAGGAGAAGACGGACTATGATGTATCAGGAAAGACGACTTACCTGAATGCTTGCCGTAACCTGGGGGTTGTACCCGCGTCCTATTTTATACGCCACATGAACGACGCCAGGCTCTCTCTTGCACACCATGGACTCGGATCACAGGGAATGAGGGCTCTTGCGTACCCTTTGATGGTAATGATACAGTTAAAACATCGTGAAATTTACAATCATTGACATCAAAACAATTCCTAATCACTCATTCAGTGTTCCATCCATTCGTTCCAAACGCGCACTCAAACCGTTTAAAAACGCTCCAAAATCGTTCAAAATCGCTCCAGCTTCGTTTAAAATGACCAATATTTCATTCGAATCTATCAAATCATAGCAATATTTATTATCGGATGTGGATTTCACAACGTTTAATTGATCTGATAGATGCACAAACAGAAAAAACGTTGTTATTTTTTGAAGGTTGGAAAATAATCATCGCTAAGTTCGTCTAGTTGGACGAAATTTACGATTATGTTTAATCTCCCTTGAAAATTATTCAAAACTCGCTTATCGCCATCATTTAATTTCATTTCAAAATCATTCAACGTGTCAATTTCATGATGTTCTTAACTGTTCGTGACATGATACGTGGATAAGGTGCATCTGGGAACTCGATGAAATAAATATTCGAAAAATACTTCGTATTCAGCAGAGGCCAACCCGAAGGTGCATTTAAAAAAGGGCACATAGACAGGTAACATGGAAATTACAAATTCAGAAAACCAAAATTATTCGAATAATTTCGACCCTGCTCAGCCTTTGCAACCCTTGTATGTAGACTCGGGTCGATTCAGCCCGTACTTCCTTATTCGCGCGGCGGTTCTCAAATATATCGCTATCGTAAGTCGAATTTCTGATGACAAACCGTCACCTTATACAATGCATATTTTCCGGAAGAAAGGGGAAATTTACTCACTATTCAACTTCGATCACATAATTGTATTGTTAACCAGAAGCAGTTTGATCATATCTTGATCTACAATCGAAACGATAATTCTAAGTTTTTCATTACTGGACGTACTAAAAATGTTCAAAACAATGGATAAAACACTTTCGAAAGCGGTTAGAAAATCATCTTAATTTCGATAAATTTCTATTCTTTGTGCTAAGATTAATATATAACTACTCGATGCGATGCCCATACTAGGTAATGCAATATTCCACTCAGAAAACACTGATTTTTAAAGCTAAGCACACTTTTTAGAGTATCGATCACTTTCAAAATTTCTAAATATTTGATGGAAAACCGTTACAATCTTTTATGCGCCAGATGAATAGTAACAGATTTGGAGAGTGACGGATTTCTGCTGTTCTCCCCTGCGGTTATTTATAGATGTGTAATATATCATCATGATTATTAGCTTGTGACGGCATTTTTTTTGTTCAGAACAACACGAAGGTGTTAGCCCTTGATCTACAGGACAACTGGCTAGAAGGTGAGGGCGGAGAGTTTATCGCTGGAATGCTGAAAGAAAATTGTTATATTTCCGATTTGGTAAGAATTCGTGTTTCCTTATAAGTAAAAGAAGATGTGCATTTACTTCAGCTTGTATAAGAAATATTGATATCGTCATCGTCCCCCTCTCTCTCTCTCTCTCTCTCTCTCTCTCACTCTCTATTTTTCTCTCTCCCCCCTCTCTCTCTCACTTTCTCTTTCTCTCTCTCTCTCTCTCTCTTTCTCTCTCCCCTTTCTCTCTCTCACTTTCTCATATTCTCTCTCTCTCTCTCTCTCTCTCTCTCTCTCTCTCTCTCTCTCTCTCTCTCTCTCTCTCTCTCTCTCTCTCTCTCTCTCTCTCTCTCTCTCTCTCTCTCTCTCTCTCTCTCTCTCTACGAATGCCCCGATAGCGACACGCATTCTGTCCGACTATTTGTCTTCCACTAATAGCTTTATAATCATAAACCTACGTGGGAAAGCAGCTGAAGACTGGGAATGGATGTAATGGTAGTACTTGTGTGAGAAATACCAGGAATCTAGACTTTGCGCTATGACTGAAATGGCGTATATTCCATTTTCCCAAAATGAAAAGACGCTTAAATAATGTATATTTAGAAAATACAACGATATTAGACCTTTCAATAAATTCTGGTTTAAGTTTTTAATTTCAAAATACCAAAATATAGTATTATTCGTATTCTTTTCATGAAAAATAAAGAGAAGAGATAATTCAGGGAAAGAAAAGTATCTATAGCAAATAGTCCTTCCCGAGGGTTCGCCTTCGATCATATATTTTCATATCATTCACTTCACAATTTACATTGGGCAAAATACAAACAAATGATGTAACTGTGCCATAATGTCGTAGAGAGACAAAACATATAATTTATACTTGTATGTATGGATTAATTAGTTATAATATGAATTGGTTGTTACTTATGTTCTTATATAGCAGCTAGTTGTCGTGGCCGAGTGGTTAAGGCGATGGACTAGAAATCCATTGGGATCTTCCCGCGCAGGTTCGAATCCTGCCGACAACGCATATCTTTTGCTATTTATAAAATTCAATTCTTAAGATATATGATCCCTTTTCACTGAAGATTTGCCAAATGTTTCAAAGTAATTCAATTAAATTGCGATATCGGTATATCCATTTATTTTATTTTATTCTTTTCAAATGCTTCTGCTAAGATATATCTTTTTTGTCGATGATTACTCGTAAGGAAATGAAGACGATCCCGATCGGTGCAAGGCGCTTCTTGTTTCAGTTCCAAAACAATCCAAACGAGGGCCATTTTCGCTTGAAAAGTGAAATATAAAATTTCTCCCTTTGAATTTTAAAAGTATCAAACTTACTCACACTAGTGTATCCAAACTTTGTTTTTAGAATGCAAAGACGTTTGCAAAATTTTTAAATTGTTATTGTCCCCTTTACGGAAGGCAATTTTTCAAAAGTTTAGAAATGAAACCCCGCTTTGCACGTATGTTCAGGTGCAAAGCTGGGTTCAGTGAAGAACATCGTGAAATTGACAAGTCGAATAATTTTGAATTGATTTTTTGAATGATTTTGAATGAGTGTTAGGAGCGTGTTTTAATGATTTAAGGCTATCGGACACCATTGGAAACCTTAACTCGAATTTACGACAACATATTACCTCCCTTTAATAAAAGTTTATCCTTTTCGTATTTTTTTATATTGAAGGTTCGTGCCTTTTGGTATTCTAACTTTATTGTTATTTTGTTTCGAAATCATATTACAATGCACTGAAATTTATATTATTCTGAGGTTAAAATAGTAAACCCTCTTGAAAATGATGTAATATGGATTCACCGGATTTTTGTCCTTTCCAACGTTACAAGAACTTGTTCCGCCATGGTCAATTAGAATAAAACTTTGTTAGTTAACATTGCCAAAGAAGCTTAAATGGGGAACGTTTATTTCTTTCATTGCGTATGTCATGAAAAATCGGGATACTTTTTTGGAAAGTGAGAAGACTCTTGTTGCAAGCAACTTTTTTCTTTTCTGATAATGTTATAATCTGACCTTTCTCTGTCATTGCAATACCCTTCAACTGTAATGTGTCATTTGAATATTTTTTCTAGAAAATTCAACTGATGGCACTTAGAAATTTAGAATGTCACGGACGCTTCAAGTTTGTTTCCTGAAATGCATCATCTTATGACTGATATGCATGATGATTGGGCTGATTATAAATATATTTCTTCTTGCATATGTATTTTGCTTGGTAAAAAGTGTAGAAGGAGAAGCCCCTTCCTTCTCAGAAATTATTACAGGTGTAGAAATCGAAATTTTATTTTGGCTTGTTTTGAAAGAAGAACTCCAAAGAAACCAGTCTTCATCTTACCCAACATCCCTCTCAAATGCTTCATACGCACCTGAATTATCAGTGATTGAAACTTAAATAGCAGTTACATAAATATCAAAGAGGCACATGCTTTGTATTACAGCAAATGTTATCAAACTTTTGTCTTACGGATATTTATTACAGGAAGATAGGTGAGCGCCTGAATTTGGAGGGTTGGTGGTTTCATGGAAAGCAAAGTGGCCAAAAATGCATGGATACACCTACTTTATTTTACCTTTTCTAAACCTTCTAATGTTAAACTAATTTTCTATCATATACTTTCAAATATATTTGATGTAGGTGTATTATTTTTGTTGATTTTAAAATAAAAATTAGATTTCGGTGAATAAAAGAGTATTTTTCCGAGAACGTTTTTTCCTGCATTTTCGTCCTGTAAATGTTACTTATCCAATATCTTAAAGTCCTTGTATTCAAATACCAACTCACTAACATTGAAGGTCTCCATGTAGCTTCTTATCGTCCGTTTCTCAGCATTTTTTGCAAGAAAGTGTTGTGTTTCAAAAATTCCAATTTTCTCCGAAAAGTGCATGGAAAGCTATGCTGATTTTTTAGTCAAATTATCGTAAAGGAACTCTCTACGAAATACATTAATTTAATAAAGATCGGAACAAGTGTCAAATTGTGTCGGGGTACCTTAAAAGCATACTCTAAAATTTAATCCAACTGGACGAAATAAGTGAAATGTTTTATCCCCATTTAATAAATCTACCATTTTTTTTTTATTTTGTGGCTTCAAGATTATATCAGTCGCTTAAAATTAAACTCCAGCCATAGTCCGGCAGATATCTAGCTTGACCTGGAAGTAGGGTTCAAAGTTTTTTTCTCGACTGATTCTTGTAGCTAACGCCTTCCTGAACAAGAATCGGGCTGATGACATCTTGTCATCATTGAGCATTTTGAGAAAATCGAGATGGCAGCCAGGGCTATCGAATGTAACACCAACAGCTCGGTAGATCACAATAACGACCTTTTTAATAGGTTTTCTGTGTTTAATTTGCTGTTAAACTTCAAGATTAAAAGTGTATGACATAATTAATGCATGTAATGACATTAGAAATTGGTATGGTAGTCAGGATGGCAGCCAAGTCGATTTGTTAAATGGCATTTAAAGTATTTCTTGACCCACGTGACATTATAATCTTAAGAAAGGATTTTAGAGCTCCTTCAGCAAACTTTGGTAAGAAATTTTATGCCTTCTAAGTTCAGGCAAAAGACAACTTTCGGCTATTGTTACATTAATTCTTGAATTGAAGATGGCAGCCAGGTGAGAGAAGATCCTAAGTTAATTGTGTTTTAATCGGAATTTTAGAAAAAAATACGCCTACATGTATAGCTTCAAGGCCAGTTTCAAAGTTGTTTAACAAATTTATGCCTTATATAATAGATAGCATGCAAGATGGCAGCCAATGAATATACCTGAAAGAAAGTTTAAGGTTACATAATGATATATGAAAAATGATTCATGTTTACTTATGAAAATATAGGTCATCATTTGGATCAAGAAAAGGTACATGTGTACTATAAAAAGTATTTTGTGTACTTAGATGGCAGCCAATACAGCATAAATATCGCATTTCCATTATTTTTATGCCCCCGTATCGGGAGATCGGGGGCATATTGTTTTACTCACGTCTGTCTGTCCGTCCGTCTGTCCGAAAACTTAACCAAACTTAACCTTTGTCTTATCGAAAGATCGCTGTTACGGGGGCATTGGTGTTTCACAAACACATCTTGTTTTTTTTTATTTTTTTTTTAATGCCTTGCCAATTAAAAATATAATTTTTGTGGGATTCATACGTAGACAATCTCTTTTACTAAAATTATCTCTTTCAGAAAGACAAAATGGAAGCCAACAATACACCCTATAAACTTAAATAACTAAATATATGTAGAAGTCTAACTTCACTTGTATCCTCGTAACATATACGTATTTTTTAGGGGAAAATGCATAGCACTTACGTTGCATGGTAATTGAAAATAAAATTCTATTAGCTTTGCGAGAAAATTATTGCACAACAAAATTTTTCAGCTCAAATCGATGGATTAGCACAAAACAGTTACATCTCCTAACAAACATTAAGGCAGTAAGAACTGTTTCATGCTTAATCATCGATATGGTCAAACACCGATAGAAATTTCTTTTATGAATATTTTGAAAAATCGTAGTTGTTTTAATTGAATATAATTCTTTTTCAACCGAATTATATTTTTTCGCTAGTTTAGCAATGATATGATACGTTGGGCTTGAGATTATTTGTATTATTTTCATGGTAGCCATTGCATATAATCGCCAGAGTTTCTTTATAAAATATTCTGATGTATTTATTGTAGCCTACCTATCAAACTACATCCATATCAGCATGCATAGTCATATATGTTCTTATCGGAAAAGAAGTTTTTCCGCTAAGGCTTATTTAGCACTGCAAAAAACTTTTAGCGGTAAATTTAATTTGCACGTTCATAACCGCTGAACATGTCATGTAAGCATGATGACTGACTATTCTGTGTTACCCTGGTGTATTGGGTAATGCTTAAAAGCATGCAACGTATGTATTTGTCTTTGCGACAATTGCAAGCTTTGTTCAAACTAAATTTATGTAGCAAATTACTAGCGCACAGAATGACTAAAATGCTGATTTATGCACAAACCTGACATCCTCGAAATTGCAGTTGATTTATTCAAATCATCACTAATCATTGGTGATTCAGTGTGGATATATCAGCGATATATCAGTTTTTGTTCATTTTGATGGCATTTGAATTAAGACGATTTGGCACAGTATTATGGCTTTGCTGTACGTCTATAATTGTTTTCATATTAGCGCAAAGAGTGGCTAAAATGCTCGTTTATGAACGAACCTCACATCCTCAAAATCGAAATTTGATTTAAACAAAAATACACCTATAACAAGATTATGTTGGTAGACATAGAACTAACACATTTTTAGAGAGTGACTTTTTTTATCTATATTGTCATAGCAAATCAATACTCAATTATTAACTCACACATAATGAAAATGCACCACACGATATATATTTATTTGTATATTTATTTTAAATGCACAGTAACTTCAGACTTGAATATCAATTTGTAAGGATCCATAAGCGACCATTTACTATACATTAATACATGTAGGGCTGTAACTTCAGACATGGCTGTAGGTTTCTGCACCTAACTTTTAAGAAAAAGGTTAGAAATCAGAAGTCTTATATTTACAATAAAGGCGACCATTCAATTTCGGATAACATTTCTAATTACTCAGTACAAAACATTGGTAACCGCTTTTCAACACATAAGGTTTTGTTAAAGGAAAAAAGAGATCATCATATTCTTATGCTTATCATTAAGGTACACATAGTTATCATTCATAAACTCTCTAAACAGACTGCCATCTCGACTGCAAAACTGAATTTCACTGTAAGACCATTATTTCTTTCTCTTTCTTAGGCAGCAGATCAATACCATCGTAAACTATTAAACTAATCTGATTTTTAAGTTGGAATGCGGAGCAATTCCAACTTAGATTTAACAAAACCGCAAAATGAACACAAGATAAATTCATTTCGGGTTTTTTGAGAACACACATCACGTGAACAGGATGTGAATACACTTCGGCCTATTTTGTATATCTCAACTTGACATAGACATACAGTTTATTTCATCAAAAGGAAATAATCCTGTACAATTACACAACTTTGACTTCATGAATATTATTAACACGCTAATTCATGATTTAAACGATATTTATTGAAATTTGAGTACGAATTTACTAGTATCACATGTTTACATTACTATATTTGGAAATCATGTGATAAGTCAAGTCAAATAAAGTCAGCTATTGAAAATAGCACTAGCCAATCACGTGATCTGCTTATTTGGCAATGTCGCGATCTGGTTTCTCAGTATTGTGGCAATAACACAGGCATATAACGTGATCTGCTTATTTGATAATGTCGCGACCTATTTTCGTAGAATTATGTTATAGCTTCTTTTAAAGGTATAGTTTCTCTTTCTGAACGACCTTATCACATATTTAACTTATGACAAATTGTTATACTGTACATTTCTGTCTACAGTTACGAAATAAAAATCTTTATTTTTTCTATAGTGAAGATACACTTTTAAAGTTAATAAATATTTTTGCAACATATTGTCGTTTGTTTTCCGTCATATTGCAGTTATCTACATGAATGTTTCATTGTCAAAGCCCAAAATTCATCAAATAAAATCCTAGCCACCACATCTTTAACGGAATATGAATATCTTTGTCCAATTGCATTCCATCACCAAAATAACTTGCCATTTGAAACACACCTACTAGTTCAACTTGTTTCTTCACTTTCTTGCACATCAACACGTTTAAGAGCACCATCATACAGTTAATTACATCTTGAAATTGACAGTCATCTCAATCAAAAGCATCCTTAATCGCTCACTCAGCGCCCCATTCATTCATTTCAAACACTCACTCAAACCATTCAGAACTCTGAAAATTACTCAATAAATAAGATCAATTTGTACATTCAAAATTAATAAAGCATTTTAGAACCAAATCGCGATTTCACTGGCATAATTGAAATTTAAATCGTCTGATTGGTTCTTGGCGAAATATAAAGCTATTGGTGGAACTTTCATGCAGTCACAAAGGTCGAAGTTACAATTGAACTTCGTCCAAAAATTGTCTTGCGATTCCAACTGATGAAGTAAAAGACTTCCCTGCGAAAAAAGCTTTTCGTCAAGGACAAAGCGCTTGTTGAGGTTCACTTTGCGACAATTCTAATTAAAAATGTAATTGATAACTCAAATGGAGCAGAAGTCATTTGAAAAATAAAATAGAAACTGTTTTGAGTTTATAAATGTCCGCCTCTGCGTCCATTAGTCGGCTGTATGGTCCACATCATTTTCTTCCTTTTTAGCTCACCTGATCACTACGTGCTAAGGGGAAGCTTTTAGGATCACCCCGACTCCGACGTCCGTCGTGTGTCGTCAACATTCTTAAAACTTCTTCTTCTACTATACCGCTGGGCCGATTTCAATAAAATTTTGACAGATTGTTCCCTGTGTGATCTTCTTCAAAAATTCTTCGCTAAATTCTGATAATCCACAAATATGGGCGTGGTAGGGCGGGGCTTATTTTGAGCCGGAAATCTTTGAACGACATCTCCTCCTGAACCACTGGACCGATTTCAATGAAACTTTACCAGAATGTGCCTAGGGTGACCCTTTTTAAAAATTGTTTGCAAAATTTTGATTGGCCCATATATATTGACATGGCAGGGCGGGCCTAATTTTGAGCCAGAAATCTTTGAATGAAAACTCCTCCTGAACCACTGGGCCAATGTCTGTGAAACATTATGTTCCTTGGGTATCGCTTTTGGCAAATTGTTCACAAAATTTTGATTGGTCCATAAATATTGGTGTGGCAGGGCGGGGCCTTTTTAAGCCCAGGACCTTTGAACGACATCTCCTCCTGAACCACTTGGCCGATTTCAATGAAACTTTACCAGAACGTTCCTTTGGAGACCATCTTCAAAATTTATTGAAGATATGGGCGTGGCAGGGCAGGGCTAATTTTGAGTCTCCTCTGTAAAAAGTGGGTGGGCAGGGTCTATTATCACTGTTTATTCTTCGAATTACATTCCTTTCAACATTTGAATGAAATTTTGCCAGAAAGTTTCTTGGATGAGATCCGCAGGACAAATCGGATTCAGGACAGCGGTTAAGGACCATTTTGGTCCTCTTGTTATCATTTTTCTTCCATCAGTTGCAGGCCTGTTTAGCGAATCAGGGGTTTAAGCGTCTCTCGTTGTTGAAATACATTGATTTATATACGCCCGTCAAAAGACGAGACGTGTTATGTGATCACCCGTGGTGGGCGGGAGGCGTTAGCTTCGTGAGTGGCTTGAGGTCACCGTCTCTTGAACGCATTCCAACTTATCAGTACTTTCAGTACTTTGATTTAGTTGTATCTTCAAATGTTTACAAAAACATATACACCTTTATTTACACTAGTAATCAAGCAGTTTTTCCATTTGACAGCCACTATACTCATACTAATCGTCATTCAAGGTATTCATTTCACCAGGAAACTTTCAAATTTGCATCTTATCAGTTAAATTAAGTACAAAATTTAGATGAATTGTTTAGTAGCAAGTACATGTATATTTTTAGTGGTCTTGGCTGCCATCTCGACTTTAGCAAACTGTTCCATGATAAAAATGCACCATCATCTAGATTCTTGAAAGGCTAGACCTTAGCTACTAGAAAATAGTTTACTGTTAAATAACTTGCAAACTTTTAGCATTAATTAAAAAGTCCTGTGTTTCCTGGTTACCATCATCAAATTGAGGGTTTTGATAACACAAGATGAGAAGTGTAACTAGCCAGATATTTTGATGTCATAAACAAGCTTACAAAAGTCTATCTAGAAAACTTTAAAACGCATTTCTAAGATTCTTATATCTCGCATAAATCGAGAATTACTTAAAAAATATTATTCGATTTGGCTGCCATCTTGATTACCATACTGATAACTTATATAATTTTATGCTTTTATTTGTTACATAGCTTCTGGTCAATATCTTAACGATAAAATGACATTTCAAATCGGTTTTATATTTCAAAAAGAGTGATCTACGAAGCCATTTGCTTGATTTTATGATAGTCCTGGCTGCCATCTCGATTTTTTCGAAATGCTCAATGATGACAAGATGTCATCAACCAGATTCTGGTTGGGGAAGGTATTGGCTACAAGAATCAGTCAAGAAAAAAACTTTGAACCCTACTTCCAGGTTCAGCTAAAATATGCCACATTTCTGCCGGACTACCAAAACTGGCTGAACTCGAAGTGTTTTGAACGATACGGAGCGTTTTCAATAGTTTGGATGAGTATTTGGATCAAATAAATGGGGCACTGAATGAATGATTATGAATGGTTTTGATATGGATGATTGTCAATTTCACGATGTTTTTAAGTGTGTCATTTCTAAAATATTACACATGTACGTTTTCATCCTTAACGCAGAGCTAGTTTCGCAAGTTCAATCTACAAATGAAATCTGATTTTTAGTTTCGTCTTTAAAAACGGGCGTTCTGATCGCCAGAAAATACATTCACAACACCATGAACAATTATTTAAGACGCGGAGAGATATATTTAATAACTATAGTAAAATTGACAAGGTGAATGATATTGGATTGATATTGAATGAGTGGAAGGAGCGAGTTTCGAATGAATCAATATTTAATGATAAACTTGTGCAGTAATAAGTTCCATTTGAGAAAAATGTTGATCGATATGAACAATTTTGAAGCGTTTTCGAACGATTTTGGAGCATTTTTGTGTGGTTTGAGTGGGTGTTTGGAATGAGAGAACGGAGCGCTAAGTCAGTGGATTAGATTTTTTTATCGTGGTTAATGTCAAGTTCATGCTGTTGATAACTGTATTGGGTGTCTTTTAATTTCAGAACCTTTCTTGTAACCGACTGGGAGGCCGTGGCTGTGAGGCTATATGTAAGGTGCTACAGAATAATACAACTTTAAAACATATCAACTTATCAGGTAAATTAAGTGAGATCGTGAAATTGACACTGGTATCGATCAAAACCATTTCAAATCATTCGCACAGCCCTCCATTCATTCATTCAAAACGCCCTTTTACACCCTTCAAAAACCGTTGAAAAAATACTTCGATGTCGTTCAAAACGATCAACGTTTCATTTAAATCGATGAATTGATTCCACGATTGCTTACCATTGGCTGGTGTGGGTTTTAGATAACCGCGAAGACAAACAAAGAGAATGAATGTGAATTTTATTAAAGGGATGTAATAAAACATTGCTTATTTCATCAAATATCGATACCACATTACCTGCCTTTTACTTCAAACAAAACTCGCTCATCCCACTCACCCAATTTCATTCTGGAATCATTCCAATATCATTCGCCTTATCAATTCCACGATGTTTTTAACTGTTTTGACATGAAATAACAAGGACAGAACTAGAATTGTCTTTAAATAAAACAGCCGTCATTGCGTAGTTGGTAGCGCGTCGGTCTATTATTCTGGAGGTCTTCGGTTCGATCCCCGACCGCGGCACTCATCCTTTCCGACTTTTTGTCTCTCACAAATTGGTCGATAATCGTAGACCGATGTGACATAGCAGCTGGTGGCTGGGAGAGAATATGATAGTAGTACTGGTGTGAGGAATACCGGGAATCTAGACGTTGCGATTTGACTGAAATCCATGGATCCATTGATAGGTGCTCTTGTCTCAGCAATATAACTATAAGATTGTTAAAAGTGACGTAAAACCTCATTCAAACAAACAAACAAACAAATCTTTTAAATTGAGGTACAGTTAACAACATCGTGAAATTGATAAGTTACATTATTTACGAATGATTAAGGAACGATATTGAATGAGTTAGTGGAGCGAGTTTTGATCGAAATTTAAAAGAGATAACACATTTTCGCTAAACACATTTTCGCTAATTATGTCCTATTGGACGAAATTTTCGATGATGCATTGTCTTCCCTTGCATTAAAAACTAGCTCCACCGTTCAATTAATATCATTCTGCAATCATTCATAACTCATTCACGATATTATTTACTGTATAGACGTTTAACTGAAAGTTGTGCAGTCGCCAAAAAAGCGACTTCTGATACATGTGATTTTAATATGACCTAAGTCGCAGGAGTGAAAAATATCCCGGAAAACTGCCTAGAAGACAATAAAAATGATTTTTTTTTCATAAAACAAGAAAGGACTATATAATTTTTAAAAAGAATTAGATCTCTTGTACAACATTTTCGACAAACCAGGCTTTTTAAGCTGTTTTGTTAAGTAAAGGGCAGATAAATCAGGAACTACTTTACATATGAAAAAATATTTAGTCCTAAGCACAAATAGACAACCTACAGAGTCATTGTGGCAAGTTTCCTTTCATTCCAATCCAAAATGTGGGGGAGAAAGTGAGCTCACATGAGATTTTGTTTTTCATTCAACTCAAGGGCAGACAATTCAAGAAAACTCAAGAATGCCCTGAAGACAATGAAAGGGTAAACATCGAGTAAGATAATTTCCAAAAAGAATTAGATCCTTTGTACCTGATTATGTGACCATTTCCCATAAACGTTCTTTTTTTATGCACTGAAAGCAATAGAAAGGGAAACCATGGAGGATCAAAGAGAAATTGCTTGTTTTCAGCAATTTCTCTCCTTTTCTCAATATTTTGTACATTATTTTGCAACTATATATAATTTCAGCGCACATTGAATTAACGGTTGAAATTCTTTGAACTGGTTTAAAATTGTTGTTTCTGTATAATCTGGGTTAGATAGTTGAAATTACCCGATGGCAGGCTTTCCCGGGTAACAGATCACATGTGTATTTGTTCATCTTATCTATCAGCAATGTTTCACTATTTTGTATACAGGCAATGAATTGACAGACGCCGACGGAGCAGCTATTGCCGACATGTTGTATGTAAGTTTGTTAAAAAAGGCATACGGACAAAACTCAAAATGATGCCAGATTATAAAACGGTGCAATCTATTAGAAATGATACCCCGCTTTGCACGCAGGTGCACTTCCAAAGTGGGACATGATTTGCAAACAGTGGCGCAAATGTTTGTATCATGTAAGCCCAGTGTTGAATTTTTTTCAATTATCAAAACAATTGTCAACTATAATAGATTTTGTTGGATTTTGTCCTTTTGGGGATTTTGGCTAAATGAGTTATGTTTCTGTTGTTTGGTATGTGGATTGGGGTGGGAATGTTACAGCCTATTTAAACTAGTCTTAGAATATTTTTGAAGAACATGCTTCTCTGCGCAGTGCATTTTCCTAAATTACCCATGTGTGCAAACATTGATCAGGCCTGTGTTTAGGATGTAAAGGCGTTTTGCGAGAGTTTTGAGATGATACCCCGCTTTGCACGTGCAAAACGTTTTCATCCTGAACGCAGGGCGGGCTAGAGTATCTCACAATTCAATTAGATTTAATGCACACCGCCTATAGATAGGATACGGCCTTTCTATCCACGGAGCACAAAGTCAAGTCTCTGATCAGACTGTGAAGATGCACAGGCTGGTAAGAAACTTTGCTTTGCGCACACATGATATTGTTGGAAATGTCACACACGTGCTCTTTTTTTAGTTGACTTGTGCTATCTTCACTATGACCATTTACTCATATTGTTCTAAAATGGAAACAAAATTAAGAACAATAAGGATAGATAAATAAATGAGAATAAGAAAATAAAGTGATTTAAATGGATTTATCGGAACAAGATAGTAATATGATAAATTAGACATTCACCGCAATCAAAAACAACCAAGTTCACTCGCTCGGCTCTCAAATTTTTCTTTCCTAAAGTCTTTCCAAACACTTAAAAACGCTTTGGTCGAATTGTTCAAAATGATCAACATTGAATGAAATTGATCAAATAATTGCATGATGTTATTGTCGTTGTGTTGAATTTTAAGTGTCAGATTGGTCCATGAAGATACAACATCAGAAAAGTACGTACATTTTATTAAAGGGAGGTAAAAATTATCGGTATTATCGTACGATTGTACGAAATTATCGATTTATGTTTTACCTGCCTTGAAAATCATTCAAATCTGGGCACACGCACCCATAAGGTAATGTAAGTATGATATTTTTTTTAGCTTCTATTCATACAGTGATTATTAAAAAATCAATTAATTGTAGGAAAACAATATCCTAAAGACGTTAAATTTGAGCAACAACAACTTTGGACACACGGCCAGTATGGTATTGGCTAATGCAATTTGTGAGTATTTTTATTTGTTGCTTCAGATTTCTGTCGAAAGTATGAATAAATTCCGCTGTTTTTTATATTACCTTGAAACGCTGTCGAACGTGGACGTATATGGGAATAGACTTCTCCGTCAGTGTGTCCGTCTGTCTGTCTGTCCGTCGGTCCATACTCCCAATTCTTGTAAACACAACTCCTCTAAAAATCCGGGGTTCTTTTAGAATAATCGTATTTAATCGAAAGAAATGGGCTTTTATGAGAGGCTACGCTACATATCGGTGGCTCAGTGCGAAACAGTTGTAACTGTCTAATGACATTTAGGGAGTTACAACTGTTTCCTGCTGTGCTATCGATATTACGGTAAAAATATGGCCAAAAATAAACGTAATCGGCCCAAAATACTAACATTTGAATTGGGGAATAGGAACATAAAACCTCTGTTGAATTTTAAGTGACCTTGATTTTGTGAGTATGGGCCTTTATTAGAGGCTCCGTAATTTTTTTTTAAATAACATCAAATATGCCCGATTATAACCTCCGAAAAGGGGATGAGTTTTTATGAGAGCATGGGGCTCTATTAGAATTTTTACGGTACCTTGCTCTTCTGTT
Source organism: Fragum whitleyi (assembly GCA_948146395.1). Lineage (NCBI taxonomy): Eukaryota > Metazoa > Mollusca > Bivalvia > Cardiida > Cardiidae > Fragum > Fragum whitleyi. The sequence continues at coordinate 50,465,587 of OX411544.1, forward strand.
TCCATAACTCTCATTTTCAGAATGTTTGTTAATAGTTTTTCATTGAAGTCCTCATATCATTTGATAATGTATATTGAATTATATATTACGATTCATGAAAAATGATAAATGTAAAAAAAAAGTATGCTTAATGCATGATTTTATCATTTTTCTTTTCTTTTGATATGTACATTAAATTGGATATTTTTAACTTTATTGCAGCAGAAAATGAAACCATTGAAAAAATCGACCTCAGTTGGAATAACTTCAGACTGAAAAGTGGATTCAACATTTGTCAAGGAATTGCGGTATGTAAATTAACACTGAATTAGTAAACCTATCCATTAAAAACAAAACAAAACAAACGAACAAAAAAAAAAAAAAAACACCACTCATGCCAACCGTCAACAAATAACAAAAAGGGAGAAAAAAATTGTATATTTGATTAAATTTTTAATACAGTATGACTGTCATTATGTAAGATTTCAATGTATACTGAATAAATACAGCTTCGGTAAGGCTTGCCTTTGGTTATATTATAAAATAATAAAGAAAAAAAACTATAATGTATTTGTACATGTATATGTTTTTTTCCCTTTTTCATACTTAACTTTAGATTTGTTTGTTAAGTACAAGTTCTCATAAAAATTTGTGCGTAATCATGGGAAGTAAACTTTCTCATTATAGACAAATAGTCGATTAAGAGTTGTTCACCTTGCAATGAATGGACTCGGTAACGAAGGCGCCTTTGGAGTAGCGGAGATGTTGAAACTCTCGGGAACCATCACGGAAATTGACATCTCTAATAATAGAATAGGATTTCCAGGGGCAACTGTCATTGGAAAAGCCCTCGAAGGAAACGATTTATTGAAAGTATTAAAGGTACGTAGGATTACGGAATCGGTCTATAATGCTTTTCTTAATATTTTACATTGATTCAGAAAAACATTATGACAACGTAAGACTTATTCCTCTCGATTCTGCTCACTGGAAATGTACCGATACTCTCGTCGAATATAGTGGCAAAGAAAAGAACCAAGATCAAAGGCCGTTTCCGATAATCAAACTCGTGACCATTTTCCAAAAAGCCGACGAAAAAACTACAGAAATGATTATTTAACGGAACTTTGTAACACGTTACGCAAAAAGACCATCCGGTACTCCTTGAAGTAGATTTTTGACAAATATATTGGTTCCTTTGGAGGTCAACCATAGGTCACTTAAAAAAAAATTCTAATACAGAATGGTAATGCAGAAAGTCAGCCCAGCGAGAAAAATGATGAACCAGGGGGGTATCACTATGGAGTGTAAGGAGTCCATTGGACTCTTTATTATTGGACTTTTTATTATTCAAACTACTTTGCGATGGATGCAAATGTTTTCTTCAACAACCTTTGTAGTGAAAAGATGTATAATTTCGACAGGTGTTAGTAAGGAGACTTCTCCATGTGTTTGTTTTTCAAAAATGTAATATTCTCAAATGACTCTTGGAGCCCAACTAGTTAACAAGGATTCTCCTTAGTGTCGGACTCTGGGCCCTAGTCAGCCTGTGTAGTCTAGCGAGGGTCGACACTTTACACATTGCTCAGGTAGTTCCTTTTAGCCTGACAGGTAACATACATCGTCGAATTGACATTCATCTGAATCATAATCATTCTAAATCGCTCACTCAGACCTCCATTTATTCTTCCAAACACTCACTCAAACCGATCAAATTCGCTCCAAATTGACTTAAAAGATAAAATCAACAACTACATTCAAAATGAATATAAATAGAAAAAAACACGATTTTAATGACATAGTTGAAATTGTAATTGTCTGATTGTTTCTTGAAGAAATAGGAAGTTATTCATACAACTTATACTTTATTTTGACTCATATTTTATTTAATGTAGGTAATTGTTCATTCTGAACAAAATTAGTGGTATTGGATTACCTCTTTTAATTTCACCCTCAAGTCTATCATCACCCGCTTTCAATTTCTTTCCAAAATCATTCACCTTGGCAATTTCACGATGTTGTAAACTGCATACGAATGAGAGGCAAACCAAATGGATAAAGTTTTTTATTTGAAATCCTTGGTATGAATTCTCATTAGAATTTAAGTCCAAGGGACATCCTTCTGGTTTCCATCCTGAAAAATTACATGATGTGATGTACTGATTTATATGATTCAGTTGTACAAATAACGATAAAAAAAGTAACTTGTCGTAATAAAGTGACTTGTCAATAATACAGTAACCTATCGACAATACAGTAACTTGTAGTCTCATGCGTTCATAATTTCGTAGAAGTTAAAACTTTTAGAGGTAATAACAGTTTTCAAATATTGTCACATCAGTTGCTACAAACGTTCTTCTTATCTATCGAAAAGAAGATATCGATTCGATACCGATTGACTCTGAAAATGTATTTTCTTCATCTTGAAGCATTAGTTTACACACCGAAAATTTCACGTTTCAATGTTCATGGCAATGTCAATGACTATAAAAATGATTGAATATTCCCAAAAGTTAACTTAACCTCAACCTTGAATACAACGACATGTTACTAAAGCTCCGCCCAGCCATGTCAAAAATCATTGATAATAAGGCAGTTACATGTAATCTTGTTTTGGTTAATTTGTAGCATCTATTTTACAGATAGGACACAATCCCCTCGGTCTTGACGGTATTAAGCAGCTTTTTTCCGGTGTTTGTCCTGAAGCCAGCTGTGTTAGAGAACTAGATTTATCTGTAAGTATGAAAATAAACTAGGTTTATTCCGTCTGAGTCCGCGACAGTCCACGGCAATTAGTTGTCTAATAATCTTTGGTTACATATTATATTGCACTTTTTTATTGCGTCAATGATTGTTTTGCATTATTTTTACGGTACACCAAAGACGACACATTTCCGTGTTACATCAAAGACGACACATTTTCACTTGTATACCAACATGTGTATGGATAAAATCACAATGTTGGGACCAGTTTTTCTAATTAATTAGCGTATTTTGCTCATTTATAATATGTTATACTTAAAAAGCTTTAATGCTTGATATTCTTGCATTTGTTGACGTAGGATTGTCTTAAACAAGAAACACAATCGGACTATATTTTCTGTTATACAACATACATTTTATTTTGTTATAAAGGTAGTGGACCCGTAATAGTACCGCAGCATTTCGGAAGTAATGAACTTTATCATTGTTTACCGAGGTTTCCTAATGGTTTCATTAGGAAACCTCGGTCAACATTGTTAAAGAACATGAGTTCCAAAATGCTGCAGATCAATGGCGGGTCCACTACCTTGATTTCATTAGGAAACCGCGGTCAACATTGTGAACGATCATGAGTTCCAAAATGTTGCAGATCCATTACGGGTCCACTACCTTAAGAAACTAGATTATAATTGTAGGGTATAGAGGTTGACAAGGAGTTTAGAACTATGACAGAACAGCTACAAGAAACTAGAGATATAATTATAAAACATGGCCCAGTGTTGAGTGATTACGTCATAGTTCCAAAACCAAAGAAAAAACAAAAACCGACAGGTGCATACCTTTTCATTTTGATTTCCAATTTTAAAGGTAAAAAGATACTAGCAAACGATCATCAGGCAAAAAATTATCTTCGCAAGCCAACGTAACTACCTCAAGTATATTCCTTACATTCGTAAAAAACAAAATCGACGTACAAACATTGGCGTGCAAAGTAAAGGAACAAAAAAGGTTTAGAACCCTTGAGTCGAAAAAAATGATTAGATGATATGAAAAAAATGTTGATTTTTATTCAAATATAAAAAAAATCATATTCATGGTGAAAACAATTCTTCATATGTCTACTTACTTGTAAGTGTTTGAAGTAAAATAGCCGATGCTGGAATTGAAATGTTTTTCAAGTATATCAGTCATATCATAAATTTTCACTCTAAAAATCTTCATTCCTATATGAACCCCTATATTGTGGGTACTCATTTGAATCGTCTCGATGAGACGATTCCAATGAGTACTAACAATATAGGTTTTATCTTTAATTGAAATAAATATTTTGATCTAAAATCCAAAATACCCCCTCTATCTTAAAAAAAAATTGTAGCTGTGATTTCTTTTAAGAATAAAACCATTCACGCTTGTCTCATTTCAGGGACTCTGTTCGGAACTCCCATGGAAGATGTAACTACATCCAACATCATGTCTGTGATTAAAGGTTATTTTGATGAGAACGGGCTCGATATTTACGAGACGTTATTAGTGTACGACAAAAACAAGGAGAAGAAGGTCACATGGGAGAACTTCTTGTTTGGAATAGCCGTAAGTAGGAATTAGTGATAAAGAAGACGAATTGTCTGCACTATGTCTCAGATTGGCTGTGACACAACTCACTTATAGATATGATCAATTTAGATTGAAAACCAATCTGACATATCTCAAGGGTACGGTTTGTCAAAAGACTTGCACAGAAAACGCTACCTATTCATTTTTTTGATATAAAGAACTGTGACCCATCACGCGAAAAGGCCTATCTGGTAACTCTGTAACATGAATATTTGAAAGAAGAGATTAGTTCCAGCAAGGGTCAACCAGAAGTCATATTTCAAAAATTCTTTCAGTGGAGGGTAGATAAGTCATTCTAGATTCAGAAAAGAGCTCATTGTGAAAAGTCTCGATTCGAGTTAGTCCGCGCAATCCGCGTAGTCTGGCTAGGGTCGACAGTATACTCACTACACAGACGGTCCCTTTTCACGTGACGGGTCACTATAAATGATTGACTTGTACAGGTCATTTTTGTTTTACTTTTTTGTGTCATTAGAGAAAACAATTAAATACCCAAGAATCTATCAAATATATATATATATTTTTTTTCAAAAAAAAAAAAAAAAAAAAAGGTTTTTCATTTGACAACATAATTCTGATAAAAATCCAATTGTGGTTAGAATAAGTTGAAACGTGAAAACAGCGGAAACTCGGAAATGGCAGTAAATAGGCATTTCAATGGAATGGTTGACAAGAGAGGTGTTTTTGTATAATCAAGACGAGCGTCCTCTTTCATAGTCGAGTAGGTCATTAACCATTTCAGCAGGGGCCTTTTTACATAGCATCTTACAATCATATTTTGCGTAAGCCAAAAATTAAAGATGCTTCTACAATATTATCTAAAGATGGAATTCTGTCATGCATCATCTCATTGGAATCGTCTTCTAAAGACGATTCCAAAGAAATCTAACAATGAATGAAAACACCGGATACGATTTGAGAGTTTATCTTACGATTATTTCTTTCGCAAGACGTTTATCAAAACTGGCCCGAGATTCCTGCTTTTTTTCGGTTTCCTGGGAAACTAAGGTTTTCTAGTGTCATCGTATGACATTTAAGCGGACAAATCCAGAGTTGTCTACTGCATACCGTGATGGTCTAATCAAAGTGGGCTTATAGGGCTGTACGACGGAATGTTATTCTTTGGACTTTGGTGGATTGTCCATCCTCGCAAAGCTTGCTTCTGCAGGAACTCATGTGTGCGCCTTGCACATGACCTGCAAAGTGTAAACTTCCTATGAATCTTCTACTGAGCCAGCCAGAAACGGTCTATAGAGATTTCATGACGGACGGATGTGCGCCTCTACGTAACGTGACGGTTAAATGGAAATGTTGCATTTCTGGTCACTAAGCGTATGGAGATCAAAGAAAAATGTTTTTTCTTCCGGTTTCGTGTTTTATAGCCTTGACGACAGGTGTCAAATATTGACGTGGATGAGTATAAACTTGTGGTGATCAAAGGATCAGTATATCATTATTTACCTCAAAAATATGTTACGGACATGTTTCAAAGGTATCTCATCTGTGCATGCTCAATTCTATGACGGTAGTTTAGGATCTGATCTCATCTAAATGGTCAATGATGCCCGTTAAGGCAAGACTAGTGTCACCTACGAGTCCTTTCAATAAGTATTTTGCTAAGAGCGAACGGATTTTTTTTTTCAAAGTCTAGTGCCTCATAAATTCTGACATTCTGCAGACATCAATATCTTCCCGCTCGACCAATCTGACCACGGTCCCTGAGCTTAAATATGAACAAAGTGAGCAGTCGATTCGAATCCCCCTCCAATGTTTATCCTGCTTGCGCCTATAATGACATCAGCTGTCGAGGGACTAGAAAGCGCCAACCAAAAAAAAAAAAAAAAAAAATCGAAACCGCCCAAAAAAACTTTCATGTGTTTTTACTGGATTCGAATTAGGAATTTCTAGAAGTGATCCACTTTGGACGATAAAAAAGTGGTATTGTATAATCTCCCATAAATTTCACATGAAACTCAATCAATATCACTGCGAAATCATTCCTAAATCTTTCACCTTGTCAAGTTCGTGATGTTCTTAATATTTGGAATCCTTTTCACAGACTCTTAATAACATGATAGATGGTTCTTTGCGACATTCTTTATTTAATTCATCTGACTTTCCGTCCGGTCCAAAATGCTCCTTTTAGAACGACCGGCAACCGGTTACGCTATTTTGATACACCGTATCAGAATCCGGGATAGTTCAATGTCTTTCGGGACAGCATGGGAGTGAGATTTTATTTCTGTGACTGACATTTTGAAATGTATTGAATTCCCCGTGAAGTATTTTGACAAAAATACTGAAAGATAATATCGAATGATGTGTCTGATAGATAGAGATGCTTCTGCCTAGAAGATGAAACCGTTTTTCAAAGAATTGCTCAAATAAACCCATGGCACGCGACAAAAAGGGCTGACCTGAAGAAATGATGATAGATTATTATAAGTCGAGTACATCATTTGTCAATGCTTATTTAAGTATTAACGAGTTCGTATTTTAACGAGATAGAGATTTGTTTGCAACCTGCCCTAAGTTCAGGATGAAAACGTTAACGAAGCGCAGAACACTTCCACGTTTATTTTTCAATCTTAGAATACCAGAGCTTCGTTCGTTTATTCATACGTATGAATTTATTTGGCATACCGTCTACTTGACACAATTGCTTAATATGTCGTAGTTGACACTCATTTGTCGTCGCCGCAACCGGTTATACGGTGTGTAAAAAAAGCGGTATTCTTTATTTTGAGAGTTCTTCAGTCGCGAATAATAGCAAAAACAAATTCTCGGCAATAAGTCACCATATACAGTATTCAAAGAGAAAATGTCTCGAAATACATTTTTGACATAAGGGGTCCATTAGTCGAAAATTGACCATCTTAATAGATGCGAAAATATCTAGTTGAAACTGTTCGCAATATTTTATTACATACAATGACATTGTGTGTAATTGACATTTATCTCAGCCAAAACAATTTTAAATCGCTTTCTCAGCGCTCCGTTTAATCCTTCCAAGCACTCGCTAAAGCCACTCAAAAACGCTCAAAAACTTTTAGAAACATTTCGAAATCGTTCAAAACGATCAACTTTATTCAAATCGATATAATCTTTCCTTCATTTTATTTGATTGGTTGGGGTATAACGTGTCCAATTTGTAGGTACGTGGGGACACTAAAAGTTTGATTGTTCTTAGATTTCTTTATAGGGAGGTAATAAATATCGCTAATTTCGTCCAACTTGGACGACATTGGTAATATTGAATTATCTACCTTTGATTTCACCCAAAAACTCGCCCTTCGAACTCATTCCACTTCATTCGGTAATAATTCCAAAATCACTCACCTTGTCAATTTTACGATGTTTTTTACTATAGCTGTTTTTCATGAATCTAGGGTGATTATTCTTCCTTCCGAAACAATGGTTATCGGAATGTGATCTCTTATCAACCTTACCTGTTTTATCAAACATTCATTTTCTGCGATACACCAAAAGGTAACTTTTGCAAAATCATCTTATTGCCAAAATATTTCGTCATACTCAGATTGCGAGGAGGCTTACCGGTTGGTACTTTACTCAATACACGAATACCCTTATGGTGCTTTTCCGGATGACAGGTCACATTACTAAATAGTTGTGACCCGTCACTCAAAAGGGGGCCATCGGGGGGGGGGGGGGGGAGGGAGGAAAGTGTCGAATCTAGTTAGGCTGTGCGATTTGCGCAGACTGACCAGTTGACCTATGCGAAATCCATTCCTTTACCAAATATTTGTTTGAATGTGCTTCCCGACTGTTCCTTTTTGCTTGGCGGACCACAAGTTGGATTCTTTTTATATTACAGGATACGGGTGTTATACTCACAGATGTTGAGGCGTCACAACTAGATAGCCTCCTAGAGCAGTACAAAGGCTCTGACGGGAAAATCGACTTCAGGTACATATATTGGACTTATGGGCCCTTTTGCATAACAAAGGTTTAGTTCTAGCCTCGGAATAAACCATATGTATACAGTGGTTCTATCCAAGATACCACTTAATTTTTGTTATGTATAGTTAGCAAATATCGTGAACTTGACTGTCATTCCAATCAAAACCATTCTTAATCGCTCCCTCAGCGCTTCATTCATTCAGATCAAACACGCTGTCAAATCATTCAAAACCTCTACAAAAATCACTGAAATGGGAAGATCGGCATCTTCATTCAAAATAAAAAAACAACTAAGTTTGACTGAAATAATTAAAATTGTGAGCGTCTGATCGGATCTTGAAGAATAGGAAGCTATTTATAGAAGTTGTATGCAGATTTTATAAAAGGGAGGTAACCAATATTGCTAATTTTGTTCATCCGGAACAAAATAGGCAATATTGGATTACCTTCCTTTAATTGCACCCAAAGCACGCTCCACACACTCATTCAAAATCATTCCAAAATCACCCATTTTGTCAATTGTAAGATGTTGTAAACTGTAATTGAGCAAGTGCGTAAGTAAACAGTGTCTGTGCGAATACGTACACAATAGAACCCGTGTTCTCCTTTATTAATGGAGGATATTAAATGCATTTTTTAAGTACAGTAAATACCACTTCTATTAAGCGACTAGTTTTATTAAGTAACCATTATTAAAATTCCCTTGACCGCAAGCAATGTCTCTGACAATGTATACATTCCTATACGAAAAATTGATAGTGTTAAATCTAATGTTGTTAGAAACCATTAGGTTCGTCTTAGAAATGAGGCGCTTTTAATGATTTTGAACACCATAGGATTCAGTATGACGTATGCCACTATCTATGCATGCTATCAAAATGATTTGTATAATTCATCCTAGAATATTGTGATAAGAGACCATACCCTTTAGCGACGGCTTTTTTGTACTCCCCTAGCTGGTAGCACGTTTAATGGACATTGGAGTCATATATGAACTGATAAAAAGTAGGATTTGCTGAGCCTCTATCGATATTCTTTTTTGAAAAAACATAACGATACACACATATTCTTCTAATGATATTATCCGAAATTTGCGATTAATTGATGACGATTATACATTTTAAAAGAATATCGCCGTTTGCCAAATAACGACTTATCATACAATTCAAAGCCATTCATAAGATTGCTCAACGCTCTTATCCCATTCAAGAAGTTGCTACATTTTTTAATCAACTTTATTGTAAATCTTAACCTATGGTTTACTTTAATACAACTACATGTAGATGCTTTATGGATAAAAAATTATTAAAACACAATAGATATTCCTGTATCATTCTCCCTTTAAAAACATTCTATTTAGTTTGTCATTACGATACATTTTACAAGTCATTCTCTGTATTTTGAATGAGAACCGTACCTACATTTATATATGCATCTTTTCTGTATTTTCAGTGCTTTGAAATAGAAACTTGCCACAGTAATATATAAACAAGTACGTTCGCTGTCTGAGAAAATTAAATGTATAAAGAGGATCGAAAAGTTTAACAAAAAAATCCCAATTTTGACTTGAATCACAGTGTGTATAAAACTCATTTTATCAGACTGTATTTGACCTAGAGTACATCTCAGAAGGTTTCATTTCGTTTGATGTGTGTCATCCGAGTGAGAAATCGAAACTATGAATGAACGATGCCTATCCTTTCTTTCATTGTTTGGGGGATATTGAAATACTGTTATTGTTTTTTAATTAATGTACTCTTGTTCTCTGTGATTTGTTTATATGTTTGAGTATTGTTTTGAGCACGTGCACATTTATATTATAATTCTGTTTAAGGCCATGTGCACTTTTCGAGCCGATTTTCCTAAAGAGTTTAAGATAGGGTATTTGGCGTTTAATTAGTAAGATTAAATATTGTAAGACACAAAATCCATTCCCTATAGGCATTTTTTTAAAAAATTACATCAATTAAAAATGTCTCTGCAATATCTTTCGATTTTACCAGTCTTAAATATTATCGTCTAATTATGTTAAGAGAATCAGTAATATATTGTCACTTGGAGAAATATTGCTTTTCTATTGTCAAAACTTTGCTCTGACGTATGCACGGAATCCATTAATAAAGCATATAAGGTATTTATAAAAAAAAATAATTATGATAGGAACTGAAACACAATTCATTAACTTCATTTTTTTTACCTTTCAAACAAAGAGTATAACTGCTTTAATCAAATCGTTGATTGATTGAACGGAGTTTTATAATAATAACTTTATTTAAAGAAGGTAACATGTTAAGACAACAAGGCTTATTTTCAACATGGCCATCTAGCAAATTTATTACGCCGCGTTCAACATTTTTCAGTTATATCGCGGCGGCTGGAGCACCTGACAATGGATTTCTGGTATTTCTCTCACCAGTACAACAATCACATCCTTTCCTAGCCTCCAGCTGCTATCTCACATAGATCTACGATCATCAACCCATTGCTGAGAGACATATAGTCGGAAAGAATGAGTGCCGCCGTCGGGGATCGAACCTAGGGCCTCTTGATTGATAGTCCGACGCACTACCAACTGCGCTATGACGGCGGCTTTAATCAAATCGTAAGATTTATCCAAACATGTACAATCAAAATTGAACTTGAAGGATTAGGTTTCACTTCATATTATGATTATCTATTTATTAAGTTTTTTTTAACCTGTTTTATCATTTTGACAGGATAACGCTTTATGTTTAATTTGTTTTCTATGTGGGTTTTTTTCAGATCTTGATCATTGTGCGATGTGATTAAACAAGAAACAAATAGAACTCATTATTATTTACATTTGGAACAATGGCACAGGTTTCTTATATAAAAAATAAGATTTCACAGCTCACCGCAAAAAATTTACCCATATCTTCCGTTGTCTTACTGCAGAAAATTGGGCTTCAGGAAATTATTTAAGCCTATTGGACCAAGTGTGCCAATTTTATTTTGTTTTTTATTTATAATACATATTAACCTGTGCGTGACATTTCCAACAATTTCAAATGTGCGCAAAGCAAATCTTCTGACCAGCCTGTGCAGCCGCACAGTCTGGCCATAATCTTTACTATGCGCTATATTGATATATATGGTCTTAACCCAACTTCATGCAGTCAGCATATATTATTATTGCATTGTGTCGTTGTCAACGCCACGTATCGTTCGTACCTCGCAGGTGTGAAATTGTTGGAAATGTCATGCACAGGCTCATATTTATTTTATCATAACTATCAATATGTCGATATAATTAATTTCGATTCACGTCCAGTTGCCATTTAGCAAGTCATGCGTTCAAGATGCACACATTAGCGCAATGCTAAAAGAGAAATGGAACCCTATTTTGCACGTAAAAAGCGGGAAACATTTTTTTTTTTTTTTTTTTTTTTTTGACTAAGCAAAATTTCTGAAGGCAAGGAAGGTAAAAAAATGTATTGTTACACAAAAAGGTCTTGTTTTATTAGATGTTTTCCTAAACTAACTCGTCCTGTTTTCATTTTATTTCTCTCCCCTCCCAAAGGGCATTCTCTTAAAGGCCAGACGTCCTTGTTTTCTAAATGACTTCAACCTGATTTCAATAGCTTTTTTGCTTCAGACAGGAAAAAATATCAGATCGTCTGTTGCATTTTATCCGTCTAACAAAGGATGGGCCACCAAGAAAGTGTGAAGTGGTATCGTTCCAGCCATGTATTCGGGTTTAAGTTTTTTTTACATGTGATACTCACGTGAGCAATTTCACTATGTTGTAAACTGTTAACATTATACACCTGGGTGGAGAGGAACGACGTGCAGTTAATTCTTTGCTCAGAGAAATTTCCGTGGCCTGGTCGTTATTCGATCCCGGAACCTTTCGATCCCAAAGCTTTCGTCTTAGCCACTAGGCCATAGACTCAACAAATGCACTATCCAGTGTTAAGTAGTTGGTGAACTAACATGTCGGGGAATCACGAATTTTTCGCAATTTTCAAAAAAATTGTAAAACTTCGACCGATTTGAAAAAAGTTTGAATCAGAGAAGGCGGGAAAAATTAGATCTTTAGAAAATTCTGCTGATAAATTTGTTTAAACGACCCCCAAGTAAATTCTACTTTGTCCTCCAGTAGATCTTTAAAATATCTGTCATATCCAGCAAATTGCTGACATTTTTTTTCAATTTTCTCTGCTTCAAATCGAATTCAAATTGATATCAAATGTATACTGACAGAACTCCCGTGTTACATGTGAACAATCAAGTCAGACGTTAATAGCTTTTTAAAAACGTAGTGCATAAATTGCACCAATTTACTTTTCTTTGCAAGACTATATATACAATAACTAAATATTACATGTATATACGTTTAATATAGAGTCGTAGACATAATTGAGCCTGCGCGTGAGATTTCAAGTAATTTCAAAATGCGCAAAACAAAGACTCTGACCAGCCTGTACACCCGCACAGTCTGACCAGAGTCTTCACTATGCGCCTAGTAGATAGATAAGGTCTCAAGATATCTGTAGACAATCAGGTATCTTTACATTTACAGCTTTTGGCTGTCTGGGCCTCTTAATGTTAACACGTCACGAACATTTCAAACTGTTGGAAATGTCACGCACAGGTTCATATTACATTCTACCGGTGCCAGGGTGATATCTATATTCACGCCATAATCTATGCAGAAAGAGGAATGTTATGTCAAAGGAGATACAACATTTTTCAACTATCATAAATAAAAATTGTGGATCTGTCCGAAAATGGCTGCACCAAACGCAATACTACATTGTACGTAATGCGCATGGAAACTTCTAAGATTCCTCGAGGACCAGAAAAAAGATAATGAGACTATGCAGACATTATTTTCTACGAAGAACAGGCATGTGCAAAGTTTCGAAGTATAAGGCGTTATATTTTAAATAATACTTTTCGCTTGAATTTCACATATAACGGTAGCTTGACACTTGACAATTAGCGAAATTGTCACAAAAATGTACCCTGCTTTCGTTTATTTCATCCTATTTGAAAAGATCTAAGCGGACTAAACAAATGACGCCATGACGATAGCTAGTCATCATGTGCAAAATGATGCGTTATGAATAGAAAATATAGAAAAAACTACCCATTTCGCCTCATTTTTTTCATGAAAGAAATAGAATGATCGTTTGTTTTTCGTGTGACATAGATAAATTCTCCATTCCTAATAACAAAATATTTTTTTCTCTAGGCTCTTCTATTTGTGAAAATATATCTTAGTTGTTCTTTCAATGAAAAAAAAAAAGATCTTGCTCTGAATCAAAAAATTATTCCATATCTATTGAAGTGTTCGAAAGATGTTTGGGCCATTTTAATCATATCTAGTAGTAAAAAAACGCAAGTTTTTAAGAATAATTTGAGATGAGGAAAGTATTAGTTGGTTTGATGTATGAATCATACATGAGTGTGTTCAGGTTTTTAGTTTCATACCACAATGAAAATCAACAATCACTCTCTCCATTTCTTATAATTCAATATATCGAAGCAAAACTGTAAAGAATGACCCATAGTTAAACTGATTTCCTATGGGACTACTTTGTGCGGAAGCTTACAAAATGAATGTGTACTAAAAATTGATTTCATCAAGAAATACATTCATATTTTTAGAAAATCATAAATCAAAATTGATGGACACACCTTAAATCAAATAATTCGGATATTAGCTCACACTGCTTTTCGCTGAAGGCAAAAAATCTGAAATAACGCTATCAAGACCATAGAATTCTTGAGGTCAAAACCTTTTTTAAGGGGCCAGAAATGTGATGGATATCAGATGTTAACCAATAGTTTTAGAATCTTTGAATGACACAAGCAACTCATAATAGCAACTACGCAATTGAACACACGAATTTCCAAGAAACTTAGTTGTCATGGTCCATTGACCTCTCTGCATCCAAACAATGCAATACACTACCCCAATGTTCTAACTACACCGATCGGAAATTTTTTATATAACTTCTTTAGAAATAGGAACAGAGTGTAAAAATTGTATGAAATATATAGGAAAACCACTTTTTCAAGATGACGTTTACTGAATTTTCCAAACCTCACAGATTCGTCGCAGTTTAAAGCACTTTATTTACCCAGGGGTCGAAAGAAAAATTAACAAACCAACAGTGTCATGTTCGAACTCAATGTATTCAATTTAAATTTTGACAACACTGTGTCCGAGAGTGTGTAAAGTTGTGAAGCAGCCACTGAGTGGTCGAATATGACCCTTTTCCTGATAACCAAAATTTTTTCACGACTTTCCCTTTTGAATATTTCAGTTACCCCACCCACCAACATTTACCAGGGCGCTTTTCAATCTATCGCTTTTAAAAGGTTAAGCGGTTTATTTACTTTATACAGCCATATTGCAGGCGTGTTGAGCACCTAATTACGTGTTCCTGGCATTCCTAACCCTAGGTCAACAACAAAACATTATCCTATCGTCTAGCGTCTTGATCAACCTAGAACACTGTTTGCCTATTAGCGAGATGCAAATGAACATTTAAATCACCTTTAAGTTAAAAGCCCTCAGTCGAGTCATGCTGCTGAAACCGTGTTTCGCAGGCTAACGCTCTACCGATAGCTGTACGTCAGTTGCCTGCACTGGATAACAAGAAGGTCAAGATCTCGGAATTGTGATGGCTTTGATGTGAGCAGAAGTTTTGACGACATGCACTCTGTGTGCGTTGCTAAATATAACCATATAACCTTAACAGATCCTTTTCGACTGGCGACCCATAAGCAAGTGCAGCAACCTCAGATCAGATCGGTAGTCTTTCCTCTGTCATCTATTGATATCTGAACAATTTTTGTTTGTTTTTTCGGACTCTTAATCGACAGGCTACACATTGCTTATTCAACTTCACTACTGAAAAACAACTCAGCATGCACGTGAGCCATTGCTGTTTTCAAGCCCCTCTGTGTAAACAAGCAACGAAAACACGTTGACACGCTACAATTGGTAATAACCAAAAGTCATTTAAGTGGGAGGGCCTTTATAAAAGTTTCAATGAAATCGGGTGATGTATGCGAGAATAGTCCAGATCTAAAAACGGTGTAGTTAGAACATTGGCCAAGTGTACATGTAGAATTTGATGATAGAATTTGTCCTCTTTTGTGGGGCTTTGCAATGAGAGAGAGAGAAGGAGAGAGAGCGAGAGAGAGAGAGAGAAAGAGAGAGAGAGAGAGAGGAAAGAAAGTGTGGAGGAGAGATAGAGTGGAGAGGGGAGGACAGAGAGTGTAGAGGGGAGATAAAGAGGAAGAGGGGGGAGGTGAGGGGAGAGAGAGAGAGAATGTAGAGGAAGAGAGTGGAGAGGGGCGAAATAGAGAAGGAGGGGAGGGGAATGAGAGAGTGGACAGGAGAGAGGGAGGGGATGAAAGGGGGAGAGACAGAGAAAGAGGGAGGGAGAGAGAGAGAGAGGAGAGAGAGAGGGGGAGAGAGAGGGAGAGAGAGAGAGAGATATTTCGTAAGTTAAATGACCTCATAAAGGGGATATAGGGAAATAAAGCGAACTTATGTGATGAAAATATATATATAGACCGAAAACGACAACAGCAAAAAAAACCAACTCAGTTTAGAAAGTTCCGGGGCATATTTGGTTACGCTTATGTCTGTTTTGGCCGTGTTAAATTATATAGCAAATTGGGACATTTTGACAGTCTGTAGCTCCTTTGAAAAACAAATTTGGGCTAAATAACTTAGCTCGGCCTAAAGAGCGTTATATGTTCTTGAATATCATCTCCAGAAAACAGTACCTTGCAAGATAATTATTTTTACAATTGTTCATTGCGCACAACTACCCTAAAAATTCTCTTGGTACAAAAGTGTATGCAGACTCGGGTACCTCCATCAAAGGTCAGGCTCAAAGAAAAAATCGTTCGCATCTAAATGCATTTCATCTCATGCTTGAAATGTAGTTGAGGTCTGACAGTTAGCTGAACCTCATTTCAAACAATTTACTCTTATTTAAACATTCAAACAGTGTGGCAAAAGGAGAACATCAGGTACAACGACCTCAGAAGTGATTCAAGACCAGAGCGGATCAACTTAATATGCTTTCCATTCTTAAAGGAAATTAAAATCATTATTGTTTAACATGAAAAAATTCTTTTTTTTTTTAGTCATAAAATGAACAATGATTGTAACTTAAGAAAATGTTTCCCTTTTTGAGACTAATATCATCCAAAAATCCGCGCCAACTAAACTACTTTTTCTGTATATGTTTGCATTGATAATTTGTTTTTGTTCATATACGAGGGGAGATCGATAAATTCGAGTATTTTTCAAATCAAACTTATACAGATTATATTCCTTCGTATAGTAAAATTCCTTGTTTGAAAGCACATTTAAAAAATTAAAAAAGAATCTTCTTCTTTGAAAGCAGAAGGCAGACAGCTTATACATATAGTATGTACCATCAATTAGTGGACCTCTACCAAGTTTGTTCATAAAATGACCCTAAGTTACATTTGAACTCTACCCTGGCACTTCTTGCTTTACAGTAGAACCATACTACGAACTCTTTATATAAAAAAAAACACAAAAAATCTTCTCTGAAAGCAGAAGGCCTTCATATTTGGTGTGTAGCATACTCTAGTAGACCTTAATCAAGTTTGTTCTTATCAAACCCCTGGCGTCAGATTTAACCTCCATACGGGCGTATCACATTTTTCATAGAATCGAAGTTTTAAAAATCTTCTTCTCTGAACCATGAGATAGAACACCTTTATGTAACATAATCTAGTGGACCTTTACCGCTTTCTCCATTATTCATACCTCCGGAAACAAAGTGAGAAATCTCGGAAAATCTTCTCTGAAAGCAAAAGGCAGACATATTCCATATTTTGTTAGTAGTATCATATAGTGGACTTCTACCAATGTCTTCATGTCATGCCCCTAGGATCATATCTGGGCTCTGAATGGGCCCATCCTATTTTAATTAGACACAAAGGAGTAAATCGTAAAAACTAGTTCTCCGAAACCAAAAGGCAGGACCTTTTCATTATATACTTAGTTCCAAAAGAAAGTGTGCACTTTTGAATTTTGATTATCTCTGAAATTACACAATATATCGCCACGAAACGTCGTATGACTATCCCCAAGTGTATGTGCGAACGATATTTGAAAACAAAAATCGCGCGATGAGCAAATATTTTCTGCAAAATTGAGACATTTGATTTTGCATATTTTGCATGTGCATCACACGTTAGACGAATAATTGATCGGAAAATACATTCAGTTGAATCTTTGCGGCTTTCCTAAGCATAAAATCATTTTCAATACATCTTTGCATGATGCTACAGCGTGGTTTGACTATCAATAAACGTCGTTGAACAAAATCGAACCTTGTCAGATTTAGAACGTCATTAAAATTGATTGAGCATTCATGTTCCAATAGAAATCGAGGTCATCATTTTGTAAGGTTTTTGATCAGCAAATCGAGATGTCATAGACCGCCATAGCACCATTCAATGACAAGTTACTGGCATGAAAACGTAGAAATGTCTAACGTTGACGTAGACGTAACGTCTGCATAAATATTAATACTTTTGTTTGGAGATGGCCTGGAATGGCTTCTAAAACTCTATAATGCAACATAAACACATAGCTCTTACCCAAGAAAAAGTTGTAAGTAGGTCAAATCTCAACAATTTAAGTTCTGCCTTCGCGTATGCAGCATGCGATACCTTATCCGAAACTGATTTGACTTTTAATTTCAAAGCCGGTCTTATTTAAAGTATGGTATCAAATTAACTCCATAATTTTTCTCCAACTTTTAAAAATCAAAAGAAATGCAACAAGTGAAAGTGCACGCTTTCTTATGGAACTCAGTAAAGTTTCATGAATTTTATGAAGTTTGCTCATTACATGTCCCTATGTTAATCTAAGGGCTTAAAAATCCCATAATATTGATCTTTTTTAGAAATTATCTCCTTGTCCACATATGCCAATTTAAATGATACGGTGTCCCAGAGGTCAAAGAGATTCAGGTACGCGATCTAGGGCCATCATGGTCCTCTTGTTTTGAATAAAGAATTCCCATAAAGGGGAAACGTAGGTCCCTTATAAAAAATTTCCACGCGCTTAAAGGAATTCATATGGGTAGATCACGGGCAAAATGTTTTAAGGGTCCAATATGGGTCCTCCACTTAAAACATTGCCCATAAAGGACCCCTACGGGGCACGTTCAATCTTCAAACTTCGGAAATTTTAACATAAGTAGGAGATTGTCTTTAATTGTTCCTTCTGGTTTATGCAAACTGAAAGTTTTATGCTTTAATTCCAACTAGTAATCTGTCTGTACATCATTCATTTGAGGCCACTTTGGACCCATTTCTGTGAAATTTGGTCTGATTCTAACCAGTAGCTTCAGATGCGAAAATTATTTTTAAGGAGACTATTTTTTGGTTGGTCACGCGACAGCCTGTAGCACCCATGTTATCGGCCCGATCAGAATTTGACGAAGAAATCGGAGAGCAAGTCTCCAGGATCATTTAGGTGCATTTTTGGTTGAACTCTGCTCAGTAGTTGCAGAGAACATGTTTAGATGAAAAGTTTATCTGCGCACGGACGGACGCACGCCGGACGACAGGCCAGGGTATCAGCCGGCCAGACTTAGTCCAAGGGAGCTAAAAGATAATCAATAAAAACGATATGGATTTGAGTCGATTTACACGTATAGTAGGTAAAACAGTTAGGGGGTCAATATTTTATAAATGAAATCCGGAGGGGTCATTGTTTTATAAGAGGGGGGAAACGATCGCTGAATACACGTCTTTACCTCTGACACGCCAGAAAAATCGTTGGTTGGCGATTTATACGTAACTACAGCTTGGATAACATCTAGTAGTAACGTTTAAGTCTCCCACCTACGAAAATAGACAAAATAGTACAGAATGATGGGGTCCAACAATGTACCTCCGGTGTTATGAATGATTTGAATGGCCTTTCAATTTTTGATTGGCAGCAGCGATCTGTCATTTTCAGCGTTACGACGTACGTAGAACCGAGCATCGTATTCAACTTCCGTTGTATGGAAACGGTGGGGCGAGATATATCGAGTTTTTATCCGTCGAAATGTGAAAAAGGCTTAACTAAGAAAGAAGTACTAAACTGCTCATTTTGCGTGTTTCCATTCATTTTCGAATAGGCCCGAATACCTCAGTCAGCAAAGCGTTTGGCTTGAAATTTGTGTTTCTGGTGTCCATACCTGGAACTACTATGTTTATATCCATCCGACATTAGACAAAAACCATTGTTACACACGTCGTAAGTTCTCTCCCACAAGTTGCAAATAATATGTGCGATTGGCAGATGGTTGCTCGGATGAAATTAGCCCAGCGTTCAGTGTAACTATGCACAATTGAGCGCCACAAGTTTGAAACTGCAAAAGATACCATCTACTTGCTTATGAACGGTACCATCTCCGTGGCGCTCAAATGTGATTTGTTAACCTAAGCGGAGAAAACGTTTTTTCAGGAGTTCGAAACGACAGAAGCTGTAGGTAGGCGAACCAGACGACGCGAGATAATTTACGAGGGGCAAATAATCTTGAAAAATTCTTAATAACTCACTCATTTTCTTACCAGAAAAACAATTATTCTTTTTCTTAAATTGTGAAAATGGGACGAACTGTAATTTTGTGACAAATTTACTTAAAGTTAACATCATCATCATGACGTCATAACGTCATAAAATTTTGCTGGGCTCCGCTCAGATATCGATAAATTGAGTGAAATGAATTAAACAAGGATTTTTTTTTAATAAATTCACTGGTTTGGTGGTGAGATTATCAAGTGATTTTCTACAGTTGGTTCCCTTTTTAGCAATCATTAGAGAAAGTATTTTAAAACAAAATATAATGTACGTTCAGCAATTTCCAAAGTTAAATGTAAATGTTTTATCAAATAAAAACTCTAGTCGTTTTAAAACAGATTAGAATTATTTGATAAAATCCAGCCGCGATAAAATACTTGAAATTTTCTCTTCAAGTTCTCGATAATTTTTTAGATGTCCTATCAACCTTTTCTAAATATAGATTATATGATTTATTTTAGAATTCGTATTGCTATATCAATTCTTTTTTAATGTCAAAATAAATTTTAGAGCGTTCATTGACTTTTCTTTGGTTAAATAACTTGTTAAAAAGTTGCTTCTAACGCTTTCCGCTTCTGCGATCGATCTACGACTGCCCTGACCCATCGTACATTTTAGCCCGATTTCTGCGATAATCGCGAGAGATCGCAAGAATAAAAAAATCTGCAATTTTTAGTAAAACGCAAAAGATGTCGTAAGTCGGTCTCACGATAACTCTGCGACAAATCTTGTCGTACGACGTTTAGTAAAACGGGGCCCTGATCCCTGATCGCAGACAGTATGGTTGATATGCCTAAATCCTTGGGTTGACTTTTCAAGGGGGATCACCATGACAACTAACCCAAGAATGCAAGTTTCATAGAAACATAAATAATTTCTTTAGGTGTCAGTAAAATGGTCATATGTTTCTTCTCTATTGTAGAAAAATTGGCGGTACATATAGAATGGAAGCAGTGTGGATCGCTTTTGCAATTAGACTTAGTCGCATCATTATAATTTGATGTATTTCTGTAAGACATTACTATCTTACCATTTTCATAAAACGACTGCAAAATTGAAGATAAAAAAAATATATTGTGATCAATCAAGGTAAAAGATCATCTCAGAGTAACAACAAAATAATCATTCCCAGGCAAACTACACCAACTATGTAATCCCAACAGACACATCTTGTTCATCTCTAAGGTTACAGGCTAAGATCAAGTTTAAATGTTACAATTTATCTTATTTGAAGCCTGGCCATAACACTACCACACTAGTCATAGTAACTACTTTGTCTCACCCACCACAAGCAGGCTTGGAAAAAATCAACAACACATAAAATCACTAATAATAACCAATCTATTCTTCCAAAGTTATGATACTCAGGGACATCTAACACAAATCTAAACTACAAATTTCTCAATTTTTCTCCATAAATAATTAAAATCATTTTTTTTGAATGAAGGGATGAATAAGAGTATTTGTTGATTGCATTGAGGTATGAAACTAAAAACATAAGCACACTGTATGAAAACACAAAGCTGATTCATCCATAAGTGTGATTAGATTTTCAGTTTCATACCACCATGAAATAAAATAATAATCTCTTCATATCCTATAGTTTAATATTATGAAGCATAAATTGAAAAGATTTGTATATAATAATATAGATTTTTAATGAGGCTTCTTTATGCAGAAGCTAACAAAATAGCTGCATACCCAAAATTGCTTTCATTGTGTTATGAAACCAATTTTTTTAGCCAATAAATATGTGTGAACATTGAGCAACTGAAATTAGATTGAATTATATAAATATATATTAACTAGAACTGTGGTACCTAAATTTAACTCTTGCTTTTTGAATGGTGTAAAAATAATCAAGAAATCCTTTTGTTGGCCCTATTTGAAAACTGTCGATTACACATCTCTACCTAAATGTGGTCAATATTTTTTATTTGATATTAGTATTGAATGATTAAGCTTCCATATCACTCATTCAGACAAAAAATCATCCATTTTGTCTTTTCAGACAAAAATTTTGTCTTTGGGACTGACAACATAATTTTCTATTTAAAAAGTGGTATGGATAATGATCAATCATATGCATTGTAAATATCATTGTCAATAATGTTGATTGTAGATGGGAAAACTGGTAGATGTTACCATGCTGCAGGTCCTTCAGACCTGTAGTTAATGGCAGTACTATTTGAAATCTGTCCAGTTTTGAAAAATAATTGCCTTTCAAATACTAAAATTTACATTACCAAATGGAAAATGTTGTAGAAAAGAAGAAATTGCTTTTCAAAAGCAATTGCTTCTTCCCTACAATGTTTTCTTTGCAATTCATCCCTTAAATTGCATAAATTTGAACATGGTTTTCATCACGCAGGACCTGTTGTTATCATGGAGGACCTGTAATATTTTGGGCTTACAGGTCCTTCAGGTTGGTGGCAAAAACTAGCTAGTGTCAAACCCTGTATATGTTAAAACATGCTTAAACCTTATCTGGTCAATTGGTACTTCTACCCTTATAATAACTCAGACTGACATAAACTAGAATGAAATTGAGAAAGCAATAACATTAAGTAATAAAATAAGATTTGTTTTTTCTGCAGTAACTTTTGGATCCAGTTTTTCACTTTCTCAATTCTAAAACACTTCAGAATGATATCAAGACTTTTTTTCTTCAAATTATGCAAGTTAGTACTATTACCTATTGGGTTAAAATGTTAGCAAAATCAAATTTGTACATTGACTAAACTTTAATTTGAATTATGTGTATGAAGAATCCTGCTGTCTTAATGGCCAAAAATTGGATTTATTCAATAAAGAGAGTATTTTGTTGAATTCATACAGGTGTGAAACTAAAAAAAAATCACATTGTATCCATACCTGAAGAGGATTCATTGTGTTTATGTTTTTAGTCTTTTATCTTATAATTGAAACTCTTGACATTTCATTCATGTTAATATAAATTAAGAAATTTGGCACTAAATGATTAAAATCTGAGTGCACTTAATGCACTTACCGTATTGTAAATCAGTGTTTAATTTGAAAATTAGCTTTTAAAACTTTTATTGTTTAAAAGAAAATCAGGTGGTATAGACTAAAATCAGACTTCAAAAATTTGCAGACTGATCTTGGTCTATACCACATGGAAGAACAGGAATATTTTAGTCCCAGCATGATATTTATGTATCAAAAATGAAATGGATTATTTCTAATGAACAGCTTTCCTACTTTTTCTTTACATCTTTCAAATGCAATTAAAAGGGGAAACAGGCAACCTCAGTGTTTAGTTGAATTGAGAGAATTGGATAAGATCTTGATAAAATTAAAAACATGCAATGAAAAGTTAACTTCTATTTTGTCACAAAAGAGATTGTATTTTTTTAATCATTTTTCTCCCATTGGTTTATATATTTTTTTTTTTTTTTTTTCAATTCTTTTACAGCTTTCTCAAATCAAAAGCAGAAAAAATGAAGTACTGGACTGGTACTAAGGCAGATTACACAACAGACAGACAGAGAACATCGTCAGGATCTCTTGAATTGATCGACCAACTTTTTGCTGTCCTCATTCGATTACGTTTGGGTTTGTTTGTAACTGATATTTCTGAACGATTTCTTATATCTGAAGGAACTTTTTCAAAATACTTCACGACATGGATATGTTTTATGTCTCATAAATTAAAATTCTTAATCCCTTTCCAAGTCGGGAAATAGTAGACCAGAACATGCCTCTTTCTTTCAAATTGAAATACCCTTCTACAAGAGTTATATTGGACTGTACTGAAGTATTTATACAAAGATCTTCCAGCCTAATAAATCAAAGTATGACTTTTTCAAATTATAAACATCACACCACTGTTAAGTTTCTCGTTGGAATTACTCCATCTGGTGTTATTTCATTTGTATCAGCTGGCTGGCCTGGGAAAACATCTGACAGGCAGTTGACTATTGAATCTGGTATTTTGGACTTGTTGGATGTAAATGACAGTGTTATGGCTGACAAAGGCTTCACAATTAGAGACATTTTAGAGAAAAAGAAGTGCACATTGAACATTCCTCCATTCAGAGGTACTGCTGCACAGTTCACAACAGAGGAAGTTTTTGAAACTCAGGAAATAGCAAAACTGAGAATTCATGTGGAAAGGAGTATTGGTAGAGTCAAAACTTTTCATATCCTTGATGGCATTATGCCACTTACAGTCCAACCACTTGTAACAAAAATTTTTCAAGTTATTTGCTGGCTTACAAACTTAGATGTGCCACTAGTGAATTGAATTAAGGTAGTTGAACTGTATTAGATCCTCAACATTTCGGCACTCATGAGCATTTACAATGTTGACCGAGGTTTCCTAATAAAATCATTAGGAAACCTCTATTAACACTGTTAAAGTTCATTACTTTGGAAACGTTGCGAAACTATAACGGGTCCACTACCTTAAGAAGAGCATCTACATTTCGGAATGATTTTTGTGGATGATTAAGAAGTAAATGTAGATTATCAATTGTTAATCTCCCTGGCTTACAAGTAAAATAACCAAAAAATCATAACCTGCTTTCAATTATTTAAACCTTTTAGATCCCATTATACACAGAAACAAAGAGTGGAAATCTTGAAAAAACAACCTCTATTATGAAACCACACAGTGGAAAGCCTTCATATTTTGTAGGTAGCATAATCTAGTGGACCTTTATCAAGTATGTTCATATCAAACCCCTGGGCTCAAATCTTGGTACCACCCAGGTGTATCCCTTTTTACATAGAAACAAATTGTGAAATCTTTGAAAATCTTCTTATCTGTAACCATAAGGCAGAGAGCCTTTATATTTTGGTATGTAGCATAATCTAGTGGACCTTTACCAATTTTGTTCATATCATGCCTGGGCTCTGAATGCCCGTCTATCTCTATTTTACATAGACATCAAGGAGTAAATCTTAATGAATGTCTTGCCGTGTGTTGTCTGTCACCAGACATCAATAATTTTAGTGCTTACACTCTAGAGGCCACAAATATGGCTCATTTTCATGAAACTTGGTTAGAATGTTTGTCTGTCACAAGGATGAACCCTTATAAAATAGGAAGATTCCATGCCATATCACAGGAAAAGGGGACTTAATGACAATTTTCTTGTTTAGACTCTAGAGACCACAAGTATGGACCCCAAACTCCATGAAACTCAGTCAACTGTTTGTAAGGTCAGACGATTGATACCTAACTGAAATTGGAAGGGTTCATATGATATCACAGGAAAGTGGGCCTTAATGACAGTTTTCTTGTTTACAATCTAGAGGCCACAGAATATGGCCCAATCTCTATAAAATTTGTAAGAGTAAATTTCACATCACACGAATAAATCCTATTGAAAATTTAAAGGATCCATTTGATTTAAGGGGAAGAGGGCCTTCATGACAATTTTCTTGTTTCACTCTCTAGCAGGAATCATGAAATGTTTTCAGAATATGTGACTAGTTCCAAGGCTGAACCCTTTAGAATTTTGAAGCATCACATGCATGTTTTACTTATAAGACTTTCATTAAAATACAATCATAACTTTTTGCTGAAATTGGCCTTTGGTAGTCATTATAGTCCGTTTGACTTCTATATGGACCAACCTTTTCATCAATTACATAAAATTGCGTTTGAATAAAGGATTTGTATGTAGTAAAATCTTAATTTCAGCTTAATACCATTCCAAAAAATATTTTTTGAAAATAAAATGATTTCAAAATAATGATTTTGTCTATCTAGTTAATGTTAATATTTTCGCTCTATCCGTTCTTAAACACGAGGGGTGATGGAAGCTGTTCAATAGTAAGAAAATGTCAACATATACAGTAAAAACACGTGGTTTTATACTAAACTTTTGACAGATGAAATGTCCATTATTCCTTATTTGGACATGCTAATTAGCATATCGACGGTCATGTCTTCTTAAACTTAAATAGCACGTGATTTTTACCGTTATTACTCGCCTTTTCATCAAGTTTTCCTCGTGAAATTCCCAACTACTTCGTTTAATAATGCTTTTTGATTGGTCTTAACATGTAAATATAGGGTTCATCTCAGAATGAATAAAATCAATAATCAATTATCTGGTCAAACAGTTTCTGAAGAAAGAGAGAATATACACAGATTTGATATCCAACGGTAGCAAAAATCTTAGACAAACTTAATTATATTAAAAAACTCGATTTTATAGTAATACAGTTCACTTAAAATCTTGCTCTTTTGACCCGACCCCTATGCAAATCAGTACTATTTTTGGTTATACAATTCGCTGTTCCTTTTAATACATTAACAAGTAGGTATGAAATGCTGAAAGTTAACATGTAGACGGACGGACAAATTCATTATCTTACATTCAAAAATTCTGAAAAACAAAATTCGTCATGGTATTAGCTGGAAAAAATGATATGAAAAGAAAAATATGCGTTTCATTAATTATTTTCTAAAATTTTCGGCAAAATGTTGGTCCATATAGAAGTCAAACGGACTATAATTGAATCAAAGAGACAATGGTGAACAATACAGGACCAACATGGCCCTCTGGTCATATCATACTAAATGAGGATAGTTTGTGGCATGAGTGAAATTTCATTCATACATTTTATAAAGTCTGATACCACCTTAGATTATATACATAATTTCAGTGGATAAAGTGCATGCTCCTTGAAACACCATATAAATCAATAAATGAAAAGGTAGAATGGCCATTATAAATGTAATAGTTCTGAACTAGAGCAAAATATTTTGTTTGCATGCAGTCAGAACAAACAGACCAATTAAGAGTTGCCTTTTTAGCTCACCTGAGCACGAAGTGCTCAAGGTGAGCTTTTGGGATTACTTGATGTCCGTTGTCCGTCGTGCGTCGTGCGTCGTCAACATTTACCTTGTGGACACTCTAGAGGCCATATTTTTAGCCCAATCAACCTGAAAATTGGTCAGAATGATTATCTTGATAAAATCTTGGACAAGTTCGAAATTGGGTCAAGTGGGGTCAAAAACTAGGTCACAGGGTCAAATCTTAGAAAAACCTTGTGGACACTCTAGAGGCCATATTTTTAGCCCATTCAACCTGAAAATTGGTCAGAATGATTATCTTGATGAAATCTCGGAAGAGTTTGAAATTGGGTCAATGGGGTCAAAAACTAGGTCACGGGGTCAAATCTTAGAAAAACCTTGTGGACACTCTAGAGGCCATATTCTTTGCCCAATCAACCTGAAAATTGGTCAGAATGATTATCTTGATGAAATCTCGGACAAGTTTGGAATTGGGTCAAGTGGAGTCAAAAACTAGGTCATGGGGTCAAATCTTAGAAAAACATTTTAAGATTGTTAATTCAGGTGAGCGATTAAGGGCCACTATGGCCCTCTTGTTTGTAGCTAAAATGTAAGAAGTTCTTAATAAAACTAATTGTTTTGGTAAAGAATTATTTTTTGAGACAATCACTTTGCTAAATTTTGATGGACACAGCCAAAATTAGATTATAGTTCATATATATTCAATGTTGGATATTACAATCAAGTGCAGGAAAAACGTGGCTAATGTAAAACTCCACTAATTTTGGTAACATGTCTGTGACAAATTCAGGGTCAAAGTAGACTCTGTTAACAAAAAGATTATTCTGTGGGGCTGCTGTCCATATTACAAAGTCACACCATGGTAAAGACATGACTGCCATCTCCCCTTGTACCTGCGCATAGTACTTATGAGTCTTCTTCAATCTTATACCCTCTTGACTTGATTCAAGGCAAAACTCCTTATAGTTCATAGCTACTATTTCCAACACTTCCATATTGTTGATAAGTTGACCTTGAACAGAATATGGGCACTTAATTTCTAAGACACCAACATTCCCATCTTCAGTCACTCTACCATCACTTGATGTGCCTATGAATGAATGGGTTTCACATAATGTCAAGCCTGTCTCTTCTACTTGAAAATGTTCACAACAGATTTGTTTTAATGCTATGTATTCTGATCTGGCGATACTTTCATTGTCTATGCCCCACTTTACAGCTGCTGGTAGCGTTTTGTACCTGTATTAGAAACAAAACTCTGTCAATAATATACATATTGTTACCCTTCAGGTGAAATCTGACAGTTCTTCACTTCAATAAAACAAATGTTTGAAAATAAAATAAAAAATAGATCTTAGATTTAAAATCAAACATTGGCACTCAAAGATATCCAGTTTATATGGAATTGAACATGTAGTAAGGCAGAATGAACAATATAGTCAGCAAAAATGTTTTACCTCTTGATAGCCAATATGTGTTTGTCAGGGTCCATATATTTTTTATTCTTCTCTTACTTATCTGATAAGGGATAACTGTTGTGGGATAAAATGGGATCAACTTTGACTAGAATTGACTAAATAATAGGATTACATGTATTTGTTATGCAAAATTGGTAAAGTTCAACATATTCTTTTCAATATTGTACCAAAATGCGAGACACAATCAGTTGATACCTCATATTTATTAACACACATGTAACAAAATTTAAATGCCAATACCTCTTTATCAAAATATCAATAAATAGGTTATAAATCAGATATTCATACTTCATGCAATACTACTGATCCCTCTGGCATGTCAGATAAAAATTATGCAGATCAAATAAATGTGTACAAGAATACAGGACCAACTTTAGACCTGTAGAAACTAGCTCAAAACAGAATATACTACAGTCAAACCTGTCTTAAGCAAGCACCTAAGGGACATTCGAAAAGTGCTTGCTTAAGACAGGTGCTTGCTTAATACAGGTCACTTTCAGTGCAAATGGCTCATTTGGGAACTCGGTGGCCGCTTGCTAAAGACAGGTTGCTTGCTGAAAACAAGTGGCCGCTAAGACAGGTTTGACTGTATATTCTTCTTTATATTCTTAAATAATTTATTTTGTTCAGGTGAAAACTTAAAATACCTCTGTTGGAGTTTTGTGATAGTTCCATCAAAATTTGTGGATTCTGATTTGCTGAAAAATTGCTATTATCAATAAATGAAAATGATTTTGAGTGCATAAATTTTCTGAATAAAGTAGTGCCAAGAGAAATCAGATCAATTCTGGGCAAAACAATTTTGCTTAAAAAACTTAGAATATATAAAGATAAAAAATTTTGATTTTGCAGAGGTATGAAATTCAAAACCTAAACACACTCAAGTATGAATCCACTTTGCATATTCATACCTCCATAAAATGAATAACCATTTTCTTTATCCCTCAAATTAAACCAGAATAGGGATTTGGACCATCATTGCCAATAATTAATATATATTTACGACATACTTGTTTAGACTTGATCCTTCCAATATTTGTTTTACAAGAGATCTTGGATTATCTCCAGAACTAAGAACGGCACCAAATATCGAACTAGTTAGCCGGCCTATATGCAGGTCTTTCCACATTTCTGATAGTCTCTGGCCCTTGGTATAGTTTTCTATGTACTGCACCAGATCCTTGTCTATAGTCACTGGGGGCACTGTAAGAATAAAAAGATTTTAGGATTATTTCTGTGGACCTTGATGGTCCAAATGCACTCACCTTCTGTATCTAAATGTAGATGGTGAGGGCACAGTTTGGACTGCTTTCAAGAGTGCAGTGTAACTCGAACTCAATATTCCTGTAATTCATCTATGGCTATTTTAAAAAAAAACACAAAAAAACTGGACAATATTACCCTTAAGAGTGATACAAATCAATGAAAATCAATTTCTTGCATTGCTTAGACTGTTCAATGATAAAGCAGTGCGGGAGGGGATCTTGGAAAAAGCACCGCAGTGCACTGCCATGAGTCTTTAACTGTATTACATATTTGAAACTGGAATCCCCCCCCCCCCCAAAAAAAAAAGAGAGAGAGAGAGAGAGAGAGAAATCTGTCAATAACAACTACTGACTGCCTAGTGACCCCAATTTCAAATAAATATATTGTTCTTAATAAAGGGTTGACTAATCATGAGTCCTTAACATGTTTTATTAAAACTTGACTACCGTTATAACTTATGTAGACATATTATTCTCATGTTGTACAATAATGAACCTAAAGTAAATAAAGGACTTAATAATTATTTCTTTTTAAACCTCTTACCACACAACAGAGTGCTATAATTTTGATTAAAGCTTAATTTATTAGATACTACATGACAAGGGAATTTGTGCATGAGTGTAATTAGGTTTTTTGTTTCACGCCTAAATAAAATCATCTAAAATCTCTCTTCATATAGATCTTTAAATTTACTTTCATGAAAAGAACATGATAAGATTCATTCATACATCTTGTGGTACTTCTTTGTCCACAAGCTTTCAAAGTAGCTGCATACTCATTTTTAAGTTGGAATGCGGAGCAATTCCAACTTAGATTTAACAAAACCGCAAAATGAACACAAGATAATTTCATTTCGGGTTTCTTGATAACACATGTCACGTGAACAGGATGTGAATACACTCCGGCCTATTGTATATATCTCAGCTTGACGTAGACATACAGTTTATTTCATCAAGAAGTAATAATGTTGAACAATTACACAACTATCACTTCATGTAAATTATTAACACGCTAATTTATGTTTTAAACGAAATTTATTGAAACTTGCGTACGAATTTACTAGTAGCAAATGTTTGCATTACTATATTTGGAAATCATGTGATAAGTCAAGTCCAATAAAGTAAGCTATTGACAACAGCACCGTCCAATCACGTGATCTGCTTATTTGGTAACGTCGCGACCTGTTTTTCGTAGAATTATGTTATAGCTTCTTTTAGCGGTCTAGTTTCTCTTTCTGAACGAACATTTTACACACTTCAACAAAATACCGTAATTCAAATGGTTTTTTTTATCTAATTGTTTCGTAAACCATTATTAGAAACGCGCAAAATCTGCAGATTATTTATCTGTATTAACAACCTGATCCAGCAATTATTCTCTTTTTATTACTTCTCTTAAAAAAACGGAACCCCATTTCCAAATCGAGCGACAATTTCACTTGATGGTGGACGCAGCAAGGATCGATGAAGGTATAGATTTACATGTTTAAGTAATAGATCAAAGATCAATTTTGTCTATACCTGTATAGACAAAATTTACTTTTGATCACTCACTCTAAATTGCAGGTCTATAGGCAAACATTTTTCTTCTCTTTCTGATTTTGTACATTTTCTTTAAAGTTGCTTAGACATAAATTCACTTGTGCAAAAATACGCACGTGCGCAATCCTTTAAATATCATCGAGATTATCACAAGTTAACTACAGCCTTTGTTATTATCAAATATCTGAACGAGTTTACCAACCCCACGTGTTTTGCCTTCAGGGGCCACGTTCTAGAAAGGTCCTACGACCAAAATTTGATCGTATCGCAATCGTACGATTGAAATTGGCTTTCAAGAAACATTTTTGGCTTTCAAAAACATGTATCGTTTAATTTACGCGTTACCAAAAGGCTAGTCTTGAATTTTGCGATTTGACTGTACAAGCAAAGTATTTTCTCGGATTTCATTTTTATATGCAGCTTGAGGCGGTTGTATATTAGCGTCATCTTCTCCGTCTGTGTCTGTCCGCTAGTCCGTACGTACGTCCACTTTTCTTGTGAGCACAACTCCTCCAAAATTTCTTGTTGGATTTAGATGAAACTTTCACAGGATGTTCCTAATCACCTGACCTCGCGCATAATGTCACTGTTTGGTGAATTTCAGCCGCGTCATGGAAAAAGAGCCTTCATGTAAAAAAAATCTTGTTAACACAACTTCTGCCTCATTTATGGACCGATTTGGATGAAACTTTCACAGAAATATTCTAGTCATCTAACCTAGTGCCTATTGGCTAGGGTTTGGTGAATATTAGCCGTGTCATGGAAAAAGAGGCCTTCATTTGAAAAAAAACTTGTGAACGCAACTTCTCCTCCATTTATTGACCGATTTGGATGAAACTTTTACAAAATGTTCCTAGTCATCTGACCTAGCTCATATTTTAACGCGGTTTGGTGAATTTTTTAGTCAAAAGTCGAGACCACCTGGGCGGGATGCATCAGATTAGTTAGTGGTTTGATGTCATAGTTTCTTGAGCGCATTCCAACTTATCAGTACTTTCAGTACTTTGATTTATTTATTGAGGAAAAAACTGATAAAAAATTTAGAAAATAGTTGAATAGTTTTCAACCTGGACAGGCTAAGTTTTATTGTCCCTTTTGGTGTTACTGATTGAAAATTCATATAATTCAAACTAAAAAAAATGATTGTTGTATTGTTTTGATTTGATTGTGAAATATATCAGTATTTTTTTACCATTCTGTTTGCTAAATATCATATCCTGCATCTTTACAAATAGGGGATGTACAACTGTTTGTACTTCCACCTCCTCATATACACTAGGCACACGGTCGTGTATGTTCCATAGATGAGATAATCCTGAAAATAAATACATTTGCATTTCATCTATTCAACTAAAGTGAAATCTTTATGAATGGTAAGCTAAGATAAAGAAATATAATTCCTATCCAGAAGAAAAAACTATTTAAGAGATGAGGAGAATATTTGTTCATTTCACTGAGGTATGAAATTAAAAACCTTATCACACTGTATGATTACTTGCAGCAGATTCTTGCATGTTTAGTGATTTGGTTTTTAGTTTCATACCTCTATGAAATCGACAAATATTCTCCTCATATCTTATGATTCAATATCATGAAGCAAAAATTATAATATTTATCCAAATTGGAGAGATTCATTTTGAGACTACTTTGTGCCGAAGCTTACAAAAAAGCTATGAACTCAAAATTGTTTTCATCGGGGAATGAAACTAAGTTTTCAATTGAATCAACTAATATTAAATTATCTAATAATGTTTTTAAAAAGTATAATTGATAACAATAAGAAAGTATTTACATAAATAACTATGTTTCATTAGTCTCCCTCAATTTATAGACCATTACACTTAAAAGGTCCACCTAGAAGTGTATAAGGAATTATCAATTTAGTGCAAATTGAACATACTGTCTAGGGTAAAAGCATTTAGCTTTCAGTATTTCAGGCTCTTGATATTTTTTCCTGTATAACCTGTCTATATTTTTGAAAATATATTGTTCTTTGATGTCTGCTATATCTGATCTGTTTTTCATATTACATGTATTGTTTTATTTCTTTAATGCAAAATTTTAAGTTCCTTTTTCCTATGAAGTAACACACTGTGAATAAAATCAAAAGAATTATGGTAAAGTGTTTGTTGATTTATACAGAAATTTTCCAGCTTTTTTAATTTTCAACACCTCATTTTTGCCATAAAGCCAAAAGTCTTCAAATGGTAATTTGACACCCCACGCTATTATTCTTTCCAAATTGACAGTCTTTTAAGCTCCAATGACTGAATTTTAAATGAAGATATTGATGGCTCAGCACAAAACAGTTGCAACTCCCTATATGTGTATAGGAAGTTACAACCATTTTGCGCTGTGCCACTGATAGGCCAATTTTCATATGTTAAAACTGATTTTATCACAAACCTGTATTAGGGAAAATGTCTTTTAGGGTTCTTAACTCTTCCAAATTGACATCAATTTCCCTGTCTGATGTGTGCCTCGGGTCAAAGTTTTCCAGAGTGCTTTCTGTATCTATTTGTCCTGGAAATTGCTGTAAAGCTTTTCTTGTGTTCAGCGTACTCATAGGCTGAGGCTTCACATTTGATCGTGGTATTTTCCACTGGCAAAGCTTTGAAGTGCAGCTAAGGCTGTCATTGTCATCTGGCCCCTGATCTGGTTTTGCATTACTTAAAGCAAAAAGCAGGCTACCAATGTGGCTGCAAGCTTGTGCAAGTCTGAAAAGATATTTCAGTCCATCAAGTGACCAAGTCCATTAAACGAGTAAAAGGGTTCATTTTCATTAACAGACCCTTTCAAAAGAATAAATAATTAGTCTTAAAAAATTGTAAATAAATCCTATCTCAATAAAAGTCATTAGAATCATCACATTGCCATAATTGTGAAGAAATTTCAAATAATATACATATTTAATCAAAATAGTATTTCTAATTTGTAAATAAGATGTGTACTAAGCGACCATTCTCTTTAATTGCCACTTTTTGGTGGTCCCATCAGTGGTTTCTAAGTATAATTTTTACTGTAAATTAAACCTATTAATTTCCATACCATACTGGAGAAAACAGCTTGGCAAATAAATTGGAGAGAAGTAAACCATATACATCTATCTAGTGATTTATTTTATTTTCTTATCAAGATTTCTTGATACTTTGTAAATGAAGTTTGGCATTTATTACCCATAGCCCAAGTGATATTTGCAAAATTTTGACCAGCCTAGAATCTTTTCTTCACAAAATAATCTATTTACCAGTAGGTAAGGATTTTATGTACGGGCACTGAAATAAGACTACATGTACATGATTTAAGGTAACTGTAAAGGCCTTAAGAGTTTGGAGAGGAAGAATCACACACATATATATATATATATGTTATATATATATATATATATATATATATATATATATATATATATATATATATATATATATATATATATATATATATATATATATATATATATATATATATATATATATATATATATATATATATATATATATATATATATATATATATATATATATATATATATATATATATATATATATATATATATATATATATATATATATATATATATATATATTTCTATTTTTTTTTTTTTTGTATTTAACAGATATAAGTTTTACGTCTTTCAAAGAAGCCCCGTCTTTCAAAGAAGCCCCGTTTTAGTGTGAATTTTAACAATATCTAGGACTGATTACTTAGCTCATTTATTTCTGTTATTATATAATACTAGGGGTCAGAAGCAAATACAAACTACTCCAGTACATGTGAAACCGAAGTTTAGGTTGTAATAATTTAATGTACATTAAAAACTGGACTTGAATTGTTCATGAAAAACTTTCAAAAATGCCTACATGGGTATTGAATGTTTGACTACCTTACCCAATAGGACACTGACAATAACCATACTGGATAGCTGGATCATCACTTTTTGAAACACAAACATACACTTGGTATTTGGTTTTTTTCATTGATACCTGACATGTTGCCTTCACATACACAATGGATGAATCAATCTGAAAGATATAGATATATTTATAGATGAAGAGAGCATTATATTCTTGATTTCATGGAGATATGAAATGAAAACCTCTATCAAACTATATTGATATAATGCAAAGCATAAATGTGATTAGGTTTTTAGTTTCAAACCTTCATGAAATCAACAAATATTTCTCTTCATACCTCATTATTTAATATCATGAAGCAAAAAATGTAATAGATGGTCAATAATGATACAAATTTCTAATGGAACTACTTTTGGCGAAAGCTTCCATAATAAGCTGTGTAAGTTGATTTTAATGAGGAATAAAAGCAACTTTCCAGCCAACCAGAATATTTGAATCCTTATTGACAAAAAAAATAATTATAAAACTTACTTTGATCTTGTTTCAATCTATATGATTTGATCAGTGAATATTGTGAAAAGAAACACAATATTTCAATATAAATTATACCGTTTCTTGCCAGGGTATATGGCGGGGTATGTGCAATTTATTCCCGGCTGGAAAAAATGATGTCAACAAAGCCGAAGGTGAGGGTTGACATCATTTTTTATTGTCAGAAATAAATTGTCAAATACCAAGGCAAGAAATTATATTATGAATTTACTGCACTTCTTAGACTAACTATTTATTTTTAGCCTATTTAAGGCCTTGGTATTAACAAAATATTTTGAAACCACAAATGTCCCCTAATGCGCCTCAAAGAAAAGTAAACATGTACAAAGTGATGTCAATCTTGCTTGAGCAACCACCTCTATTAAGCGGCCAATTTTATTTTGCGACTGTCATTAAAATCTCCTTCTTAAATCAAACTATCTTAAAAAAGTAGATAAATAATTGTCTAAAATTTACTGTTTACTAACCGTATGTTGTTAAAACTCAGTAGAATAGACTTAATTAGAAGATTCTTATGAGTGTTTACAACAAAGGGGTTATTGAGGAATTCCTAATAATACACTTATTCAATAAAACTAACATTTCTTATTTATAAACAAAACATGTATTAAGCGACCATTTTCTTTAATAACCACTTTTTGGTGGTCCCGTAACTTAGTGGTCGCTTAATACAAGGTTTGACCCCTTAAGAATTTCCTATACTAAATGATCATGTGTGAGTGTCCCATAACTGGTTAATTTTTAAACTAATTTTAGGATAGCAAAATATTCAAATATACTGGTGCTGTTTCAAACTGATGATATACACAGGGGAAAAACTGACATAAAGCCCAGTAGCCCATGGCCCTAGATTTGGGCTGGACCCCCAGAATATTTTAGAAAATGCCTATTCCCCTAATGTTAAGTATATAGAAATTTGGAAGTCTTGGCCCCTAAGCTTAAATTGTTAAGTCATTTTCCCTGGTACATGTTATTCTATGTCTCTGATTATGCACATGATGGTGTTAAAATGTATAAAAATATTTAAATGTTTATATAAAACCATGCCATACCTCAGCACAACCTATGTCTTGGACATCACCAGCTTCAAAATGTTTAACCCTTTGCTGTTTAATCCCTGCTTTTTACGTGTCTGAGATCTTATGATTGAGAAAACATTGTGAAAAAAGAAGAAATTGCTTCTGACAAGCAATTTCTTCTTTAATCACACTATTTTCTACCCTACTGAATGGTTATTTCTCAAATTAAATCCACTTTTAATTTCGTCTGCAAAACCTTTGAATTTGGACAAGTCCAAAATTTTGTAAAACAGGAAAGGGTTAACTGCTCTGTCAAGCCCTTTGAAGTTATTGACTTGGCCACCAGACACTGTTGGTCTTAAAACCATAAAGCTATATATATGGCCGAAAGTTATTTTTGGAGGACGTATCCGTTCACTATAAACGACTTTATTAAAGGGTGGCAAATTCCCCCGGTCCGTCTGTAGAACATAAGCTTGTAGCCCGGACGTCTGACTTATGACCGGGGTTAAAATACTTTCCGGCGCTTGGGCTGTCAAAATATGACCAATGAGATCTTCTTTCTTTTTCTTCTTTACTTCTATACCGTGTTCCTCGGCTAATTTCACGACCGATTCCTTTTTTAACTTTTTCAAAACTTCCCGCTTTGACATATTTTTGACAGCTGTCATTTATGCGGAAGTGAAGTTGCCGTCTGGAAGTGTTTGTGCGCATGTGCGGAAGTTATCGTGAAAAGGTCTATTCACCTATCTACGGTCTCCAGTGCATTTCTTAAAAGGGAGCATGGGTAGTAGACCTGTAATAGTTCTGCAATGTTTGGGAAATAATTAACTTTAACCGAGATTTCCTAATGAATTTCATTAGGTAACCTCGGTCAACATTGTGAAAGTTCGTAAGTTCTGAAAAGTTGCGGTTCTATTACGGGTCCACTACCTTAACGCTAACTGTCAGCCTGGGAATCTGGCTAATAGATGAACACCATGACCGCATTGTCGAAATTTCAGAATGGGAGCGCCCCATTGGTAGGCGCATGACATACGCTTTTGGAATAGTTTTGCGATACTGACCTCTAGATGTTTCTCTTCGCCATTTTCTGCTATGTGGCTTTTTATTATGTACAGATCTATTAAGATGTCCTGCGTTCAGGATGACAAAACGATGTGCGCCATTGAACACTGACAATTATACCCTGCTTTGCACGCAAGTGCATTTGCAAAGCAGGTTAATATGGGCAAATAGTTTGCGTTTTGTCATCCTTAACCCTGAATAGGACTAACAACTCGTCGTCCTGCTCGAAAAGTATGAAAAGAGATTACCATTATTTATTATGTAGGTTAACGTGACATTATTGGCGAATTAGGTTGCCGTGTTATATTAAGGCAGGTGTACTTTATATAGTAAATATAAACTGCAAACCATATCTAATGCTCTAAACGCTGTGACCCGTCAGCCGCGGTAAGGTATAATAATCTGGTACCACTCAAAACTCTGAAAGCACTGGAGGCCAGTGGACGTTTCTCAGGTGGCATTGTTTGTTTATTCAACGATTTCATTAGCTGGTGTTCTCTTTAAAGTGTCTGATTGGTCCACGAAGACAGACAAACAGAAAAGTACTTTTTTAAAGGCAGGTAATAAATATCGCTCATTTCGTTTATCTTCAAGAAAATAAGCAATATTGGATTACCTCCCTTCAATTTCGATCAAAACTAGTTCCAAACACCCATTCAATTTCAATTCAAAATCATTCCCAAATCAATCATCTTGTCAATTTTGCAATGTTCTTAACTGTATAATACCTCTCTTCCCTTTTAACAAGAGTACCACCATCTACAGGTGCTACTCATCTGCAGGTGAAAGGAAATGCAACAGAATTTAAGTTGAATTGATTGAATGGAGTTTAACGTCGTTTTCAACATTTTTCAGTTATATCGTGGAGGCTGGAGCACCTAACAATGGTTTCCTGGTATTTTTCACACCAGTTCAACCACCACATCCTTTCCTAGCCTCCAGCTGCTGACTCACATATGGCTACCATTGGCGAGAGACAAATAGTCGGGTAGAATGAGTGCCGCTGTCGGGGATCGAACCCGGGACCTCTAGATTGACAGTCGGAAGCGCTACCAACTGTGCTATGACAGCGGCCCCACAAATCTTTCAAAACATTTTTTATAACCCCCCCCCCCTTGAAAGTCTGGATAGTTTCTTGTGTTGTGATCATACAAGTTTCATGAAGATATCTTCAAAACAATAGAGATATGACAATGGTTAAAGTTTGTCGGACAAACAACACCATTTTTCATTGACACTGCATCCCGTAGGCCCAATCCAAATTTAATGGTGAAATGTAAAAGAGCATGATCAAAGCATAATTACTTTGAAGTTTAGCTGAATTCTGAATAGTAGTTTCAGAGATTTTTTTTTTTTCATTTTTCATCATATGGGACCATATTTCAGTGTCATGGCAGCCTGTAAAGCCCATGTCATCAGCCCAAACAGAATTTTACAAACAAATTTGATAGAGCATGGCCTAAAGATTATTCCTGTGAAGTTTGGTTGAATTCTAAACAATAGTTTCAGAGAAGAAACTGTGTAAAGAAAAAAATTAACGGATGGACGCATTAACAACAGACACCAGGCCATGACAAGCTCCGCTAGACTTAGTCCAGTTGAGCTAAAATTTATTGAAGTCGGACCATTAATGTAGAAGAGTTGAGATCGCCCGGTTTTTAGCATTTTGGCATCTTTTTCCAGGATGCAGCAAGATACAAGATAACTCGTTGAATTCGATATCATCGCCAAAAATATTTTGCTTGTCAATGGAGTATATCAAACTTAGGGACAGGTTATCTTCTATTTTCATCAACCAAGGATATGATGTCATTTGTCTGATAAACCTAGCCTTTATCAGTCATTTAATTATAGAAAACTTACATCAGTCAGTTATTTTTAGATTCGGAAAAGACACAGGGGGCTTTCACTATTTTGCATCCTTTAACCCTTTCCAATGTGACATAGTTTTAGGGTGGTCCAAGTTGAAAGGTGCTGCAGAGGACAGAAATGATTTAGTGGA
Source organism: Fragum whitleyi (assembly GCA_948146395.1). Taxonomy (NCBI): domain Eukaryota; kingdom Metazoa; phylum Mollusca; class Bivalvia; order Cardiida; family Cardiidae; genus Fragum; species Fragum whitleyi. The sequence goes on from OX411544.1 coordinate 50,504,991, forward strand.
AATGTACTTAAGGTAGTGGACCCATAATATACTGTTCACAAAAAGTAGAGGATATTGTAATTTTGATGTGGTATTCTGGTCAGCTTTGGCACCCATACATCTTCAGGGCTCCGTTTTTGAATCATCAACAAAGAAGCCAAATGTTTGATATCGTGACAATATCTGACTGAGACACAGGGTTGAACAGCAGTCTGGACTCACGTTCTTCTGGTTTCCAGCATACCATTGACTCACTTCAGTGAGCTTTCATTAAACCTCATACTATTCCAACAAAATGTGATGCGAATACATGATAGAGATAAACACCAAATAATTATTCTCGAAGTAATGTTCAACTAAAGTAAGAATTTCCATTACAACATACGCCATGTTAAAATTAGCGCTATACCCCTCTCTTCTTAGATGCTGAATTTGCAGGACATGTTTAACAGAAAAGGGAATTCCATAACTACCATATTACCATGAGACAACTGCTAGTTGGCCAAGAATAAGTAAGATTGTCCTAATTTGTTTGAAACCACAATAACCTTATGGATTAACAGATTATCCCCTACTTTTTGTGAACAGTATAGTTCCACAACATTTCAGAAGTAATCAACTTTAACAGTGTTAACGGTGGTTTCCTAATGATTATCATTAGGAAACCTTGGTTAACTTTGTGAAAGTTCACAAGTTCCGAAATGTTGCGAAACTTTCTTCATCCTGCATGTCACATAGCAAAGTAAAGAGAGCTATTCTGTATCTATAATCCAATAGACAAACACAAAAAAGTAGAAAATCGGTTGCCTGCCAGAAATAGTATATTTTAATTTTAGAACACGTTTTACTTTTTGAGGGTTTGTTGTTGGATCAAACAAGATGTGTTTGTGAAACACCAATGCCCCCGTAACAGCATTTTTTTTTCAAAGTTTGACCTTGACAGATGACCTTGACCTTGTAACATGACCTTGACTTTGGTACCAGCAGATGCGGATTATTGAGATCTATCATCATGCCAAATATTAGCCTTGTATCTTGAATAGGCTTGAAGATATTGGCAATGTTAAGTTTTTCGGTTAACTTTTGCAGACAGACAGACGGACAACGGTAAAACAATATGCCCCAAATCTTTCCATATGGGGGCATAAAAATAAAGACGTTTCTGCCATTTTTTGACAATGAAACACGCATTTTAATTATGATGTTGTTTATGATGCACGACATTTTTTCTGAATTCTATGGTTTATCAGGTCCCGTCTTTAACATTAGAACAGTTGAAACAACTTTATGTTAACACCTTTCACTTTTTAAGAAACATTTTTGTGCAATGTCATTGAGATAGATACTGTGTATTGTGCGGTTTTATTGACCTGAATCTGACTCCTGCAATTCAGATGAATAAAATCTGATTCCTACTCAGATTTGTACCTGGGGTATTAACTCTTAAATGTAATAGTCAAACCGGATAACAAAATATGCCCATCTCCTCTTTGAAAAGAAGCTTTCCACAAAGTTCAATCGATATTCATCCAATGGTTTTCAAGAAAAAGCGTGGACACGAATATTACTCTGTATGTATATAGCAACACCAATCAGGGACAGTAACACTGAACCTAATAGTCGAACCAGATAACTCCGACGCTATACAAATCAAATTGCAGTGAATCTTTCCACAAAGTTTATTCAAATCCTGTCAATGCGGAATCCAAGAAATAGCATGGAAACAAAACTCAAACAGATGGACAGACGGCGCATAAAAAATATCACCCCCAATGATTTCATCGGGAGTTGATATTATGCCCCGCCCAGTCACACCCATATTTGAAGGTCAATCCAAATTTCTTGAACAATTTAAGAAGATGGTCAGCGAAGGAACATTTCTACAAAGTTTGGTTAAAATCTGCCCGGTGGTTTAGGAGGAGAATATGTTAAATAAAAAAAGTTTGTAACGCAAGGATGGACGGACACACCGCCACAACAATAGCTAGCCTTCAGTCAGTGGAGCTAAATAAGAAATAAGCCAGCTCGTCATACCCATATTTTAGGCCAAATCCAAATTTCTTAAACTTAAGAAGAGTGCCACCCAATAAAAATTTCTCCCATCAGTTTTAGAGAAGATGTTTAAATAAAAAGTTAACATACAGACACACAAGTGCACCCATGGACGCACGAGGGACATAACGCTATGACAATAGCTCCTTGCCCTTGGCAAGTGGAGCTTAAAACCCTGAATGAAATTATCTTGGGTTTATTTTGGAGTTTCTAGCAATTCCAACATAAAAACTAAATAACCGATTCAAAACAAATGATTTTGTTTGTTTGAATGGGATTTTTGCCACTTTCAGTTATATCACGACAACTGTAGCACCTAACAATAGATTCTTGACATTTTTCACACCAGTACTACCATTACACCCTTTCCTAGCCTCCAGCTGCTATCCCACAAAGGTCTACGATAATCTATCCATCCATCGGTGAAGACAAAATTTTCCGACCACTCAAAAGATTGAATGGAGTTTAACGCCGCTTTCAACATTTTTTCAGTTATATCGCCGCGGCTGGAGCACCTAACAATGGTTTCCTGGTATTTCTCTCACCAGTACAACCACCACATCCTTTCCTAGCCTCCAGCTACTTTCTCACATATAGGTCTACGATTATCAACACATTGGTGAGAGACAAATAGTCGGAAAGAATGAGTGCTGCCGTCGGGGACCACCCAAGAGGTCGCTTAAGGGAATGCTTTCTTAACCCTTTCCTGTTTTACAAAATTTTGGACCTGTCCAAATTCAAAGGTTTTGCAGACGAAAATTTAAACTGGATTTAATTTGAAAAATAACCATTCAGTAGGGTGGAAAATAGTGTGGAAAAAGAAGAAATTGCTTGTCAGAAGCAATTTCTTCTTTTTTCATTATGTTTTCTCAATCATAAAATCACAGGCACGTGAAAAGCAGGGATTAAACAGCAAAGGGTTAATAAAGTATTTAATGGTAAATGGTAAATAAGATTAATTGCATCCTTAAATTTACACATGATTCTTACCGAATCCTTTGGTGTTTGAGCCCATTAGAATTGTCTCACTAACACGATTCTCATGAGTTCTGAGGTCCTAAGATTCGATGATGAACAATGTCCAAAAGATTTCCCTATGATGAAATGTCCAATTTCATCAGAAATTTTCTTTATGATGAAAGCACTTTTTAGGATGGTGGCTTAATACAGATGGTTGCTTAAGCTATACCAATTTAATATGAAAGAATAAGTGGCACTGGCGGGTTCATAACAAATGAAAGTAATCTAAAGGAGATAATCACGTATATTAATATTCTATTTTATTATCACCGGGAAGGGCATCAGCTTGACAGTGACAAAATTTAGAAGGTTTAGGTAACCAATTAGCAATTTAAGTTTAACATTGAATATGATGACTGTCAATCATTATGATTAAATAGCCAACAAAGCTGCTTTATCACTAAAAACAAGATGTGTTTGTGAAACACGAATGCCCCCGTAACAGCGATCTCTCGATAAGGCAAAGGTTAAGTTTAGTTAAGTTTTCGGACAGACAGACGGACGGACAGAGACGGACATGAGTAAAACAATATGCCCCCGATCTCTCGATACGGGGGCATAAAAATCTTTACCATTAATATGCTTAATTGGTAAAGTGAAAATATTTTTTCAGAAGTTAAACAAAAATTCATAACTTCAACTTGTTCAAGATAATTTAGTTACCAGGTATCGGAACCTATTAACAAGTTATCATAGGAATGAAGATGGGTCATCTGATTATTGATATATTGTCATTCCTTTTTAACAAGAATAATACGGGTAATCTTAATTGTATATCAAAGTTTTAGCAATAGAACAATCCATTTTTTCAAATAAGGGATGAAGCAAGTATTGGTTAATTTCACGGATCTATGAAACTAAAAATCTAAGCACCCTGTATAAAAAAAGGAAATTCTTAGTTTAACACCATGAAAGCAAGAAATACTTTCTTCATATCTTATAATTCAATATCAGGGCTTGTGTTATTGTTTGCTATTTGGGTGTCATTGACTCCTCTCCTAAACAATTCTAGGGGTCAAATCTGAATTTAAAGGGGTCAAAATGACAGAAAATGCAAATCAAAAGTAGAATTTTGCATATTTAAGAGTCACTTTTACTCTTGTAATGATATGAAACAATCAATTTTTTTTGTTGTTGTTGTTGCACTTAAGATGGTAATTAGTGAAAATCTTAGGTATAAAATCATGTTTTGATCCCTAGTAATTCCTCTCAAGGGGGTCAAGATGACCCCCTTGGGAGAAATTTCTAGGGGTCAGATTAAGATATTTTCAGATTTTTGGGGGTCAAAACCCTTGTTTAAGGATCAAACACGAGCCCTGAATATGAATGAAAATGAAATGATAAATTATTTCTCTATAATGAGATAGATTTCTACAACTTTGCGCACAACCTTACAAAATAGCTGCATACTGAAAATTGTTCTCATTGAGAAATGAAACAAAAGAGATTTTATATGATTGTCCAACAATCCTTACAGCAAGTCTAAAAGGATTATTGATTGTCCATAGACTCTTTCAGAAAGTTTGAAGAGAGTAATTTAATGTTTGTCTGTAGATTCTTACAGCAAGTCAGAGGGAATGCATATGATTGTCCTTAAGACTGTTACAGCAAGCTTGAGGGATGAGTATTTGTCCATAGACTCTAACATCAAGTCTGAAGGGATGAATGATTGTCCACAGACTCCAACATCAAGTCTAAAGCGGTTTGGAATTGTCCATGTTGTATTTAAGACAAACACGATCTGGTCTATTATATTTTGATTATTTATAGATGGATCTTGAAGTTAGGTTTTGTCCTGTATCCTGCGCTATATCACGTAACAAGTAAAAATGTCCAGTATCCTAAGCTATATCCTGTAACAAGTAAAACTGTCCTGTATCCTGCACTATAACCTGTAACAAGTAAAAATGTCCTGTATCCTGCACTATATCCCGTAACAAGTAAAAATGTCCTGTACCCTGCACTATATGCCAAGACAAGTAAAGATGTCCTGTATCCTGCACTATAACCTGTAACAAGTAAAACTGTCCTGTATCCTGCGCTATATCGCGTAACAAGTAAAAATGTACTGTATCCTGCGCTATATCCCTTAAGGAGTAAAAATGTCCTGTATCCTGCGCTATATCCCTTAACAAGTAAAAATGTCCTGTATCCTGCGCTATATCCCGTAACATGTAAACACATCCTGTTATCATGGATCCTTTGTAACATCAATGCAACTGAAATAAAAAAAGATGTCAGATTGATTGATGAATGGAGTTCAACCCTGCTTTCAACATTTTTTCAGTTATATCCAGGCAGCTGGAGCACTTAACAATAGTTTCCTGGTATTTCTCTCACCAGTACAACCATCATACTCTTTCCAAGCCTTCAGCTGCTATCTCACATAGGTCTACGATTATCAACCCATTTGTTACAGATAAATAGTCGAAGAGAATGAGTGCCTCCGTCGGGGATTGAACCCAGGACCTCTAGATTGACAGTCTGACGTGCTACCATCTGCGCTATGATGGCGGCTAAAACAATATGTCAGGGTTTTAGTGTCACATCAACAAAATGGGGTTGCAAGGACTCAATAGTTAGGCCCATAGGGTTTTTTGGGGGAGACCTTGCTTTAAATGTTAACAAATCTCTTTTGAGCTACCCAGTCATGTGTTTGTGTAAATGTTAACTTTTCTCTGGATTAAGCTACACAAGGTATTGTAATAACTTCAGAGAAAATATGAAAACTGTTTTAACCCTTTTCTGTTTAATCCCTGCTTTTTACGTGCTTGTGATTTTATGATTGACAAGCAATTTCTTCTTTTCCACACTATTTTATACCCTACTGAATGGTTATTTTTCAAATTAAATCCACTTTAGATTTTCGTTTACAAAACCTTTGAATTTGGACAGGTAAAACAGGAAAGGGTGATAACAGTCTTCCATTCATGTCTGCAGTATATCCCCTGAACGACTTTCATCAGAAAGTTTTGAGAGCCCTGGGGCCTGTTTTACTAAACTTCTTACGAAAAAAATAATCGTTAGTCTAATCACAAATCTTACCTCGTGTTTTCATTCATTGTTAGATCCTGCCTTGCAATATCTCATTGGAATCGTCTTTAGAAGATGATTCTAATGAGATATTGCAGTTGGCAGAATTCCATATTTTGTTCTTACTGTAGAAGCATTTTTAATTTTTGACTTACGCAAAAAATTATCGTAAGATGTTTAGTAAACTCGCAAAACCTAGGTCCTATATATATAATATGTACTTAGTGTTTTGTATGACAAAAGATATCTAACGAGGTTGGGAGAATTGATCATTGTCATCTGCCGAGACATTTATCAATGCTCACGACCGAGTTAGATATTTTTTTCATACAATACACTAAGTATGTATTATATTTATCTTATAACCCCTATTTGTTTTGTTTACTTCGATGTTTCTAACTGAAATGCAAGTTTCTAAAAATAACCGCATTATTATTGTTCTAAAAATAACTATGTGATATCATGAAAAATATCATACGGGTTGTTATCACACGGATATTTGTATAGTTATAAGATAAAACAAGAGCTGTCACTGTAAGATGACAATGCCCCCGACACCGCTTTGATTTAGAAGTTATGGCCAATGTTAAAGTTTTTGGACGGAATGACGGACGGACGGACAGACGGACGGACGGACAGACGGACGGACGGACAAGTCAAATTTATGATGCCTCCCTATCGGGGGCATAAAAAACCCCGAGATGTGTTTGTCAATTAACAGATAAGATTATTGATGATTGAATGGAGCTATGAAACTAAAATCTTACTACACTGTATGAATGCCTGAAGCTGATTTATATGAGTGTGATAAAGTAATAAGTTTAATACCTTTATGAAATTAACAAATAATCTCTTCAATGTCTTAAAACCTAATATCACAGAGTAACAAGAGCTAGGGAGTGTAATAATAAAATGTTTCTTATGGGACCACTTTGAGAGGAACGCATGAATCTGTATGAATCTAGAATTAAATACAACAAAAATTAAGCTTGACTGTCCCGAAGCGGACTAATACCCCCTAAAAGCGCTTGTCTATAATAAAAAGCCATTTTCCATCAAAGAGCCATAACTCTGAAGTCCATGAACACAAACTATCTAAATATCGCTTGCACATCTTTGCATGATACTGATAACAACTATAAATAGGGATATGACTAAGATTAACCCTTTGCTGTTTAATCCCGGCTTTTTACGTGTCTGTGATTTTATGATTGAGAAAACATTGTGAAAAAAAGAAGAAATTGCTTCTTACAAGCAATTTCTTCTTTTTCCACACTTTTTTCTACCCTACAGAATGGTTATTTTTCAAATTAAATCCACTTTAAATTTTCGTCTGCAACACCTTTGAATTTGGACAGGTCCAAAATTTTGTAAAACAGGAAAGGGTTAAAGTATTTCACACCAAAGGCAGCCACTAAGGTTATGACAATGTCTCAGATTTCTCTGAAACCAGCCTAGTTAATAAGAGCTGTTTTTTTTTCTGCAGGTACTTTATTTTTTTAGCTATATCTGTTAACGACAAAGCGGCAGAATTTAGTTACACAGAAATTTAGCCCTTTTGGACTACTTTATTTTCAATTTGAACACATGAAATATGGTGTCGAATTAAACAGGTATAAATCAAAGGTATTTCTGTATTATTGCATAAAGATAATTGTGATATCACTATTTATAGTTTGAATTTGTTGCTTTTTATAATCCATGATGTTTGCCCTGGCAGTGGGAAGCCTTAGTAATGGGTCATTGCACTTAAGGGAAAGCTTAAATCATAGGTTGGTTACCAAAACCTCGTAACTTCAGCTTGTCCAACATGAAGTTACGAGGCTTTGGTAACCCATCAATGAAATAAAATTGGTCACTTCTCCAAGCACGTGAATTTATTTTGTTTTTGGATACAGTTATTTCTGGCACTAACGATAATTTCAGACTCAATTTTGAAATAACCCAAAATATTGAAAAGTTAACTTGCCAAATTACTTGCCAAATTACGTCAGAGCTGAGCCATGCCCTGCCAGTTCATTAATAACACAGAATAACACCTACAGGGGATGCCCTAACTCTAGGCCATTATCTATTATGCAAACATGGTCTTTTATCAACAAGGGAAATTGGATGGAATAGACTAACATCAGATTGCACATATGTGCAGACTGCTCCTAGTCTGACCTGCAAACCAACTTCTAAATTTCTATAAATATATGGGACCTGCCGGAATTTTGCTTGAGCTAATGGGATCCCTCCATTATTTTTGGATCCAGGGATACTGTAAGTTGAGAACCCTGTAAGTGGTCAATAAACATAAGTTTTGCTGCAGTACATGTGTTGAGACCAACCTGTGAGTTTTATCCACAATTTGTAGTGTAAGGAGACTCCAGCCTGGTCTATGCATGTTTTTCGTCAATGTTTACAGATATCTGGGCTTTCAATGAAGTGTATTCATAAACATCTATCCGGGTGACTCCAGCCTGGTCTTCACCTATTTTCTGGCAATATATACAGATATCTGGGCCAACAAGGAGGTGTATACATCATAGAACATCTGTCCAAGTTACTCCAGCCTGGTCCGTACCTATGTTTTTTGTCAATGTTTACAGCATTTTGGGCCTTAAAGGGTGTATTCATCATAGACTACTTGGACTTTTGACTTTCTCTGTAAAAAAAAAAGAATGTAATTGAAAGATATTTGCCATGAAAAAAACGATTCAAGACCCCCAAAAAAATTGCCATGAAAAAAAATCACAATTTGAATCTATTTCAGACCCTAACATGTTTTTGAGATATTTAAGTCAAAATGAAATGGTTTTGATTATAACTAGAAAATGCACACAAGGAAGATATTGCCCCCCCCCCCCCTTACCCCCCCCCCCCCCCTGAAAACTAGACCCCCCTCCCTCCCCCCCCCATCTGATCACAATAATTTTTGGTAGACTGATAAAGGGTCACTCAATGATCATTCCAGTGAAATTTGGTTGTTACCATCAGTTACATTCTGAGAAAATGATTATGAAAGTTTCCATTATATAACTTAGAGAAATGACTTCATGTTAATTAATTTTCAGTTAAAACCTATAATTTATTGTCTCAAACTGATTTATTAGAAATCCAATATGAGATGCTTAATCTGTTTTATTCCCTATGAATCTGAAATCTTAGTCAGATATTCAATCTAAACTCTTTCAATTTATCCAAATACATTCAATTTAGTGTGGATGTAGCCAAAAGAAAAGAGAATTATGTTCTTAATAACTCGCCAATGCCCGCTATATAAGATATACCGGTAGACCAAAATAATAATACAAATCCTTAATCTTTTGAGATATCCAGGAAAAATGAAACATTGTATAGGCTTGATAACTAGACAATGCACATCAAGAATAATTGATGTCGGCCAAAATAACGATACAAAGCCAAAGAGGAAAAAAAATGTGAAAAATAATTTGCTTAAAACTCTTTTTTATCTGCTGCCAGATAGGAGTTAAAATAACCTTGTAACTCTATCAAATACTAATCTAATACTATGCAAATCTACTTCAGGGGCCCCTAAACCTACATCTAATCAACTAATTTTAAGACGTCTTACATCATCTAAATCATAACATATACAGCGGATGATATAATATATAATCTCTTATCTGGCAGTAATTTGCAATTAACCAAATATGTCTGATTTAATTTGGATGTAGCCAAAATAAATTGAGAATTATGCTCCTGACAAATGGACAATGCACCCTATAAAGAATGAAAGATATAGACCAAAATAATACATAAGCCAAACAGGAAAAAAACACACCATATTTGTTGGGTTGTTTGTAGTTGCTTTAATCTCACATGAATACTGAAACTTTTTGAGATATTCCAGCCAGACTGAAATGGGCTTGATTAAATTACTAGTCAATAGCACTCTAGGAAAAATAATAGATATTGGCAAGGAAAAAAAAACCAACCGAATATAGAGAACTAACATGAAAATGTGGGTTTCTTTCCGTTTATAAATTTTAAGCTAAATCTTATAACTTAATTCAATCTGAGATTTTTGAAATCAACCCCCAATTGTTTAATCACTTTCATCCCCTGAAATCCAAAACCTTATTCAGACGTTTAATTTAAACATCAAAACTTACTATTAACCTAATATCCAGAGAACTTACATGAAAATGCGGGTTTCTTTCCCTTTATAAATTTTAAGCTAAATCTTATAACTTAACTCAAACTGAGTTTTTTGAAATCATCACAAATTGTTCAATCACTTTCATCCCCTGAAAACCAAAACCTTATTCAGATGTTTAATTTAAACATCAAAACTTGCAATTAACCTAATATATCTGATTTAATTTGGATGTAGCCAAAATTTATTTAGAATTATGTTCCTGCACACTGGACAATACACCCTATAAAGAGTTAAAGATATAGACCAAAATAATACATAAGCCAAAGAGGGAAAAAATGCCATTTTTGTTGGGTTGTTTAAAGTTGCGTTAATTTATCACTAGAATCATAATTTAGATCATCAAACCAAGTCATTCAAAACCAAATGCAAATTGTTTTATCCTGAAACTTTTTTGAGGTATTCCAGCCAAAATGAAATGGGCTTGATTTAATTACTAGTCAATGGCACTTTAGGAAATATTGTAGATAATGACAAGGGAAAAAAAGAAACAGAATCTAGGGCACTAACATGAAAATGTGGGTTTCTTTCCATTTATAAATTTTAAGCTAAATCTTATAACTAAATTCATACTGAGATTTTTGAAATCAACCCCCAATTGTTTAATCACTTTCATCCCCTGAAAACCAAAACCTTATTCAGACGTTTAATTTAAACATCAAAACTTACTATTAACCTAATATATCTGATTTAGTTTGGATGTAGCCAAAATAAATTAAGAATTATGTTTCCGACAACTGGAAAATGCACCCTATAAAGAACTAAAGATATAGACCAAAATAATACATAAGCAAAAGAGAGAAAGAACACCAATTTTGTTGGGTTGTTTGAATTTGCTTTTATTTATCACTTGAATCTTAATTAAGCTCACCAAACCGAGTTCTTCAAAACCATATGCAAATTATTTAATCCTGAAACTTTTTGAGCTAAAATAAATTTAGAATTATGTTCCTGCCAACTGGACAATGCACCCTATAAAGAGTTAAAGATATAGACCAAAATAATACATAAGCCAAAGAGGGAAAAAATGCCATTTTTGTTGGGTTGTTTGAAGTTGCGTTTCTTTATCACTAGAATCATAATTTAGATCATCAAACCGAGTTATTCAAAACCAAATGCAAATTGTTTAATCCTGAAACTTTTTGAGGTATTCCAGCCAAAATGAAATGGGCTTGATTTAATTACTAGTCAATGGCACTTTAGGAAATATAGTAGATAATGACAAGGGGAAAAAAAAGAAACAGAATCTAGAGAACTTACATGAAAATGTGGGTTTCTTTCCATTTATAAATTTTAAGCTAAATCTTATAACTTAATTCATACTGAGATTTTTGAAATCAACCCCAAATTGTTTAATCACTTTCATCCCCTGAAAACCAAAACCTTATTCAGACGTTTAATTTAAACATCAAAACTTACTATTAACCTAATATATCTGATTTAATTTGGATGTAGCCAAAATAAATAACGAATCATGTTTCCGACAACTGGACAATGCACCCTATAAAGAACTAAAGATATAGACCAAAATAATACATAAGCCAAAGAGAGAAAAAACACCAATTTTGTTGGGTTGTTTGAATTTGCTTTTATTTATCACTTGAATCTTAATTTAGCTCACCAAACCGAGTTCTTCAAAACCAAATACAAATTATTTAATCCTGAAACTTTGTGAGCCAAAATAAATTTAAGAATTATGTTCCTGCCAACTGGACAATGTACCCTATAAAGAGTTAAAGATATAGACCAAAATAATACATAAGCCAAAGAGGGAAAAAATGCCATTTTTGTTGGGTTGTTTGAAGTTGCGTTTATTTATCACTAGAATCATAATTTAGATCATCAAACCAAGTCATTCAAAACCAAATGCAAATTGTTTAATCCTGAAACTTTTTGAGGTATTCCAGCCAAAATGAAATGGGCTTGATTTAATTATTAGTCAATGGCACTTTAGGAAATATAGTAGATAATGACAAGGGGAAAAAAAAGAAACAGAATCTAGAGAACTAACATGAAAATGTGGGTTTCTTTCCATTTATAAATTTTAAGCTAAATCTTATAACTAAATTCATACTGAGATTTTTGAAATCAACCCCCAATTGTTTAATCGCTTTCATCCCCTGAAAACCAAAACCTTATTCAGACGTTTAATTTAAACATCAAAACTTACTATTAACCTATATATATCTGATTTAGTTTGGATGTAGCCAAAATAAATTAAGAATTATGTTTCCGACAACTGGACAATGCACCCTTTAAAGAACTAAAGATATAGACCAAAATAATACATAAGCCAAAGAGAGAAAAAACACCAATTTTGTTGGGTTGTTTGAATTTGCTTTTATTTATCACTTGAATCTTAATTCAGCTCACCAAACCGAGTTCTTCAAAACCATATGCAAATTATTTAATCCTGAAACTTTTTGAGCCAAAATAAATTTAGAATAATGTTCCTGCCAACTGGACAATGCACCCTATAAAGAGTTAAAGATATAGACCAAAATAATACATAAGCCAAAGAGGGAAAAAATGCCATTTTTGTTGGGTTGTTTGAAGTTGCGTTTCTTTATCACTAGAATCATAATTTAGATCATCAAACCAAGTCATTCAAAACCAAATGCAAATTGTTTAATCCTGAAACTTTTTGAGGTATTCCAGCCAAAATGAAATGGGCTTGATTTAATTACTAGTCAATGGCTCTTTAGGAAATATAGTAGATAATGACAAGGGGAAAAAAAAGAAACAGAATCTAGGGCACTAACATGAAAATGTGGGTTTCTTTCCATTTATAAATTTTAAGCTAAATCTTATAACTAAATTCTTACTGAGATTTTTGAAATCAACCCCCAATTGTTTAATCACTTTCATCCCCTGAAAACCAAAACCTTATTCAGACGTTTAATTTAAACATCAAAACTTACTATTAACCTAATATATCTGATTTAGTTTGGATGTAGCCAAAATAAATTAAGAATTATGTTTCCGACAACTGGAAAATGCACCCTATAAAGAACTAAAGATATAGACCAAAATAATACATAAGCCAAAGAGAGAAAGAACACCAATTTTGTTGGGTTGTTTGAATTTGCTTTTATTTATCACTTGAATCTTAATTAAGCTCACCAAACCGAGTTCTTCAAAACCAAATGCAAATTATTTAATCCTGAAACTTTTTGAGTTAAAGTAAATTTAGAATTATGTTCCTGCCAACTGGACAATGCACCCTATAAAGAGTTAAAGATATAGACCAAAATAATACATAAGCCAAAGAGGGAAAAAATGCCATTTTTGTTGGGTTGTTTGAAGTTGCGTTTCTTTATCACTAGAATCATAATTTAGATCATCAAACCGAGTTATTCAAAACCAAATGCAAATTGTTTAATCCTGAAACTTTTTGAGGTATTCCAGCCAAAATGAAATGGGCTTGATTTAATTACTAGTCAATGGCACTTTAGGAAATATAGTAGATAATGACAAGGGGAAAAAAAAGAAACAGAATCTAGAGAACTAACATGAAAATGTGGGTTTCTTTCCATTTATAAATTTTAAGCTAAATCTTATAACTTAATTCATACTGAGATTTTTGAAATCAACCCCAAATTGTTTAATCACTTTCATCCCCTGAAAACCAAAACCTTATTCAGACGTTTAATTTAAACATCAAAACTTACTATTAACCTAATATATCTGATTTAATTTGGATGTAGCCAAAATAAATAACGAATCATGTTTCCGACAACTGGACAATGCACCCTATAAAGAACTAAAGATATAGGCCAAAATAATACATAAGCCAAAGAGAGAAAAAACACCAATTTTGTTGGGTTGTTTGAATTTGCTTTTATTTATCACTTGAATCTTAATTTAGCTCACCAAACCGAGTTCTTCAAAACCAAATACAAATTATTTAATCCTGAAACTTTGTGAGCCAAAATAAATTTTAGAATTATGTTCCTGCCAACTGGACAATGCACCCTATAAAGAGTTAAAGATATAGACCAAAATAATACATAAGCCAAAGAGGGAAAAAATGCCATTTTTGTTGGGTTGTTTGAAGTTGCGTTTCTTTATCACTAGAATCATAATTTAGATCATCAAACCAAGTCATTCAAAACCAAATGCAAATTGTTTAATCCTGAAACTTTTTGAGGTATTCCAGCCAAAATGAAATGGGCTTGATTTAATTACTAGTCAATGGCACTTTAGGAAATATAGTAGATAATGACAAGGGGAAAAAAAAAAACAGAATCTAGAGAACTAACATGAAAATGTGGGTTTCTTTCCATTTATAAATTTTAAGCTAAATCTTATAACTAAATTCATACTGAGATTTTTGAAATCAACCCCCAATTGTTTAATCGCTTTCATCCCCTGAAAACCAAAACCTTATTCAGACGTTTAATTTAAACATCAAAACTTACTATTAACCTATATATATCTGATTTAGTTTGGATGTAGCCAAAATGAATTAAGAATTATGTTTCCGACAACTGGACAATGCACCCTTTAAAGAACTAAAGATATAGACCAAAATAATACATAAGCCAAAGAGAGAAAAAACACCAATTTTGTTGGGTTGTTTGAATTTGCTTTTATTTATCACTTGAATCTTAATTCAGCTCACCAAACCGAGTTCTTCAAAACCATATGCAAATTATTTAATCCTGAAACTTTTTGAGCCAAAATAAATTTAGAATTATGTTCCTGCCAACTGGACAATGCACCCTATAAAGAGTTAAAGATATAGACCAAAATAATACATAAGCCAAAGAGGGAAAAAATGCCATTTTTGTTGGGTTGTTCGAAGTTGCGTTTCTTTATCACTAGAATCATAATTTAGATCATCAAACCAAGTCATTCAAAACCAAATGCAAATTGTTTAATCCTGAAACTTTTTGAGGTATTCCAGCCAAAATGAAATGGGCTTGATTTAATTACTAGTCAATGGCTCTTTAGGAAATATAGTAGATAATGACAAGGGGAAAAAAAAGAAACAGAATCTAGGGCACTAACATGAAAATGTGGGTTTCTTTCCATTTATAAATTTTAAGCTAAATCTTATAACTAAATTCTTACTGAGATTTTTGAAATCAACCCCCAATTGTTTAATCACTTTCATCCCCTGAAAACCAAAACCTTATTCAGACGTTTAATTTAAAGATCAAAACTTACTATTAACCTTATATATCTGATTTAGTTTGGATGTAGCCAAAATAAATTAAGTTTTATGTTTCCGACAACTGGACAATGCACCCTATAAAGAACTAAAGATATAGACCAAAATAATACATAAGCCAAAGAGAGAAAAAACACCAATTTTGTTGGGTTGTTTGAATTTGCTTTTATTTATCACTTGAATCTTAATTTAGCTCACCAAACCGAGTTCTTCAAAACCAAATGCAAATTATTTAATCCTGAAACTTTTTGAGCCAAAATAAATTTAGAATTATGTTCCTGCCAACTGGACAATGCACCCTTTAAAGAGTTAAAGATATAGACCAAAATAATACATAAGCCAAAGAGGGAAAAAATGCCATTTTTGTTGGGTTGTTTGAAGTTGCGTTTATTTATCACTAGAATCATAATTTAGATCATCAAACCAAGTTATTCAAAACCAAATGCAAATTGTTTAATCCTGAAACTTTTTGAGGTATTCCAGCCAAAATGAAATGGGCTTGATTTAATTACTAGTCAATGGCACTTTAGGAAATATAGTAGATAATGACAAGGGAAAAAAAAAGAAACAGAATCTAGAGCACTAACATGAAAATGTGGGTTTCTTTCAATTTATAAATTTTAAGCTAAATCTTATAACTAAATTCATACTGAGATTTTTGAAATCAACCCCCAATTGTTTAATCACTTTCATCCCCTGAAAACCAAAACCTTATTCAGACGTTTAATTTAAACATCAAAACTTACTATTAACCTAATATATCTGATTTAGTTTGGATGTAGCCAAAATAAATTAAGAATTATGTTTCCGACAACTGGACAATGCACCCTATAAAGAACTAAAGATATAGACCAAAATAAAACATAAGCCAAAGAGAGAAAAAACACCAATTTTGTTGGGTTGTTTGAATTTGCTTTTATTTATCACTTGAATCTTAATTCAGCTCACCAAACAGAGTTCTTCAAAACCATATGCAATTATTTATTCCTGAAACTTTTTGAGCTTAAATAAATTTAGAATTATGTTCCTGCCAATTGGACAATGCACCCTATAAAGAGTTAAAGATATAGACCAAAATAATACATAAGCCAAAGAGGGAAAAAATGCCATTTTTGTTGGGTTGTTCGAAGTTGCGTTTCTTTATCACTAGAATCATAATTTAGATCATCAAACCAAGTCATTCAAAACCAAATGCAAATTGTTTAATCCTGAAACTTTTTGAGGTATTCCAGCCAAAATGAAATGGGCTTGATTTAATTACTAGTCAATGGCTCTTTAGGAAATATAGTAGATAATGACAAGGGGAAAAAAAAGAAACAGAATCTAGGGCACTAACATGAAAATGTGGGTTTCTTTCCATTTATAAATTTTAAGCTAAATCTTATAACTAAATTCTTACTGAGATTTTTGAAATCAACCCCCAATTGTTTAATCACTTTCATCCCCTGAAAACCAAAACCTTATTCAGACGTTTAATTTAAACATCAAAACTTACTATTAACCTAATATATCTGATTTAGTTTGGATGTAGCCAAAATAAATTAACTTTTATGTTTCCGACAACTGGACAATGCACCCTATAAAGAACTAAAGATATAGACCAAAATAATACATAAGCCAAAGAGAGAAAAAACACCAATTTTGTTGGGTTGTTTGAATTTGCTTTTATTTATCACTTGAATCTTAATTTAGCTCACCAAACCTAGTTCTTCAAAACCATATGCAAATTATCTTATCCTGAAACTTTTTGAGCCAAAATAAATTTAGAATTATGTTCCTGCCAACTGGACAATGCACCCTATAAAGAGTTAAAGATATAGACCAAAATAATACATAAGCCAAAGAGGGAAAAATGCCATTTTTGTTGGGTTGTTTGAAGTTGCGTTTATTTATCACTAGAATCATAATTTAGATCATCAAACCAAGTCATTCAAAACCAAATGCAATTAATCCTGAAACTTTTTGAGGTATTCCAGCCAAAATGAAATGGGCTTGATTTAATTACTAGTCAATGGCACTTTAGGAAATATAGTAGATAATGACAAGGGGAAAAAAAAGAAACAGAATCTAGAGCACTAACATGAAAATGTGGGTTTCTTTCCATTTATAAATTTTAAGCTAAATCTTATGACTAAATTCATACTGAGATTTTTGAAATCAACCCCCAATTGTTTAATCACTTTCATCCCCTGAAAACCAAAACCTTATTCAGACGTTTAATTTAAACATCAAAACTTACTATTAGCCTAATATATCTGATTTAGTTTGGATGTAGCCAAAATAAATTAAGAATTATGTTTCCGACAACTGGACAATGCACCCTATAAAGAACTAAAGATATAGACCAAAATAATACATAAGCCAAAGAGAGAAAAAACACCAATTTTGTTGGGTTGTTTGAATTTGCTTTTATTTATCACTTGAATCCTAATTTAGCTCACCAAACCGAGTTCTTCAAAACCAAATGCAAATTATTTAAACCTGAAAATTTTTGAGCCTAAATAAATTTAGAATTATGTTCCTGCCAACTGGACAATGCACCCTATAAAGAACTAAAGATATAGACCAAAATAATACATAAGCCAAAGAGGGAAAAAATGCCATTTTTGTTGGGTTGTTTTAAGTTGCGTTTCTTTATCACTAGAATCTTAATTTAGATCAAACCGAGTTCTTCAAAACCAAATGCAAATTATTTAATCCTGAAACTTTTTGAGATATCCCAGCCAAAATGAAATAGGCTTGATTATTACTAGTCAATGGCACTCTAGGAAGAATAGAAGACATTGGCATGAAAAAAAAGATACAAAACCTGGAGAATTAATAAGAAAACATGGGTTCCTTTGAGTTAATTAATTTTCTGTTAAATCCTATAATTGGTCTTAAACTGAGATATTTGAAATCAACCGCGAATCGTTTTCTCAGTTTCATCCCCTGAAATCCCAAACCCAGTTATTCAGATGTTCAATTTAAACATTAAAACTCTTACAAACTAACTAAATAAATCAGATTTAGTATTCATTGAGCCAAATTTAATGAGAAATATGTTCCTTCAAACTAGACAGTCAATATGAATCATCTTTTTTCTGCCTTAAATAAGTCAATTGAAATCAAATGCAAATTGTCAAATCTGTTTGAATCTTCTACATTCTAAAATCTTTAAGAGGTATAGAATTGAAAACTATGAAAAATTAGAAGAATTGATGTTGATGGCCAATGTAAAAAAAAAAAGCCAAAGAGGAAAAATAAAAAAAAAGTGAAAAATAATTTCTTTCATACTTTGTTTTCTAAGCTGCCAGATTAGAGATTATAAATTATTATATTATTCACAGCATAAGTTAAAGAGTTATATGTTTTAAGATGAAATAGAATTAATCTATTAGAATTAGGTTAGGGGGCCCCCGAATTAGTAGATTCAAATAGCAGTATTAGATAGAGTATTAGATAGTTACATAAGGTTATTCTTTCTCTTATCTGGCAGCAACATTGGCAGATTACTTAAACTTAATACAATTGATTAAATGAAAGAATGCAATTTAAAGGCTTGCAATTAATAATCACCAAACCAAGCCAAAGGCTCTAATTGCCTTAATCAGCCAAAATAAGATCTTGTTCAAACAAAAACGAAGGCCTAAGCAGTGTTTTGAGAAGCTGGGATCCCTGAGCTTCCCTAAACTACTAGGACCCTCGGTTCTGGCATTACAAGTCTCCACCTACAGTAAACACGCGAGTCCATTTGTGTTGGGTCTAACCATTTACTTTATGGACTAGAGCTGACAATTCCTATCCCCCCGCCAAACTGGAGGCCAAAACATACCTGCAAGACCGTAGAGCAATTTTGATAGGAACCATTATATTTAAACCTAAAAGTGTATCTTAAAAGGCATGTTTAGATAACTTATCTTGAATAATTAACAAACATTTCTGCAAGAACACTAAGCAATTTTGGTAGGAACCCAATGCATTGACTAGTAATGAGTATTAAATGAATTGTATAAATCCGCAAGAACAGTGTAATTTGGTAAGAACAACAATAAATTGACAGAAATTAACTAAATAGGACAGAGAAATTTTGGTAGGAACAAAAAAAAAACATTGATACAGCCAGCTTCATATGCAAGTTTAAACTATTGAGCTATTGAATTATTGACTTATTCATCCTCGTGAAGACGTAAAGCTATTTTTGTAGACTATGAAGTACATTGACCAGCTAAGCCTTCTTTGAAGGTTTGGATGTATGTCTGCGAGTAAACATTGAGTAAATTGGGTAGGAACCTAGATACATTGACTAGTAAATTTTGAATGCATTACTTAAAATAATAGAGCAATTTTGGTTTGAACTGCAATTCATAAACTGAAACATTAATCTTAAATAATTGACCAGGAGAAACCATAGACATTATCTTAAATAACTGACTAATATATCCGTGAGAATACATTGAGCAATTTTGGATTTAACTGCAATTCAATTTTTTGAAAAAATATCTTGAATAATTGACCATCAGAACCCAAAGACAACATTGGAAGAAACTGTGATGCATTGTCCAGAAAAGAATATTTGCATATCAATTTGAATGAATTATTTCAACTTATTGAATCAAAGACTGAAAAATAATGGTTTTTTTAGCCCCCCCCCCTTCCGAACCTTGTCAAAGGCACTGATTGCCTTGAACAGCCTTATTAGGATGTTGTCTAAACAAACCAAAAGCCAGGCCCAAGTATTGATGGGCTATTCAACCCTTTCAACAACTTGGATCCTGGGTTCTGGAATTACAAGTCTCCACCTACAGTAAACACGCAAGTCCATTTGTTAGGGGTCTTACCATTTACTTCATGTACGGCAGCCGACTATTTCTATCCCCCCGCCCAGCTGGGGGCCAAAACATACCTGCAATACCAAAGAGTAATTTTGATAGGGACCATTTTATTTAAACCTAAAGTCTGTCTTAAAAGGCAGATTTGGATAACTTATCTTGAATAATTAACAAACATTTATTGAGGAACACTTAGCAATTTTGGTAGGGAACCAGATGCATTGACTAGTAATGAGTATTAAATGAATTGTATCAATCATCCGCAAGAACGGTGTAATTTGGTACGAACAACAATAAATTGACAGAAATTAAATAAATAGGACAGAGAAATTTTGGTAGGAACCAAAAAACATTGATACAGCCAGCTTCACAGGCAAGTTTAAAATGATAAATCTTGAATTATTGACTAAATCATCCTCGTAAACACCTATAGCAATTTTTGTAGGAAATGAAGTACATTGACCAGCTAAGCCTACTTTGTAGGTTTGGATGTATGTCCGCGAGAGAACATTGAATAAATTGGGTAGGAACCAAGATACATTGATTAGTAAATTTTAAATAATTCACTTAAAATAATATAGAGCAATTTGGTTTGAACTGCAATTCATCAACTCGAAACATTAATCTTAAATAATTGACCAGAAGAAACCAAAGACATTATCTTAAATAACTGACTAATATATCTGTGAGAATACATAGAGCAATTTTGGATTTAACTGCAATTCAATTTTTTGAAAAATATATGTTGAATATTTGACCACCAGAACCCAAAGACAATATTGGAAGAAACTTTGATACATTGTCCAGAAAAGAATATTTGCATATCAATTTGAATGAATTGTTTCAAAGACTGAAATTTTATGGCTTTTTGAGCCCCCCCCCCCCCTTCCAAACCTTGTCAAAGGCACCGATTGCCTTGAACAGCCCAATTAGGATCTTGTCTAAACCAAAAGCCAGGCCCAAGTATTGATGGGCTATTCAACCCTTTCAACAACTTGGATCCTGGGTTCTGGAATTACAAGTCTCCACCTACAGGAAACACATGAGCCCATTTGTTAGGGGTCTTACCATTTACATCATGTACAGCAGCCGACTATTTCTATCCCCCTGCCCAGCTGGGGGCCAAAACATACCTGTAATACCAAAGAGCAATTTTGATAGGGACCATTTTATTCAAACCTAAAGTCTGTCTTAAAAGGCAGGTTTAGATAACTAATCTTGAATAACTAACAAACATTTATGGAGGAATACTTAGCAATTTTGGTAGGAAACCCAATGCATTGACTAGTAATGAGTATTAAATGAATTGTATAAATCATTCGCGAGAACAGTGTAATTTGGTAAGAACAATAATCAATTGACAGAAATTAACTAAATAGGACAGAGAAATTTTGGTAGGAACCAAAAAACATTGATACAGCCAGCTTCACAAGCAAGATTAAAATGATTAATCTTGAATTATTGACTAAATCATCCTCGTGAACACCTATAACAATTTTTGTAGGAAATGAAGTACATTGACCAGCTAAGCCTACTTTTTAGGTTTCGATGTATGTCTGCGAGAAAACATTGAATAAATTGGGTAGGAACCCAGATACATTGATTAGTAAATTTTGAATGCATTACTTAAAATAATATAGAGCAATTTTGGTTTGAACTGCAATTCATCCACTTGAAACATTAATCTTAAATAATTGACCAGGAGAAACCATAGACATTATCTTTAATAACTGACTAATATATCCGTGAGAATACATTGAGCAATTTTGGATTTAAGTGCATTTCAATTTTTTGAAAGATATATCTTGAATATTTGACCACCAGAACCCAAAGATAACATTTGAAAAAACTTTGATGCATTGTCCAGAAAAGAATATTTGCATATCAATATGAATGAATTGTTTCAACTTATTGGATCAAAGACTGAAAATTAATGGCTTTTTGACACACCCCCCCTCCCGAACCTTGTCAAAGGCACCAATTGCCTTGAACAGCCCAATTAGGATCTTGTCTAAACCAAAAGCCAGTCCCAAGTATTGATGGGCTATTCAACCCTTTCAACAACCTGGATCCTGGTTTCTGGAATTACAAGTCTCCACCTACAATAAACACGCGAGTCCAATTGTTAGGGGTCTTACCATTTACTTCATGTACGGAAGCCGACTATTTCTATCCCCCCGCCCAGCTGGGGGCCAAAACATACCTGCAATACCAAAGAGCAATTTTGATAGGGACCATTATAATTGCAAGAACACTAAGCAATTTTGGAATTACTTAAAATAATATGGAGCAATTTAGGTTGGAACTGCAATTCATCTACTCGAATTTTTTATCTGAAATAATTGACCAGGAGAACCAATAGACATTATCTTAAATAACTGACTAATACATCTGTGAGAAAACATAGAGCAATTTTTGATTTAACTGCAATTCAATTTTTGAAATATATATCTTGAATATTTGACCACCAGAACCCAAAGATAACATTGGAAAAAACTTTGATGCATTGTCCAGAAAAGAATTTTTGCATATCAATTTGAATGAATTGTTTCAAAGACTAAAATTCTATGGCTTTTTGAGCCCCCCCCCCCCCCCCCTCCCAAACCTTGTCAAAGGCACTGATTGCCTTGAACAGCCCAATTAGGATCTTGTATATAAACCAAAGGCCAGGCCCAAGTATTGATGGGCTATTCAACCCTTTCAACAACCTGGATCCTGGTTTCTGGAATTACAAGTCTCCACCTTCTGTAAACAAGCGAGTCCATTTGTTAGGGGTCTTACCATTTACTTCATGTACGGCAGCCGACTATTTCTATCCCCCCGCCCAGCTGGGGGCCAAAACATACCTGTAATACCAAAGAGCAATTTTGATAGGGACCATTTTATTCAAACCTAAAGTCTGTCTTAAAAGGCAGGTTTGGATAACTTATCTTAAATAATTAACAAACATTTATGGAGGAACTCTAAGCAATTTTGGTAGGGAACCCAATGCATTGACTAGTAATGAGTATTAAATGAATTGTATAAATCATCCGCGAGAACGGTGTAATTTGGTAAGAACAACAATAAATTGACAAAAATTAAATAAATAGGACAGAGAAATTTTGGTAGGAACCAAAAAACATTGATACAGCCAGCTTCACAGGCAAGTTTAAAATGATAAATCTTGAATTATTGACTAAATCATCCTCGTGAACACCTATAGCAATTTTTGTAGGAAATGAAGTACATTGACCAGCTAAGCCTACTTTGTAGGTTTCGATGTATGTCTGCAAGAAAACATTGAATAAATTGGGTAGGAACCCAGATACATTGACTAGTAAATTTTGAATGCATGACTTAAAATAATATAGAGCAATTTTGGTTTGAACTGCAATTCATCAACTCGAAACATTAATCTTAAATAATTGACCAGGAGAAACCATACACATTATCTTAAATAACTGACTTATATATCCGTGAGAATACATTGAGCAATTTTGGATTTAACTGCATTTCAATTTTTTGAAAAAAATATGTTGAATATTTGACCACCAGAACAAAAAGACAATATTGGAAAAAACTGTGATGCATTTTCCAGAAAAGAATATTTGCATATCAATTTGAATTGATTATTTCAACTTATTGGATCAAAGACTGAAAATTGATGGCTTTTTGACCCCCCCCCCCCCCCCCCCCTCCCTCCTGAACCTTGTCAAAGGCACCAGTTGCCTTGAACAGCCCAATTAGGATCTTGTATAAACCAAAAGCCAGGCCCAAGTATTGATGGGCCCTTTCAACAACTTGGATCCTGGGTTTTGGAATTACAAGTCTCCACCTACAGTAAACACGGGAGCCCATTTGTTAGGGGTCTTACCATTTACTTCATGTACGGCAGCCGACTATTTCTATCCCCCCGCCCAGCTGGGGGCCAAAACATACCTGCAAGACCAAAGTGCAATTTTGATAGGGACCATTTTATTTAAACCTAAAGTCTGTCTTAAAAGGCAGGTTTGGATAACTTATCTTGAATAATTAACAAACATTTATGGAGGAACACTTAGCAATTGTGGTAGGAACCCAATGCATTGACTAGTAATGAGTATTAAATGAATTGTATAAATCATCCGCGAGAACAGTGTAATTTGGTAAGAACAACACTTAATTGACAGAAATTAACTAAATAGGACTAAGAAATTTTGGTAGGAACCAAAAAACATTGATACAGCCAGCTTCACAGGCAAGTTTAAAATGATTAATCTTGAATTATTGACTTAATCATCCTCGTGAACACCTATAGCAATTTTTGTAGGAAATGAAGTACATTGACCAGCTAAGCCTACTTTGTAGGTTTCGATGTATGTCTGCGAGAAAACATTGAATAAATTGGGTAGGAACCCAGATACATTGATTAGTAAATTTTGAATGCATTACTTAAAATAATATAAAGCAATTTTGGTTTGAACTGCAATTCATAACTCAAAACACTAATCCTAAATAATTGAACATAAGAAACCATAGACAATATTTTAAATAACTGACGAATATATTTGTAAGAATACATTGAGCAATTTGAGATTTAACTGCAATTCAATTTTTTGAAAAATATATGTTGAATATTTGACCACCAGAACCCAAAGACAACATTGGAATAAACTGTGATGCATTGTCCAGAAAAGAATATTTGCATATCAATTTGAATAAATTGTTTCAACTTTTTGAATCAAAGATTTAAAAATTAATGCCTTTCTGAGCCCCTTCCCCCCTCCCGAACCTTGTCAAAGGCACTGATTGCCTTGAACAGCCCAATAAGGATCTTGTCTAAACCAAAAGCCAGGCCCAAGTATTGATGGGCTATTCAACCCTTTCAGCAACTTTGATCCTTGGTTTTGGATTTACAAGTCTCCACCTACAGTAAACACATCAGCCCATTTGTTAGGGGTCTTACCATTTAACATGTATGGCAGCCGACTATTTCTATCCCCCCGCCCAGCTGGGGGCCAAAACATACCTGCAATACCAAAGAGCAATTTTGATAGGGACCATTTTATTCAAACCTAGAGTCTGTCTCAAAAGGCAGGTTTGGATTACTTATCTTGAATAATCAAAAAACATTTATGGAGGAACACTTAGCAATTTTGGTAGGAACCAGATGCATTGACTAGTAATGAGTATTAAATGACTTGTATTAATCATCCGCGAGAACAGTGTAATTTGGAAAGAACAACAATAAATTGACAGAAATTAAATAAATAGGACAGAGAAATTTTGGTAGGAACCAAAAAACATTGATACAGCAAGCTTCACAGGCAAGTTTAAAATGATTAATCTTGAATTATTGACTAAATCATCCTCGTTAACACCTATAGCAATTTTTGTAGGAAATGAAGTACATTGACCAACTAAGTCTACTTTGTAGGTTTGGATGTATGTCTGCAAGAATACATTGATTAAATTGGGTAGTACCCAGATACATTGTCTAGTAAATATCAAATGCATCACTTTAAATAATATAGAGCAATTATGGTTGGAACTGCAATTCATGAACCGAAACATTAATCTTAAATAATTGACCAGAAGAAACCAAAGACATTATCTTAAATAACTGACTAATATATCCGTGAGAATACATAGAACAATTTTGGATTTAATTGCAATTCAATTTTTTGAAAAATATATCTTGAATATTTGACCACCAGAACCCAAAGACAACATTGGAAGAAACTTTGATGCATTGTCCAAAAAAGAATATTTGCATATCAATTTGAATGAATTGTTTCAAAGACTAAAGTTTTATGGCTTTTTGAGACCACCCCCCCCCCCCTCCCCAACCTTGTCAAAGGCATCGTGACCGGATTGCCTTTAACAGCCCAAATAGGATCTTGTCTAAACCAAAAGCCAGGCCCAAGTATTGATGGGCTATTCAACCCTTTCAACAACTTGGATCCTGGGTTCTGGAATAACAAGTCTCCACCTACCGTTAACATGGGAGTCCATTTGTTTGGGGTCTTTTACTTCATGTACAGCAGCCGACAATTTCTATCCCCCGCCCAGCTTTGAGCCCTTAACTTATTGACAAAATAGATTAGGTAATGGATATTATCATCTGAACAGTTAAAATTACACAAATAAATTGGGTTGGGAATGGATGTAGCCAAAATAAATGAGCTAGTTCATTTGTTTGAATTGCATTTCACGCCGATTTCAATGATCTTTCAGTTATATCCCGAATAAATGATAATTTTGTACTTGTTAATTAGAAAATTCACACTACAAAAAATCTAAATATAAACTAAAATAATACATAAGCCAAAGAATGACAAAATACACCATTTTTGTTGGATTTGATTTAGAAGGGATGTTGCCAAAATAAATAATGTTTGTTTGTAACTTTCAGTTATATCCTACATAAATGGAATTTCATTCTTGATTATATAAATTTATATTATGAAGAATTTCAGATATAGCCAAAAAAATACAAAAGCTAGAGAGTAATGAAAATGCATCATTTGGTTCGAACGGATTTAGAAAGTATGTAGCCAAAATGAATGAGTTTGTTTTTTGCTTGAATGGGGTTTTACCCAAATTAAAACATTCTTTGTTAGATCCAAAATATACAAGAATTGGGTTCTTGTAAACTAGAAAAAATACCGAGAGTATGAAGAATTTAAGATAGATACCAAAATAAAACAGAAGCCAAAGAATGAAGAAAATACACAATTTTGTTGGATTGGTTTTGGAAAGGATGTTGCCAAAATATATGAGTTTATTCTTTGCTTGAATGGGGTTTTCACCGATTTTAACAATCTTTCAGTTTTATCCTAAATAAATGAAAAATTTGTTCATAATATTAGAAAATACACACTATGAAGAATTTCAGATTTAGACCAAAATAATACAAAAGCCAAAGAATTAAGAAAATACACAATTTTGGTTGGATTGGGTTTGGAAAGGATGTTGCCAAAATGAATGAGATTATTCTTTGCTTGAATGCTGTTTAACACAGATTTCAAAAATCTTTCAATTTATCCTAAATAAAAGGAAAATTTGTTCTTGATATAAGAAAATTCAACATATGAAGAATTTCAGATAGAGACCAACTAATACAAAAGCCAATGAATGAAGAAAATATACCATTTTGGTCGGATTGGGTTTGGAAGGGATGTTGCCAAAATGAATATCATTCTTTGCTTGAATGGGGTTTTACACCACTTTCAACAATCTCTTAGTTTTATCCTTAATAAAAGAGAATTTTGTTCTTGATGACAGATAATACAATGAAGAATTTCAGATATGAACATAAATTATACAAGGCCAAAGTCTGAAGAGTTAAGAAAATACACCATTTTGGTTGGATTGGGTTTAGATAGGATGAAGCCAAAATGAATTTTATTTTTTGAATGGGGTTTTACATAAGTTTAAACAATCTTTCAGTTTTATCCTTAATAAATGATAATTTAGTTCTTGATGATAGAGAATTCATGCTATGAAGAATTTCAGAAATAGACCAAAATACTACAAAAGCCAAAATATAAAGAAAAAACACTGTTTTGGTTGGATTGGATTTAGAAAGGATGTAGCAAAAATAAATATCTGTATGTTTGTTTAAATGGGGTTTTATGCTGATTTCCATTAAATCTTATTTAGATGTTCAATATCTAAACTCCAACAACTTTACTAAATAAATATTAAGGATGTAGTCAAAATAAATGAGAATTCTGTTCCTGATAACTTGACAATGTATGCTATGAAGAAACTAAGATATGGACCAAAATAATACATAAGCCAAAGAGGAAAAACACTCACACCATTTATGTAGGTTGTTTTAAGTTGTCATTTTTGCCGATATGAATCCTATGATTTACTGCCTTAAACCAAGTTATTTAAAATCAAATGCAAATTGCTAAGTCCTAAATCTTTTGTTGAGATATTTGAGCCAAAATGAAATATGACCTTGATAATTACCAGTCAATGCGATTGAGGAGGAACTAAAGATTTTGGCTGGGAAACTGATACAATAACCAAAGAGGAAGAAAAACCAGGAAATTTGGGGTTCCTTTTTGTTGATTTATTTTCTGAATCCTATAATTTGTTCAAACAGTAGTTTTTGAAATCAACCGCAAGATTTTTTTTCATCAATTTTATCCCCTGAAATCTAAAATCTTATACAGGCGTTCAATTTCAATATCAAAACTCTTACAATTTAACCAAATAGATCAAATGAAGTATGGATGTAGCCAAAATAAAGGAGAATTTTGTTCCTGATTACTAGAACATGCACTCTTTAAAGAGTCAAAGACCAAAATAATACATAAGCCAAAGAGGAAAAACACACACCATTTATGTAGGTTGTTTTAAGTTGTCATTTTTGCCAATATGAATCCTATAATTTACTGCCTTAAACCAAGTTATTTAGAATCAAATGCAAATTGTTAAGTCCTAAATCTTTTGTTGAGATATTCAAGCCAAAATGAAATATGGGCTTGATAATTACTAGTCAATGCAATTGAGAAGGAAGTAAAGATTTTGGCTGGGAAACTGATACAATAACAAAAGAGGGAAAAAAACAAGGAAATTCTGGGTTCCTTTTTGTTGATTAATTTTCTGAATCCTATAATTTGTTCAAACAGTAGTTTTTGAAATCAACCGCAAGATTTTTTTTTCATCAATTTTATCCCCTGAAATCTAAAATCTTATTCAGATGTTCAATTTCAATATCAAAACTCTTACAATTTAACCAAATAGATCAAATGAAGTATGGATGTAGCCAAAATAAAGGAGAATTTTGTTCCTGATTACTAGACCATGCACTCTTTAAAGAGTCAAAGACCAAAATAATACATAAGCCAAAGAGGAAAAACACACACACCATTTATGTAGGTTGTTTTAAGTTGTCATTTTTGCCCATATGAATCCTATAATTTAATGCCTTAAACCAAGTTAGTTAGAATCAAATGCAAATTGTTAAGTCCTAAATCTTTTGTTGAGATATTCAAGCCAAAATGAAATATGAGCTTGATAATTACTAGTCAATGCAATTGAGAATTGAGGAAGAACTAAAGATTTTGGCTGGGAAACTGATACAATAACCAAAGAGGGAAAAAAAACAAGAACAGGAAATTCTGGGTTCCTTTTTGTTGATTAATTTTCTGAATCCTATAATTTGTCTCAAACAGTAGTTTTTAAAGTCAACCGCAAGATATTCAGATGCTCAATTTAACCATCATAATTTACAATTATCCAAATAAATCTGATTAAGTATAGATGAAGCAAAAATAAATGAGATTTATGTTCCCGATTTAGAAAATCTATATGAATCCTCTATTTATTTGCCTTAAACGGGTCATTTGAAAGCGAACCCAAAGTGTTTGATCCGTTAAATCTACTACAGTCCTAAATCATTTTGTGATTGAGCTTGATAACTAAACAAAAAATTAGAAGAATTGTTAATGTTGGCCAAAGTATGAATAAAAAAAAAAAAAAGGAAAAAAAATAATAAAAAAACTGAAAATTAATTTCTTTAATAATTTGTTTCTTAAGCTGCCAAATTAGAAATTGAATATTATTATATTTTTCACTTCATAGGTTAACAGTTAGATGTTTTAGGTTGAAATAGAATTAATCGACTAGAATTAGGTTAGGGGGCCCCCCGAATTAGTAGATCTGTGTAGCCATATTAGATAGAGTATTAGATTAAGTGTTAAGATTATTCTTTCTCTAATCTGGCAGCAAAAGATTAGTTTAGCCTTATCCAAATGATTAAATGAATGAACACAATTTAAAAGCTCATCGATTACTATTCCCCTAACCCAGCCAAAGGTACTTATTGCCTTGATCAGCCCAGTACAGATCTTGTTTTAACCAAAACCGAGGCCCAAGAAGTGTTTTGAGAAGCTGGGATCCCTGAGCTTCCCTCAACTTCTAGGAAGTTGCCTCGGTGGCCTAGTGGTAAATGCACTCGACCCGTGACCTGGAGGTCCGTGGTTCGAGCCCCACTGTCGCCGAGGTGTGTTAATGGGCAAAACACTTAATAGCCAGCCCCAGTTCACCCAGCTGTAAAAATTGGGTAGCAGTGGGTTTAAACCGCTGCCTCTCTCTCAGGGACGTGAAAACATCAGGATTGAGTGTTCGAGAGCGGTTCTATAAGCTTAAGCTTTCGTCGCAATCGAACTAAAATAAATTAGTATAAACTAAACTAACTTCTAGGAAACTCGTTTCCGGCCTAACAATTATCCACCTTCAGTAAACATGCGAGTCCATTTACTAGATGCATGGACAACAGCCGACAATTTCTAACCCCCACACCGAGCTGGGGGCCCTTAATTTGAAAGATTATCTGCAGATAGTGAACATAATGTGCTGTAACTCCAATCCAATGACTCATAAAGATAAAGGTAAATTTGCAGATTTGAATTTCATATCTGCAAGACCATAGAGCAATTTTGCTAGGAACCCTGTTACATTGACTTAATAAGTATATCTTAAAGGCAAATTTAGATAATTCATCTCTATTAATTGACAAACATTTCTAGATTTGGTAGGAACCCAATGCATTGACTAGTAATGCTAAATAATTGAATTAAATGATTGAGTAAATTTCCACAGTGTAATTTTGGCAGGAACCACAAAATATTGACTTAAGTTGAGCTAAATAAAAACAGAGCAATTTTGGTAGATATCCAAACACACTGACAAGTGAAGCTTCATAGGCAAGTTTAGTAAAATAATTTGTCTTGAATAATTGACTAATACATCCGCAACAACATGCATAGCAATTCTGGTAGGAAATGGATTACAATTGACTAGTAAAGCCTACTTAGTAGGTTTGAACATATTATTTTGAATAATCAACTAAAATAAAGTTACATGGGAGAAAACATTGACTTATTTTTTTAGGAACCTAAATACATTGACTAGTAAAGCTTGAGTACATTATCTTAAATAATTGACTTATATATCTAAAACTTAAGAGCAATTTCATTTGGAACTAAGATTCATCGACTTTAATAATTTATCTTGAATAATTGACCAAGAAAACCCAAAGAGCAACATTGGTAGGAACTGCAATGCATTTGTCCAGAGAAGCAATATTTGCAGATTGGTTTAAATCATTTCATTTTATTGAATGAAAGAATGAAATTTCATGGATATTGATTTTTATTCCCAACCCGATCGAACACACTGATTGCCTTGATCCAAGATTGATAAAGAATAATTAACATATCCCAAAGAACAGAGACATTTTGGTAGGAACCCAATGCATTGACTAGTAATACTATATAAATGAATTGAATAAATCATCCGTGAGAACAGTTATTTTGGTAGGAATCGAAATACATTGACATTGGTGAAGCTAAATAGAACCGAACAATTTTGGTAGGAACCCTAAAACATTGATATTGAGCGAGCTTCATAGGCAAGTTGAAAATGATTTATCTTGAATAATTGACCCATTCCTCCGCTAGCACAATTATAGCAATTTTGGTAAGAAATGCAATAAATTTGACTATTTTGTAGGTTGAATATAGTATTTTGAGTAATTAACTAGCATATCAGTGAGAGCACATTGAATAATTTTGGTAAGGTTTGAAAATCTAGTCTAGAATAATTCTGTAATATGTCGTGGACCTTTTTAAGAATCCCAATATAATGTCCAGTAAAGATATTGGCAGACTAGAATAACTAACTTATTGGTAAGGTTCTCACACAAACCAAAAACAGAAAGACCAAACTGCAGGGGAATTTCTTACTTTCTTACTTTCTTAATTAACAAACGAAAATCAATAAATGGCCAAATCACATTATCAGTCCTCACAGAAAACCTCTCCAGCATCAAGCAAGAGGTTCCCAATTCAAACCAACACAGAATAAGGCCAAACTTGACCCCTACCAGAGCAACGTAAACTTTCAAAAGCTGAAGCTACACTGACATGGTTCAAGCTTTAGGATTAACCACTCTTTGTCCAGCACTTAATCGAAACGAAATAAAAAGAGCTGGATGCATGGTTTTAAGAATAACCTCGAATATTCTCTTGGAAAATGAAATTAAATTACAATTTAACGATGCTAAGGATAAACCTATCAGGAATTCATGGTTAGGAGCTCTCAATTGATATGACTGAAATATCCTGTTAAAAGCGACATTTAACCCCATTCAATTGATGATTTTTATCTGAAAATACACTTTTTTGTATTTACAACCAGAAGCAGAGTTAATAAGATATTCGTGAGAACATGAAGTGCAAAAACCCTAGGAACTACAATACAGTAAATTACAGGTTTTTAGTAAAGATTTATTCGCAAGTTGGAATGTCATGTCAAATATCGAGACGTCATGGTAAGCTCTTACATGATATAACTGAAAGTGTTAAAGTGGTGTTAACCCCATTCAATAAATCACTATTATATTTTCTATACTGTTTTTTACTGCACTCAGGAGTAGTGGTAGGTATATGGTGTAATGTGGATAATTATTTTTCTTGAAGCTTTATTTGGAATTTTTCAATCTATGACGATATCAATTTTGAAAAATGATTAGCAGATAGATTCCAATATCTTGATGCCAAAGAGAAAAGACAATTAGAAATAGGTATCCATGAATGAATCGAAAATGTAATAAAAAGTACTTAACATATATAGCCTGTCCGTCAATAAGGAACTCCCACCAAATCCCCTGCTGTCAACCACCTTTTCTGCCATCTATAGACTGAAACTATAAAAAATGCCATAAAATAAAGGGTGTTACTATACTGATGTCAGGAAAAAACGTCTCTGAGAAAATATGGCATTTCTCTTTTGATAAGCATTTTACAAAAAAAAAAATATAGGATAGCTTCAATTTAAGGCCTATACATTAAGGGTGACTATTAAAAATTTATTTTAGTTATAATTATAGTTATAAAGATATATTTTACAAAATCACTGATTTTACATAATCACTAACATACACTGCCTAACTCCCCTTTCTGCAATTAATGGGGAATAGAAAATCATATTATTGGTTTAACCCCTAGAGACCCTGCACATGGAGACCTGGGGCCCGTTTTACTAAACTTCTTACGACAAAATTGATAGTAAGTCAAAACCACAAATCGTACCTGGTGTTTTTATTTATTGTTAGATTCTGTATTGCAATATCTCATTGGAATCGTCTGAAGGAGACGATTCCAATGAGATAATGCATTGCAGAATTCCATATTTAGTTACTACTGTAGAATCAACTTGAATTTTTGACTTGCGCAAAAAATGATCTTAAGATGTTTAGTAAAACGGGCCCCTGGAGACCAGCACATTGACCAGTACCCTGGGATAATTCTGGCTCAGAATATCATGATCAAAAATATCTCATTCAGCAAAATCTAATGTAAAATTCATTACGAATAATTGTTGAGAAATTTTGCTAAATACTTCTTTCAATTACATTCTACTTTGAGATGTTTCTCCCATTAAGCCATGCAGTTTCAATGGGATCTGACAGAAAAATGAGAGAATCACTCAATATCTCACCCAAAACAAGAGCACCGCCTACGGGTGTCTACGCTCGGCTGTCGAGTGCTGGATGGTGGGAAAAAAATTTAAGTAAAAAAAGGGGCACAATTTGCACAAAATGAATCTAGAGTTATCCCCCTTGATAGAATAGGTTGCTCTTTTGATGGTGAACATGTGTGCCAAGTTTCAAGTGAATGCCTTCAGTAGAACCAGAGATATAACAAAATGTCAAAGTTTTTGCACGACGACGACAACGACGACGACGACACGGAGGCTATAGCAATACCTCGGGTTTTCTCTGTAAACAGCCGAGCTAAAAATGATCCCTGCCTACCCCACGACCGACAGGCTAGCAACCAGATCACATTTTTCAACATCATTTAAAAGATTTAGGCTAAATAAGAATGCGATAAATGTAAACGGATGGGAAACGAAAATATGACAGACCTGAAAGAGTTCCAGTAATGCACGCCGAAGCTATCGTCCGCGTCAACAATGTAAAAAGTATGAAATACACGCCAACCCTGAGAGTTTCTATTCAAGTGGGCTGTTGCATCACAATGGTAGACGTGTGCAAAAATAGCACGTGACTGTAACGATTTGCCGCCAAAAATGAAATCAAAGTACTGATAGTAACGATGCAAGGAAATGTACACATTTTAACAATTAGAACTACCAGAAGTAGTCAAAGTTAGTCTGATGAAGGATAATTGATATCCGTAATTTCAATTCCCTGTTTCCATGATAAACACCACGGATAGAAGGAATTGATAAATTGTTTATCCTTAAAGTCGATACTTCACCTGCCCTGCGTTCAGGTTGACAAAACGGTGCCAATTTTACCCCTCTCTACAAGCAAGTGCAGATGCAGAGCGGGGTGTAAATGTCAAACAGATTGCACCGTTTTGTCAACTTGAACGTAGGGTTACAGCAAAAATTAAACGGTTCGCAGGTTAAGTTTTCGAAAACAGACAGACAGGCGGACGGACGGACGGACGGATAGTCAGACAGATAAACTGACAGGGGGACGAACATCGATACGGGGGCAAAATTGTTTCCCTGAAAAAATAAGTTATTGTTACTTACTCTAATGAAACGTATTACTCGGCGTCAAATATGTAACTGTTCGCCCAAACCGTCGAATGGATCTAATATACACCGAGAAGTCATCTCATGGTCACGGCTCAAACAAGCGTGCATAGCCCCAGGGTACTTAAAACCAAAACTCGCTAATTTCACCTGTGATTTGTATTCAAATGTACTGTTATCACTTGCCTCGAAGCAGTGAATTCTGCCATTTAGTGGATATTGTCCTTTAATCCCTAAATCGCCCTTTTTTTCAAAATCAACAAAAATGTTCGGGGTTGGTTTTTTTTGCACTTGGTCAGGGACTCTAAATATACCGTGATTAGGTTGAATGCAATATGAGCCTGTGCGTGAGATTTCCAACATTTTGAAACGTGTTTGAGGGGAAAGCATCAAGCAGCGTAGACGGCCATATACTGCAAATATAGAATTACCTAAGGGTTTACAAAAGCATCGAAGCCATATCTATCTACAAAATGCACAGAAAAGACTCTGGACAGACTGTGCAGATGCACAGGCTGGTCAGAGTCTTTGCTTTGCGCACACCCAAAATGTTTGCAATCTTACTCACAGGCTAATATAATAACCGAATTTCAGTTATAACGCGATGACTTGTACATTTACTGGTTTAGTTTCTAAAATAATAATAATTATAATACTGAAAAAAGCTTTCATTCTAGTGCCTAACTTTTTTACGAAACCTTCTGCTTTGATATAAGAAAAAATGTTCTCATGAATTAATGATTGAAAGAGGTAGACACCTAGGTATAGATCGAGAATATAGATTTTGTCCGATTTGTAAAATTGATAATATTCACGTAATCGAGGACGAGTATCATTTTTTCTCTATATGTCAAGCTTATGAAAAACTTAGATCAAAATACTTTTATACTCATTGGTTAAGAGATAGGACTATTTTCAAATTTTATGATATCTTAAAGTTAAATAATATTGACACTATTTATGCAGTCTCAAGATATCTCCTTGAAGCATTTGCTCTCAGAAAAGAAATGTTACAAGAACTTTCGTAATTAAACTAAATATATATATTTTTTCTCAATTTAAGAACTATACCAATTGTAGTTATGATGTAGTATATCTATTTCCTGAATATTGTGAATAAATTCTTAATTAACAACAAATTTCTTGACAAATGGAAAATCTTTTCTGTTAATAATTATGTCACTCTTGTTAACAATGCTTTGTAATTATGTTGTATCATGGGCCGATGGCCTAAATACTTGAATAAAATATGTCTATGTCTATGTCTATGTTCAAGCTATCAAAATTGCGGATCCAAACCAAGGGCGTAACTACCGTTACACACATTACGCAAGCGCGTAATATAGGTAAATCCTCCTTCGAAAGCTGTCGTTGATGGATAATCATAACTTCAAATCTACAGCTTATTCAAACTGTTGTTACGATGTTTTGATTATTCATACTTGACAAACAGAGTAATATTTCACAAATGTTTGGCGAACGTTTACATTCTGATCTCAGTGACGGTAATCAAATTTGCATTTCCTAAAATACAAGCAAAATTTGGTCATCTGGCGAGCTAAATCTCGTAACTACAGCTTCCACAATGCGATTTGACCCCAACCCCTTAATAGAAGGGAAATATGTATTTCAACACGTAAAATACTATCATACCGAATATATGACCTTTCACGCCAAAAGGGACCATCTGGAAAATGCGTAAGGTGTCGAGCCTTGCCAGACTACGCGGATTGCACGCCAACTTCTTTTTAAAAATATTTTTAACGCTGTTCACAGATGGGTCTTTTCCCCCGTGATGTTTAATTTTATTACCCAGTCGGATCCAATTGAAAGAGGGTTCCCCTCTCTAGTATTAAACATTTTGATTGAATTTCTACATGAAAATGAAATAACAAGACTATTGAATGGTCTTCGTTTGCATAGGCGTACCAAGGATTTTAAAATTTTTACGCACCCTGGAAGCCACCAACATGGAATATATAGGATAAAGGCGATATGTGGACTAAGACAAAAAATGTATGTCCTCCGTCCGAACCCCTTTTCTATATATAATTTGAGCGCATGTGAAAAGCGGCACACAATTACCAAACGATGAAAAACGTTTTCGCATCCTAAATAAAGGGTATATTTCTTTCGAAAATTATCAAATAGACTCTCCCATTTCTCTACTGTGACAACTTGTAGGACGAGTTCAAATTTTGTGATGGTGATCATTTTGGGCAACTTGTCCTCTCCTCTGGCGTTTGTTTGTTTCAGGTTTGTTTGTTTGTTTGTTTGTTTGCTCCTTAATACAAAAGTGCAATTTGGACTTATATTCATATTCATACTTTTAATAAGCTAAAAACATCTACAGTGCTTTCAGCACAATAGCAATACAATGAGAGAATATTTTAACAAAGATCGTGAACAGTGAACTTATATTCAATGAAAAAAAGAAAATATTTAACCTCTTTTAATATGAATTTAACATGATTTATCCCAATCAACGGTTTATTTTCTTAAATTTGTCTACTTATTGAATAAGTCCAGTGCAATAGTCCAGCAAATCGTTTGCTGGGAATATGTCTAAATTCTTTAAAGGGAGATAGTCACTGTCGTAATGTTGAAGTTTCTTTTCAGTAGTTGTTTCCCTTGAAATCATGGAAAAACGTTTTTAAAATAGAAAATACACTGAGCGACTTCAAAAACGCAACAAAGTAAATTTGAAATTTGAGCACGGAAAAAGTAGATTTGTTTTAACTAATTTTTTCTAAGGTCATACAAAGTTGACTTAATCTTCATTTGATCTCACGCTTTGGTTAGTTTCGACATAGCAATCTTCTGTCCACTCTTTCTTTGTCTTTGCACTTTTCACGGCTGATTGATATAACAAATCAGAAGTGCGGAAGGTAATAAACGACAGACATTTCAAAAGCCGTTAAAAGAATTGAAATCAACTCACCCACTTTGAAAAGACTGTACAAAAGGGAAATTGTTCCTTAAATTCGGAACGTAGTTAACCTCGGTTAGACTAAAAAAATATTGATTTATTCCATTTATATTTGAACATCTGAAAGGTGGGACCTTGCCAAAAAGGAGTTTCAGAAGACTTTACGTGTTAAAATGACGTTATTGTCATGCTGTAAACGCGCTCAAAATGTCATCTCAGTGCTAACAGACATGTCTGCTAAGCCGGGTAAAAAGCGTGAACGGGCTTTGTCTGCCAAAACCGCATTCACGTGAACAACGTTTGTGGTTCTACGAAAGGAATGGAAAAGCAAGAAAGTGGCGTAATTTCTGGTAAAAAAAGACTAAGATTTGTTGTCGTCTTTGAACCAAACGTGCTTAAACGTAGTATTGATGATTTGTTTGACCTCTTCATTCATTCAGCTTAACTCTGAAATTTGTTTGGCTATCGTTTGATTTGAAAAGAAAATATCGTCCTAACAGTAAGGCTATGGATACATTTCAACTTTCGTGGGTATGTTTAAAATTGTCATGGTATTCGGAATACAAGACAATGTTTCAAAATGACATTGAAATATGCAATAGTTGCGTGCATATTTCAACAACTCCCTATTTGGAAAGAGAGGGGCGTTTAGTTGTAATGAGTGTATCCGTCTTATTCTATTTAAATCGTGCAACATGCTGTCAATAATATAAAGGGCAGGAAAAAGACTAAGTCAGTTAAACGCTAATAATTGAAAATTAAACGATTTAAAGAGCCGAAAGGAGGGAGCGTAGACTACGACTATATTTGGACAATCCATTAGCTGTACAAAATACCTGTATAGCCTACTAGTCCGGCAGAATAATGGCATATTTTACTTGAACCTG
This sequence comes from Fragum whitleyi, assembly GCA_948146395.1. Lineage (NCBI taxonomy): Eukaryota > Metazoa > Mollusca > Bivalvia > Cardiida > Cardiidae > Fragum > Fragum whitleyi. Next base: position 50,543,599 of record OX411544.1, read on the forward strand.
AAAGTAGGATTCAATTTTTTCTTGACTGATTCTTGTAGCCAATTTCTTCCCTAACCAGAATCTAAATGATGACATCTTGTCATCATTGAGCATTTTGAAAAAACCGAGATGGCAGCCAGGACTATCAAAAATCAAGCCAACAGCTCTGTAGATCACTAAGGTTATTTGTTAAAATCGATTTTAGCGGTCAGTTTATTGTTAAGATACTGGCCTGAAGCTATGTAATAAAATAAAACATGACCTGACATTGGAAATGAGTATGGTAGTCAAAATGGCAGCCAAATAGAATCACTAAATAGTTTTTAAAGTATTTCTCGATCCACGTGAAATATAAGAATCATAGAAATGAGTTTATGGCTTTCTAAATAAACTTTCGTAATCTACTTTTTGCCACTCAAATATCTGAATAGTTACACCTCTTATCAAGTGTTATGTCAATTCTAAATTTTGAGATGGCAGCCAGGTGTAGAAGATCTTTACTTCATTACGGACGGACGGACGGACAGACGAAGCGGCGGCTATATGCTCTCCCTTCGGGAAGCATAAAAATTCTCTAGTGTAACTCTTTAAAATAACTGAAGGATGACCTTTGACGGGCAGTAAACTGACACCGTTACCGGCCCTCCGTAGGATTGGGGGGGGGGGACCTAGGCAAAGGGGGTAAAAGGAAACACTCAAATTTTCTCCAATATTCTTTCACATATGATTTCTTCATTGTAGCTTAAACAGGTATTTCTTTAAACTTTATACCGCATAAAGATGGTGGTTGATATGGTGAAAAGCCGATCAAGAATCTGTGATACAAATTGTATTGAGAGCCAAAATTGTAGAAAATTTGAGCAATTGCCTTTAGTCAGTGATAATAAATTCGTAGGATTACATCGTCTGAAGAAAAAAAATAATCAATTAATCTCTAGTTTACGACTAAAATTGAAATCACTAAGTTAATTTATGTGTGTATGAATCTAATTACCGACAATTTACAATTTTATATGACGTGGGGTTTAAGTGAAATAGTTTGTTTGTTTGTTTTGAATGGGTTGTACGCCGCTTTCAACAATTTCGCAGTTATATCGCGGCGGCCGGAGCACCTAACAATGGATTCCTGGTATTTCTTTCACCTGTACTACCATTACACCCTTTCCTAGCCTCCGACTGTTAAGTGAAATAGTGTCTCCCTGGCAAAGTGAAACGGTGGTTTACTTAGACAATACATGCTGTTTTGTATTAAGTTAAGTTAGGTTAGGTTAAATTAACTTAAGTTATTTTCACTTAAGTTTAGTTAAGTTCTAGTTAGATAGTTAGCGGGCGGATGAGATTAGTTAGTTAGTTAGTTAGTTAGTTAGTAAGTTGGTTAGTTAGTTAGTTAGTTAGTTAGTTAGTTAGTTAGTTAGTTAGTTAGTTATAGTTAGTTAGTTAGTTAGTTAGTTTAGTTAGTTAGTTAGTTAGTTAGTTAGTTAGTTAGTTAGTTAGTTAGTTAGTTAGTTAGTTAGTTAGTTAGTTAGTTAGCTAGTTAGTTAGTTAGTTAGTTAGTTAGTTAGTCGGTCAAATGAATACCTTTAAAAATTGACTACCTTATTTCTATGTTAAAAAGAACGATACCCCTTGAGCTGAGTTGAGTAACCACAAGGATTTCCGTAAAGCGTTATCATACAAAGATCTTTACTGAAATAGAACATCACTAGATCATACCGGCATCAAAAATACCTTTCTCGGCTACGTGTTTGGTCTTTCCTTATAAGAAATCTAAAGATTTAATTCTATGTTCAAAATTATAAAAATATGGTGTGTCCGGACAGCTTTCGTATTGCCATGAATTACAAGGTTTGGGTAACATATAGCCAGGCACGTAAAATGTAAGAAAACTTTATTCTGTACTCAGTATTTCAATTTTTGACTTGGTTGGCCTGTTTAGCAAGCCATAGAAAACAACCCTGTATCCTGTAAATTGCCTTGGAAAAAGATAATCGAGTTAAAAACCGAACAACGTGTATACTACGTAGCTCTTTGTGATCAAGCGCGCAAAAATAGGTCTAGTATACGCCATCAACTATTGTGCGACACGAAGTGCTTTGTATGTTCAAAGTAGTGCTTGCATATAACTACGCTGTGCTAAATTACAAAGCGCTGATAGTACTGAAGGCGAAGGCACTGAATAGACGAAACAACACACAAGGTCAATTTTCTGGAATATAACCTTGTTCATTCACCTTGTTCTTATCATGTATTTCAGATATTTTCTTACTTATCACAGCCAAAATCACTGATGTGTTAAATATACATAGCTTTTATATTTGATCTTGACGGATGACCTTGCTTATAGGGAAAAGAAGAAAATGCTGCTAACTAACACTTTCTCTTTTCTTCCTTATATTATCTACCCTTTCTGCTACAAATTTTACTAATCTTCCCACATATTGTATGTAATCTGCAACCCTTTACAATTTGGACCTGTCTTAACATATGCTGTCGTGTAATAGAATTATCTAAATTAGAAAAATTCAAAAGCCTTGTCACATCCTTAAACCCTTCAACAGACGACAAAATTTAAGACTGGGCCAACTTGGAACAGATTGCCGACAACAAATCAACATGAGTGTAATTTGATAATTATCTAGGGTTGAAATTAAAAAATAATGGGGTATGAGTATAGGGTGACCATATTGTGGGAGAAATTGACCCTATCAATTTCCTGTGTTCCTACAGTAAAATACAACTTCTTTATGGAATTCAATTCGATGTAAAAGAAAGAGCCGACGAGCTTGTGCCCTAGAAACCTACTACGATTGTTAGACGGAATGAAAGAATCGATAAATTGACTGACTAGTAGTAAACCAATCAACTCAACTGAAATTATAAAAACGCGAGTTGCGCCTGTCTGCAATGTGGTATCGGGCGTAGTAATCTATATCTTGGGAATTAGTTGTTTTGGGCGGACTCAGCGCTATTTATTGAGCATATGGTCTGACAATTTTCCTTGGAAGTGAGATCGGAATATGGCTTACGATCCCTAAAGGTAAACGGATCCCCTGGTTTCCCTCGCCTAAAAAAGCCTTGCTAAGAAGATGCAAAAATTGGAGTTCACGCCTTCAAATGTCACCTTGCCCTTTATGGAGTGACCCCACCGGACTTTTGGCCTTCTTTGTTCTATATAAAATTGCACTCTTTTCCGGTGCTGTGGTCGGTTCCACAGAAAGGGTTGACCTTTGACCTCTTTAGCCCCTCATCTTCGTTCAATGTCCTACCTTAAAGTAAGAAAAAAACCTCGAGAAACTCCCTTCAACTTTTGCGATACCCTAGCTTAAATAGAGGTACCGTCTTTTTTCCACCCATGAAGAGGACAGCTACTTTGGGTACGACCCCCACCCGTTATCCGTCCTTTCGCAAAGGAAATCGTACACAGAGAAGGTCAAATCAAGCGTTTAATCAAAGAAGAGATGCAAAACTAGGTGAAAAGAACAAAAATGAGCACACGGGTTACTATTTTACCCTCAAAAATAACGTTTCAATGTCGCACTACTTTTTCTATAGGATCTACTTTTACCATACAATGACCTCCGGAAGAAAATTCCAGTGAGGTCAATCCTTATAAACCAGGCCTTCAGCGCTTTATGCGCTTTGATTAGCTCTACTGGCCAAAGGCCAGCGAGCTATTGGCATGGCGGTCTGTCCGTCTTATGTGCGACAGTCTGGCTGTCCGTCAGTGTGTCCTTGCGTCCGTGCATAAATCTTTCTTTAAAAAAAATTCTCCTCCTAAACAAATATGCGGATTTTAACCAAACGTAGTAGACTGAATATTCATTGGCCTGTGGCCCTCTAAATAAATTATTTAAGAAATTTTGTTTTACCCCCAAATATGGGCGTGGCTTATTTTCACTTTAAAATCTTTAAAAATCTCCTCCTCCAAAACCACTCAGTCGATTTCAATAAAACTTGGCATGGATGGTCCTTCGGTGACCCTTTTCCTAAATTATTAAAGAAATTTTGATTGACCCAAAATTATGAGCGTGGCAGCGCGAGGCATTCTTTCGCTTCATTTTCCTTTTAAAATCTTTTCAAATTTTCTCTTCCAAAACAAATCAGCCGATTTCAATGAAATTTGACATGGATTTGCCTTGGGTGACCCTGTACCTAAATTGTTAAGAAGTTTTGATTGTCCCCCAAAAATGGGCTTGGTATGGCGTTTTTTTTTTTCACGTTATTTTCAATTTAAACTATACAATCTTCTCTTCCAAAACCATTCAGCCGATTTCAATGAAACTTGGCATGGATGTTTCTTGGGTTACCCTTTACTTTAAAGCGAAAAAAGGGCTGAAATAAACGAGAGCAGGGTAGATCTATAATGAATTTTTTTGTGCGATTATCGAGTTATAATCTACATTTATTTCTCGATAATTCATAGAAAAGCATAAAAGACAAAGAAAAAAGAAAAAAAATGAGGGCGTTAGCATTTGCAGAGGCTCAAATAATGCTTTAATAGTTGAAGCATTTTAATAGTCTCTAAAAATGTTAACACCCGAAAAAACTGTAATTTTCTATTTTTTCATTTTCTTATGCATTAAAGGAAATAAACCAGTATTTATTGATAAACAAATTTGAGAAAATTATTATTTGCAAAATTTAACTTGATTCGGGAATATGATCAAGGTTTTTAATTGTGCTCTACATAAATGTTAGACATCAAGAATTGTTTAAGCTTTTTGCTTATCATTGCGTGAAATACACGGAAACGAACTTCTAAACTGCTACATAGTTTTTATCGAACAAGTAATATTTCCTTCAGTTTCTGAAATTGAAAATAGTCAAATAGGGTTAGATGAATCATTTAGAGAGAAACTTCGTTTAATTCTTACCCGAAAAATAAAAAAATATAATGCAACAAATTGAAGTGTATTCAAGAATACCCCTTGTTTCAAAATAAAATTGGTTGGTGGGGTGATTCTAATATTTTAGCTCGTGTGAGAAACAATGCCATCAGAATGATATTTTCCTCAATAAATTGATATTGTACACACAAAAGTAATCGAAATTTGTCAGTTATTCAATGAAGTTTCGAGTTTTTCTGAAACTGAAATATAAAAATTTCTATAAAATGCGTTACTTTTACTTTTGAAAAAGAGGGTCATCGCGTTTGCCTGTTTACTACGGACACCATGAACATCACTTCGAATCCATTCTTTCTTTAAGATAAGCCAAATTGAAAAGCTATTTGTATATAAAAAAAGCATATTTAATCAAAGGACTACACATATTTTATTATGTCGCAAATGCAAGGTGGTCGTTTAGAACTTCATTTCAGTGTATTCAGCATCGAACTCCTAAACTATTTTCAATATAGGTCTTATTGATTTAATACGGGAAAAGTAACGCAAAGCGCCCGAAGGGCGCTTTGCGGCTTTTCCCGCTTCTAGATAACGCGTGTAAAACATTTAAATAATCAAAATCAAAATGAAATACATATACCATCAAAGTTAAATTTTTTGTCGTAATGGCGGCCTACATGGAGGATGATGATCTCGCGAGATTTCGCCATTTTGTTTCATTATTTATATTTATTTATCTACTTTTTTTCTTCGATTTTATTTCTTATGGTTAGTATTAAAATTTAAATTGTAGTGAACGTAAAATTAGGATAAAAATCAGCCTTACATGTAAAAAGTTGCCCATTTTTGCTTAAAAATCTCGTCTGGGTGACGTAACTGACGTTTTCTTTTTACCCTCCGCAAATGACGTCATTCTTCACTTATGGGAAGTATGACGCTACTTTTTCCCGCTAAAACAACGCCATTTTTGTTGCGTTTTAACGTCGGGGTAAAAAGCGGGATAAGACTTGAAAGAGATGAAATCTATAGCAATATTCCCGGTTAAGACTTGAAAAGGATGAAATCTATAACAAAATTCGCAGTTTGATTAAAAAAATGGAAAAACAGCTATTTAGCTAAAGCTATGCCGGCCAACATCTTGTCGGAATCGAAGTCTTTAGGATTTAGACCTGACACAGTTTCTATAATACGTGCGCCCGTATTCAAAGTACCCCCGTTACATTTTTTACGAAGAAAAACCAATAAGAATTGTATTGAGTATCTTTCACTCATATTATGTTAATTTCTTCCGATGTTAGTTAGCACTTATCTAAATGACTTTGACTGAGGAAATCAATCTAGAAATAAATGAGAAAAATCAAGTAGCCATCGATATGATAAATAGCCTATTTTGGTATTCTGAAAATTAGTTATCGTGCGCATGATTTGTACAGCACCTAGGGGAGTTTATTTCACATTGTAATTGCACTTACTTTTTCCACTGACAATATCTTCGGAGTAGAAAAATGTCAACAAGGGTTCTTTTTCTTTGGTTTGTTCGCATATGACTTAAAATGATAAAAAGCGACCTTAAACCCCATTTAAGCGAAAAAGGGAATGAGCTGTCGCATGAAATTAAATTTCGGATACATCATTCATACGTGTCGATACAGCAAAAGGCCGGGGTGCAGTAGCTTGATTGTTAATTCGGTAGCTTAAGTTGAGAAAATGAGTAAATCAAGAATGGTTCTTTTTTCAAATTACTTTTCCCGTCTATAGGTTAAACCTATTATTATACGGGAAAAGTAACGCAAAGCGCCCGAAGGGCGCTTTGCGGCTTTTCCCGCTTCTAGATAACGCGTGTAAAACATTAAAATAATAAAAATCAAAATGAAATACATATACCGTCAAAGTTAAAGTTTGTGTCGTAATGGCGGCCTACATGGAGGATGATGATCTCGCGAGATTTCGCCATTTTGTTTTATTATTTATTTAAATTTATCAATAATTTTTCTTCGATTTTTATTTCTGTCGATCATTATCAAAATTTAGATTGTTGTCGTAAAATTAGGATAAGAATCAGGCTTACATGTAAAAAGTTACACATTTTTTCTTAGAATCTCGTCTTGATGACGGTTTTTTTTTATTTTTTTACCCTCCGCAAATGACGTCATTCTACACTTTGGGGGAAATAAGACGCTACTTTTCCCGCTAAAACAACGTCATTGTTGTTGCGCTTTAACGTCGGGTTAATAAGCGGGATGAGACTTGAAATAGATTAAATCTAAAGCATAATTCCCGGTTAAAACTTGAAAAAAGTGAAATCTATAACAAAATTCGCATTTTGATTTTTAAAAAAATGTAAATACAGCTATTTTAGCTAAAGCTATGCCGACCAACAATTTGTCGGAATCGCATCCTTTAGGATTTAGACCTGACGCAGTTTCTATAATACGTGCGCCCATATTCAAAGTTACATTTTTACGAAGATAAACCAATAAGAATTGTTTTGAGTATCTTTCACTAATATTATGTTTATTTCTTCCGATGTTAGCGCTTATCTATTCTAATTGATTGTGACTGTGGAAATCAATCTAGAAATAAATTAGCAAAATCAAGTAGCCATCGATTTGATAAATAGTGATCATGCGCATGTTTTGTACAGTACCTTGGGAAGTTATTTCACATTTTAACTGCACTTATTTTTTTACGAATGACAATATCTTCGGAGTAGAAAAGGGTCAACAAAGGATTGTATTTCCTTTGTTTTGTTCGCATTTGACTTGAAAATGACAAAAAGCGGTCTTAAACCCCATTCAAGCAAAAAACAGGAAAAGAGCGGTCAGAACAGACAGACACATAATATTGAATTTGATACTTATCATTCATACGTGTCGATACAGCAATAGGTTGGGGCGCAGGAGCCTTATTGTTAAATTCGGTAGTTAAGTTGAGTAAATTAGTAAATCAAGAATGGTTCTTTCTTCAAATTACTTTTCCCGTCTATAGGTTAAACCTATCATTATATTATTACGGGAAAAGTAACGCAAAGCGCCCGAAGGGCGCTTTGCGGCTTTTCCCGCTTCTAGATAATAGATTTCATCTTTTTCAAGTCTAAACCCGGGCGGGAATATTGCTATAGATTTCATCTCTTTCAAGTCTTATCTCGCTTTTTACCCCGACGTTAAAACGCAAGAACTATGACGTTGTTTTAGCGGGAAAAAGTAGCGTCTTATTTCCTCAAGTGCGGTATGACGTCATTTGCGAAGGGTAAAAAGAAAACGTCATCCAGACGAGATTCTAAGCTATAACGTGCATCTTTTTACATGAAAGGCTGATTCTTATCCTAATTTAACGTTCACTACAATCTAAATTTGATAATGATCGACAGGAATAAAATTGACGAAAAAAGTAGATAAAATAAATAATAAAACAAAATGGCGAAATCTCGCGAGATCATCATCCTCCATGTAGGCCGCCATTACGACACAAATTTAAACTTTGATGATATATGTTTTTAATTTTGATTTTGATTATTTCAATATTTTGCACGCGTTATCTAGAAGCGGGAAAAGCCGCAAAGCGCCCTTCGGGCGCTTTGCGTTACTTTTCCCGTATAACAAAATTCGCAGTTTGATTTTTGAAACAAATGTAAATAGGGCTATTTTAGCTGAAGCTATGCGCGGCCATCATCTTGTAGGAATCGCATCCTTTAGGTTTTAGACCTGGAGCAGTTTCTATAATAAGTGCGCCCATATTCAAAATCCCCCCCTTACATTTTTTTAACGAAGAAAACCAATAAGAATTGTATTGAGTATCTTTCACTCATTAATTTCTTCCGACGTTAGCACTCATCTAAATGACCGTGACTGTGGAAATCAATATAGAAATAAATGGGAAAAATCAAGTAGCCATCGATTGATAAATAGCCTAATTTGGTCTTCTGAATATTAGTTATCATGTGCATGTTTTGTACAGAGAGGCAGAATGGGAAAATCTGGGCGTAAGAATTTCCATATTAGGTAATGTTGAATGGTTCCCTGTATCCAATGTTCGTCGTTGGAAAATTGCGGAAACAGCAAATTAAATTCGTGTAAGTCCGTTGATCATCGTTATTGTTCGATAGTTTCCGTAAATTTCACTTTGTGGTGAGTCGCAGAAGGGAGAAAGGCGGTATTTTTCGAAGTAAATCCCGATATATTACGATATATGAATGTCACTTGTGTACGTTGTAAAAATCCTAAGAGGCTTTTATACAACGAAGTGTTTGTTGCCATATTTTTGACTGCCGATTTTTAGGGCCGACTTCAAAGGCACTAATACTAATAAGCCTGCATGCACTGTTGGATTTGGCGTCTGTAAAGTTTATTTGGTCATTAAATTAAGTACTCGTTGGTAGTTTATCCATTTAGCTATGAAATGATGTATTGGGCATTCAGATTGGGTAAAAACTGACTTAGAAATCGACTCTCGATTTGTGCCGGGTGATTTTCGCCCCAAAATGGAGTTCGACCCCTTGTCTATATTATCATATATGTTCTAAAAAAAATCAGTGGAACATTTCCCTGTGGATTTGGCAGGTGATTCCATTGGATAGTGGTGTTCTATCTATCTATCGTCGGCTCTGTTCTATAAGGACAAATACGGGAAAAGCCTACTTTTCTTTTAACCCATAAACACTTGTCAACCATTTTGGTCGAAAAAAACATTTTAAAGCGAATTACTAAATATATTATCTGTCGTCATAAATATCAAATTTTGTCTCTATAATGAGTTATTAAAGAAAAACAAAAAAATTGTCAAGTACGTCATTTTTTCACTTAATTTTTACGGCACAAAATGCCGTATAGACAAAAAAAAAGGCATAAAAGATAAATGCATGAAAAAAACTAATTAAATTTGGTGTTATATAAGATATAGGACAAATCGACTGTAAAAAAATTCTTTTCGGGTGCATACGAGACCACGAAAGCCGTTGAGTGAGACGTTTCTCGAAAAAAGTGAATAACGCGTATAACAATTTTTATGTATGTTACTGAGACACGCAAATAATCTGGCCTGGGTAAAGGTTGTGTTCTTTTTCAAACTGATCTTTTAAAATAATTTTTTATCATAAAGAAACATAAACAATTATCAAATTTGTCAATACGTCATTTTCGAACTTCACTTTTCGGCCACATATCTTACAAGTCCATGAAGCTTTTTGGGGGGGGGGGGGGGATACGATTAGCTATCAGGTCCAGCATTTTCAAAAAAAGACGCGGGAATATCATATGTGTGCGAAAACGCAATAAAAGAAAAAATGAAAATTGGCCTATACGTCCTTATAGAACAGAGCAGACGCTATACTGCTTAATGCCCCTTTCAGGTATTACTGGCAGGTGACTCATTCTAGATGTTAACAATTTTGCGTGAGAAATTTGAGAAGCAGTGGAATGCTTTTTTTTATTTGAAGGGTTTACATCCATCGCTACCCATTTACAGCTGGGTGAACTGAGGTAGTGACTATAAGTTTCTAGCCAAAGGAAACACCTTGCTGTCACCAGACTCGAACCCCTGACAGTGTTTCGAAAAGAATGAGTGCCTGTATTGTGATGTTTTTGCTGCGGTTATGACTAGGCTTTTTTTTCATGTGACATTCAATTCTTTTTTATAATTTTTTTCTAACCTTACAAAACAAATCATCTTGGGATTGCCACACAGAGAAAAAATGCTAAATTTGAAATGTGTGAGTTTGATATGGTGTTTCTGCAGTTAACGTTAAAAATGCAGTTATGGTCAGGTGTGAAGCAATTTGTTACAATTTGTTGCTGTTTTCCTAAGTTATAGGTAGAACCATGAAGAGGTCTCCTGCTAGCTCTTGGTTTGAGTCTTTTGTCTGCAGCAAAATATATAGCCTACTTGTCATTTGTCCAAAAACATAGGCATGATACAAAATTTAAATGTTCTTCAAAGTAAGCAAAAGAGACTTCTATAGAGAGGACGCTGAGGCAAAATTTAATTCTGTGTTTTATAGACATTCAGTCAAAGCTTTGCACAGCACATGATTCTGACTTGTTTTCTAGGGAAAGATAGAAGTTTGAGGACACAGTGGAGAGCACACCATCAAGTGAAGGTTTGAATTGTAGTGTTATTGACATGAAAGTGCTTATGGTAATATTGAGGGTTTGGGTAAGTTTACAAGGTCAGGTCAAGCTACTGTACTTTTACAAAAAGAACACAAGTTTTAAAATAACTAGGCTGTCTACAAATGCTTGTAAACAATAAAAAAGCCTCTTCCCACCAAAGAGCCATAACTATGTCAAAATACAATGGATCATAACCAAGTATCACTTGCACACCTCTGCTTGATGCTGATCATTTTTGTAAAGTTTGATTGAAATCCACTTGATAGTAGCTGAGAAATTGTGTGGACACAAAAATGCTATGGAAGGTCCAACCAACCAAGGAACTGACAAACAAGCTGACTCCTATATAACCCCAAACCACAGTTTCAGCTTCTTTCTCTCACATGGTTGATACCATATATGCCTAGAGCACAAAGGGCCCTTAACCCTCCAATCACACACCAGGGGAATGGAATTCCCATGCCCGACTTGTCCGACCCGGGCTTTTGTCTGTACTTACGGACAAGTACATTTTTCTAAGCCACTTGTCCAAGGACAAGTACATGCCAGGACAAATCTTGGAATGTTTTTAAAAAGAATTAAGAGATTTTTTTTTTCAAAGGGAAAGAAACATTGTTTTTAATGAAGAAAGTGCTGTGATCCAGCATTTTCTTCATCAAAAATTAATGATTTCTCAAAATTTATCTGTTTGTTCTTTTTTGGACAAGTTCATTTTGATCCTGGATGATTAGAACTATCGCTTTCACTTGTCCAGGGACAAGTTGAGAAACCCTGCACACACACAGGATATTGGTTCAGTCATTTAGGAACTGCAAAGAGGAGAACAATTAGGATATATATACAAAAAAAACTACCAAATTTAACCTATGGACCCTGAATGCCAAAATTCAATATTTCAGCCTGAAAGTACAGGCTTTTTCTCCAAAAGTTTAGTGGCCCAGCCCAAAATATAACAGCCATAGGCAGGACCCCTACTGATCTTTTTTAGCTCGGCTATTTTTGAAAAAAAACAATGTATTGCTTTAGCCTTGGTGTTGTCCTCATCGTGGTTGGCGTCGTCATCATGCCAAAACTTTGACATTTTGTGAGAACTTTTTGAATGATACTTCTTATTTCACATGATGATTGCCTAGGACAAGCACTTTCTGCTGGTTTCAAGTTCAAGGTCATCAGTCAAGGTTATTCTTAAGGTCAAATTTGTGAGAAAAGAATTCAAAATGTTTGACATTCTTTAATTACTTTTGGATGGGTAGTGATAGGGCCTTCATATTTCACCTGATGAATGACTGGGACAATCCCTACCTGCTGGTACCAAGTTTTATGTCATCAGTCAAGGTCATTTTGCAATGTCAAATTTGTGAATAAAAAGAAAAAAACTTTGATATTTTGCGTTAACTTTTAAACGGTTAGTGATAGGGCCTTCATATATCAAATGATGATTTCCTGTGACAAGGCCTTTCTGTTGGTTCCAAGTTCAAGATTATCAGTCAAGGTCAACCAAGTTCAAGATTAGCAGTCAAGGTCAAGTCTTTTTTTAAGGTCAAGTTCTTGTAGATTGAACTAATGTTAGCAAAAACTTTGGATTGGTAAGTCATAGATCCTTTAAATGTCACATGTGCTTTGCTTTTGACAAGATTGTCAAATGCTTTAAAATGTCAAGGTCATTTGGCAAAAGTCACTCATTAATGCACTAAAACTTAAGATTTTCTTCAAATCCTGATTGAAAAAGACACCAACTGCTGTTTTTGGAGAAAACCCAAAGTATTGTTATGGCCTTGGTATGGTCGTTGGTGGTGTGTCACATTGTTTTGTCATGTGAAAACTTTGACATTTTGTGATATCTCTGGTTCTACAGAAGGCATTCACTTGAAACTTGGTACACTGAGTTACCATCAAAAGAGAAACCATTTCTATCAAGGTGGATAACTATAGAAGCATTTTGTGCAAATTATGCCCTTTTTCTACTTAGTTTTTTCACCATCCAGCACTTACAGCCAAGTGTAGGCACTCATCGGTGGTGCTCTTGATCTTAAATATATTACAACTACATGTATGCTTTACTGTGAAAGAGGTTTTCATCTGTTTTTCACTTTCTTACAATACATTTTCTATATTTTTCATAATTTTGCTTTTTACTATAAACTGCCTGGTCCCATCTACTAGTCTCTCTGCCATAACTCAAAATTCATTCAGAGATAATTGTAAATGTCTTTTTAATCTTTCAGGGTCTCTGCCTTTCTAGAGTGTGCCATTTAGTGTAGCCCTAGTGTGTGTTTGAATGATTTAATGCACCTTCAAACGAGCCTTCAGGTAAGACCAGTTAGTCATACAATATAATCTTCAGGTCTTGTGTTTTATCTCTGCCTGGCAAAGCAAACTTTCATTTTCTAAATTTGGATAATTGTCACATGTACATTCATGTCATTTGTCTTCCACCAGCTAGCAGATAAGTAGTTAACGGCATGCTAAATCTTGTGCTAAGTTCTACTGGTGCGCAAATTGACAGTTATCCATTGGTTAATCACATGAGGCTCCACAATACTGTAGAGCATACAGGATTTCTCTGAAGGGGATCTTAACATATAAAATTGCATTCTTTTAAAGTTCCCCTGAGCAGGAAGTGCTTAAAGTGAGCCTTTGTGGTTGTGTAATGTCCATCGTCTGCTGTGTGCCATCAACATTTACCTTATAGATACTCTAGAAGCCAAATTCTTAGTCCAATCAACCCTAATATTGGTCAGATTGATTGTCATGATGATAACTAGGTCAAGTTCAAAATTGGGTCAAGGAGGGTAAAAAACTAGGTCACAAGGTCAAATCTTAGAAATCCCTGTAGACATTCTAGAGGCCATATATTTTGCTCCATCAGCCTGAAAATTGGTCAGAATGTTTCTATTTCATAATGAAATCACGGTCAACTTTGAAATTTGGTTAAGTGGGGTCAGAAACTATGTTACTAGGTCTTATCTTAAAAAACGCTTATAAACACTCTTATTGCAATCATTTTTGCTAAATCAACCTTATAATTGGTAAGATTGATTGTCTTGATGGAATCCAGGTCAAGTTCAAGATAGGTGACAAAATCATCTTGTTTTATAGAATTAAATGCCTTAGGTTCATATGTAGTATCATACTAGTACATTGGAATTACCTCAATTGCAACCCTGGTAATAGCAACTGACTACCTAATTGCAATTGACAACATACAATCAATAGATTGAAAAGCAAATAGCTCCTGTTAATAGCAATTTTAGATTAATGGCAACCAAAGGGTTGAAAATTATAGGTGTTGCTTTATCAGGAGTTCACCATATAAAAACTGTTGTTGAAACCAGTAGATCTCTGTATATTGTAATGACACTAAAATTAAAGATATGCATTTACTTCTCAGTTTAGAAATTTTCATTATCAGTCATTTGTGTGTTTTTGTGTTCCAAGTTGACTTATGGCAAGATTTATGAATGACTAATATGGTAAAGAAAGGAAGGTATACAAAAGGGGTCTACCTTTTTAGCTCATCTGAGTACAGAATGTTCTTTGGATGACCCTCTTCAAAAATTGTTCTCGATATTTTGATTGGTCCTTATTGGCAACTTGGCATGGCAGGTTGAGACTTATTTTGAGCCTGAAATCTTTGAACGACATCTCCTTCTGAATCACCGTGCATTTTTCAATAAAACTATACCAGAAATTCAGCCGTTCTTCAAAAATTGTTCACAAACTTCTGTTTGGCCCAAAAATGTGGGCGTAGTAAGGCTGGGATTATTTTGGGCCCAAAATCTTTAAATATCTTCTCAACTTTGGGCGGATTTTAACTGAACTTGGCAGAAATATTTCCTAGATGACCCTTCTCAAAACTTGTTTGAATTTCAATTGACCCCCAAATATGGGTGTGGCAAGATAGGGCTTATTTTGAGCCCAATACCTTAAAATGTCTTCTCTGTAACATATAAGCAGATTTAAACCAAACTTGGCAGAAAAGTTCCCTGGATGACCCTTCTCAAAATTTGTTCCTGGAATTTAGATTGGCCCCCAAGAATGGGCGTGGCAGGGCAGGGCTTATCCTCAGTAACCAATGGGCAGCATACTTTCGCTTTGAATTTTTGGAATAACATCTCTTCAACAACTAGACAAATGTGAATGAAACTTTTCCAGAAAGTTAATTTGGTGACAGTGAGATCCACACAGTCAATTAAATCCAGGTGAGCGGTTAGGGCCATTCAGTCACTCTTGTTTTTACAAGCTGCTATACCTTAATTTAAGAATACTAACTTATTTTATTCACTTAGCTGGCATCTATACGTATATACCTATTACCAATAGAAAAAATGTATTTTTAAAAGTTAAGGAAAAACACTATCTTTTTAGATGATGTACTTATTAATGCACAAGGAACAGATATGTTTGTAACAGCATGGTGTCAGATTTATGTCAAACTTTTCAAGGTAAGATTTTGTTGTTGTAAAATATGTATTCTGAAATTTTTGCAAACTTATAAGATTTACAAGAACAAATAGTTTTTTGCTCCACTGGACTAAGTTCAGGAGAGCTTATGTCGTGGTTGGTCGGCCACTGTGAGTCTGTGTGTCCTTCCAGAAACTTTTCATTTAAACATCTTCTCCTCTGAAACCAGTGGCCAGAATGTCACCAAATTTCACAGAAATGATTCATGGGACATGCTCTCTCAGATTTTTTCAAGAATTTTGATTGGGGTTGATAACTTGGGCACTATGGGTCGTAGAGTCACCAAAAAAAGGGACCCAATGGTGAATTTAAAAAAAATCTTCTCCTCTGAAACTATTTCTCAGAATTCCACCAAATTTTACAGAAATAGTACTCAGGACATGCTCTTTTAGATATCTTCATTAAATTTGGATCTGGTTGATACTTTGGGCTCTATGGGCTGACGTGTCACCATAAAAGGGGCCCCAATGGTGAAATATTAAAATATCTTCTTTGAAACTTCTGATCAGAATTCAATCAAATTTTACAGAAATGATACTCATGACATGCTCTTGCAGATTCCTTCGTTGAATTAATCCGGTTCATGCTTTGGGCACTGTTGGCTAAGGTGCTCTTTGAGATTCCATGGTTAGATTCCAACTGGGTCGATAACACAGACGCCACAGGCTGGCGTGTCGCAAAAAAATTGGCCCCCAATGGTGAAATATAAAAAAATCTACTTCTCTGAAACCAAGAGTCAGAATTTAAGTGTTCAGAATTCAACCAAATTTTAGAGAAATGATTCTTTTGACATGCTCTTTCAGATTTCTTCATCAAATTATGATTAGGTCGATAACCTGGGCAATACAGCTTTTCATGTCACCAGAAAATGACCCACCAATGGTGTCAAATAAAAATTTTCTTCTCTAAAATTATTGTACAGAATTGAACCTAACTCCACCTGGATGATCTTTTTTTTATTCTGATTGAGTAAATATCATGGGTTTTAAGGGCTGCCATGTCATAAAAAATGGTACCTTATGGTGTAATTTTGAATAAATCCTTCACTTGAACTACCTATCAGAATTCAACTGTTTTTCAGAGGAATTATTCTTGGGACATGTTTTTTCAAATTTCCTAGTTAAATTCTGATATCAAAAAATGGGCCTTCTTGATCTTTTAATATTTTTATGCCCCCCGTATCGAGAGATCAGGGGCATATTTTTTTACTCATGTCCGTCTGTCTGTCCGTCCATCTGTCTGTCTATCTGTCTGTCTGTCTGAAAACTTAACCTTTGCCTTTTCTCCAAAAGTATTTGACATACAAGGCTCATATTTAGCATGATGATAGATCTCAATGATCTGCATCTGCTGGTACAAAAGTCAAGGTCATGAGACAAGGTCAAGGTCATCTGTCAAGGTCAAACTTTGAAAAAAATGCTGTTCCGGGGGCATTCGTGTTTCACAAATACATCTTGTTTTTTCTGAAATTACTTATCAGAACCTGACTTCACTGCAATGATCTTTAAAAAAAGCTCTTTCAGATTTCTTTGTTAAATTCAGTCAATAATGAAGGTTGGTAGTTGATGGTCTTTGATTCTGGCATCATGATGAACTCTTCATCCTGACCACCATGACCTTTGCTCTACTTTCTTTAATAGCCCTAATTATTAGGGCAATGACTGTGTTAAGTCAATACTAAAGATTGGTAGATGATTGTCTTTGAATCTAGCATCATGTTGAACCCTTGACCCAGTTCTTGACCTTTCATTTACTTTCTAAAATATTGAATTATGAGGTCTAGGAATGTATTTAGTCATAATAAAGGCTAGTAGATTGTCATTGATTCTGGAATCATGATGTACCCTTAACCCTGAACATGACCTTTCACATACTTTCTTGAAAATAGAATTATAAGATCTGAACTGTATTAATCAACGATAAAGGTTGGTAGATGATTTTCTTTGATTCTGGCATAATAATGATCACTTGACCAAAATCTTGACCTCTGACTCTCTTTTTAGCTCACCTGAGCACAATGTGCTCAAGTGAGCTATTGTGATCACCTTTTGTCCGGCGTCCGTGTGTCGTCCGGCGTCCGTCAACAATTTCTTTAAATGACATCTTCTCCTAAATTACTAATCTAAATTTTATCCAAACTTTGCAGAAATGTTCCTTAGGTGATCCCCTTTAAGAATTGCTAAAAGAATTGAAATTGGTGAAAAACTCTGGTTGCTATGGCAACAAAAGTTAAAAATTTAAGAAAATCTTTAAAATTCTTCTTCTTCTGAACAAGCAGCCCTACAGCCTTGAAATTTGGCATGGATGATCAGCTCATAGACCTTTATAAAAACAGCTAAAATCATATCTGTTGGGCCACCAGGTACGGAGCAGCAGGGGGGGAGGGGGTAGTACTTTTGTGAAAATTTTGTAATCTTTAACCTTCTTCTTCTTCTGAACCAGGAGCCCGACAGATTTGAATATTGGCATGGATGATCAGCATATAGATCTTTATGAAAATAGCTAAAATCATGACTGTAGATTCACCATGTGCGGAGCACCAAGGGGGAGAGGGTAGTACTTTTATGAAAATTTTGTAATCTTTAACCTTCTTCTTCTTCATAACCACAAGCCCTACAGACTTGAAAATTGGCATGGAGGATCAGCTCATAGACCTTAATTAAAATAGTAAAAATCAAAACTGTAATGCCACAAGGTGCGGAACACCAGGGTGGAGGGGGTAGTACTTTTGTGAAAATTTTGTAACTTTAACCTTCATCTTCTAATGAACCAGGAGCCCTACAGACTTCAATATTGGCATGGATGATAAGCATATGGATCTAAAATGAAATAGCTAAAATCATGAATGTAGGGCCACCAGATGCGGAGCATTAGGGGGGAGGGGGTAGTACTTTGGATCAATTTTGAAATCTTTAACTTAATTCTTCTCCTGGATCAGGAACCCTACAGACTTGAAAATTGTCATGGGTGATCAATATATTGACATTAATAAAAAATAGCTAAAATCATGACTGTAGGGTCACCAGGTGCTGAGTGTCTTGGGGAGGGGGTAGTACTTTGAATCATTTTTGAAATCTTTAAACTTCTTCTAATGAACCAGCAGTCCTGCAGACTTGAAAATTGGTATGGATGATCAGCATATGGACATTTATTGAATTAGCTAAAATCATGACTGTAGATTCACCAGGTGCAGAGCATCTTGGGGGAGGGGGGAGTGCTTGGTTGAGAATTTTGAATCCCTACAGCCTTTATATTTGACATGGATTGATCAACTCATTAAAGAAAACTTTAAAAGTCTCAGACTCAGCCTGTATATCTGGCATAGATTAGCTGATCACAGACCTTTTATTAAAAAAGCTTGAATAAATAATGACCAGGGGAGGAGGGGGGGGGGGAGGATTATTTCAAATTTTATCTGATTGAATAAGTGAAAATCTCTTTTTCTGTTGTTGCATGGACATACCTAGGTAATGAAACTTTTTTTTCAGGTGAGCGACCCAGGGCCAACGGCCCTCTTGTTTAAATATTGAATTATTAGGTTTAGTATTGTTTAAAAAATACTGGTGAATTTCTGAATGGTTTTCAAATTAATTTGCAGTAGTTTTTACTGACTTTGAGTAGATAGTGTCACTTACTATTTTAAACAGATATGGGAAAATATCAAAATGTACACCTAGGTGACAATACTGATTCAATGGAAAATCTCAGAAAAAATGGAATAATTTGCCATCACTTAATCACTTACTTGTGTAGTATGGTAATGCTGTTTTCCAAAAATTTCATTTGTTAATCTTTTTCTCTCTTCTTTTAATTTGTGTAGGTCAAATATTTCAAACAAACTCATTGTGATTTTGTCGATTACCCACATGAAAGTGAATATTTATTATTGTTGCCTCATAGTATATTTTCAGCTTTGTTTGTTCAATGAAACTGACTGATTGACAATCATGGTTCATGGAATGGAAAGGAAAAGAAGATAAAGCTTCACCTGTTTGTATCATCATTAAGTATGATTAGCAACATAATGGATTTGTTCTTTGTCCTTGCCAATCTGAGTCTTTGTTTGTCAAGACAAGTTTTTTAGCTCTATTGGCCTTAGGCCACTGGGGCTATTGTCACGGTGCTGTGTCTTGTGCTGTCCTCTGTATGTGCGCCCGGTTGTAAACTTTTTCTTTAACAATTTTCTCCTTAGAAACTACTGGATGTATTTCAACCAAACTTCACAGGAATGATACTTGGGTGACCCTCTTTCAAAGTAATTCAAGATATTTTGATCCAATGAAAAACATGGATCTAATTGGCCTGGCTAATTTCCAAATGTGGTAAAAAGTGACTTTTCTCAGATGAAAAATATGTTTTTGTATCGGTGGAGGTCAGTTCTGTAAATGTTATATAGTGTAAACTTTGAACACCATTTTCTCAGAATCTAACCCATGGACATCAACCAAATTTCAATGGAATGATCCTTTAGTGATCCCTAATCAGTCTACAAAAAATTATGATAATAATATGAAAAATATGTATTTTCTGGGGCGGAGGTCATTTTGCTATATGTTATGTTGAAGAAACAATGGGAATCATTTTCTCAGAATATTACTGATGAATGTCCACCTGATTTCACTGGAATAATCCTTGGGTGACCCATTATCAGGCTGAACAAAACTACTGCAATTGGATAGAAAATATGTCTTAAAAGGGTGGACGTCAATTTTCTATGTTATTCATCAATCTTGAATTTTTCTTTGCAGAAATATTTTTGCTTGTGCCATTCAAAACACTTATTTACTTGCAATTTAAATTAATCAATGAATCAATTCATTCATTCACTGTATTTCTCATCATATCAGTCGATTCATGCCTGTGGAGCAAATCAGCTGCGCAAACAGCTCTAGTTAGCTCTAGTTAGGCCAGCGAGCTATTGTCATGGCGTTGTGTCTGTCATACATCTGTGTGTGCGTTTGTAAACGTTTCTTAAAACATCTTCTCCTCCTCAGATTTTAATGAAACTTGGTAGAAATGTTCCTTGGGTGTCCATCTTCTAAAGTTGTTCAAGAAATTTTGATTGACCCCCAGGGACACAACTCTTGACCAATATATCTTACAGCTCACCTGAGTAGGTTGCTTCAGGTGGGCAGTGATTTTCTTTATGTCTATCCGGTAAGGGCAGGGCTTGTTTTGAACCCAAAATCTTTAAAAATATTCTCCTCTCAAATGATTGGCCTGATTTCAATGAAACCTGGCATGAATAATCCTTGGGTGACCCTCTACTAAAGTTGTTCAAGAAATTTTGATTGATCCCCAAATATGGGCGTCTCAGGGCAGGGCTTATTTGAGCCCAACATCTTTGAATGAAACCTCCTCCCAAACCATTGGGCAGATTTCAATGAAACTTGGCATGAGTGATCCTTGGGTGACCCTCTACTTAAATTGTTTAAGTTTTTTCATTGACGCCATATTTGGGCATGGCAGGGTGGAGCTTATTTTGAGCCCAGAATCTTTAAATGACATCTCCTCCTAAACCATTGGGCTGATTTCACTTAAACTTAACCAGAATGAGCTGGAGTGAAGTGGAGTGAAATATAGAGAAATCTTCTTAGAAATAAATCATTGGAAATTAACAATTAAATGAATTTTGGCAGAGATGATCAATGGCTAGAACTTGGATTTCTTCTTTGAATTGATCAGCCAATAGATAGAGTGCCAGCTTCTTGGTCAAGATATCACAACTCGATAGCTCAGTGCGTAACAGTTGTAACTGCCTTATGTTTATAGGCTGTTACAACTGTTTCACACTGAGCCATCGGACATCATTTCCTAAGAGTAGTATCCATCTTAGTTATATCTATGACTTACAATTTCAGCTCAAGTACTAGTTGATTATGCAGGAAGCAAAATCGACAGGGATTGATCCTATTTGTAATAACTTGTATTCCATTGTTAGTAAAATATGTTTTAACAAAATATAATCATTATATATTTTGATAACCCTGCTAAACAAAAAGTTTATGCAGATAAACTGCAATCTGCAGTCTATCAGCACTGCCCATCTTTTGTCAAAAGTTCTCTCTCGTTGAAATTGCAAATCTCAAACAAATGAACAATTACCTCTGCTTCTTACTCATTAATGATGTTTTTGTGGCATATAACCCAGATACTCTTTGTATCTTTTTGCATTCATTATTTTGAATTAACTAGGATTTATTGATTATGCATATAGTTGCCGACTTGTGTGCATGCCCTTCTGTCCATTGGACATCATATCTCAGGAAGCCCTTGGCCTAATTAGATGAAACTTCATATAAATCTTCCTAGGAAATTTGCAAAAGACCTTTTTTGAAGTCAAGGCTTTGTCATGGAAAAAGGGGCCTTGATGTAAAAATTAGTTTTTTGCCAATTTCTACCAGTTGAAAGTCCAAATTTTATGAAATTTCATGAGTACCAAAATGAATCCTCTTGACCCTAAACTATAGACAATTTATGTTAAAAATGTGAATTGGGAAAAGGGGCCTAACTATGTGATTAGCGTTACGTAAGCTCTGTCTTTGTCCTGCAAAAACTTATATTGCCCATAACTTTTGTTTGGTTACAGATAAAGTCTTCATATTTCACATGTTTGTCAAGGTCATAATTTAGAAATTACCTGAAATATATGCCTTTTTTTTCTCTGGTTAGTGATATAGCTATCATATTTTAAATGTTTATTTTTTTGACATGATATTTTATTAGAAAACTAAGCCAAGGATCTCGCCCAACGTCAGGGTCAAATTGTCAAGGTCAATTATTTCCGTCATGAAAAGTCAAAGTTGGCCATAACTTTTAATTTGAATGAGATAGGGTCTTCATATTTCATATTTGCTTTGCTTGTGACAAAACCTTTCTGTTAGTACCAAGTTCAAGGTCATCACTCAAGGTCTTTCAGTAGATATCTAAGACAAGGCTTTTGGTCAAGGTTAAGGTCAAGTTGTCAAGGTCAATAATTTCCATCATAAAAAATCTAAATTGGCCATAACATTTAATTGGAATGAGATTAAATTTTCCTATTTCACATGTTTATTGAAAGTGAAAAGATCTTTTTGTTGCTACCAGGTTCAAGGTCAAGGTAATTTCCAAAGGTAAAAAAATGAAATTGAAAACTTTAAAATTGGCCATAATTTTAACAATGGTTAGTAATATAACCATCATATTCCATATGTTTATCACTTTTGACAAGACCTCTCAGTAAACTATTTGACCTTGAATTTGACTGAAAGCCTTGTTTTAATAATCGTCTGCCATGTCTGAGAAAAGAGGGCCTTCATGTCAATTTTCTTGTATTTTTTTAATGTCCACATCTTCAGAATGTTCACAGTCACCCAATGCTGATCAAAAAAATTGAACTTGGTCTGAATGTTTGACTACATGTTATCTGAGACAAGTTAAAATTGGCATGCAGTGCTCTTTTTATGCCCAGCATCAAAAGATCAGGGGCATATTGTTTTACCGTGAACTTGTGTGTCTAAATGTTTGTCTGTCTGTATTCAAAACTTAACCCCAAAACATATTGCCAATTACTTCAAGGCCATTTAAGATACAACGCTTATATTTGGCATGATGATAGAGCTCAATAATGCTTATATACAGATCTCTAGGTCATGTGACATGGTCAAGGTCATCTATCAAGGTCAAAACTTAAAAAAAATTGCTGTTTGGGGGACATTTGGGATTCACAAGCACATCTTGTTAAGTCTTATGTCATATTGAGATCATTTTAGTGTCTAAAGTGTAAATCTATGCTATATGCAGCTCTGCAAAGTTCTTGTTTTTCATTTCAGATTTTATGGTAGAATTATATTTTTTAGATGGCAGAAAACAATACAGAACAGACAAGAATACAGAATGAAAACTACTGTTAACTGAAACTTCACACAATTGACTGTGTTATTGTACATAACATGTACCTTGAAATAAAGCTAGCTTTGAACTTTTTAGCTGATTTGCATTCTTGATATGTCAAATTTTACTCTGGTGAAGTTATAGTCTATTAATATTTTCTACTTGATATGATTCCCCCGCCTCCCACACAGAACTTTGATGAATGTTTTTATGCCCTTGCATCAAAAGATGGGGGTCTTATTCTTTTATCATTGTCCCTTTGTCTGTCTGTCTGTCACAATGGTCTGTCTATCAAAAAGAACAAAAAAAACCAACCAATTCTGTAGCCCATTCAAGGATTATTGCTCCCTAATATCAAAGTCATTTTAAAGGGTCAAGAGGAAACCCATTGAAAACTTAATTAAAAAAAAAATAAAAAATAAAATGACAATTACATCAAGCATCATCAATGCTCATAATTTGCATGATGGTTGACCTAAATGTTATGTATCTGCTTTTGATATCAAGGTCATTTGATGAGGTCAAGATCATTTATTAAAATCAAACTTTTGAAAAACTAAATATAAAAAGCAAGATAATACTGGCATAGATGCTATTCCTACGTATTTAGATACCAAGATCAAGAGTTTGTATTGAGGTCAAATTTTTGAAAAATTTCCTCTTCCAGGACACTTGTGTTTCAAAAATTCACCTCGTTTAAATTAGAATGCATGTGAATCCATATGTCTGTTTATCTAGGCTAAAACCTCTGCAATTAGGGAAAGATTTCTCATTTATTTGAAACAATTGTTCTCTATGATGAGTGGATGTGGTATTTGACCAAATATTCAGATAGCTTCCAGATCATAGTTTAATTGTGTCTTAATTATATCACCTCTATTTCTTGTAAGGTTTGGAATTAACTTGGTATAATTTCATGCTCCCGCATGGAAAGTATTTTTATCTGTCTGTCTGCAAACTTTAACTTGGCATTGCCAATATCTTCAAGCCTACTCAAGATACAAGCCGCATTTTGGCATGACAATAGATCTAAATGAAACACTTAGCTGATACCAAGGTCATCTGTCAAGGTCAAATAACTCATAAACTTAACCAAAAAACTTTATATTACCAATATCTTTAAGATACAAGCTTTATTTGTGGCATAGGGATAGGTCTGAATGATATACATCTCCTTATACTAAGATTAAGATTATAGAACAAATTCAAGGTCATCTGTCAATGTCAAACTACTAAAAAACTTAACCAAAAAATTAACATTGCCAATATCTTCAAGCATTTATAAAGTACAAGCCTTATATTTGGCATAGTGATAAATCTGTAAGTACCAATGTCATGTAACAAGGTTATGTGACAAGGTCAAATTTATGAAAATCTTTATATTAAAACTGAACAAGTTCATGTTATTCAAACCTATTTTAGATAAAAGCCTCATAACCAGAATGATGAAATATCTCAATGATGTGCATCCATAGCTGTCAAGGTCATCTGTCTAGGTTAACATTTTGAGGAAAAAAATGATGTTACAGGAGCAGTTGTGTTTCACAAAAATATCATATTTTCTCAAATATGAGTAGATACGCTATTTTATATAAATAGCAAACAATATTTGCAAACACATTCGTAAATGTCAAGGTCAAATGTTCAAATTGAAGTTATCCAGATTATTATCCCCTGCTGTTTTCGGACTCTAACTCAAGAACCAAGTGACTTTGAATCATGAAACTTTATACAAATGCTGCATATGATCCAAGGAAGTGCCCTATTGTTTTTGGGTCACAAAGGTCAAGGTCACAGTCAATTTTTGTTTCCGGACTCTAACTCGAGAACCAAGCGACCTAGAATCATGAAACTTTATGCAAATGTTGCTTATGACTCAAGTAACTGCCCTATTGTTCTTCGATCACATAGATCAAAGGTCAAGGTCATTGTCAATTTTTGTTCAATTTTCGTTTCTCGACTAATTCGAGAGCAAAGAGACCTACAATCATAAAACGTCAAGCAAATGCTGCATATGACCTCAATATTTGTTACAAACATGTCCTGCACTATTAGCTCTTACATTTTAACAAAGTGCTGGTGGGGGTTATAAGTTCGCTCTGCGACACTGCGACACTTCTAGTTATTTTTAATACTTTTGTCCGGTGCATATGGCCTAAAGTATAATGGCTATCAATTTGAAACTTTATGGGTGAGTAAATTTCATGGAGGAGAAGTGCAGTGCACAAGAACTAAAACTCTTGCTTGCATAATTTTTCAGTATTTGCCCTTTGTTATTTTAAAGACTTAGATTTTGAAGGTGGTAAATCTCTTAAAGTACAAAAGAATCCTTAACCTATTAGGCTTCAGTTTACTTTCAAGCTTTCTCGGTGGGGGATGGCCATGTCCGAAACAGCTCTTGTTGATTCAATATTAGTGGATAGATTTCAAATTTGGTATATGGTATTTTTCCAGAGATGTTATCCATAATTATTAGATGTGCTGTTTAAAACAGCCCTAAAGCTTTTAGATCAAGGTCACAGATCATGGTCAATATTTAAAATTTAGCTGATCGGAAGCACTGTTCCTTTATTACTGTTTCAATACAATTTGGCATATTTGTTCCCTTAACATGTGATGTGCCAATTAACCCAATTGTCCACCTAGGTCAAGGTCATTGGTAAAAATAAGAAAAAGGGCTCACCAGACACTGTTTTAAGTTATCTACTATTGTACTAGATTAAATACAATACTTGAATAGTACCTCTTGTACTGGTCTCGAAATTACATGATATTATGGGACAGTCTGCAGTTTTTAAGATTACCTAGGCACGAACTGCTCGGGGTGAGTTTTTGTGGTTGTCTAATGCCGGTCGTCAACGTTTACCGTGTAGAAACAGGTCATATTCCTTCCAATAAAACATTACTAAGTCAGATTTTTTTGTCCCCAGTGCAAACATTCTGACCAAGTCTCATGAATATTGGCCCAAAAGTGTGGCTTTAATGAACTAGCAAGAATTTTGTCATAAAGGCCTCTTTTCTCGTGATATCTGACGGAACGTTCCCATTTTCAAAACGGTTTTATCAATCCTTGCGACTATTCAACCTAGTCAACCCAAATTCTGACCTAGTTTCATGATGATTGCCCCAAAAATGTGGCCTCGAAAGAGCTTGTAATGATTTCTGACGAAAATTTCCCACCTTGGAAAATGCACATCATTGTCATCAGACATACATTCTAACAACATTTCGCGAAGATTTTACAAAAGGTGTGACCTCTAGAGTTTAGAAGAGGTAATTGTCAACGGTTATTCAATGATAACAAAATCTCTCCTTCAATACTACGTGCTCAAATGAGCAGGGAATAAAATCGAGAGTTGCTCTTGGGAATCGAACTCTAGACGTTTTGACTCCGGTATTCTATACTAGACGATCGACTTAAAATCGCCTTTTTTGTTGTGACTTTAGCTTATAGGGCACAACATCTTATGGCACTAACGAACGTGAACATATGCTTATACGCTTATGTAGGCTAAGCGTTAGTTAGTCAAATACGGTTTACACACGTTACCATACGTCACAATTCTTATACGCAGAAGCCCTAAAACATTTTTGACTTGTCAGTAGAGCGTCTCAGGCCCATGCCATGGGCCGCTTGTTTCTATCTTGGAATCAGATCCGAGGCATTCACAGTTCTCGTACACATCTTGTTGTTGTTGTAAATTGTTTAATGCTTAGTTCATTAGTCATATGCCCTTAACCCCTATAGGGTATAATAGTGCATTAATAAAGTTCTGTTTTATTCTAATTGTATGACCAGCGTATACGCAGCAAACACACACACACAACACGGACGTTCGCTAGCGTATCTCGCCATCAATATAACGTTTATAACATATTGACGTGTTGGTAGAGTATGCAAGCGAACGAGTAGTGTATGCATAACGTATGTAGGTGTATGAATAACGTATACAGAACTTATGACTGAGTTTCCTGGGTCTTACGGTTGACATGCCTCCCCGAAACTGCAGGTTTTTATTAAACGTTGACCTTGACAGATGAACTTGACCTTGTCACATGACGTTGGTATCTAGATGCACACAAGAAAGATCTTTCATATGAGCTTTGTATGTTGAATAGCCTTGAAGTAAGTGAAAATGTTGCGTTTTCTGATTAAGTTTGAGAGGTTCGCTGAAAAGTTGTGTGTATGAGCTGGCTTTTGCACGAAGGGCATACGTTATTCTCAAACGCTGTATTGTAGTATCTCATTTTCAATTGGTCTGTATATAGCCCGTTTGTCTCGCTGTTGCCCACAAATGTACGTGTGGCGGCTCAAAGTGTCAATGAGCTCATCGCACGGTTTACGTAAACGAAGGGCGTTGTCGTTTTTGACAAATAATGAAACATTCTAATTTTAAAAAAATGCAAGGCCTTCTCAATGCCGAAGCTAATATAGCCAGTGTAAGCATCTTGCATACGTTATCCGAAGCCTATGAAATTAAATGGCGCAAATATTTGCAAGTTCTATTGCGTCAAAATTTTACATAAACAATTCGCTCACTATCATATCGCCAAGCGGCTGAGGCAAAGTTCTAATTTGTTTGTGCTTGTTTAAGCGCCTATTTCAACATTATTGCAGTTATTTCGCGGCTGTTGGTTAACCTACCCGTGTTCCATTGTTCTTGAAGTGCAGTTATTCTCATTCCAAATGAGGATCAAGTTTAAACGCTTTATAATGAAATTCTGTTGGTTTAACCTATCGAGATGTATGTCCGTCCAAACTTGATGCCGTTATCATATTTTTTCGTCATAAATTCATTTTATGATTGAATTGGCTTTAACGCCGCTTTAAATTATCAATTAGTTATATCGCGGCGGCGATATAACAATGGATTCCTGGTGTTTCCCAAACCAGTACTACCATCTCATCCCATCCTTTCCTAGCCTTCAGCTGCTATCCCACATAGGTCTATGATTATTAAACCATTGGTGGGAGACGAATAGTCGGAAAGGATAATAGCCGCCGTCGGAAATCGAACCCAGGACCTCTAGATTGACCGTCCGACGCGATACTTACTGCGCTATGACGGCGGCTGCGTCATTCTTTGAACTATAATCCGATGTTAAGGTACAACTATGTTTAGACCATGTGATATAAAGTCATATCAATCAAATACAGTCAAACCTGTCTTAGCGGCCACCTGTATTCAGCAAGCAACCTGTCTTAAGCAAGCGCTTTTTGAATGTCCCTTTGGTGCTTGCTTAAGACAGGTTTGACTGTATACATTAAGATAGTTTTTAAGTTTGTCATATTCTCGTAGTCTGTTTGGGGCCAAAAATGTCCATATATCGTGTTTGTTGTCCTTCATATAAAAATAAAGGAATGTTCAAGTAAATTATGATAAGACTTTTTTTGCGGGAAGGGGGGGGGGAACAAAATACAATTATCATAATTTGATGTCAACCATTAATATTTATCGAATGCTTTTAAGCCGTCATGATCAGACAATATAATTTGGGTAAGATCAGTCATATATAAAATGAAATAGATTGTTATGCTACAAGCTTCGTTTGTATTATTCCCGTAGTCTGTTTTGGGGGACAAAAAATGTCCACCCACCAGAATGCTTGGCATATTTTGACATCATTCTTAAATAAAATCGTTGTTTTATAGTAGGCTATTGAAATGGTTGGTCGGATTTTTATGAAAATGTTCACGAACGTATGAGCAGGATTTAAATAGAGACAATGGATAAAGTTTTTTTCATGTAAAAAAACTTGGTTCGCTCTCTTCTTCGGATGCTTATTTTTGGGACTAGAAATGTTAACCCAAAATATTGTCTGTTTTAATGGGATTAAACACCGCTTTTAATAATCTTACAATGGATTCCCGGCAGTAGCACCTAAGTTATCATTCTTTTGATAATAATCCAATGTTTTGAGTGCATTAAAGGTTTGGACATTGCCCTTGAAGTGCAGTATAAAGCCCAATAAAGCCTAGTTTACATTTGAAACGGTGGCCGTACGATATCGCAGCCTGCAATTTTTTGTATCATATTTTTGACATCGTACAATGTTTATTTTCTACGGCGCCTGTATTCACAAAATCGTACGGTGACCGCACGGCTTTTCATAAAGCTGTCAGAAGTATCATTGAGGTGCCCGTACGGCGATCGTAAGGTTATCGTGCGATCCCCGCAAGGAAACCGTGCTTTTTGTGAACTAAATACAATGTAAACCGCGCGGCCGCCGTGCGGTTATCGCACGATACCCACAGGGTGATTCGTTTAATACCTATAAGCAAAACATCGCACGGTGGCCGTGTGGTGTGGGTGCGATGCCTCTACGACGTGACTACGGTCTCCGTGCGGTCTTGCGATTTTTAAAAATTTGTATAACTGTTTTTTAACCAAATCGCAAGAATCTACGGCACCCCTAAAGCCGTGCGATTGTCGCATGGACATCGTATGCCGCCAAACGGGCACCGCACGATTTTGTGGTTACGGGCTCCGTAAGCCAAATATATACTAGGCTTAAGTTTTAAGTTAAAAAAAAACCCCTTGTCCTCCTATTCCTGTTGACGGTCCGGTTTCACGTTAGCCTGTCGATCCTTTGAACATGAGTCCGACCTCTCGCTCGACCAACTTTCATCCGAATTGACCAAAGTTATAGCGGCACACTTCGTTTTCAACCACAATTCGGCGAATAACGTTTCGCCAAATTTGGATTGGCAGTTGATGGCTAGGATACAATGTTGCGGTTGTACTGGTGTGAGAAACAAAAAAACATATATAGGTGCAAAAGTCATATCGCGGGGGCTGGAGCACTTAACCATAAATACATAATATTAATCTTACATGTACCAACGAGACATCGTTTCCGAGGATCCTACGTATGATCATCCTCTCATTATTGGGAAAGGATCGAATCCTGCACCATATGAGAGTCCGACTCGCAACCAACTGCGTTACGACGGCGACTTTTAAACCAAGGAATCTGAGCCAATATCACGTCACACGCATACGAGGTTGCATTTTGCGTGGTAAGATTAGCCTATGTGAGCATTGAAATTTCGTCTGTTGTCAATATAATCTTCGTGATCGTTCTAGTCTCAAGGGGTCACAATTTCGGTTCAATCTTCATGACTTGGACAGCCGTTTAGGCATTAGGATATACATCTAGTTGAAAATGGGTATGCTCATTTGGAAACGCGATCTTTGTGAACTACTCAATTAAAACTCGGATGGTATCAATTTTTGTCCTGGGACCATTCGATCATTTCTTTCAATTCTACTCGTGATTGAAAATCCAGCCATAAATGTAGGAGTATGGTCCAGAGTAATTAGGTTGAATCAATACACCATGACATATACACTGACTGGTCAGAGTAAAAACTGTCTCGCTCATCGAAGGCGCGCTAGTAAAAAAACTTGCAGCTGTCAACGTGAGGCTCAATCTCATTAAAATCATTTCTATGTAACCACTACGTTACTGCTTCGCAACTGGCAGGGACGTAGCGGTAGGCAATATGGTGGATCTGATGTTAATGAGATTGCATTTGGCTGTGGGTGCTGGATGATGATGGTTCTCTTTTCTTACCTAGATGTACAAGCATACTTTGGTTCTCTCAAAGATTTTCAAATATGCGAGATATAATGAAAATCTGACCGTAGGAAAAGGACATTGGCCTAAATTTTACATTCAGAAATGACCTTGACATCTTAATATGTTTTCAAGATTAATTTAATTCCAATTGGAAGAAAACAAATGTCACAAGGGATAAGTGCCAACGCCAGGAGTCAAATGAGCCTGTGAAGCGATCGACTTTCCTTTAACCGCAGCCTTGAAAATAAGATTTGCTCTGCCACTATCTTAATTATGGGCAAATCAAAATTCAAAGCAAATCTGGCAAAGTTTCATTCATATTTGCATAAGTGTTGGAGAGGAGATGTTATTCCAAGAATGTAAAGTGATAAAAGACCCTGCCCACCCGTTCCTTACTGAGGAGATTCAAAATATGCCCTACCTTGCCACTCCCATATTTTTGACCCAATCAAAATTTTGCAAACAATTTTTGAGGGGTCAACATTCAGGTAAAGATTGTGGGCTCAAAATAAGCCCTGCCCTGTCATGCCCATATTTATGGGCCAATTAAAATCTTGCGAACAAATTTTAAAAAGGCTTACCCAAGGAACATTCTGGTAAAGTTTCATTGAAATTGGCCCAGTGGTTCAGGCGAAGAAGATTTTAAGGTTGTTGACAATGGACTCAGGGTGATCCTAAAAGCTCCTCTTGAGCACTTTATGCTAAGGTGACCTAATAAGAGAAACCAATGTAGGTGCCATTGCCTGGCTGTAGGTGCTTAATTCATGCAAAAAATCTAAGTTGAAAATGTGCATTACTTTGGGAGGGAGTGTTTGGGCTGTTCTATGGGCCTTTCCGAAAATATAGAAATGGAGTTATCGATCTTGAATACTCTCCGGTGCATTGAAACAACGAAACGGTCTCAACTCCATTTCCGGGTAGCAAATTTCAGATCGATAATATGGCTGATATAGGGCCGTCTTTGAAATCAACGCGAAAAAACGAGTTTATTGGCCTCTCCGAAAATACAGAAAAAGAGTAATCAGGCCTGACTACTCTCCAGTGTTTTTGGAGACGGTCGTCAGTCTATTTCTGGGTAGCAAATTTCTGATTCAAAATGGCTGAGAAAAAAATCCTGTCGGGTCAAGATTAAATAGGGACTCTCAATACTGTATAATTAGGGTCCGTGTATAAACCCTTTACCAGTAACAAAATTTTAAAGTTGGTCTAAATCCAAAGAGTATGCGAACGATACTTTTTAGCCGATAAAACTTTGAATGTCTTCTCAGTCTTCGTCATAAAAGACATTAAAAACAATTACTCTTCTTTTTTTCGTTTAGGTATATCTTGATAATTCAGTCGATTTTGACATTTAATGGATTAGATTATCGAACTTATATATTTTAATCAGTAATTTGTTGTCCCTAGATATTAAATTTGACTTTTTGAATTTTTATTTGATAAGAAAAAAAACGAAGAACGGAGACTTTTGATTTATTAGGTGAAATATAATATGGTGGGTTTTTTTACTTGACGAAGTGCCGATGCCCGTCCATGAAAATTATGTGACACGTCTTTTAAAAACAACTTTGATTTGATTGTTTGTGTGTATTTCTTTCATGATGACTATTCATTCTCATTATTTCAATAAATACCCTCGCATAATCGTTTGTAACAAAACGAACGCACTGATAAGCAATAAACCAGACGACATAAATGAAAAGCAGCCAAATTTAGTTCTATACAGATATAAACCTAAAGTGTGGAAATAAAAGACGAAGATAGTTATTTCAAAAATGTAGAAATAATTCCACACAGTTGTTATTTCATGTCTTTATGATCTTTAATACATATTCTTATATCACAGTTGGTTTTTTAAGTACATGTTAAATGTACTCACTATTTCCGTAAAGACTTTTCTACTTTTTTTAAAAAAAATAGCCAATAAAATGCATGTCATATTATATGCATGTATTTCGATGGTTAACCATAAATGTTCAAGTTGAATGGTTAAATAAAGATTCTGTTCTTATCTGTTCAGATTTTGGTTAACACTTACCTCATACGAATCCATTATATTATCCAAATTCTAGTATCATCGAAACGCACGAATATCCATTTAATAAAATTTTGCTTTATCTATCTCCGTGTTAATATTTGATAAAAATCAATTACGATTACGTAATGTCATATGCTACGTGCGGTGCTTCATTGTCAACAGTGCGATGTTTATTTAACACACGTGTTGTAACTTATGTCTGCTACTGGCGTGGTTTACCGCTCTTTGATCCCGGCGGGGTCCCAGGTCAATCGAAAACCCTTTCTACAAAGTTAGACACGCACACATACAAAAAAGATATGATCATATTTTTACATAAATTATTATTTATTTTCGGTCACTTCAACCATATTACATGAGTGCCTAATCATTAAAATTTAGCAGGACATTTTATTTGCATTTAGTGTCAAATGTATGCTCTGAGCTCAACCCTGTCGTTTTCACATTTTAATATAGTAAGAATGCAACAAAAGCAAAATGAAATTTTGAATAGCGCTGCAAGGGGCTCGTGCCGAATAAAACTGTGTTTTATTTTAAATGAATATTTCATTCATGACCCCTATAACGA
This sequence comes from Fragum whitleyi, assembly GCA_948146395.1. NCBI lineage: Eukaryota > Metazoa > Mollusca > Bivalvia > Cardiida > Cardiidae > Fragum > Fragum whitleyi. Next base: position 50,577,055 of record OX411544.1, read on the forward strand.
AAAGAACGTGAAACCAACATGAACCTAGTCTGACGTATCTATGCAATTTACAGACTACCCTGACATTTTCTTTTGTTCCATACGCAGTGTGGACATTTATTGTGCTAAAATATATCAGTGTTGTGAACTTTGCACACCAAGAAATGAAAAATTACGGTCAAAATGTCACAAACACTAACATATCCATGAACATGCTTCATTAACTGAAAGATCGCCAAAGCGCTGGTTTCAGTTCTTTTTTTTTTTTTTTTTTTTTTTTTTTTTTTTTTTTGCCACGAAGTTTCAATATCATTATACCACCATTTCTTCAACGTATTTGTAAATTACATAAAATTGAGCGCCAAGTGATAAATCTTTTTTATTATTCTATCACAAACATATATAGCTTTGTGTTTTCTAATAAGAATAAGAAATATCATATTTTAATTTCGTGTATGGACAAATTAAATACAAAAAATGGGATAGATTAAACCGCGATTACGACGTAAGTAGCATCTCGAACCATGTTTTATATAGAGAAACAATTATTTACTATTATGCAGGCTACATATTGTATGATATAAAGTTACTTGATTACAATTTGATCATCGAAAAATGCTTAGCTTAATAAATAAAGGATCTTCTTTAAGAAATGTACAAACAATGAACTGCCTGTAAAATAACTTCAATGAAAACAAAAATTACAAAAATAAAACGTTTTTCAACAATTATAAGCGGCAAAATCGTCTGCAAACGGACTGCCATCCGTAAGTTTTCAATGCTTTCTGTAAAGATTTGCTACCCCAACAAGGGAAGTCACTCTAGTGAAATATAGGGAAAAAGGGAGATAAACCACTTTTTCGGAAAGGCCCATTGACAAGTCCATTTTTGAGGCCTTCTGTCCATGAAAAAATAAATACTAGGGAAAATCTTTGAGTGGCACTTAGCAGATCTATGAGATTAATCTACCTAATGTTTGTCAAAGAGTAGAAACATTGTTTAAAATAAAAAATGCTGGGTTGATACTTTAGGAGATATGCATCAGACAAGTCTAGTGACAGGATGACTGACAGAGACCATTCTCTTCACCTAAACAGTAGGTGATAATTTAGAAGTGAACTAGAGGATAATCATTAATATTAGAGGAAGACCAAATTTTCATTCATTGGGTGAACAACCAAGGCCACATTTAATAAAAACGGCTTCTAAATAAGTTTTAAGCTTTGTTGTTCCCTCATTGAAAGATTTATCCATCTTCCATGCAAACAAGATGTGTTTGTGAAACACAAATGCCCCCGTAACAGCATTTTTTTTCTTCAAAATATTGACCTTGACCTTGATACCTACAGATGTACATCTGTAGAATCTTTCATCAAAACAGCTATGAGACGGGATATCTCTAATAAGTTTAAATAAACTGAACAATAAAAGTTTTTGGATATGTTTTTAAAAAGTTTGACCTTGACAGATGACCTTGACCTTGTCACATGACCTTGACTTTAGAACCAGCAGATGCAGATCATTGAGATTCATCATCATGACCAATAATAGCCTTGTATCTTAAATAGGCTTGGATATATTTGCATTGTTAAGTTTTTTGGTCAAGTTTTTAGGTGTTTGAACTTGACAGATGACCTTGACCTTATCACATGACCTTGACTTTGGTATCAGCAGATGCAGATCATTGAGATCTATCATCATGCCAAATATTAGCCTTGTATCTTGAATAGGCTTGAAGATATTGGCAATGTTAAGTTTTTTGGTTCAGTTTTTGGGTTATTTGACCTTGACAGATGACCTTGACTTTGGTATCAGCAGATGTGGATCATTGAGATCTATCATTATGCCAAATATGTTCCTCGTTTCTTGAATAGGCTTCAAGACTTTGGCAATGTAAAGTTTTTAAATTTTTGTTTTTTTGCAGACAGACAAACAAACAGATGGACAGACAGACAATGGTAAATCAATATGCCTAAGATCTTTCAATACGGGACATAAAAATTGGCTATTTATTTTTATGTCTATTTGTTATCTTTAATGCAATAACTCAACTTATTGCAGAAATTTGAGGAAGAATTTAATTTGAAGCATGTCATTTTGCATGTGATTACTATGCAACATCATGATGTCAGTTATTTACAAGTTGTTAATGTCAATCAGGGTGAAATGAACGAAAGCAGGGTATAATCCTTCAGTATTTTCACTTGCTTGGCAGTGAGATCATCCAGATATACTGTAATGATATTTCTAAATAATCCAACAAAACACTGAAAATTGCTAATATCAATGTAGCTTTTAATTGGATTCCAATGCACTTTGTTCAGTGACTTTCACAAAAATTTAATTCAATTTAGCATTAGCTACAGATAATGGAGAACAACTGTGTCAAATTTTAAAATCCTGATTCCACCTATTAATTTGAATCTTTGAAATAAAGCCCTGACCTTGACTTTGAATAAACATTTGGTGGGTTTCTGTTTGTTAGTGAATATTATCCAGAATTTCAGGGCAATAACTTCACAGATAGAATGTAATGGAAAACCATAGTGTTCTGTGCTGACACCATATTCATTTTTCATTTTTCTTTTAGTTTTCTCAAATAACAGTTAAGTTGAAAATAATCAACAGATGGACAATAAAAGAACAATTTGATCTGTAGGCAGACTGACATTGTGAAACCAGCAGTAACCTGCATAGCACTGGTTGGGGGTGTGATAATTGCTTTCTGTTAAAGTATTTTCAAACAGTACATGTTTCTCAGATAATTCAGACTTATATATTTATAAAATAAAATCAACATCAAAACTATTAAAAAAGATAACTTATTAGCCTTGAGTATTTAAGATTATCAAACAGACATCTAATATTTAAAAAAATATTTTTAAACATTCATGTTTTTGTCTTTGACATAGTATTGTTGAATGCCTTCTTTATTATCCATGAATGATATCTCCTGATGAATCTTTTAACCCTGTTGAATCTTTTTCTCAACAACAACAGCATTTCTTTAAGCTAAGTCGATGGTTAAGAAGAATGAGTATATCTGCTTCTCTGTTTAAACCCTCTGAAAATATAAAGTTAATTATAAAATATTGATTTTTAAGCATCTTTAGGCACTGGTTCTGGAGAAAGAAAATACATAAGAGAAAACATTTAGATAACTATCATGTGATTACTACCCCTCCCCTTTTACATTTCATGTCTTTAAGGCATGAAAAAGGGGGCATTACTTAGTCAAGATGTGTTTTAAGAAACACAAATGCATCAGAAAGGGAAAAGTGTTAACAAGAGGGCCAGAAAAGGGCCTTAGCCAGTCACAATAAATTTACTGGTTCAGTGGATCTCACCCCAGTAACTTTCTGGCAAAGATTCATTCATCTTTGTTCAGGAGGAGGAGATGTTATTTGATAAATTCAAAGTGAAAGTGACTCTGCCATGCCCATATTTACAGCCCAATTAGAATATCACAAACAATTTTTTGAAAGTGATCACTGAAGATACATTCTGGCAAAATTACATCTAGAATAGTCTTTTGGTTTAGGAGGTATTTGTTTGCTTGAACAGGGTTTTACGCAGCTTCCAACAATCTTTCAGTTATATTGCAGCGGCTGGAGCACCTAACAATGGACTCCTGGTATTTCTCACACCAGTTCTACCATACATCACTTCCTTTCCCCAAACTGCTATCTCACATGGGTCTACAATTATTGACCCATTTGTGAGAGACTTTTAGTCTGAAAAGATGAGTGTCACCATCAGGGATTGTACCGGGGGCCTCTACATTGACAGTCCCACGCCCTTCCAACTGCAGGTTTAGGAAGTGATTATGTTCACAGATTTTATAGTGAAAAAAGCCCCACCCTGCCATGCCCATGTTAATTGTATTGATTTGAGTCACAATAGTAATATATCTGCCAAGTTAAGTTGAAATTGCTCACTGGTTACTGAGAAGAAGATGCTTACAGATTTCAGGGTCAAAATCTTCTTCACACAACCATCCCCTTATTTGGGGCCAGATGTCAACCAAAATTTCACTTACAAGTTTTTAGAAGGGTCATCCAAGGAATATTTCAGCAATATATGGTTGAAATATACCCATTGGTTACTGAGCAGAAGATGTTTAAAGTTTACTACGTCAAAAACTACCTGCTCTGTCACGCCAATATTTGGGAGTCAATCAAAATTTCATGAACAGATTTTGAGATGTGACTAAAGGAACATATCTGCAAAGTTTTGTTGAAATCGGCCTATTGGTTACTGAGGAGATAATTAAAGAATTGTTGACAACTTCCAACGCACTACGCACAAAAGGAGTTCACAAAAGCTCACCTTGGCATGTTGTGCTCAGGTGAGCTTAAATTTTGACTTTTATTAATCACCTAAACCTTGTCAGAGACCTTTGAGCTTGTTAGCAACAGATGTTTATCATTCAGATCTATCATCATGACAAATATGAGCAATGTCTCTTTAACAGCCTTGAACAGATAAACATTTTGGTTATGTATTTACAATGTTTCACCTTAAATGACTTTGACCTTCTCAGATGACCTTGATCTTGGAAGAAGCAGATGCTTAGTTTAATTGTCCTTTTCATAAGTGTAGTGGATGCTAGTAAGTTTACATAAGGCTTCAGTAGGCTATGCAACACAGCACAATTTCACCAAACAAGGACAATATACACAAGGCCCTTTAGTGACTTTATTGTGCAAAGCATATTATATGATGACAGTTTTGTGAAAGTTTCATTCCAGTCTGTCAATCCTAAATTGCTCACCAGAGTTTCCTAGACGTCCACATCTGAGGAGATAATTTTTTTGTCAATGCCCTGAAATGTTTTTAAGTTATTGTTGAAATATTTCCTATGTTGTTTCTACATAAAATTGGATGCACATGGGCTGTGCCCAAGTATATGATCCTAAGAGAATATATGAACAAACTTCATATAGAAAAAAATTAAATGAAGCTGAACACCAAATTTCTAGCTGTATATATGTTTCTTGTTTAAGAGAAATAGATTTACACTTATAAAGAATTCACTGTTCCAATGTAATAGGAGATCACTCTGGCAGAGCCCAAAGTTGACCCCAAGGACATGATATGAACAAACTTGATAAAGGTTAATTAGATGATGTTGCGTACCAAATATGATTGATGTCCACCTCCTGGTTTTTGAAAAGATTTTTGAAGGTTTTTGCTCTTTGTTACTATGTAAAGTAAAACAGGACGCACCAGGGCAATGCCTACCAAGTTTCATTAAGATTGGTTCACAGGTTAAACAGTAAAATATCTTTATTAAAAAATGTGGACAACTGACAACATATGTCACACAACGGAAATTCATGAGTGAACACAGACATGAGATGATCACAATAGTTTGTGCTCAGATGAGCCAAAAATCAATGGACCAGAACCAAACTTGGGTCTGTAACTCACTGATGCAAGCTCACATACAAAAAATTAGCTCAATATCTCTAAGTGTATAGAAGAAAGTCAGGAAAACTGAAATTTCCTAATAATTTTCGGGCAAAATTTATGGTTGGTCTTATAATAAGCAAACATAAAGTTTCATCTTGATATCTGTTTTTTCTTTTAGAGATATGCTCATTAATTGTGCAAGCAAAATTTAAATTTCTTGTAAAGTTCACTTCTACTCAATGAGATTTAATGGCACTAAATTCAAAAGTTGATACTTTTGATACTTTTTGGGATATGCTCTGGATAGTTTTTAAGTCTCTTAAATGGCATTCACTAAAAATTTATGTAAGCAGGCATTTTGTTTTTGAGCTTTTGAGCATTGCATGTGATCTACCAACCTATGAAGTTCAATGTTCCTAGCTAGTACTCCAACAGGGAATGATAGGGACAAAATTTAGGTGTCGTCTGTAAGGGACAATATGGGGCAGTATGTCATTTGTTTGTTTGTATGGGTTTTAGGCTGCTTTCAACAATTTCACAGTTATATCGCAGAGGCCGGAGCACCTAACAATGGATTCCTGGTATTTCTTTCACCTACCATTACACCCTTTCCTAGCCTCCGACTGCTATCTCGCATAGATTTACGATTAATACCCATTGGTGAGAGACAAATGTCAGAAAGGATTTTTGCTGCTACCATTGAAAGAACCCGGTAGGTCATCATCTTGACCTTAAAGATCAAACGAAAAGCTATTTTTGGAACTCGTATTTAAAACATCTTCCGATACTTAGCAATAAAATAAAGTGATACAAAAGGTTCGCGTCGAAAAAAAATCATTAAAAAGGACGATATTAACAAAACTACGACCGTGATTTATTGGATTTTTTTTACCTGGCCAAAAATATCCAGCTGCGCATGCGTGTTGGCTATGACGTCAGTACGAGGAATTCCCCAAAGAAGGTAAACATGGAGAACAACGTAAATACGATCGCTCTCGAGCAAAACGACGAAGAATCTATCCTTTTACCTAGCTATCAACGTGTTCAACCATACCAGTTTGAGCCTACACAAGCGGTTGCCACTGAAATATTTTCCTCAGATTCTGATTCCGAGATTTCCAGTCATGAGGGAGGTTTAGAGTCGGACAACGAGAATGACCGGGTCGGAAATCTTCTATGGTATGGGCTGCGGCTGTTGTGCACCTTTTTGTGATTTATTTCGTTTGTTATTTTTATTTAGCAATACGATTTTCTGAAATTGACATCCAACGTTATTTTTTCTCTCTTTTTTTCACCCGTTTGCTAGGTCAATTTCCCGAGCCCTACCCCTAGTGGAAAAAATTTTCAGACGACAACAGTAAAATTCTATCTGATAATTAAATCGGCGATTAATTAGACCTCAACTTCAAAGCACAGTGTTAAGAGAGATTGTACTAAATAGTACATTTTTATAAGGATATTGTCAACTACAGTCTTGTGTGGCACATAAGTTGATGAGTAACAAAAACGATAATTCATAAAGCTGTTTCTTAATTTCACTGGGAATATTTTACCCAGGCCGAGAAAGTTTTTCATTGAAAAGATTTCATTGCATTCATCATTCAGTTTGTGCGTTCTTGGGCTTGCATACTAGTTTTACAGGATACAAGATAACAGGCCTACAGCATTGATGATAATTGCATTCATCATTCAGTTTGTGCGCTCTTGGGCTTGCATACTAGTTTTACAGGATACAAGATAACAGGCCTACAGCATTGATGATAATTGCATTCATCATTCAGTTTGTGCGCTCTTGGGCTTGCATACTAGTTTTACAGGATACAAGATAACAGGCCTACAGCATTGATGATAATTGCATTCATCATTCAGTTTGTGCGCTCTTGGGCTTGCATACTAGTTTTACAGGATACAAGATAACAGGCCTACAGCATTGATGATAATTGCATTCATCATTCAGTTTGTGCGCTCTTGGGCTTGCATACTAGTTTTACAGGATACAAGATAACAGGCCTACAGCATTGATGATAATTGCATTCATCATTCAGTTTGTGCGCTCTTGGGCTTGCATACTAGTTTTACAGGATACAAGATAACAGGCCTACAGCATTGATGATAATGGCTTTCCATCCAGTCACTGATGGATACATGTGTTGTTTTTGTGTGTGTGTGAGATGAGTCTAAAAATATTAAGCAATATCAAACCATTGTCAGTAAACTCTGCTGTTATATTTCTATTAATTTTATTATTTAGAGAGCTGAAAAAATCATAATGTACACTTTCAGGTGCCGGTGTGGAGAGTGTAGTCCAATGCCAACAGAACATGAAAGCTGCTGTTGCCGAGAAGTTGACCTTATTGATCGATTGTGGGAAGATTTAGATCTCCAATGCATCACCAAACACCCTGGTTTTGAAGGCAATTGCTTGAACGAGTATGTGGTGGAGACGTCTTTCTACGAATTTCTGGACAACTATGGACATGTTGGTGATGAAGAACAAGTACATGAGTATGTATAAGCACCTCATTTGTGTATTACCTTTTGCCAGGTTGGAGTTGTCAGTATTGATTGATTTATAGGGTTGCATGCCACTTTCAGCATTTGATAGGGTTGCATGCCGCTTTTGGCATTATTGGGGTTGTGTGGGGTTGTGAGGCTCTGGATTGTGCACATCTGCCCATTGCTTCCTATTGTTTCTCACACCAGTATTATCACAACATTTCATCAGAGCCACTTAGAAAGTGGTTGTTCATAAACAGGTTCAGTTCAATTTTCTTTGTACACATGGAATTAAGGATAATAAAAACCATCGTTTTTCTAATATAATTCTTTCCAAAAATAAAAAAACAACAAGTCTAGTATGTTCATCAATAAATAAATGTTTTAATGCATATAGAATTCTATAATTGAAATATCAAGGCTGTGAAACATGAAATGAATTAAATCAAACAAGTGCATGTCGTATTGCGATGCAATACAGGAGTCCCCCACCGGATAACAAAAAATCCTCTCTTATAATATATCTCCTACTTACTAGATCTATAACTGTAAAAGTTTAAAGTTGCTAGCACTTATAGTTTAGGAGATATGATCCGGACAAGAATGTAAGACTAAAAACAACAAAGGGCAATAACTCAAAAAGTGGACATGGCAGAGTAACTGTTCTTGTACATGACACTTGTCCTCAATAAGATCTATCAGTGTACAAAGTTTGAAGTTGCTAGCACTTATGGTTTAGGAGATATGATCCAGACAAAAATGTAAGGGTAAAAACAACAAAGGGCAATAACTCAAAAAGTGGGCGTGGCAGAATAACAGTTCTTGAACATGACACTTGTCCTCAATTAGATATATAAGTGTACATAGTTTGAAGTTGCTAGCACTTATAGTTTAAGAGATATGATCCGGACAAGAATGTAAGGGTAAAAACAACAAAGGGCAATAACTCAAAAAGTGGGTGGGTCAGGGTTATGGATCTTGAACATGACACTTCGCCTCAATGAGATCTATAAGTGTACAAAGTTTGAAGTTGCTAGCACTTATAGTTTAGGAGATATGATTGGGACAAGAATGTAAGTGTAAAAACAACAAAGGGCAATAACTCAAAAAGTGGGGGTGGCAGAGTTATGAATCTTGAACATGACACTTCGTCTCAATGAGATCTATCAGTGTACAAAGTTTGAAGTTGCTAGCACACATAGATTAGGAGATATGTTCCGGACAAGATTGTAAGGGTAAAAACAACAAAGGGCAATAACTCAAAAAGTGGGCGTGGCAGAGTAATGGTTCTTGAACATGACACTTCGCCTCAATGAGATCTATAAATGTACAAAGTTTGAAGTTGCTAGCACACATAGTTTAGGAGATATGTTCTGGACAAGAATGTAAGGGTAAAAACAACAAAGGGCAATAACTCAAAAAGTGGGCGTGGCAGAGTAACGGTTCTTGAACATGACACTTCTTCTCAACAAGATCTATAAGTGTACCAAGTTTGAAGTTGCTAGCACATATGGTTTAGAAGATATAGCCCGGACAAAAGCGTGACGGACAGACGGACAGACAGACGGACGGACGGACGGAATCGAGCAAACCTATAGTCCCCCAACCGGTAACCGGTGGGGGACTAATAATTCATACCTGATGTGAGCTGATTCGGTGTCATTTTCTACATTTTGTGTATGTGTGTGACTTAAAATATCTTCCTTATGGCTCATTCAAGCTGTAGTTATGATGTTTATGTCAGATGCCATATCTTTACTTTTTTTATTTTTTGTCCATATCAATTCAGTTTACATAGTATTATCAATCATAATTTTGAAGGGTGTGACTAGTGATCCATCTATTAAGATGAAGGTAGAGAATCTGTAAAAGTTCCACAACAAATCGGAAGTCAAGAACTTAAACAGTGTTAACCAAGGTGTCTCAATCATTTCATAAGAAACCTTAGTTAACATATTGAAAGATAATGTTTTACTAAATGTTGCCGAACTACTATAGGTTCAAGCCTTTGTGATTACAAATTTTGATATATTTTTTTTGAAAAATATAGTAAAAATATTTATTTACTCTACTGTTTTTTTGTTTCACCGCTCTTACCAAATTTTTTTTTTTTCAACTCCTTTCTAAATTTTGCTTAAATGATTGATTGATAGATTGAATGAATGGAGTTTGACGCCACTTTCAACATTATTTCAGTTAAACCGCGGCAGCTGGAGCACCTAACAATGGATCCCTGGTATTTCTCTCACCAGTACAACCACCACATTCTTTCCTAGCCTCCAGCTGTTATCTCACATAGGTCTACGATTATCAACCCATTGGTGAGAGACAAATAGTCGGAATGAATAAGTGCCGCCGTCGGGGATCGAACCCGCGAACTCTAGATTGACAGTCCGACTTGCTTAAATGAAATATTCTATAATAATGAAATCTTGTTTTATTCCCAGGTTATACAGACATGTTGCCTACCGTAGATTTGTTAGATGGGTGTGGCACAGACTAGGTCGAGGTAACAGGAGAGTTATACCAGCATGTGCAGTAAACAAGATTAGGCAAAAGTGGCAGTCAGAGAATTACACAGGATACAAGTACTCAAGGCGCTACTATTAATTAAGGGTTATTTGAACTAGTCCCGTTTTATTATCTAAATAAAGTGATCCACACTTGAAGTAATAAATGAATGAAATGAATATGTATTATCTATTGCTTTATTCCACATCTTCTTAAATGTAGTTGACATCAAAAGTTTGACTGGCTGAGTTATAAAGATACCAAAAATTGGTGTTTGAACACTGGAAATTTATATAGTCACATTCCAATGCTAAATAGATTAAGCAGTAGAACTTGCTAGTAATCAGCAAATTCTCAGTCTTAAATATTTGTCAAAGGAATATCACACGGTGAAGATGCACAACATACTAAATAAGTTTCATGAATATATCTTCAATAACAACATAAGTATGACCTATGTTATAGTTTGCAGAGACAGTAGCAACATCCCAAAAAAGCACTCCTCCCTCTCCATCAAATTGAAACACATATATTTCAAAAAACAGATTTGATGCAGCACAGGTTAATTAAAATTGAATGCCCTATAGATAGACAGATACCATATGAAATGTTTTAAGGTAGTGGACCCATAATATTTCAGCATCATTTTGGAACTCATGGTCTTTCACAATGCTAACAGAGGTTTCCGAATGAAATCATTTGGAAACATCGGTTAACACTGTTTAAGTTCCTGACTTTCAAAATATTGCCAACCTTTTATGAGACAGTTCAAAAAGGAAAGGATCCAACCCTGGTCAATCTTAGCACTCTGCACAGAATGACCAGCACTGATTCTTTTGTATCTGATCTTATCATCCTCTGTTACGACTGACAGGTAACATCACACTTTAGGCTTTTTCCTACAAAAATCTAGAATAAGCACATACAACTGACTTTGGCATGTGTTGTAATGATTTTTTTTATCTGTGACGGGTCAAAAAAAAGAGACCATCTACACATTCTTTACGATATTTTTATAAGAAATGTGTCCCAGATGCCTTGATAATACTTGATTTTAACTTGCGAACCATATGACCTTGAGCTGTGCCCTTGACCTTTGATATCTCAGGGCGAACTCTTTGCATGACACTAGCACTCATTAATACTAGGAAACAACTGTGCTAATTATGCTCCCCTTCAAAGAGCAGGTCTATTTCTCTGCACTTGTCAGTCAGTCTGTCCGCCCATCCATCTGTAGAACATTTTTTGTCCGGAGCATTTAAGTATGCAAGCTATAATCATTAACTTTGTTGGTGGATAGATCTCATAGAGGAGAAACTGCTGTGTACAAGGACCATAACTGTACTCGGCATGTTTTGTGAGTTATTGCCCTTTGATGATTTACAAATAATACGTCATTATTCTGCTTTTATGGGGATACATAAATATTTTATGAACATCTCTTGTTCATTTTGAAATTCATTGATGAATTTAGAAAATGCTTCAGATGGATGGACACCCACAGACGGAGGTAAATTGCCATTTCATGACGGGGGCATGAAAAGAGTGTTGACCCAGCAAAGGTTATCCTAAGCTGGCAAAAATAATTATACAAAGGCAGTGCTCTCAATAAGGGCAAAAATCAGGAATTTTTGTAATTCCATGTTGAAATTTCAGGAATTTTTTTAAGAAGTAAGGAATTTTCAACTACCCCCCCCCCCCCCCACACACACCTTCCTTTTCCTGCACTCTTTGAAAATGCTCGTTTTCTTGTTAAAAATAAGTTTAATTTTTTACACTAAAGGCTATCATTTTGGCTAGTTCTTTAAAAATAAATGATTTCCAAGTATGAAGACTTCTAGTTTTAACTTGAAGCTGTAGGTTCGAACTTTCGTTGCACTAGATCTATCACCTTTTATTACCTCATTAGATCTAAATAAATTGTGGAAACTAATAGTAGAAAATGAAGAGTTTCTATTTAGAATCGGTCTTGAGATGTATTTTGCACAGTGGGCATAGGAAATCCATCTTCCTCAAATTTTAGTTACGATGTTTTGGTATCCGAAGATATTTCGGAAATTAATGCAGTTTTATTTTATCTCGCCCTCGCGTTCCAAGGGTGGCGAACATTCTAGCGTGTGCAGTTATATGTACTGGCAGTTGTATGTAAGCTTATTTAAACTTACGCAGAATTGGATCTTTATAACAGAAGACATGAAAACTTCGTCATTTCAAATCTCTCGTTCAGACATATTGTTGCAGACAACTTAAATTACGTCATCGGGATTTTCCCGCGTGCCGTTTATAAACGAGGGCAGTCGATTGACCTTTCGGAAATGTGTTCCGGTAGCGTCTTTTTTCACTTCGGCTAATTCATCCGTAGATCTATTCTAAGATTTTTAGAAAGCGATATTTCAAATTTTATCGGTCAGGACTGTATAAATTGCGTTTGATTTTACGAATATTCCCCTGATTTGAACTTCTGTTGATTCAAAAGGCCTATCAAAGGACCCTCGCGATCTGTATCCGACAAAGAAAGGTAATGACAGAAGCGGTAATGGCGCGTCGCTTACCCGACAAGATTGTGTAATCAAAGACTGGTTGTTATAGCGACAGTCTATGTACGACGCACGTTACACATGACTTGTTTGGCCACGGTCAGCAATAAAGCTCGCGTTGATTATCGATTTTTTGCACGTGTGGACTAACTTTAAAAACTTCATTAGGTAAATTCGTAAAACGTCCGGGGTCAAATTACAGGACGTTTTCCTTGAATCTCGGACGTTTTTTTACGCCCGGGTCTGATTTTCCGGACGTTATTTCTGAAATTCTGGACGTATATTACGTCGACGTCCGCTTATTGAGAGCACTGCAAAGGTAGAATGATCCTTCTTGTTTCAGAAAATTAACTGTGACAAGCTAAAGATCTACAAGTTTAAGTGAGTGATCAAGGGTCATTTTGTCTCAGGG